>OY804588.1:4656018-7056018 GCA_963680875.1 Bathymodiolus brooksi | reverse complement strand
GGTTAGGGTTAGGTGTTTAACACCACTCTTAGATATAGAGTTAGAGTTAGGTGTTTAACACCACTCTTAGATATAGGGTTAGGGTTAGACGTCTAACACCACTCTTAGATATAGAGTTAGGGTTAGGTGTTTAACACCACTCTTAGATATAGGGTTAGGGTTAGGTGTTTAACACCACTCTTAGATATAGGGTTAGGGTTAGGTGTTTAACACCACTCTTAGATATAGGGTTAGGGTTAGACGTCTAACACTACTCTTAGATATAGAGTTAGGGTTAGGTGTTTAACACCACTCTTAGATATAGGGTTAGGGTTAGGTGTTTAACACCACTCTTAGATATAGGGTTAGGTGTTTAACACCACTCTTAGATATAGGGTTAGGGTTAGGTGTTTAACACCACTCTTAGATATAGGGTTAGAGTTAAGTGTTTAACACCACTCTTAGATATAGGGTTAGGGTTAGGTGTTTAACACCACTCTTAGATATAGGGTTAGAGTTAAGTGTTTAACACCACTCTTAGATATAGGGTTAGGGTTAGGTGTTTGACACCACTCTTAGATATAGGGTTAGGGTTAGGTGTTTAACACCACTCTTAGATATAGGGTTAGGGTTAGGTGTTTAACACCACTCTTAGATATAGAGTTAGAGTTAGGTGTTTAACACCACTCTTAGATATAGGGTTAGGGTTAGACGTCTAACACCACTCTTAGATATAGAGTTAGGGTTAGGTGTTTAACACCACTCTTAGATATAGGGTTAGGGTTAGGTGTTTAACACCACTCTTAGATATAGGGTTAGAGTTAAGTGTTTAACACCACTCTTAGATATAGGGTTAGAGTTAGGTGTTTAACACCACTCTTAGATATAGGGTTAGGGTTAGGTGTTTAACACCACTCTTAGATATAGAGTTAGGGTTAGGTATTTGACACCACTCTTAGATATAGGGTTAGGGTTAGACGTCTAATGCCACTCTTAGATATAGGATTAGGGTTAGGTGTTTAACACCACTCTTAGATATAGGGTTAGGGTTAGGTGTTCAACACCACTCTTAGATATAGGGTTAGAGTTAAGTGTTTAACACCACTCTTAGATATAGGGTTAGGGTTAGGTGTTTAACACCACTCTTAGATATAGGGTTAGAGTTAAGTGTTTAACACCACTCTTAGATATAGGGTTAGGGTTAGGTGTTTGACACCACTCTTAGATATAGGGTTAGGGTTAGGTATTTAACCCCACTCTTAGATATAGGGTTAGGGTTAGGTGTTTAACACCACTCTTAGATATAGAGTTAGGGTTAGGTGTTTAACACCACTCTTAGATATAGGGTTAGGGTTAGACGTCTAACACCACTCTTAGATATAGAGTTAGGGTTAGGTGTTTAACACCACTCTTAGATATAGGGTTAGGGTTAGGTGTTTAACACCACTCTTAGATATAGGGTTAGGGTTAGGTATTTAACACCACTCTTAGATATAGGGTTAGGGTTAGACGTCTAACACCACTCTTAGATATAGAGTTAGGGTTAGGTGTTTAACACCACTCTTAGATATAGGGTTAGGGTTAGGTGTTTAACACCACTCTTAGATATAGGGTTAGGGTTAGGTGTTTAACACCACTCTTAGATATAGGGTTAGGGTTAGGTGTTTAACACCACTCTTAGATATAGGGTTAGGGTTAGACGTCTAACACCACTCTTAGATATAGAGTTAGGGTTAGGTGTTTAACACCACTCTTAGATATAGGGTTAGGGTTAGGTTTTTAACACCACTCTTAGATATAGGGTTAGGGTTAGGTTTTTAACACCACTCTTAGATATAGGGTTAGGGTTAGGTGTTTAACACCACTCTTAGATATAGGGTTAGGGTTAGGTGTTTAACACCACTCTTAGATATAGGGTTAGGGTTAGGTGTTTAACACCACTCTTAGATATAGGGTTAGGGTTAGGTGTTTAACACCACTCTTAGATATAGGGTTAGGGTTAGACGTCTAACACAACTCTTAGATATAGGGTTAGGGTTAGGTGTTTAACACCACTCTTAGATATTGGGTTAAGGTTAAGTGTTTGACACCACTCTTAGATATAGGGTTAGGGTTAGACGTCTAACACCACTCTTAGATATAGGGTTAGGGTTAGGTGTTTAACACCACTCTTAGATATAGGGTTAGGGTTAGGTGTTTAACACCACTTAGATATAGGGTTAGGGTTAGGTGTTTGACACCACTCTTAGATATAGGGTTAGGGTTAGGTGTTTGACACCACTCTTAGATATAGGGTTAGGGTTAGACGTCTAACACCACTCTTAGATATAGGGTTAGAGTTAGGTGTTTAACACCACTCTTAGATATAGGGTTAGAGTTAGGTGTTTAACACCACTCTTAGATATAGGGTTAGGGTTAGGTGTTTAACACCACTCTAAGATATAGAGTTAAGGTTAGGTGTTTAACACCACTCTTAGATATAGGGTTAGGGTTAGACGTCTAACACCACTCTTAGATATAGGGTTAGGGTTAGGTGTTTAACACCACTCTTAGATATAGGGTTAGGGTTAGGTGTTTGACACCACTCTTAGATATAGGGTTAGGGTTAGGTGTTTAACACCACTCTTAGATATAGGGTTAGGGTTAGGTGTTTGACACCACTCTTAGATATAGGGTTAGGGTTAGGTGTTTAACGCCACTCTTAGATATAGGGTTAGAGTTAGGTGTTTAACGCCACTCTTAGATATAGGGTTAGGGTTAGGTGTTTAACACCACTCTTAGATATAGGGTTAGAGTTAAGTGTTTAACACCACTCTTAGATATAGGGTTAGAGTTAGGTGTTTAACACCACTCTTAGATATAGGGTTAGGGTTAGGTGTTTAACACCACTCTTAGATATAGAGTTAGGTGTTTGACACCACTCTTAGATATAGGGTTAGGGTTAGACGTCTAATGCCACTCTTAGATATAGGATTAGGGTTAGGTGTTTAACACCACTCTTAGATATAGGGTTAGGGTTAGGTGTTTAACACCACTCTTAGATATAGGGTTAGAGTTAAGTGTTTAACACCACTCTTAGATATAGGGTTAGGGTTAGGTGTTTAACACCACTCTTAGATATAGGGTTAGAGTTAAGTGTTTAACACCACTCTTAGATATAGGGTTAGGTGTTTGACACCACTCTTAGATATAGGGTTAGGGTTAGGTGTTTAACACCACTCTTAGATATAGGGTTAGGGTTAGGTGTTTAACACCACTCTTAGATATAGAGTTAGAGTTAGGTGTTTAACACCACTCTTAGATATAGGGTTAGGGTTAGACGTCTAACACCACTCTTAGATATAGAGTTAGGGTTAGGTGTTTAACACCACTCTTAGATATAGGGTTAGGGTTAGGTGTTTAACACCACTCTTAGATATAGGGTTAGAGTTAAGTGTTTAACACCACTCTTAGATATAGGGTTAGAGTTAGGTGTTTAACACCACTCTTAGATATAGGGTTAGGGTTAGGTGTTTAACACCACTCTTAGATATAGAGTTAGGGTTAGGTATTTGACACCACTCTTAGATATAGGGTTAGGGTTAGACGTCTAATGCCACTCTTAGATATAGGATTAGGGTTAGGTGTTTAACACCACTCTTAGATATAGGGTTAGGGTTAGGTGTTTAACACCACTCTTAGATATAGGGTTAGAGTTAAGTGTTTAACACCACTCTTAGATATAGGGTTAGGGTTAGGTGTTTAACACCACTCTTAGATATAGGGTTAGAGTTAAGTGTTTAACACCACTCTTAGATATAGGGTTAGGGTTAGGTGTTTGACACCACTCTTAGATATAGGGTTAGGGTTAGGTATTTAACACCACTCTTAGATATAGGGTTAGGGGTAGGTGTTTAACACCACTCTTAGATATAGAGTTAGAGTTAGGTGTTTAACACCACTCTTAGATATAGGGTTAGGGTTAGACGTCTAACACCACTCTTAGATATAGAGTTAGGGTTAGGTGTTTAACACCACTCTTAGATATAGGGTTAGGGTTAGGTGTTTAACACCACTCTTAGATATAGGGTTAGGGTTAGGTGTTTAACACCACTCTTAGATATAGGGTTAGGGTTAGGTGTTTAACACCACTCTTAGATATAGGGTTAGGGTTAGACGTCTAACACCACTCTTAGATATAGAGTTAGGGTTAGGTGTTTAACACCACTCTTAGATATAGGGTTAGGGTTAGGTTTTTAACACCACTCTTAGATATAGGGTTAGGGTTAGGTGTTTAACACCACTCTTAGATATAGGGTTAGGGTTAGGTGTTTAACACCACTCTTAGATATAGGGTTAGGGTTAGGTGTTTAACACCACTCTTAGATATAGGGTTAGGGTTAGGTGTTTAACACCACTCTTAGATATAGGGTTAGGGTTAGGTGTTTAACACCACTCTTAGATATAGGGTTAGGGTTAGGTGTTTAACACCACTCTTAGATATAGGGTTAGGGTTAGGTGTTTAATGCCACTCTTAGATATAGGGTTAGGGTTAGGTGTTTAACACCACTCTTAGATATAGGGTTAGGGTTAGGTGTTTAACACCACTCTTAGATATAGGGTTAGGGTTAGGTGTTTAACGCCACTCTTAGATATAGGGTTAGGGTTAGGTGTTTAACACCACTCTTAGATATAGGGTTAGGGTTAGGTGTTTAACGCCACTCTAAGATATAGGGTTAGGGTTAGGTGTTTAACACCACTCTTAATATAGAGTTAGGGTTAGGTGTTTAACACCACTCTAAGATATAGAGTTGGAGTTAAGTGTTTAACACCACTCTTAGATATAGGGTTAGAGTTAGGTGTTTAACACCACTCTTAGATATAGGGTTAGAGTTAGGTGTTTAACACCACTCTTAGATATAGAGTTAAGGTTAGGTGTTTAACACCACTCTTAGATATAGGGTTAGGGTTAGGTGTTTAACACCACTCTTAGATATAGGGTTAGATTTATGTGTTTAACACCACTCTTAGATATAGGGTTAGAGTTAGGTGTTTAACACCACTCTAAGATATATAGTTAGGGTTAGGTGTTTAACACCACTCTTAGATATAGGGTTAGGTGTTTAACACCACTCTTAGATATAGGGTTAGGGTTAGGTGTTTAACACCACTCTTAGATATAGGGTTAGGGTTAGGTGTTTAACACCACTCTAAGATATAGGGTTAGGGTTAGGTGTTTAACACCACTCTAAGATATAGAGTTAGGGTTAGGTGTTTGACGCCACTCTTAGATATAGGGTTAGGGTTAGGTGTTTAACACCACTCTTAGATATAGGGTTAGGGTTAGGTGTTTAACACCACTCTTAGATATAGAGTTAGGGTTAGGTGTTTGACACCACTCTTAGATATAGGATTAGGGTTAGACGTCTAATGCCACTCTTAGATATAGGATTAGGGTTAGGTGTTTAACACCACTCTTAGATATAGGGTTAGGGTTAGGTGTTTAACACCACTCTTAGATATAGGGTTAGAGTTAAGTGTTTAACACCACTCTTAGATATAGGGTTAGGGTTAGGTGTTTAACACCACTCTTAGATATAGGGTTAGAGTTAAGTGTTTAACACCACTCTTAGATATAGGGTTAGGGTTAGACGTCTAACACCACTCTTAGATATAGGGTTAGAGTTAGGTGTTTAACACCACTCTTAGATATAGGGTTAGAGTTAGGTGTTTAACACCACTCTTAGATATAGGGTTAGGGTTAGGTGTTTAACACCACTCTAAGATATAGAGTTAAGGTTAGGTGTTTAACACCACTCTTAGATATAGGGTTAGGGTTAGACGTCTAACACCACTCTTAGATATAGGGTTAGGGTTAGGTGTTTGACACCACTCTTAGATATAGGGTTAGGGGTTTAACACCACTCTTAGATATAGGGTTAGGGTTAGGTGTTTGACACCACTCTTAGATATAGGGTTAGGGTTAGGTGTTTAACGCCACTCTTAGATATAGGGTTAGAGTTAGGTGTTTAACGCCACTCTTAGATATAGGGTTAGGGTTAGGTGTTTAACACCACTCTTAGATATAGGGTTAGAGTTAAGTGTTTAACACCACTCTTAGATATAGGGTTAGAGTTAGGTGTTTAACACCACTCTTAGATATAGGGTTAGGGTTAGGTGTTTAACACCACTCTTAGATATAGAGTTAGGGTTAGGTGTTTGACACCACTCTTAGATATAGGGTTAGGGTTAGACGTCTAATGCCACTCTTAGATATAGGATTAGGGTTAGGTGTTTAACACCACTCTTAGATATAGGGTTAGGGTTAGGTGTTTAACACCACTCTTAGATATAGGGTTAGACTTAAGTGTTTAACACCACTCTTAGATATAGGGTTAGGGTTAGGTGTTTAACACCACTCTTAGATATAGGGTTAGAGTTAAGTGTTTAACACCACTCTTAGATATAGGGTTAGGATTAGGTGTTTAACACCACTCTTAGATATAGGGTTAGGGTTAGGTGTTTAACACCACTCTTAGATATAGGGTTAGGGTTAGGTGTTTAACGCCACTCTTAGATATAGGGTTAGGGTTAGGTGTTTAACACCACTCTTAGATATAGGGTTAGGGTTAGGTGTTTAACACCACTCTTAGATATAGGGTTAGGGTTAGGTGTTTAACGCCACTCTTAGATATAGGGTTAGGGTTAGGTGTTTAACACCACTCTTAGATATAGGGTTAGGGTTAGGTGTTTAACGCCACTCTAAGATATAGGGTTAGGGTTAGGTGTTTAACACCACTCTTAATATAGAGTTAGGGTTAGGTGTTTAACACCACTCTAAGATATAGAGTTGGAGTTAAGTGTTTAACACCACTCTTAGATATAGGGTTAGAGTTAGGTGTTTAACACCACTCTTAGATATAGGGTTAGAGTTAGGTGTTTAACACCACTCTTAGATATAGAGTTAAGGTTAGGTGTTTAACACCACTCTTAGATATAGGGTTAGGGTTAGGTGTTTAACACCACTCTTAGATATAGGGTTAGATTTATGTGTTTAACACCACTCTTAGATATAGGGTTAGAGTTAGGTGTTTAACACCACTCTAAGATATAGAGTTAGGGTTAGGTGTTTAACACCACTCTTAGATATAGGGTTAGGTGTTTAACACCACTCTTAGATATAGGGTTAGGGTTAGGTGTTTAACACCACTCTTAGATATAGGGTTAGGGTTAGGTGTTTAACACCACTCTAAGATATAGGGTTAGGGTTAGGTGTTTAACACCACTCTAAGATATAGAGTTAGGGTTAGGTGTTTGACGCCACTCTTAGATATAGGGTTAGGGTTAGGTGTTTAACACCACTCTTAGATATAGGGTTAGGGTTAGGTGTTTAACACCACTCTAAGATATAGAGTTAGGGTTAGGTGTTTGACACCACTCTTAGATATAGGATTAGGGTTAGACGTCTAATGCCACTCTTAGATATAGGATTAGGGTTAGGTGTTTAACACCACTCTTAGATATAGGGTTAGGGTTAGGTGTTTAACACCACTCTTAGATATAGGGTTAGAGTTAAGTGTTTAACACCACTCTTAGATATAGGGTTAGGGTTAGGTGTTTAACACCACTCTTAGATATAGGGTTAGAGTTAAGTGTTTAACACCACTCTTAGATATAGGGTTAGGGTTAGACGTCTAACACCACTCTTAGATATAGGGTTAGAGTTAGGTGTTTAACACCACTCTTAGATATAGGGTTAGAATTAGGTGTTTAACACCACTCTTAGATATAGGGTTAGGGTTAGGTGTTTAACACCACTCTAAGATATAGAGTTAAGGTTAGGTGTTTAACACCACTCTTAGATATAGGGTTAGGGTTAGACGTCTAACACCACTCTTAGATATAGGGTTAGGGTTAGGTGTTTAACACCACTCTTAGATATAGGGTTAGGGTTAGGTGTTTGACACCACTCTTAGATATAGGGTTAGGGGTTTAACACCACTCTTAGATATAGGGTTAGGGTTAGGTGTTTGACACCACTCTTAGATATAGGGTTAGGGTTAGGTGTTTAACGCCACTCTTAGATATAGGGTTAGAGTTAGGTGTTTAACACCACTCTTAGATATAGGGTTAGGGTTAGGTGTTTAACACCACTCTTAGATATAGGGTTAGAGTTAAGTGTTTAACACCACTCTTAGATATAGGGTTAGGGTTAGGTGTTTAACACCACTCTTAGATATAGAGTTAGGGTTAGGTGTTTGACACCACTCTTAGATATAGGGTTAGGGTTAGACGTCTAATGCCACTCTTAGATATAGGATTAGGGTTAGGTGTTTAACACCACTCTTAGATATAGGGTTAGGGTTAGGTGTTTAACACCACTCTTAGATATAGGGTTAGAGTTAAGTGTTTAACACCACTCTTAGATATAGGGTTAGGGTTAGGTGTTTAACACCACTCTTAGATATAGGGTTAGAGTTAAGTGTTTAACACCACTCTTAGATATAGGGTTAGGGTTAGGTGTTTGACACCACTCTTAGATATAGGGTTAGGGTTAGGTGTTTAACACCACTCTTAGATATAGGGTTAGGGTTAGGTGTTTAACACCACTCTTAGATATAGAGTTAGAGTTAGGTGTTTAACACCACTCTTAGATATAGGGTTAGGGTTAGACGTCTAACACCACTCTTAGATATAGAGTTAGGGTTAGGTGTTTAACACCACTCTTAGATATAGGGTTAGGGTTAGGTGTTTAACACCACTCTTAGATATAGGGTTAGAGTTAAGTGTTTAACACCACTCTTAGATATAGGGTTAGAGTTAGGTGTTTAACACCACTCTTAGATATAGGGTTAGGGTTAGGTGTTTAACACCACTCTTAGATATAGAGTTAGGGTTAGGTGTTTGACACCACTCTTAGATATAGGGTTAGGGTTAGACGTCTAATGCCACTCTTAGATATAGGATTAGGGTTAGGTGTTTAACACCACTCTTAGATATAGGGTTAGGGTTAGGTGTTTAACACCACTCTTAGATATAGGGTTAGAGTTAAGTGTTTAACACCACTCTTAGATATAGGGTTAGGGTTAGGTGTTTAACACCACTCTTAGATATAGGGTTAGAGTTAAGTGTTTAACACCACTCTTAGATATAGGGTTAGGGTTAGGTGTTTGACACCACTCTTAGATATAGGGTTAGGGTTAGGTATTTAACACCACTCTTAGATATAGGGTTAGGGTTAGGTGTTTAACACCACTCTTAGATATAGAGTTAGAGTTAGGTGTTTAACACCACTCTTAGATATAGGGTTAGGGTTAGACGTCTAACACCACTCTTAGATATAGAGTTAGGGTTAGGTGTTTAACACCACTCTTAGATATAGGGTTAGGGTTAGGTGTTTAACACCACTCTTAGATATAGGGTTAGGGTTAGGTGTTTAACACCACTCTTAGATATAGGGTTAGGGTTAGGTGTTTAACACCACTCTTAGATATAGGGTTAGGGTTAGGTGTTTAACACCACTCTTAGATATAGGGTTAGGGTTAGACGTCTAACACCACTCTTAGATATAGAGTTAGGGTTAGGTGTTTAACACCACTCTTAGATATAGGGTTAGGGTTAGGTGTTTAACACCACTCTTAGATATAGGGTTAGGGTTAGGTGTTTAACACCACTCTTAGATATAGGGTTAGGGTTAGGTGTTTAACACCACTCTTAGATATAGGGTTAGGGTTAGGTGTTTAACGCCACTCTAAGATATAGGGTTAGGGTTAGGTGTTTAACACCACTCTTAATATAGAGTTAGGGTTAGGTGTTTAACACCACTCTAAGATATAGAGTTGGAGTTAAGTGTTTAACACCACTCTTAGATATAGGGTTAGAGTTAGGTGTTTAACACCACTCTTAGATATAGGGTTAGAGTTAGGTGTTTAACACCACTCTTAGATATAGAGTTAAGGTTAGGTGTTTAACACCACTCTTAGATATAGGGTTAGGGTTAGGTGTTTAACACCACTCTTAGATATAGGGTTAGATTTATGTGTTTAACACCACTCTTAGATATAGGGTTAGAGTTAGGTGTTTAACACCACTCTAAGATATAGAGTTAGGGTTAGGTGTTTAACACCACTCTTAGATATAGGGTTAGGGTTAGGTGTTTAACACCACTCTTAGATATAGGGTTAGGGTTAGGTCTTTAACACCACTCTAAGATATAGGGTTAGGGTTAGGTGTTTAACACCACTCTAAGATATAGAGTTAGGGTTAGGTGTTTGATGCCACTCTTAGATATAGGGTTAGGGTTAGGTGTTTAACACCACTCTTAGATATAGGGTTAGGGTTAGGTGTTTAACACCACTCTAAGATATAGAGTTAGGGTTAGGTGTTTGACACCACTCTTAGATATAGGATTAGGGTTAGACGTCTAATGCCACTCTTAGATATAGGATTAGGGTTAGGTGTTTAACACCACTCTTAGATATAGGGTTAGGGTTAGGTGTTTAACACCACTCTTAGATATAGGGTTAGAGTTAAGTGTTTAACACCACTCTTAGATATAGGGTTAGGGTTAGGTGTTTAACACCACTCTTAGATATAGGGTTAGAGTTAAGTGTTTAACACCACTCTTAGATATAGGGTTAGGGTTAGACGTCTAACACCACTCTTAGATATAGGGTTAGAGTTAGGTGTTTAACACCACTCTTAGATATAGGGTTAGAGTTAGGTGTTTAACACCACTCTTAGATATAGGGTTAGGGTTAGGTGTTTAACACCACTCTAAGATATAGAGTTAAGGTTAGGTGTTTAACACCACTCTTAGATATAGGGTTAGGGTTAGACGTCTAACACCACTCTTAGATATAGGGTTAGGGTTAGGTGTTTAACACCACTCTTAGATATAGGGTTAGGGTTAGGTGTTTGACACCACTCTTAGATATAGGGTTAGGGGTTTAACACCACTCTTAGATATAGGGTTAGGGTTAGGTGTTTGACACCACTCTTAGATATAGGGTTAGGGTTAGGTGTTTAACGCCACTCTTAGATATAGGGTTAGAGTTAGGTGTTTAACGCCTCTCTTAGATATAGGGTTAGGGTTAGGTGTTTAACACCACTCTTAGATATAGGGTTAGAGTTAAGTGTTTAACACCACTCTTAGATATAGGGTTAGAGTTAGGTGTTTAACACCACTCTTAGATATAGGGTTAGGGTTAGGTGTTTAACACCACTCTTAGATATAGAGTTAGGGTTAGGTGTTTGACACCACTCTTAGATATAGGGTTAGGGTTAGACGTCTAATGCCACTCTTAGATATAGGATTAGGGTTAGGTGTTTAACACCACTCTTAGATATAGGGTTAGGGTTAGGTGTTTAACACCACTCTTAGATATAGGGTTAGAGTTAAGTGTTTAACACCACTCTTAGATATAGGGTTAGGGTTAGGTGTTTAACACCACTCTTAGATATAGGGTTAGAGTTAAGTGTTTAACACCACTCTTAGATATAGGGTTAGGGTTAGGTGTTTGACACCACTCTTAGATATAGGGTTAGGGTTAGGTGTTTAACACCACTCTTAGATATAGGGTTAGGGTTAGGTGTTTAACACCACTCTTAGATATAGAGTTAGAGTTAGGTGTTTAACACCACTCTTAGATATAGGGTTAGGGTTAGACGTCTAACACCACTCTTAGATATAGAGTTAGGGTTAGGTGTTTAACACCACTCTTAGATATAGGGTTAGGGTTAGGTGTTTAACACCACTCTTAGATATAGGGTTAGAGTTAAGTGTTTAACACCACTCTTAGATATAGGGTTAGAGTTAGGTGTTTAACACCACTCTTAGATATAGGGTTAGGGTTAGGTGTTTAACACCACTCTTAGATATAGAGTTAGGGTTAGGTGTTTGACACCACTCTTAGATATAGGGTTAGGGTTAGACGTCTAATGCCACTCTTAGATATAGGATTAGGGTTAGGTGTTTAACACCACTCTTAGATATAGGGTTAGGGTTAGGTGTTTAACACCACTCTTAGATATAGGGTTAGAGTTAAGTGTTTAACACCACTCTTAGATATAGGGTTAGGGTTAGGTGTTTAACACCACTCTTAGATATAGGGTTAGAGTTAAGTGTTTAACACCACTCTTAGATATAGGGTTAGGGTTAGGTGTTTGACACCACTCTTAGATATAGGGTTAGGGTTAGGTATTTAACACCACTCTTAGATATAGGGTTAGGGTTAGGTGTTTAACACCACTCTTAGATATAGAGTTAGAGTTAGGTGTTTAACACCACTCTTAGATATAGGGTTAGGGTTAGACGTCTAACACCACTCTTAGATATAGAGTTAGGGTTAGGTGTTTAACACCACTCTTAGATATAGGGTTAGGGTTAGGTGTTTAACACCACTCTTAGATATAGGGTTAGGGTTAGGTGTTTAACACCACTCTTAGATATAGGGTTAGGGTTAGACGTCTAACACCACTCTTAGATATAGAGTTAGGGTTAGGTGTTTAACACCACTCTTAGATATAGGGTTAGGGTTAGGTGTTTAACACCACTCTTAGATATAGGGTTAGGGTTAGGTGTTTAACACCACTCTTAGATATAGGGTTAGGGTTAGGTGTTTAACACCACTCTTAGATATAGGGTTAGGGTTAGACGTCTAACACCACTCTTAGATATAGAGTTAGGGTTAGGTGTTTAACACCACTCTTAGATATAGGGTTAGGGTTAGGTGTTTAACACCACTCTTAGATATAGGGTTAGGGTTAGGTGTTTAACACCACTCTTAGATATAGGGTTAGGGTTAGGTGTTTAACACCACTCTTAGATATAGGGTTAGGGTTAGGTGTTTAACACCACTCTTAGATATAGGGTTAGGGTTAGGTGTTTAACACCACTCTTAGATATAGGGTTAGGGTTAGGTGTTTAACACCACTCTTAGATATAGGGTTAGGGTTAGGTGTTTAACACCACTCTTAGATATAGGGTTAGGGTTAGGTGTTTAACACCACTCTTAGATATAGGGTTAGGGTTAGGTGTTTAACGCCACTCTTAGATATAGGGTTAGGGTTAGGTGTTTAACGCCACTCTTAGATATAGGGTTAGGGTTAGGTGTTTAACACCACTCTTAGATATAGGGTTAGGGTTAGGTGTTTAACGCCACTCTTAGATATAGGGTTAGGGTTAGGTGTTTAACACCACTCTTAGATATAGGGTTAGGGTTAGGTGTTTAACGCCACTCTAAGATATAGGGTTAGGGTTAGATGTTTAACACCACTCTTAGATATAGAGTTAGGGTTAGGTGTTTAACACCACTCTAAGATATAGAGTTGGAGTTAAGTGTTTAACACCACTCTTAGATATAGGGTTAGAGTTAGGTGTTTAACACCACTCTTAGATATAGGGTTAGAGTTAGGTGTTTAACACCACTCTTAGATATAGAGTTAGGGTTAGGTGTTTAACACCACTCTTAGATATAGGGTTAGGGTTAGGTGTTTAACACCACTCTTAGATATAGGGTTAGAGTTATGTGTTTAACACCACTCTTAGATATAGGGTTAGAGTTAGGTGTTTAACACCACTCTAAGATATAGAGTTAGGGTTAGGTGTTTAACACCACTCTTAGATATAGGGTTAGGTGTTTAACACCACTCTTAGATATAGGGTTAGGGTTAGGTGTTTAACACCACTCTTAGATATAGGGTTAGGGTTAGGTGTTTAACACCACTCTAAGATATAGGGTTAGGGTTAGGTGTTTAACACCACTCTAAGATATAGAGTTAGGGTTAGGTGTTTGACGCCACTCTTAGATATAGGGTTAGGGTTAGGTGTTTAACACCACTCTTAGATATAGGGTTAGGGTTAGGTGTTTAACACCACTCTTAGATATAGAGTTAGGGTTAGGTGTTTGACACCACTCTTAGATATAGGGTTAGGGTTAGACGTCTAATGCCACTCTTAGATATAGGATTAGGGTTAGGTGTTTAACACCACTCTTAGATATAGGGTTAGGGTTAGGTGTTTAACACCACTCTTAGATATAGGGTTAGAGTTAAGTGTTTAACACCACTCTTAGATATAGGGTTAGGGTTAGGTGTTTAACACCACTCTTAGATATAGGGTTAGAGTTAAGTGTTTAACACCACTCTTAGATATAGGGTTAGGGTTAGGTGTTTGACACCACTCTTAGATATAGGGTTAGGGTTAGGTATTTAACACCACTCTTAGATATAGGGTTAGGGTTAGGTGTTTAACACCACTCTTAGATATAGAGTTAGAGTTAGGTGTTTAACACCACTCTTAGATATAGGGTTAGGGTTAGACGTCTAACACCACTCTTAGATATAGAGTTAGGGTTAGGTGTTTAACACCACTCTTAGATATAGGGTTAGGGTTAGGTGTTTAACACCACTCTTAGATATAGGGTTAGGGTTAGGTGTTTAACACCACTCTTAGATATAGGGTTAGGGTTAGACGTCTAACACCACTCTTAGATATAGAGTTAGGGTTAGGTGTTTAACACCACTCTTAGATATAGGGTTAGGTGTTTAACACCACTCTTAGATATAGGGTTAGGGTTAGGTGTTTAACACCACTCTTAGATATAGGGTTAGGGTTAGGTGTTTAACACCACTCTTAGATATAGGGTTAGGGTTAGGTGTTTAACACCACTCTTAGATATAGAGTTAGGGTTAGGTGTTTAACACCACTCTTAGATATAGGGTTAGGGTTAGGTGTTTAACACCACTCTTAGATATAGGGTTAGGGTTAGGTGTTTAACACCACTCTTAGATATAGGGTTAGGGTTAGGTGTTTAACACCACTCTTAGATATAGGGTTAGGGTTAGGTGTTTAACACCACTCTTAGATATAGGGTTAGGGTTAGGTGTTTAACGCCACTCTTAGATATAGGGTTAGGTGTTTAACACCACTCTTAGATATAGGGTTAGGGTTAGGTGTTTAACACCACTCTTAGATATAGGGTTAGGGTTAGGTGTTTAACGCCACTCTTAGATATAGGGTTAGGGTTAGGTGTTTAACACCACTCTTAGATATAGGGTTAGGGTTAGGTGTTTAACGCCACTCTAAGATATAGGGTTAGGTGTTTAACACCACTCTTAGATATAGGGTTAGGGTTAGGTGTTTAACACCACTCTTAGATATAGGGTTAGGGTTAGGTGTTTAACACCACTCTAAGATATAGGGTTAGGGCTAGGTGTTTAACACCACTCTAAGATATAGAGTTAGGGTTAGGTGTTTGACGCCACTCTTAGATATAGGGTTAGGGTTAGGTGTTTAACACCACTCTTAGATATAGGGTTAGGGTTAGGTGTTTAACACCACTCTTAGATATAGAGTTAGGGTTAGGTGTTTGACGCCACTCTTAGATATAGGGTTAGGGTTAGGTGTTTGACACCACTCTTAGATATAGAGTTAGGGTTAGGTGTTTAACACCACTCTTAGATATAGGGTTAGAGTTAAGTGTTTAACACCACTCTTAGATATAGGGTTAGGGTTAGGTGTTTGACACCACTCTTAGATATAGGGTTAGGGTTAGGTGTTTAACACCACTCTTAGATATAGGGTTAGGGTTAGGTGTTTAACACCACTCTTAGATATAGAGTTAGAGTTAGGTGTTTAACACCACTCTTAGATATAGGGTTAGGGTTAGACGTCTAACACCACTCTTAGATATAGAGTTAGGGTTAGGTGTTTAACACCACTCTTAGATATAGAGTTAGGGTTAGGTGTTTAACACCACTCTTAGATATAGGGTTAGGGTTAGGTGTTTAACGCCACTCTTAGATATAGGGTTAGGGTTAGGTGTTTAACACCACTCTTAGATATAGGGTTAGGGTTAGACGTCTAACACCACTCTTAGATATAGAGTTAGGGTTAGGTGTTTAACACCACTCTTAGATATAGGGTTAGGGTTAGGTGTTTAACACCACTCTTAGATATAGGGTTAGGGTTAGGTGTTTAACACCACTCTTAGATATAGGGTTAGGGTTAGGTGTTTAACACCACTCTTAGATATAGGGTTAGGGTTAGACGTCTAACACCACTCTTAGATATAGGGTTAGGGTTAGACGTCTAACACCACTCTTAGATATAGAGTTAGGGTTAGGTGTTTAACACCACTCTTAGATATAGGGTTAGGGTTAGGTGTTTAACGCCACTCTTAGATATAGGGTTAGGGTTAGGTGTTTAACACCACTCTTAGATATAGGGTTAGGGTTAGACGTCTAACACCACTCTTAGATATAGAGTTTGGGTTAGGTGTTTAACACCACTCTTAGATATAGGGTTAGGGTTAGGTGTTTAACACCACTCTTAGATATAGGGTTAGGGTTAGGTGCTTAACACCACTCTTAGATATAGGGTTAGGGTTAGGTGTTTAACACCACTCTTAGATATAGGGTTAGAGTTATGTGTTTAACACCACTCTTAGATATAGGGTTAGAGTTAGGTGTTTAACACCACTCTAAGATATAGAGTTAGGGTTAGGTGTTTAACACCACTCTTAGATATAGGGTTAGGTGTTTAAACCCACTCTTAGATATAGAGTTAGGGTTAGGTGTTTAACACCACTCTAAGATATAGAGTTAGAGTTAAGTGTTTAACACCACTCTTAGATATAGGGTTAGAGTTAGGTGTTTAACACCACTCTTAGATATAGAGTTAGGGTTAGGTGTTTAACACCACTCTTAGATATAGGGTTAGGGTTAGGTGTTTAACACCACTCTTAGATATAGGGTTAGGTGTTTAACACCACTCTTAGATATAGGGTTAGGGTTAGGTGTTTAACACCACTCTTAGATATAGGGTTAGGGTTAGGTGTTTAACACCACTCTAAGATATAGGGTTAGGGCTAGGTGTTTAACACCACTCTAAGTTATAGAGTTAGGGTTAGGTGTTTGACGCCACTCTTAGATATAGGGTTAGGGTTAGGTGTTTAACACCACTCTTAGATATAGGGTTAGGGTTAGGTGTTTAACACCACTCTTAGATATAGAGTTAGGGTTAGGTGTTTGACGCCACTCTTAGATATAGGGTTAGGGTTAGGTGTTTGACACCACTCTTAGATATAGAGTTAGGGTTAGGTGTTTAACACCACTCTTAGATATAGGGTTAGAGTTAAGTGTTTAACACCACTCTTAGATATAGGGTTAGGGTTAGGTGTTTGACACCACTCTTAGATATAGGGTTAGGGTTAGGTATTTAACACCACTCTTAGATATAGGGTTAGGGGTAGGTGTTTAACACCACTCTTAGATATAGAGTTAGAGTTAGGTGTTTAACACCACTCTTAGATATAGGGTTAGGGTTAGACGTCTAACACCACTCTTAGATATAGAGTTAGGGTTAGGTGTTTAACACCACTCTTAGATATAGGGTTAGGGTTAGGTGTTTAACGCCACTCTTAGATATAGGGTTAGGGTTAGGTGTTTAACACCACTCTTAGATATAGGGTTAGGGTTAGACGTCTAACACCACTCTTAGATATAGAGTTAGGGTTAGGTGTTTAACACCACTCTTAGATATAGGGTTAGGGTTAGGTGTTTAACACCACTCTTAGATATAGGGTTAGGGTTAGGTGTTTAACACCACTCTTAGATATAGGGTTAGGGTTAGGTGTTTAACACCACTCTTAGATATAGGGTTAGGGTTAGACGTCTAACACCACTCTTAGATATAGAGTTAGGGTTAGGTGTTTAACACCACTCTTAGATATAGGGTTAGGGTTAGGTGTTTAACACCACTCTTAGATATAGGGTTAGGGTTAGGTGTTTAACACCACTCTTAGATATAGGGTTAGGGTTAGGTGTTTAACACCACTCTTAGATATAGGGTTAGGGTTAGGTGTTTAACACCACTCTTAGATATAGGGTTAGGGTTAGGTGTTTAACACCACTCTTAGATATAGGGTTAGGGTTAGGTGTTTAACACCACTCTTAGATATAGGGTTAGGGTTAGGTGTTTAACGCCACTCTTAGATATAGGGTTAGGGTTAGGTGTTTAACACCACTCTTAGATATAGGGTTAGGGTTAGGTGTTTAACACCACTCTTAGATATAGGGTTAGGGTTAGGTGTTTAACGCCACTCTTAGATATAGGGTTAGGGTTAGGTGTTTAACACCACTCTTAGATATAGGGTTAGGGTTAGGTGTTTAACGCCACTCTAAGATATAGGGTTAGGGTTAGGTGTTTAACACCACTCTTAGATATAGAGTTAGGGTTAGGTGTTTAACACCACTCTAAGATATAGAGTTAGAGTTAAGTGTTTAACACCACTCTTAGATATAGGGTTAGAGTTAGGTGTTTAACACCACTCTTAGATATAGGGTTAGAGTTAGGTGTTTAACACCACTCTTAGATATAGAGTTAGGGTTAGGTGTTTAACACCACTCTTAGATATAGGGTTAGGGTTAGGTGTTTAACACCACTCTTAGATATAGGGTTAGGGTTAGGTGTTTAACACCACTCTAAGATATAGGGTTAGGGCTAGGTGTTTAACACCACTCTAAGATATAGAGTTAGGGTTAGGTGTTTGACGCCACTCTTAGATATAGGGTTAGGGTTAGGTGTTTAACACCACTCTTAGATATAGGGTTAGGGTTAGGTGTTTAACACCACTCTTAGATATAGAGTTAGGGTTAGGTGTTTGACGCCACTCTTAGATATAGGGTTAGGGTTAGGTGTTTGACACCACTCTTAGATATAGAGTTAGGGTTAGGTGTTTAACACCACTCTTAGATATAGGGTTAGAGTTAAGTGTTTAACACCACTCTTAGATATAGGGTTAGGGTTAGGTGTTTGACACCACTCTTAGATATAGGGTTAGGGTTAGGTGTTTAACACCACTCTTAGATATAGGGTTAGGGTTAGGTGTTTAACACCACTCTTAGATATAGAGTTAGAGTTAGGTGTTTAACACCACTCTTAGATATAGGGTTAGGGTTAGACGTCTAACACCACTCTTAGATATAGAGTTAGGGTTAGGTGTTTAACACCACTCTTAGATATAGAGTTAGGGTTAGGTGTTTAACACCACTCTTAGATATAGGGTTAGGGTTAGGTGTTTAACGCCACTCTTAGATATAGGGTTAGGGTTAGGTGTTTAACACCACTCTTAGATATAGGGTTAGGGTTAGACGTCTAACACCACTCTTAGATATAGAGTTAGGGTTAGGTGTTTAACACCACTCTTAGATATAGGGTTAGGGTTAGGTGTTTAACACCACTCTTAGATATAGGGTTAGGGTTAGGTGTTTAACACCACTCTTAGATATAGGGTTAGGGTTAGGTGTTTAACACCACTCTTAGATATAGGGTTAGGGTTAGACGTCTAACACCACTCTTAGATATAGGGTTAGGGTTAGACGTCTAACACCACTCTTAGATATAGAGTTAGGGTTAGGTGTTTAACACCACTCTTAGATATAGGGTTAGGGTTAGGTGTTTAACGCCACTCTTAGATATAGGGTTAGGGTTAGGTGTTTAACACCACTCTTAGATATAGGTTTAGGGTTAGACGTCTAACACCACTCTTAGATATAGAGTTTGGGTTAGGTGTTTAACACCACTCTTAGATATAGGGTTAGGGTTAGGTGTTTAACACCACTCTTAGATATAGGGTTAGGGTTAGGTGTTTAACACCACTCTTAGATATAGGGTTAGGGTTAGGTGTTTAACACCACTCTTAGATATAGGGTTAGAGTTATGTGTTTAACACCACTCTTAGATATAGGGTTAGAGTTAGGTGTTTAACACCACTCTAAGATATAGAGTTAGGGTTAGGTGTTTAACACCACTCTTAGATATAGGGTTAGGTGTTTAACACCACTCTTAGATATAGAGTTAGGGTTAGGTGTTTAACACCACTCTAAGATATAGAGTTAGAGTTAAGTGTTTAACACCACTCTTAGATATAGGGTTAGAGTTAGGTGTTTAACACCACTCTTAGATATAGAGTTAGGGTTAGGTGTTTAACACCACTCTTAGATATAGGGTTAGGGTTAGGTGTTTAACACCACTCTTAGATATAGGGTTAGGTGTTTAACACCACTCTTAGATATAGGGTTAGGGTTAGGTGTTTAACACCACTCTTAGATATAGGGTTAGGGTTAGGTGTTTAACACCACTCTAAGATATAGGGTTAGGGCTAGGTGTTTAACACCACTCTAAGATATAGAGTTAGGGTTAGGTGTTTGACGCCACTCTTAGATATAGGGTTAGGGTTAGGTGTTTAACACCACTCTTAGATATAGGGTTAGGGTTAGGTGTTTAACACCACTCTTAGATATAGAGTTAGGGTTAGGTGTTTGACGCCACTCTTAGATATAGGGTTAGGGTTAGGTGTTTGACACCACTCTTAGATATAGAGTTAGGGTTAGGTGTTTAACACCACTCTTAGATATAGGGTTAGAGTTAAGTGTTTAACACCACTCTTAGATATAGGGTTAGGGTTAGGTGTTTGACACCACTCTTAGATATAGGGTTAGGGTTAGGTATTTAACACCACTCTTAGATATAGGGTTAGGGGTAGGTGTTTAACACCACTCTTAGATATAGAGTTAGAGTTAGGTGTTTAACACCACTCTTAGATATAGGGTTAGGGTTAGACGTCTAACACCACTCTTAGATATAGAGTTAGGGTTAGGTGTTTAACACCACTCTTAGATATAGGGTTAGGGTTAGGTGTTTAACGCCACTCTTAGATATAGGGTTAGGGTTAGGTGTTTAACACCACTCTTAGATATAGGGTTAGGGTTAGACGTCTAACACCACTCTTAGATATAGAGTTAGGGTTAGGTGTTTAACACCACTCTTAGATATAGGGTTAGGGTTAGGTGTTTAACACCACTCTTAGATATAGGGTTAGGGTTAGGTGTTTAACACCACTCTTAGATATAGGGTTAGGGTTAGGTGTTTAACACCACTCTTAGATATAGGGTTAGGGTTAGACGTCTAACACCACTCTTAGATATAGAGTTAGGGTTAGGTGTTTAACACCACTCTTAGATATAGGGTTAGGGTTAGGTGTTTAACACCACTCTTAGATATAGGGTTAGGGTTAGGTGTTTAACACCACTCTTAGATATAGGGTTAGGGTTAGGTGTTTAACACCACTCTTAGATATAGGGTTAGGGTTAGGTGTTTAACACCACTCTTAGATATAGGGTTAGGGTTAGGTGTTTAACACCACTCTTAGATATAGGGTTAGGGTTAGGTGTTTAACACCACTCTTAGATATAGAGTTAGGGTTAGGTGTTTAACGCCACTCTTAGATATAGGGTTAGGGTTAGGTGTTTAACACCACTCTTAGATATAGGGTTAGGGTTAGGTGTTTAACACCACTCTTAGATATAGGGTTAGGGTTAGGTGTTTAACGCCACTCTTAGATATAGGGTTAGGGTTAGGTGTTTAACACCACTCTTAGATATAGGGTTAGGGTTAGGTGTTTAACGCCACTCTAAGATATAGGGTTAGGGTTAGGTGTTTAACACCACTCTTAGATATAGAGTTAGGGTTAGGTGTTTAACACCACTCTAAGATATAGAGTTAGAGTTAAGTGTTTAACACCACTCTTAGATATAGGGTTAGAGTTAGGTGTTTAACACCACTCTTAGATATAGGGTTAGAGTTAGGTGTTTAACACCACTCTTAGATATAGAGTTAGGGTTAGGTGTTTAACACCACTCTTAGATATAGAGTTAGGGTTAGGTGTTTAACACCACTCTTAGATATAGGGTTAGAGTTATGTGTTTAACACCACTCTTAGATATAGGGTTAGAGTTAGGTGTTTAACACCAATCTAAGATATAGAGTTAGGGTTAGGTGTTTAACACCACTCTTAGATATAGGGTTAGGTGTTTAACACCACTCTTAGATATAGGGTTAGGGTTAGGTGTTTAACACCACTCTTAGATATAGGGTTAGGGTTAGGTGTTTAACACCACTCTTAGATATAGAGTTAGGGTTAGGTGTTTGACACCACTCTTAGATATAGGGTTAGGGTTAGGTGTTTGACACCACTCTTAGATATAGAGTTAGGGTTAGGTGTTTAACACCACTCTTAGATATAGAGTTAGGGTTAGGTGTTTAACACCACTCTTAGATATAGGGTTAGGGTTGGGGTTTGGTGTTTAATGCCAGTCTTAGTTATATGATATCAATAACTCATGCCAAAATGAAAATTAAGTTTGTCTCCCCTCCCCCTGCCTTTTTTTTTTAGTCTTTCTAAAGACAAATGTTTTTTTTTGTGGTTTCTAGGGAAAATAGAGGCTCAGTGGGCTTTGATGAAACTTAATAGAGACCCTTCCATACATGTAGATGCTTCCTCCTAAGTTTCGGTTCATATGGCTAAGCAGTTTCAAAGGAGAAGGTTTTTTAAAAATCGACCAATCAGAAACAAGAATTGCATGTGGTGGCCATGTTTGCTAACTGATCGGGACGAAATGAGCAATCTTCATAGAGGACATCCATAGATCCTTCCTACCAAGTTTCGGTTCATTTGGCCAAGCGGTTTCAGAGGAGAAGATTTTTAAAAATCGGCCAATCAGAAACAAGAATTGCTTGTGGCGGCCATGTTTGGTAATGGATCATAACAAAATATGCACTCTTTAGAGAGGTCCTTCCATAGATGCTTCCTACCAATATTCAGTTCATTTGGCTGAGGGTTTTCAGAGGAGAAGATTAAAATGTGAAAAGCAAACGGATGACAGACGACGGACACCAAGTGATGGCAAAAGCTCATATTGCCTTTGACAAGGTTTGCTAAAAAGAATATTAAAATGTGAATAGCTACTTATAATGTATAGAATAAACATGTTACGCTATATCAGCATTATTTAATTTCTAAGGGCAAGAGTTATCTTTCTTTTAACAGTTTAGGCAAGAGTTATCTTTCTTTTAACAGAGGAGAAGATTTTTTTATAGAAATCAACCAATCAGAAACAAGAATTGCCTGTTGCGGCCATATTTGTTAACCGATCGAGACAAAATGAGCAAAGTTTATAGTGAACCTTCCATAGATGCTTCCTAACAAGTTTCGGTTCTTTTGGCTAAGCGGTTTCAGAGGAGAAGATTTTTACAAATCGGCCCATCAGAAACAAGAATTGCCTGTGGTGGCCATGTTTGTTAATGGATCGGGACAAAATGTGCAATCTTTAGAGAGGACCTTCTATAGATGCTTCCTACCAAGTTTCAGTTCATTTGGCTGAGGGGTTTCAGAGGAGAAGATTAAAATGTGAAAAGTTAACGGATGATGGACGCCAAGTGATGGCAAAACCTCACCTTGCCTTTGGCAAGGTGAGCTAAAAAAATCACATTGTACCTGTTAACCGTTTCTTGAATCTAAAATAAAATTCCCTACCGACCTGCTCCGTTCTAAAAATCGGGGTCTGGGACGGGAAACAATTTTTTGTTATTGTGGCCTCAAAAGGACACTTCTATAATACTAAATAAATCTGTATCAAATTTCACCACTCACCTTTTTCACAGTTATCTCCCCTGTAACCACTATGACAGATACAGATAGTGGCCTTGGTGTTGTAGTCTGTGATTTGACAGTCGCCATGGTCACCACATTTCTTGGGCAAGTTTACACTGTTGTTATTACAAGCGTCATCTTCTCTAGGACATCCATCAGTACTTCCTGGATACGTCCCAGAACCAGTATACAAATCATATAACTGAAAAACAGAAAGAACTGTCAGTACATATAGTTCTTGGATATGTCCCAGGATCAGTATACACATCATATAACTGAAAAACAGAAAGAACCGTCAGTACATGTAGTTCTTACAGCTCAGGCATTATCAATGTTTCAGTCAATACTACTGTCCCTTGGGCAATCTATAAATCATGATAATACCCTATACATAAGTAACCATTATATAAATAATAAATACATTTTCACCCAATAACATTTAAGACATACAATGGTTTTAATAATATAACTTGACTAACAGTGTATAAATTTGTCCCCTTTATACAAGTAAATACTCCAAAATTACACAATTGTATGATAAATATTTGTATGTAATTTTAATCATCTTCAAAATAAAGGTTTGGTTTGGTTTATTTTGCTTAACACCACTTTCAACAATATTTCAGTTATATCGTGGCTGTCAGTTTTATTGATGGAGAAATCACTGACATATCGCAAATCGCTGAGAAACTTTATCACATAATGTTGTATCGAGTACACCTCACCATGAACAGGGTTCGAACTCACAACTTAAGTGGTGATAGGCATTTATTACACATGTAGTTGTAAATCCAACTACCATACGATCACTAACTACAACGTACCCACTTCAAAATTATTTTCTATTTGTAATTTAATAATAATTCTACTATCTTACCTCGTTGTTGTGCCTCAGATTCCGAACACACCCACTGAACTTATTATTTGTTATTCCTGACAGAACATTTGTATATCTATAGCTACCGCCCATCTGTAGTGGAGCATTTACATTAAGGAACATGTTTTCACCCGGTGTTGACCCAATGACTTCACACTTTGATCTATCATCGACAATGGCATCATTTGTTGGTTGTATGGCTCTACAGTAGTCTATTGTCATAGTTATTAGCTGAAATATATGATTATGCAGTCAAACCTGTATTAAGAGGTCATCTCTATTAAACAGTTATCATCTGAAAATATATGATTATACAGTCAAACCTGTATTAAGAGGTCACATCTATTAAGTAGTCACCTGTATTAAGAGGTCATCTCTATTAAACAGTTATCATCTGAAAATATATGATCATACAATCAAACCTGTATTAAGAGGTCACCTCTATTAAACAGTTATTATCTGAAAATATATGATAATACAATCAAACCTGTATTAAGAGGTCACCTCTATTAAGAGGTCACAGCTATTAAACAGTCACCTGTATTTCAAGGTCACCTTTTCTTGTCCTGTCATAGAACATTTCATATAAATTTAACCTCTTTTAAGAGTTCACCTGTCTTATAAGGCCACTTTTTCTTTGTTCCAATGGTGTCCTCTTAATACAGGTTTGACTGTATATAGATAGTATTCCCTATTAAGAGCCAGTAATAAAATGAAAAGAAAAAAATACCCCACCATTGTAACAGTTCAAAAATCAAATCAGAAAATCGTAGAAAAAGAGACAAAATCAATATCCATAACACACATAATACACGAGCACTCATTTTCCTGGCAAGGTACAGGCATTTCTATTTACAGGTGATTGCATTTCTTCCATATTTTTTTTATTTTGGAATGGAGTGAGAGGGGGGGGGGGCATCTTCTGAGCAACAAAAAAAGAAGAAAATTTGCATGTTAATGATGACTTTATTTGGTTGCGAGAATATACATAAATATATGTATCTAGTTTATGAAAAGAAAGCTTAAAACATGACACAGTATTATCCATGCAGTCACCTGTATTCAAAAGTCTCCTGTTGTTATCCTGTCATAGAAAATTTCATATAAATTGAACCTCTTTTAATACCACCAATATTAATATAACAAACAACCACTTCTCACCTCAAGTAATGGAACACAGAAAAGACCATGAAATTTGGCATTGGATTTTGAGGTCTGCGTTATATCACCTTGGAAACATTTATATTTAATCACTTCATTAAAATGAAAATCAAAATACAAATTAAACATAACAAGAATATATTCCTGTCTTAAAGTGCATATTACAATTAAAAATAATATATATTTAAAGCCCCAAACACTTTATTATGAAAAGAAAGTTTTAACAGTGATGGTTAACAATTCAACCAAATATCAACAAAGTGAAAAACCACATTTCACCTCAAATCATTGAACGCAAAAAAGACAGTGCCGATGGAAATCTAGGTTCTTATTTGGGACAGGCACAAAAATTGTTGTGGGCTTAATCCAGTAAATGGGATTTGAACCCTCAACTTTTTTTTAATAATTAGGTCTCTAACGCCATTATCAGATAAACAAAACTAATCTTAATATCCTTTAAATATGTTAAAAATGTTTCTCACTTACTGTTGTAGAGTTGGTTATATTCAATATCTTGTACAAAATAATTTACCTATTTTTGTGCAAAAATACTGCACATAATTTTGTGCAAAAATAATTTACATATTTTTGTGCAAAAATAATTTACATATCTTTCAGCAAAAATAATTTACATCTTTTTGTGTGCAAAATTAATTTACATAGGTATCAAAATCTATCTTAAAGTATTGCTGTTTTCATTAATTTAAAACTACAAATAACCAACAACAAAAATGTTTACCTTTCCTCGTCTGATGATGTTAATATGATGCCACTTTCCATCACTGAGTTTACTGGCACCATTCTGTGCAGTAAGAGTCAAAATCTTGACCCCTGACCCATGGTCTATTTTTAAAATTGGATAACCACCAGACAGCTCCAGCAATAAGTAGTCAGTTACTACAAAATCATTTGTCACCGGTCCATTGTATAAAAGAAGTCCATTGTCTTGTGTTGTGATAAATTCAATACTCGTCTCTGAATTTTCACACTGTTCCAACGGTTTGTATAAGGCATAGCCTGTTCCATCAAAACCATGACGTGTTGACTGACAACGTGGACCATCAAATCCTGCTAGACATGTGCAGCTGTAAGATTCAATTTAATTTGCTTATTTAAATGTATTACTTTAATATAAAAAGAGATACAATTTTGTATAAGTAAAATGTTAACAAAATTTTCTCAAAAAGAGTGGCTAAATCAGTGACCATTAAATTAAATTATACACATATAAATTGTGATTATCAATAAATACATAAGTGGTTGTTGTTTCATGCCAAGTGAGTAATGTTGATGACATGGAGAAGACATGTTACTTTATGATGACAGGATGATGATGATGTCTGCCTCCTTGATTCAATCAAAATCTTTAGATCTTTAAATTTAAATTTACATGTTTTTATTGTGCAGTCAATTGTGATGGTTAATTTGAATATTTATTTTGCTTATTTTCATTTTGTCTTAGTCTCACTATGTGTATTTAATCAAACTAATCGAATCTAATCAAGTTATTATTATTATGTTATATGTGTATATGTATGTGGTTTATTTTGTTATGTATGATTCTGTATTGATTCTACTGCTCAGCTATGGGCACCATGATTGGTTTAATAAAGTATTCTATACCAACTTGCTTAGTTGGATTTTTGTAGTGCTAGCACACTGAATCAACAATAGAAGTAGACATGGCATGGCACTCAGACACATTATACAGCCTCTGAGTCATTCAGACACATTATACAGCCTCTGAGTCACTCAGACACATTATACAGCCTCTGAGTCACTCAGACACGTTATACAGCCTCTGAGTCACTCAGACACGTTATACAGCCTCTGAGTCACTCAGACACGTTATACAGCCTCTGAGTCATCTAAAATTTGCTCTTGCTCTGATATGATTTGTGCTTAGCAGAGAAGCATAAAATACTAATTTTAACGTCATTGGTTTGACCCAACTGGGGATCAAATCCACAAGCTATAATATTTGATGTGAGCTGGATTACTACATTGATAACACCAGCAAGGCGGTTTACTCAAAATGAAGGTCTTACGAATCTTAAAATAGTTCACATATGTTGTATGGTAGTAACTGAAGTTCATTGTAAGATAAATATCAATATTTGAATAAATAAGGTTAATACTTCTTTCTCTTTTGGTAGAATGAAATTATTATCTGCTTGAAAATTTTGCTATTTTTCATCTTCAGAATCATCTGCTATATGTTAATCTACATCATTCTTATACTACTCTCAACTCTCCCTCAGGCATAGGTAACCTATACTACTCTCAACTCTCCCTCAGGCATAGGTAACCTATACTACTCTCAACTCTCCCTCAGGCATAGGTAACCTATACTACTCTCAACTCTCCCTCAGGCATAGGTAACCTATACTACTCTCAACTCTCCCTCAGGCATAGGTAACCTATACTACTCTCAACTCTCCCTCAGGCATAGGTAACCTATACTACTCTCAACTCTCCCTCAGGCATAGGTAACCTATACTACTCTCAACTCTCCCTCAGGCATAGGTAACCTATACTACTCTCAACTCTCACTCAGGCATAGGTAACCTATACTACTCTCAACTCTCCCTCAGGCATAGGTAACCTATACTACTCTCAACTCTCCCTCAGGCATAGGTAACCTATACTACTCTCAACTCTCCTTCAGGCATAGGTAACCTATACTACTCTCAACTCTCACTCAGGCATAGGTAACCTATACTACTCTCAACTCTCCCTCAGGCATAGGTAACCTATACTACTCTCAACTCTCCCTCAGGCATAGGTAACCTATACTACTCTCAACTCTCCCTCAGGCATAGGTAACCTATACTACTCTCAACTCTCCCTCAGGCATAGGTAACCTATACTACTCTCAACTCTCACTCAGGCATAGGTAACCTATACTACTCTCAACTCTCCCTCAGGCATAGGTAACCTATACTACTCTCAACTCTCCCTCAGGCATAGGTAACCTATACTACTCTCAACTCTCCTTCAGGCATAGGTAACCTATACTACTCTCAACTCTCCCTCAGGCATAGGTAACCTATACTACTCTCAACTCTCCCTCAGGCATAGGTAACCTATACTACTCTCAACTCTCCCTCAGGCATAGGTAACCTATACTACTCTCAACTCTCACTCAGGCATAGGTAACCTATACTACTCTCAACTCTCCCTCAGGCATAGGTAACCTATACTACTCTCAACTCTCCCTCAGACATAGGTAACCTATACTACTCTCAACTCTCCCTCAGGCATAGGTAACCTATACTACTCTCAACTCTCCCTCAGGCATAGGTAACCTATACTACTCTCTATCCTATCCTGTTTAGGCCCTTAGGTTATATTGCTCCCAAACACTTTAAAATTATTTGGTTTTCCAATCTTTCGACTTTAGCGTACCTGATGGTTACTATAGAAACAGCATAGTGGGTACTAAATTTGATATCTACGTTTTTTATTTTAATAGTCTGCTAATTTGATCATTTTGTGGTGATCCCACATCATAGTAGAACCTTTTGAAATTTTCTCTTTAGTCATTTCTATTTCAGATGTTTTTAAGCTTTTTTTTCCAACAATTTTGTTTTTTACTACCATATGTATAATTTTTTGTTCTGTTGGAAAACTCCGGTTTCAAGTGGCGTAAAACATCATAACCCTAACCAAAATAAAATTTCTTTTAGCTAAAACTAACTTGAGTACATTCCAATAATCCTTCTTACATGTGCCACCATTGTAACAATAAGTAGCATCACATTCTTTTTGACTGACCAGTTCATGACATCCACATTTTCCTTGTACGAACGTCTCCACGCCAACAATAGAACTTCCCCGTATGTTGACCATATTTGGTTTGCCGGTGACATTCAGGAAATTGTAACAACCCGATTCACATGTCTCCTGAAGACACTCGTCAATATTGACCATTTCAATCGTAGCGCCAGAATCTTGTTGAAACTGTTTAAAAAAAATGCTAAATACAATTCAAACAAGATATGATTATAATCTAACGATTATGAAGTCTCAAGTCTCCCAAACCGGCCACTGACAACAGGTTTAAAAAATAAATCAAAAGCTACCTTTGAAATCGAACAATGTTGAATATTTGCGGTATTGTGGTGGCCATTTTGAAAATGGAGATCGGTAGAAATTTTTCGATGTCGGGAATAAATTCAGGTCATCATAATCTACCTACATATGAAATGTCGTTGAAATCGGACAATATTGAATTTGTGCGGTATTGTGGTGGCCATATTTAAAATGGGGACCGGTAGCAATTTTTCAATGTCGGTACATCATTATCTACCCACATATCAAATTTGGATGATATCGAACAATGTTGAATTGTTGCGGCCATTTTGAAAATGGCGACCGCTAGAAATTTTTCAATGTCAGGAATAAATTCGGGACATCATAATCTTCCCACATATGAAATGTCGTTGAAATCGGACAATGTTGAATTTGTGCGGTATTGTGGTGGCCATTTTGAAAATGGCGACCGCTAGAAATTTTTCAATGTCCGGACATCATAATCTACCCACATATGAAATGTCGTTGAAATCGGACAATGTTGAATTTGTGCGGTATTGTGGTGGCCATTTTGAAAATGGAGACCGGTAGAAATTTTTCGATGTCGGGAATCAATTCAGGTCATCATAATCTACCTACATATGAAATTTCGTTGAAATCGAACAATGTTGAATTTGTGCGGTATTGTGGCAACCATTTTGAAAACGGCGACTGGTAGAAATTTTTCGATGTCAGGAATCAATTCGGAACATCATAATCTACCTACATATGAAATGTCGTTGAAATCGGACAATGTTGAATTTGTGCGGTATTGTGGCGGCCATTTTGAAAATGGCAAACCAGTAGCAATTTTTCAATGTCAGGACAACATAATCTACCTACATATGAAATGTCGTTTAAATCGGACAATGTTGAATTTGTGCGGTATTGTGGCAGCCATTTTGAAAATAGCGACCGCTAGAAATTTTTCAATGTCAGGAATAAATTCGGGACATCATAATCTACCCACATAGGAAATGTCTTTGAAATCAGATAATGTTGAATTTGTGCGGTATTGTGGCAGCCATTTTGAAAATGGCGACCGGTAGAAATTTTTCAATGTCGGGAATCAATTCAGGACATCATTATTTACCCACATATCACTATGTCAAATGGTATGTCTCTATCCATTTAGAAGTTATCAACATTAATGTACGAAATTTTAACTTTCCCATAGGATTCTATAGTAACCCTCACACCCTTTGAACGCCTCAAAATATGACTTTGACCCCCTTTACCACAAAGCTGAAAACCTTAGGGCCAACTAGAAACATATATCTATAACTCCCTCAAGTTTCATGAAATTCTGTCCAATAGTTCCCGAGATCTGCCGTGGACAAGTTCATGTGCAAAAGAAAGAAAATAAGAAACGGAGCAAAAACAATAAGTCTCCCAACGTTGTTTGGGAGACTTAATAAGTGCATAAATTTGTGAAATTTGTAGGTTATCAAAACTTTTTTCTCCATTTTAAAATGCAGGAAGAGATGTGCATATATACTTTTGTGCATGATGGAAGGACAGATGGACAGGATGAACAAAAATATTTAAAAAAACAAAAGGAGGGAGACATAAAAAGGAGGTCCCTTCGACTTTGCTACAACCAGGTTCCACTGAATAGAATGCTTAACAACTCAGCTTTATGTTGAACGAGGGAGAAATTATTAGTTATACTGTTAAAAGAATTGCTACATACACACAATACAAAGAACAGATTGGGGTTAGACAATTTATTTGTTTTTTTTCCTTCCTGCACAGCATTGACTTTGAGGTTACAACTACATAATGGATGTCAGAATTATACATAAACAAGAAAATGTCAAACCATCTTTAATTTTAATGTGTTAAAAAGAAGAGCTTTAACATTTCACTTATAAAGCACATCATATCCCTTATAAACAACAACAAAAACAAACATTGTTTTAATCTATTTCAATGTGCATTTGTCTATTTCATTTAAGAGCTTTTATGGAACAGTTGCAAGGGGGTGGAATTGGAAGGCACTTTTGTTGTTCACCTACCATCCATACAAAAATAATTAACATTATATTACAAGTATCAGTGAAGAATCACAAAATGCCAGCCCACAAATTAATATACTTATCATAGAATGCTTCCCATACCCCATACATTTTTTTTTTCTGGATTAGCCCTTACAAATATTTCACAACATTTTGATACTTATCTCAGATTTGTCTTTCATAATAATTCCATTCATCTTTGTAGGGGAGTAGTATGGCGATCCATGAGCAGAACTTCCCCACAACAAGGTTCCACTGAACAGAATGTTTGTGAATGCTTAACAACTCAGCTTAATATTACTTACGCCGGATTTGTTTTTCATAATAACTCCATTCATCTTTGTAGGGGAGTAGTATGGCGATCCATGAGCAGAACTTCCCCACAACAAGGTTCCACTGAACAGAATATTTGTGAATGCTTAACAACTCAGCTTAATATTACTTACCCCGGATTTGTTTTTCATAATAACTCCATTCATCTTTGTAGGGGAGTAGTATGGCGATCCATGAGCAGAACTTCCCCACAACAAGGTTCCACTGAACAGAATATTTGTGAATGCTTAACAACTCAGCTTAATATTACTTACCCCGGATTTGTTTTTCATAATAACTCCATTCATCTTTGTAGGGGAGTAGTATGGTGATCCATGAGCAGAAAATCTAAGGTCTGTGTAGTCGGTCTTTGGACTAAGAACACTGAACATTTCAACATTCTCCTTGTCAGTATTAAGACTGGTTGCTAGGCGTTCATAGAATTTGTCATATGGACTTTTACCAGTACTGTCTTTTTGAATGAACTTCTCTGGGGTAGTTCCTGGAAAATGTAACAATTATACTTGTAATAAATTATTATTATACATTGTGATATGTTCCCCATATTATTATTTTACATTTAAGGATTGATCGCAATTTTTGTTCGGTTCATGAAGAAATAACCTCAATCAGGTTGTACACATCGAGTAACCCGCGTAGCGGGTTATGCAATGGTGTGTACAATCTGATTGAGGTAATTTCGAATGAACCGAACAAATAATTTCGATCAATCCTTATAAATTAATTCAAACTTCTTTTGTTATGATATTGAAAAATATATTTATTTTTTCAAAATAAGGCAAATAATCGGAAATAAATTTAAACAAGGGCAACGCAAAGCGTGGTGTATCCCCTCGCCTAAAAATTTGACCCGGTGACCTTGACCTTTGACCTATGACATTGAAAATCAACAGGGTTCCAGATTCTCTTAAGGACTAAGTATGTACCAAGTTTGGTCAAAATCCATTGAAGGATGTTGATTCTAGAGTGTTCACAAGGATGTTACGGAAGGATGGACGGAAGGAAGGACGGACGGATGGTAGCGTTACTATATCCCTTCGCAACTTCGTTGGCGAGGGGATAATAACAACAAAGGTGCCTCATTTAAAGAAAATCGCCTGATGACAACGGCACGCGACGCCTTGAGAACGACGTCTATTTTCAGATTCAGTACATATGAAAATAACCTCAACTTTTTAAACCAATCAAAACATGTATAAAATGACATGTGACTCTAAAATTAATTTATTGTGATATGTTCCCCATATTATAATTATACATTGTGATATATTCCCCCATATTATTATTATACATTGTGATATGTTCCCCATATTATTATCATACATTGCGATATGTTCCCCATCTTAAAGTAGTTGTACTTACAGGACACCGTACACTAAAATATAGGTTTGTATTATTCAATTCAAAATGTCATAATAATGCATTAAATCACAACATCATAATTGCATTCATTTCCCACTGCCTCTAGCAAGGCTTATCATACACACATTTGTGCATTTTCAAATAATCTTAGAAAATATTCAACAATTTAACACACATACCTTTCAGTCTAACAGATCCTGACTTATATGGAGCTTCTTCTGGTAATTCTTCTATCAGGACTGTAGCCGTGGATGTAGTCGTTAGTCCATCCACGTTGTCTGAAACATCCACTTTAAATGTCCACGTACCTAGTGGTACATTATGCAACATAGTAATCATACCCGAGTTCTCATCCACACTGAAATTGTAAACACAACATTGTGTAGCCATGGCGATACCTGTTCTATCACTGATGTGTAAACATATTTGTCTACAGCCATGAGGTAAAATAAACAAAGATTGGGACTTCATTTAAACATTGGTTTAAACATTGATTGATTGATGTTTAATGCCAACTTCAGCAGTATTTCAGCTATATCACGATAAACAAATTTTATAAATTGATTTCATTGGTTTATACAAGAATTGTGTTTTATTCAGGGTTTAGACAGGCTTCACTGTATTAACTAAATATTTCTTTTGGTGATTGCTTCAACATGAAATGGCAGCCTACTTGAAGTAGCATCAACAAATGTTCATGGTTAAAATAGAGATGTATTTATAAATGACAATGAACTTAGTGTAACGGGCCGGGTATCTATTGAAAATGATATGTTAAAGTAAATTAAAATAAATAGGAAAATAAACTGTAAGAAAGGGTTCGTACCTGAGTTACTTCTTATGGTTCGAGATTTATTGTGTAAAATGAAAAGAAACTATCCAAATTAATTGTATTATTTTAAACTGGTAGTACAATTTTATATCTCAATTTTGCTCAGTAAACTACAACTATAAATAGAATGTTGGCTCGCTTTGAGCTATTCAACGATCAAACGTTTTATCAGAATAACAGGCAAGACTTAAATCAGTCACTTCTGCTATTCTTTAAACCCTGATGTCTTGCTTTAGCTCAGTTCAGCTCAATATACCTATTTAACCTTTCTAATCTTTTCGACGTTTACTTCCCAGATGACACAAAACGAATGCCACGATCCGCGGCATTTTGACCGCCTTATATACTCTAAAATTTACTCGGGATCCTCTAATTAATCGATCACTTCTATGTAAACACCCGAGAATTCTACAATGGGATTTCCAACTTTATAAATACAACATTGACGTAATGGAAAAATAGCACTTTCAGTAAAGTGTTCATTTCATTTCACTACATTAGTATTAGGTGTGATGGGTGTCAAAAGTATATATAATTGATTAATGTAATTGAATGTAAACATTACATGTTTATTCCTTTTCAAAAACAAACAAATTATAAAAAAAAATATTTCTTTTCCTCAAAGAGAAATAACTTTCGTAGCTTACCTGAACAATGATTTATAGACTGCTGGTTCTTTGTATACAAATGTTTTATCAGCAATGTCATGGTCGTCTAAGTCGTCATAGTTAACTGCTCCAATTATGATGTTTTTAAACTTTCCTACAACCAGATACAATAAAACATTTAAATGAATCAGAAGATAGCCAATTAAGATAATTATTTTTGACTTCTGATTAATAAACACTTCATAACATTTATATGAAGAAAAAGCCATCCAAAAAATGCCATCCTCCCAAGAATGCCCTCTATCCAAAACATTTATTTGTTTAATTGTCTTTCATTTTTTTTTCTTTTTAGCATGTCCATAACAGTGGAAAATTAAGAAAAACTAAGACAATCAAAATTAAATATGATTACAAATAAAAGGTTTTCAAAATTAAATGTAAAAATGTATTAAATTGACATAACTCAATTTAAAGACGATGGGCAATTAAGTTGCTATCGCTAGTCAGAAAAAAGTATGTTTCAGGCTAAATTTGTCGGCATCCATGCATACAAGTTCAACAAGCTCAGAAATATTCTTGAAAGTGGCGTTAAACACCATTAACTAACTAACTAATCAACAAGCTCAGTGATTGGAAGCAAAATATAAATTGACTGCATGTAATGCTTCGTGCAGTCTTAATGATGGTGAGGGTGAATATGAAACAAGCAATAAAATAATTTTTTGTAAGCACATAGCACACGTATATATATACACAAATATATGTACGTATATAGGTATACATAGACATTTATTAACATTAAAACACAGTAATCTTTCATGTTGTTCATCAAATCACTATAAATATACAATAAAATTAGGCATTTTAAATTAAAATTTACTTTGGATTTTTAAGAGGGGATTTTGAAAATGATCTCTAAATCCGCCTCTGGAAATGTCATTGAAATCGAACAATGTTGAATTTGTGCGGTATTGTGGCGGACAGCTATAAATTTTTCAATGTCAGGAATCTATTCGGGATGTCATAATCTACCCACAAATAAAATGTCGTTGAAATCGGACAATGTTGAATTTGTGCGGTATTGTGGCGTCCATTTTGAAAATGGTGACCGCTAGAAATTTTTCAATGTCGGGAATAAATTCGGGACATTATAATCTACCCACATATCAAATTTAGATGATATCGGACAATGTTGAATTTTTGCGGTATTGTGGCGGCCATTTTGAAAATGGCGATCAGTAGAAATTTTTCAATGTCGGGAATCAATTCGGGACATCATTATCTACACACATATTAAATTTTTATGATATCGGACAATGTTGAATTTTTACTGCCCATTTTTTATGCCGTGTTTTGGCAGCCATTTTGAAAATGGCAGACATCTTGAAAATTTTGAAAATGCAGAATTGCTCCTCTAATGGTGACCTATCACTAAGTCAAATTTGATGTCCATTTAGAAGTTATCAACATTAATGTACGAAATTTCAACTTTCCCATAGGATTCTATAGTAACCCCCACCCCCTTTGAAGCCCTCAAAATATTACTTTGACCCCCTTTACCACAAAGCTGAAAAATTTAGGACCAACTAGAATCATATATCTATAACTCCACCAAGTTTCATGAAATTCTGTGCAGTAGTTCCTGAGATCTGCCATGGACAAGTTCATGGTCCGCGGAAAGAAAGGAGAAGAAAGAGAAGAATAATAATAATAATAATAATAATAATAATAATAATAATAATAATAATAATAATAATAAAAATAAAAAAATAAAAAATAATAAGAAACGGAGCAAAAACAATAAGTCTCTTGTTTGGGAGACTTAATTAATTATCTGTTTGCGACAGCCATGATGTTTCTTATACAGGCGAGAAACAAAAAATATGAAATGAAAAAATTGTAAAACTTACCTAAATAATTGTACACATGTATATTCTGAGTTCCAGGTCCATGAACATTATCATTGACATCACCGATTTCAATGGTTAGAGTGTTAGTACCAGTCATGGAAGGGGCACCAGTCACCCCACGCTTATCCCACATTTTGATTGGAAGATAATAAAATTTTTGCACTTCTCTGTCAAATGTTTGCTTGGAATAAATATCAGCGCCACCGTTACCGCTATCCGCACCTGAAAAGTAGAGCAAACTTAAATATCGGTAAAAGGTAAAAGGCCTCTACAGAACAAATGACCTGAAAAGTAGAGTAAACTTAAATATCGGTAAAAAGAAAAAGGCCCCTGTTTGTTTGTTTGATGGTGTTTAATGCCACTTTCAACAATATTTCAGTTATATCGTGGCTGTCAGTTTTATTGGTGGAGGAAACCAGAGGACCCGGAGAAAATCACAGACCTGTCGCAAGTCACTGACAAACTTTATCACATAATGTTGTACACCTCGCCCTGATCGAGATTAGAACTTACAACATCAGTGGTGATACAGGCACTGATTGCATAGGTAGTTGTAAATCCAACTATCATTCGATCATGGTCACGATGGCCCCTATATATATTTATTCTAAATAGACAATATACATAGGTTGTAGGTGTCAAAGTTAATATATAAAAATTGTTCATGCCACAATATAGATGAAATACTGCTAAAGTTGCCATTAAGGACCAATGAATCAATCAATAGACCATATACATAGGTAAAGAGAAGTACATATTAAATAGCATTTATAATATTTACAAATACAGTAGATAAATAATGGTTGGTATGTTTCAGCCTGGATCACAAATACCGTTTTCTATCATCTTTATAAATTTGCATAAGATTTCTGAATTTTATAACATTCACATGACTGTTATAATAAATACTGTTCCTATCCTTCCAGAGCATCTGAATTCACCTCCGATTTTTATTGGGGTTTGTGTTACTTGATCTTTAGTTTTATGTGTAATGTTTTGTAGATCGTTGTTTGTCCTTTTGTCCTATTTCTTTTGGCCATTGTGTTGTCTGTTCTTCTTCGATTTATGGATTCAGATTACCGCTTTGGTATCTTCAAACTCTTCTTAGAACAATGCATACACACTAGTCTTTTTTCAACTGTCTCAAGACTTCTGTAATAAAAAAAAATCAACTTACCTGATAAGAAATTAACAGTAAATTTACACTGTGGTTCATTGTTTGTACAAGGAATCGCCTCAAAGCCAAATGGAGGACCATTCTCAGCAGAATCTGGATCTTGTCCAAAAATTGTTGTAACCTTGGTAACAGCTGGTTGGTTTTCCATAATTTTCACATAAGGAACACCCTTAATCCTTGGATATTCATCGTTAATGTCTGCCACATTAATGGTTAAGGTAGCAGTACATGTTTTCTGAGGAATCCCTAGAAAACAAAACAAAAACAATGTTAATTTTATTTCTGTTTTAAACATATTTTATTCACAGCTCCATATGAATGGGATTGAGCAACAGGCTATGCCTATATAAGCTCTCTCCTTTTTACATGTACAAGGCATACATTCAGTAAAATGTATATAACAATTATATCAATAATATAAGATAAATATGTTCCTTCAAATTAATTTTATGTTTGTTTACATACCATATTCTTTCAAAACTTCTGGGTCCACATATTTTTGTCTGGAACTGGCAGGTATTTGACACCTGTCTTAATTGATTATCACTTTTCACTTATATCGTAGTGATAAATTTTATTGGTTGAAGAAACCAAAGTACCCAGAGAACTACCGACTTGCTGCAAGCCACTGACATCATAGTGGTCAGCTTTATTGGTTGAGGAAGCCAAAGTACCCAGAGAACAGCCGACTTGCTGCAAGCCACTGGCATATTTTTCACACAAAGTTGTATAGCATGCACCTTGAAACAGGCTGGAATCCAACTCACAACTTAGTTGTGGGGCAGTCGTGGTCATGATCGTGACCTATGCAATCAGTGCCTATCGCCACTATAGTTTATAGTTGTGAGTTTGAATTACGCTCATGGCGAGGTGTACTCGATACAATATTATGTGATAAATTTGTCAGTGACTTGTGGCAGGTCTGTGGAGGAAAGCATAGTACCTGTAGAAAACCACAGATAAAATCAAGATCTCGACATACATTATCACTAGTATCACAGCTCGTCCAGTCAGACTTGCTACGATAATAGCAATAATGTCTTTCTCGACCTTCAAAACTGCCGTTATTCTATATCTATTCCATGACATTAATATGAAATAGTCAATGACTTACCAGAATCCATGGCTAGAATGTAAACTGTGTGTTTGACAATAGTTTCTCTATCAAGTTCTTTGATAAGGCTCACTCTAATGGATGGTAGACCAGTAGTAGTATCAGTGTAGTCCTGTAAACTGAAATACTTCATTGGTTCTTCTTTTACAGGAGATCCTGATATATAATATCTACAAGCATAAAAAACAATAATAAATAAATAGTAAATACAGCATAATCACCCTTCCATAATGAAAAAGTGCCCTTATAAAAGGGGGTGGCCTCTCTTGAGGGGGGCATCAATTTAGTAGTACAGTGAAACCTGTCTAAGCCAAACCCTGCATAAACCAGAATCCTGTATAATCCGAACTTCAACTAAAGTCCCAATGTAGGAAATGTTTGTTAATTGAACTTGTATAAACCGAACAGCTGTCTATTCCAAAGACACAAGCTGGTCCAAAGAAGGTTTGGTTTAGACAGGTTTCACACAAGCTGGTCCAAAGAAGGTTTGGTTTAGACAGGTTTCACACAAGCTGGTCCAAAGAAGGTTTGGTTTAGACAGGTTTCACACAAGCTGGTCCAAAGAAGGTTTGGTTTAGACAGGTTTCACACAAGCTGGTCCAAAGAAGGTTCGGCTTAGACAGGTTTCACACAAGCTGGTCCAAAGAAGGTTTGGTTTAGACAGGTTTCACACAAGCTGGTCCAAAGAAGGTTTGGCTTAGACAGTTTTCACTGTATTTTACTATCACAGTGCATCTGAAATCTGGTCTGATAAGAAGGGTGGTCTTTGGTGAGAGTGTCCATATAAGAGGAGGACTAATGTATAACTTTGTTATCTCATAATTGGATGGGTCATCTCATTGGATATCTCAAAGTAAAAATTTGATCAATTTATAATAGTGTTCAGATTTATTTATCCTGAAAAAATCAAATACACATTTGTATGTGAATATTTTGAAGCTAAATTATCAGTCCATTTGACTTGGGTACAACACGGTTTCACATTAATATTACACAGGATCAGTATTATCTCAGTTTTTAAATACTAGTTTCTTTTGAAGGGAAAAACAATACAGTAAGAAGGGGAGATTTGGGTCTATAAAACTAGTTTAACCGAGCCACTTTTTACGGAAGTGCCTGTACCAAGCCAGGAAAGTTGGCAGTCGTGTATACATAATAGGTTGTATTGATTTTATCTCTGTTTCAACGATTTTTCAATTAGATTTTAGAATTGTTCCAACGGTGTGGTATTTTTTTGTTTTTCCTTTCAGTTGCAAATTAATACATATTTTTTATACAATACCTTATTTTTCCATTGTCGCCAGTATCTCTATCTGTAGCAGTAAAGTTGGTGATAACTGTGTTTATAGGTGTTGCGAGACCCTCTGTGTATGTCTTCTCTACATTTTTGATGGTAAATATACATGTAGGTGTTTCAACGTTGACATCTTCTATCGTAATCAGAATTTTAGTATACGCATAATGAACGCCATCAAAAACCTCTGCAGTCAAGTTGAAAAACGTTTCACCCTTTTCATAATCTGGGTTCTGAAAAAAAATAAACCAGAGGCTCCCAGGAGCCTGTAATCGCTCACCTGGATCAAAGCTGCTTTCAATAACAACGCAACTGCACTGTGGCGGCCATCTTGGCGGGAGAGCGCAACTGCCGGACACCATTTTGGAAGAGGACCATCCAATGACTATTCCATCAAAGTTTGGTTTTAATTGAGCTACTGGTTCCAGACAAGATGGTTTTTATGTGAATTTCCCATAGGGTCCTATGTTAAACTAAGTACAGCTGTGCATCCATCTTGGTCAGAGGGCGGGACCACCAGACACAAATTTGGTTCAGCGGTTTCAGAGGAGAAGATTTAAATGTGATCTTTTATCAAAATATGCCTAATTTGCATAATCGGTATATATCGGCTGAAAGAAAAATTTCACAGAAAAACCCGGAATATATGCTAAACTACTTCTTGCCATGTAGCTGCAGTTAAAATGTCAGCTCATTTTGACTTATACTAAAGCAGCAATGGACAATTAAAATTTCATCCCCCCTTTTTTCTATTTTGAGCTTGGTGGCCATCTTGGTTGGAAGTCGGGATCACCGGACACAATTTTGGAAGGGGGCCATCCAAGAATCATTTCAGCAAAGTTTGGTTGAGATTGGCTCAGTAGTTTCAGAGGAGAAGATTTTTTTTAAATTTCATCCCCCCCTTTTTTCTAATTTGCATAATCGGTCAAAATCGGCAAAAGTTCAAAGTTCATAAAAAATCCTGTAATATATATTAAAAAGCTCATCATTATGCTTATACAGTTCAAATTTTGGCACATTCTGGCTTAAAATAGAGCAGTTTTGGCCATTTGAAGAAATTTCTATTTTTAGTAACAGTGGCCATCTTGAATGGAGGGCGGGGCTGTCGGACACAATTTTGAAAGGGACCCACCCAGGGACCATCCCTGCCAGGTTTGGTTTAATTTGGTTCAGCGGTTTCAGAGGAGAAGATTTAAATGTGATCTTTTATAAAAATATGCCTAATTTGCATAATCGGCATATCTCGGCTGAAAGAAAAATTTCACAGAAAAACCCGGAATATATGCTAAACTACTTCTTGCCATGTAGCTGCAGTTAAAATTTCAGCTCATTTTGACTTACACTAAAGCAGCAATGGACAATTAAAATTTCATCCCCCCTTTTTTCTATTTTGAGCTTGGCGGCCATCTTGGTTGGAAGTCGGGATCAACGGACACAATTTTGGAAGGGGGCCATCCAAGGACCATTCCACCAAAGTTTGGTTGCAATTGGTCCAGTGGTTTCTGAGGAGAAGATTAAAATGTGAAATGTTGATGGACGGACGACGGACGACAGACGACGGACGAAAAGTGATGACAATAGCTCACCCGGCCTAAGGCCAGGTGAGCTAATAAAAACGTACACCAACAGATCTTTCGCATATTCCCGAATTGATTCTTAAATTCTATGTCTTAATACCTTTTTCTATACAAGTTATTTCCCTTATGATTTTAGGTCTTATTTATTTCACCTTGAAATCTTTAAGATATATATAATTGACATTAAAATATTTTCTTCCTTTCCATATTCCAATAAAAAGGCTGCCATGTTTAAAACTTGACATGTTGATTGTTTAGCTTTGAAAAGGCTACAAATAAGGTGTGTTAAAATAATGAAAAATATAACACAATCCAACAACCAATTTGGTACAGGAAGTGTCTGTTTATTTTTAGAATTGAGATTTCATGGTCACCTGTAATTTCATAAGTACAAATTTAGAAGTTTGCCATCATTCTTTTGTCTCAACAAATTACTCCTTCTTTATTGCTTGAATAAAACCTTTTTCTCTCATTCTCATGTATTTTCACATTGATTACAATTGCTTTGTTAATAATTTTTACCATAAAACGAAGATCATTTGCTAGAAAGGAGTGACTTGCAAAATGAAATAAGGTGATTTTAACATTGCTTTGGAGTCGAGGGAAGGTGACTTCTGTCAACAGAGGGAGAGAAATTCTCCCACTTCGCCCTGGCCATTATTTAAATGAAATTAATAACTTATTCAAATTGCCCTAATGTTAATATTATATCAAACAATAGTGAGAAATGTAATTATTACTTACACTGCCATTAAAAACTCCCAGAATTCCCTGTCTGCCTTGTGTTGTCATGGTGAAATGTTTGTATACAGCTTGATTTAAACTATATTTCAGTGTATCATCACTGTCAGGGTCGTTGGCCGAAATTGTGATCACGAAGCCAGTGTGCGTTTTAGGGATTGTTACATTGTAAACGTTCTTTTCAAACACCGGATCGTTATCATTTAAGTCTTTGATATTTATAGTAACAGTTGCTGTACTGGTTTGTGCTTGTGGATCTGTTCCTTTGTCAGTCGCTGTTACCACAAATGTGTACTGTGCTTCATTTTCGCGGTCTAGATCACTAACAGTTGTAAAAACCTGTCCATCTGGTTGGATTCTAAAAGCTTGCCGAGGATTTCCAGTTCCAACCATAAGGAAAGTGAAATCTGCATTGAGACCTGCATCATAATCCTCTGCCATAACTGTCATAACGGATTGTCCTGTAAACAATGTAAAATTAATATTAATAGTCCTGATATCAATATTGATTGACTGTTGGAAATAAGGATTTATGTGAAAACTTGAAACTTGAAATTTTTTAAAATTTTGTCAATAACTTAAATTATTCTTATTTATTAATTGAAATAAGTATTTGAAATAAAAAAAATTAAAAAATGGAAGAATATGTTCTAAGCTTTCTTCTTCAGTAAACATGGGCATAACTCCAGAACAGAAAAGGTGATAAAGTCCCAAATAGAACTGGCCTTTCTTTTATGGTCCCTGACCTTCTGTATAACTTATAAGTGATTTACTTGAGGAGAACTTGAGTTTCTGAGAGGAAACAAAATGTGGGACGTACGGACGTATGGACATGGGTAAAACTTAATGCCCCATATGCCTAGCGGTGGGGGCATAAAAGTATTAGAATAGTTAAATTGAAATACATGTTGCAAACGGTTTTATATCAATTTAACTAAATGAAGATACAGCGAGTCATTTAATGTCAACAACTAAAGTTGTGAGTTTGAGCCCCGTTCATGACAAGGTCTACTCCATTCAACATTATGTGATAAAGTTTGTCAGTGACTTGAGTCAAGTTGGGGTTTTCTCCATGTACTCCGGTTTCCTCGACCAATAAAACTGACCACCACAATATAACTGGAATATAGTTGAAAGTGGTGTTAAACACCATAAACCTAAACCTTTAACGTCCACAACATTCATTGGTTGATTGGTGTTTAATGCCAACATTAGCAGTATTTCAGCTATAAAGTGGCGCAATGTCAACAACAAGATACATATCAAGTTAAATATAACTAAACCTATTGCTGAATTTTCATCCACTGATCCTGTTGGATTGGCTGGTGTAAAAACTGGTACATTGTCATTAATATCCTGAGGTTTAATCTGAACTGTTGCATATCCCGTCAGTCTAGTTATTGAACCTGGCTCATCAACAGCCTCTATGTTAAACTGGTATATTTCCCTTCCATTTGGTCTATCACGTTGGAGTTTTCCAATAAGGTTTAAAACACCAGTAGTTGAATCGATAGAAAACAAGCTCTTGATTACAGCATCCTCGTCAGAGATACGATATTCCATTCCACTATCTCTAAATTTATCTGGGTCAATAGCATTGGCCTTAAAAAAAGGAATAAAAATCAACAGCACATCTCTAAATTTATCTGGGTCGGTAGCATTGGCCTTTAAAAAGAGGAATACAAATTTAAAACACATCTCTAAATTTATCTGGGTCAGTAGCATTGGCCTTTAAAAAATGGCGTAAAAATTTAAAGCACATCTCTAAAATTAAAGCATTAAGATTATTTATGTTGATGTTGTTGCATCTGAAAATGCCTCCTGATTTTCGATACTTCGTGCAACCACTATTCATTATAAGAACCTGTGACACAATAATTTGTTGAGCAGTATAACTGTATGTTAGAAATTGTAATATAAATAATTTGTTCAAATAAAAGAGTACTGGTATTTAGAAATTTGTCTTTCATAGATGGAAAAAGAGCTTAATTGATACCTATATCCATTTTAGGGCCATCATGGTCGTGATCGTATGATAGTTAGGTTTACAACTACCTGTGGCTGTGCAATCAGTGCCTATCACCACTAAAGTTGTGAGTTGGAGCCCCGTTCATGGCGAGGTGTACTCGAAACAACATTATGTGATCAAGTTTGTCAGTCACTTGCGACATGTCGACGCTTTTCTCCTGACATTCTCGTTTCCTCCACCAATAAAACTGACCACCACGATGTAACTGAAATATTGCTGAAAGTGACGTTAAACACCATAAACCAAACCAAACCAATCAAATAATCATAACATATTTTCATGTATTCTTACCGTCAACAAATAACAAGGATTTGACGTTGAGTACTGTACTTCTTCTTTTACATCATCAATAACATAGCTTGTCTTGCTAAATACGGGCGGGTTGTCATTCACATCAATAATAGAAATTTCAACCAGAGTAGATGCAATGAATAGTTGATCGTCAACAATAATGGTAAGATTATATGCCTGCAAAAGGTCATGAATATGTAAATGTGAATAAAATGAATATGTAAATATGAATAACATGGATATGTAAATGTGAATAACATGAATATGTAAATGTAAATAACATAAATATGTAAATCAGAATAACTTTAACAGATGCATGCATATATATATGTACTTTATTTGTGAAAATTGTTTTATTGATTCATTGATTATTGCTTAGCACCGAGCAAGTAGTATTTCAGTTATATTCAGGGCGAGAGCAAGCTCAAAAAAATATATAAACTGCATAGAAATTTGGAAGGGACAAATGAGTCAACCACTGGAAAAATATAGAGTTGGGTAGGAACGAAAAATTTAGTCTTTTTTAACAGCTACAATGCCTTTACTCTTTAACAACTACCTACGCAATCAGAGCATATCACCACTAACGTTGTGAGTTTGAATCCCACTCATTGTGAGGTTTACTCGGTACAACATTGTGTGATTAAATTTGTTAGTGACTTGTGGCAGGTCAGTGGTTTTCTACGGGTACTCCAGTTTCCTCTACCAATAAAACTGACCACCACGATATAACTGAAATATTGTTGAAAGTGGTGTAACACCATAACCCTAACCCTACCCTTTCCCTCTTAAAAAATATGAGTGGATTAAATGACATACATGTTATACTTACATGGGCACCGTTCTCATAATCCAAATTACCAGCTACGACAATCTCACCCACAAGCTGCCGTGTTTTAATAGCAAAGAAAGCTGCACCTGGACTATTTGGATCTATGCTATAAGTGAATGTTGCCTCTGCAAAATGACAAGAATATATTATATGATAAAATAATAAGTATTATTATATGACTATAAATATCCTAGATTCTGATTGGACAAAACACTACTTCAGTCTCCATTTCAAAATGTGATTATCATCGCTCAAAAGTGCACGCGAGGTTAACATTACTTTTGAACACTGTAGCGTGTACGCAAAAATAGTAACAGGGAAAGTTCAGGTTGTTTATTTTGAAAATGTATTCTTTCTTCTTCTTCGTCTTCCAGTGTAGAACAAGAGTCGTCGCCGATTGTTTTAAGTTCCGCGGGACTAGGCATGCCAGGCACACACAGCTGCTGTCCCCAAGACTATGTACAACTAAAAACTTCACTATGACACAGCTAAAACTATTTACATGGGTACATGGGCCTACTGGTTGGCATGGCTGGTTAGCCCTGAACTCCTCTATGGAGCTGGCCCCAACTGTGGTGTCTGGTAGGTGGTTCCATTCTCGTACTGTTCTTTGGAAGAAGGAGTTTCTGAGAGTGTCATAATTGGACCTCTCCTGGAAGAACCTATGTTGGCCTCTGGTTCTGCTGTCACCACGTCTGAGGTATAAGTCTCGGTCGATGTCCACTAGTTGATGCTGGAACTTATACATCATAACGAGTCTGCTTATCCTCCTCCGTTGTTCTAAAGTCTGCCATTCAAGTGATATTAACATGCTTGTCACGCATCCTGGTGTTCTGCTGGTGTAATCATTTATGACGAAGCGGGCAGCTTTTCTTTGTACATTTTCTAATGTCTGTATCAGGGTTTGGGTGATGGGATCCCAAACCATTGCTGCATATTCCAGGGTTGGTCGTACGATCGTGAGGTAGCTGGTTTCCCTTACTTGTTTGGTGCATACTCTTAGGTTACGTCTTCTGTTCCCTTTGGCAGCTACATTGTCAATATGTCTGTCCCACGATAAGTCGTTGGTAATGGTTACCCCGAGGTATTTACTAGCCTCCACGACTTCTAATGTGTGACCATGTAGTAGGTAGTGAGTGGGGAGAACTGGCTTGGTCTTACTTGGTGACACTCTGTTAACTGTGCACTTTGTTGGATTAAAACTCATCTGCCACTCATTTACCCATCTTTCTAAGGCACTCAGATCTCTGATTTGTCGATATTTAAAGAAGCAGTTTTGCTATCCAATCAGCGTTTTCCTAACAGCTTGTAATACATCTTCTTGTTCTAGGTGTCAAACCAGTAATTCAACCAATCAGAGCTAAGAACATATACAAAAATAGTCCCTTTTAAAGAAAAAAGTTCCTTTCACTTTGTTGTATTGTGACAAATACTGAATGGAATGGCATAATTAAATTGATAATTGAAGTTAAATGTATAAGGATTATTTTGAGCCCAAATTTGATTGATTTAGTTGTATTTTAATATGGATATGGAGGATTTGATGCATGACCTATAAATAGGGAATTTCTGGGGGATGACAGAGCTATTTTTAGAGTAGGTATTTTCCATAGCCTGGCATTTCACTGCAAGACTTTAAACATGGCCTGATATTTTGACAGAACGTAGAGGAATCATGGACGTTTCAGAAAATGTATGGTCTTCGAAAGGTTAAACTTAAGATAAAATGGCCAGGTAGGCTCAAAAAAACACAAATTTAGTAGAAAACCTTAAAGAAATTAATTCTAGGTTTCACACCTTGTGTCTAGGTGTCAAACCACTAATTCACCAATCAGAGCTTGGAACATAAGAGAATAGGTAAGTTTTGGTATATTACACAATCTGAACTCAACAGCTGTAAATGGAGATATTTTCATTAAAAATCTTCAAGGGGGTACCTTTGCATTTGAACACTAATACTTGCAAATATCAGACAGCCACATACCTTATGAGGTTTTCTTGGGTTGATGTTGTCTAAGGAATAGAAATTAGGCCAACAAATGGTGAAAGAAACAAGTTTTTTTGCTCTTTAGGTGTCAAACCACTAATTCACCAATCAGAGCTTGGAACATATACGAAAGTAGTCCCTTTTCAAGAAAAAAGTTCCTTTCACTTTGTAGTATTGTGAAAACTACTGAATGGAATGGACTAATTAAAATTGATAATTGAAGTTAAATAAATAGGGATTATTTTGAGCCCAAATTTGATGGATTTAGTTGTATTTTAATACCTCTATGGAGGATTTGATGCATGACCTATAAATACTGAATTTCTTGGAGATGACCGAGCTATTTTTAGAGTAGGTGTTTTCCGTAACATGGCATTTCACTGCAAGATTTTAAACATGCCCTGATATTTTGACAGAGCGTAGAGGAATCATGTACGTTTCAGAAAATATATGGTCTTGGAAAGGTTAAACTTAAGATAAAATTACCAGGTAGGATAAAAAAAACACAAATTTAGTAGAAAACCTTAAAGAAATTAATTAGTGGTTTGACACCTCTACCCCACGTTGTTTTCCTTTTCACGACATTTTGTTTGTTTTGAATTTTATTCACCTTCCGGTGAAAGTCACCGGTGGAAAAGAGGCTCGCTCAAGTATTACCTTGGGGAACCGCATATTTTTTTTTATTTTTTTATTGTGATGACTATTACAGTGAAAAAAAACCAAAATACAGTCAAACTTGTATATAGCGACCATTGAAGGGAGTTCTGAAAAAAGGTCGCATATGACAGGGAGTCGTTGAATAGAGGTTGTGATATTTGCTCTCAAAATCTCAAGAGGAAAACCCTAGTTCGGGTATATAATCCGAATCAACTTATAACCTGTTCGTGTGGAGGACAAATGCATGAATAGAGCTTAAATTCTGGCAAGAAAAAGGTATAATGAAATAAAAATATCATTAAATATTTCCGTCCTTTGTGGGTGAAATTTAAAAAAAAAAGAATAATTATATTAAATGATTGAGTTTTTTACTTTCTTTCAACAGCTATTGTTATCTTAATTGTTATCGTAATTAGAATTAATCATTATGATTAGAAGAATGAAATTTCCTGACAAAAATCACTCGCCGAAAGCTATAAATAGCCTAATCACACAATCAGCATGTGTTTACCTTGATCTGTTACCACACGTTAAACGAATGTTGACAGAAATATATGCTGGGAACCAGTACTTCATAATTCAATAATTTTCAAAATCATGATTATTTATTTATAAAACTGAAAGATTAAAACCGTATTTTCTATAGTAAGCAATTTTAAACATTTAATATAAATAAGAAATAAACCCAAATAAACCAAAGCAATAATAATAAATCATCACGTGAACAACTTACTTGTAAAAAAAAATGGCGGTCTTACACAATAACGCTAATCGTAACTTCATTTAATATGAAAAATCTATTATTATGAACTAGTAACAGGTATGGACTTTGGGAGTGAGATGTTGTCAGTAGATCATGCAAATATCAGCTAGAGAGATATTGGCAACAATCTCTGCATCAGCTGGGCAAAACAGAAATTTTTCCAAAGTCGGGACTGTGTTTGTTTATTTATTATCTAACTTCCGGTTTGATAATAATCTTCTAATAGTCGTTATATGAAGGATTTTTACCCAAAGAACACGGTCGTTAGTCGCGTTAGACAGTGGGTCGTTATATAAAGGTTGAATGCACGGGAAAACGCTGGGGAGGAATAAATAAGGTTGGCTAATTATAACAAAGGAAGTCGTTATACAGATGGGGTTGCTAAGACAAGTTTGACTGTATCACTAACTCCGGATTAACTCATATAATAAAACAATTGATGACTTTGGATTTCAGTTAATACCACGATTTATCAACCCCAGAGATCTCTGGGGTTGATAAATCATGGTATTAACCTCATCCAAAGTCATTAATTGTATAGTGTACAATAACCACTTTTCTGCATTAGAAAATTTTTCTACAGTCTATAGTTTGTGTAGCATGAACCATTTTTCCAAAATATGGAACTTATTTTTCCTATGCCTACACCATTCACAAAATAAATATGAGTACTGGTATACAGTGATTAACATAGCTATGTGCAGAAGACGATTCTCTATGAATCGGGATCTACATACATGTTATATATTTACTGCCTTTTTGATTGTTTTTCAAAAGTTAATTACAACAATGCACTTCAGTTTGACGGAACGCAGTAAATAGATTTCATTTCAAACTGTTTCAACAGACTTAAAACTCTGTGACACAGTGTGGATTCTACTCAAAAATTCAAAAACGATTACTATACATCATGTTTATCGGGGTCATATGTTACCGACGTAATGTGGTAGTAAATTTTTTTTAAATGGCGGCGAAAATTGGTTGAAATAGCCCATGAATACATGGTATCATAGAACCAGCAGTACCATAGGGTCGAACTATACTACTATTTTACCCATCAGGAATTTTCAGCTATATCATGGCGAAAACAAGTTACATTAGATAAGATGATGATGATGTCCACTTTATACTAGATCAACACGCTTAGTTGGATTTTGTTGTGCAAGCTCACTGAAACAACTGTCCGCTGTTAAATGTTGCTCCACTCTGATACATTATCCTGATTCCAAGCCAACCTGTATTTGCTCATACTCCTTAATACTGCATCATGCATGGAGAAGTAGCAAATATCAATTTCATGGTGTTTGGTTCCAGCCAACCGTGACTCGAACCCACGATCTACGGCACTTGAGGTGAGCACACTAACCATTCCGCCACTGATGCAGTTTTTTGTGGTCGAGCATTTTCTTAAAAAATATTTATATACATGTATTGCAAAAGTTTTTTTTGTTTTTTTTTAATATAACTATAGTTATAAAAACACCTGGTTTTTACAATGACCTAAGACGCCCAGGGAAGCTGACTTAGGGGTCCCCGTTTTAGAACACCTAATTTGCCTAGGGAAAAAACAAATGAGTAATCGTCAACTCCCTAAATATACTTTACAAAATACAAAAATGTACTACCGGGGGTACATAATTTCATATCATTAAATACATTAACCAACTGTATTTTCCTATTTATATTCTATTTAACACGTAGCTTTGACTCATTTTTTTTTATTTTCCTACAACCATTTCATAACGTATGAGGGAACTAAGTTTTCCTCTTAGTACTATCTTATTTGATTCTATATCTATAAACAAATACCATAATTTTTATTAAAACTTTTATTATATAACAAATATTGCTATAGCAAAAGATAACAAATAAAGTACAGTCAAGCCTCCCCATGAGGTCACGTCTATTAAGCAGTCATCTGTATTAAAAGGTCATTTTTTTCTTGTCCTGTCATAGTAAATTTCATATGAAATGAGCCTCTTATAAGGCAATTTTTTCTTTCTCCCAAGGGTGACCTCTAAATACAGGTTTGACTGTACCATAATGTTCATTAAAACTTTTTTTATAACAAATATTGCAATAGCAAAAGTTAACAAATAAAGTCTATTGCTTGTTTGTTTGATGGTGTTTAATGCCACTTTCCACATATTTCAGTTATATCCTGGCGGTCAGTTTTATTCGTGGAGGAAATCGGAGTACCCGGAGAAAACCACCAACCTGTTGCAAGTCACTATTATCACATAATGTTGTACACCTCGCCCTGATCGCGATTTGAACTCACAACATAAGTGGTGATATGCACCAATTGCATATAGGTAGTTGTAAATCCAACTACCATATGATCACGACCACGACGTCCCCTAATAATTACATACATGTATTGTAAAAGTTAACAATTAAAATATAACTTATTTTCAAATTGTCTTACCATCTTCATCTTCAGCCTCAATAGTAGTTACAATAGATGATATAAAGGCATCCTCATTTACACTGGCCTTGTAAAGATTTTTCTCAAATTTTGGCTTATTGTTGTTTACGTCTGCTATCTTGACTCTAACGGTAGCAGTATCTGAAACATAATATAATTTTATATTTAACCATAGCAGTTTTAGTTAATTAGTACACTTCTATTCTTACATATAGGATTATGGTGATGGCAGTCTTCGCCCTAACCCACTTGCCCAAAGCCCGGGACCAGTAAAACTGGATTCAGACAAGTGAAAATTATTTTAAATTATTAAAGAATTTGCTTGAATAAATAGAAAAAAAAATTAATTTGGCTTTCGGGCAAGTAGGTGAAAAAAATTAAGGCAAACACTGTTATGGTGTTTAATGACACGTTCAACAATATTTCAGCTATATCGGGGCGGTAAGCTTTATTGGTGGAGGAAACCAGAGTAGCTGGAGAAAACCACAGACCTGCCACTAACAAATTTTATCACATGATGTTGTATCGAGTACATCTCGCCATGAGCGGGATTCAAATTCACAACTTTAGTGAACTGATTGCATAGGTAGTATTTTTGTATATTGTTAAATGAGTAAATATTTCAGCTATGTCAGGACGAGAACAAGTTACAATCAATGAAAGGATGATGACATCCACCTTGTACTAGACCAACAGTTTTATAGTGCTAGCTCACTGAAACAACAGTCTGTGGGTAGATATGTCACTCTACTCAGACACATTATCCTGATCTCAAAACCAACCAGTCATTGTTCTTACTCCTTAAAGCTGTGCTTAGTGGAGAAGCAGCAAATATGAATATTTTAGTCTTTGGTTTGAACGGAGATCAAACCCACAATCTACCGCACTCAAGGCAAGCATATCAACCATTACACCAACGATCCAGATAGGCACCATTTCAGAAATATTCATAAAGTCTTACCACTGTTGGGCTTCCCATTCATACTTGGTCTAGCTGATGGGAATCCATCTTCTACTTTGACTTGTAATAAGTAATAATGATTGGATGTTGCTTCTCTGTCAAACATCGATGACGTAGAGATGACACCGGTATTGGAGTCTATTGTAAAGTTCTGTGCCATTGGTCCAAACAAGGAATACGACAGCTGAAACAAAAAAATTAAAACATACCATATAGGCATATACAGGTACTGTGGATATTCTGGTCAACTGATCTATTTATAAATTCATTACTCAAAGAGACTTTTTTCAAAAAACAGGGGAAACAATGCTGTTAACTTTTATTTTATACCCAAATTTCAAATAAAATGTTGTTCCCTCAGGTATAGCTGACATTAGCTGATTTTGGTTATCCTGTTTAGGCCCTTCGATTTTATTGCTCACAAACACTATTAAATTATTTGGCTTTCCAATCTTTCGATTTTGAGTGAGAAGGTTATTCCAGAAACATGTCTTGCACACTAAATTAGATATCTACATTTTTATCACTATCACTGAAACCTCTGCTGGTGGATGATGGACTATTAGGGAACGACCATTTAACTTGAAGGGGGGGTTATGGTTTTTTTCTAAAAAGATATTCTGATTTTGGTGGAGGAAAAAAAAATCTGATTCAGTTTTTGTCATATAACCTAATGTTAAATTCGACAAAAAAAATAAATATTCTAACTCTTGTGTTGTCCGAAAAAATATTTTCTGAACGAAAAAAAACCCCATAGCCCCCCTGCAAGTTAAATGGTCGGTCCCTTAGTCCTAGAGGGTATCATCTGCCCAGTAGTCAGTGTTTCAGCACTGACATTGTTTATTAGATCTAATATATTTATTATTGAAATTTACAGTTCCTAAATAATGTAATTATTATCAATACTAAGGTTCTCTTCCTTCAGGCATTGTGGTTATTCTGTTGGGACCCTTTGATTTTATTGCTCACAAACACTATTTAAATTATTCTATTTTGAGTGTACCTGATAAAGGTTATTCAAGAAACATGCTATGCATACTGAATTTGATATCTACGTTTTCATTACTTACTTTTTGATTTTTACCAGAGTTTTAATTTTTTTTTCAAATTTTCAGCACTCAAGTATTTTATTTTTAATGACTGTAGCTTCAATCAATAGCGGACAACATAAAGATCAGAGTGTAGAAATGATGATGAAAATGTAGAAAGATTCTGGCCAATGATTTGTTTGTTTGTTTGATGGTGTTTAACGCCATTTTCAACAATATTTCAGTTATATCGTGCCGGTCAGTTCTATTGGTGGAGGAAACCGAAGGACCTGGAGAAAACCACCAACAAAAGTGACTGACAAACTTTATCACATAATGTTGTACATCTCGCCCTGAGCTGTATTCAAACTCACAACATCAGTGGTGATAGACACTGATTGCATAGGTAGTTGTAAATCCAACTATCATATGATCACGGCCACGACAGCCTCTGGCCAATGAGGAATAGTTGAAAATTAGTATTTATACAATAATGTTAGACAAACTGCAGGAACAAGAATCACTCATCTGACAAATAGATTAAGTCTATGGAATTTAATATCCTGTCTCAGGGCTCTCACTACCTTCAAATTAGAGGGAGAAGTGACTTCTCTTTCAGAGAGCTCACAGGGAGAAGTGGAAGACAACAGAGAGAAGTGGGGAGACTTCTGGGAGAACTTAATTGCGATTAATCGAAACATTGTTTTGCGACCCCTCTGAAGATACCCTGCCCAAATTTAGTAAATAGTTATAAAGCTGTCTGATCTGATTTGTTCTGTTCTTATTATTCATAACAAAATATGATTATAATCTAACGATTATGAAGTCTCCCAAACCGGTCACTGACAACAGGTTTAAAAAATAAATCAAAAGCTACCTTTGAAATCGAACAATGTTGAATTTGTGCGGTATTGTGGTGGCCATTTTGAAAATGGTGACCGGTAGAAATTTTTCGATGTCGGGAATCAATTCAGGACATCATAATCTACCTACATATGAAATGTCGTTGAAATCGAACAATGTTGAATTTGTGTGGTATTGTGGTGGCCATTTTGAAAATGGCGACCGGTAGAAATTGTTCAATGTCAGGAATCAATTCGGGACATCATAATCTACCCACATAGGGACATCATAATCTACCCACATATGAAATGTCGTTGAAATCGGACAATGTTGAATTTGTGTGGTATTGTGGTGGCCATTTTGAAAATGGGGACCGACAGAAATTTTTCGATCTCAGGAATCAATTTGGGACATCATAATCTACCCACATATCAAATGTCGTTGAAATCAGACAATGTTGAATTTGTGCGATATATTGGTGGCCATTTTGAAAATGGCGACCGGTAGAAATTTTTCAATGTCAGGAATCGATTCTGGATATCATTATCTACCCACATATCAAATTTTGATGATATCGGACAATGTTGAATTTTTGCGGTATTGTGGCAGCCATTTTGAAAATGGCCACCGGTAAAAAAATTTCAATGTCAGGAATCAATTCGGGACATCATTATCTACCCACATATCAAATTTGGATGACATCGGACAAAGTTGAATTTTTACCCCCCATTTGTTATGCCGTGTTTTGGTAGCCATTTTGAAAATGGCAGACATCTTGAAAATTTTGAAAACACAGAATTGCTCCTCTAATGGTGACCTATCACTATGTCAAATTTTATGTCTCTATCATTATTTATTTAGAAGTTATAAACATTAATGTACGAAATTTCAAGTTTCCCATAGGATTCTATAGTAACCCCCACCCCCTTTGAACCCCTAAATATATGGCTTTGACTTTGACTCCATTTACCACAATTCTGTCCAGTAGTTCCTGAGATCTGCCGTGGACAAGTTCATGGTTCACGGAAAGAAAGAAAGGAGAATAATAATAATAACAAGATATGATTATAATCTAACGATTATGAAGTCTCCCAAACCGGCCACTGACACTATCTACCCACATATCAAATTTTGATGATATCGGACAATGTTGAATTTTTACCCCCCATTTTTATGCCGTGTTTTGGCAGCCATTTTGAAAATGGCAGACATCTTGAAAATTTTGAAAACACAGAATTGCTCCTCTAATGGTGACCTATCACTATGTCAAATTTTATGTCTCTATCATTATCCAGTTAGAAGTTATCAACATTAATGTACGAAATTTCAAGTTTACCATAGGATTCTATAGTAACCCCCACCCCATTTGAACCCCCAAAAATATGGCTTTGACCCCCTTTACCACAAATCTGAAAACTTTAGGATCAACTAGAAACATATATCTATAACTCCACCAAGTTTCATGAAATTCTGTCCTGTAGTTCCTGAGATCTGCCGTGGACAAGTTCATGGTGCACAGAAAGAAAGAAGAATAATAATAATAAGAAACGGAGCAAAAACAATAAGTCTCCAAACGTTGTTTGGGAGACTTAATAATAATAATAATAATAATAATAATAATAAGAAACGAAGCAAAAACAATAAGTCTCCAAACGTTGTTTGAGAGACTTAATTACCTAAAGGACATCTATTCAATGTCAAATATTTATTTCTGTCTATCATGACTATAATTGCAGTCTTGCATTAACTCTGATTTTTTTTTATAAGTACCCCTCCTTTTTTTCTTTTTGAAATATTACTGTGCTGTGATCTAATACCACACAAATTGTAATAACTCATATTTGTGTAATCTTCAGCAGAAGACAGATGTCTCTGCTAATTAGCTGAACGGTCTAACTATATATAGCTAGATAATGAAAATATAGCACAAACGTATATTGTCATGAACACTGGCAGTCAAAAATGTAGTTATTATTTGTCAGACCTTAAATCAGATTGTAACAATGGAATAAATCTACTGTAGTTCAAAGTCTATTTTTTTAATTGCATAGTCATTTACACATGTCTGTATGTAAATAAACAGTTCGATAGTTCGTAATATTAAGTTGGGATGTCAATAGATTTTGAAGTAGCAGGAGAAAATTGAAAAGTAGCAGGCAAATTGATGCGGACGGCACAGCCATCTGCCATGCCGAGCTTACTCAGCACCCTTTACGGCCGGGGGTCTGGGATAAATGGTGCAAAATCCTGCATTCTAGGTCTCTCCTGGCACTTAATTTCATTATTGAAACTTCATTTTTTTGTACTATTTTTCTCATATTTTCAGCAATTGTTCAAGATAAAAGACCCTTTTTTACTACTTTTGATTATATTGTGGCAGTGATTCAGGCACTTCAATTTGTTGACTACAAAGATGTATTAAGATTTTATTTCTTAAATGCAATTTAACTTGAAAAACAGAACAGTTAACAAACTATAAATGTAGTTTAATTCAGTATGGTGATGAAAATGATTCTGAAGTTTTAGTTCAAAATTTCATTGAAAACTGAGCACTCTTTCATTTTGTAATGCTTTTCATTTTATTTTGCATCACTGTCTATTCTTTGCCTTTTGAAAAAGCCATGCAGTGAACTTTGTTTACATTTTTTTTTGCTCGGCGCCGCCATAGCGTGTATGATAAGGGTGCTCCTGTATAGGAGAAACGTTTATAATTTTGTAAAGCGTCATTCGGAACTCATCGCAATATTCCTAAAAAAATTAGAAAAAACCGAGAATATGTAACCCGGATAATTCAGTCCCTCTCCGTCTACGATTTCATCTCCGATGAGCGGAAAATAACGACTAATATTATTCGGGTTAGAGGATATATAGCGATGTTTATTTGTAAAGATCTGCAAACGTAAACATGCTGATCAGTAGATACACGCACTGTACATTGTATTGCTAGATAAATTTTCTCTCATTATTTTTTTTAAAGAGAAAAAGTAACCGGCGGCGACAGCTAGAGTTACCGGAGATTTTCGCCGGTTGCCGTCTTCTAATGACATCCCTGTAAAATATAAAAATAAATACAGTGAGTCGCTCTGACTAAATTAAAATTATAATAACCCGGTGTCGTGTATAAAATATCAATGTGGATGGATAAAAATCAGAAAATCTGCATGCATTTTAACGAATTTTAAATGGCCAACCTTCGAAATATGAACATATTAAAGATAAGAACTATGATTTATGTCACAGAAATGAGAAAAAATTAAATCAAAACTTCGCTTTGTTGAAAGTAGCTTCGGACAAAAAGTTTGGTCAACATTTCCCATAGCACAGTGCCGGGTTGCTTCCCCTTTAAAATGGTGCCAATGTTGTTTGTTATTGAACGAAATTAAAAATAATTCTTTTAAACTCGTTAGGATTACTTTACATTAATATATGGTCTGTTCACGCCGATGCATAGTCGTCACAATTAATGGAGCATTGTATAATGTAGATGTAGATGTTTTCAAGAAAATCACTTTCAAAATACTTAGGCCAAAAAAAAAATATGTGTGTTTCCGATTGCATGGTCTTCAAAATTAGGGTCGGTAGGTCGGGATTTTTTTTTTTTTTTTTGAAACCTACAAGTATGCTCCTTCCTCTAAAATCTCGCAAACTTGTTTGTTTCTTTCTTACTACAGCTTATTAATTATTTGACATGCAGTACAATGTCTTTGGGCCCAAACATTGATCAAATGTATAAGAAAATGAAGAAAATTGTTGAAGTCGGAAACGGAGACGAATTTACGGATTTTGCCGATCTATTTTTTTTTTTGGCATAAAAAATGTTAGGGTCAGCAGTAAAATTTTAGGGTCGATCGGAAGCACACATATTTTTTTTTTGGCCTTAACGGATACGATAGATTTCAATAAACATGATATCGACATTTTCATATACGACGCGGTCAACATAGGGCGACTCTTCAAAATGACAAGGCGACTTGAACTTCTCTTTTGAGCAACGAGAAAGCGAAGTCAACCTTCGCAAGGCGACTTCTTCACCCTAGTCGCCCTCCAACGTGAGCCCTGCTGTCTAGAGATTGGTTCAACTCTAAAACCCCTTTCTTATTAACATATTCTGCCTAGTGATTGGTTCGACCCTAAAACCCTTATCTTATTAACATATATTGCCTAGCGATTGGTTCAACTCTAAAACCCTTTTCTTATTAACATATCTTACCTAGCGATTGGTTCTACTCTAAAACCCTTTTCTTATCAACATATCCTGCCTAGCGATTGGTTCAACTCTAAAACCCTTTTTTTATTAACATATCCTGCCTAGTGATTGGTTCAACTCTAAAACTCTTTTCTTATCAACATATCCTGCCTTGTGATTGGTTCAACTCTAAAACTCTTTTCTTAATAACATATCCTGCCTAGCGATTGGTTCAACTTTAAAACCCTTATCTTACAGACTAATCTTCATACCTTTTTAAACAATGGATTTGTATCAGCATCAGTAGCAGCCACTGTTGCAACAACTGCTGGTGGACTTTGATTTTCAAGGACAGAAGCTTCAATGTATGTTGTCAAGGGATCAGCCCCAGCAAACTGTGGAATCTCATCATTCTGATCAATAACAACAATCTTAGGAAACACATCTGTGTAAACTTCTTTAGACATGTCCTGAATACATAAAGATAAAATGTATAAAATCTGAAAATAATTTCCTTGTAAAACTTAAACTTTTCCCCCCCATATATTTATATAAGGCCACCCATAAGAAACTAGAACTGTGAGTGACCTCACTGAGTGATACCCCCTGCTTGCAATACTATGATGTTCAAACTTTGGAATACAGGTATATTAGCAAGTTACCTATGAAAAATTAACGGATATGGAGTTATGTCAAGGAGACAACATCCCATCTCCAAAATAAACTAACCAAGAACATACATCTAGGGGTCGCCACAAGGTCTTCAACAAAGTGGGATTGTTTAAAACCAATACGGTTTCATCAGTATACATGTGGATTACAACATTTCCTAACTTTTTTACAAGAGGATATAAGTCACATCAAATGTTATTGATTCAAAATTAGCTTACATCACCTTCCAAATTTTTGACAGGAACCATATTCCTTCATGCACATCTGCAGGCAGTGTATTACAACTGTGTAAAGTTTCATTTAAATCCAATGAGCCGTATAGGAGGAGTTGTGCTTACAAGCCAATCTCTCCATACAGAACATATTTCAGAGTATAAGTTAAATTATCTCCCCTTCCAAATTTTGGACAGCAACAATATTCCTTCATGCACATCTGCAGGTATTGTATTACAACTGTGCAAAGTTTCATAAAAATCCTATAAGCTGTTTAGGAGGAGTTGTGCTTACAAGGTACACGACCCCCCCTTTTCGTGAAAGTATAAATTGAATTATCTCCCCTTCCAAATTTTGGACAGCAACCATATTTCTTCATGCACATCTGCAGGTAGTGTACTACAACTGTGTAAAGTTTCACAAAAATCCAATAAGCCTTTTAGGAGGAGTTGCACTTACAAGGTACATGGACGGACGGACAGGGTGATTCCAATATACCCCCCCAAACTTTGTTTGCGGGGGGTATAATTATTGGTTTACTATTTCACGAACAATTATTAGACAAGTGGGTTGGTATGTAGGTTAGTAGACATTGTATTTTTTTTTATTTAAAAAATTCACATATTTTTGTAATAAATAGAAACTTGAATAAAAATAAAACTTCAAATCAACTTACAATCCTTGTAATCTTATTAAAATATTTGTTTGCTTAGATGGTGTTTAACACCACTTTCGACAATTTTTCAGCTATATCCTGGCGGTCAGTTTTATTGATGGAGGAAACAGGAGGACCTGGAGAAATCCACCGACCTGTCGCAAGTCAATGACAACTTTATCACATAATGTTGTATACCTCGCCCTGATCGAGATTCGATTTCACAACATCATGCAGTGGTGATAGGCACTGATTCCATAGGTAGTTGTAAATCCAACTACCATATGCAGGGTTCTCAAAATGTGCCGGCGAGCGACGACTTTGCCGGCTACTTCTGGTTGAGCGCCGTCTACAAATTTGTCAAAAATAAATATAGAAGTTGGTAAAACTGAAATGTTATCAAGATATTTACTTTTTTCTCGTTCTCTGTTTTAATTTCATTCCGCGTTAGAAAACAACAGATCGCTCTTGATCTTTTTGAACCTTCTTTTTGAACCAGTGTAACCTATTACCGCAAAACGTTTTGTTGATCGTGGATTTTGATTCGGAGTCATCCCGAAATTGGAATGTATTAGAAGTTACTGATTTCCGGTAATGAATAAAAAACCAAGATGCCAAGATGTTAACCTAACATCTACAGGTGTATTCAGTGTTTGCCATGGCATTGTCAGTCGGTTCTAATTTTGTGGCATGTTGACTAGCTTGGATTTCTTCAATTTCTCTTTGATAGGAACAAAAATTCACCCTAAAAAACCTTCCTTTTTGAGACCAATTAAAAGCTTCATTTTCCTCAAATATAAGCCCAGATTGCATCTCCTGCCATCTAGAATTTCAAAATTTTCCGGACCCCCTGCCAACCGCTCACGGCTACGGCACTCTGGGACTTGCCTTTGGCATGTCCAGTCTCCGCCTACTTCCAAAAATCCTCCATCTACTTAAAAACTTTTTGAGAACCCTGCATATGATCGTGGCCACGACGGCCCCAATTAGAGAAGTGGTTTGGTATATAGGTTAGAAATTACATTTTTTATAATTTTTTGTAATGAAAACATGCTAAAAATAGAAACTTGAATGTAAATAAAACTTCAAATCAAACCACAATCCATGAAATCTTAGGGCCCTGGTGGCTCAATGAGTTAGGTAGTTGGATTACCTAACAGATCATACAAGCCTATCACAAATATAGCGTGGGTTCGCGCCTGGCTTTGTAAATTACAAAAAAAGGGTGCAATCGACTTGCAGCCGCAAGTGATAAAGTTTATCAGTTGCTTGCCAATGGTCGGTGGTTCTCTCCGGCTTCTTCCACCACTAAAACTGGTCGCCATGATATATCGTGTCGTGACATCTGCTCGGCCATGCAATAAAGTTGGTCATTTGTTTTGATTTACAATTCTCGTGCAGCACGAGACCGGTGACGTCATTCTGTATATTCATAGCATACATAAACGCAGAGGGAATTCTTTTAAACTTCAAAATTACAAGATGAGATTAAAACAGATAAGATTGAATTGAATAAATTCCATGCAAGTAAAAAATATCCTTTTTACTAATGTCTTTTTTTCCTGATCATTATGTTTGTTTACTATGTTTTAAGCGATGGTATTTCCCAAGCATTTCACCTTTCCGGTTTGTTGATGTAATCGTCATCACAGATCATGACCTTTTCTGGAATGTAGGCCAAGCAAATTGTATTTTAAAATACTTTGAAAATATGATGATTGATCATTCAGATTCCACCATTTTCTAGAAAATGGCTGATTTTACTGGGAAAATACATACAAGTGCTTTCCATTAGTCACAAAATTGCAGATTATTTTGCATTTCCACTGCTGCTTTAATAACAAATATACCCCTTACTTCTTGGTGTAATGAAATGATATTCACAGAGAAGATAGAAAAATAATTAATTTAAAAGAAATAATCAAAATTTATAGCATAAATTGAACAGAGAATTAAATTAAACCCGACAGATAAATGAGATTACCTGGGGGGGAAAACCAGTCATTATTACAAATAGCATCAACAAAACTGTATTGTTACCATTCTGTGATAATAAATGTGATTGAAATAAACAGAAATCAGTCATTAATTGTTTTACAAAAATATGGTAGTATGTAGTCAGTCTATTATATTGCATTGACAAAAACAAAAACACCAAATTCACTGGATTAAATATTTTATTATATGGGTAAGCAAGTTCAATGCTTGCATCAAATGATTAATTTTTAATACTTCAATTTCAAACTATTTAAAAAGAAACATCTTTTGAAATTCTTCAGACAAAACAATTACACAGAAAAAGCTAAAATACTGTACTATCTTAATCTGGTTTACTTTTTAAGTTTGGTTGTCCTATGACAAAATCATGCGATTTATTTACCACTGACCGGCCTTATGTCACGTTATACAACGCCATTTACAAAAAGGATAGTAAACAAATATGGATCAGTGTGTCATTGTTATCGATCTTTTTTCTATGGAACTTTACACATGTGAGCAAGAATAGACAAGGAACATAATTACATGTATAAAGAAAAAATGTTTACTTTTCAAACATGAAAAAAATAATCAAACATTATCCAATGACTGGCCGACTTATTGTCACACGGGATAGCTGAAATATTGCTGAAAGTGGCGTTAAAACACCAAAAATCAATCAAATCCATGAAATCTTATTTATATGATGGACCATTCCAAACAAAGCTGTTCAATTTAGGCAGCAATATCTGCAATAGTCTTTGGTAATTATTGTTTGCATGAAATTTCAAAGATTCATTGCCTTGGTTAAAAGTCTAATTTGCAGAAAAGACAAAAATCTAAAATACAAAATAAATAATTTGCTTTGAATGTCTGATCTGCAAACAAAAATCATACATTTCCAAGAATGTGGTTTGATTATCAGAGTTTGCAGAGATATGAACTAGGTCTGAGCAGTCAGTGCCAAAAACCACTAGTCCTATGCCCCCATCTAGTATAAATTGGTTTGGGCTAGTACAAATTACATAAAATTTGCTTAATCAAATAGAAAAAAATCTTCTAAAATGTGGTTCGGGCTAGTTTGTCAAAATGTTTTTGGCACAGACTGCGGTCTGACATTATAAAAATTTCTTTTTTACCTTTGCTCTCAACTGAAGATAGTTGATATATTCACTTTTTTCTTCATAATCTAATGGATTTAAGAGGTATATGTTGACTCTATTGGTATCTATTGTATCAGACGTTATTCTAAAAGGCGGAGCCTGACTTCCAGCTCGTCCGTTAGAAATCACAGTAAATGTGACACCAAGACTGCCAGCGATTCGTGATGTAGCTGTCAAGCTACCAACCAGAGTATCAATAGGCATGGTTTCATTAACTGTGAATGTAGGGTCGGAATTACTCCAAACTGGTGGTTTACTGCCATCATTGCTGGTGACAGCAATCGTAATGGTAACAACATTTGAACTTAACCGAGGTGTCCCTTTGTCAGTAGCCTTGACTGTGAATGTAATGGTATTACTCTGTAAAAAAGAACATATCATTGGAAATAACTTAAAAGTGTTGATGTTCTAAATATTGAATGAAGGAACATCACATGATTAAACAACAGGCTTTAGAGACCCTGTATCGCTCACCTTGTCTATATAGGCAATGAAAAAAACAAGGACTGCCAATGGCAGCCATGTTAGTTGTCAATCAGACACAAAATGAGAAAGATTTGTTCAGAACCACCCATACATCATTCCTACAATTCATTGTGCCACCTAGTTTCAAAGGAGAAGATTTTTTATATTTCAGCCTATCAGAATCAAGAAATCTCAATGGCGACCATGTTTTTAGCCCAATCAGAATGAGTGAGTATGTGAGTGATTGTTGTTTAATGCCAACTCAGCAAATTTTTCCGCTATATCATGGCGAGAACAAGTTAATTTTCAATGAGATGATGATGTCCGCTTTAAACTAGACCAACACGCCCAATTGGATTTTTATAGTGCTAGTTCCCTGAAACATCAGTCCGCGGATAGATATGTCGTCCCACTCTGACACATTATCCTGAATCCGAGCCAACCAGTCTTTGCTCTTTCTCCTGAATGCTGCGTGCTTAGCGGACAATCAACAAATGCCAATTTTATAGTCTTTGGTTTGACCTGAGCGGGGTTCAACTACACTTGAGGCGAGCACGCTAACCATTACACCACTGATGCAATTATTTTAAAATTACATGATCAATTTCCTATTTTCAAACAAAATTATGACACTGGTCAATTATATTTTTACAGTAGAAACATTCTAACCTCAAACTCCCCCCTCCCCCTTCTTTTTTCTGTTGTTACTCAAAATTTTGCATGCATAACTGTATAATATACACTTATAACTTACTACAGAATTTAACGTTTGCGCTACAGTAATAGCTCCAGAATCAGGATTGATATTAAAGTACGGTGTATCCTGCACTTTTGCATAGGTCACTTCTGCGTTGGCACCGATGTCTTTATCGGTAGCTTTCACTGTCATAACAAGAGAACCCACAGCAGCAGTTCTCAAAATACTTCCTTGGAAATTACTCCCACCAAATGCTGGATTATTGTCATTAACATCAGTTATACTAATAGGGAAGGTACAGTAATCGTCTCCGGGAGGTTGTCCCTTGTCAACAGCTCGTACAGTAAAAAACAGATATTTAGAGCCAAAACTTTCACGGTCAAGCACTGCCGTAGTAGTAATTTCCCCTGATGTTTGATTGATGGCAAAATAAACAGGCTGGCCATTCGGTGGCATAACAGCAAAATATTCTACCATTCCATTTTTTCCCCTGTTATTATCAGTTGCTGAAACCTGCAAAAAAAAAATTAAAATGGGGGTAAAAAATTGATTGATTGATTGATTGATTGGTATTTAACGTTAGCAGTATTTCAGCTATATATTGGCAAGAACAAATTATATATCATTAATTTTCATATTGTGTTTTCCCATCCTTAGCAATATGTAACCATGTTTATGTATTAACTTGATAAGATATTGTTTACACTAAACTGATAACACACCAATGTTGTGCAATAACAATTTGGTTGGTTGGTTGGTTGGTTGATTTATGGTGTTTAATGCCACTTTCAACAATATTTCAGTTGTATTGTGACGGTCAGCTTTATTGGTGGAGGAAACCAAAGGTACCAGTAGAAAACCACCGACCTGTCGCAAGTCACTGACAAACATCACATACGGTTGTAGAGTACACCTCACCATGAACGGGATTTGAACTCAGAACTTTAGTGGTGATAGGCAATAATTGCACATGTAGTTGAAAATCCAAATACCATGACGGCCTCTCAATAACAATTTTGAGCAGGATTCACGCTAAACTGAATGAGTTAAAAACTTCACATGTCTCAAATTCAACAACACATACTCACCGTAAATACAGATGTTCCAATTGACTGTTCTTCCTCTACGGGTGGTGCGTAAGTATTACACTGTGTAAAAGAAGGCTTAGTGTTTACAGCATCAACAATATTGATCGTAACCGTCGATGTACTCGTTTTAAAAGTACTAACATCTAGAGGACAACAACTCCCATCATCAATTGCTAACACGGTCAGCACGTATGTATCAGGGTCATCTGGGATGTTAACACCTTGTCGATATCTTATCCTTCCAGTCGTTGATGCAATGTCAAATATATTTTGTTGGTTATCTTAAAAATAAGAAATGCATAGGCTAGCAGAATCTCTGACAAAATATTTACCTGTAGCAACATGGTTAAATTAATTACACTGTTAAAGCTGTACACCTAATGATTAAATGGCTTTGTGTGTTTGGTTGATTGGTTTAATAGTTTATGGTGTTTAACACCACTTTCAACAATATTGCAGTTATATCGTAGTGGTTAGTTTTATCGGTGGAGGAAACAGGAGTACCCTGAGAAAACCACTGACCTGTCGCAAGTCACTAACACTTTATCACATCCTGTTGTATCGAGTATACCTTGTCATGAGCGGGGTTCACGATTTGTTTGTTTGATTATATTCTGGAACCCAGTACTAAAGTATTAGAAAAATTTAAGCTTAAAGTTGTAAATCTACCATACAATCTCGACCACGACGGCCCCTCATAAGTTGTAAATCTACCATACAATCTCAACCATGACGGCCCCTCAGATGTTGTAAATCTACCATACAATCTCGACCACGACGGCCCCTCATAAGTTGTAAATCTACCATACAATCTCAACCACGACGGCCCCTCATAAGTTGTAAATCTACCATACAATCTCAACCACGACGGCCCCTCATAAGTTGTAAATCTACCATACAATCTCAACCACGACGGCCCCTCAGAAGTTGTAAATCTACCATACAATCTCGACCACGACGGCCCCTCAGAAATTGTAAATCTACCATACAATCTCGACCACGACAGCTCCTCATAAGTTGTAAATCTACCATACAATCTCAACCACGACGGCCCCTCATAAGTTGTAAATCTACCATACAATCTCGACCACGACGGCTTCTCATAAGTTGTAAATCTACCATACAATCTCGACCACGACGGCCCCTCATAAGTTGTAAATCTACCATACAATCTCGACCACGACGGCTCCTCAGAAGTTGTAAATCTACCATACAATCTCGACCACGACGGCTCCTCATAAGTTGTAAATCTACCATACAATCTCGACCACGACGGCCCCTCATAAGTTGTAAATCTACCATACAATCTCGACCACGACGGCCCCTCATAAGTTGTAAATCTACCATACAATCTCGACCACGACGGCCCCTCATAAGTTGTAAATCTACCATACAATCTCGACCACGACGGCCCCTCATAAGTTGTAAATCTACCATACAATCTCGACCACGACGGCCCCTCATAAGTTGTAAATCTACCATACAATCTCGACCACGACGGCTCCTCATAAGTTGTAAATCTACCATACAATCTCGACCACGACGGCCCCTCATAAGTTGTAAATCTACCATACAATCTCGACCACGACGGCCCCTCATAAGTTGTAAATCTACCATACAATCTCGACCACGACGGCCCCTCAGAAGTTGTAAATCTACCATACAATCTCGACCACGACAGCTCCTCATAAGTTGTAAATCTACCATACAATCTCAACCACGACGGCCCCTCATAAGTTGTAAATCTACCATACAATCTCGACCACGACGGCCCCTCATAAGTTGTAAATCTACCATACAATCTCAACCACGACGGCCCCTCAGAAGTTGTAAATCTACCATACAATCTCGACCACGACGGCTCCTCATAAGTTGTAAATCTACCATACAATCTCGACCACGACGGCCCCTCATAAGTTGTAAATCTACCATACAATCTCGACCACGACGGCCCCTCATAAGTTGTAAATCTACCATACAATCTCGACCACGACGGCCCCTCATAAGTTGTAAATCTACCATACAATCTCGACCACGACGGCCCCTCATAAGTTGTAAATCTACCATACAATCTCGACCACGACGGCCCCTCATAAGTTGTAAATCTACCATACAATCTCGACCACGACGGCTCCTCATAAGTTGTAAATCTACCATACAATCTCGACCACGACGGCCCCTCATAAGTTGTAAATCTACCATACAATCTCGACCACGACGGCCCCTCATAAGTTGTAAATCTACCATACAATCTCGACCACGACGGCCCCTCATAAGTTGTAAATCTACCATACAATCTCGACCACGACGGCCCCTCAGAAGTTGTAAATCTACCATACAATCTCGACCACGACAGCTCCTCATAAGTTGTAAATCTACCATACAATCTCAACCACGACGGCCCCTCATAAGTTGTAAATCTACCATACAATCTCGACCACGACGGCCCCTCATAAGTTGTAAATCTACCATACAATCTCAACCACGACGGCCCCTCAGAAGTTGTAAATCTACCATACAATCTCGACCACGACGGCTCCTCATAAGTTGTAAATCTACCATACAATCTCGACCACGACGGCCCCTCATAAGTTGTAAATCTACCATACAATCTCGACCACGACGGCCCCTCATAAGTTGTAAATCTACCATACAATCTCGACCACGACGGCCCCTCATAAGTTGTAAATCTACCATACAATCTCGACCACGACGGCCCCTCATAAGTTGTAAATCTACCATACAATCTCGACCACGACGGCCCCTCAGAAGTTGTAAATCTACCATACAATCTCGACCACGACGGCTCCTCATAAGTTGTAAATCTACCATACAATCTCGACCACGACGGCCCCTCATAAGTTGTAAATCTACCATACAATCTCGACCACGACGGCCCCTCATAAGTTGTAAATCTACCATACAATCTCGACCACGACGGCCCCTCATAAGTTGTAAATCTACCATACAATCTCGACCACGACGGCCCCTCATAAGTTGTAAATCTACCATACAATCTCGACCACGACGGCCCCTCATAAGTTGTAAATCTACCATACAATCTCGACCACGACGGCCCCTCATAAGTTGTAAATCTACCATACAATCTCGACCACGACGGCTCCTCAGAAGTTATAAATCTACCATACAATCTCGACCACGACGGCCCCTCATAAGTTGTAAATCTACCATACAATCTCGACCACGACGGCCCCTCATAAGTTGTAAATCTACCATACAATCTCGAGCACGACGGCCCCTCAGAAGTTGTAAATCTACCATACAATCTCGACCACGACGGCCCCTCATAAGTTGTAAATCTACCATACAATCTCGACCACGACGGCCCCTCATAAGTTGTAAATCTACCATACAATCTCGACCACGACGGCCCCTCAGAAGTTATAAATCTACCATACAATCTCGACCACGACGGCCCCTCATAAGTTGTAAATCTACCATACAATCTCGACCACGACGGCCCCTCAGAAGTTATAAATCTACCATACAATCTCGACCACGACGGCCCCTCAGATGTTGTAAAGGACAGACAATACAATGCCAAAAGAAAAAGAACAAAAAGACAAACAATGGTCCACATATCACGGAAAATGAAAGTTTGAGCATAAACAAGAACCCCACTAAAACCCAGGGGTAAACTCAGGTGCTCTCAAAGGGTAAGCAGTTCCTGCTCCACAAGTGACACCAGTCATTATACTGATGTACAAATTTTGGCCATAAGTCATATGTCATATACAGTAGTCCCGCTCTTATAAGGCCACCCCTTCTGCAATTAAAAAGTGGCCTTATAAGAGGGCTGGCCTCCCTTGAAGGGGACATTTTGGTAGTATATATCTGAAATTTGGCCTGATAAGAGGGGCGGTATTTGGTGGGAGTGACCTAACAAAAGGGTACTACTGTGTGTATGTGCATGTGTGTGTAAACTTGGAAATCAATGACGACAGATTAAGCCAACTTACTTTGAAAACTGTAAGAAACACTATCACCATCCAAATCAACAGCTTGAACAATGAAAACAGTTGATCCTGGATCAATGTTATCTTTAATGGTCGTCACCATGTTGTCATCTTGAAACTGTGGCCATTCATCATTCTTATTAGTTAAATCAATCAATATTTTAGCTTGACTTTTGCGAGGAGGTACACCATTGTCTTCAACATATATGTCAAACTCATATCGATGACTTTGTTGACGATCGTAGTCCAAAGTGCTATAATAAACAAACAAATTCATTTATTGATAAGATACATGCAAAAGAAAAAGATATATATCCATTTTCCATATAAGCACGACGTTATAGTTATATTAAAATTTTGCTCTCTTGATTTGATGGAAGCCATATTTAATTGGCACGTCTTGCGACTAGAAAAAAACAGCTGTGTAGTGTCAACTAAACTTTTGTTAGAAAGTTCCCTATTGATTGATTAGATTGAGATTTTATTTATATGTTTAATGCCACTATAAACAATATTTCAGTTATATTGTGGTAGTCAGTTTTATTGGTGGAGAAAACTGGAGTACCCGACCTGTCGCAAGTCACAGACAAACTTGATCACATAATGTTTTATCTAGTACACCTCGCCATGAACGGGGTTCAAACTCACAACTTTAGTGGTGATAGGCACTGATTGCGCAGGTAGTTGTAAATCCCACCACCATACAATCCTGATCACGACGGCCCCTATATTGATGGATTAGAAGGATCAGTGTGTAATCTCCTATGAACCAATAAATATTTTAAGGTGCAATAATTGACAGACTAGATTTAAATTAGATTTATTGTATGTCGTTTCTCTATCTCCAGTAGCTACCATATTGAATTTGAAAGTTCAAATAATTCTTAAATTTTGTCATAACAAGAAGAAAGTTGATTAGTGTCAAATACTGAAAAGAGCATGCATATGTACTATTTGAAACATAGCAAGGTCTTTGCGGGATCATCACCAGTCCTCGAAATGATAATATGAATTTACTGGTCTGAATTAAATTCTTGAATAAAATATTTACTGGTCTGAAAAAAGTTTTACTGGTCTTAAGCCAGATTACGGTCGGTGCTCATCGTGAAGACTGTCATCACAGTGGCTCCAAATTAATAGTGTTAGTAATAGTTTCTCATGCACATTTATAGCCACATCCTTTCTTATTACATAGATGATTCAGGTTAGAATATAATATAACTGAAAATCAATGAAAAATAGCTGAAATCATCTACATCCCGTTTCAAAATGGTCTATTTTTTATGTGTGCTGAATGTGTCCAGCAAGTTTCTGCACTTTCTCTCCAGAGTAAAATAGCTGAAATCAGTTAAATAACTGATAAAATAATCCTCTCTATTATTAATGTTACAAACCTATTGACTTGGAGCTCTCCTGTCTTGGAGGATAAAGCCTGAACACGAAACAATGGATCACTAACCCAAAATTTTAGAACCGTGTTTAAATCTTGGTCATTGGCCATAACTGCAATGTAATACATATATTGTAGTGAATTATGAAGTATATAAAACTATTTGTTTGCATACATGTAATATATTTGTTGATTTAAATTACGCTTATTAACAAAGTAGCATTTCTTACATTTTGCTTCAATGTTGATCTCCAGTGACATGCGACAGGTCTGTGGTTTTCTCCGGGCAGTCTGGTTTCCTCCACCAATAAAACTGACCGCCACGATATAACTAAAATATTGTTGAAAGTGGCGTTAAAACACCACAACCCTAACCCAAATTTTGTTATGGGATTTTTTTTTTGTTAATTTAACTAAATATAACTAAATTACTAATATAAAAACCACTTTTAATTGAAATACGGAATAAACAATAGTACTAACAATTACTAGAATCAATTTAAAATAATTTAATAATTTTTTAATTAAACAACAGTATTATGAAAAAACTGCTGGAACCTGCTAATCTGGGTCACGGGTCACTGTAATCGGGCGGCTGTATCGAGAAACAGATACGGTGTTGAAAAAACTGTTGATACTCATAAAATATTAATAAATGCAATAAAATTTTATGTTTGTCTTCAAGAAATATGATAGACAAAACCATGTGTGAAGTTTTATGACGAAATATCTACGATTTCTATGTAAATTTACGAGTTGAAGTGGGGAAATTTTATGTTCGATTTCTAAAAATCTTCTACTCTGAAACTACAGGGAAATTTACTTTAGCGATGTATTTTTATCTTGGACAAGAATAATGAGCGTCCTGATCGGATGACCGATTTAAAACACACTGACTCTGCATGGTAAAAAGATGCATGTAAAAGAAATCTGTTATATTTATTCATTTGTTTGATTCTGGAATATTGTTAATCATTGATTTAAACAAGAAAAAAGGGAAAAAGGGGGGGGGGGGGGTGAATTTTATTTGTAAATTTTACAGTTAAATAAATGTTATGTTTCGACAGTTTAAAGAGAAAAATAAAAATTTGTTGCGACTAAAGCTTAAATCGATGAAAATTTGAAATAAAAACACAGGACCGGATTTTAAGCAAAAATAATAATCCAGGATGTTTTATATTAAAAAAAATCCAGGACCCTGTGTCCATGATTTTTTTTTTTTAAGTTAATAATATGAAATATTGACATCCACACTTGCCTTTTGGACAGCACATTCTGTGTCCACACTTGTATTTATAAAAAAAAAATAGGTAAAAACTAAACTATATGTACATAAATATTTCTAGTTGTGGTTATATGGAGTGAGTGAGTGATTGTTGTTTAACGCCAACTCAGCAATTTTTCAGCTATATCATGGCGAGAACAAGTTAGTTTTCAATGAGAGGATGATGAGGTCCGCTTTGTACTAGACTAACACACTTAGTTGGATTTTTTCTAGTGCTAGCTCACTGAAACAACAGTCCGCAGATAGACATGTCGTCCCACTCGGACACATTATCCTGATTGTGAGCCAACCGGTCTTTGCTCTCTCTCTCCTTAATGCTGCATGCTTAGTGATCCATAAGCAACAAATTTTATAATCATTGGTTTGACCCAATCAGGGACTCGAACCCACGATCTACCGGACTCGAGGCAAGCACGCTTACCATTACACCACTGATGCAGTTATTTGGTGGGTCGGTAGGTCTAGTTAAACAGAAAAATCAAACAATATTTTATTTTGAGGTTGTAAAATGCTTGTAAATTTACCTGTCAAAATAGAACTGCCTGGGGCCAAATCTTCAGCAATTGTTTTTGTATATATAGAGAGGGTAAACGCTGGATCAAATTCATTTCTGTCTTCTAGCGTCACTGTCAACTAAAAATTAGATATAAACAAGTACAATAAACATGAAATATATATAGATAGAATAACTGTAGTTTTGAAGATTGAAACAGACATTATCACTGGTAATACAGCGAGTCTCTTACACATGAATTCAAATCAAATAATTCACAAAACATGTTCATGTGGATTATAACCCATTAAAAGGTATGCTCTACATATTTCGTCATTAAAATTGTCAATTGTACCCTATGCAGCGGGTCCAGAAACTCAAGGTCACACGAGGACAGTATATGGCTATATATTGATGTCCAACTGCTTCCCAAGTTTCATTGTTCATTGGATTTTTAATTTTGTGAATCAATCTACCCATGAAAACCACAAACAAAATTGGTATCCAATGAAAAAAAGTGATTTCACAGTATCTGAACACTTTGTTTGAAAACAGATAGAGTGGGAATCCCCAAATCAGTCCACATCTTTATTCTGTGTGAAGAACCATTGTGTAAAAATTTTTAGATGGATCTTTCAAACATAAAACTTGAGTTATTGTCCGAAAAAAAGTTAAACACCAATCAATCAATCAATCAATCTTTGTGTGTACAGACAGAAAATGATAAGATAACGGCGCATCAATACCATATAATACGTCTGCAAATAATTGGGGCAAAAGAATCAACTTGTCATTTTCACAAGAAAATGTTATATTGAGAGAATGTATTTATGTAATCAGCATCTCTCGCTAATAAAATTTCTGCCATCAAATGAACTATACCATGCACTCTTGTTATACCGCCCCTCTTTAATCACGATCAAATTTTAAAGTCTAAATTTCCAAAATCAGGCAATTTATATGTATATTTCTCCCTGATATATTGCCAAAATATAGCTCAGTTCAAAAGACGGCAGCATAATGAGGATATACCGCCATGATATAACTGAAATATTGTTGAAAGTGGCGTTAAGCCCCATACACTAAATCCATAATGAGGGTGTATACTACTTGGCATGCGTGTAACCTTAGGTCAACTATTACAAACAAAGCTTAATCTAGTGATAGTCTACTATGACAACTTACCGCAACGGAACTTGTCAATTCTGAATGAGTATCTTTTGCTCGGATTATTAGATTAAATGTCTTTGGATCAGTTTCATAATCAAGTGATGTCATAGTGACAACATGTCCAGTATTGTCAATTCTGAACTTGGTTGAAATAGAGTTCCCATCATAGACAGCGTAAACTGTATTTCCACCGAGTGTTTTCTGAAAGTTGATCGCATACACCAAGCTAAGATGGCCGTCTGGTGATAAGGTACTAAAACTGAAAATGAAAAAGAAAATGCATCAAATAACTTATTGTTAAACATCATCCATAAAAAAAAATTGTTTGAATTGCAGTGAAATGAAACACGACTGACCCCTTATAGAGTTTGTCCTGAAAATGCATGAAATAGTTAAGCAACAATCAATCAATCTGCTTCTTAGTTGTGGAACCGTATCTCTTAACACTGCCCTCATACAAATTTTTTTTCACAGATTTTAAAGTATTTTTTTCTTAAAAGAAAGATTCAAAAATTGTATGTCTGGTTACCATGGTAACAGGAAGCTATTAATTTCATATGGATGGCATATAAACATGCTCAAAATCTCTTCTGAAGTCATAAAAATGTATAAATTGGAAAAATATATTTTAGACCAATACCCTGAGACAAAGGGCTAATATATGGTAATAGATTGATTGATTGGTGTTTAATGACAACTTTAGCAATATAGTAATAGACTTTCATCGTGCATTTTTATGCAAGTTAAACATGAACTTGAACTTTTAACCTCCTATATAATGAAATTACGGACGTTAAAATCAGGTTCAAGTACGATTTCTATTAAAACCACGAGTCAAAAAATTAGGTGAAAATAAGCACAGTAAAAACACTTTTATAATACTATAATTCTTTGTAGTGTGTATGACTAAATTGCAGATTAGAATAATCTTAAATACTAGCCCGAGTTCAATGACACGAAACTCAAGTGCCTCCATTTAATTATAGCCCTTGGTCATTTAATTATAGCCCTTGGCTTCTTATTAATTGTGTAATCTGTAATCTCTTAATTCCATTACAAAACAAAATACTTGAATTGTGGATAAAAAAATCACTAATTACAATTGTCTGCATAGATTTTTACTATTTTAGGATAAGGATTATGGTGTTTAATGCCACTTTCAACAATATTTCAGTTATATGGTGGCGGTCAGCTTTATAGGTAGAGTAAACCGGTGTACCAGGAGAAAACCACCGACCTGCTGCAAGTCACCGACAAACGTTATCACATAATGTTTTAATAAAATTCTTCATTTATTTTCTCAGGATTGCATACAGCCAGAGGCTACTAGCAGCTCTCCTCAACATTTCTTTCTCCCTCTCCCTCCTCTCTCTCTCTCTCCCTCTCCTCTCCCTATCTCTCCTCTCCCCATCCATCTCTCTCCCTTCCTCCCTCTCTCTCTCCCCCTCCCCCTCTCTCTCTCTCCATCCTCCTCTCTCTCTCCCTCCCTTTCTCTCTCTCCCTCCCCCTGCCTCTCACTCTCTCTCCCTCTCCCTCTTTCTCTCTCTCTCCTCTTTCTCTCTCCCCTGCCTTTCACTCTCTCCTTCCCTCCCTCTGCCTCTTGCTCTCTCTCCTTCGCTCTCTCTCCTTCCCTCCCCCTGCCTCTTGCTCTCTCTCCTTCCCTCTCTCTCTTTCTCCCCTTTCACCTTCCCTCCCTTTCTCCTCTCTCTCCCTCCCTCCCTACCTCTCTCTCCCTTCTTCCATCCATCCCTCATTCACACTCTCTCCCTCCTCTCTCTCTCTCTCCCTCACTCTCCTCTCCCTATATCTCTTCTCCCCATCCATCTCTCTCTCTCACCCCTCCCTCTCTCTCTCTCTCACCCTTCTCTCTCTCCCTCCCTTTCTCTCTCTCCCTCCCCCTGCCTCTCACTCTCTCTCCTTCACTCTCTTTCTCCATCTCCCTCTTTCTCTCCTCTCTCTCCCTCCCCCTGCCTCTCGCTCTCTCTCCTTCCCTCCCCCTGCCTCTTGCTCTCTCTCCTTCCCTCTCTCTCTTTCTCCCCTTTTGCCTTCCCTCCCTTTCTCCTCTCTCTCCCTCCCTCCCTACCTCTCTCTCCCTTCCTCCATTCATCCCTCATTCTCACTCTCTCTCTCTCCTCCCTCCATCTCTCTCTCACTCTTACTCTCTCCTTCCCCTCTCGTCTCTCTCTCTTGCTCTCCCTCCCTCCCTCCTCTCTCTCCCTCCCTCCATCTCTCTCCCTACCTCCCTCTCTCTCTTGCTCCCTCTCCTCTCCATTTCTCTCTCCACCTTCTCCCCTCCCCCTGCCTCTTGCTCTCCCTCTCTCTCTTTCACCCTCTCTTTTTTCCCTCTCCCCCACTCTCATTCTCTCTTGCTCTCACCCCCTCTCGCTTTCCCTCCCTCTCTCCTCTCTCTCTCTCCCTCCCTCCCTCTCTTTCCATCCCTCCCTCTATTACTTCCTCCATCCATCCCTCATTCTCGCTCTCTCTCTCTCTCCCTCTTTCTCTCTCACTCTCCCTCCCCCTCCCTCTCCTTCCTTCTATCTCTTTCTCCCTCTCCATATATCTCTTCTCCCCATCCATCTCTCTCTCCCTCTCTCTCTCTCACCCCCCCTCTCTCTCTCTCTCACCCTTCTCTCTCTCCCTCCCTTTCTCTCTCTCCCTCCCCCTGCCTCTCACTCTCTCTCCTTCACTCTCTTTCTCCATCTCCCTCTTTCTCTCTCTCTCCTCTCTCTCCCTCCCCCTGCCTCTCGCTCTCTCTCCTTCCCTCCCCCTGCCTCTTGCTCTCTCTCCTTCCCTCTCTCTCTTTCTCCCCTTTCGCCTTCCCTCCCTTTCTCCTCTCTCTCCCTCCCTCCCTACCTCTCTCTCCCTTCCTCCATTCATCCCTCATTCTCACTCTCTCTCTCTCCTCCCTCCATCTCTCTCTCACTCTTCCTCTCTCCTTCCCCTCTCGTCTCTCTCTCTTGCTCTCCCTCCCTCCTCCCTCTCCCTCCCTCCCTCTTCTCTCCCTCCCTCCATCTCTCTCTCCCTTCCTCCCTCTCTCTCTTGCTCCCTCTCCTCTCCATTTCTCTCTCCACCTTCTCCCCTCCCCCTGCCTCTTGCTCTCCCTCTCTCTCTTTCACCCTCTCTTTTTTCCCTCTCCCCCACTCTCATTCTCTCTTGCTCTCACCCCCTCTCGCTTTCCCTCCCTCTCTCCTCTCTCTCTCTCCCTCCCTCCCTCTCTCTCTTTCCATCCCTCCCTCTCTATTACTTCCTCCATCCATCCCTCATTCTCGCTCTCTCTCTCTCCCTCTTTCTCTCTCACTCTCCTCTCTCTCTCTCTCCCTCCCCCTCCCTCTCCTTCCTTCTATCTCTTTCTCCCTCTCCCCCACTCTTTCTCTCTCACTCTCACCCCCTCTCTCCCTTCCTCCATCCATCCCACATTCTCGCTCTCCCCCTCCCTCTCTCTTTCTCTCTCGCTCTCCTCCTCTCTGTCTCCCTCTCTCTCCTCCCTCTCTCTCTCTCTCTCTCTCTCTCCCCTCTCTCTCCCTTTCCCTCCCTCTCTCTCTCTCTCCCTCCACCCGTCCCTCTCTCTCTCTCAAAGGTTAGTATAAGAATGCTTACGTTTGATCTGGTTGATTGGTCTCCTGTACGTTTGCGGTATAGGAAGTTTCATTGAATTGTGGACTAAGAGACCCAGTATAAATAGAGACGGATTCTGTTGCACTGCTCTGTTCTGGCTCAGAAGCAGCAGTATCTTGAGCATATACGTTGACAACATAATTGGTATTCTGATTTAACGTTCTCTTCGTCTTGATCCAACCAGAATTAAGTTCTACATCAAAATCTTCATTGGTACCTGAAATGAAAAGAAAGCCATGTAATTCTACTGGGGCCGTTGTGGTCGTGATCGTATGGTAGTTGGATTTACAACTAGTCAACTACCTATAAGCTATGCAATCAGTGTTTATCACAACTAATGTTGTCAGTTCGAATCCCGCTTAGGCGAAGTGTACTCGATACAACATTATGTGATAAAAATTGTCAGTGACTTGAGACAGGTCCATGGTTTTCTCCGGTACTCCGGTTTCCTCCACCAATAAAACTGACCGCCTGGATATAACTGAAATATTCTTGAAACTGGCGTCACTATCAATAATCTTAGAAAGAGGCCACTGCTCTTTTAAGAGCACTATTTCATAGCAAAATGGGTGACCTTATAAGAGAGGGCCACTCTTTATTTATTATAATTAATTTATGCATCATTCATCTACAAATAAGTTGTAAATTTTACCTGCGATATAAAATTTCACATCTGAAGTAGTGTCAGGATCAAACGCCGTCAGCTGATAAACCTGTGTTCCTGCTGAAACGATGAATTCAACCGTAGCCTGGAACGGTCGTGGATGGTTTGATATAACAGGATTCTCATCATTTTTATCTGTGACTGTTATATCAACTTGGTATATCCTCAAAACTGGAAAATCAAATTATAATGTAAGTTTTAATTACGAAAAGAAAGTTTAAACAGTGATGTATTAATAGTCGTAAAATTGCACTTAACCGGAGTCATATATGACAGATACACACACACTTGGGGAATTCTATCTTATATGTAATGAAGTAGCTATACAGGTTCTTTGTCTTACTACATGTACCATACACCAGGGGCGGATCCAGATAATGTGTTGACGGGGGAGGGGGACTCAGCTATGGAGCAATATTTTCAATAATAGAAGGAACCAACTGTAGCCCCAAAGCGGTCCTGATGTGTAGGTCGGTAAACCTTGTTTTCATTTTATTTAGCGTAGTCACGAAAAGGTAGTTATTGACTTCCTAAAGTAGTCTTCCGGACCCTCTGCTTGAACATTATCTCTCATTATTACATACTTAGTTCAAATAAAGGCATTTTTGTATGACCAATATGACCGTAATTATATGACCGGAAGTAAACTGTCCATATTTTCACACCCCTGGAAAACAACCGGTTATTGGATTACTACAAGATCATTTCCATATTGGGACTAATATTGGCCCGGGCCAATATGGGCCTCGACTTCGTCTCAGGCCAATATGGGTGTCTCTCTTCTAGATGTCGGAAGTATGTAATAAATAGTTTAATACATGAGCATTTCCATATTGGCCTGGTTATCATCCCTCGACCCATATATGGGGGTCTCGGGATGATAACCAGGCCAATATGGAAATGCCCATGTATTAATCTGTAATTATTTGTCTCCCGAATATTCTAGGTTTTTTAACCTCTATGTCTTTATATTAACACTCCCCTCAAAACACTGGCAGTTGAATTGTTCAACATTTGCTCTGAAGTCTTCTAGTGAGCTCTGAACTAAAGTTACGCTTTTAAGGCTCTGTCTATGTCAAATGATTTCTCTTCAGTCTTGTAGTGATCTGCTGAGGCCTTTCTTAAAAGCAAGGCACATTTGAACAATAACAATGGCTACGACAAAATCAAAGTTGCAAATGGAATACAACAAAGAAGTTACATCAACTGCTCCTGGTCTGGTGTAGGGTAAATCCGGGTATTCCCGGACACGGGTCAATTCCGGACTTGACTACAGAATCTCTCATTCTATTTATAATATCTCGTACTCTTGTTGTCGTATGTTACTAAATAAAACACTTTTTGTATCTTCTCTTGTTTTATTCTTTACCAATTATATTGACTATGAAAATAAATATATTCCGAATGAATGCGAGTGACGTCAAAAATTGGACTTTAGACTCTTCTTCTCCGTAGTTTTCACAGCGGGAAATTTTGAAAAACTGGTTCAGCTAGCACCCTGACGTTTAAACCACACAATCTAAGTAAGTATATAGTTTTTATTAAGTATAACATGATTTTCCTAACAACACACTGTTGTTTTAATTGTAATTATTGTATTTTTGTAAAAATATTCGGCAATTTTTATGAAAATCAGTTTTTATATTTGTCCGGATTTCCCCCATCGCATTTTTTTAATGTGGGGTAATTCTGGACAGCTTCTATAATTCTATAAAATTTGGTGTCTCGGATGCAACGATTAATCCTCATATGATATAACTTTGACTATTTACACCATTGTACACATTCTGGCTACGCATTCATCATCACCAGAAACATTTTTATGTCACTGTCATCACTAAATAAAAATGCGACAGTAGAATAGCGAAGTCCGTCGAACAGCCATACTGTCTTGGCAAAAATGTAACACATTCTTTATACTCATCTACACATGGTGATACCCCTTTCAGGCTGTCGGTCCATTTTCCGCCCGGACTTGCGGTCAATACCGGTATGTCCATTTTCCTACTGATAACTTCTGAACGAAATCAGATATTCTTCAAGCTAGTACATGTATACTTTTTCGGAATTTCCAATATTCGCACTGACTTCTATTTTCAGTTCAAAGGTAGATCTATATGTTCTATTGGACATATTGATTACACAGGGACCGGTAACATACGATGCGTTGATTGACCGGACCCCGAGTATCTATATAAAAAGGACTTTTTTATATCGGGGACCGGTCAATCAAAACATCGGCCGGTAACATACGATGTTTTGATTGACCGGGCCCCCGAGTATCTATATAAAAAGGATTTTTTTATATAGATATTATAAAAAGGACTTGTTTATATAGATACTCGGGGCCCGGTCAATCAAAACGTCGTATGTTACCGGCCCCTGTGATTGATTAGGTCTACTTCATCATAGTTCGGCGGTTTTCTGATTTTATCATAATATGGATGTTCCAATGCGGCGGTGTATTACTTAATAGCATTATAGACCAATACTTTGGCAAAAAATAAGATACTGAAATTGTGAACAATAAATGAAAAAAATGTGGTTTCGTTTATATTAAGAGGTTGCTTATATTTTGTAGAAATGTCGAAGAAGAGTACCATTACTGAACAAATTTTCTTAAGAGAGATAAATGGAGATTTTGGTGTCTTGAAATACATTGCCTGTCAAAAACTGTACAATTTCTATACATTAATCTTATACACGCAGTGCGTCAAAGTTCCGAAGTAGCGTCTTGGGCCATCCAAATTATTGAAAATCAATACGCCAATGAAATCAACAGCATAGTATTTGTAGCGGACAGAATTGCTGACATGTTCGAGAACGGTATCATTAGAGACCTCGTCGACAAAGTGAAAGATTAACTAACGTTTTAAATTCTAATTAATAATTAAATGATTGCAATAAAATGTGAAGAACAAGATTAATAAATAGTATGCAAACGTTTAGTGTATATGCAAGAACAACTGAGAATGAATCTCCGTTAACACCCGTCGCCTCTGCACCTACAAGCAATGATGACGTTGCAATTGCCGCGGCTGGGCTGGCCTTGCTATCAAGTTCTGTAATCCCTACAGGTGATACTAGCAGTTCATCATCGTCCAGCTCTCTAGTAGCTGATGTTCCTCCATCTCCATCTATTGCTGCTCTTCCTATAGAGAAATGTACGGCTACACCTGGTGTATTTACGTCAACAGCATCCTCTCCTCCAGTTATCGAGGACCCAGAGCTTCTACTCCAACTAATTCAGTCCGGTAAGATTGACATTTTTACCCCAGATCAGGACGGTGTAGTAGAGCTAGAAAATATCAGTAATGATGTGTGGGACTATACAATACGTGATATGTTTCTGCCAACTAAAGCTTCAAGTGACAAAATTACTTCGTCGTCTAGGTGCGCGAAGAAAAATACTTCACATCGTCTACTGACATCAACAGATGTGTTGAAAGAAAAACAAGAAAGTATTGAGAAAAAAGAAACGGCAGAACTAAAGAAGAAAGAACGGCAGGAAAAACTGAAAGCAAGATGTACAAAAGTACAAAATGTTTGAGCTCTTTGGTGTGTTAAATTATTATAATGAGTTTATTTGTCGTGACGTTGGGTTTGACATTTTAATTAAATTTATTGCTGTAAACAGCTTCCAAGATTGTTACTTCAAATGAATTAAAGTCTAAGCAGTTAAGTGTCTCTTCATCTTGCATCTTCACTTTTTCCCTCCGTTCCAGTTAAAAAGTATCTCCCAATTCTTGTCTATTCGTGTTTATGGGTAAATGTCAGACTATAAACGTCCCATGAAACATCGGCAAATGAATACCGAAGCAACAAGCCGAAGAGATAATTAAATCCAGAAAATCACAGGTCAGAAAAGCGATAGAGTACACACAAAAAGACAATAGAAATAACAAGGACAAAACAAATAAACAGAATTGAACACGAACGCCACAAAAAATAAAGCAATAGCAGCGTGAACCTTCACCAAAAACGGGAATATCATCAGGTACTCCGGAAGGGTAAGCATGATCTGCTCCACGCGTAGCACCCGTCACACTGCAAGTGGAAGGTCCGGTATGGAGTCGAATATTTTGGTGTGTGTCAGTCCGGTACATTTACATTGTCAAGTTGTTGGTTCTCTCTTGGGACTGTGGCTTCACACCGGTCTCTTATATTTGGTGTCAAAAACGGCAAGGTCGTCACGCTAAACAGGAGAACAGCACTTCGCTTCGAGTTGCAAAACTAATAACTAAATGAAATTCAAAGCGGTAAAATGTAAGACCCTCTACCAAATGTCAATTATGAAATACGTTTGTTCATTTGTCGCAAATCATAGCCGATTTTGCAACCACTCGCTCATAAACATTTTGAAAGTGTAAAATATTTATGAGCGAGTGTTTGCTAAACCGGTGATGATTTGCGACAAATCGGAACAAATGTAAGTTCATAACTGACATTTGGTAGGGGGTCGTGTACTTTACGCTTTGAAGTTCGTTTAGTATAACGTGAAATCATCAATTTTTGCAACCCTAAGCGATGAGTATTTTTCACCGTGTTTACCGTGTTCCTAGTCATGATCATGACGTACATTGTCCACCGTGTTTAGGCTCGTAAACAATATAAAAGTACAGTACATCAAAAAATAAGTTTAACAATTGATTATCAAAAGAGGACAGAAAAAACGATAAGCGAACGTAATTTTCCTTAGTCTGTATTTATTATAGTATCAAATTTATATGTCCGGAATTACCCTCAGAAAGTCCGGAATTACCCCATAAAGTCCGGAATTACCCCATATTTCTGGCGTATGAATTTCGGTATCTGGTCACTTTATTTTCAACACTATCAATGATAAATCGTATTTGGAATGGGGATCCAGCCATGCTTTCGTGATCTGGTACATTCATTTTGACATTACCTTATCGTAGGGATGTACTGCTGATATTGCCTATGCGGAACCAGCAAAATGTCCGGAATTACCCGGATTTACCCTATGTGTTTTTTGGCAGTTTTGTAAAAGTGATCAAAGGTTTGAGAAATAGCAGGAAACAAATCTAAAAAGTCTATTATACATTAATTTTGCAAACTATATATAAATTACCCAAAAAACAAAAAAACAAAATAAATAGCCTCCAAAGGGAGAAATTTTTCCTCAAGTGCCTGGTGTAACATAATTAATCTGAGACTGGGGTTTTAACACGTCCGACGGCTTATTTTTTTTTGCTAGAGCCGTGGGACGACAGAGAGCTCTACATAAGAAAAACAGCGGATTTGCCTCTCCAACTCTTGGTCGGCACATTTCCACGTTTTGTGGCTATCGGATTTTATTTTATATCAGAAATCCTTATATAAATCGTTTCACCAATAATTTTTCTATTCATTCATAACCATCTTACCCTCAGAAAGTGGTGTTACACTCCATTACAGCACGATTTTGCCTTAGATCCTATTATTCCGCCATTTGACTTCCATTTTGAAATCTAAACGTGATCTCACGATACTAACTGAATGATGACAGCAACGCATTGTATGATGGGAGCTACTTAATGCGGCGCGCCAAATTATTAGTATTATTTGCATACGTAAACAACATTCAAATCACATGGAAGACGATACATTTAAGCGTATTCTGCAGGACAAACAGTTCCATCTACAACTCAAATCAGAGCAGAAGGAAATAATACAAAATGTGTTGGAAAGAAAAGATTCAATGGCAGTGATACCCAGATTTCCAGTCAAATCGGCCCTAGTCAAATCGGCCCCAAGTCAAATGGGCCTCAAAATGAAAGTCAAATCGGCCCCCCAAAAAAATATATAAAAAAAATAAATAAATAAAAATGATGTATTAATATAAATTAACATTTTTGGTTAAAATATGTAAAATTTAAATTTTATTGATGAGCGGATTCTTTTATTTTCGTATCAATGGTAAACATTTACTGGTACAAAACACAACTGTACTAGACAGTTTTAATTCTTCAATAATTAAAACGTATTGGATGTATTTAATTATTTTGTTGAATAGTGTCCAAACAATTTAAGAAATATTTAACTTTGCATGTTGACAATAGTAAACAACAAAAATGGCGGACATGTGATTTCCCGGTCTGAAAAAAGAGTGAAACACATTGTTCTTGTTTAAAATGTGCACACCTCCTGCAAAATAAAGAATTTATGTAAAATCCAGCGCATTATGCACCAGTAATTACGGACATATTATCAAATTAAATAAACAACATAATAAAACAATGATTTGATTAGGAATTAAATAAACAACACAATTAACAATACTAAAAAGTGGACCAGCATGCGTCAGTAATGTACGTGTAATTGAGCTCTCTGAAAAAATGGGGATAATATGATGGATAACCGCAACGTTTAATGTCAAAACTTGTCATACTGTTACATTACAGAGTATTGCATATAATTGTGCTGCACATAGTGTTTTAGGCGATATAAATGACTTTATTACAATTGTAAACATTGTCAACAACAACTCACTGACCAGAGGTCAAAATGGAAGGTGACTTGAAATGGCCGCCCCCCACAGATGTAAACAATGACAACAACTCTGAAATTTTAGATACCAGTTCTCAGCCTAATGTATCAATAACTCGTTCCTCTAATAAAAGGTCAAATCCAGACAGCCCTGATACTTTGCCAGCCACTCAAAAACAAAATTTGCCACAAATACGGCGTCGAAATTCTGTCGGAGATCTACGTGATCTTGACACCATCAAGAAGACCCCGGTATCAAGAAAAAACATTACAGACAAAGTTCTTGAGGCCCTTACAAGTCCTGATGTCCTTAATAAAATAATTCCTGTATTATCAGAAAAAAATGGCGAAACTATTTCTACATTAATAGAATCAGAAATACAAGCATGTGTTGCGACTCATATAAATCCTTTAAAAGAAATAGTCCATAAGCAGGAAAAAATTATTGAAAAACACGAACAAAAGATGTGTAAGCAATTTATCCAAATCAACACATTAGAGCGAACCATTAAAGATCAGTCATTGGCAATAAATGAACACGAAGCTGAACTTGAATCTCTTCATAAAAAAATGAGCGGGTTAGAAATTCGTCTAGAAAGCCAAGAACAATATTCCCGCCGAACCAGTTTGCGCTTTCATAACATCAAAGTACCAGTCAATGAACGGGGTCGAATTATTCATCCAGTAAACACCGACGATTTGATATTGGATATTTGCAATACATTACCAGGTGTGAACTTGACCATTAATGACATTGGAAGAAGTCATGTCATTGGGAGGGCCAAATCCGGAAAGTGTCAAGTAATAGTCCGCTTTCTGTCATACCGCACCAGAAATCTAGTTTACACTAACAAGAAATCTCTCCGTGCCAACCCTGATGGTATATTCATTACAGAAAACCTAACACCATACCGAAAAACTCTTACCAAGAGACTAGCGCAATTGAAGTTTGACAAACTAATACAAGCTTACTGGACCTCCGATGGCCGCATATTTGTTAAAAGAACTGAAACCAGTAGAAAGGAAATAATAACAAACTTCGATGACATTGCATCCCTCGAGAGCAGGTTTCAACGCCAATCCAGACAAAATATTCAGGATTGTCCATCCGTCTTTGATAGGGGTCCAGAACATTCGCGTCCTGAAACTCAAACTGACATTGAAGACTCGGAGCCAATCGATTCTAACCGGGACTAAGTTGAATTATTTGTGCTTTTCTATTTTGTAAAATTGTCACTGTAAAACAATCATCACTTATGTAATGCCCATTTTTTTTTCTTATTTTTTTTTCTCGCTTTAACAATAATTGTAATGTCCAATATATCACCCTGTAAAATCTGGTCTAGAAATGTCGGTCTTATGGTTCTAAAAACTTATTAAAACATTCTCATAAGCTTGTTATGAAAAGTAAATAGTTCTGGTATGTGCTTAGAAATATATAGATTTTTTAAATACTTGTATATATAATTCCCAATGATGGCCTCAATAATTATCATACCTAACCAATAGAAATTGTGTACGCATGATATGTTTAATCTGACAGTTTGGGGACTTTCTCAAAGGTGTACAATGAATCCACGACTCGTAAGAGATTTAATTTTTTTTATATATATTCGTAGAAAATTATATGAATGTGATAAAAGTTTGTCAAACTGATACATATATAAATATGTACTTACCAATTAAGGAGGTATTCAGTTGTCATAATGTTAAAATTATCAATGTCTCTGATTTATCTTCATTATTACTGGTTGTACATATACTTACTGTTATTTCTATTAATGTTTCTAATATGTTTCATATAGACTATATTATTAGTTAATATTGTTGGTGTACACATTATGATTCACAAATACTGACAGGTTTCTTGTTTAAAACAAGATGTGTTTTGATATATGCGGGGTTTTTTTGTTTTTTTTTTACATTGAATCTAATTACTCCTTAAGGTATACACATTTGTTGATACAAGATTGTAAAATAAACCATGTCAATTTATTTGAAAATAATAGTAAGTCCAAATTGATACATATATAAATATATACTTTACCATTATGGAGATAGCTAGTTACTATATATGCCAACACTGTTAATGTGTCGGATTTTTTTTTTTTTTTTTTAACTGCTACATGTTGAACAGTTTACTTGTTAGTTTCATAAACTTTTATAAATATGCTTAATTTAAAATTAGTTTATTATTGATTGTGTACATACTAGTTAATTATTGTGTTTCAAAAATGTTAATTTGTGTTTGTGTTGGGAGTAATGTCTTATATCGATCAACGTTTGTCAATTTGTGAAGTCATTTCCATAGAATGAGGTTTTTATACTACAACAACAATATAATTAATCACAGTTTTATTATTTTATTAGTATTATAATTATAATTCAAGCTGGTGATATGACAGTTGTGATTGTTTTGGACTTGGGTTTCCTCCGAAAATTCCATTTTTGTTTGTTTTGTTTAATGATTCGATTCTTTTCTGATAAAAATTGTAGAATGACATGTCTTCCAATTTAAACGGTAATTATGAAATATATCCCCATTTCTGTATAAATTTCATTTATATCTCACATTTTGAAAATGACTTATTGTGTTCTGTTTATTATTTATATAAATCGGTTTATTTGTTTTCCTTCTCTATCTTTTTCTTTCAAATGTTGTGTCCAATTATGTGATGATGTGTGTGGTGTTCAAGTTGTAAATTACTCGATGGATTGCTCCTTTAAAATGAATTGTATAATATTAAACCCCAATGGGTAACTGTATCGATGACTACAGGGCAGCCATCGGACTATTTCATATACGTATAAAAGGAAACCGTAGACCTTTTAAGTTTAATTTTCCTGTTTATACTTATCAAGAAATACTACTTACTAATTTTCGATGTACATTTCTCGTCGTCTCGCTCTCTCTACTTCAAAGCCTAAATCCTAATATAAACATTGTTTTTCTGTTGTTTGTATTACAATATATCCTGATCATTGGTAACGTTGAAGTTAATCCAGGTCCAGAATTAATAAATCATTCAAGTGTTAGTGATAATTCCATTTCAATATGTAACATAAATATTCGCAGTGCGCGGAATAAATTAGATTTTCTTAATAATTTCACTGACAAATTTGATATTATTGCTGTAACAGAAACACATTTACATCCAAACATCAGTAATAATGATATTGAGATTGATTCCTTTTCAAAAAATATAATCCGTAAAGATCGCAACAATGCAGGTGGGGGTCTTCTTATTTACTTCAAAGATTATATTTCAGTTATCCGTAAGCACGAACTCGAAAATCACATTGATGAATCCATCTGGGTAGAAATACCAGGTAAAGGTACAAGGTTTTTATTATGTAGTACATATAGACCTGAATGGACAGACGCCGACTACTGGACACGACTTAATCATGCTATAGGGATGGGTTATCAGATTAATCAAAACATAATACTAACAGGTGACCTGAATTCAGATTTATTTTCTTCTCGTAATAATAAATTGATTGACACCATGAATTTGTTTAATTTGACGAAGGTTATTGAAAAGCCCACGAGAATTACGGAACACAGCAGTACATTACCAATCGTAGCTACTCGGCCATTCTCGCTACCCTACAAATAACCTCGTACGTAAATAGTAGAAATTCTTCTTAAATTGTTTGCCGGAAGTTAAGTTAAGTTAAGCCGCACAAAAATATAGTCCACGAAAATCCAACATGGAAGACATACTAAGTAAAATATAATCATGCAAAACTAATTAAAACTTTAATTGAAATATAGAAATTTGTTTAAAATATAACTTTATCAAACTTTCATGTAACTGGCATGTGAAAAGTAGTGCGATTTATACGCCTAATGCATACGAGGTTATTTGCAGGGTAGCGAGAATGGCCGAGTAGTTACGATTGGTACATTACTTGACCCTATTATAATAAGCGATTCTGTGCATTATTCTTATTCGGATGTTTTGAAAGTCCCGTCTGATATTAGTGATCATGATGCATCAATAATTTTTATAGAATGTCCTAAATTTCAAACCAGATCTTTTCAAAGAGAAGTATGGTTATATGAACGAACTGACCATGAAAATGTTTCAAGCAAACACGATACCGTCGATTGGAATGCATTACTTTCCGACTTGGAGGATGTTGATGAAATGTGTAATACCTTCACCGAGACATTCTTCAGAGTCGCAAGGGAGTGCATTCCAACCAAAATGATCACTATACGTAATAGCGATAGACCATGGTTTAATAGTGAACTCAGAAGAGAAATTAGAAAACGAGACCGTATTCGTAAGATAGCAAAAAAATTTAACAAGCAATCAGATATCGACAAATACAAGAAACAGAGAAACAAAGTTAATAATTTAAAAAAGACAGCTAAAGAACATTTCGAATAAAATTTAGACACTTTAATCTTAGAACATATATCAAATCCAAAAACCTACTGGAAAATAATGAAGATGTTAATTAAATCTAATAAAGGATATAGTAATATACCCCCTCTCCAAAATATAATTCAGGATGAAGGACTAGATGAGGTAGTTTACGAAGACGACGAGAAGTGTGAATTACTAAATAAATATTTTAGTTTTATTTCTTCTTTGGAAGATGCCAATATTCCTCTTCCAGATATTGAACATAGGACCAATAATTTTCTGCGAGACATAGTCATTACAACAGATGAGATTGTTGATATTATTAAAATTTTAAATCCTAATAAGGCATCGGGACCTGATATAATCAGTCACAAAATGTTAAAATTATGTCCTGAAAAAATAGCAGTCCCTCTTCAAATAATATTTAATAAATCTCTTTTACAATGTAAATATCCAACCAGCTGGAAGATTGCATATGTGATTGCTATATTTAAAAAAGGTGACAAGTCATTACCGTCTAATTATAGACCTATATCTCTCATAAGTTGTGTTGGAAAAATAATGGAACGTGTTATCTATAAATATGTTTTTAACCATCTGCAAAGAAACAAGTTAATCTATGAATATCAATCTGGTTTTCTCCCAAAATATTCAACAGTACACCAACTATTAGAAATGTACAACTGCATTCTAAATTCACTAGAAAAAAAGGAAATTAGCTGTTTTGTTTTCTGTGATTTTTCTAAAGCGTTCGACAAAGTTTGGCATAAAGGGTTGTTGCATAAAATTAAATCATACGGTGTAGATAGCAATTTATTAAGTTGGTTCTCTAGTTACCTGCAAGATCGACAACAGAGAGTAGTAATAAACAATTCGTCTTCTTCACTCTGCAATGTTTCAGCTGGTGTACCTCAAGATTCAGTACTTGGTCCTCTCTTATTTATTTTGTATATTAACGATATTGCTGAGAATCTAATCTCTCTTAGCCGACTTTTTGCAGACGACACTTCCTTCAGCTATTCCAGTCGTGATGAATTACAGATAAAAACTGTGATTGATCACGACTTGAAAGAGCTGGATGAATGGTCAAAGAAATGGTTGATGTCTTTTAACCCGGATAAAACAGAGATTATGTTATTTTCAAATACGGAAATTCCAGAATTAAATTTTACATTTAATGGAAGAACTATTCCAATTACAAATTCTCATAAACATTTAGGAGTTACATTCAGCAGCGATGCTAAATGGAATATACATATAGAAAATATATTGTCAAGTATTTACAAACACCTGAATGTTCTTCGAAAGTTAAAATATAAACTTTCTAGGAAAAATTTAGAGAAACTCTATTTAGTTTACATCAGACCAATTTTTGAATATGCTAGTGAAGTATGGGATAATTGTGGTGTGGGAAATTCTAATAAACTTGATCAGTTGCAACTTGAGGCAGCTAGAATCGTTACTGGTCTTCCAATATTTGCTAGTTCCATTCTAATTTATAAAGAGTTAAGCTGGGAATCATTGACAGAAAGAAGAAAAAGGAGAAAATTACAAATGTTTTATAATATTCAAAATAATAATGCACCCAGGTATCTTTGTGACTTAATTCCTCCAACGATTCAAAGTACAACCGTTTATCCATTGCGTAATGGAAGTGATATAATAATACCATTTTGCAGACTATCGATTACTTGTGACTCATTTATTCCCTCAACAATACGTCAATGGAATAGCTTGCTTAAATCCATCTCTTCGAAATATGGAATCTATTGCAAAATTTAAAACTGAATTAAGAAAACAGAAAGATAATAGACAAGTTCCTAAACATTTCGAAATTGGACCTCGAAAACTTAATATTGCATTAACCCAACTTCGATGTTTTGCTTCTTTCTTAAATTATGATTTGTACCAAGTAAATATAGTCTTGTCGTTGTGGGGCCAATCGTGAAGACTCGTATCACTTCTTCTTTGATTGTTCCCATTATGCAAATATGAGATATAAATTGTTTCACAATCTCAGCTGGCTACCTAATGACTGTGCTATAGACCTCAAGCTTTTAACCAGTGGTAATCCTATTCTTTCAAATGAACAGAACGAAATTATTTTTAAGCACGTGTTTGAATATATAAAGAGGTCTGAAAGGTTTCTTGTTTAAGTGGTTCACCAAATGAACAACCACACACACCATCACCACCAACCTCTCTCTCTCCTTCTCTAATTCCTTTCTTCATTCTCTGTTCTTCTTCAATTTACACATATTAATGTAAGAAATATTCAAATAATGTTGTAACTTATTGTATGTAGGAGAAGACTTCATAAGTTTGTTTAACTTGTGTCTTATCCTTTTTGCATATTTGAGCAAATAAAATATGTTTAAACTAAACAATACATATTATCAAATTAAATTAAAAAAACCATAATAATACAATGATTTGATTTGGGGCCGATTTGACTTGGGGCCGATTTGACTGGGGCCGATTTTGTTTGGGGCCGATTTGACCTGCTACCGTTATTTACCCACAGGCTTCGGAAAGAGCATGTGTTTTCTCTCCCCTTTTTGGACAAGGTAAGATCATATTTTTTTCTTTCTTATGGTTATCTGTAATTCACTATTGCTTTAAAATCATCACCAATCAATGTAAATCAACTGTATTAAATTTTATGTTAATTGTTCTGCCTTAACGTACAGGCGCCTATGATTGGCAATAAAATTATTTGTTTGTTTGTTTATATGCAAATCATCTCCCATGATACATTGCGGTAATCGTAGTTTTCTCGAAGTCACGTGACAAATATTTGAAAAAAAAGTTAAAACGGAAGTCAAATGGCGGAATAATAGGATCTAAGGCAAAATCGTGCTGTAATGGAGTGTAACACCACTTTCTGAGGGTAAGATGGTTATGAATGAATAGAAAAATGATTGGTGAAGCGATTTATATAAGGGTTTCTGATAGAAAATAAAATCCGATAGCCACAAAACGTGCCGACCAAGAGTTGGAGAGGCAAATCCGCTGTTTTCCTTATGTAGAGCTCCCCGACGACCCACGGCTCTAGCAAAAAAAAAGGCGTCCGACGGCAGAGGAATCTCGGACTAGTCTATATATAACTTGAATAATACTGCGCCCTCTATCGGCACTTTCGCTGGATGCAGCGACTAGCGGGAGAGTAATACATCGACTGAATTATTCGGGTTAGTCTATATATTGATATTCGTGATGAAAATATTTGAAAATTTATAAAAACTAAAAAAGCTTCACTTAAAAAGCTTATATAATATATATGCGGAAGCGTAGTTCTAGTGGCCTATGATCACAAAAAGGGACAGCAGAACTTCAAGGAATATGATTTTTATGGGTGTTCTTTGCTTACTATATTTTTCGATCAGGCCACATCATTTCACTTTTTAGTTGGCCTATCGCAGTTTTCGTTGTTAATTATAGTAACACTCTACTCAAGTTCGGATTCAAATCCGGTTAATACAGAACATCAGTCATTAAAATTGCGTTATAAATCATTTTAAAATCCACCTGTGATGTAAATGATTTATCTATTGTCAAAACTCTCCATTATTTTTAAGGAATGGAGAGTTATTGCCCTCTTTGTACTTTAGATACTATACACAGCAGGGGCGGATCCAAGATTTCAAGTTAGGGGGTCGCAATTAAAAAAATTGCGTCGAGCGGAGGGAGGCGCGAAAATATTTGGGGTATTTCGTGTGAAAAATCACGATTTTACGCAAAAAAATTATATTTTTTCCAATTTTAGGGGGGGCGGGGTGCGCCCCCCTCTGGATCCGCCCCTGCACAGACTTGTTTATGTTACAAGATTAATAATTAATAAAATTAATAAAGTACAATGGGTGGATTTTAAGTTGGAGAATGTCATCGTATCTCTCCATTCCTTAAAAACAATGGGCCGGGCCTCGGCTCCTTCGGGGCCTCGGCTCCATTATTTTTTGCAGTAAAACATGTCCATTTTAAGTATTGACCTTCACAGTTCAAAAAGCACGATAAGATTGTCATTTTACTTTCAAAACGTCACTTATGAATCACTTCACGACATCTATTGTTTAAAGTTCAGTACCGGGTGTAACCCCAATGTGCTTGGATGACGCCTCAACCCTGCGTCTCATCCCTCCAGTTAGACGTCGGATGTCCTGTTGTGATAGCTGCTGCCATTCCCCATGCAATGCTGCTTCCAACTGACGAATGTTTTGCACAGGAGGTTCCCGAGCCTGTATACGACGGCCTAACATGTCCCAAATATGCTCTATGGGATTCAAATCCGGGATCATGGCTGGCCAAGGAACAGAAGTCACGGCTTCGCTTTGGGGGTAGGCGGTATACTGAGCCTCCACCGTAAGGGACAGTTGACTGGATGTTCCTTGGGGTGTAGGCTGTATTTTTGTGTCTCCAAACCCTCATCCGGCCGTCGGTTACATGAAGCAGAAACCGGCTCTCGTCTGACCAATGGATCTTGCGCCATGTCCTTAAATTCCAACCACGTCGTGCTAAGCACCATGCCAAACGTGTTCGTCGATGTCGGTCTGCCAACAGTGGACGTTTAATGACTCTCCTTGACTTAAGTCCCGCTGATTTCAGACGGTTTCTAACTGTTCTTGTTGACAGACGTCTATTGGGCAGACAGTGTTGTTTGAGTACGGGACTGGTTGCGAATGGCATCCGTCTAACCAAACGTTGCAATGCCCTGTCGTCACGATCAGATGTTACCCGTGGTCTGCCGGATCTTGGCAAGTCTTTCACATTGTTGGTTTGTGTGTGTTTTCTCACCAGTCGGCTGACTACAGTATAGTGGTAGCCCATCTGACGTCCAATAGCTTTGAAGGACATCCCTGGTGTATGCATGCCGACTGAGAATGAATACATTTTTTATTTAAAACATCGGACTTAAATACCCAAATTTGAAGCGTGAACATACTGAATTTTGAGTAATGCGTGAGAGGCATGGTTCACGTGCATGACTAGTCGATATTAGACATAATGGTCACACCTGTGTGAGCACATCTTTTTAATGGAACATTGTTCTTGCTATAATCAATATAAATATTAGAATCTAAACTTAGTGTAAATTATTATGTTTTAATATATCAGGGGGTGCTTAACTTTATCTTTGTGTATATATGACGTGAAATGTATGCAACCCAATATGTAAACAAATGGATACCATCGTGAGAGAGAACAATAATGACGATGTCCGCTTTGTATCAGACCAACACACTACAGAGGGATTGTTACATAGCTCAAGAGTCCGCATTGTCTCTTCACTCGGACACATTAAACCGACCAGTCTGTAACTCCCCTTTAATACTGCTAAACGGGAAACTAACAAAGACCAATTTTGTAGTCTTTGGTTTGACTGAACGAGGTCGAACCCACGATCTAACATACTGGAGGCGAGCAAACTAATCATTACACCACCGAAACGGTCAAGCGTTTTCATCACAGAAAAACAAAGCAAAAATAGAATATTTGTATAAAGAAATTGAAAACTTGTTCCGTATGGAGAAATACTGCCAAGTCAGCTTCTTTTCAGCACACATCAACACCATAAAATAATGTTAAATGCGTTAGGGTTATGGTGTTTAACGCCGCTTTCAACAATATTTCAGCTATCGTGGCTGTCAGTTTTATTGGTGGAGGAAACCTGTCGCAAGTCACTGACTAATGTTAAATGCCTTAAATGAAATGAAAATTAGTTAAAATGGCGTACCCGATATTTTATTTAGACTATATATTTAACGGTCGGTCGTAAGTAGATACACTAAAGTAAGTAAGTGTACAAAAGTAATGCTCTTTATATCTGGAAACAAACAGATTAAGTGTAAAATAATGATAACGTCTCCTAGGTGTCGCGAGCTTAAACAAACATTACACAGACCCTGATTTTAACAGACGGATAAAAACATCACGTATCAAATATTTTTTTGGGGGTTTTTGTTTTTGTTTTTTGTTTGTTTTTATTTTTTATTTTTGTTTCTGTTTCATTCAAATTAAAAAGATAAAGGATCTCGAAGAGCTTTTTTTTTTTTTTTTCTTAATCTCGGCGGCTAATATGCCTAACCAAGTTAGGAATAAATTAGCATGGTGACTTCACTGAAGATTTGTGTATTAAAGTCCACTTTGTATAATCGGCAAAATCAACAAAATTAGTTTCATACTATTAATGTGTTAAACAATTCATTATCACGAAGTTGCAATATAAATATTAGCCCTTTAAATCTTAGACATTTTAAACATTTGAAAATATTTCTATTGTTAGGAACTGCACCCATCTTGATTAAAAAGCCGGGACTATTTGGGTTTAATCTGGATCTACGAGTACAATTAAAGGACCTTTTCGGTCAAATTTGCTTCAATTGACCGATAATCTTCAGAAAGCTGATCAAAGTAACTATCTTCGAATACCAACGTCGGACATACGGCCCCGTGAGGACAATATATATAGCTCACACACACATGGGTTGAGCTTAAAGGAATAGACAAGTCCCAAAATCTAATTTTAGCTTATTATATCTTGCTGCAAGAAAGACCTAAGGCTAGACATTTTTTGCAATTCAATTCAATTTGTCACGGACCTTAACCTATAAGCCTTACGGTTTAGTTTAGCCTAACATAACTAGCAACAAACAATATTTTATTTGTGGCCTTAACTTATAAACATTACGGTTTAGTATAGCCTAATATAAGCTTACTCACAATGACAATAATGTTACTGAACCTTGTCTACGTGATTCAAATGTAAAAGATAGTTTCAAAGCAGAAGATAATAAAGCGAATTATGTAAGATATGTTAAATTAACTAAAGCGACCATATCAACTTTTGTTTAGAGGAACTTAAAAGCGACCACATCAACTTTTGCTTAAAGGAACTTTAAAGCGACCACATCAACTTTTGTTTAGAGGAACTTTAAAGCGATCACATCAACTTTTGCTTAGAGGAACTTTAAAGCGACCACATCAACTTTTGTTTAGAGGAACTTTAAAGCGACTACATTAACTTTTGTTTAAAGGAACTTTAAAGCGGCCATATCAACTTTTGTTTAGAGGAACTTTAAAGCGACCATATCAACTTTTGTTTAGAGGAATATTAAAGCGACCATATCAGCGTTTGTTTAGAGGAACTTTAAAGCGACCATATCAGCGTTTGTTTAGAGGAACTTTAAAGCGACCATATCAGCGTTTGCTTAGAGGAACTTTAAAGCGACCATATCAACTTTTATTTAGAGGAACTTTAAAGCGACCATATCAGCTTTTGTTTAGAGGCACTTTAGGGCATCTCGAATTGAACATATAGGTATTGTTCGAGTTCTCTATCTCCAGACGCCGAGCAATACTAAACGCTTACACATGCGCAATCTGAATGTTGTGTTTATCTTTTTTTTAATTTTATTTTTATGATACTTGGTGTACAAGTTTTTTAAGGATACAACAAGCCAGACGCAGATGCAGGATTTTTTGTTCGAGGGTGCATAATATGTAGGTCTATGTGGATTCTAGTTCACATCCCTTTTCAGGGCAAGTTGTGTTCATAAATATTAATATTGTAACATAAGAAACATATACACTGTATGTCTCGGTGTTAGTTTTCGAAGGCGAGACAATCGTGAATATAAATAGAACACCTGTCAAAACAAAAAACAAAAAGACGGCCATTTTACGTCGAGGATTGTTGCTCTAGTTTAGTAAACAATTTCTCGAAGACGCAACTTAATCTGTAATGGAAGGTCGTGGTTCTTCTTTACAAAATAATAATACTATTATAATGATAATATCAATTCATCATACAATATCTTCTTAACGGGCGCACTTTAGATTTTAAATGTCCCAGATGAAACTTCCGTCAAAGATTCGATCAAAACCTTGTATGAATGTATAATTTATTGTCATATAACCTACCACCTGTGAATAATACGAAATTTATGTTATTTTAAGAATGAGTAATGCTGTTACGAGATCTTGAAAAATAATAACTTTATTAGGTTGTTTTTTGTATTATTATTTCCTGTCGTTTCATAGAAAATGTGATTAATTGGCCACGCTTTTTTTATCTGTACTTAATTGTATAGTCTAGTAAGACAGTACCATTAAGCAATTTATAAACATTGCTGTTCATACATCAAGGTTTATACAGCTTGCTTTTCCACGTAACAGGGCCTTAATCTCTAGATGCAAAAACACCTCAAGTACGAGGGGGTGGAGAGGGGGCATTTTTGTACATTTCCCAAAGATGTCAACATGAACAGTTCCGTGGTACTTTTTTGCAGTTAATATTAAGTAAATTGGCTATGTAACTTTAATTTAATTAACTTTAGTTAAACACTCCCAAAATTGCCCACGACATTAGTAAGCATACAAACATACATACAATACACAATATTGTTTATTACCGTAGCTATTCAGTCTAGCTGCGGAACCATAGCTATTCAGTCTAGCTATGGAACCGTAAGTAGTATATGGGTACAGCTCAAGCCACATTTGCGGAGGAGCGATGAGGAGCTACCGGAAGTGACGTCACCGGACTTTTTTCCGTACTTTTTTTCCCGTATTTTTTTTCCGTACTTTTTTTCCCGTATTTTTTTTTCGTACTTTTTTCCCCGTACTTTTTTTTAATATTTGTTTCCCGTATTTTTTTCCCAGTATATTTTCCCCCGTACTTTTTTCTTCCGTATTATTTTTTCCCGTACTTTTTCAAAAATCGCGACGTTTGAAATCTAACGTTTTAAAATATCAGTGAGTTGTTTTTCTAGTACATGTCGTTATAACACAGTTCATGTTCTTTGCGGAATATCCATTCAAACGTCACCCGTGGGATGCCCCTGGACGGGTGGGGTGCGCGCATGCGCGATCTGAAGGGACAAAAAATGAATTTATTTAACTATAGGACTCGGATAACCTTGGAGTACTACACAACATGCGGACGTCGTAAAGAACACCTATTATATGAAAATAAAAAAGGGGTATTTTCCTATGGCTATAGGACGCGGACGTCGTAGAGAACCAACCAACATTGTGTACTACTACTAAGAAAAAAAGGACGAAAAAAAATACTGGAAAATAGTACAGAAAAAAAAGTACGGGGGGGGGGGGAAATACGGGAAAAAGTATGAAAAAAATACGGGGAAAAAATACGGGAAAGTACGGGGAAAAGTCACGTGACTTCCAGTGACATCACTTCCGGTCACGTCACTTCCTGTAGCTCCTCATTGCTCCTCCGCAAATGTGGCTTGAGCTGTACACATATACTACTACCGTACATATTCAATTTAGCTGCGGAACCGTGGCTCTTGGGATTTTGTAGTGATCTATGGTTGCATAAAAAGAACAAAAACACAACTTTCGCTACACTTCCGTTACTACTATTCAGTAGTGAAGAGTAAGTGTGTCTTCCATTATTTAACTTGCTTAAAGATTCATGGTAAATACGTTTGCAATGGCTATTTAGACCTTTGTTTATCTCAACAACATAGTACCTGCAGAATATTTGACTTTTTTGACAGGGAATATTCCAAAAAAAGCAGCATTCAATTTCAATTAAATTAAATACATATGTTATTTTCCTGTGTCTACAATACTTTCTTAGGGGTCGTGGTGGCCGTGATCGTATGGTCGTTGGATTTACAACTACTTATGCAATCACTCAGTACCTATCACCACTGATGTTGTGAGTTCCAATCTCGATCAGCGGGAAGTGTTCAACATTATGTGATAAAGTTTGTCAGTGACGTGCGACAGGTCGATGGTTTTCTCAGGGTACTCCGGCTTCCTCCACCAATAAAACTGAACGCCACGATATAAATGAAATATTGTTGAAAGTGACGTTAAACACCATTAAACAAACAAACAAACTCTCTTAGATTATGAGTCACTTCCTTAATGAAACCGATGACAACCCCCTGGGGTGGAAGACAGTGTCATGTGTAAAATAATAACAAGGGAACATCGAAATAAAATAATCTATTTACACCTTTGACTCAAACCCCCTTCAGCTTATTAATAAATCAATTGTTTGAGGGCCCCATGTTATATAAATAGTTTAGAGGATTATACGTTTACATTACAGGTACAAAGTCCTTTGATTCTGTAAACAAACAAATAGCTTTCAGTCAATTAAATTTACACAAATGCATGTCAATTAAAGTAATAATTTTTTGATTAGAAAACGGAAAAATCTAAATATTTCGTAAAGCGTAGATTTTTTTTAACGCATCAAACGAGAGTTTTGTCAGGAATTTTACTACCATTTTGGAATTGTATAAATATTTACGGTTGAAATTATTCTGAAAGCCCTGCTCATCTGAAAAATTACCAATTTTTGGCGTTATTTTGGTCTTTATTTCAGGCTAAGTTCTTCAAAATAGGCCAAGTTTGCTCGTTAAATGTGACAGCCAACTCACCGTGGACGTAATCCCATATAACAATAGGAACGACGGTGGTCCCGCAGCTGGTCTATTGTCTCTCGTCGAAGTGCCGGAGAAGGCTATTGTTCACTTCATGGTTAATGCATTTGACTACGTGACATTTATACACATGCTTACCTGAGATTTACCTCGAAAATTTTGAAAAAAAAACTTGAAATCATAAATTTCCATAATTACTGATTTTTAATTTGACCAAGCTATTTCAATCTTTCTGAAATAATTCGAAAAAGAACGGTCTTTTCTGCTAATAAATTCACTGGCCTTCTCAAGCTGAAAAAACTTGAATAGATTTTACACAATGTTTTTACAATCTTTTGACAAGTCCTTTGTTTTACCCATTCTTGCGATGTTTATATATATGTTAAGATGTCAAAAAATAGGTTTATGAAGAAATTTTATGTGAACTTTTAGAAAGATTTTAAAGTTTAAAAATGGAGTGTCAAAATATGCCTGTACACGTGTCTCTGTCTCCATCAAGGTAAGATTTACCTGGCTGCTATCTCTAGTTAGTTTACTCCCACCTCTATTTTGGCGGTAAAAATCGGGGAAAATGTCAAATTTCAGATGAGTGCAGCAATAATGAAAGGTTATTGTTAGATGAAATGCATATTTTAAAAATGGTAGTAAAATTCTGCACAAAACTCTCGTTTACTGTGTTTTAAAAAAATGTATTGTTTTCGAGAAAACTCAAATTTTCCGTTTTCTAATCAAAAAATTATTACTTTAGCATTGGAATTCGGTTTGTCAAGCAACATGGAATTATCCTATGGAAATGTTTATTTTAGACACAGTCATGAAGAAGTCAATCATCTTTACTTCTCATAAACCATATATACAAAGGTAGAGAGAAGACACACAATGACCTATACAATAACAAATACAAAATAGATATAAACATACAATATATACGACAAAGACATTTCTAAATTTTTATTTTGATAAGCACTCTTTCTCGTAAACTTGTAATAATGAATATTATATAACTATATATAATGTTGACATTCCATGATGTAATGGTATGCATTACCAATTCAATATTTATATTGTCACATATCTATTGGCATGGTCAATATTATTCCACAATTCCCAGTTTCTATAGGTAGTTTGTGATGTGCTGTTTTGCGCACAATATTTCAGTTATAATATCGCGGCTGCCAGTTTATTGATGGAGGAAACACGAGTACCCGGAGAAAACCACAGACCTGCCGCAAGTCACTGACAAACTTTAGCGGGATTCGAACCCACAATTTTAGTGATGATAGGAACTGAGTGCATTGGTAATTTGTAAATCCAACTGCCAAAGGATTACGACCACGACCGCGACGACCCTCTGATGTTTGCAAGCCCTATATTTGATGTTTTGCAAAGCCATGCTTGATTCATGCTGAACATTATGAACGGTATAAAGTAAAACCTACCTGTCTGTCCGTCTGACGATTTAACATCAACTCCAATAGTGTAGGACCGTCTTCCATAATCATAATCTAGCCTTTTCCCGTTTTTAACTGAGAGTTGACCAATATAATTTATTTGGAAAGTGTCTGTGTCATCCTGTGAAATGGACCACTGGAGAATTGCCCCTGGTTGTGGGGAGTCCAATGTAAGGATGTTGACAGTGCCTTCTGTGGCTGAAAGGGATTTGGTTACAGTATCGCGTCTGACCCTACTATGAGGCTGTTGGTATAAGTTAATTGACTCTTGATCGAATGATTTGACAAGGCTGTCTTGACGGATGGCGACATGAGTTTGTCTCTCCGATGGTTGATTACGGATGTGTAGGTCTGACCTAGAGTTATCTTCTGTCACGGATATATGAATACCGGCGTGTCCATGTGTCTCGTCATTGGAACATTGTAAGGTAAAATAGAAGGCTTTACTTTCGGTTGGAAGTGTATTATGAAGTCGGAGACCAAAAGATTGTATTTCAAATAATTCTGAATTATCTCCTTTCAGAATACACGAAAGTTTTGAATCCGAAATTATTGTGTCCAATCCGTCAACTAAATATCCAGGTTGGGAAGATTGTCTAATAAATCCTCGGTATATTCGGTATCCAAATTCTAAATACTCGTTTGAATTTTGAATAAAGACACCAAACGTCCGCTTAACATCCACGTTGTTGAAACAATTTTTATGAGAGAATACTGAGACGATAAAATACTTTCCTTCATATTGTGATAAATCAGCTTCAACGACTAAATTTCCACTTTTATCAATACAAAATAATTTGTTGAATAGTTCATCATCCTGTGGATTTCCTTCTACTTGTAAAGCTAAACCGAAATCTGAGCATCCTAGTATTGTAATAACATGTCCGATTTTAGCATTGTTTGGGACTGTAAGTTCCAAATTGTCTTTGAATATTGTTGCGGCAAAAATAAACGAAATGTAACATAAAAAATCCGTACACAAATATAAAATTGTTATCTGCTTTTTAGACGTCATCTTGGATTATACCGTATTTTGATTGATCAACTCAATTTTCAAAATTTTAAATATTGTTAATATGAAAATAATAAATCGGTATATACAAAATTTAAATAAAATCACTTCGAAAATCTTCAAATTCACATTTTGTTCACCAAGTATATCCAAATCTACACAGTTTGAAATAAAACACTATTATTTATAGAATGTTGTTTTGGTTATTCCCACCTTGTATAGGCCCACTCATGACGGGTAAAAATCCAACTAAATGGTCGCGCCATAGACAGGTAGTGTGGGTCGCTGTGACTAACCATGTTAATAATAAATTTAACAGTATATTTCAAAATGATTCTATTTTAAGATTGTAACAACAAGGAAATAAAAAAAAAATCTGCATGTCTACATTGTTTTGAAAAGAGACAAATATTGGTAATAACAAAATTACCGGACTCCGAACAATCTTCCAAAGGGAAAGTCAAAACTCAATAAGTATATAAACAGACAAAATCAGTCAACAACTGGAAAACTGTGAAAACCGTAATGACCCTGACTTGGTACAGGCATTTCCAAAGAAATGGTGGGTTGAATCAGATTTTAAGGCGCCAAACCGCTGGACAATATCCGAAACGTGACAATTTTTTCACAAAAAATACACTAATTATTATTTTTTTTTATGATTTTATTTTTTTCAACCCGAATAAACTGACTCGGATTTTTTCTGTTTAATGAAACAACAAAAGAGTTAACTTATTTTATAGATGGGAAAACGTTCGTCTGGATTTATATATCTTTGAATATTTGTTTATCAACAAAATATTTGAAATGAAAAATAAATCTTTCAATGATATTTTTTTTTTTATTTTTTTTTTAACTTATTTTATAGATGGGAAAACGTTCGTCTGGATTTATATATTTTTGAATATTTGTTCATCAACAAAATATTTGAAATGAAAAATATATCTTTGAATGATATATATATTTTTTTTTAACTTATTTTATAGATGGGAAAACGTTCGTCTGGATTTATATATTTTTGAATATTTGTTTATCAACAAAGTATTTGAAATGAAAAATATATCTTTGAATGATATATTTTTCTTAACTTATTTTATAGATGGGAAAACGTTCGTCTGGATTTCTTTAATTTTGGATGATACTTTTTTTTTAAGCTTATTTTATAGAGGGGAAAACATTTCGATTAGTAGTATATGGGTGGTTACAAAGTCATATTTGAGGGGGATCGATGAGGGGGATCGGACCATTGCGCATCCTTGACCGGAAGTGACCGGAAGTGACGTGACTTTTCCCCATACTTTCTTTTTCTCGTACTTTTTTTCCCGTATTTCCTCCCTTTATTCCCCCCGTAGTTTTTTTTAATACTATTTTCCCGTATTTTTTCCCGTCCTTTTTTCTTAGTAGTAGTACACAATGTTGGATGGTGGTGTTCTCTATGACGTCCAAGTCCTATAACCAAAGGAAACTACCACCCCTTTTATTTTCATATATTAGGTGTTCTCTACGATGTCTGCGTCCTATAACCATAGGAAATTACATCCCTTTTTATTTTCATATATTAGGTGTTCTCTACGACGTCCGCGTCCAATAACCATAGGAAAATACCCCCTTTATTTTCATATATTAGGTGTTCTCTACGACGTCCGCATGTTGTGTAGTACTCCAAGGGTGTCCGAGTCCTATAACCTACGAACTAGCCCTTATCATTATCTGCCCCTTTCCTACCATTTTATTTTCATCATGTGCGTCCTATAACCTTATTATTTTCTACGAACTAGCCCTTTCACTGGTTATATGCCCCTTCCCCGCCATTTTATTTTCATAATTACATTATTTATTTCAATAATGGTTTTCACCTACGGTGTTTTCGGATATAGACTATGTTGTGTAGTACTCCAAGTAGTCTATCACGTCCGCAAATGCGCGCATGCGCGATCTGAAGGGACCAAAAATGAATTGATTTAACCTAAAAGAGGATTGAAATGTTTTATAGCACCAACCAATCATATCACTGGAAATTGAACCAATCAGAAGTCGCTATTTCCGGCCGATTAGCCAATCAGATTGTAAGAATTGAACCAATCAGAAGAGGGTTGACTTGTAATACGTCCACGTCCGAACAATATATACATTTTTTCATTTTTTTTTCCATTTTTTCTTTTTCATTTCATTTTTTGTCTCTTTTTTTATATCAGTCTTATTATTTCTGGTACAATGGTTGTCGCTTCCACGGGATTTTCTAATAGCCTGGTGACTAATTGTTCGTTTTTGGTGTATTTTTCGTGAACTTTCTATCTATAACGACGTTTCTTGATTCCATCCTCTAATTTTCGTGTTTATTCAACATCTTATTCACTATTTTGTTGACTTGTTGCAGTTCTGTCATAGATGTTTACGTTAATGTATGATATTTTCATAATGTGTTTCGTTTTGTTTTTGTTTGTAACGTGTTTTGGGTGGAATTTCAACCCTATTGCTGCTGCTGCTGCTACTGCTGCTCTGGGGTTTATGGCTACTGCTGCTGCTGCTGCTGCTCTGGGTGTATTTTCCAAATCTTTTCACTATTCGACTTGCCTTTCTTCCATATTTTCCATATCATTTCACATTTCAACTTACCTTTCTTCCATATTTTCCAAGTCATTTCACTATTCAACTGACTTTTCTTCCATATTTTCCATATCTTTTCACTATTCAACTTATTTGTCTTCCATACTTTCCAAATCTTATCACTATTCAATTTACTTTTCTTCCATATTTTCCATATCATTTCACTATTCAACTTACCTTTCTTCCATATTTTCCAAATCATTTCACTATTCAACTGACTTTTCTTTCATAATTTCCATATCTTTTCACATTTCAACTTGGGTTTCTTCCGTATTTTCTATATCATTTCACATTTCAACTTGGGTTTCTTCCATATTTTACATATCTTTTCACTATTTTCTTCTGTATTTTCCATATCATTTCACATTTCAACTTACTTTTTTTCCATATTTTCCAGTTATCTGCCCCTTCCCCGCCATTTTATTTTCATTATCCGTGTCCTATAACCTTATTATTTTCTACGAACTAGCCCTTTCATTGGTTATTTGCCCCTTCCCCGCCATTTTATTTTCATAATTACATTATTTATTTCAATAATTACATTTCTTACAAAAGTTTGCCACTATTTTATTTTCCAAATCTTTCCACTATTCAACTTACCTTTCTTCCATATTTTCCAAATCTTTTCACTATTTTCTTCCGTATTTTTCATATCTTTTCTGTCTTGTCTTCCATATTTTCCAAATCATTTCAATATTCAACTTACTTTTCTTCCGTATTTTCCATTTCTTTTCACTATTGAACTTGGGTTTCTTCCATAATGTCCATATCATTTCACAATTCAACCTACTTTTCTTCGATATTTTCCATATCATTTCACTATTTTCTTCCATATTTTCCATATCTTTTCACTATTTTCTTCCATATTTTCCATATCTTTTCACTATTTTCTGCCATATTTTCCATAACATTTCACATTTCAACTTACTTTTCTTCCATATTTTTCACATCATTTCACTATTCAACTTGCCTTTCTTCTGTATTTTCCCTATATTTTCACTATTTTCTTCCGTATTTTTCATATCTTTTCCGTCTTTTCTTCCATATTTTCCATATTTTCCATATCTTTTTAATATTCAACTTGCCTTTCTTCCATATTTTTCATATCTTTTCACTATTTTCTTTTGTATTTTCCAAATTCTCCATATCATTTCAGATTTCAACTTACTTTTTTTTCCATATTTTCCAGTTATCTGCCCCTTCCCCGCCATTTTATTTTCATTATCCGTGTCCTATAACCTTATTATTTTCTACAAACTAGCCCTTTCACTGGTTATCTGCCCCTTCCCCGCCATTTTATTTTCATAATTACATTATTTATTTCAATAATTACATTTCTTACAAAAGTTTGCCACCATTTTATTTTCCAAATCTTTCAACTATTCAAGTTACCTTTCTTCCATATTTTCCAAATCTTTTCTCTATTTTCTTCCGTATTTTTCATACCTTTTCTGTCTTTTCTTCCATATTTTCCAAATCATTTCAATATTCAACTGACTTTTCTTCCTTATTTTCCATATCTTTTCACTATTCAACTTTTTTTTCTTCCATACTTTCCAAATCTTATTACTATTCAACTTTCTTTTCTTCCATATTTTTAATATCTTATCACTATTCGACTTGCCTTTCTTCCATATTTTCCATATCTTTTCACTGTTTTCTTCTGTATTTTTTTCCCGTACTTTTTCCCGTCCTTTTTTTTCCGCAAAAAAGGGGGGTAATTTCCTATGGTTATAGGAAGCAGACGTCGTAGAGAACACCTAATATATAAAGATAAAAGGGGTGGTAGTTTCCTATGGTTATAGGACGCGGACGTCGTAGAGAACTCCCCAACCAACATTTTGTACTACTACTAAGAAAAAAGGATGGAAAAAAATACTGGAAAATAGTACTGAAAAAAAAGTTCGGGGAAAAAGTACGGGAAAAAATACGGGGGGAAAAGAACGGAGAAAAAAGTACGGGAAAAAAGTACGGGGGGGGGGGGGAGTACGGAAAAAAATACGAAAAAAGTACGGGGGAAAGGTAGGGGAAAAAATACGAGGAAAAGTACGGGAAAAAAATACTGGAAAAAAAAGTACGGAATTAAAGTATGGGAAAAAAAGTACGGGAAAAAAGTAAGGGGAAAAGTCACGTGACTTCCGGTCACTTCCGGTCAAGCATGCGCAATGGTCCGTTCCGCTCATCGATCCCCCTCAAATATGACTTTGTAACCACCCATATACTACAGATCGAACTTTTTCCCCTCTATAAAATAAACTAAAAAAAAAAAAAGGTATCATCCAAAATTAAAGAAATCCAGACGAACGTTTTCCCATCTATAAAATAAGCCAAAAAAAATATATATCATTCAAAGATATATTTTTCATTTCAAATATTTTGTTGATAAACAAATATTTTGTAGATAAACAAATATTCAAAAATATATAAATCCAGACGAACGTTTTCCCATCTATAAAATAAGTTAAAAAAAAATTTTTTTAAAATATCATTGAAAGATTTATTTTTCATTTCAAATATTTTGTTGATAAACAAATATTCAAAAATATATAAATCAAGACGAACGTTTTCCCATCTATAAAATAAGTTAACTCTTTTGTTGTTTCATTAAACAGAAAAAATCCGAGTCAGTTTATTCGGGTTGAAAAAAAAATAATTATAAAAAAAAATGATAATTAGTGTATTTTTTGTGAAAAAATTGTCACATTTCGGATATTGTCCAGCCAGCGAAGAGTACAGACCACGTTTCGGATATTCTTCTGCCGAGGAACAGGCCATGTTTACCGGACAATCTCCTGCATCGAGGAAAGTACAGAACATGTCTACTGACCATGATTCGTTCGGATTCTTTCTACCCAGTGGTTTGTATTTGCTGTCTCCGTTACGAGTAGCGAGTTACACTTCGGACCATGTGGACCTGCGATTTACCAGCGCGGGGCTGTCGATCGTAGACGTAAATAACCAGTTCATGTCTACGATCATAAACATAATAGCTGCAGATCTCATGAATTACCTCCTACACTGTAGTAATGGAAACATGTTGGTCATTCGTCTATACCTGAAACCGCTGCTGGACGCCCTGGCCTGCGTGGACGAAAAGTCTCCCGTCCGCATAGCCACCACGAATCCGGGAAGATTTATGGTGAAGGGCGTGAAGAACGGGACGGAGATTACCTTCGAGCTATTCTGTGTCAAAGTAGTACAGGAAACTAGTTCGGAGACTTCTGCAGTAGTGGGTTTCCAGTGCCAGTACGAAGGAACGATGTACGGCATAAATGAAATGTTGGAAACTCTGAGAACTGTGGTAGATCCCTACGTGACCGTCTCTTTCTCCCAGCAAGACAAGACTGATGCCCTCAGACTCAATACGGGTACGGTTCAGACGACCAAGAAGGTCGCCATGAAGACGGGAGGAGGAAACAGTTATATCAGCGAATCTTTTTGCAATCGTTACGATCTCGTGAAGGCGTTAGCCATAACTTCCATATCTGATACTGTAACATTGTGTAAAGAAGACGATAGCGTCCAGTCCAAATTCTCATTATCGTTTCCAATCGGTAACAAAGGATCGAAAGTCATCTGTACATTGTACCCGTGGAACGTTGTATAAACATTATCGTTTGTCGTAATGAGAATGACAATATAAAAAACTATTGTATTTAAGGAGATTAACTTTTAATTACTCAGTTTTTGTTAATTTCATATCTATTGTTATAATTCGCAACTTAATCCGATACGTTTCAATATGTCATTTCCTGAGTAACAACATGTCGTTGTCATGAAAATTTGTATAAATTGAGACCCGAAATAGTGTAAATAATCAATGAGGATTCCTCATCGTATAGTGTACGGACATCGTATGTTGTGAACATTTTATTGTTATACTGGATTTACCGTAATTGTTATATTGGACTACCATATATGAACATTGTTAATTTGTTTTGTAAAATATTATTTGGATTTATTAATAGAACATTTAGCTGAAACCAGTTTTATTTTTTATATCTAGCTACCAGCTAGTTTTCCCCACGTGTAAATTCGCTACACGTTAGAACGACGATATAAGAGAAATCTTGCAGGACGTTTGGGAAAGTGGAAATTTCCCACGAGTAGATTTGAAAAAGGTAGAAAAGTTAATGACCAAAGGTTTGCAAAGTAAAATACATATATATTTTCTTTTTATTATTTGGACATTTTTTTGGACACACATACAATCAGATTGTTTTAGCTTCAATCCCACCTTGCCCTAAGGTTTTCAGAAAATATTGTGTCAAATGATAAAAAGAAAATATATAATGACAAATATAGACACACAAGAGACAGATTATCCGGTCTATTGTCAAAGTAGAAAACGATAATGGTTATTTAACAAATGTAATTTGATCATCGTATGTTTTTTTACACTTGTAGCGAAATTTTACAAAAATCGTATGTTCTTTTTTGTACCCTTATAAGGATAAAACGCCAGTATTAGGTAATTACGGAAAGTGTATGACTCAGACTAAGAGTATGAATCATACTAATATTAGACTTTTTCGAAAACTATTATAGGCATACATTTCAAAACGTAAAAGATAAAACCGAATATATACGACATGTGTACTCGGATGCATTTTGGATTATTTCACATGTATAATATTTCAGGCTAAATAAATTCTATAATTCTGTATTGTTTTAAAAATGTTCAACTACCAAAAAGAAACGGATCTAGGACTTTTGAATGTGAGGGGCGGGGGGCTAACTGACTAAGAGGGGACTCGCTCTGGTCACTCTCCATTGGTTTTCTATTGTTTCAAAATATTTATATAGGTTGAAACCCGGCCATCAGCTCCCTCATTGAATCCGCCACTGACTGCATATGAAAGCAATGCCGATCCGTATACGTGTTGCACAGTTACATACGACAAATTCAAAATTAATGATGCATCTTCCAAACTTCACAGAAATCAAGAAAATGAATTTTTTCTACCTAATGCATTTCTATTTGATTTCATTTTGCTGATTTTTGTCCCAGCCAAATTTGTTTACGGAATTCGTTCGATAGATTTTTATAGACAATTCAGATTTTTTTTCTCTAAAAGGTTACTGTGGTAGAGTTTGTCAGTTACTCGCCGTAGGTCGGTGCTTCACTCCGACCACTAAAACTGACCATCATATATATAGCCATTGCGTGTTAAAAATGATGTTAAACACCACCAATCAATCAATCAATCTGCCAGACGCTTTGATAGAAAAATATTTTGGACAAAATTTTGTTCATGTGCAACTTAGTCAGATTATTTTCATGAAAAATTCACAACCACGCCATTTTGTTTCAAAAACAAATCCCCATGAAAATAAAATGATCGGTCCCTTGAAAACTTGGAGCTGACATCATGATAGAGAAAAGTCATACACTGTGACGACCCGTGCTTATCTTATGTAATATAGTTTGTCAGTTACTCTTCGAAGGACGATTTTTTACTCCGGGCACTCCGGCTTCCTCCACTAGTAAAACTGACCGTCATATATACATGTAGCCATTGCATGTTAAAAATGAAACATCACAAATCAAAAATCAACCACCGCTCGTTCATTACAAGGAAGAACTAATTCATATGGAAATAAATATTAATTTTTGGGCAGTCATATTCATTCAACAAACTAATTTATACTGTGTTAACATTTTTATAAGATTTGAATTATTTCACTAGTCTTCTGATTCCGAAGAAGAACTTATTCCAATTGCCCTTAGATAAAGATGGCGACAGGGTTAGAAGTCAGGAAATATCGGCTCATATATATTATGAAAGTTTGTAATGAAAATTATCATAAAATTCTGTAGAAGTATATTCCACTTATAATACATACATAGTGAGATGTTTTAATGACTTTAAATCATGAACTGAATGGCAAAGAATAGAAAAAATAGCTCAAAACGTAAACGTAAACAAACTGGAACACCTTCGCCAGGTAGATATTCCAAGATGGCTGACAATTCTAGTTCCGACTCCAAACAAAAACAAAATCAACAGCCTGTCAGTACCACACCACAACCAGAACACTCTCTACCAACCAGTAATGTATATTCCGCTGCTCATCAGACACTTTATGGTGCACCTCCTGGTTATCCTTTCACGCCATATCAACCACCAGTGCCACATACCACACCTGCTCATATGATATATAGTCCACTTCAACAGTTGCCCAGTATGTCACTGCCACCTCCTTCGCCTGCATTCCCAGATCTTGAACGATTCATGAGTGAAGTGACAAATAGACTTAAAAAACTTGATCTTTTGGATGACATATTATCTAGGCTTGTAAACATGGAAACACATTGTCAGACAATTGATAATGAAATATTAGATATAAGAGAACAATTGAAAAGACACACAATCAATTTTAGTACAATGGACCAGGGTTTAACTGACATGCATAACAAAGTGCAAGACATAGATAGACAAAACATGAAACTTTATGAGGAAAACTGTGAGTTAAAGGAAAGAGTTGTCCAACAACAGTCCAGATCAATGAGGGATAATCTCATCTTCAAAGGTATTCCTGATGATTATAATCCAGTTGAGGATACAGAAGGTAAAATCAAAGATTTCATCAAGTCAGAATTAGGCATTGAGGATGAGATAAACTTTCATGTGGTGCATAGGCTCAAGCCAAAACAAGATAAAAGTCCTAGAGGAATAGTTGCTAAGTTCGAGAGGAGGAAAGATAGGAACAAAGTATTAAGTAAGGCCATTGCGAAATTGAAAAACAATAAACAGTTCATAGTGCATGAACAATATCCAATAGAAATTATAGATAGAAGAAGACAGTTAGTACCTATAATGAAAGATGCACGTGGCAAAGGACATGAGGCTGTGTTAAAAGAAGATAGACTTTACATTAACAAAAGACGGTTTTATCCTAGGCCATTTGTTTCATCTTTCAATCATCCACCACCTCCTCCGCCGCTGCCACCAGCCGCCGTTCCGATGAATGTACAGCCACCGGTTACTCGTGGATAGGACAGGTGTACAAGGGGACAATGTTACACTACAGAAAACAATAATTCTGACAATTTTGTAAATAGAAAGCATGAACATTTTTTGAAAATATATTATTTAAATGTATGTGGTTTAAAAAGTAAGCTTAAATTTCAGGAAATTACAGATATTATTGTAAGTCATGATATTATAATATTTGTAGAAACAAAACTTGATAATCTGGATATATTAAATGTCCCAAATGGATACTCATATATTACAAAAAATAGAAAAAAAATGTGTAAAAAATCAGGTGGTATAGTAATAATTTATAAAAGCAAATTGGAAAATTGTCTCTCCTTTATCCAGAGTGAAAGTCAATTTGTACAGTGGGTAAACATATCCAATGTAGCATTTGACTTACAAAATGATATTATCCTTGGTTGTGTTTATGTACCTCCAGAAGGTTCGAAATATTCTAATTCAGAATCATTTGACGAAATTGAAAAGGAGTTAATTGCATTATCGAAAGATTCAAATATGCATTCTGCAATTGTTGGTGATTTTAACGCAAAGACCGGTACTCTAAATGATTTCATTATACCTGATGAAACGTTATTAGATTTATTTAATTTAGATAGTGATGACGATGTTTTGTCATATATGTTAGATTATGAAAATTTGGAAAATCAGGATGTTCCATTATCTAGAGTATCTCAGTGTAGCTGTCAACCAAATAACTATGGGTTTAAATTATTAAATTTTTGTAAAAAACTTAATATATACATCGCAAATTCTCGCATAGGCCTGGATAAAGGAATCGGAAAAAGAACTTGCAAAAACACAAGTGTCATAGACTATTTTTTGATGTCGTCAAAATTGTTTTCCTTAGTGAAAGAATTCGAAATACAAGATTTCGATCCTTTGCTGTCAGATGTACATAACCCAATACACATCACTTTGCAATCGTCTGTTACTCCAAACATAAATAACAGTAACACGTCACAACACCCGACAAAAACACAATGGTTCGATAACAAAAGAGATGAGTTTGTCAATACAGTTCACAACAGTCAAGGTCTGCTAACCACAATTATAAATGATTTGGAAAATATACAAGCACGTGATCGCTGTACGCAACAAGAGATTGATGATATTACAAATAAAATTAATGACGTCTTCAGTAAAACCGCTAGTCAAACATTCACAAACAAACCATTTAAATCAAAACTAAAACCGAACTCGAAACCCTGGTACACCAAAAAATGTTATGAATCTGGGAAAAAATTTCACAAAGCAAGAAAACTTTACAATCGGTTTAAAAACGAGATAAACAAAAAACAGTTACTGGATTGCAGCAAACAATATAAACAGACAACAAACAAGGCATACAATGATTATCAATTACAATTAGAAAATAAACTGAGAAATACCTCCAAATATAACGGAAAAGACTTTTGGAAAATTTTGAACAGGTTTGCAAAAAATAAAAAGGATGATCAATCTAATATATCCATAGAAACACTGTATGACTATTTTAAAAATCTAAATACAAATATTGATAATGATAATAACAATATTGATATAGATATTAATATTGATAATCTTTCTCCAGAGATTGAGGACATTTTAAATTCTCCCATAACAGCAGATGAAATAAAGTCAGTTGTACAAAAATTAAAGAATGGTAAGTCTGCTGGCAGTGATAATATACTCAACGAATACATTAAATATACACTAGATGATATGTTGGCAATATATGTTTTATTATTTAATGTTATTTTAGACAAAGGTATTATACCAGAGAGCTGGACTGAAGGTATTATGATCCCTATATACAAAAATAAAGGTTCCAAGTTAGACCCAGCTTCCTATAGAGGAATAACACTTAATTCTTGTCTTAGTAAAACATTTACTGCCGTCCTAAACAATAGATTAAATAAATTTGCAGATGAGGTCGAGCTAATTTCGGGGGCACAGGCTGGATTTAGAAGTGGGTTTTCAACTGTAGACAATATTTTTGTTTTACACTCTCTAATAGCGATGTATTTTTCTTTTGGAAAAAAACTGTATTGTTCTTTCGTTGATTTCAAAAGTGCATTCGACACAGTTTGGCGAATAGGATTGTGGCAAAAACTACAAAAATCAAATATACAGGGTAAAATTTTTAAAGTTATATATAATATGTATCAAAATATCAAAACATGTATACGAAAAGGAGAAGAATGTTCTGTATTTTTTAATAGTGAGGTAGGGGTGAAACAAGGGGAAAATATGTCTCCTTTTCTGTTCTCATTGTTTTTGAACGACTTGGAAACCTTTTTCTTGGAAAATAATATCAGTGATCTTGAACAAATATCTAAAAAATGTCAAGACACAATTGCATGTTATTTAAAAATATTTATAATACTTTATGCAGATGACACTGTAATTTTATCTGAATCGGCAGAAAGCCTTCAAGAGGCAATATCAGCTTTTGAAGAGTATTGTAACATTTGGAAACTCACTGTAAATACGAATAAGACAAAAATTGTAGTGTTTAGCAAAAAGAAATATAAAACTAATGTTGTTTTTAAAATATATGGTCAGGCTATAGATTTACAAGATTCGTACTCATACCTAGGGGTTATATTTAATTATAATGGAAATTTTTGTACAGCTCGAAAGAAATTGTTAGATCAGGCAAATAAAGCATTATATGCTTTATACAGAAAAATAAGAAACTTACCCATCCCGATTGACTTACAATTAAAGCTATTTGACTCACTTATTACTCCAATTTTAGTTTACTCTTGTGAAGTATGGGGATTTGAAAATAAACAGGGCATAGAAAAAATGCACTTGCAATATTGTAAAAGAATTCTAAACTTAAGAAGCAGTACACCAAATTTCATGGTCTACGGTGAAATTGGTCGTTTTCCTGTTGAAATTATTATTAAGTTGAGAATGGCTACATTTTGGAATAAAATGTTATGTAATAATAATAAACTTTCCAGTATCATGTATAGACTTATGTTCAAACTTCATCAAAGTAATCCCATACATTTTAAATGGATTACATACGTCAAATCAATCTTTGATGAGTGTGGACTTAGTTTCATTTGGAATGATCAGATACATATGAATAGAAATGTATTAAAGTCTGTTCTAAAACAAAAGTTGTTAGACCAGTATATTCAGCATTGGTTTCAACAGATTAATAGTTCTTCACGAGGTGAATTTTATGGTATTTTCAAAACCGAATTTAAGCTAGAACCTTATCTTATTAGGTTACACCCATCTGATAGAATATATATGTGTAAACTGAGATGCTCGAATTTGAAACTTCCTATCGAAACTGGTAGATGGGCAAATATTCTGAAACAAAACAGGAAATGTCATTTATGTAACCTAGAAATTGGAAATGAATTTCATTATTTGTTTATTTGTTCATATCCACAAATTAATGAACTACGAACAAAATTTATCCCGGAATATTACTTAAGAAATCCTTCGTTATATAAATTGAAAGGGATGCTATCACTATGTAATGTAACGTTGTATCGTAAAATATGTGGATTCATTAGAAAAATTATTAAATATTTGTAATTGGTAATATCCTTTTCAGTTTTATATTAATGGTTCCAATGTTTTAGCACATTTTATATGTTTAGGCATTTTTTTTTTTCTTCATTTTTTTTACTCACAAGAACATGGAATTAAACTAATAATTAAAAAAAAAAATAGTACTTACCCTGCATACTTTAAAATATGTAATCCCACACAAATAAATAAAAACTTAACAACACTCTACAAATTACATAATTGTATATACTGCCACGTGTAGTATAAATGTTTACATTCTTGCCACGAACTGCACGTGACGTTGTTTGAGTCAAGCTACCCTATTTGTATATTGTTGTAAATTTCTAATTGCAATTGTCTATTTCAATGTATTGAGTTTATATGTATTTATGTTGTAAATGTCTAACTACTATGTATTTGTTTGATGTTTTGACCCCTTGTACACTGTATAGTGTCTGGGGATAATAAAGTATTTGTTTGTTAAAAAAAAAAAAAAAAAAAAAAAAGGATCTTGGGCATATTTTTGGTGATGAATTTTCTGTTATCCATGTGATTTTATTTAATTGTGTCTATAAGAGACGCTGATTTGGGTTTCTTTGCCTTTGGAGCTTCGATGTTTTGTAACTCATTGTCGATCTGTCTTTTTCTCTCAGATGCAGATGAAGTTGAAGGCTTTGTGGTATTTTGTCCGGGAATATCTTCGTCGGACAAGTTATTGATAATCTGCTCCCGATGGTCGTCAGCAACATTCTCTGATTCTTGAGGTGGTTGGACCGCTAGTTCATCCAAAACTGCTGCAGGCATCTGACCTTGAGTGGGCTTTCTAAGCTTATTCTCCAAGGACATTACTTTAGTCAGTTCCTCCCTACAACGTTAATTTAAAATTATAAAATATTCAACTTTTCACACTTTCAATTTGATACAAAGCTATAACGACTTTATCTGCATTTGTTGCACTTATGTTTTGACTGAATACAGTGTTTAAATAATGCGGTTTTTACCGTCATAAACCGTAAATGCAAAATACAAATGTATATAAAATTCAATCCTACGCTGTATTTAGTGGTTTTACAAATTCCATAATAATTTCACTTTGTTTGATCAAGTCGTCAAATCAAATGTGTGACGGACGTTTGGACGGACGGACTGCTAGACATGTGCATCCCAGTATATCAACTCCACTTAAGGCGACGAGGGTATTCTATTTTTTCTATCTTCCCCGCTCCTTATTGTTGCAAGGGGGCCGGGTGGCTCAATGACTTAGGTCGTTGGATCTAACAACTCATACAAGCCTATCACCACTACGGCGTGGGTTCGCGCCCGGCTTTGTAAATTACAAAAAGGGTGCACTCGACTCGCAGCCGCATGCGATAAAGTTTACCAGTTGCTTGCCCATAGTCGGTGCATGGTTCTCTCCGGGTACTCCGGCTTCCTCCACCACTAAAACTAGTCGCCATGATATAGCTGAAATATTGTTGAAAGTGGCGTTAAACACCAAAAATCAAATCAAATGAAATCCTTATTGTGGCGAACACGAATTTGGATTCTTTAGTAGTTTTTGTGTTTTTGAACAGGTTTAAAACTTATTGGTTTTTTTTTTGTAAAATGTATAGAAAAGGCATTTTAATTTAAAAAATGTAGAATTTATTGCCTTACCTAATTGACTCATTTATTTGCTTGAAAGTGGTGTCTGTATAGGAATTCGAAGTGTTTCACATATTAATCATGTAACATTGTATATATAGCCTTGACACATAGTGGGAAATGAAACCTAACCGTCTGATAACGGAATACAGAGTAAAAGTGGAACATACTATATGTGATTTAAAACACTATCAAATAATTGGTATCCTATGGAGACATCCAAGGCGAAAGTTAAAGAAAATTGTTGAATTGTGTGGTGCATTTGTTCGTCTAACAATTAGTAGCGTAGATGATGACTGAAAAGATGCATGAATTCGGAGTTTAATGTACCGAAATAACATATAGATAAAACTATGCTCATTCGATAGAAAAATGTCTATATTTTCAAATTAAGTGGGTCGTAAAAAAATCGTAAGACAACTTTTCTTGGAAATTTTGGTTTTCCGAAGGTACCCAACTGATATATAGTTGACCAGGTGAAAATAAAATTTCATATCTATAACACGGGATCGTTTATCGATAAAAAAATATATGTTACACAATTAAACAGACATTTAATTGTATCAACAGATGAAAAAGAACAGTTAATTCTCGTCTGATTTAATATAACTAGCCTCTCAAAATACCCCTTATTTTGGTGGAAAATAAGACAAGTTTTCTCTTTTAGCAAATTTATTTTGTGTGTTCCGTACATTTTTAGTATTGATAAAGTAATGTTACATTAGTCCAAAAATTCATGCCAAATTTCATATCATAGATACTTGCAGATACGCAGAAAAAGGCTATTTTTTGTTTGTTTCCTCTCTCATTTAATGCCTTTTATACGCGGAAATTTGATACGCCGTTTCCGATTCTATAAATATAGTTCGACTGATCTTCGAGTCATTAAATAGCACGTTGTCTTCTTTGAATGAAATGGCTTAGTTTCTGATTTATTTCATTGTTAAGTGTTCGGCCTTTCGCACACTGTTTACTGAGGTTTTTAGACTTCATTTGGCGTTGTTTTTGTCGTTTGTTTGTCGATAATTAGTGTATTTTGTTGATTAGTAATTAGGTTATTGTAGTACCAGAATTTAACCGGACAGACACGTTCATATTCCGTATGATGGCATTTTTCTGTAGTCCTTTGAAACTTTCGCCTTCTAGTCCAAAAAGGAGAAAAGAAACGTTGAACTGGGAGCAATGCATTATATGTCAATGTTCCAATGCAGAACCTGTAATTTGTATGCGAGATGTAGGCAAAGATAGTTGTGTAAGATCGATGGAAATTAGAAGAGATGAGGTGTATTCTCGTATTTTGCAGGAAATGTCCACAATGGACAATTTTATATCACGTAAAATTAAAGTTGTTTACCACCGTAATTGCTATAGAAAATATACAAGTAAACAAAACTGCAGTGTTTTCAAAACAGATCAGATAAATTTTTACAAGTACTGAACAAGTTTCAACTATGTCACAAACAAGTGTCGTAACACGCTCCCAGTACGAGCCCATTCAGTGGGATTTTTGTTTCATTTGTTAAAATAAAACATTCAAGAAAGATTTTAAAGTACATAAAAGTGCACCCGGTGAGCGTGTGAACAAGTTGATGGAGTGCACATTGAGTCAAAATGATGATAGACTGGTTCGCGTGTTGAATTGTAACGATTTTGTTCTGAAAGGAGTTCATCACAACGGGTGCATGACTAAATATTTGTTAAAGAGTTCCCCGAAAAACGAACAGAAACAGGATTCTGATCTTTCTAGTAACAATATTGTCTTCCAGAATTTAATTCATGAAATCAACGATGATTTAGTCGTTCACAAAAAGGTTTTTCGGATGACACAATTACCTGAAAAATACAAAGCATATCTACCCGCAGACACAGGTACCTACTCATCTGCCAAGTTATAAGACAGGCTAGTTAAACCTTATGCTGGTTCTATAGTTAGGGTACCTGTAAAGTGCGAAACGAAATAGAAACGAAACGAAACGAAACGAAATCAACGAAAACGAAACGAAACGAAATCAACAAAAACGAAACGAAACGAAACGAAATCAACGAAATGAAAACGAAATAAAACGAAACCAACGAAAGCAAAACGAAATCAACGAAAACAAAACGAAATACGATGCTAGACTACTTCCCACACATGTCTCAATGTCTTTCATCAGGAGAGGAGAGGATTTGATCACCATTGGACAAGAATAATATGCATTTATTCAGCGGGAGTCTGTCCTTTTCACTTAGTGGCTTCTTTTAAATTTGGGAACGTCAAGTCTGTTGAAAGGAGAGGAACTAAAATAACAGAAGTGCAGTAGTTAAAGTTCACTAATAAATATCCCCGTCCGAGCAAAATTTAAAAGTGTGTCGGAGAGACGAAAAACGTGTGACGACCAGACGGACAAACGAACGAACGGACAGCAGAAGTCCTATATACCCCAATCTTTTTTTGGCGAAGGTATACAAATCCTATCAAAAATTGGGTACCGGTAAACTGAGAAACGAAAAGAAACGAAACGAAACGAAACGAAAACAAAATCCAACGAAATCTGTAAAGTAAGAAAACGAAATCCAACGAAATGAAACGAAATCTGTAAAGTAAGAAAACGAAATTCAACGAAATGAAACGAAATCTGTAAAGTAAGAAAACGAAATCCAGCGAAATGAAACGAAATCTGTAAAGTAAGAAAACGAAATCCAACGAAAAGAAACGACGAAATCTGTAAAGTAAGAAAAGAAAATATAACGAAAAGAAACGAAATCTATAAAGTAAGAAAGCAATATCAAATGAAAAAAAGAACGAATTCTGTAAAGTAAGACAAGAATCGAAACGAAATAAACGTTTATTCTTTGTAAGCACTACTAGAGATATCCAATAAAATTACGTAACTCCACCTAAGCTACCTATCGAGACGTATCTTCACCTATGGTCACGAAGCATGACTCACGGGATCCTACATTTAAGTTTGATTGAAAATTACAATAACATTCAGCATTCATTCAAATACTAGTATTCCACATCTCAGTATTTTCTATTTGATACCGACTGGATGCACACTTCGGATTGATTTATTTATTGTTGTTTGTTTAAAGTTCAGTCGCTAATATGTCATGCATAATCGGGACGAGAACAAGTTGAACAAAATCAAATTGATAAAGAAAAGCGAGGTTGGGATGGGAAACAGGAAAAACAATTTTTGACTGCAATGGCCTGGAAAAGGGGAGAGCTGGATAGAGGCGGAACATTTTGCTGTCTGTAGCGGCCCCAAGGTAGCATTGGGGCATACTCTTACGAAATCTACAGATGGGATATTTTGTATACGTGCATGAAGAGTGGCACCCTCCACACACGTTGGCCTACTATGGTCCGCGGTAAGATTTTCCTCTAATAGCCTGACAACTCCCGAAGCGAGGGCTACCCTATCTAGCCATCGAGTCACCTAAGTTACACACCTTAGTTGCTCGGGGGGCTGAGCATCCGACCCCCGACCAAACTCTAAGTACTCTTAATCGGCTTTTACGACAAGCCGAGATCTGTTTCAGGCCTATTCTTTATGACGCACGGGACTCGCACAGGGCTTTCGGAAAACAACATCTTGAAAAATGTCCTCTGTCAAAATTATGCACATTAACTATATAATTTCATCATATTACATCTTGAATATTTTCTTTAACGGGATAAGTCAGTAAGTGCACATTTTGGGAGCTACGTGCCCTAAGCACGGGCTGTTCGGTAGTTAGGGACCAGGCAAAATTTATCAGGGGTTGGGACCGATGCATTTCAATTTTGCCTCTTAAAAAGTCTTTGTCCCATATTCAATACACAGGTCTGTGGTTCAATATTTATGAAAAAAAAATACATGTCCCATGCCTAATTTCAATGAAAATAATATAGGTTTTACCAAATTCTGCCAAGAAAACGTGACTGAGGTCCCATGAAAACAAAAAGTTGCAAAAATATCTTTGTCCCATGGCCTTTTGCACTGGTCCCTATTGCCTGGTCCCTTAGAGGCGAATTTTTGTTTCAGATATATGTCGTATGAGGAATACTAAGGCAAAAATTTAAAACAAGACGTCCGAAGGTTTAACTATCTGAAATTTACTAATTGAAAGTTTTATAGATAGCGTATGTACTTTTGTTTTTTTAAACCATTTCACCAAAACATTGATAAACATTGTTTTATTTGAATAAATACCCCCTGCCTCAGTTTTAAAAGAGCATATTAAATCTGTAGAGAAAATTCACTAAAATCCAATTTTCCATAGGAATCACACCCATTTGAAAATGTCTGGGCACGGGCATGTAGACCTAGAATAGATCAGTAAAGTATCTATATTGTTTTAAAGCATACATTATTGTCCTTAGAAATAATATGGAGTTTGAATGGAACTCATTGACATTTGGCGGATATTGAGGCCTTGACTCTAATCCAACTGATAACCACCTAAAAGTTAGAATTTTTGTTTTGTAAATGAATGGTTCAAAATATCCTAATAGATATATGGATTACTAGTCAGGCGGGGGTTTGGGGCGTATGCCCCCTACAAATAGAAAAAATACGATTTTTGCATGAAATCTTGATACCAAAACAATTTCTCGCCTCGCTCAGCCCGCCGATTATTTTTTTTTTTTACTCTAACCTGAAATCCTGGATACGCCCCTGTATCTTAAAAACATATTGTTGAGAAATACAGTGTATGAGAAAATCATGAAATTTAGTCCAGAAACCATAGCCACTTACTTGATTTTTGTAAACTATTGGTGTTATTGATATAGGACCCAATATGAAACTTATTTTGACAAGAATGCTGGGCGTTATGTATATAAATGAGGCTTTGTAATTTGCTGTTTTGTCGGATCGTTGTCTCGTGGACATTTATTCAGCATCTTAGTATTTCCATTATTTTGGCAAAATAGTATTTTCGACAAAACTAAGACGGTCGAGCTATGAATTGTTATTGGAAAAATAATGATTTCGACAAATCAGGTGCACTACTAATCAGTAATGTAGAATTTGAATAAATTCTGCTCTAATAACAACCTCATTCTTTATATAGGGAAAATGTCACTTTACGAAGATATATATATAAGAATGTATACTATCAGATTAGTTTTCAACCGAAAGAGGGTGCATTTTACATCTGGAAGCTATTTTGGTCCGTGTGAAAAGATATTTTCTCCATTTTTCCGAATGTTAAAAAAAATCAAAAGCTAGATAAAATTAAGCCCGGTGTTCCTTATATTCGGACAAAATGAAATAAAAGTGAACAGGTAACTCCAAAATCGAAAAAGTTATGACTTGTCATCCATTTGTGATAAGAAACAACATCCCTCCTCCCCCTGGACACCCACCGAACATCGATTCCCATCACCACATTTCTTCTTCGGAAAACTGCCCACAAATGCAACCCTTAAATTTGATGATACTGCCTTATACATATGCACATCGGGTAGTATTGTGAGTGAAGGTCGTTTCGCTATTGAGATATACAAATGTAGACTTGCAAACCCCCCCCCCCCCCCCCCCCCATAAAAAGGAAAAAAATAACGACATACTACTCCATCAAAACATCAAATACTCAGGGATGGAAATTAGCGGGGACCCAGTTGCCCAAGGCCCCTAAAAATTTGGCTGGGCTACTAGAAATTGAGGTTTATTTTAGTTACTTAGATAGGATTGGGCTACTAAAAATTTTGTTTGTCTAGCAACTGATACCGGTATTTCCCTGTGTCTTTCCGTGAACTACTATGGGCGTTGGTGTTGTTGTGCATGGGGTATATACCCGCCTGTGTATTTTGCAAATTGATTTTTTTCAACTTGTTCTCGTCCCGATTATGCATGAAATATTAGCGACTGAACGTTAAACAAACAACAATAAATAAATCAATCCGAAGTGTGCATCCAGTCGGTATCAAATAGAAAATACTGAGATGTGGAATACTAGTATTTGAATGAATGCTGAATGTTATTGTAATTTTCAATCAATAGGTAAATTCATAGGTAAAGATACGTCTCGATAGGTAGCTTAGGTCGAGTTACGTAATTTTATTGGATATCTCTAGTAGTGCTTACAAAGAATAAACGTTTATTTCGTTTCGATTCTTGTCTTACTTTACAGAATTCGTTCTTTTTTTCATTTGATATTGCTTTCTTACTTTATAGATTTCGTTTCTTTTCGTTATATTTTCTTTTCTTACTTTACAGATTTCGTCGTTTCTTTTCGTTGGATTTCGTTTTCTTACTTTACAGATTTCGTTTCATTTCGTTGAATTTCGATTTCTTACTTTACAGATTTCGTTTCATTTCGTTTTCTTACTTTACAGATTTCGTTGTATTTTGTTTTCGTTTCGTTTCGTTTCGTTTCTTTTCGTTTCTCAGTTTACCGGTACCCTCAAAAATTAACTTTAGAATTAAAAAAAACAAAAATCTACATATCTTGTAAAAGTACCTTTTTTCCCTTTGATCCCTTTTCATATTAAAAAAAAAACAAATCACCCCACTCCCCCTCCAAAATGTTTTCCGGTATTAATAAAATTTGATACGGCACATATTTCTATACCCCCCGCTATCCAGCGGGAGGGGGGTATATATTATATGTCCGTTTGTCCGTGAGTGCTTCTCTCACTGCCTATGCAATTCCTCCTTAACAACTTGATGGAATTGAATGAATCTTACAGGAAATCTTTAATACCATATGGCAAGGTTCATTAATTTCATGAATTCTTTAGTACCAAATGGCATTGTGCACCTTCTATTTTTGTTTTCCCATTTCAACAGTTCTTGCTAAAAAATTCTTCACTTTTGGACTTTGTCATTTAAGGCTATTTAATTGTCATACAAGGCTATACAATAGAGAGAGGATACTGTTGCGTTATCCATAACTCTTCCTAAACAACAGAATGGATTTCAATAAAACTTCCAGAGTTTCTTATGTTTAGTTTTTGCAAGCATTATTTTTTCCAGAAGTTCTTCTGTAAGGAGGGCGCTCACTGTACGTCCTGTTATGTTGCTGTTGGTTTTTTTTTAGTTCTTCAAAATATAACAATAGGATTTGAAATAAAAAGTTTATAGTGTTGGGTCTTTTTGACCCCTGTATATCTCGGAAAGAACAACGGTAAGACATTACGCCAGATCTGTTGGCACACTACCGAATAAAGGTAATAACAATGGTACCGTACTCCAAGGCGCATTCAAAAGGGAAAGTCTACAAAAACAGACAAAACTGATAAGAAGCTCAACCATCTGAGTTTTCAATCAACGGAACAACTGAACAACAACATGGGGATTAAACGTGACAAGTCGGGAAAATCCAGTAGTCAAATAGTGCCCAGAATCTGAAACTCAAGACCATCCTGTATGATTTGCGAATAGGCAAATTTATGAAGAATACAAACGAAAAACGTAATAAAATCAGACGAAAAATGAACCCTCAATATCCCAATCTATGAAAATACCCCCTCATATCCCCCCCCCCTCCCCCCCATTTTTTTTTATATGCCCACTCCAGAAACTTTATAATTCATAAATACTGACACACACTCAAACACAAATAAAAATATGACATTTGAACTTCTGAAAGTTTGTCGGCAAGCAAACCCGACTTGAATTGAGTTGCGGGTAATGTACGTGAGGAGTACTGTAACGGACAGACATGCAAGATGGGTTTCCCAGTTATAATTAATCAAAATTATTGTATTTAAAAAATCAAATTATCTTTTTTTTTTCTTTTTTTTTTTCATATCAGTCTATTTCGTTTTGTTTTCGTTGATTTCGTTTTGTTTTCGTTGGTTTCGTTTTATTTCGTTTTCATTTCGTTAATTTCGTTTCGTTTCGTTTCGTTTTTGTTGATTTCGTTTCGTTTCGTTTTCGTTTCGTTTTCGTTGATTTCGTTTCGTTTCGTTTCTATTTCGTTTCGCACTTTATAGGTACCCTCTATAGTTATACATACTCAGCGGAGCCATGGAATGTCAAATCTTGTCTTTAGTGTCAAGCTTTCCTTAGGCGATGCTATTGCCGCGGCAGGTAAATACAAGTCCAAATTTAAAGCCTCTGAGTTGGAAAATAATTTTCAAGTTGATGTTGAAGGTATTTCTGATGAACAAATTTTACACTCTGCTGTAGGTATCTTAAGACGTGATATTGAGAAGCTGAAAATCTCAGTTGAAGCCGACTATCCAAAAAGCCAATCTACGAGCAGATTACTCTAATCTCAATAAATTCAGAGTTCGACTTGCAACAAAAAAAGAAGCAAGCCTGGCCAAGTTACCACCATGCGAAGCGACATTCCATCAGCATGTACTAAGAGCATATTTGCAGACCAATATCTGGAAATCCTCACAAAAAGCGCAGTCACCTTTTAGGTCTCCTTTAATGTTCGGATGGGAAGACAAGGGTGATCTGGTACCTGTCTTCTTTGGGGGACAAATGTCATCAGACTTTCTGCAGGATTTCGTGTGCAGTTGCAAAGGCAAATCAATTTGTTCCAGTAGCTGTGTTTGTTTTGAACAGATTCTGTCGTGCACATATCTTTGTCCCTGTTATGGTAGCGACATGTGTAAAAATGCCATAACAAAGAATGTTACCTTACTGTAAGACGATGGTCATGATGTCTGAAATTTAGTAGATTTTTACAAGGCTTTGTTGTTGTAGACAAAATTATCTGCCATGTAATGTCGTGACAAATCCACAATAGTCATTTTGTAGTTAGATAGCGATGTTGTTCTGTCATTTGATTTGAACCAGGATAGTCCTATTTATACTGACTAATATAAATGTGTTGCTATCGACTTATATGCTTATTTTGGTGTTTTATGACATCTTTAGGTTATACAGCATTCGTTGTAACGAACGCGGAGCAAAACATTGATTATGAATACCACACAGTCTATCAGTGACAGGAACAAGAACAATGATGTTTATGTACTAGTGAAGGACGCCCACCCCCCTTTTTCTATACGCCAGAGAATTTTTTATTTGTGAAATAGAAGTTAAATTTCGTTGTAAAAAATAGTATCAATGTTATCATCAACTAATTAAAGCAAATTCAGGTCAAGACGTTTCCATACAAAGGTCAAGGTAAGGTCCCTATTGGCGACATTAAAAATGTGAAGGAAACTGACTATGTCATCAAAACCTACAAAAATACACATTTTTTTCACAACTAAACCTTAAAGTCTATATGAAAGACTTAATAGTGTATACCAAATTTTGCAAAAACGATAATTTCATCCCTTTGTGGGAACTGAATTCAAGGGGAGCAACCCAAAAGTTATAACTCATATATTTTCCTAAAATTTTGGGTAGAACGATTATCTCCCTTTTTAAGGAAATGCAACCAGTTCCCGTTTTTACGACCCGACTATCTGGATAGAGTATGAATTCTTCTTTCCAATGATATATAATTTAGGTATATGTTCGGTGGGTACATTAAAGTCAAAAATTTCGTTCTCCGTCTACCACACTAAATGTATAATGCCTTTTAAATGTCCATAAACGTCATAAACCTTAATACATGTTTTGAGATTATCCCTATTATCGATTTTTCTTGTATAGGTATGAATAGGAGTATCACTTTAACTATAATAGTTTTCGAAAAAGTCTAATATTCATACAGGTATTAAAAAGACTTATATTAAAACATGTATATATTTAATCGTTGAACAGTGTTTTTCGACGATTAACAAATCCTGCACATATTTTGACTAAATTCTTAAGCTTTGGTCGAGGATGCCTCCAAAGTGTTCCCATCACCTTGTAACATTTAAGTTCACATATTGCGTGTTCAACTTTAATCCGGTATTCAGATATAAGGCGATTTAGTTTAAACATTCTGGTTTCCTAGCGATCTGTTGTCTAGAGTGTAGGGGGTCATTATTGTACGATGTTGTATTTATTTGACAACCTATGATTGGATAAAATCATTCCTAAAAATAACGATAGAAAGGAGAGCCATATATGGAAATCTAGAGAATAAGATTAATACGCTTTAGCTGGCCAGGAGAAAATTCCATTCATAAAAATAACGCGCAGTAAAGAAATGATGCAAAGTCACCAACGATTGTCGCATTATAAAATTCAAAAGTACGAGAACAAGATTATCCAACGACTTCAAAAGTTTTTGTTTATTTCTTTTGAGACCATCCCTGTATATTTCCTGTCGAAGTAGTACTCGTATTCGTACTAGGATTCATAGTCCTACACTTTCCGTAAATACCTAATATGAACATTCCGTCTCGAATCCTCAATTCATTCCAAATAGAAATCTACCAAACAGTCACCTAACTAAAGACAACCAACCATTTTTATTGAAAAGCCAGACACATCAATACAGAATGTAGTACAGGAAAAGGGTAGTTAAGATTGTCAAAACTAAAGAAACGAACATTTTATCTTTTAACTGTAAGAATGTCAAAACTATAGGGCCATCCATTCATCATTATTCTGAGGAAATCGATTTATTACTTCTTCAAGAACACTGGTTATTTTATTATGAACTCTTCTTGCTAAATGACACCGCGTCCAACGGAGCATTCGGGGTAATTGCAATGTGAAGCGTGTGGTGTCAGTTTCGAAGCGGTTGAATGGCGAACATGGTAAGTTCATTTGCATTTGTAGTAATAAAGGGACTGAGTCTGATCAAAATTATTAGTGCACGGAATCAAGACATTATCATGGTTTATGAAGCTGTGATTAAAGTAGATATATACGATGTAGGCTTAGCAAACACTCGCGCCCAACTCTAATATCGGGTGCAAAAATTAACAACATCACTCCTTTTGGGCCGATTACTTGCAACAAAAGCTTATGTTCAGAAAATTACTGATCCTAAACTTTCAAAATTATAAGACAAACCAAATTCTACAAGTTACGCCAGAGAAGATACCATGAACAAAGCGTCAGTCTCGAAAATGAGATGTGAAGTATGGGGTGTTAACTTTGTGTTCCTCACTTAATGCCGCCGTCGTCATAGAAGAGGTATATAGAGAGTACTCTGACAGAAAAGCTCTATTTTACTTAGCATTGCTAGGTTCTCGTTTTTTTCCATAGATTATGCCCAATAAATTACTAGAAATTTGTGCTTGAAATTATTGAAATATTTGTTTTTCACACAACATGATTTGCTGATATAATACTTAAGCTAATTTTATTACAGGAACAAATCAAATTTGTGGCTCCACAAGGCAAAAGTGAAAAATGAATTCCAAATCTACAGTAGGCGCTTATGTAGTTACTAAGTGAAAATAAAATCAAGGGCAACCACGGTTAAAGCGAAATCCAAAACTCATGAGTCAAGGGACAAAGACGAAGCAATGAAAACGGAGACAAATACAACGAGAAGCACATATGAAATAAAAGAAAATACACATAAAACTAAAAGTACATGAGCAACTCGGACTCCTCCAAAAACGGGAGCAAGGACCAGGTGCACCGGTAGAGATGGACACACCATATTTGTCAACAGATTCAGTATGACGACCGTATAACTTTTGAGGTGATGCCTTCAGGAGCGGATGGAGAGTTACCACAGACCAACGGGAAATTGATAATACGGAATAAAACGTCATCATGTTTGTCATAGAGCTTAGTAATAAGTGATTTCGAATAGTAGGTCAAGATACGAGGTAGACCTAATAGGGTCTGTGGTGTCCTTTAATTCAAGTTCTTTTGGGATAGATGCGACGGAGATAGTCACCGAATGGAAGATTGTTCAGTAACAATACAACATCTATATAGCGGAAAGTGAGATTAAGCGACCTGGCCAAATGGCGTTCTTTCATCTTGACAAGATCTTTTAAGTCGGCCTAGTAAAAGTGAGGAAACAAGTCGGTGAGTAGGACGCACAATTCCTATTTTAATGCAGATCAAGTGTTGAAGCACACGCCCACCACATTGGACAAATATGTTGTCGATTAAAAAATTAAGCATCTTGTAAATATCGTCGTCTTGTATTTTGAAAGTGATTTGGTATCTTTTGTCACAAAATAAGTTGAGTATCCACCAACAACTGAGCCTTGGATAGTGTGATATTGGGATACGGGATATTTGCCATTTTATTTTTAGGGATATGGGATATGTGTCCTCTGAATTACTGGGATATGGGATATTGCATTGTCATTTTGGGTATTTTTAGGGATATTTTTGGCTTTTGACCGAAAATCAATTTTAGGGATATGGGATATTTGTCTATTTTGTTTTAGGGATACGGGATATTGATACCCCCCTAACCAAGGCTCACAACTATCCGAAATCACAGAAAGATAGCAAAAGCTAACTACAAGTTTTACCTTAAAAATATTTACAGATGTAAAACAAAACAAAAATTGTGACACGTTTTTGGTGTTGTGTGATCTTGTTTTGTCTACAATAAAACAACATATATATGCAAAACCTGTTAAGTGGAGTGTCCACCTTTTTCTAGACAACATAACTCGTACGTTCTTATTAAATTTCCAAGTTGAGGTGATTATAAATATGTTCAGAAAACGAGAGCCTACACCCCATAAGGAACATGAAGTTAACACCCTATACTCTACATCTACTTTTCGAGACTGACGCTTTGTTTATGGTGTCTTTGGTGGTAAAACCTGTAGAGTTTGGTTTGTTTTATAATTTTGAAAGTTTAGGATCAGTAATTTTCTGAACATAAGCTTTCGGTTGCAAGGTATCTGCCTAAAAGGAGTGATGTTGTTAATTTTTGCACCCGATATTAGAGTTGGTCGCGAGTGTTTGCTAAACCTACACCGTATGTATCTACTTTAATCACAGCTTCATAAACCATGATAATGTCTTGATTCCGTGCACTAATAATTTTGATCAGACTCAGTCCCTTTATTACTACAAATGCAAATGAACTTACTATGTTCGCAAATCAACCGCTTCGAAATGGACACCCCACGCTTCACATAGCAATCACCCCGAATGCTCCGTTGGACCCGGTGAATGAACTTAATCAGAAATTATCTGGCACTGGAAAAGCTGTGAACACAGGAGATGACTATACTGCCTATGAAAAATCTCATAGAGGCTATGGTGGAGTCGCGATATTATGGACTAATTCTATAGATCACCCCGTGAATATTATTAGTGATGGCAATTCAAGGATACAATGTATTGAAATAAAAACTGCCAACCCGTTATTATACGTCTCAACCTACCTACCAACAAAAGTGGAGAATGACCGGTTCGAGGAATACTCAGAATGCATAGATCAACTATATGAAATTATCCAAAAATTCCAAAGCTCCCATGAAATTGTAATCGGAGGAGATTTTAATGAAGATATTTCCAAAATCAATAACTCAAGAAGTGCAAACAAATTGAAAAGCCTCATTTCGGACTGTGAACTACAAATGAATTTTCATGGACCTACATTTATCAATGTCAAAGGTATAGACGTTTCAGAAATTGACTACTTTCTATACAAAACAAGTGCACAAGTCTCAATTGGAAAATTAAGCAGATACATCTCCGTGTCTGACCATCATCCTATTAGACTTAAAATTATTTACGATCTTACAAAGAAATCAGCCGAATTAAATCAACACATACAATCCAGAACCAGATGGGACAAAATGGACCTTGAAAAATACGAATCAGAATTTTTTTTTTTTTTACCAAAGTTGAAAGATCTTCTTATTTCAAAAACCCAGTCATTAAATCAAACTGTTAGAGACACCATGGTCATATTAAACAGCACAGCCGAGGAATGTTCGAACCAAAGAAAATATGGAAAGAATAAATTGAAATTGAACATATGGAATAATAACAGCAAAGATGCCATTAAGCACAATAAGATAGCTCACAAAGAATGGAAAGAAGCCGGCAAACCAAAATGCCCACAAAACCCGTTCGTCCTCCAAAAAATTGAAACAAGGAATATATACCGCTTGGAGATTAGAAAGGAGGAATCAAAACGAAAACATGAAGAAAGAGATAAAATCATTAATGCCCAGACCCATAACAAGAAAGTATTCTATCAGATGATAAGGAAGCAAAGAAACAACAGAAGTGTTATAATAGATGATCTATACGTTGGCAATAACAATTATGATGGCGATAACATACTTAAAGGTTGGCATGAACACTTCCAAATTATAGCACAACCTACTGATGACCCAACTTACAACAATCAATATAAACAACAATGCCAAACTGACTATAGCAACATTAAGGACATTTATAAGAACATTCCTCCGAAAATCATAGCAATGGAAGAACTGGAAAATGCAATAAAAGCAATCAACACTGGTAAATCTGAGGACATATATGGATTATCAATCGAAAATATTATATATGCAGGCGAAGACTTCCAACTATATATGCTAGATTTAATTAACAACATAATTTCACAATATTCCATCCCCGAGCTTATCAAAGTCGGACTTCTTTCACCCATATATAAAAACTAGGGAGACAATTATGACTCCAAAAACTATAGAGGAATAGTGGTTCTCCCTATACTATGCAAAATACTAGAACATATAGCAGGAAACAACTTCAGGACAGTATTGACAAAGCAACAATCTCCATTGCAGCGAGGCTTTACAACAAATACATCCCCACTTAATGCCGCCGTCGTCATAGAAGAGGTATATAGAGAGTACTCTGACAGAAAAGCTCCATTTTACTTAGCATTGCTAGACGCTACGTCTGCCTTTGATGTGGTCGACATAGATATCTTGATGAGAAAGTTATTTTTATTGGGCGTACAACCATCTACTTGGAAAATAATTGATGAACTTCACCAAAACACAAAGACATGTGTCAAATGGAAACAACAAACTTCTGAAACCTTCTCAAGTCATCAAGGAGTAAAACAAGGAGGCTTACTAAGTACCGAATTATATAAATTATACATAGAAGGCCTGCTCAAAACCTACGAGAACCCTAAACTTGGATGCCACATTGGAACATTAACTATTAATGCTATTGCATGTGCGGATGACATAGCCTTGGTGTGTGACAACCCTTATGACTTACAAATTCATGTCAATCAAGCCGTAAATTACAGTGATACTCATCGATATAAACTCCAACCACAGAAAAGTGTTATTATTGAAATAAATAATACGAAAAGAAACCACAGAGATAGACAACCACCTATCAAAATCAACCAAAACAGCATGCAATTGCATGTGGTTGAAAAATCAGCTCATTTAGGGATATTAAGATCTAAGTCAAAGGAAAAAACTCAAGCCACACATATTGAGCAACATATCACAAAAGCAAGATGAACTGCATACAGCCTACTATCTGCTGGATTTCATGGTGTAAATGGACTTGATCCGACGACATCTTTATCTTTGTACAAAACTTATATTCAACCTGTTCTCACATATGGCCTAGACATTGTTCAACCAAAACAAAGCAATCTGGTAAAACTTGAGCTATTCCAAAAAACCATACTCAAACAGACCCTGTCACTTCCAATTAATACACCAGATCCTACAGTTTATATCCTATCTGGACTACTAGAAGCAATTATAGACATTAAATGCATGACTCTATTCAATAATATATGTAGACAACCTGATAATGCAATAGAAAAACAACATGCAATGAGACAACTACTCAATAATTCAATAGACAGCAGAAGTTGGTTCATCAATATTAAGAAAATCTTACTCAAATATGAATCTTCTAATATCAATGAGTTATTGATAAATCCTATAAGAAAGTCAATATGGAAGTCGTCCGTTCAAAGAGCAGTAGAAAACTTTTGGACAGAAAAGATACGAGAAACAGCTACATGGTATCCATCACTAGAACATCTGAACAGCAAACTATATACACCCAAGCTACCTCATCCAATAATTGACATCTCAAAAGATCTTAGCGCATCAAGAGCAGCAATGAGCATTGGAGTTAACTTAAAAATAGTGACTGGAACATATCCATTTCAAGGATCCCGTGCTAAGTACTCAAATATATCTCCAATCTGTGAACTATGTGGTGAAAATGATGAGACCCTAGAACATTTTCTACTAGAATGTAAACTACTCTATGCTCCTCGCTCAGAACATCTTTCCATAATCAGTGACATTCTTGCAAGTTTCTCAGAAATAAACTTTGATAACTTAGACTACGAAATTAAAGTTCAGATGCTTACGGACTGTACGAAGCTTAGATCAACATCTATCCGACTCGGTAGAATTGCTGAACAGCAATTAGAATTGAATTCTAGAAAAATGTGCTACGCCTTACATTGTATACGTACAATGTCAATTATCCCTCGTAGGTAAAAAGTGAAAAGGAAAAGGTAAATGGACTGTTTCATTTCTATTCAATGTAATTGTATAGTGCAGGTATGATGAACTAGAATATTTTATCTGAAAAGAGTAACCTGCATGCAGATGTATATATATATATATATATATATATACGTCTGAAAATTAAACCAAACAGTGTTAGAATTAGATTTTAGAGCTGTCAAATTTTTGTTCTTCCCTCGACGGGATTTGAACCCACACCATTGTTACACTGCAGCACCATTCGCTTAGCCTTACGTCCAGCGCCCTAGACCACTCGACTACATCCACTCCCTATATATATATGTATATACGTCTGAAAATTAAACCAAACAGTGTTAGAATTAGATTTTAGAGCTGTCAAATTTTTGTTCTTCCCTCGACAGGATTTGAACTCACACCATTGATACACTGCAGCACCATTCGCTTAGCCTTAAGTCCAGCCCCCTAGACCACTCGACCACATCCACTCCCTTACATGTATATATATATATTTGTATCTTTGCTCACATTTTGGACCTATTGTACTGTCATTTATTGGTTAACATTATTTTTGATATAATTTTTCATAATAAGTTATTTTTGAAGATATTATAAACATTTGAAGCTTTTGCTTAAGAATTATAATAACTCTCATCAAAGAAAGTAAAACAAAATTAAAGTTGTTTTATCTTTAAAAAAAATCATTATAGTATATGAAACAGGATGAGAAAATAACTCACTTATAACTTTTGATAACTTCATATAGGTTATAAAGATAATTATCAATTAATTGTTTATCAATAAAAACAATTCTTGATTAATTTTACCTGATTAATTTCAATTTAAACAATTAAGCAGTTTTTTTTTAATTTACACTTTAACAATTAATAAAATATGGAATAAAATATGTATATAAAGTATTTAACATTTTGTATTAATACCCCCACCCCTCCCTTTTAATTAGAGGTGAGTTTTTATCTTTAAGATATCTTTAATATCACCTTCAATATTAAAAAAATGTCCCTTTCATGTATTCGATATACAATTTTACACATTAAATTAATGTATAAGATACATCAATTTTTAAAACAACATGTGAAGGTACTAGTATTCTCAGCCATATGAAACCAGGAGATAAACCTTCTTTTATCTTATAATCCCCTGGTATTCTATACAATCAGTTCTAATATAGCAGATAAAAACATTAAGAATATTTATATATCATGATCATGAATGTTTAGACATTCAAATCATCATTACATGTACCCAGTAATTCTTTTTCATCAATGGACTTCTCCAAAACTTCACACCAAGGAAAGGTTAATATATTAAGTACATTTATTCCCTCCACACCTATCATTTAGGAGTTATTGTTTCTTTGCACTGGTTGGTGTTGTTCCTACCTTGACCGATGAACATAAACAGCTCATAATATACCTGTAGCAATCGGTGTTCAAGTCATTAATACTGTTGTCAACTTTTTTTTTAAAGCTTTTTAACTTACCGGTACATGTAATTAAATTTGTGGCATTACAAAAAGTTTCAAGTGCATGATGATGAAGCCGCTGAGGACTACCATGAAGCTTGCAAGATGCTGCCAAATGATTTTCAACTTTTTTGGAGATATACATATATAACATCATCATCATATTATCAAAATGTAGGTTGGTGTTGGATCAGAATAGAAATTTATCATCATATCATATATTGTTCTGCATACTTGGTCATTTCTGATGTCTCCAGTTTCTTCATGGATTGAACATGTACATATATATAATGTAACCATCCATGTAACACATATACATACATAACTGTAAAGTCTATCCATCACATGTTGCAATGAGCAGATGTTCTTTGTAGATTTTCATTCCCCTTTAGTATACATATCAATGAATCTTTAAATATAGGAATCCAAAGAAAGTATACCACAGGGGATATTTTTTTCACATTAGTCAAAAATTTGGAGTCTGAAATATAAATTGTAAAGTTTTAATCATGATCATGCAAAAGTAATAATATTTATCTTGTATCTAGTCTGATGTTATCATGTACATATACATCTACTACATTTGTATATATGGAAAATTGTGTCAGGTATAGTAGCTAACTTACTTAAAATGTCTGTTGATGCACACATGTTTTATATTTATTTTATCTACTTGCTGCCCCTGTTAAATAGGTTGTCCCGTTTCTGGTGGATCTTTCCCGTCATTGCAGCAGTCCGGTGCCACTCTGCCTATGCAGATTTTTTATAAATAGATATATATGATCTTTTAAGAGTGCCCGCTGCCCCTGTCTTAGGTTGTCTCCCTTCTGGAGAATCTTACCCGTCATTGGAGCAGTCCGGCGCCACTCTGCCTATGCAGATTTTTTATAAATAGATATATATGATCTTTTAAGAGTGCCCGCTGCCCCTGTCTTAGGCTGTCTCCCTTCTGGAGAATCTTACCCGTCATTGGAGCAGTCCGGCGCCACTCTGCCTATGCAGATTTTTTATAAATACATGTATATATATGATCTTTTAAGGGTGCCCACTGCCCCTGTCTTAGGTTGTCTCCCTTCTGGAGGATTTTACTCGTCATTGGAAACAGACCGGCGCCACTCTGCCTTTAGAGACATTTTTAACACATGTTTACATATTTTTTATAGTATCTGCTGTCCCTCTTTTAGGTTTTCAAACTATATGGGGTGTACCCATCATTGTCTTGTTAGTCATAAATTTTCAAATACAATTGTTTTAATAATAACCGAATACTAATTTCCAGCTAGTACTAGACATTTTATTTTTTTTAGGCATAGTACCATACCTGACACATATAATACAAACACAGTTGAGGTATATATATATAAAATAACTTAACATTTTTATTGGGGATTGTTCACATGTAATTCATCTATGCAGTTGAACATTGTCTATAACATATATTCATCATTATCAATTATCATTACTACCATACTTTGTAAATCTAGTATTATGATTGTTGATTTTGTACTATAAGGTGTGGGTTAAACAAGAAACTATAGGTCAAATCATAGTATACAGCACACTTATTTATCATGTATTCTCTCGCAAGTTCATATCAATATGTTATTATCCGATATTGATTATTCAAATCAACTGTCAAAAGTTCAGTGTTTTTCTGTAAAAAAGAAAATATTTCAACTTGTGAAAGTTTTCATAGTTGATCGTGATCGTGATCGTATTTACAACAACCTGAGCAATTGGTGCCTATTGCCACTAAAGTTTTGAGTTTGAACCCCGTTCATGGCGAGGTACATACATATATATATATAGTACATAACATACGAAAATGCTTTATTTTGATTGGATGATTAGTGTTAAGTTTTTGAACAGTACACTTTACAACGGGTGACTATACCTAGTGACAGGAACTATGCTGTTTTCAGACGATTTCCCTTGGGCATTATACCTGTGGCATAGATTTTCATGCGTTATTTTTATATATTTTTGGCAAGATTTAAATCCTTTAGAATAGAATTGATAATGAAATAAATTGTGATTCTAAAATTTAATTAAATAACTTACTTATTATATTAGAAAAAAATAATTTACACAAATCACAATGTAACCCACTTTTATTGTGGAAGGAAAAAAGAACTGATGCATGATTTTTTCATGATATTTCTATCTCTTTTTTTTATACAGGTTGTATTGTTGATATATTGATGTGAATAAAACAATTGTGGTATATAGAATCTATTTTATTGGGAAATTTAAAATAATGTTAATTGTAAATGAAATTATGAATTAGGTAGTTTGATTACCTAACCACTCATACAAGCCTATCACCAACACGGCGTGGGTTCGCACCCGGCTTTGTAAATTACAAAAAAGGGTGCCCTTGACTAGCAGCCATAAGTGATAAAGTTTACAAGTTGCTTGCCAATGGTCGGTGGTTCTCTCTGGGTACTCTGGTTTCTTCCACCACTAAAACCAGTCGCCATTATATAGCTGAAATATTGCTGAATGTGGCGTTAAGCACAATAAATCAATAAAATTGTTATATTTTTATGTTACTTCAATATTGTGATATATGTCAACAGGAAGAATAAGACAGAAATAGATGGCATTGTAGTCTTTATGATTTCCATTTGCCATAATAAGTTCCTATATATTATTCTATTATTGTTGGCTCATTCAATATACCTTGCCAGACAACACTATAGAAGAACAGTTCCCTCAGGAGAAGACGATAATAGAATAATATATAGGAAGTTATTATGCCAAATGGAATTGAGAAATGCAGCATATCATGGCAAACAATTCAAGATGTCAATTCAAAATGATACGCTATAACTGAAATATTGGTATAACTGAAATATTGTTGAAAGTGGCGTTAAGCAACATAAACCAAACCAAACCATTAGTTGATAGAAATATATATGACGGCAATAGGACATATGCATATTTATAAACTATACAAAAACGGAAGGAAGATTAACTTGTTACTAAATTAAACCACAAAATCATATAATAATAAATTTCAATTGATTGTTATCTGAAATTACAAATCTAAAGGCCATGTAAGCTTTCTTTTTTTGCATGGTTTTGAAATTTTGAAATTATCATTTGCTTCCACCACTTCTTGTATTGTTGCATTGCCATAGCTGGTATTGGCAATATCACATTTTGCACGTTTTACAGATAGCAGTTTTGTAGAGTTGTAGCCATACTGCAGCACTGTAGGCTCTCGCCCATCCCCACAACTACACCTTTGAAACGAAAACCAAGACTCGACTATATCTTGGTTAAGTCTCTTAGGAATGATGTAGGTTGCAGATGGATACTTCTCTTTGAACTCTTCACTGTTTGTATATTTAATAAGATCAACAAATGAACTTATTGTAAGGTGGACATCTTGAATAGTTTGCCATGACAAGCTGCATTTCTGAATTTCGCTGGGCATAATAAGTGCATGCTCTATTTCTGTTTCCCAATCATAAAACCACTGATTTATGTTAATCAGTTGTTTCAATCTTGGGTCATTGTCATCTATGAAAGGAGTCTGACTATTTAGAATATTAAAAAGACTGCTACAATATTTTATATATTCCTGCGTCGATTTAGTGACCTCATTCTCATTTTCTTCCATTTCAACTGCCACATTTTGACTAAGCGTATTAACGGCCAAGTTAACCCTCATTTTACTAAAATTGTTTAAATATATTGCATCAGTATTAAGTTTTGCTACTGGAAGAGTACGTTTGCTCTCGCGAGAAAATACTGATACAAAATGATCCCAAATGATCTCTTTACCATGTAGTGTTATGGTGCATTTGTGAAAATCTTGATGACCACTAGAAAAAATGTTGTTACGTAGTTTTTTTATTAAATGTGGAGGGTCAGAAATGAAATATATAGATCCATTGGTAAATGGGTTTAGACCAATATGAGAAGAATTTGGAAAATTTGGATGCAGTTGCACACTTGCATTAATACAATTTCTATTTTCAGAAGCACCGTCACAAATAGAGGCCACAATATTGAAACCGAAACGATGCAACAAAGTTACACCTTCCCAAAATACTGTACTAACTTGAATGCCAGTTAGATTCCTGACACATAGGTATGCACAAGGATAAGAAAATTCAGCAAATAAACTTTTAAAAAAAAATTGTAACACATTGCTAGCTAGAAACTCTTCATCAGATCTGTCTTGCATACATTCAACGTCAGTAAATCCTAATAATTGATTGTTATGTTGCGACCAAATTAATACTTCCTTGATTTTCATCTCATAAAATATTAAAATTCCTAATTTGCTTTGTATTGAGTATGACTGATGTTCAAAATTCTGATTCATTTGATTTATATTCTCATAGTTCCAGCTAGATTCTTGTTTATTAAATTGTCTGTAATACTGTAAAAGTCTGCCTGAAGGAAGTTTGAGGAAACCGGATTTTGAAAGTTGGTCATAACTGCTTTGAGAACGATAATTAGCCAGACAGTACTTAATTACAAGTGGATGCCAACGCATTTGTTTTGAGGGGGTGACGAGAGCTTTTGCTTGGTTTTGAATTAGATATTTTATAAAAATGTCACTTTCCTGTCCTGTGTGCTGCTTTCTTAGGTGCTTCTGTAAAAGTGTTTTTTTTTTGAAATTCAACATTACAATTATCCCATTTACATTGATATTTCTTATCATTTGGAGCAGATGCACTCTGTTTCTTCTTGGAATGCATGCTCAGAATCAACATGATTTAACAATGCAGATAGAGAATTAAATGTGCCTGCATTGCAACCATTCCAATAACATGTAGGATTATTCCCCTTTTCATTAATATTTTGTAGACCATCTTTAAGATTGTAAAACATAGCATGAAGATCGTCGTCATCATTACTTAAAACTTTTTCTGCATCATCAAGTATTTTTTTCAGATTTTCTATTTTTGCTTCCATGCTTTTGTAATTTTTTTTTAAAGAAATAAGTTCATCTTTAAGCTCAGTTTTGGATTTATTTTTGTATGTTGTAAATTTAGATGGTATCTCTTTTTTATGTTGTAGTCTATACCTTTTGTTATAAAGGATGTTTCTTAGCTTAGTACAATAGATACATAAGTTACTGGCAAACGTTGGAATTGCTATGATACATGAGGTACTGGAAAGAAGGTTATTATGAACAGATCCTAGAACTTGTTCGTCTTGTACAAAATAATCATTAATTAAATCATCCTGTAAACAATTAGAAAATTGATCTAAGCATAATCCCTTGCATAGCTTTAAATTGTCTACAGCTTTTATGATACTAGTAACATCAGAAATGTCTTTAATTTTATCAGAAAGATCAGTCCGGTCCAAATCAATGTATTTCCTGTTTACAACAGCCTTCCATGAAAAATCCTGTTGAATGATAATTTGTTTATCAATTACATTGTCTGAATTCCAAATGAATGCATTATCATCACTTCCAATCATAAACTGCCAATGCTGAAATTGCTTGTCTAAAGAGTGTAAGATATATTTCAATGAAATCATTGCATTTGCACCACAAATCATTAAAATGGAAAGTCTAGAATTTTCAGTTAAATTATTACAAATCCCATGAGCTTCTGCCAAAATTGATTTATTATAATCTCCATGATTTAACATACTTATCAGTTCATTTGCGTTATAATGGCAAAAAGATGCTGTAATTTGTTGGAAAATTTCACTACGACTAGTGAAGATGCGGTAATTCGTTAGATAATTGTTTATGTCATCAACCTTTATGTGCATATCACTAAATGTATTTAAAACTTTTGCGTATTCATTGATTAAAGTTTCATTGAAATTTGAAATCTTAAAACAAGTTACTTTCATTAATGCAAACAAAATTAGTTCAGATACAAAAAGGTGAGAGGTTTCTGTAACCTTTGAAAAAATTTGTTCTCCACATTCTGGAGGACAAAATGTACTTGTAGAAGTTACTTCATCTACTAATTGTACAAATGTTTTCCCTCTTCTACAAGGTTCAGTAAAAAAATCTCTTTTACTGTTTATCCTTTTTATTATTACAGATTTATCAGCATGACTAGGACACTGCGGAACAAATTCATGTTCCACCCAATCAGCCAAAAGTTTGTATTCTGTACCACTTGAAGAAAGAATGCTACCTGTTCTTGTCAGCGTGAGAGAAACACTTACATTAGGATATGTTGGTATACAGCAAAACAGTTTGGTTGATGACAGGGCTGGATTTTTACGAACACACTTAACCAGAAAGCATTTATTCCCTTTTGGCATGGTCCTGTGAATAAAAAATATGAAAAACTTCAACTAAGTGCCATCATAAGTTTATGTAGATACCACTGTGTATATACCTGTTATTAGAAAATGTTATGAAAATGTAATCCATCAAATAACGAAAAAGATGTTTTTATATTAATATAAGATTAGATGAAATATTTACAGGGGTATATTGATATTTAAACTACAAATGTATGCTTGAGGGCCTTTGTGGTCGTGATTGCATGGTAATTGGATCTACAATTACCTATGCAATGAGTGCCTATCACCACTAAAGTTGTGAGTTTGAATCCCGCTCATGGCGAGTTTTACTCAATACAACATTATGTGATCAAGTTTGTCAGTGACTTACGACAGGTCTGTGGTTTTCTCCAGTTTACTTCAGCAATAAAACTGGCTGCCATGATATAACTGAAATATTGTTAAAAGTGGCATTATACACCATAACTCTAACCTGAAGCTATACTTCTTCACTGCTAAACTGAATAAATTAATAAAAAATCATTAAAAGGGCAAATTTAGAGATTTATACATAAATATACAAAAATGTATTTAGTACATAACATACGAAAAAATGCTGTATTTTCATTGGATTATCAGTGTGTACTATTTTTTAACAGTACACTTGACAACAGGTGACTATACCTAGCGACAGGAACTATACCAGTTTCGAACAATTTCTCGTGGAGACTATACCTTTGGCATAGATTTTCCCGGGTATTTTATATATATTTTTGTCAAGATTTATCTCCCTTAATGAACAAAATACAAGTCATGCAAACTGAAAACAGATCTAAAACACTTTCAGTTACCCAGCATTTAACTTTAGTAACTGCAATATTACACAACAGTAATTAATTCATACGGAAATGTTCCATTACAACATATTGAACAAAAACTTGTTATGTTACATGAACTTTTACCAAAATGATGTGATTTGTTGACTTTTAGTTTTTGTTATACAGTGTGGACAACATACATCCGGGGTTTTTTTTATGGAATAATTTTTAATGGTGGAAATTTTTCAATCATCTGAAAAACATAAATTTAATTTTTATACTATTTTAACAACGAACATGATACGATAAAAGCCAGACCAAAGTACCCTACAGACTTGTATGGTACTATTTACATCGATAATATTCAAAAAGCTGTTGTCATTTGTCTAATCATTCCAACAATATTTCCTTTTGATGCTGGATCCAGCTTTTTGAATATTATCTATGTAAATAGTACCATACAAGTCCGTAGGGTACTTTGGTCTGGCTTTTATCATACAGGTTCATTGTTAAAATAGTATAAAAATGAGTTTTATTATGTCAGATGGTTGAACAATTTGCGCCATTATAAAGTTTTCGATAAAAAATAACCGGATGTATGACGTACTTTGTCCACCCTGTATTTAACGCAAATTTTATAATGTAACATTATAAAAAAAAATTATTATTATTAATAATCAGGGATGGTTTTTTCAGTTATTTAACTGATTTCAGCTATTTTTCGGTGAAAAGAAATTCTAAAAATTGCAGGACAGTCAGAACAGATCAAAAACTACCTTTTTGAAATGGGGTGTAGATAGTTTCAGCTATTTTCATTGATTTTCATTTTTTTAATTTTCTATTCAGTATCATAACTGTATAATGTTGAATTTGAGTGTATTTTTATATTATTTCTAGAATGGGATGTTATGTACTAAACATATTATTGTATTCTCCATCGAGAACAGTTCCCTCAGGAGTAGACAATTATAGAATAATATTGTTTTATTTAGTTTTAGTGTTACAGATTTCTGTTCATCTTGAATATACCTGAAATACTGCTTACCGTGATCATGAAGCAGTCGAGCAGTCAATGAATCTATCAATGTGTTGTACTTTTTAATGTTTTATAGTCATATTATTTATTTGTAGATCACCAGCTTTAATATCTGATAATAGTCTATAATGATATACTTTATTTTTATATTTATTATAAATTACATCACAACATGGTTGACCTAAGCTTTCTTCATTGTCAAAATCATCTGGCTGTATATTTTTACTTGTAACAGCAACAATTTCTCCATTAAGATGAACATACTTTTTATTTATTTTCCATTTATGTTTAATTTTTTTACCTATAATTAGACATGGATTCTCTTGTATATCTTCAAGTGTTATAATTGTATCACTATCTGTAGCATCAGTTGATTTTAAAGAAGATCTACTGATTGGGTTAATGTCACCTTTTTGTTTTTTACTTTCATGTTGCTCTGGCACATTATTTATATCATTAGTTATTTTTGATTCAGTTATTTTTTTTGCATTTTCTTTTTTTTTTACAACATTAGCCTTAACCAATCCTCTTGTCATTGTACTCATTTTTTGGGTTGAAAATTAAAACGATGAACTTCAGTTTTTTGTCTAGATCTCATGTATTTTTCAACAAGTAGCTGCAATATATATACTTGTTCTACTTTTGTAATGTCATCGTTTACTGAATTACACTTGCATAACATTTCTAAATAAAGCCGTCGAAGTGTTTTACACATTGACAACTGTTCTATTAATTTTCGGATAGTATTCTGCTTTAGTTTTAAAAAATTCTCTTTATGCAACAATTTAATTGATGCTGTATCTAAATATTCCAAAAATGTAAAAGTATCTTTTTTAGGGACAAAAATATGTTTAAAACTAGGGGAGAGAAGCATTTCAGTCTTTTCATCACTTCCTAATGAATCTAGAATTGTTGAAAGGTTTTCTTTTTTAATTTCATTATCTGAACTACTGACATTCACTTTTTTTCTGACTGACATAATTACCCATCCATAAAAATATAACTGTTTTTGATTATCTTGGATTGTCTTGTATGAATTTACTTTCAGATTTTCAATATCACAGATATTTTCTGTGTATTTTAGGGGCCAGTAAAGTATGCTCCAAAAATGTAATGTCAAAGAAAGAATGAGGAAGTAACAATCTGAAGAAGAAATTGGCAAGTTATCAAAATCAATGATTGTAATTTTTTGTTTGGTGATGTATGGTATCTGTGGACCAGGCTTTGGTAATGTATCAGTCTTTGTTACTCTACTGTTAGTTGGTAAACTGTAGTAATGTTCATGAAAATTTGTTGATTGATCAGGATTTGAAGAATTATCAATTGATAATTTGTAATTACTCTGCTCAATATGAGAAGGGATGAATTTTGTGAGAAAGTGTCAGTACTTATGTTTGCTGAAAATATTGCTGATTCTTCATCATCACTTAAAAGCCGACACGCAGTGAAAATAACATGGTCTGGTAGATTTTGGATGTTGCTTATGCCATGTGATACAACTTCAGAGTTTCTGGAAAGGTCATTATCACTTAAGCTTTCCAGTGATAAAACAAATGCATTATGGACTTCTGGGTTGATTTGCAACCTAAGAAATTCTTTTTGTAGAAACGTATCAATTTTATGTGTTTCATGTTGTGGGATTCTTTTAGCAGTATCATTTAAACAATTAATTTTTTTTTTGATAAATGACAAAAAATCCTGTATATCTGTTGTTAAGGGTTCATTCATGCAATTTTCATAAATTTGTTTCACTCCTGGTATTATAATATTTTCTTTTTTGTTAAGAAATTCACAAAAATTTTCAATGTTGATATGGTTAAATGTCCTTTTGCAAATGGGAGCAATTTTTTTTAAGGATACATTTTCCAGATTAATCTTTGGTGCTGGAGTTAGAATTTGTGTTTCAGTTGTTTCCATGATTATTCTGTAAACAAAAATTTATAATTTTTTTTAGCCAAATATGTTATATACAAAGAAAAATTGTGAATTCAATGACTGTCTACAAACTTAGCGCCCCAACACGTCTTGATTTTACTATTAAAAATGTTTATGACACGCTCAAGCACATATCGTCGCTTGGCTTCCTAATGGTCATATGTCATTTTACCCTATTTTTCAGTAGAAGCAAAAAAATATTTTTATGAATCAATAAGGATACAAGGATCTTCTTGAGTAGTTATTTTTAATTGATTTTAATACATTTAAGGTTGTTTCCTTCCATGAAGCTCAGTGGTAAATGAAAACCATCCAGAATACATAGGCTATTTTAGAAAAAAATCTCTGATAACATATGACATTTTATGGAATAAAAAGACCAATAAATACCTCTGAATAGATAGCAATAATGTGCATTACACTGCTATTAACATAAATATGCTAACACAGAAAGACATGCTTACTTTCATGCTAAGTTATGTTCAGTATTACTACATTTCATTGTATTGTTAAAAACATTTTTGTAAAATATTTGACGAGTGCATGAACTGCCTACCCATCCGGATCACCTGAGTTCACCCCCGGTTTTTAGTGGGGTTCGTCTTACTCGATCTTTAGTTTTGTAGATCGTGTTTGTGCTTTTGTATTTGTACTTTTTCTTATGGCCATTGTATTTTCCGTTCTTCTTCAATATACAGACCCCCCTCCCAGAGGGTGTGCCGGGGGTAGAATAGGCACCAGGTTTCTCCGTCCTAGAGGCACTAGTCCTCTAAAAGGGGCCAACCCCAGGGTATAGAAATGAGACAGAGAGCTTCTTCGGCTTGAAGGAACATCTGTCGGTTGTGCGGGATGTATAGATTAACAACCAACCCGTCCTTAGGATGAGACGTAAATAAAACTGAGGTTCCGTGTTGAGAGATTGCCACCCTCTTCGCACGTTAAAGAACCCAGTGTAACAGCTCATGATGAGTGGTCCATATGATACCTGTTGCACTGGCTAAATTATCTGTCCATACCCATCTCCTTTCCTTGTTTCGAGTCCCATGGTGTTTAATCTTTTTTTCTCTCGTCCTGAATATAGCTGAAAAATTGCTCGCTGGACGTTAAACATCAATCAATCAATCAATATACAGATTCTGATTACCCCTTTGGTATCTTCAAACTCTTCTTAGTTTAATATTGATTCTTTGTCGCTCATTTAGCTTTATGTATACTATGTCGACATTTGCTGGAATGGAAATATTGCTAATAACGCAATCATGCTTTGAATACAAGAAAGTCTTCAAATTTTAACCATATAATTTCGGACATTTTCTTTGCCAAAATTGCAACATAGAATATAAAGTGATTCAATTGATATTTCAAAGTCAAGTTTCTTCTGCTGTTTTCTGACTTTCCTTCACATCCACTTTATCAACCATACTTGTAACTTCTTTTTTCTGAATCCAGTCCATATTATCCCAAAACTGGTTAAATAATGTTTTCCTGTCATTGTCGCTAAATGTCTTACAATATTTGCATCTCTTTGTGTACTTCGGGTCCTTCAACTGTCTTTCCATTCTTTCTACGTTGAATTTGTAATGTCCTGTGTCATCTTTATCAATAAAATATTTTCTAATCAGTTTATGAAAGTGGTGCACCCTGCATTGACCAACCACAGTCATAACACACATAGATTTCAAACTGAAAGTCAGACTCTTCCACTTCTTCCGGCAAGTTTTTAACACAGGTAAGATGATACCTTTTGTCACAATCTACACATCTAAGCCATTCTTTTCCATCAGCATCCTTAAGAATAACAGTTTCATTGGTAATCATAAGCATATCTAGTTGGTTTGAATCAATTCCTTTCTCTTTACAAATTTTACATTCCCATTCAGGCCAGTCTTCAACAGATGAACTTGACATAGCTTTCCTGTGCAAAGAAAATGAAATATGTTTAGCAAAGCTTAGGTTTTGATGTTCCAATAATCATTGAACAAAAGTTAACATTCTAAGTAAGAAATATAATAGATATAAGTCTGTCTTGTGACCACAATTTTGATTCAAAGATATCGTATGTAAGTTTTAGGTATATGAAAAATGTCATAAGTCGTAAATCATCCAATGTATCTCACTTCTACATTTTATTATGAAATTATCGGTCTTATTTCAATCTTTAAATGTAAATAATGTTTTCTCGACAATTCAGATTCTATAAATATTTTCTCCACTTTAATAAGATAGTTTTATGTCACAGTTTACTTTCGGGAGTCAATTCGTTTGAAAACTTTGGAATTATCAATTCAGATTTAATGTAAAAACGTTCTGTTTCTATAGTACCTAGATAATATAATCATTATTTTTTGCAATATATAGAAATTAAGTCATAAAAAATAAGATACATGTATTGTTTACCTTCTAATCATTATAGTGTCCATCATTCCTATTTTATAATATACGATGTTATGGTTCTAATCATTATAGTGTCCACCATTCCTATTTTACGATGTTTATGGAAGAAAAACATTTCAACAAACCAAATCCGGAAAAAAAAATCGACATTACAAATTCTGAAACTGAAAAAAATTCTGCAAATTTTTTACATACAACATTTTGTAACAGCAGCGACGATATAACATCTTAAGATACATTGTGCTTTAAACATATCACTTGACAACGGGGGACTATACCTAGCAACGGGAAATATACCAGTTTTGAACGATTTCTCGCTGCCACTATAGATTTTGCAACATAATTTTTATATATTTTTGTCAAGATTTATCTCCCTTAAAATAGACTCTGGCAGTAGTCTGCTGTCAACATGGCCAGGTTTGGCAATGCAAATATGATGTTACATTGTAAATTTTATTATTATTATTATTATGTTGAATTTGAGTGTGTTTTTCTTTTATGTCTGGAATGGGATGTTATGTACTAAATATATTATTGTCTTCTCCCTCGAGAACAGTTTTCATATAGTGTTGTCTGGTGAGGTATAGTGCCCTCGCCGTTGGCTCAGGCACTATACCTCACCAGACAACTCTATAGGAGAACAGTTCTCTCAGGAGTAGACAATAATTAAAAACGTCATACCATTTCAAGCAGTGATGTAAACATTCATTATACCTTTCATTATGCTATGTGTACTTAATGATAATAGAAAGTCATTGTTATGTATCATGGCACAGAAAAAAGACTATGCATGCTTCAAATATATATTTTGTTTAATTTTAATGTCTTTGACATTAAAAATTAGTAAACAGTAAAATTGAGAAATTAATGTGTCCACTTGTTATTGCCAAATTTAATTTTGCTTATAATACAATAATTAAATGCAAATTAATAATTTATTGACAATAAATTATTGAAATGTAAAGTTTTTTATATTTGGCATTAATAAAAACAGGACATTAATTTCTGCATATACAGTATTTTTCAATTTGAATTAACATATAGCAGACACAACTAGAAACACTGCTGTCACAAGGAACCTACTTTAGCATAGGTGCTCGCTATCCTTGTCATGGATATTTTTTTTTTTAAATATTTATAAAATAAATGTTTTATGCAATTTTTGTTCAGTTCTAGCCATTTTGCAGCATTTTCACTAAAATCTTACATTTTGAGACATAGTTATTAGTTTCAACTTAAAAGCATTCATACAAATATATAATTTTCATCAAAGCAGGACCCTTCAGACAGCTGTTTCTAATTTATGAAGTCTTAAAAAATATTTTTTTCTATATCTCACCTTAAAATTTCTTGTCTTGTACTTTGGTATGTTTCTTGAATTTCTTGTCTTGTACTTTGATATGTTTAACACTGAAAAAAAAGCAAATTTTCTTATAATATGATGTTGTATTTTTGTATAAAAAAAACTTTGAAAGCCATTTTTGACACAGGTTGCGGCCATGACATTGGTCCTCAGCGGTTGATTGTTTACAATGTAACGTCTTTAATGTCTGTAATCATTACATATATATATTTATTAAAATATTTTTTTTAAAGCTGTCTCATGATTACAAAATTTGATACTCCACAATAAATGACAGATTCAAGGGACTAGGCAATATTATTCACAATTCTTCAGGCTAACAAGATGTGAATTTTTTTTATGTTTTGTTATGTTTGCATGTTATGGCATGCATTTGCTTCAGCATAAGCAGGAATCATGAACTTGCAATCTGGTATGTACTTGTGTGGACAGGGAAAGTAGTTTAAAACCAAGATCAAAATAGAATTAGGTCTATGGTATTTAACACCACTTTCAAAAATGTCAGTTAGATATTGGTGGTCAGTTTTATTGTTGGATGAGACAGGAGTACCTGGAGAAAACCACAGACCTGCAGCAAGTCACTTACAAACTTGATCACATAATGTTTTATCGAGTATACCTTGCCAGGAACAGGATTCAAACTCACAACGTCAGTGGTGATAGGCACAGATTGCACAGGTAGTTGTAAATCCAACTACCATAGACCACAGGGGCACCGCCAGTTTATGATAATGATAATCAGGTGAACATTGCAGGTTCTTGTGAGCCTCTGGTTAATTATTAATTTCTCTTTAAGTCTGAATAAATTATGAAAATTAACAGTAGTCCGAAAAGATCATGATGCTGCAGTCTAACCTGATTTAAAGGCCACCTATATATAAAAAACCACTGTCTATAAAGGGCAATCTCATATTTCACATTTATTAATAATGGATATAATTTTAACCTGTACAAGTGGTATTTGGCGAGTTCTGAGAATTGGATCATTTATACCAACTAAATAATGTGGTATACAAATTTATTATGAAAGTCGCTCAAAGTATTTTCCATTGGCATATACACACTTTTTTATCCTTCAAAACCATTTAGGATAAGCTGCTTTTGTAGTCAATTTGTGTGATGGTTTTCATACACGTAAATACAACACTTCCAACAGCCACACGTTCAAATTGTCTACCCAGAGGTAATCTTTAATAACTGCATTCAACCAAAAGTAACAGGGATCAAGATCTAGACTGTGTGGATGATGTGGTAAAGTATTATATTTTAAAAGTGTGAATGGCAAGAATCATTATTTTGACACACACATTAAAGCTTGTACAAGTGAAGACCCCAGGGTATGTGGGGAACATTTGGGATTGAAGGGTTTATATATAGGGTGCATTTGAATAAAATATTTATTTTTCATGTAGATTGCTTATGAAATTCACTCCCTGCATTTGTCAACAAGAGTTGGTGTAGCTTTTATGATGTCTGAGATAAAAGGGGTTAAAGGGGATCAAATGAAAGTAATACACAAAATATTTTTTTAAGGCTGCAAAAAATACTATATTGCATTATGATATTTCTTGTTATACCCCCACAAACAAAGTTTGGGGGGTATATAGGAATCACCCTGTCCGTCCATGTACCTTGTAAGTGCAACTCCTCCTAAACCACTTATTGGATTTTTATGAAACTTTACAAATTTGTAGTACACTACCTGCAGATGTGCATGTAGGAATATGGTTGCTGAACAAAATTTAAAAGGGGAGATAATTCAACTTCTACTTTCACGAAAAGGGGGAGGGGGCATGTACCTTGTAAGCACAACTCCTACTAAACTCCTTATAGAATTTTTATGAAACTTTACACAGTTGTAGTACACAACCTGCAGATATGCATGAAGGAATACGGTTGCTGTCTAAAATTTAGAAGGGGAGATAATTCAACTTATACTTTCACGAAAAGGGGGGTCGTGTACCTTGTAAGCGCAACTCCTCCTAAACGGCTTATTGGATTTTTGTGAAACTTTACACAGTTGTAGTACACAACCTGCAGATGTGCATGAAGGAATACCATTGCTGTCTAAAATTCCAAAGTTTGAACATCATAGTATTGCAAGTGGGGGGGGGGGGGGGGTATCACTCAGTGAGGTCACACAGTTCTAGTTTACATTTGTCAACAGTTGGTAATGAAATAATTTTTAAAAAATCATGTCTAAAAAGAATACAGAATTATTTGTGCAATATTTTATCCGAATTATTATAATATGTGGCCAATGTTCTCTATATTTCTATTATATATATATAATTGTATATATATATATTCATAAGAAGCTTGGGCTTATAAACCTGGTTGTAAAAAGCATTTGCATAAAAGGATATTATATTCTTGTTAAAAAAAAGTGACCTAGCTCTTACGGTGTAGAAGTTAAAAGGGGTCAAAGGCCAAAATGATTACTTTTTAGCTCACCTGGCCATAGGCCATGTGAGCTTTTGTCATGGGTAAGCGTCCGTCCGTTAGCTTTTCACATTTAACTCTTCTTCTCTGAAACCGCTGAATAGATTTCCACCAAACTTGCCATAAATGTTCATTGGATGGTCCTCTACCAGATTTGTGTTTTTGGTGTAGATCGGAAATTCAACATGGCTGCCAGGGCCAATAACGTGTTCTGATTGGTTGAAACCTTGAAAATCTTCTCGTCAGAAACCACCAAACCAATTGAATTGTGACTTTGCAGGAATGATCAGCATAATAGACCCCCGGGCAAAGGTAAACTAGGTCCCATACCCATGGGCAGTTGCATGGGGACCCCATGAGCACAGGGACCCCATGCTAATCTAGGTATGTTGTGTACGGCATGTTATTTAATGCTTTAACACTGAGTTTATTGGAAGTACCAATACAATAAATATATGTTTAATTTTATAGACGTTTACAGTTTTATTTCTGCGAGTGATTGTGTAGGACCCCAGTGACCTGCTTTTCCCGGGGGAGTATAATGCTGTTACGACGGCCCTGCCCATACCTACACAACCACTTACTTGAATAAATCTGTAAATGTCGATAAAATCAAAAATATATTTATTGTAATGGTATACAACAGACAATGGACAAAAGTATTCGCACGCTTCCAATTTACCCTATATATTTCATATAAAACTGTATATCATCGTTTAAATATTGTTAAAACATTAAAAACCATGCTGTACACAACATACATAAACTAGCATGGGGTCCCTGTTCTCGTTGGACCCCCGGGTAACTGACCAACTTGCCCATGCGTCAACACGGCACTGGTTGGTGTGGAGAAGAAAACAAATTTGGGGGGGGTGGTAGATAGCATTTTTTATGTTTTCCGAATACTACACAGCAGATTCATATTAAGTATTTTTCTGAAAAAGAGGCTCGCTAAAATCGCGATACGATATGGTCTTCAAACTGGGTCAAATTACTGATTTCAATAGTCACAATTCAACCTAAATATCAACTTGAGTAGTGCTTGGTTTCAAGACGACCCCCCCCCCCCCCCTTTTTTTTAGGGGTTTAGGACATTACAATATAATGTAAGAGTAGCATATATTGTATAACATTTATTAAACTTGTCGAACCATTTGTTTATGCTATAAAGCTGCTGTGTTGTAGAGTACACCTTCACATTTCACGAACTACACGGCAAGCCAATATATACAGAGACGTGCAAAAAGTATACGGTCACTAATTTTTTACTATATATTTCATATAAAACCACAATTTTTCAAAACATTATTCCAAAGTCAATTCTTGTTCGAGAACGTACGTAGTTTTCTCTGATTATTTTAAAATATTTTTTGGAAGCACAGATTTTAAATACTCATGATTTAAACACAAATTTAAATTATTTGTCTTCAAATGTACTATCATTGTATTGTATTTTTGACGTTCAAAATTTAGTTTTGTGTTTAAATCGTGAACTCATAAAAATTAAAGATTATAAAATTATGCTAAAATTACAGTGTAAAACTACATTTAATTCTGTTTTTGTTGGTAAAAAAAATCATCAAATTCGAATTAGAGTCGACTTTGGAATAATGTTTTTTAAAAATGTGGTTTTATATAGTGACCGAATACTTTTTGCACATCTCTGTAGGCATATCAGAAGCAATAAATTTGCGCTATTTAGGGATGCATATTTTTTTCGGTTAAAAAATATTAAAATAGTATTGACATAATTTGTGTATTCCGTCGGATAGATATATTTCACGGTACTTGTATATGAAATGAAAATAAGACACGTGTACTGACCAGAGCTCTGTGGAATACGAAGAAAGAAAAAAGCGTGCAAATATGTATGTCTTGTATGTTAAATCCAATCAATCTAATCATACCAATTAATGTAAATATTGTGATTTTCATGTAATTATACTGCCTATCATGGGCGTCTTTAATTGACAAATAAACATATTCTATTCTATTCTATTCTATTCTATACGAGTCCAATTCTGAAAAATGTAATGATTGGTTGTAACGTGGAATTTTCATTTAAATATATAAAGTATAAAAGTTTTATTTAAAGTCGGAGTTTTTACAAACATATAACATAAGCTCTGTAGAGCTTTTTACCGACATAAAATATAATTTTAATATGAATGAACATATTAATTGATAGTTCCGAGATAAGAATTTAAGTCCCGCCTCCTTAGCAATTGTTGCTATGCGCCACAAGCTTATCAGTTACATTTCCAAAATGGCTGCTCAGCATCCCAAGCTCGCGTCTGATTCTTTAGAAAAAATTCCCGATAATATAGCAGTTTCATTCTTACCTAACTTTGAATCGTTGTCCAAAAGGGCTTTAGAAAAGGGTTTAAATTATTTCACCCAAGGATATATCCATGATATTAAAATTTCGGAAGCACATGGAACCATGCGTGTGGATGCAAGATGTTGGCGGTCAATGAGAAAAAGTCAAGACCCACACAACCTTCATGTGGAAATCGGCGATGACAAACTTTCAGAATCGTACTGTACCTGTAAAGCTGGGTATGTAAATCTTTTATATATATATATTTTTTTTTTTTCATACAGCTTCAAGGCTAATTCAAACGATAAACAATAAATACCATTGTCCATTCTACACAGCGGGTCGTGTACGCGTATGTGTATGATCACTACGTAAACAGACAGCACATGCTGATCTACAACATATTGATATTTATCATCAAAGATAACGTCTGTTTACTTTAGTTCATAATCACTCTGATTTAAGATAATATCTCTTTTGTTTACCAAATAATTAATTATGCACAGGATGAAAACGATCTTGAAATTATTCCTTCATTCATTCGTAGACACGTGAAAATATTATGAAATCAATTCTTTTGTATTTATATCATACTCATGTGAATATTCATTTCTGCTGAGAAAGTTTATGTATTTGCGAAAAATACAACTTTGAGAATGATATAAAGGGGACGACCATTTGATTTGTGTGAGGGAAAAAAAAGGGGGGGGGGGGCGATTTTGTAAATAAATCATTTATTCTTGATCAGTTGATGCCAGTGAAAATAATTAATTTAATATTACTTGTCGAGAAATAAATAAGTTGGCCTTCATGTAGTTTAGGAGGCTCTTTATGCCTCTCAAACATGAATGGAATCAATGATACATCTGATGAACTAAATATGTAGTTTAAATGACTACATATTTTGGACCTCAAACTAATGTGACTTTGATGAAAATAAATCATTTTTCTAGGCAAAAATCGTTTTTGATTATTTTCTTTTCAAATACATGTACCATGTTATTCAATTCCATTAGGACAAATATTATATTGTGGATACATGTATTGAAAATTGACTATTTCCACATTTCAGAATGGGAGGACACTGTTCACATATTGTTGGACTTTTGAAATCCCTCCAAGGTTTAAAGCTACACAATTTTACCCATGTACCTGACCAACAAAGTTGTACAAGCATTCCCCAACAATGGCATATTCCAAGAGGAAACAAAATTCAACCAGTACCTGTCAACCATGTTGTAGTTGCAAGACCATTAGAGGGTAGGAAAAGAAGACCGATCCTGTGTCAAGTTGATACTGAGGAAAAGTAAGTGCATTGCCATTTTTATATTTCTTTACCTGTTGTGTTGAGTATTATAATAATAATTCATTTTCGTGGGTATTTGGCATAAAATCACAAAGATTTATGTATGGTTTATTTTCATTTATATAATTCTTTATACATGTAAAATGTAGGTATAATATAGAGACACTGTACATTGTTTCATTTTTGTACCACAATTCCTTTTAATCATGTGTAATTGATCTTTTTCAATAAATTTGCAAACTAATTTAAAACTTCACTCACATAATAATTAATATGAAATTGCAGGTTACCACGTACAAGTCCAGAGGATGTCAAAGTTTTAAAAGACCTGGATGGAACCCCTCTACAATATATTTTATCCACAGAAACACCAACAGTCAGCACACCACTTGGCAAAGTACAAATTGGGTCCTTTCTATCATATCAGGTAAAAATATATGAATATGACTTATATACCTATGTACTGATCGTTTTATCTGTTACAAAAGTATCTTGAAATAAAGTTAAAAAACAGCATATAGACCATATTTTGTTAATACTTTGAAATAAATAAGTTGGAATTGTATTTGACAATATTTGAAATGTTTTGACTTTTGCTATAAGTCGTTCTATATGAACTCTATGTTTTGCAATTTTTTGAGTTTTGTAAGAGTCCCCTGCAGACATCTGACTTCCACTGGCAGAAAACGGTGGAATATTCAAAGATAATCCAAGTTCCTTTAATTCACCCCCTATTGTAAATCCCTTGTCTGCCATTACTGCATCTCCTTCTTTTACATAGCCATGCTGCTTTAGCTGTGTTATTAGATCATAAAATCCACTCTGTTCCGTTATAGCCTTGTCAGATATGGACCCAGTAAATAGTTCCGATATAAAAGTCACTGAACCACTTGGGTCACAACCTATGAGAGCTTTCAAAGTTGTGCTAGATTTGTAGTCACTATACAGCTGGCTTTGAAGTCCAAGTGCACCTGGAGTTTGGGTCTTCAGTTCTGTTCCATCAATAATTATTAAAGTGTTTGGAAAGTCCATCTTAAATTCTTTTGGCATATTTTTCATGATGGTATCTCGATGAGGCCAGATAGATAATTGACCAAATTTGAAATACATATGGCCAACCCAGGTATTGAAGATGCTCCCTGCAGACTGAACGGTTAGTGCAAATCTCATAGCGAGATCCTTTAGCCCAAAATTGTGTCTTTGACGTACTAAAGTTAAAAATAAACCATCTTCATTTGACAGTTGTTTAATGTCTGTCCTTCCCTTTTCATACTCCAGAGAGAAGTTTTCTGGATGTAAGAAAACAAAAAGTGCTTTGAATCTTTCATGTGTAATCGCTGTATAATATTTAAATAGACCCTTGATTTTTGATTCTCTTTTCACAATGCTATCAACACTAAACTTGGTCTGTAAGTTGTCACTTAACTGCTCGCTAAGTTTTTGATTTTCTACCATAAGCTTAGTGATTTTATCCTCAAGTTCATTAATTTTGGCACTTTTAGAGTATACTGTCCCCTTTAAATCATGTACTTCTGCTGTTACTCCCAGCAAATCCATTGGTGATACCCCTGTAATGATACAATGATTAATGTAATAAATTCGACAGACACATTTAAAAACGATATTTTTCCTCATTTACCAAATATGTAAAAATGTACATTTAAAGCAAAAGTTTATTTCGTATTGCAGACACGAAATCTCAGAAAGCCATCTCCTCCAGAGTCCAGTATTGGATGTGGTGATACAAGTATATTTAAACCATCCCCTGTAACATTACCACAAGAATATAAGGACTTGAACATTGGATATGACTGTGATGTGCAAAAATTGGAGATTACAACAAGACAACAGGCAAACACGAAGCAGTGGTATGAAGCAAGGAAAAATAGACTGACTGCATCAAATTTTGGCAAAGTGATAAATAGAAAGTCTGCGCCTTCAGTAAAATTTTTGAATAATTTATTCAAAATAAAGAATATATATGCACCATCTTTAGATTATGGAAAGCGCCATGAAAGTGTTGCAAAAGGGAAATATTTAGAAAAGAATCGTGAAAATCATTTCCATGAGTGTGGATTTGTTGTAAACAAATCATTTTCATTTCTCGGTGCTACACCTGATGGCAAACTTTGTGATCATGGAAAAAGTGGTATTGTTGAAATTAAATGTCCATTTTCAGCAAGAAATATGAAAGTCGATGTAGCATGTGTTGAAATACGGGACTTTTTCATGGAAACTGTAAATGGTATGGTGCAACTTAAAACGGGACACGATTATTACGCCCAAGTTCAAGGACAATTGATGATCACTGGTGCTGAATTCTGCGAGTTCATTGTATATACACAATGTGACATGGTAGTAGAAAGAATTAAACCTGATATTCCTTTCATGACAGAGATGTTTGAAAAACTGTCAATCTTTTTCAAAGACTTTGCAAAACCATTTTTTATTTCCACTTCTACTGAATGAAATTGTAATTTAATTATTATCATAAAATGATTTTGTACATACATTTCTCTTCTGTCTGTGTACTAATTCCTATCTCTGGATTTTCAATGGAGTCACACTGAAAAGGTAAGTCTGCCTCCCTATAAACAATAAAAAACAAGATTTCAATCATAATATATCAATACAAAAATGTTTATGGAATAAAACATCTATTATGCTTCTGGTTACTCATTAAATTTCTTTTCCACTCAGTATAGATATATTACTGAAAAAAATATATTCATGACATTTTCAAAAATAAATCTATTAATAAATATAATTATCAAAGATGAATGAAAACAGAACTTACTTGTCACTTGAAGCAAAATCCAGTTTTTGTCTTTTTCCTGACTTTTTGAATGGGCTTCCATCTGCCTGAATGGGGTCTGGGTACTCAACTGTCGGACCATTACCACCAACAAAATGCTGAAAGAAACATCAACAAATAATGATTACAAAAATACACAAACCATGAATACAAAATTGACGAGTGTTGTGATTTAATTATTCGAAACTTTCACGATTGTAGTAATCTTCTATTTAAACGATTGATCGCATGAAATAAATGTATTCGCAGTACATAATTTGGGGCAGGACAGAGGTTGTTGCTTTCGAGTTGATCCGGCCTGAAAACTATTCGGCCTTATGCAAATCCGGCCTTAAACAAATGCGGCCTTAGTTGATACGGCCTTGGTTAATTAATGCGGCCTCAGTTAAGAATGATGTGTATCTATGGATATATATGATGCATACAATAAAACGACACATTGTGATGATTTGAGTAAATAATTAAGTGATGGTCCTACTATTACATAGTCTGTGTTGCCACTGGAAACAACTGTCACACTCTAAAGCATGCTGCTTTGGACGGACGTTCTGCTCACACACAATACAAGGAAACGACATAGTTGATAGTTTTGAAAATAGTAGGACCATCACCAAAATGTGCATATATTAGTGCGGTTTCATCAAAAGAATTGGAGTACTTTTTGAGTAATTTATAGTATGGCTTCCTTTTACTTTTTGGTAGCCCTTATACTCATACTGCCAGTGCAATTATACGACTATTAAACAAATGATAATTAATTGCAAGAGAACATCTAAGGTATTTCGCTTGTTGACAGCTTGGTATATCAACCTGAATTGTTTTTTCTAATCATCAACTTCAATGGAAATGATTTCCGTCATTATTACCAAAAATTACTAATTAAAAATTTAAATAGAACTTTTATTTTTTAATAATTCTTTTCCATTTGATATAAGGCCGGATTTGCCGTAGGCCGCATAAATATATGATAAGGCCGGAACATCAATTTGATATAAGGCCGGATTTGCGTAAGGCCGCATCAACTAAGGCCGAATCAACTACGGCCGAATCTGTCATAAGGCCGAAACAACTTGTAAGGGAGGTTGTTTATTGGCGAAAATAAAAATAACAGTATGCACGTGTAATCGTTTCTCGCTATCTTATCTTATCTTATTCATGATATTGTCAGTTGTTTTGATAACGAGTTTAATAAGTACACATGTACAGATGAATAATTTTGATAATTATTATCTTCAAATTGGTAATAAATAATTGGTTATTCTTACCTTTGAACAGACAGCTTTGTGCTTGTTAATACGATGAATATTTAGTTGGTCATGAGGTCTACCGCACGCTTTTATCCAGCGTTTACATTTCTCCAAATCCCTTTTTGGCTTTGGAAATGGGATAAATCTGTATCCCTGCATTCTTTCGGGATACCGCTCATCTGAATTGCATGTCCCCCATGCACATCGAAGCACCATTTCGGTGATGTAGCATATAAAACTACGATCTCACAAATACACAACACGTTTGTTTGTGGGACAAAGATGGCGGACTGTTTACATCACCTGATCTCATTAAAAATGCAGCGCGCTGATTGGTCGGCTATTTTAGTTTGATTGACGTCTCGGAACCATCAATAGTATGGAGTTCAGAGTTCTAATTCAATCAACCGTATCTAGTAAGTTGACCAATGGGAACTATTAACGTTGTGTCTCGTGTGATTTTGTAGTTAGAAGATGTACTCCGAATGTAACATCTAACAAGAAATAATTTTCCTAGGTTTCATTATGAAAAATTCCGGAAAGTCTCGAATGGTAATCTTCCACACATCTTATATCGTGTTTCCTTCCCCTATACTATATCCCCTGGATATTCCCATCTCAGCAAAGGAAATGATGCACAGCATTGAATGAAGGCGTGTCTTAAGTGGGTAATTGGCACAGTTCACATCAGATACATTTGTTTGTCCCCTTTAGTTATTTTAGAGGTTGAAGACATCACGCGGAAATGTACTTTTGGTCACATTACAAAAAAGGGGGGTGGTTATCACGACACACCATCTCCAGCGCTCCATTTCTCCAATCTAAACAATGTCTGAACCCGAAAATGTTTTTAAAACAAATAAAAACATATTGAAATATCCTCCCAGTGTAACCAAACTGTATGACACGTCTGTTTTATCTCAATAATTACTACCTTGTCAATGTAATTAGGAAAGTACAACTTCACAACTTCTTCTTCTGCTTCTTTGGTTACGGAAAACCATCAACGTACTGATGTTTACTTTCCGGCGCATGCCTGGTAAAATGTTTTCAAATTATAAAAATGTTCAGAACATCAGTAGGACAGCCAGCGTGACAGGAGAGCTCCAAGGTCAAGTCCGAGTCACGTGACTTTCGCTTCATTTTTGATGAAAAATGACGTTCAACCCTTCGCTTAAAATACGTCGGTTTACAATAAATATTTATGCTTGAAATCAATTAAAATATACGGAAGATGTCTATGGATAAATAGAAATTTATTGTATCACTTCAGTTTTTATTTATATTGTGTACAAACATCGAATTGTGCTACTTGAAGTGGACTGAATTTCAAAACAAATGTCAAGGTGGTTCTATTTAAAAGAGAAAATTTAATTAAAACAATATGATGGCTTTCTGTAACATACATTGCCTGAGGAAATCATCTAGGATCATTGTTATACCGACAATTAGTGTCAATGTCTTGTGGGATGCAATTGTTCCACTTAGCCCTACACCCACCTTGATCGGATCGACCATTTGCCAAACATCGAAATTCATTGTCTTTCGGAACACATCGGTGGTGTTTCTTAACATCAACAATAAACGACACCTAAGCGTACATCCGAAAGAGTATATTTCATTTGGGAAAGGGGCGTCTATGTCTTTTTTTAATTTTCTTGTATTAATACCGTATTTTTCAGTTGTATTGCAATATTGTTTTAGACATTGTGCATTTTGTAATTTAGACTGGGGAATTACTATTTATTATCACTTTAAATTTAAAAAAAAATCATCTATGATACTAGACTTGCACAGGGAATGTACAACAATTAATAATTTCAATTTAATTTAATTTAATTTCAATACAACAGGTACAAGATAAATAGAAATAAATAAATGTGTGGAAAAATAAAAGCATGTAAACAAAAATTAAGCGAATTGAAAAAATATGAAAATATTATAAAAAAAAAAACATGTAAAAAAATTAATAATTTTTTTAAATCTAAAAAAAAAGTGAAACCTTGAGACAAAAAGGGGCATAAAAAAATTGTATTCAGATATCTTAACCCTTCCTATTATATCAAGGCAAATTAAAAAAAAATCAGTGTAAGCAAATATTTTTCTTGAAATTAGGAAATTATATTATCTGAATGAAAGCTATCAAGTTTCATGTTTATCTCACAATGTAAATATCAATGTATTTGGAATATTCATGTGTTTGACACAACTACAAACTAGCTTTTATAACATATATGGGTGGTCAAGTTGTAACAATTCTTTCCCCTTGACATTCACAAAATGACCAGCATTTACAAATATGAGTACTTAGGTTGCAATAATTCTTTCTCCAGGACATTCACAAAATGACCAGCATTTACAAATATGGGTACTTAGTTTGCAATAATTTTTTCTCCGGGACATTCACAAAATGACCAGCATTTACAAATATGGGTACTTAGTTTGCAATAATTCTTTCTCCAGGACATTCACAAAATTACCAGCATTTACAAATATGGATACTTAGATTGCAATAATTTTTCCACCATGACATTCACAAACAGAATGACTATAGCATTCACATAAAAGACAGACACAAAATGACTAGCATTCACATAAAAGACACATACAGAATAACTAGCATTCACATAAAAGAGCATATTGAATGACTACCATTCACATAATTTTAAGACACATACAGAATACTTGCATTCACATGAAAGGACAAACCAGAATTCCAAATTTCACTAAGTAAATTAAATGACTAGAATAGAATGAATATGTTTTCTGTTGGCAAAATAACCAAGTATTGGTTAATATTGTTTAAAATTGAAGTTAAACAAATTATTTTATTTGTTCCAATGACTGGAAAAAAGTTAATAAATGGGCACATTTTGAAAAATTCTTTTCTGTAAAAGAAAATTTATAAATTTCGGCATTAATATTCATAGATAAAAGATAATTATATTTCTCATAAACAACAGGCAACATAAGTACCTTTTCATCTAAAAAAAAAAAGCATGAATAACAAATTCAACAACATGTTGGAGTGTATACAGGTCTAAATTTCTGTAGAAACTTGTTCAACAACTTGGTTCTGGTTCAATATATCTATAAGAAATTGAAAAGTTTGAGATCTTGTTTCAGCTCCACTTTCTGACCTAGAAAATGTGTTGCAACTGTTATAACAATATGTACCACAATATAATTTATCTTCTGAGCCAAATTCTTTACAGAAATTTAATTCATTCTTGAAATGTTTAAGACAAGTCCTGGTTTTCAATTGAAATTGAAATAAACCTTTTGACTTTCAGATGAAGTTTCACAAATTACACAAATTACACAATCAAAAAGTTCTTTTCTGAATGACTTTATTATAATTTATGACACAAGGTGTCTTGAAAACTCATGGCATTTGTTTGAGGATGTACTTTAAAAATAATTGGAATGCTGGTCCATTTTTTTTACTTCATGGATATTTTAGAAGAAAAAAAACATATATATATATATATATATTGATTTTCAAACCTGTATGAATATATATATATAAGACTTATCATATATTCTTATTTTTATTTATTCAAATATTCAACCAATAAACATCACAGGAAACTTTGCATTTATACTCATAGAATCTGAAACTAACAGAAAATAAACATCCATTTTATTTAATAGAATCTGTAACTTTGCCCCTTTGGTATCTTCAGACTCTTGTTAAAAAAAAATAAACATCCCATGTCCAGTCTATATCTATATCTACCTACAATGATCTAAAACTAACTAAAACTGGAGGTTGTCAATACCATTGGCACTGAAAAGTAGCATGTACACACATCAATAAGTATTTCAGGAAAACAGACTGAAAATGAAAAAAAAGGGGGGGGGGGGGGGGGGGTGTAAATGCTTGACATGAACTAAATATGTAGCCTTATGCTATGCCATGTTAATCTAGAGTGAATTTAACATAATCTTTCACCATTCTCTGCATGACAAGATCATACATTATAATGCAGACCTTTTTATTTCTAAAATGTATTTATTAATTATGTCAATATTTTGACATGTCCATAAATGCCATGGAACCAGTCAACGAAAATGAAAGATTTGTTGTTAAAAATGGAATAAAATGACTCTATATATGTGTGACTATGATTGGTCAAGTGGTTCTTTCGTGTTTAAACAGAAACAGTCACATTTTCATCCTAATAGATCGATCAATCTATGAAAAAAACCAGAAATAGTTGGTTAGAATCTCGAAATATAGTGCTTCTTGTTTACATCCAAATATGGAATTCTAGTGACGAATGATGGGGAAATATGCAAATAATCCATACTCTAATACGCGATTCTAGCTATTTTTACCAAATTTATTAATAAACAGCCAATGGGATGCAATTGTTCCACTTAGTTAAAGAGTCTATTTTTAGCGCCATTTTTTTTACAACATTTCATCAGCAGCGGTATCCCGAGTTCCAACTTGATTTCAAGCAAACGATATCATAAATACACGTATTCACGCGTCAGTCACGTTACAATTTTATTTAAAAAATGGATTCAATAAAAATGAAAACGTCTTTCAGTTTTATTTATGAAGATATTCAGTAAAAACACATGGGGTGTCGACGTAAACAATGCATGGCGGCTCACTTGTAAAGCGTCATGTCTAAAAAAAATAGAGTTATGTCCCTTGATTTCGGGATTTGACTTTGCATTGTTGGAGGTACGGAATCTGTGCGTGGCTTCCCGACTGCATAGATAATTTATTTGATATAATTGTTATTATTATTTTTTAGTTTTATATTATCAGTTTTTACAATTTTTCTTTTAATTTAGGATTTTTACAATTTTTTAATTTTTTAATTTTTCATTTATTAAGATAAAAAACATGATTTCTGTTTATTTTATTCTGTGTGGATAAGTATCAAGGAGCACATTGTGAGTGAGTGCACCCTTGAAGGATTCTGTAGTGGTGTTTTTGGTTATGTCAGGGGATAATTTGTTCCAGTCTTTAATGGTTTGACAAAAGAAAGAAAATTTATAACTGTCTTTATTGGATTGGATTTGTCTGTAGGAGTCTTTTCGGGAAGATCTTGTCGTAGACTGGCTCTGAAGTAATATATTTTGTTTAGGGATAGCGATATTTTCATTTATTACTTTGTGAAACATTATGAGCCTAGTTCTTAGTCTGCGTTCTTGTAGAGTTTGCCAATTCATGGTGTTTAACATCTCAGACACACTGCTGGTGTTATGATGTCTGTTGCATGTATACCTGGCTGCCCGTCGCTGTACCTTTTCTAGCGAGTTGATGTTTTCGTTTGTGTGAGGATCCCAAACAGTGCAGCAGTATTCTAATGTGGGTCTTATTAGGGTTTGATATGCTCGTTCTTTTATTGTTTGTGATTGTACTTTTAGATTTCTTCTGATAAAACATAATGATTTGTTTGCTTTGGCGGCAGTTTGTTGGATGTGGGTGTTCCATTTTAGGTCTGTTGAGATTGTGACACCTAGATATTTTGCGTGTTGAACAGATTCTAATATATGGCCATGCATGTTATAGTAAAAGTGGATTGGATTTCTCTTGGTTGTTATATTCATGATGTTACACTTGTCTGGGTGAAATGACATGAGCCAGTCTTGTTCCCATTTTATGGCAGCTTCGAGATCTTCTTGGAGCTTGAGGCAATCGCTTTGTGATTTGATTTGTCGATAGATCATACTGTCATCTGCAAAAAGTCGGATACGGCTATGTTTGATGTATTCAGGGAAGTCGTTAATGTAGATTAGAAAAAGTATTGGTCCAAGAACTGTACCCTGTGGGACACCGGATGTGACTGGTATTTTTGATGATGTCATATTTTCTAAAAGTACTGTTTGAGTTCTGTTTGAGAGAAAAGATTTAACCCAGTTTATGATTTGTTCTGATATGCCAAAGTATTTCATTTTGTACAGCAGTCTTTTGTGTGGTAACTTGTCTCCCATGTCTTAACTTGCACATGTGCTCCACAATAATGTGTGCAATCCTTTACATCTATTATTGGTTGCAGTATGATATAAAGAAGGAAAATGTCAAAAATAGATATCTTTTACAGTAAAAAAAAGTTACAAGGTACTAGGTGTCAGTCACAAATCTGTCATCTTTTTAGAATGGTGCATGACTCATTGTCCTATAAAATGAGTTTGTCCAACACCAATCTTTTCTTGAGTGGTAGACAGGGTACACCACTTCCATATTTAGGCCCTGTTCCTCTCTAATAGAAATAAAAAGAGATATGGGGTACAGTAAATGTTGATGAGAAAACGACCCATAACCATCCGAATTAATACTGCAATCAAATACAAAAATGAGGCTAATGACAGCAGTTTTAACTGATGAACATGTTCACAGTCAAGGAAATTGGCACCGGACCGACGGACCACGTCCGATAAATTTCCGGGCGGTCCGGTAGTTTTCGTTAACTCACCAGACCGACTGTCCGGTAAATTGTTTTGTCAGCCGCTGCCTTTAAGAATAGATAAATCGAGGTTCTCGGTAAATTCAACTTAAAAATATTTCTAATTCTCTTTTATTTGTTATTTTTAGATCAAGAAAAATCTAAAATAAATAATACATATCGATAAACACGAGTTTTGGCAAAGACACTAACTATTTACGACAGTTATTGTCGTAAAATTTTCATGTCGTAAAATATTTCGTGTGACTACAGTGAAAAATATTATTCTCTTAAGAGTTTTCTTCATTGACAATCGTCGTTAATTTGGAACATTTTATCACTTCAAAACACGGTGGTCATGGCTTTCTTGAAGTATAAGACAGGAGCCATACAAGGAAAGCCATTAAAAGAGAAAAGTAACCCCAGAGGAGACGAGAGAACGGAAGAAACAGTATGAAAAAGACTGAGAACGTAAATTTATTGATTCTTGGAAGCAGGACCGACCCTGGCTTCATCACAACGTTGAACAAAATGTTATGGTCTGCAACTGGTGCATCGAAGCCAATGGACCAAAAGAGCAATATATATATATTCTTTTGTAATTCTAAATTCTGGTTTCAAATTATACTTTTTCTAGTAGCATAGAGGCTTAGAGCTATTATTTTATTCTATTTTTTTTTTTACATATAAAGATTCATTTGTTTAGATAGAATGAATATTTCATTTAGTAATTTTTAATGTTACAAATAATTTTGTAATTTTAGAGTGGAAATATACTTTAATGAATATGATCATGTTGTATACAATAATATATTTATGAACATAGTGTCAAATTGTCATCCCACTTGGACACATTATACTGATTCAGAGCCAACCAGTCTTTGCTCTTTCTCCTTAATGCTGCATACTTAACAGAGAAGCAAAAAATACAAATTTTATAGTCTTTGGTCTGACCCGACCGGAGCACGAACCCATGAGCACTCGCACGCTAACCTTTACGTTGCTGTCTAATTGTAGATATTGCTGTTTGTGATTGTAAGTTTAATGCAATCAATATGTGACACTTGAATAAAATAAATTTATTATTTAAAAAAAAATCATTATTTTATTGTCGATCCTGTAAAATCTAGTTCGGTCCTGTAATTCCTCACAGTTCACAGGACCGGATGTCCTGTGGATTCAAATTCCTAATTTCCTTGACTGTGTTCATGAAAAGGTATTTAATGACAGAATTGCTGAGCTGCTTGCCTTATTTGTGATCAAAGAAAGTGCATTATACTTTGAGGGGCTACTATTATTTTAATTTGTATATTTCTTTTTTATTTTGCTTGCTTTTAATTAATTTGTTTTTGTTTTATGTTTTGCTTTGCAGTTTAATAGCACAATCCAGTTTGATGTTTGGATCTTAGATACATGCTATGACAATAGTTTCATGCTTATGATACTTGCTTCAATTTATTTGCAATTACATTTGTATGGTCCTATTGTCAATAAAAGTCATCAGAAAAAGGAAATTCTTATTCAGACCTAGTTAACAGAGTCACAGCCTGATGAGGATACCAGCATAAATGAACCACTCATTGAAGTTTTAAGGTAAAATTCAGCACAGGATAGAGGATATAAAGGACTTCAATCAATTCTGTAAACTTTGAATCAATGTTCTTGCTTATTCAAAGTGACCGACATACTGTAAATTCAGAAATTATTGAGATGTTTCATTATTGCGGAAAATGCAACTGAACTTAAAACTCGTATTTTAGAAGCATTTGTATCATTTTGTACTAGAGATCTTTGAGTTTTGCATTAATTAAAAATCGCAATCCGGGCTGATTTAATTTTCTTAGATCGCAATAATAAATGAACGCATTAATTTCTGATTTTACAGTATATCATCATGAATTACATGGATGTAGTGTTGATTGACATTTCGTAATGAATACTGCTTAAGCAGGTGCTATGACCCGTCTTGAACTAAATATGAAGTATGATGATTTCCTCATTGTCAAAGGCCTCATGTTGACTGCAAGATGAAAAATAACAATTATATCATTGTTCTATTGCTTTGTTTTACTCATTATAAATTGGGGATTTTGCCTCATGTACATTTACTCTATATCCTTTCATTGTGTACTTGTTACAATATCTCCGTAGCAACCTCATTGACAAGGAGAGTATTACATTGTATGTGTGAATGTATGAAAATAGGATACATGTATTTATGATATTTTATGCATTGTACATGTATGTGTTATTTGGTTGTCATAATAATAAATAAAGAAACTAATAATAGAAACTCAGCACAATTAGCAAATAACAAATAAAGTATTGCCAAAAAAACATAGCACATTGAAAATTTACTATATCCTATTCCCTTTTTATACGACCCCAAAACAATTTTTGAGGTTGTAAAATGGTATGGCGTTGTCATTGTTATCGTCTGTAGAAATTTAGTTTCTGTATGATAACTTCAGTTTTAGTTGACTATTAAACCCTTATGCAATTTTTACTCAATGTTCCTTTTTAGAAACTTAATTTTTTCAAACTTTGAAAAGTTTCTTAGAGATACACCCTTCTCTTTAAAGCCAAATGGCATTCAAGGAAAGCATGAAATAAAGGTCAAGGTCACCTAATAATCAGTATTTCAATGTCCAATGTTTAATACAAAGTTTAACCAAATTAACCAAGAATGTGGATAATTAGATGATGAATGTTAGAAATATGACCATCCTTTTCAACCAAATACTATTTCTTGAAGCTGAGAAAAAGATCTAACAATATATTTTCTGTGTTCCGTATGTCTCAAAAGAAATATTTTCAAGACAATTCAACTCCAGTTGTAAATAGAAAACGACGTGAAAGTAAACCTACGCCTCCTGAACGAGAATTCTCCAAACGTACAAACATAATGAACTCCCCAGATAATTCTCAGCACCAGGACCTGTCCTTTATTCAAGATAATCAGCCACCGCTACCGCAGTCTACTTCTCCATCCCAGTTTCCATCGTCACAACCCAACCCCGTTAATTGTAATATAAATAAATAAATAAATAAGCTTTATTTAGAGTCGGCATGGTTAAAACAACTTACAACATAAGCTCTGTTGCTATGCCATTACGAATTTTTGTAGTCTTTCCCAAGATGATGTATGCAAAATAGCCTGTAAACTTAAAGAAATGTTACGCAGTGAAATTGACTACACCATAAAAAGTACTATAGACCACTATAAAGGTGAAATATTTAGACTTAATTCCGAGAATGAGAAATTACATGAAGATCTGGACGCTCTAGAACAATACGGCAGGCGTGAACTAATGCGCATTAATGGAATTCCGAACGGAGGTCAACAAGAAACAACGGCCAATACAACTAAGCTAGTCACTGATCTAATTAAGTCCATAGAGCCCGATCTTAATGAGTCCGATATCATACGATCGCATAGAATTGGGAATCCAGTCAGGGTTGGCGAGCACGGACGTGCTTTACCACCACGCCATATTATTGTCCGTCTCAAAGATTCTAACGTGAAAAAGCGCATATTGAAATGTAGAAAGAACTTGAAGGATAAACCAGAATACCGTTCAGTTAACATAAACGAGGATCTCACAAAAATTCGTAATGGCATAGCATACCGGGCGCGACAACTTAAAAAAACTAAAATTGGTTACGGATACATGGACTATTGACGGGAAAATTTTTGTGAAAGTTCGAGACAGGGTCGTATTAGTCAATAATGTAACAGCGCTAAATAAACTAGCTAGTGAGATTGGTAGGGATGCTATTAAAGTTATCAATGACATCAACACTAAATCATCGGAGCACAACAGACCTAGATCCTCAAAGGGGCTCACTCGAGTCAAAGAACATCCGCAATCGTATGCATCGCCGCAACACCAAACCATGCTAAATCACATTATTGATTATTGATTGTACTTTATTAAAACACAATAAACTGTTCTATCTGCAATAAACTGTTCACTAGTTGTAATTGTCATTTTCTCGCAGTGTGTATAAATCCATTCCATTCTTATTCTTTGTTACAACCATGTGTTTTTTTTTTTTTTTATGTGTATCCAATGATTTGTATAGTATAATACAAATCATTGGTGTATCTAGTTGGCCAAAGATAAATATAGAAATGGTATGGTTCAACAGTTTTCAAACTAAATTCAATAAACATGTTTTGGGGTTATCTAGGCCTATTCATTATTGGAATATTGTACCGTAAGATACTACACGCAGTCCACAGTCCGTAGTAAATTGCAATCCAGGTCAAGGTTTTTCATTGATTGTAGTGACCAATCACATGATTTGTGAAAGTGACGCACTTTATGTTTATTTATTTTTCAGTTCACGTGACTTCTCAACAATCATCATCGCTACTCACGCGTAAAGTTATATACAAACAGGTCCGTTTTATACTCAACTGGATTTTTTTTCTTAATATCGCTATATTCATTAATAAATGTACTACAAGATACAACATACAAATTAAATACAGTATATATATCACAATATATGTCAAGGTCTTCTATTATAGCTATGACCAATCACATGATCATAATGGTTTGTGAAAGTGACTCTTGTATGTTCGTTTTTACCTGTATCATGCAAAATCGCTATTACTATATTTGATACAATCACCATTCGTTATCCAACCACAAGTGATTTTTTTTTATCATAATGTATTGCTATCCATGCCATACCATGTAGAAATGTTATTGCCCAAGAGGGTTAGGGTCTACATTTTTTTTTATCCATTTCTAGTATACAGATACCACATACTAATAGTAGTAAACTCCAAACCAAGTCAAGGTCTTTCATTGATTACAACGACCAATCAAACCATCCTAAATGTACGGTGTACTTATATGATTCGTTCTTACACATGTCATGTGATTTCTTAAAGGGATATTGTCTACCAGCTGCGTAATTTTTTCATACTCAAATTTATTGTCGATTTCCGTACTGACCTTCATAAAATGAAGATTAACACCGAGTTATGTTGCAAAAGATACGATTTTTTGACAAAAAAGACCCAAAAAAGAATTATTGTCCGGATGACAATATTCAAATCTATTCATATGGCCTTCTATACGAACACGTCTTGAGCATGCGCACTGTTTAGAAACAATAAACAACATGTGGTTCTTGGGCAAAAGAGAAACTGTCAACGCGTGGAAGAAAGCGGACTTTGACGGATTCAGAGATAAAGAGGAATAGAAGTGAAGTATCTTCCAAATGGAACAAATGCAGGATATATGTAGGGGATCAGTTGGACCGTTGCCGTTGGATGGAGCGAACTCAAGGAAGTGCTTGATTATTGTTGATAGGTAAGCCGAGCATGTTGCCTTCTTTTCTCAATCGTTTTTCATATTTTATGAATTTATGATGATGCCTATTATCATTTTCGGTAGATATTAATCAATATATTTAATTTTGCACCTGGCAACAGCAAATTATTGTCAATGAGTAGCATAAAACGGCCGTATTTGCGAGGTAAACAAACACAAATTTTAAGAGGCCAGCAAAGGGGAAATGGGAGTGCAAAAATGATATCAATGACAATGCAGTTTATTATTATCAATTTAAAAAGAAATATCGAATCAATTCATTTTTAATGCAAGTATTAAAACTGTACATGGCTTAATGAAAACCCTATAAAGTTCTTTTTATTCAAGCAAATTTATTTCTTTGATATACAACATATAATTAGGCTTTTAATTTTATCAAATTTCAACATATAATTAGGCTTTTAATTTTATCAAATTTCAACAACTTGGACAAGAAACTTAGTTTTGGGAACCAAAAGTATATACCTTACTTTCTGCGAATTATCACTATAATGGAAAATCAGTATGTATTTTTCAAATAAAAGCTTTCTATTTAAAGAAGCTTCATTTCAATTGCACTTTTAGTTTGGATCCTGTAAGTATAATATATAATTATAAACAAGGTTTTGAAGAAATGATATGAATATCCATTGAAATTTTCAAGTTTCAGAACTTTTTTTTATATATGACTACAAAATTTTACTGAAAATTTCAGAAATGTCCTAAAATACATATTTTAGACCATGGCTAAATGAAAATCATTTTAATTCCTTTATGCAAACAAGTTCATATCTTGGGTACTGGAAATACATTACATAAATAAGGTTAAAAGTACTTTCAACAAGTTTGAACATAACACTTTGTTATGGGAGCCAAAATTATATCTTCCTGTCTGTGAATTATCACCATAGTGGAAAATCCGTATGTATCTTTTATATAAAAAGCTTTCCATTTAAATAAGTGTCATTTCAGTAGCATTTTTAGTTTGGATCCTGTAAGTATGATACATAAACAAGGTTTTTAAAAAATAATATGAAGATCCATAGAAATTTGCAAGTTTCAGAAACTTTTCTATATATGTGACTATAAAATGTCCTGAACTGCATATTTTAGACTATGACTAAATGAAAATCGTTTTCAATTTCCTTATGCAAACCAAGTTTATTTCTTGACTATTCTAAAAACATTACATTAACTAGTTTTTTACTACATTTCAACAATTTTGGACATAATTTTTAGTTCAGGGAGCCAAAATTATACTTTACTATCTTAGAATTATCAACATAGACATGATAGAGGGAAATCAATATGTATTTTTCATATAAAGGCTTTCTATTTAAAGAATTGTCATTTGAACTGCTTTTTATCCCCTCGTCAACGAAGTTGCGAAGGGATATAGTAACGCTACCGTCCGTCCGTCCGTCACATCCTTGTGAACACTCTAGAATCAACATCCTTCAATGGATTTTGACCAAACGTGGTACATACTTAGTCCTTAAGAGAATTTGAAACCCTATTGATTTTCAAGGTCAAAGGTCAAGGTCACAGGGTCAAATTTTTACTGCGTAACATCCTTGTGAACACTCTAGAATCAACATCCTTTAATGGATTTTGACCAAACTTGGTACATACTTAGTCCTTAAGAGAATCTGGAACCCTATTGATTTTCAAGGTCGTATGTCAAAGATCAAGGTCACAGGCTAAAAGTTTTACCGCATAACATCCTTGTGAACACTAGAATCAACATCCTTCAATGGATTTTTGACAAAACTTGGTACATACTTAGTCCTTAAGATAGCCGAAACCCTATTGATTTTCAAGGTCATAGCCTTATAGGTCAAAGGTCAAGATAACCGGGTCAAAATTTTACCACGTAACATCCTTATGAACACTCTAGAATCAACATCCTTCAATGGATTTTGACCAAGCTTGGTACATACTTAGTCCTTAAGAGAATCTGGAACCCTATTGATTTTCAAAGTCAAAAGTCAAGGTCACCAGGTCAAATTTTTAGGCGAGGGGATATGCCACGCTTTGCCCTTGTTTAGTTTGGATCTTGTAAGTATGATTAATAAACAAGATTTTTAAGAAATAATGTGAAGATCCATAGCAATTTGCATGTTTCACAGTGTGTGAATTTAACAGTAGACCGATGGCCCATGTCTGTGTTAAAATCATGCATGTTTTTGTAAAATTATCTAAATTTTTTAGGCAAATTACTACTAAAACTGGTAATTTCAGACAAATGTGATTTTGTAGTGATTGATATTTGTACTTTTGATTTAGATATTCTGACCAAGGTAATTCTAGAGTAGAAGAAATGAGCAGCCATCACATTTCAACGAAACGGATGAAACTGGAGAAATCTAGTTCATTTGTGAACCCATTTGAGTATGTTCATTTTGTTAAAGATTAGACATACATGTATTCTACATTATGTTTATAGGTAACATTGTCAATATTGTTCAACACAGTCACTTGTATAACAGTTTCCTATTAATTATTGTGGCTTGCATAGTGATACTACTAGTAGCTATATTATATATAGGGATCATGTTGGCTTCTGCGTCATCGTTACATTTTCATCAATCCACAAGCTGAAATGGCCAGTCCTCCTTAGCTACTTACGGGAATGAAACCAAACTGGGACAGAATTGACGCACGTCTGGCACACCAAATTTTTTCCTGGAACTTTGATGTAATTTTGTCTCTTTATATTGTGTTGTGTAGATGTGTGCTGGATAGATGTATAAAGATTTAATATTATTTTGAAAAGCTTTTTCGTTATACAGCTGCACATCAGAACCATATAGCAAAATTTGTTTCGATATTATACACATACACTGTAATAAACAATTATTTTTTATTCTTACAGTCTCTCAATAGATATTACTGAAGAGGGCAGTGATGTTGGTGATGATTCTGACGATGGAGATTTTGAACCTAACCTCAACTTCACTCTAAGGTTTGTCATGTTAATTTCATATGTTTCAGTTGTAACTTACATATTTGAAATTTTGTCCTAATAACAGAACCATGCATGATCATATGTCATAGGAGCTTTATTATACCCCCGCTCCACTGGAAAGGGGGAGGTATACTGTTTTACCTCTGTCCGTCCGTTTGTCCCAAGATGTTCATAACATTTTTCTCAGTAATTATTTATGGCAGCAATCTGATATTTGATCATAGGCTTCAGAAGGGTCAATCGAAAGTCGCAAACCCGCTGCGTTGTCCATGGTCAAGTCTGGTAGAAGTCCCATCCGATGAAGGGAAAGACATCAACAACAAATGAAGATCAGGTATGATTTGGGTAACAGACACCCTGTAACCATTGACCAGCTCGTGATGCCTGCCGTAGAACTTCTTGAGGGATGACCACAACCTAAAATCTGTCTACAAATCACTCAAATCCTTCATAAAGTGGACTTGTAATGATATGTTTAGTTGCTCATTCACTATACATTCGAGATATTCATCTTGAATTGAAAGTTAGGGCTCCATAGATCATAATCTCTATTGTTTTATTCTTGTGAATTACATTGTATGTATTTTTCTACTTCAGGTGGCAGAGAAGTTACAACAAAAAGACAGCTAGATGGTCTGTGCAGCCTGTTAAAGCTGACAAGTCATATTCCTATGTTCCAAGACTATTAAGGGTCATCATTTGTATGAGACTGCAAGATAATGAAGGAATGAATTAACGTGTGCAGTTGGAAGTAGATGATCCCAGAAGAATCTCGGTCCATCTTGCACCAATTCCACAACCTCCAACTCGGGATGATATTGTAGCATCTCAGAAATCCAGATTTGAAGACCAAGACAAAACAATTGACTATATTGTCGCATAAAATAAATTTAGATTGTCACTCTTTGTTTTTCCTGGTCTGACAGAAGTTCTGCACATTTAGAGCAGAAAAGTACCCAAGTCAGGATAATGGGCATTACAAATTGTCCAATGCACAATAATGATAACACTCAGTGTGTTGGTCTAGTTAGTACAAACCAGGACAACTTTTTAGGACCTCACAAGAAACATCTCTGCCAAGTTTGGTTAAATTCTGTTCGGCTGTTCTCAAAAAGAAGATGAAAATGTTGTTTCCCATAGGGTTTCAATGCAAACTTTGACCTCCGCTGGTGGCCATTTTGAATTTTCAAATGGTGCAAACAGTAACAACACATGTTAAAGACATTCATAGGAACATATATACCAGATTCCCATTCAATCCCTTCAGCGGTTCTTGAGAAGAAGTTTCTTGAAAATCGACCAATCAGAATTTTCAGTCACATGGTGGCCATGTTTTTTGACGAATCTGCACAAAAGTAACAACTCTTGTGTAGGACCTCATAGAAAACATCTCTGCCAAGTTTGGTTTTGAATTATATAAAAGACTGTCAGTCCATTTTAGAAGAAGTTGTCAGTGCTGATAGAACAAAAAATAATAATAAAGATGGCAAAACTTTCAAATTAAATTTACAATTCCAACTGACCAACTTGTGAAATTAACAACTCATTAGGGTTGATTTATTTTTTATTTTTGGTGTTTTAACGCCACTTTCAGCAATATTTCAGCTATATCATGGCGACCAGTTTTAGTGGTGGAGGAAACCAGAGTACCCAGACAACCACCGACCATAGGGAAGCAAGTGGTAAACTTTATCATTAGGGTATATGGGATAAAATACAAAATATTTCATGAACAAGTTTTAATTAAATCGTCTAGGAATGAAACCCTTGTATTGTCCATATAGATCAGGATATGTGTCCCTAATTTTCCAAGTACAACAGCTTGGGATCACACGTCTGACCCCAGCTCCAAGTCGGCCATGTGCCCAAATGGTATACTGGCGGTAGGCTGCATACCTATTGGATCTGTTGTAATCCTCGTCATTACTACAAGTTCCTCTCGAAACATTCTAGCAACCCCCAACACTTCCTCATCAAGGACAATCCGATCAAAGTCCTGTAATAAAGACAAGAGATTTAATAAAAACAGAGTAAAGACAGATGGTTATACATTCATCTAGAAAAATGAGCTTTATTTAAAAAAGAAATATAATTCATTATAAGTGAAATAGTTTGCACAAATTCAGTTTAGAGAAATAAAAAAAAGTCTTATTTTGGAAGGAAAGATTTTCTCGTGGGACTTTCTTATGACCACAGTTTTATTTCGTTTTTTTGTTGGTATATGGGAGAACCATTTTGGTCTTGCAATTTTTTTTTTATCAATTTACCCCTCAAGCTATTCAATTTTAATTTTATGGTTTTTTTCCTAAAAAATATTTTGATTCTGAATCTTTGGCTGGACAGGAGAAAAAAATATATTCCGACTTGACATTTTCACAGTATAATCATATACTTGCCAATTTCACAGTATAATCGTATACAAAATTTTGAAGAAAAAAAAATTATTCCAGCACTTCGCCAATCCAATTAAAATTAGATCTACGCACTTGCTCCCTATTTTAGATCTAATTATACCCCCGCTCCCCGAAGGGGGAGGGGGGTATACTGTTATACCTCTGTCCGTCCGTCCTTCCAAAATATTTTTCATCACATTTTTCTCAGCAACTATTGATGGCAGAAATCTGATATTTGGTCACAAGCTTCACATAGGTATGCCATATCGTGGGAAGCGTTTTTGGAACCATCAGATTCCTACTTCTTGTTTGCCGACTTAGTTGGTTTTTATCCACATTGAACATATATGCACATTTTTCTCAACAACTATTGATGGCAGAAATCTGGTATTTGGTCACAAGCTTCATATAGGTACCCCATATCATGGGAAGTGGCAGGGGTATCATAAGTGAGAATTAGATCACAGTTCACCTTGTTTTAATTAGATTGGCACTTCGCCGGAAAATAAGAAAATATGATTTCTGTGGCGTCTGAAAAAACATTTCTACGTGACATAGCCCCCTTCAAGGTAAATGGTCAGTCCCATATTATTTTGCAGCAACTGTCTTGTGGAACTAGAAGTAAGGTCTCTTTTGTTTCTAATCCAGCCCAAATTTCTCTGAAACATTCCAGTCAATTAACAAATAAAACAACACTGGCTACGTCATTCGTTTTTATCAGACATGTCAGTATTTCACTGTGTTCTACATGTATGTCTCTGTTTTCATATTGTCGGTAAACTGGCTAAAATAAATTAATTTAACACGTGTATCAAAATCTCGGGGAACAACTTCATAACTTATAAGAAGAAAAAAACTAATTTAGTTATTTTTAACGCCGGCAAAAATTTCCGATCGAAAATACGTAGTTGAGCTTGTCCCCATAGGGTGCCTCCTGGCATGTTTTCAATGGTTATCGTGGAAATATCGGCTGAATCTGTCAAGGCATGTAGTTTTCATCAAAGAAAATCTATTCCTGATAAAGAAATTATTTATTCTACGTCTTTTAGATACAATCGGTTCGCAAATAGCTTTTTTCCTCAACTTTTATAGAAACTTACCTCAATATCCATGCTGCAGCATCCGGGCTACTGACATAAAAATAGATAAATAAATAGAGTTGGCCTCGCCCAGGTCAGTGCATAATTAATTAGCTTCCGGTAACGATGGTCAGCTTTTTTAGTCGAAAAAACAACGTTTCGGAGCGTATTCATCAATAATTCAGTGTTTAATCTTCATTTTATGAAGGTCAGTACGGAAATCGACAATAATTTTGGGTATGAAAAAATTATTGTGGATATTGTCTACCAGCTGCGTAATTTTTTCATACCCAAAATTATTGTCGATTTCCGTACTGACCTTCATAAAATGAAGATTAAACACTGAATTATTGATGAATACGCTCCGAAACGTTGTTTTTTCGACTAAAAAAGCTGACCATCGTTACCGGAAGCTAATTAATTATGCACTGATCTGGGCGAGGCCAACTCTATTTATTTATCTATTTTTATGCCAGTAGCCCGGATGCTGCAGCATGGATATTCAGGTAAGTTTCTATAAAAGTTGAGGAAAAAAGCTATTTGCGAACCGATATTGTATCTAAAAGACGTAGAGATAAATAATTTCTGTATCAGGAATAGATCTGAAACATTTGAAAGAATGAAAACTACATGCCTTAACAGATTCAGTCGATATTTCCACGATAACTATTGAAAACATGCCAGGAGGCACCCCATGGGGGCAAATTGTTGAAGCAGCTACTAGAGTTATTTTCGATCGGACTTTTTTGCCGGCCTTAAAAATAACTAAATTAGTCTTTTTCCTCATATAAGTTATGAAGTTGTTCCCCGAGATGTTGATACACATGTTAAATTAATTTATTTTAGCAAGTTTTACCGACAATATGAAAACAGAGACATAGAACACAGTGAAATACATGTCTGATGAAAACGAATGACGTAGCCAGTGTTGTTTTATTTGTTGATTGACTGGAACGTTTTAGAGAAATTTGGGCTGGATTAGAAACGAAAGAGACCTTCTAATTCCACAAGACAGTTGCTGGAAAATATTAATGGCAAATTATATGGTACTGACTATTGACTTTGAAGGGGGCTATGGTTTTTTTCAGACGCGACAAAAATCATATTCTTTTACATTTGTATTTGCCGGAATGATTTTTTTTTCTTCAAAATTTTGTATATGATTATACTGTGTCTGTGAAAATGGCAAGTATATGATTTTATTGTGAAAATGGCAAGTCGGAATATTTTTTTTCTCTCCTGTCCTGTTGCAAGACCAAAATGGTTCTCCCATAAGCAAAAAAAAAACAAAAAAAACGAAATAAAACTGGTCATCAGAAAATCTTTCCTTCCAAAATCTAAAATAAGACTTTCTTTATTTCTCTAAACTGAATTAGTGCAAACTATTTCACTTATATAAATGAATTATTTAAAAACAAAATAGAGCTCATTTTTCTAGATGAATGTAAAATAAATTCTACATGTAATCAAAATTACATTTTTTCTTTATAGTATTCTGAAAGTTCTGTTTCAAAACACGATGGCAGTACATGTAGTGACAGTGATACACAGGCCCCAAGGGGTAGAGGAAGAGGCAGGGGGAAAAAGAGAACCAGGGGGAGTACAAGGAGACCATCAAGAAGAGGGGCAAGAGGAGGAAGAGAGACTTGTGCACCAAATAGGGCCGATATTGCTCTTCAGACGAGGCAAAGAAGAGATCAAGAACGTCAGGTATCAGATTGCTAAAAAAAATATAAAATAATACTTTCATAAGGCGAGGATGGTATCAGGAAACCACGCTTGTCAGTTGGATGGGACGATAAAAATCATAATTTTTTTCTGGCGCATATTATACTATATCAACACGACGGGTGCCACTAGTGGAGCAGGAACTGCTTACCCTTCCGGAGAACCTGAGTTCACCCCCGGTTTTTAGTGGGGTTCGAGATACTCGATCTTTAGTTTTATATATATGTTTTGTCGATTGTTGTTTGTCCTTTTGGGCATTGTATTGTCTGCTCTACTTCGATATACGGTTTCTGATTGCCCCTTTGGTATCTTCAAACTCTTCTTACCCCTAGCATGTTAAAGACCCCTTTATAGGGTTCGATAAGAGTAGGCTCAGTAGGGCCGCTATGAAGGTGGTACTCACACCCGCCACCTGGAGAGGGGGTTTCATCCAAGCCTTGGCTTATCCCCCAATGCACTATAAATAAATGAGCTTAAACTAAACACTGCATTGAAAACCTCATTGATTTTAATCAAAATTAAGTTTTTAATTTGTTTTTTATGTAATGCATTTTTTTTTTGTACTTGAACTGTAAAGCACTCCCATTGATTTCATATTAATCATTAAAATGATTTATTTATTTATTTAAGGAGAGAATATCAAGACTAACCGAAGACCAGCTCAGGACCATTGTGAACGAGATGGTAGTTAGGCATCCTGGGTACGTCTTTGACATCCTTGATAGTCAGAATACGACACCAAGTGGAGGACATCATCCACCAGAAGGCAGTACATCACCAGAGTGGTGTACCTGCTCCTACTGCAGGGATATGCCATCAGAAGCTGAGAGGCATTGCTGTGGCAGGAACCCAGAAAATTGCTACTCTCAAATAGCAGTATGTATAAATTTCTATATTTTTTTTTTACAATAAATGATTTTCCAAGTTTCATGTGCATTTAAAACCTGAAAGGGATGTATTTAGGACCATCTCAGATGGATGTTTGATATATGCAAGTATGAGCAGCAAAAGTGTATGCCAGTGTAAGTTCATTATTTACTAATTTTTTTAACAAGGTGTGCCTCTCAGCAAAGATCTTCCAGGAAGCACTATAAAAATCTCAATTTTTTAAGGCAACCAAACCTTCATACTTTTAATTGTCAATTTCAGTGGATCCCAATACCTACATGTATGAAATAAAACTTGCAAATGTATTATGGGATCGACCATTTAACTTGCAGGGGGGAGGGAAAGTTTTTTATCCAAAAAATATTTTTATTCTGAATCTTGGGAAGAAAAAAAAATTTGGCTGTTCAGGAGAAAAGAAAATATTCCGACTTGCAATTTTCACAGTATAATATGCATCAGAAAAAAAAAGAATATGATTTTTGTCGTGTATGAATAAAAAAACATTACCCCCCTTCAATTTAAATGGTCGGTCCTGAATGGTTTATTACCATGTCTTTACTCTATTTTTATTAAATCTCTTGTCTTTATTGTAGGACTTTGATCTGATTGTCCTTGATGAGGCAGTGTTGGGGGTTGCCAGAATGTTTCGAGAGGAACTTTTAGTAATGCCCCATGACCAGGATTACAACAGATCCAATAGGTATGCAGCCTACAGCCAGTATACCATTTGGGCACATGGCCGACTTGGAGCTGGGGTTAGACGTGTGATCCCAAGCTGTTGTACTTGGAGAATTAGGGACAAGTATCCTGATCCATATGGACAATACAAGGGTTTCATTCCTGGACGATTTGATTAAAACTTGTTCATGAAATATTTTGTATTTTATCCCATATACCCCAATGAGTTGTTAATTTCACAAGTTGGTCAGCTGGAATTGTAAATTTAATTTGAAAGTTTTGCCATCTTATTATTATTATTAGTTCACCTGACCCGAAGGGTCACGAGAGCTATTGCTACCACTGGGCGTCTGTCGTTAGCTTTTTGCATTTAAATCAACTCTAAAACCACTAGGCCAATTTGAACCAAACTTTGGTGGAATGGTCCTTGAGTGCTCCCCTTTCAGAATTGTGTCCGACAATCCCCCCGCCAACCAACATGGCTGCCATTACTAAAAATATAAAATTTTGCAAAAAATCACTTAAAAATTATCTTCTTTGAAACTGCTGGGCCAAATGGGCCCAAACTATGGTGGAATGGTCTTCAGATGGTCCTCTTTGATAATTGTGTCAAGACAGACCTGCCCTCCATTCAAGATGGCTATTGTTACTAAAAATAGAAATTTGTTCAATTGTCCATTGCTGCTTTATTATAAAGCTAAATGAGCTCAAATTTTTACTGCAGCTACATGGAAATTAGGTAGTTTAACATATTTTAGCGGCCTAGCTGGTGAAATATATCCCGCCGAGGATGCCAAAAATTATGTAGCGGCTAGCTGGTGAAATAAATAAACCACAAGTTATATTCTATCCCTTGATAGAATCCTCAAATATACCAAGATATAACTGATATAAAAATATTGACAAAGTGATTCTATGTGTCGCTTTACATGTATTGGTAAAGCAATACTATGTCTCGTGTACAGTACTAACTTTTAGTACCGGGTCATCTAAACTTCACTAATGTGAACGAAAAATATAAGGGAAAACATGGCAAAATTCATGGAATACTATATGATTTAATATATCATTTATTTTCTCAACTTATTCTCAATGTCACAGATAAAATCAAAACAATTGAATATATTTGGATCCTGAGCTCTTACAGGATATGTGGATAAAATGCATTAATATATACAACAATCAAAATTACTTTGTCTCCAGATACATTGATTGATTAACTAATTACAGTAGTAATTACTAATTTACGCTACCGGGTATTTATCTACTTATGAAAATAGTTGTTATTGAACAAAGTTCTTTCAAATTGTAATCTGAACAGAATTTAACCAAACTTGGCAGAGATGTTTCTTGTGAGGTCCTAAAAAGTTGTCCTGGTTTGTACTAACTAGATCAACACACTGAGTGCCATCATTATTGCGCATTGGGCAATTTGGAAAACCATTATCCTGACTTGGGTATTTTTCCTCTCTAAATGTGCAGACCTTCTGTTAGACCAGCAAAGACTAGTATTACTGTGAGCACAGCTCACTAAGATATACCCCCCACATCTGTGCAACCGCCGATGACAGAGGAATCCCCATATGGGTCTGCATAAGGCACAGGCCATTCACGTTCATCAACCACATGATGGAGGACGCCATACCAAATATCCTGTAATTAGATTGTACTGACATTTAAAGATTGTGTTTTCCCATGATTTCAACAGAATAATTAATAATTTACGACAAAAGAGATGATTTCAATTTTCCCATTGTGAACTTTCCATTTATATGTAGCGATATTCCAGCAGCACCTGCATATGGAGTATTTATCTCTCAGATGATACGATATTCTAGAGCTTGTGGTTCCTATCAGAATTTCCTTGATAGAGGGTTGCTGCTAACAAGGAAGCTACTGAACCAAGGGTTCCTTTGGGTAAAGTTGAAGACATCTCTACGAAAATTTTACGGTTGCATGACTTGGTTGACCGTTATGGAATATCTGTGTCACAAACGACCACGGATATGTTCCACTTGTCGTAAACACTTCCTGGTCCTTTCCTCATTCACGACTTATTATCGGGTTCGTAACTAGATTAACACGGGTGCCACTAGTGGAACAGGCACTGCTTACACTTCCGGAGCACCCGAGTTCACCCCCTGTTTTTAGTGGGGTTCGGGTTACTGGATTTTTGGTTTTATATATATGTTTTGTCGATCGTTTTTTGTACTTTTTCTTTTGGCCATTGTATTGTCTGTTCTACTTCGATATACGGTTTCAGATTGCCCCTTTGGTATCTTCAAACTCTTTTTATTTAACTTGTTAATTCTCATTATCTTGTTTCCATTCCAGAAGAAATTTTAATACCACATTAACTATTTCTAACTATAAGGCCTATCACTCTTGACACTTGAATTTTATTTATTACCATAAAGGAAACACTTTGGGCTTTGGTTTCCAAGTTGATTTTTACAGATGTAAGATATGAGCCAATGAACCCATTATAATACATATTTGCCAGTTCCTCCATGACAATTGTGATAACACCCATAGTTTTACTTACAAGAAATTTTTCTACTGTCTTTCCTACTTCAGCAGTGTGCCAGTAATGGTTGACGATATCTTTCACCCACACGAGCAACTCCTTATTCTCTTTTTCCTGACCCACCTAAAAAAATAAAAATTTATACTACAAAAGGAAATGATCGTGATAACAAGCCTAAGTTTAAAACTTGAATCAAACTGTATAAATTCATGCAGCTTGTATTTATAAAATGCAGCACTTTTGAATGTTTTATCATGTTATACAAATTCTGTGCTCAGTTAAAGTCATATAGTGCTTTATGGAGATACACTACAGGCTCAGGTGAGCCTGTATCGCTCACCTGACATAAATAAGCCCTCTTAAGAATGTCTGCAAGTCAATATGCCAAAGTCATGTATCAAAAATAAAATCATTTCTTCCAGTAGCAGCTGAGACATCTTTAACGGAAGTGTGAACGGACGGACAAGGTGTTTGCAATATAACCCCTTCTCTACGAGTGGGGGTATAAAAATCAGGTATATGACCATCCAATGAACATTTCTGCCAAGTTTGGTTCAAATCTGTTTTGTGGTTTCAGAAAAAAAGATGAAAATGTGAAATTCCCATAGGGTCCAATGTTAAACTAAGTCAAGTCATGGCGGCCATCTTGGATATGCGATCGGCACAAAAATAACAAACTTGGTACAATGTAGAGGACCACATAGACATCATTTCTATAATGTTACAATTCCATCGGCTGGGTATTTTATAACAAGAAGATTTTCAAAGTTGGATTTCCGATCTGCACCAAAATAACAAATCTGATGGAAGACCTCTTAATGAGCATTTCTGCCAAGTTTGGTCCAAATCTGTTCAGTGGTTTCAGAGAAGAAGATGAAAATATGAAAAGTTTACAGACACGGATGCAAAGTGATGACAAAAGTTGACAAAAGTTCACATGGCCCTTTGGGCCAGGTAAGCTAAAAACACATTGGCCCTCATCCTGAAATATCATTATATATATATACATATCAAGCATTCTGGTTTCATGATTTGATATGTCATTGAAGTCAATTAAAACTATAAATGTTTCATTTCCAATCATACCAAACATATAACAATATACGAGGCCATGCAAAGTTAATTTATTGGTTCACAGGCCATTTTTGATGAAAATCAATGAGGGAGGGAGGCACTTGTTTTCCTTTTTTATTGTCCCAAAAGAGTGATGAGGATGTTTTTTACATTGTTCATAGACAGAAAAAATTATAAGCGATGTAGTTTTTGGATTTTGTTTTATTAATATGGCAATAAAAATGGGTAATAAGGCACCTTTAAAAGAGATGAGGGAAATTATTTTTTGTTGGCCCCATAACAAATCTTACCTTTGTCAACTTCTTTCCCAAATTCTTAGTGCCATGACAAACATCAAAAGAGTGTTTGATGTCAGGGTAATCTTTCTCTGAAACATAAAAATTAACACTATTAATCATTTAAAAGTATTGTTGGGGAAGTAAATCAATTCTAATGAATTTACATTTTGTTGCACTTTGCATATTGCCATGAAAGAAACAGAAACATTACATAAGAAAGAATGCTTTTCGAGTGAATATGACATGTTAATTGATCTGCTGAATCAATACCGAGCATATTGACTTATTCCTAATAAGAAACAAATTGACTGAACATTTAACTTAGTTGTCAAACAGGTTGGAAGGTAGGAGAAATAAGTAAATCTTACTCATCAATGCAGCTATCTGGTTGTGAGCATCTGTAACAACTTCCACAACTCGCAAATGCTTTTCCCTAAAAAACTGCATCCCTTTCTGGAAACATGCCTTTTCCATATTTGTGCTCTTTCTGTCAGTGTTGCGCTTGTCCAAAGTCACAATAAATAGGATCTTCTTACTGTGATATTCCATGAAGGTATAGGAACAGTACTGTGCACTGTGTCCAGGGCTGTCCATCCTTCCATCCCCTGAAAATGATGTAAATTACCTAATTTTGGTCTATTACGTTTCTCTCAGTCAATCTGATATTTTATTAAGCCTCTTATCATAGTCCTTTTCTAGATGTATACAAATGAAAATGAATACATGTACATACAATTATTGTAAATGTTGGTAGTAATGACATGTAACTTTATATCAATGTAAGACCTTTATAAAACTGACATTTACATTGACAAGAGTTTAATTTCACTTAAAATGAAATTATATTGAAAGATCTATTCCCATGCATACAACCTTCGTTCGGTCTTTCCTTTAATTGGTCATAAGCAGTCTGTACCAAAAACTTTTTCAGCTACTAGCCCGAAATAGCTACTTTTGAGGTTTTCTTCTATTTGTTTGTATAAATTTCAGTCAAATTTCAATAGCTTGAACAACATTTTACTAGTTTCGAGCATTGGGCTAGTGGCTAAAGGCACAGACTGCCATAAGGTGTTCTAATAATAATTTACAAAATTTAGGCCAGATAAATTTAAATTCTAACATGACCTTCTTCTTTTGCTTTGTTAACAAACGAGCCAGTTATCCATTCGGTATAATCTCATTTGCACACGTGTCGGTGAATGTGAACGACTTTTGCATGGACAGCAAAATAATGACGATAGAGGGTGCAGTATTATTCAAGTTACATAAATTGTGTGCGACATTTTACGCAAGCGTAAATATAAATTACCGTCTTCCAATCAAAGTATACTACCGTATTTGTACTCTTAGACATATCAGAATAGAAATAAATAATGGAAGCCAGAATGTGTTTTGAGTTTTAACATGAATTAGCGGATATTAGTAAATTGTATCCCTTGCTTCTGGCTCGGGATAAAATACTAATATCCGCCAATCCATGTTACAACTCCCAACACATTCTGGCTTCCATGATTTATTTCTTTATCTTATATTCTCATCCTCTCACTCTCCTGTTTTTTGAGCAGCAAAATCACAATTCATTTTCAATTTTTGTGGAATTTTCTTAAAATTTCAGCAATTTTAGCACAAATTCAACTAATTATAAATTATAAATGCCTCCCTCCCTTCCCATATTTTTACTGACAGGACGAGAATGTAAAAATTTATTTCATGTGGCCTTACCCAGCACAATAAGATCTTTGTCCTGAAATTCACTGAGAACATCCTCCTGTTGTTGCATCCAAAACCTGTCAATTGAAGGCACAAGGTATGTTCTCTGGATACGATGAAATGTCGAAGAACTCAAAAATGGTAGTTTCAAACATTTTGCCAAAGTGAAAATTTTTTGGAAGTTGTTGCCTGAAATCAAAATAGACGAAGCTAACATTAAGTCTCCAGCATGCATGCGCATATTCAGTAGAGGTTGAGAGCACCATCTGTGATTTATATGTTCATTTGTGCAGACCTGCAAAGAGAATATAAGATATATGTACATGCATTTATAATAAAAGTCTAGCTATATGTAAATCAGCGAAATGACATAAACGGTGCTACAACTATAAATATAAAACATGTTTAAAATACAGTGTGTGTATATTTTCCGGCTAACTATTTTACAAGTTTGTAAATAATATTTTTGATAAAAGAAGATGAACTGTGAGCTAATGCACATGCTCATTTATGATACCCCCGCTCTTCGGTAAACAGGAAGTAGGAATCTGATGGGTCCAAAAACACTTCCCACAATATAGCATACCTATATGAAGCTTGTGACAAAATATCAGATTCCTGTCATCAATAGTTGCTTAGAAAAATGTGCATATACAAAATATATGTTCAATGTGTATAAAAATCAACAAAATCGGCAAACAGGAAGTAGGAATCTGATGGGTCCACAAACGCTTCCCACGATATGGGGTACCTATATGAAGCTTGTGACCAAATATCAGATTTCTGCCATCAATAGTTGCTGAGAAAAATGTTACAAAAAATGTGCATATATGTTCAATGTGTATCAAAACCAACTAAGTCGGCAAACAGGAAGCAGGAATCTGACGGGTCCAAAAACGCTACCCACAATATGGTATATCTCTATGACGCTTGTGACCAAATATCAGATTTCTGCCATCAACAGTTACTGAGAAAAGTGTGACGAAAAATATCTTGGACAGGCAGAAGGACAGAGGTAAAACAGTATACCTTCCTCCCCCTTTGGGGAGCGGGGGTATAAAAACAAACAAAAAACAAAATTTTAGTAAATACAACATACTCACCCACTTGATGTAGATTGCAGATGCAATGATCTCAGTGGACATAGATATAGCTTCTCCACAGTCCTTAAATGTACAGTTGGAATTGACATGTGTTGTAGCTAAGTCCATAAGCTGTCTCTGGTACACAAGAACAGGACGATCACTTGTCAGCAAGTCAACTTCTTCCTCTTTTTTAATTCTGTGAATTCCTATTCCTAGGTCGATCTCTTGGTCATCCAAAGGTTCATCCTCACCATAATCAGATTCATCAGATTCCTCGATGGGGAGGTGTTCGGCATTGTTATGTCTGTGTAGAAGAGACAAGTAACACAATGTGTATTACCATTAAAATAATGTACATGTATCTGAATTGGATCAGTTGGTATGAATGCAAGTTTAAACAACTGTCCTGTTGAATACATTAAAACCTCATTTTTTATAACATCTGCTTAGTATTACAATTTTCAATGTGTATTAAACAAACTATGTCAGCAAACAGGAAGTAGGAATCTCACTGGTCCAAAAAAATGCTTCCATTATATGGCATACTTATATGAAGCCCATGACCAAATATCAGATTGCTGCCATAAATAATTACTGAGAAAAATATCTTGGGACAGACGGATGGACAGAGGTAAAACCGGTGGAGCAGGGTATAATAAAGCTCCTATGACATGATCATGCATGGTTCTCTTAATTTATTAGGACCAAATTTCAAGTATGTAAGTAAGTTACAACTGAAACATATGAAACTAGGAAGAACTGTTTTAGATACCTAAAACTTACGTCTCCCCTTAATGCGGCCATCTGTACAACAACCCATCTTGAAAGACAAAAATGTTATGGCCTGGACAAGAAAATAATATTTAAAAAACCATTATTTGAACTGGAGGTCAAAGGTCAAGGTCCCACGAAGGTCAGTATGGTATGCAACACATCGCATTATGGTCATACACCCACATACCAAATATCATTGACCTATCTCGAAAGAGTAAAATGTTATGGCCCAGACAAGAAAATACTATCCAAAAACAATTATTTGACCTTGAGGTCAAAGGTCAAGGTCACACAAAGGTCACTACGGTATGTGACACACTGCCTTATGGTCATGCACCCACAAATCAAATATAATTGACTTATCTGGAAAGAAAAAAAAATTATGATCTGGACAAGCTTTGCTGAGAAGAAGCGGAAGAAGGAAAAATCAGACTAAAACAATATGTCTCCCTTCGTTCGAAGGGGAGACATAATTAATATGACAAACCTTAGAGTGAAGTTGAGGCTAGGTTCAAAATCTTCATCATCAGAATCATCACCAACATCACTGCACTCTTCAGTAATATCTATTGAGAGACTGTAATAATAAAAAATAATTGTTTATTGGTGTATGTGTATAATATCGAAACAAATTTTGTAACATGGTCCTGATGTGCTGCTGTATAATGAAAAAGCTTTTCAAAATAATATTAAATCTATAATCTAAATACATGTATTCAGCACACATCTACACAGACAACCCAATATCAAGAAACAAAATTATATCAAAGTTCCAGGCAAACATTTGGTGTGCCAGAAGCGTGTCAATTCTGTCCAAGTTTGGTAACATTCCCATAAATAGCTAAGGAGGAGTCACACGACTGGCCATTTCAGCTTGTGGATTAATGAAAATGTAACGATGACGCAGAAGCCAACATGATCCCTACTAGTAGTAATAAGCATGCAAGCCACAATAATTAATAGGAAACTGTTATACAAGTGACTGTGTTAAACAATATTGACAATGTTACCTATAAACATAATGTAGAATATGTCTAATCAAACAAAATGAACATACTCAAATGGGTTCACAAATGAATTTGATTTCTCCAGCTTCGTCCGTTTCCTTGAAATGTGATGGCTGCTCCTTTCTTCTACGCCAGAAATACCATAGTCAGAATATCTAAATTAAAAGTACAAATATCAATCATTACAAAATCACATATCAAATTACCAGTTTTTGTAGTAATTTGCCTAAAAAAAATAAGATAATTTTACAAAATTCTGCATGATTTTAACACATACATGGTCCATCTGTCTACCGTTAAATTCACACACTGTGAGAACATGCAAATTGCTATGGATCTTCACATTATTTCTTAAAAATCTTGTTTATAAATCATACTAACAAGATCCAAACTAAAAAAACAGTTCAAATGACACTTCTTTAAATAGAAAGCCTTTATATGAAAAATACATATTGATTTTCCTCTATCATATTTATGTTGATAATTCAAAAACAGTAGGTATAATTATGTCAAAAATTGTTGAAATGTAGTAAAAAACTAGTTAATGTAATGTTTTTAGAATAGACAAGAAATAAACTTGGTTTGCATAAGGACATTGAAAATTATTTTCATTTAGCCATGGTCTAAACTAAAATATGCAGTTTAGGACATTTCAGTACAATTTTATAGTCAAATTTCTATGGATCTTCATATTATTTTTGAAAACCTTGTTTATGTATCATACTTACAGGATCCAAACTAAAAATGCTATTGAAATGACACTTATTTAATGGAAAGCTTTTTATATAAAAGATACATACGGATTTTCCACTATGGTGATAATTCACAGACAGTTAGATATAATTTTGGTTCCCATAACAAAGTTTTATGCTCAAACTTGTTGAAAAGTACTTAAAACCTTATTTATGTAATGTACTTCCAGTACCCAAGATATAAACTTGTTTGCATAAAGGAATTGAAAGTGATTTTCATTTAGCCATGGTCTAAAATATGCATTTTAGGACATTTTGTTAAAATTTTGTAGTCATATATAAAAAAAGTTCTGAAACTTGAAAATTTCAATGGATATTCATATCATTTCTTCAAAACCTTGTTTATATATTATACTTACAGGATACAAACTAAAAATGCACTTCAAATGAAGCTTCTTTAATAATAGAAAGCTTTTATATGAAAAATACATATCAATTTTCCATTATAGTGATAATTCACAGAAAGTAAGGTGTACTTTTGGTTCCCAAAACTAAGTTTTATGTCCAAGTTGTTGAAATTTGATAAAAGCCTAATTATATGTAATATATTTAGAAGATCAAAGAAATAAATTTGCTTGAATGGTTTTCATTCAGCCAAAGTCCAAAATATGTACATACAGGTACCTGTATATTTCAATAATTTACAGATATTATACATGTAGTCAAATACATATATCACACTTTTTAAGTGTACAAAATTCATTCATGTAATGGTCAAGTCTAAAAGTGATAAATTATCAATTAACATTCTGTGTAATGAATTATTTACTCTGAACAAAATACCATCCCACAGATACAAACAAAAAAAACTCACAATCCACGTTCTCCTCCAGAAGAAATGTCCGACACCCCACATGGTGATACAAATTCAGGACGTACTGGGTCTGGTGTAGAGGCAAATGCAATAGGTTGCTGACATGCTGTTGCAGAAACTGGTTTAAGCTCTTCTTCTACATGTACACTACTTGTGGCCGTCTCGACACAGGATTTGTAATAACTGAATAGTAAATAAATCCAATATCACATCTTAAGGTTTTTAATCACTGTTTTAAAGAAGTGTTGTTGAGAACAATTTCTTTTTTATGCAATCTGTTCCTTTATTTCATGAGACATGATTTTACATACTTTGCCAACAAGGCCATCTAAACAAGCCTTGTTACAAGGCATATAGAATACCTACATGTACACCTGTAGATCCATGTAGAGTTTTAATACTTGCATTAACAATTAATTGATTCGATATTTTTATTTAAATTGATAATAATAGTAAAATTCGGCTCATTTCAATATTTGTTGATCGCAAAAATACTAAACTGCATTGATATCATTTTTGTATTCCCATTTCCCCTTTGCTGGCCTCTTAAAATTCGTGTTTGTTTACCTCGCAAATATGACTGTTTTATGCTACTCATTGACAATAACCTGCTGTTGCCAGGTGCAAAATTACATATATTGAATAATTATCTACCGAAAATGATCATAGGCATCATCATAAATTCATAAAATATGAAAAACGATTGAGAAAGGAAGGCAACATGCTCTGTTTACCTATCAAGCAAAATCTTTGCCACTTTAGCGTGAGTTTTGACGCGTAGCACTTTCTTCAGTTCGTTCCAACGGTCCAACTGATCCCCTATATATATCCTGCCTGTGTTCCATTTGGAAGACACTGCACTTCTATTCCTCTTTCTCTCTGAATCTGTCAAAGTCCGCTTTCTACCACGTGTTGAAACTTTCTCTTCCGACATGTTGTTTATTGTTTTTAAGCAGTGCGCATGCTCAAGACGCGTAAAATAAGAAGGCCATATGAATATATTTGAATATTGTCATCCGGACAATAATTACAATAACGATAGTTTTGGGTCTTTTTTGTCAAAAAATCGTATCTTTTGCAGTGTTAATCTTCATTTTATGAAGGTCAGTACGGAAATCGACAATAATTTTGGGTATGAAAAAATTACGCAGCTGGTAGACAATATCCCTTTAAGTATAATCGATGTTATTGTATTCTTCTCGCACAAGACTTTAATTCGGTGTCATTTTAATTTCTCTATTGTCGAATTTAACTGTGATGATTACAGTACATTATTGTGCATACCTAACCAGTGTCTCTGTCTAGTTGAATTAGATATAGTAACATCTCTCTCCGGAATTTAAATTCATCTTAAAATAGTACACACATAACCTGTATGGTCGTATATATGTAATAGGATTTCATATGCATTTATTTTTCTCATTAGTTTGGAAACATAACAAGATCTGAACACACCTCAATTGAATGGAGACTTGCAGAGAGGCAGCTACAAGTTAAATCATATGATAGCAATAGTTGGTTTATGGATATAAGAAAAATTTGCATAAAGTATGATATCACGGATCCATATACATATCTAGAAAATCCACTTCCAAAGTCACAATGGAAAAGTTTGATAACCAAACATGTACACCAATATTGGAAAAATGCAATTGAGGAAAATATGTTGTTATACACCAGCTTAAAATACTTAGACTCTAACTATAACATAGGTAGAATACATCCATTATTGAAATCGCAAAGTGCCAACATACAGGACATCAGAAGAATACCAACTCGGCTAAAAATTGTTACAGGAACATATATTCTACAGACAAATAGAGCTGTTTATTCCACGCATCTTATTTCTGCAACTTGTAATCTATGTAGAAATGCAGACGAAACCTTACAACATTTTGTATTATGCTGTGAGGCATTGCAGGATATTAGGGAGCCATTAATCAAGAGGATAATAGACGTAGGTAGTGAAGTATTGGCAAAAATCAAGGCAAGTCAGCCAATAGATATACTAAAACTTATTATAAATCCGTTTATTTATGTCAATAAGTATGACAGAACCCATAAGAAGTCTCTGGATACCATTGGAGAAGTGCTGGAACCTTTATGTAGACAATTATTATACAAAATTCATAACAAACGATACGAACTCTTAGGCTTGATGGAGAATAAGAAAAAGGAGAATGGAAAAAAGAACTGATATATTAACATATAATGAAGCTATTAATAGGTGATCAACCCGGTATATGATTTCCTAATGGATGCTTATTTAGTAACCGTCCTGGAGAGTGCGCACATGGACTGCAAAATCCCACTTTATCAAATCTTTTAGATTTTAGAATAAGATCCTTCTTTTATTCAAATCTTTTAGATTTTAGATAAGATCCTTCTTTTATTCAAATCTTTTAGATTTTAGATAAGATCCTACTTTTTCAAATCTTTTAGATTTTAGATTATACATTTTAGATTTTAGATAAGATCCTACTTTATCAAATCTTTTAGATTTTAGATTATCTGTCTGCTAGATCTATAACAACCAGTGTATATACATATTTTATGAGTCGTTTTATGTGACTGTGATAGGAACTTTTATAAATATTTATTATACGCGTCGCTATATATTATGGTGGTGAATTGACATATTATGTGTTTTATACTGTGGTGATAGTGGCTTTTATGTATCCTTGATAGTGACTTTTATATATATATATATTACGCGTCGTATTTATTATAGTGGTGGATTAACCTTCCTCTTTTATTGAGGTGTGCCTTGATTGGCAGAAATTCGTCTACAGATACAGATTAGTTAGTTTTCTTTATTATTATTATGTACATGTTTTGTATGTGTCTAGAAAATTTTGTTTCCATTATAATTCGCCTCCATTTTCTTCTACTTTATGTGTATTTTGCCAATGTACATATTTTATTTGTTTATCTTTAATGTATATTTGCTTACAATTCATTTTTTATTTTTTTGTTCTACAAAAAAGATTGAAAAGGGTGAAACTCCTTGTAAAGTAATGTCTCATACTAGGACCTCATTATTATTTGTCGCTTGCAAAAACTTAACTGATTTAAAACAGTGTTTAGGCCACTCTCATTTTCTACAAGATCAATCTGGTGTAACTTAAAATTGACAAATGACGATTGGAATTGATCAGTATAGAATGAGAGTAGGCCTCTTCAAACCAAACCGACAACAATCCAAATGTTATTTAAATCTATGCGAAGTCTTATGTATTGGGTTGATTATAAATACCAGAAACAAGAAGCATGCACTTTTAGCCGCTGTATTAATAAGTTGTCTGACCGAATTTAAAGTAGAAAATAACCTCATTGCCTCTACGTGTAAGGTAGATGATTTTCCCAAACAAAATACAAATGTACTTTCTTATATCATTAATGAAAATCGATTTTGTTTCCATCAGTTTTTAAATATTTTCTTTAAAGCTGTAATTGTTTTCCTCCTAATAATTGCCGGAGTAGAAACTAACCCAGGTCCAAATTCACCCACGGATTCGATTACTGATGTGCAGTCTAGCATGAGTGATTTGTCAATCACTTTTAGTATTAGTGCGATGTTTTCCTCGTCGATCTCATTTCTTCATCTAAACATTCAAAGTTTAGTCCCAAAACTAGACCTTATTTCAGCAGAATACGCTGGTTTTGACATACTATCTTTTTCAGAATCATGGTTAAACCGTAGTCATACGGATGAGTCATTAAAACTATCGAATTATCAAACTCCATTTCGAAAAGTTAGGGATCCTAACAAATCGGGGGGTGGGGTTATTTTGTATGTAAAGGATAATATAAATGTAAGCAGACGTGACGATCTTGATTTCGATGATCTTGAAGGCATTTGGGTTCAAATAAAAATAAATGGTAAACAGATCTTATTTGGAATTTTTTATATCCCCCCTAAAAGTACCCAAGATATATGGGAGAAATTGGAATCCTCAATAGAAATGGCCATAAATGATACTGCTATTGATGATGTCATTATAACGGGTGATTTTAACGACAATCAACTGGACTATTCACGCACTAAAATTAGCTTCCTTTTAACTAAATTTAGTCTTTTACACTGAATGATTGACGAACTGACACATTTCACAGAGCACTCATCATCATTAATTGATCTTATATTGACAAATAATGTTAATAGGTTGATATACACTGGAGTAGGACCTGAACTCACCGAACAAATACGATATCATTGTCCTGTAATAGGTTTCATAAATTATCCTAAGACACCGACTAAACCGTTTAAACGTAAAATATGGTTGTATGAAGTTGAACATGCAGATTATGAAAAGCTGAGACAGAATTTGTTCAACGTAAACTGGGACTCACTTTTTCTTACTGATGATATAGAATTGATAACAAACGATATTACTAATGCTATTTTAAGTGCCGCTGAATCTTCTATCCCGAGTAAAATTGTTACTATCCGAAAAGGGGGGTCCAAGTGGTTATCTTGTAATATACGAAAAATGAAAAGGCAGAAAAATAGAATTCACAGAAAGGCAAAACATTTTAATAATCCCATGCATTGGAATAAATTTAGGAAAATCAGAAATGAAGTTACAAGCCTAGTAAGGAACGCCAAAGACAAATATAATAATGATTTAATCAAAAAAATTACAAACATGAATTCTTCTTGCAAAAACTGGTGGAACATAGTTAAACAGATTTCTGGTATAAAAGGATCTGATATGAGTATTCCCCCAATTCTCCATAATGATAACTTAATATTTGATGATATCGAAAGAGCAAACTTATTTAATATACATTTTTCAAAATAATCCGAAATTGACGACTCTAACAGCAATATCCCTAATTTATTACATGTTACAAACCAAATAAGTGAAATCAAATTATGTGAAAATGAAGTCGAAGATGTTCTAAAAGTGATAAATCCTACAAAAGCATCTGGTCCTGATTTGATTAATCCTAGACTGTTGAAGGAAGCAGCACCTATTATTAAACACCCTCTTTGTAAATTATTCAATCTCTCTTTACGGGTCGCTTCCTATCCAAGTCAATGGAAAAGAGCAAATATAACGCCTGTTTTTAAGAATAATAAACAAAACGACGTAAATAATTATAGACCCATATCCCTACTTAGTGTAATTTCAAAATGTATGGAGCGTTGTGTATATAAACATATTCACAATCATCTATTGGATAACGATATTCTAACTACTTGTCAATCCGGATTCACAAAAGGGGATTCTGCAGTTAATCAACTAATCAATATAACAAACGATTTTGGCAAAGCCTTATATAGTGGTAAAGAAGTTCGGGTCGTTTTCTGCGATATCAGTAAAGCATTTGATAGAGTTTGGCATAAAGGTTTAATTCACAAACTAAAACAATCAGGCATTTCAGGAAATATACTCAAGTGGTTTCAAAATTATCTCTATGGGAGGGAACAAAGGGTGGTTATTAATGGCTCAAACTCTAACTGGTTACCGGTAAAGGCAGGGGTTCCTCAAGGTTCCATACTTGGCCCTCTTTTATTTATTATTTTTATAAATGATATCGTAAACGAGATCAATGCTGAAATTAAACTGTTTGCTGATGACACCAGTTTATATCTCATTGTTGACAACCCCAACGACACAGCTTTCCTCCTGAATCAAGATCTCAATCAATTACAACGTTGGTCTGAAAAATGGCTCGTAAAATTCAACCCGAATAAAACTGAAACTATGGTTATTTCCAGTAAGAGAAACAAACCATATCACCCCCCTTTACAAATGAATGATCAAGATCTCCACGTAGTTAACTCTAACAAACACTTAGGTGTAATAATTTCAGATAATGGCCAATGGAATGATCATATTGATTACATTGTTAAAAAAAACTTATAACAGATTAAATATAATGAGAAAATCTAGAACATTCCTTGATAGATACTCTTTAGAAAAAATTTATATTTCTTTTATAAGACCTTTAGTGGAGTACGCTGATGTTATATGGGATAATCAAAAACAAAATTTAATAAATAAATTGGAGAATATTCAATTAGATGCAGCAAGAATAGTAACTGGGGGGACCAGATTAACATCACATGACAGCTTGTATGAAGAAACAAAATGGGAGAAACTAAAAGATAGAAGAAATAATCACAAGCTTGTTCTCTTTCATAAAATGAATTACAATAAAACACCCCAATATTTAGTTGAATTAACTCCAAAAACTGTAGGTACCCGACACACCCATAATACTAGACAAATAAACAATATTGTTAATATAAACTGTCGAACTAGTCTTTATTCTGAATATTTTCTGCCTTCAACTGTAAAAGCATGGAATGATTTACCACTTCCCACCCGTAATTTGGAATCGCTAAATTCATTTAAATCTCTTATCAACACTAAAAACACTAAAGTTCCAGCCCATTATTATGTTGGATGTAGGTTAGGTCAGATATTACATGCGAGACTACGTATGAATTGTAGTGCCTTAAATGCACACCTCTTTATTAGAAACCTTGTTGAATCTCCAAATTGTATCTGTGGAATAACTGAAACTGTATCTCATTTCTTATTAGATTCTAAGACAACAACTTTTCTTCTCACTTTTGGACATTCCTGAACAAATTTCACTGAATCTACTTATTTTTGGCTCAGTTAATCTAAATGACAAAGAAAACAAGGCAGTATTTAAATCAGTCCAAACCTTTATCATAAAAAGTAAAAGATTTACACCCTGACATGCTTACATAATATTTTTCACCTTTTCAATCTTATTCAATCTCTTTGTATTATTATTTTCAAGTAAATTGTGTAGCTTTCAACTACATGCTACATACATTTTTTTCTCCCTCAATGTATAAATAATTCTCACAAGTTTTAAAATTTAAATCGGCATGCATATATATTTGTTTGTGATACTTGAATGTTTTTCATAGGAAACAGATTTAAAAAAAGCATTTGCTTGTTTCTGAATCCTATTGTAGAATTGCTATTGTTTTGTTTATATATGTCAGTTATACCAATAAAATATGTTTATACCAAAGATCTAACCATGCAACATAGAGAGTGAAATTGGCACAATTCTTAGCTGTACTGTCCAAGTGTTATTCCTTAACTCATCTTTCATGTTGAGTATTTAAAGTATTCAGGATATTTAATGTAAATAAAGAAGATTAACTGATATAAATTTTTATGCTGAATCCACCTTAAATCTAGGCTATAAATATTACAATGTATATCTTTCAACATATTTTAATTAAAATATAGAATTGATTGAAGTCCTTTATATCCTCTATCCTGTGCTGAATTTCACCTTAAAACTTCAATGAGTGGTTCATTCATGCTGGTACCCTCATCAGGCTGTGTTAACTAGGTCTGAATAAGAATTTCCTTTTTCTGATGACTTTTATTGACAATAGGACCATACAAATGTAATTGCAAATAAACTGAAGCAAGTATCATAAGCATGAAACTATTGACAAAAACAAATTAATTAAAAGCAAGCAAAATAAAAAAGAAATATACAAATTAAAATAATAGTAGCCCCTCAAAGTATAATGCACTTTCTTTGATCACAAATAAGGCAAGCAGCTCAGCAATTCTGTCATTAAATACCTTTTCATGAACATGTTCATCAATTAAAACTGTTGTCATTAGCCTCATTTTTGTATTTGATTGCAGTATTAATTCTGATGGTTATGGGTCGTTTTCTCATATCTCCTTTTACTTCTATCAGAGAGGAACAGGGCCTAAATATGGAAGCGGTGTACCCTGTCTACCACTCAAGAAAAGCTTGGTGTTGGACAAACTCATTTTATAGGACAATGAGTCACGCACCATTCTAAAAAGATGACAGATTTATGACACCTAGTACCTTGTAACTTTTTTTTACTGTAAAAGATATTTATTTTTTACATTTTCCTTCTTTATATCATACTGCAACCATTAATAGATGTAAAGGATTGCACACATTATTGTGGGGCACATGTACAAGTTAAGACAATGGAGACAAGTTGTGAAGTGGTACTTTCCTAAGTACATTGACAAGGTAGTAATTATTGATAAGATAAGATAAGATAAGAAAACTTTATTTCGATTCGGCACATAATAAAACAGTACAACATAAGCTCTAAGGAGCTTTTTACCGAATATACATTAACAATAAAACAACACAAGTCACATGCAAAGTTACAAACTAAAATAAGCTAAGACATACAGGCATAAAAAGGAGGACTGTGTATAGATCTGAACAAGAACCCACGTGACAAGTGCCTCTTTGGACTCTTGTTCAAGATCCACACACAACATAAAGCAGCATTTGGAAAGAAGCAGCAGGTAAAAAAAATAATGAAATAATAATACTGAATACTTAAAACTGGTACCAACATAATCAGTAAAAGCAGCACTGTCTAACTAAAAAATCAAAGAATATAAAATTTTCAAGCCAAACTAAAAAAAATTAATAATTAAAAAAATTAAAAATTAAAAAATTAAGCAAACCAGAAGCAAAATTTTAATCATCTACATGCAGAACAGCAACATTTGGACCCATTCCAGGACTGCAAAAGACTCTTGAATTGAGAGAAGCTATTTTCAGTCCTGAAATGATCTGGGAGGCTGTTCCACAATGTAGATGCAGCAAATCTGAAAGAGTTTTTACTGTACCGTGCATACTGCATATAGATGCCAGCGGGGGACCAGGTGGCAATGCCTCGCTGGGTTCCCACCGGCATCCACATGCATCATGACATAATAAAGCAGAAAATTAAGCATGTTTGGATAAAAAATTGACAAGCACTAAAACAAAGCAATATATATCTAAAAGCTATATGCAAATAAAAAGAGCAAAAACAGTAGCAGAATATTTATCATCTGCATGCAGAACAGCAACATTTAGTACCATTCCAGGACTGCATTAAGCTCTTAAATTGAGAAAAACTGTGTTCAGTCCTGAAATGGTCTGGGAGGCTGTTCCACAATGTAGCAGCAGCAAATTTAAATGTTTTTTTGCCATACCTTGATGTTCTGACCTGTGGAATGTCCAGTATATTGTTGTATCTAAAATAATATTTTGAATTTCGTAAATGCACAAGGCTATGGAGACATGATGGCAACAGTTTATTCATAATCTTAAATGTTTCCAGGGCCATTCTACGAATCTGCAAGGAAGGCACCTTTGCTTTTTTCAATAAATTATCATATGAGCTATTGTAATCCTCATACACAAAGCGAAGAGCTCTTTCTTGCACTTTTTCTATCTTTTTGGAATTTTTCTCCGTACAAAAATGCCAGGCCAAAGGGCAAAAGTTAAAATTACTAAGAATAAAAGTATGGAAAATTGTAAGTTTGTTTAATCTGTTCAAATAAGGGCCTAAACGTTTGATAATGTTCAGCTGTTGGGATGCCTTCCTGCAGATTGTACTTATATGTGTGTCAAAATTTAATTGATAATCGATCTCAATGCCTAGTAATTTAACACTGTCTTCACACGTTAGTTCAAAATTTTGTATATTTATAGTTGGCCGTTTTTCATAGGTTTTCTTCCCCACCGCCAAAACTTGAAATTTATCAGGATTAGCCTGCATTTTGTTAATTTTGAACCATTCAATGAGATGATTTGAGTCAGACTCTAGAGTAGAAATAAGTAAATCAAAATCGGGACTGCCAAAGGAAAGGGTATTATCGTCTGCATAATTATACAGAGAACTGTCTTTAATGAACAAAAATATATCATTTATGAAGACATTGAATAAGAGGGGACCAAGTATAGATCCTTGCGGAACCCCTTTATGGATGTCAGCCCAGTTGCTCAGAACACTATTGACCTTTATTTGTTGTTTTCTATTTGATAAGTATGATTTTAGTAACGAGACCGAATTATCTGAAACTCCATAAGCTGACAATTTGTCTAGCAGTATGGCATGTGGTAGGCAATCAAAAGCCTAGGGCTTCACGCCAATCTTCTAGAAGTCTGAGCAACGTGGTCTGGCATCCATGTCCACGTCGGAAAGCACACAAAAAAGGGTTAAATATTGTGTCAAAAAAATCAGACAATTGTGTTTCAAATACCTTTTCAAAAATTTTAGAAAAAACAGGAAGGACACTCACAGGTCTATAATTTGTTTTACTTAATGGGTCATTTTTCTTGTGTAATGGTGTTACCTGAGCTTTTTTAAGAGAATCAGGAAATACACCAGTGTCAATAGACAAGTTTATCAATGATGTTAACTGGTTGGATATTATTGGTTTACACTGTTTGATAACTTTGGCTGGAATGTTATCAAACCCAGAGGTTTTTTTTATATTTATTTTATCTATAATTTTTTCAATTTTATCAGACGTTATATGCTGGAATTCAAAATTTTTCTCCACATCCACATGATTTTTAATTTCCAATATACTAGGGTGAGTAGTGGGGTCATATACAGTGTCTTCCCCAATTTTATCTGCAACTGTAGAGAAGAAAGTATTAAACTTTTCAGAAACTTCACATGTATCATTTATAATTTTATTGTCTTCACACAGAATTATATTCTGATCCCCTGAGTTACATTTTTTAGAGAAAAATGGTTTAACAGTTTTCCAGAAGTTGACATTTTTAGCCCCACCCGTACAGCGTTCAAGAAAATAAGTTTTCATAGAATTCTTTTTTAATTTTGTTACCAAATTTCGCTGCTTTCTAAATTTTCCCCATGTTTTTGTGTTGCGATTTTTTGTATATTGGGAATAAAACATATGTTTTCTGTATATGGCTCCTCTTAATTCACTGTTCATACACGGAAGTGGATTTTTACGGGGTTGTCTATTTTTCACTGGAGCGTGTTTATCAAGTACACTTTTAAAGGCATTTTGATATTCATTATATACATTGTGTACTTCACTAGATGTTGATAAATTCTCAATATCTGGGAATGAAATTTTCTCAAGATCACAATTAAAGCTATCAGTAACAAAATTTTTATAACTTCTGTAAGTTATTATTTTTCTTTTCTGGACTGGGACGTCCCCTTTTATTGTGACTGAGATTATGTTATGACAGTCACTAATACCAGTAGGAAAATTTTGTATATTAAAACATTTATTTTTCTGATTTGTTAAAATCACATCCACCAATGATGGGATACAATTTTTCATAAAACATGTTGGTTTTAAGACTAATTGTGAAAAATCAAGGACATCACATAAATCTTTTAAAGCTTGACATTTTTTATCGTTTAACATATCAAAATTTAAGTCACCCATTACTATAATATTATCATAATTTATAATACATTGATCTATATTCTTAATAAAAAGAGTGGAAAAATCATTATCAGACATTGATGGGGGCTTATAAATGCCCATAACAAGCCACTTGTTCTTGTTTATATGAACTTCCACGCTGATGTTTTCCAGTGTTTCAGACTCTAAGTTTGTTTTCCTACTTACTGGGAAATCGGTATTTATGTAAGCAAGTATTCCGCCACCCTTTGAGTCTCTATCGCGTCTCAATAATTTGTAGCCCTCCGCTATGAATAGATTGTCATTAAAAGTAGCATCCAGCTTCGATTCCGCGACAAAGAAAATGTCTACAATTTTATCAGACAGAAGTTCTTTGATTTCATCGAACTTATAACGATAGCTATTGATGTTTATGTGGGCTGCTAAGAAATTTCTAGGATGTAACCTTCTAGATTCCCGTAGTCTTTTAAAAACAGAGTTTATTTCTTCGTTTTTGTTTACACCGGAAGTTGAATTGGGTGTGTTCGATGTATTTTCCAGGGTCTCATCAAAAACAGTATTGTTATTTCCGACTGATGTATTCAGAAAAAACGAATCAGAAAAGGATGGCAAGCGATCATTACAAAGATGACAGAAGTATTGATCGTCACATTTGGCCAAAATATGGTATTCCTTTACCGTTATGGTTGTATATCGCAAGTGCGTCCAGTGATCGCAAAAGTCACACTGTAATGCTTTCTGGTTACTCTTTACAGGTCGTTTACATTTTGTACAGGGGTACCGTATGGGTCCAGGGTTATAATGGACGTCCCCGCTCATCATTATATATAAAATGAAGCAATATTTCGTGGTATTCTTCATATCAATGGTTGATGTTTGTATTGTTGTTATTGGTCGGCCATTTTGAATCGAGTTCACCTTCAGTGACGAGAAAAAAAATTCAATGACAAAGTTGAAACTGCCTACATTTGTGGTCACCATACATGCATAGAAGCCTAGGTTTTCAGGTCTTTCATCTCTCAAAACAGTTCTTGGGGCTCTCTCTGGTGTTAATCTTAATACAATTCCAGATAGGATGAGAGCAAAATTTAGTGCACTAGCTCCGGCCGCCATGTTTTCAAACTATTGAGATAAAACAGACGTGTCATACAGTTTGGTTACACTATGAGGATATTTCAATATGTTTTTATTTGTTTTAAAAACATTTTCGGGTTCAGACATTGTTTAGATTGGAGAAATGGAGCGCTGGAGATGGTGTGTCGTGATAACCACCCTCCCCCTTTTTTTTTTGTAATGTGACCAAAAGTACATTTCCGCGTGATGTCTTCAACCTCTAAAATAACTAAAAGGGACAAACAAATGTATCTGATGTGAACTGTGCCAATTACCCACTTAAGACACGCCTTCATTCAATGCTGTGCACCATTTCCTTTGCTGAGATGGGAATTCTCTTTTCCGGGGTGACGTCACTTCCTCTAACAACAACGAGTCGGCCATCTTTAGGCAGTGAAAATCAAATTTAAAATGGCGAATGTTTCACCGCCTCAATGACAAGGGAGATAATTCGTTGACCGAAATACCCGGATGCCCGGAAAAGAGAATATCTGTACGCTATGGCGGCCGCCATTAAAAACATGGATTCAGTCGTTACCTGACCCCGATATCAAACAAAAAAATCCAAGGGGTCACGAGTACCAGACTAGTAGAACCCAGGCTACGAATACGTTTCCGTCGTATTCGTAGCCTGTGCCTTTTTTGTATGACATGTAGCTGGTTTTACTAAGTTTGTGTAGTCAAAAATATCACACATAGTTGTTAAAGGTGTACCTTTATCTTCATCTAAAACATTATAATTTAAATCACCAATTAAAATGACATTGTCATACTTTACTGAAATTTTGTCGAATGTTTTTATTAAAATCTTCCATAAATAGATGATCTGATAATGAAGGAGATCTGTATAGACCGCAAATTAACCATTTTCTATTTTTAAAGTTTATTTCGGTAAATATAGACTCGATTGTCCCGCATTCAAGGTTGTTCTTTCTATCACACGCTAAGTCCGACCTTATAAACCAGCAATCCACCTCCACGTGAATTTCTGTCTGCTAGTCGATTCAAAAGGCCACTAAAGCTTATGTCATGTGTTATAGATATTTCGACTTTAAATAAAACTTATTTGATTTGATTTGATTTGCTCTCCAGAGATGGTAATTGTCAACTGCAAACTGACTATTTATAAAGGTGTTGTCCAATTTTGTTTCCGCGATAATTAACATGTCTACCGTGTTTGTTGTTAACAATTCTTCTTCTTCTTCTTCTTTCGGTATACAGCTATCCATTCTTTAACGGAACAAAATTTATAGCCAAAACTGTTAATGTTTAGGTAAGCACATGAAAACTGGCTTGGATGACGTTTTCTTACCTCTAAAATCAGTTCCGTAAAAATGTCATTGTTTACATCTGTTTCAAATTCAATATTTACAGCGGAAGTATTGGGTGTCAAAGGGGCATAATCAAATTCGGGTGTGTTTGATTCGCAATCACTTGTCGTTTTGTTGTTCGTTTCAAAATATGAATCTGTAAAATTTGGAAGAATACAGTTTTTACAAAACCAACTATCGGTTGAAATTGAAAGGCTGTTGTACTCGCTTACAGTCATCTCGATGCACTTTATATGATGCCAAAACATACAGTCTTCACATTGGATACCCCAGTACAAGGAGATATTACAGTGAGACAATAAAGCACCAAAGAGAAAACAATTAGTACTCGGGGACCAGTAGCGTCAATTGTGACCTTTAGGATCAGGATCCGTTGGTTACTTCGGACAGGCCTCTCACACTTCCCACACGGATTTTTAACTGGTGACTTCGAAACAAGCTGGTTATTTGAGTATTTTACTTATTTAAGTTGATAAAATTGAAATGCCATCTAATTGGAAAATATCAGTAACTTAATTTCAACACTGTCTAGTTATCTACATCAGAAAACAACTGTAAACATGAAGATTAGTGAATTTTGACCCTTTTTTTTTATGACATGCATTTCCATTACTGACTTGTACACTTCAAAGAATAAGTTAGATTTTCCCTACTAAAATGGAAATAATTCATGGAAGCCATAGTTTACAGTTTTAACATTGGTAACATTATGTTCACAAACATGTCATCCTGAGGTAATTACAGTAAAAAGTGCCTAATAGAGTTTTTTTTAATATACCTTATATGGGTATAAATTATTTTTATTGTTCATCTATATATAATCATAGCAAATTCTATTTTGATGAAGTTTTTTTTTAATGAATTTATCAGGAAAATCCCCATCAGAAAAATGCATAGTGTTATGTAACTATTATGGTTTTTGACATAAAAGGGGGAATTTAAAAAAAAAAAAAAAAATCCAATTTTAATGCATTTTTTTGTGCTAAATGTTCATCTATGTGGGTTATTTATGGTTCATTATATTGTTTTTGCTATTTTATTTTGAAAAGAGGTTTAAATTCAGAAATTGTGCAAATTTAGAAGGCACACAATGTGTATAAATTTTTTGTTTGTTTGAATTGATTGTGTCAGGAGCTTATGGGCAAATGTTCTCCCTTTTTTGTGGTTGTTGAGATAAAGTGGGCAGAAAGTGGCCCCAAAAAAATGCCAATTTCATAAATTGGAAAAAAATTATTTTTCATTCAATTTAAATGTTTATTCATATGGTCAAAAGGGTCATTGTCAAGACGTAAAATAATTAAATTTTCAATTCAAATATTTCATTGAATAAAGTGCATAATTTAATTATACAATATCCGATGGGATTGCACATCAGGCATAACCCTCAATAATTAAGGATATCAGGTACATGTATAATAATAAAAATAAATAATTAATTTACATTATAATTAAAGTGTACAAACTCTTTACTTTAGGAGAAATTTGAAAAGTTACAATAATTTTAAAACTGTCCATTTAAATTCATTATAATTGAGAAAGATGCTAATTTAGAGTATGAATAAGTTGACTAGTAATTAATATATTTTTACTGCCGGTGTCGTGGTCATGATCGTATGGTAATTGGATTTAAGACTACCTATGCAAGCAGTATCTTTCACCACTGAAGTTGTGTTCGAATCCCTTTCAGGCGAGGTGTACTTGATACAACATTATGTGATAGAGTTTGTCAATGACTTGCGACAGGCCAGTGATTTTCTCCGGGTCCTCTGGTTTCCTCCACCAATAAAACGGTGTCTTCAACCTATGCCAACATTTTGAAATATCATATTCAAGGTATGCCAACAAACATTATATTACAGGTGTTTATTTAGCAATTAATGACATTTACAGGTAAGTAAATTTGGAAATGCAGGTCTCAAAAGTGAAATTTATTATTTAAAAAAAACAAAGCAAAACAAAAAACAATCTAAAAATATAAGAATAAGTCTGGTAAAATTTAATAACTTGAAAAAAAAAATAATTAAACTTTAGTAAAAATTTATATATAAAATAAAAATCTGGTAAAATTACACAAAAATCTGTAAATAAAAAAGATGAAAATATAAAAAAAAATGATAATTTAAATAAACAATTATTAAAAAACAAAAACAAAAAACAATCTAAAGATATAAGAATAAATCTGTTAAAATTTAATAACTTGAAAAAAAAATAATTAAACTTTTGTAAAAAATTATATATAAAATAAAAATCTGGTAAAATTACACAAAAATCTGTAAATAAAAAAGATGAAAATACAAAATTTTAGAATAATTTAAATAAACAAGATACTCATGCAATTAAGCAATTTTCTTAAAATCTAAATTCAAAAGTTTTTAATAATATTTATTTATAAATTTAGAATTATCATAATTTCTATGATTTCGAAATCGAACATTCTTATCCAAAATCTAAGACAATTGTATTTTTAGCAATTTGTAATGTGATTGTGTATACTGATTGTTTTTGGTTATTTTGATAAAGTATGATAAAAAAAAAATCTGTGCCTATAATATCTTTAATTTATTTTCATGAAGTATGATACAAAAAACATATCTGTGCTTGTAATATCCTAATTTATTTTCATGATGTATGATATAAAAATATATATGTTTATAATATCCTATTTTATTTTCATAATGATTGATGTTAAAATATATGTTCTTATAATAATATCCTAATTATTTTTATAAAGTTTGATATTAAATATATGTGCTGATATACTAATTTTTTGTTTGTTATTTCCATAAAATATTATTTTAAATACTTACTTTCTACTTGCTATTCATTAAAAATTAATTGTGGACTTGTACATTGACATCTCCCCCGATTTTACACTAATTAAACATGACTAGTCATGTTTATATAACAATTAACCTATTCAACCTATGCCAACAATCTTTCTTACCTTTTTATATATATTTTTTAAAATGTTGGCATAGGTTGAATGAACCAAAACTGACCGCCACAATATAAATGAATCCTTCTTAGAGGCCATCATGGCCGTTATCTTATGATATGGAATGCATGCCTATGACCAGTTAAGTTGTGAGATTGATTGCTGCATGTACCATACTCAAAACAACTTTACATCATAAAGTGTGTCCGTTACTAGTGGCAACTGTTTCCAGTCATGTGATGAAATACGTGAAATTCAGTGTATTATTGAAAGAAATTCAACCAACATCAACAAATAATATATTAATGGAAATCTGTGATTGTTTTTTTTATTGTTTATTTATATCTGTATTGTCATTTGTGAACCAATTATTATTATGTGGGGGCCGTCGTGGTCGTGATCATATGGTAGTTGGATTTACAACTACCTGTGTACTCAGTGCATATCACCACTTATGTTTTTTGAATTTGAATCCTGCTCATGACGATACAACATTATGTGATAAAGTTTGTCTATGTCACAAATGACCACAGATATGTTCCACTTGTTGTAAGCACTTGCAGGTCCTTTTCTCGTTCATGACTTATCACTAGAGTAACACGACAGGTGTCACTAGTAGAGCAGGAACTGCCTACCCTTCGTGAGCACCTGAGTTCACTCCCAGTTTTTAGAGAGGTTCATGTTGCTCGATCTTTAGTTTTCTGTGTAATGTTTTGTAGATCGTTGTTTGTCCTTATGTCCTTTATCTTTTGGCCATTGTGTTGTCTTGTCCTTCTTCGATTTACAGATTCTGATTACTCCTTTGGCATCTTCAAGCTCTTCTTGTCAGTGATTTCGGCAGGTCGGTGATTTTCTCTGGGTACTTAAGGTTACCCCACCTATAAATTTGACCGCCACCATATAGCTGAAATATTGTTGAAAGTGGCGTTAAACACCATAACCCTAACCCTATAATAAGTGCTTAACTCTGTCACATTTTTGTGCTTTTCTCAAGTGTATGGTCTTTTTGAGTGGAAGTGAAGCTGTGGAGGTTTTTTATCATTATTTTATATCTATTGCTGTTGGAGATTCAATTATTAAGATGTAAGTGTTGGAATCCCATTAAACGGTTTAATCCCACCACTTATTTGTGTCTGTCCCAAGGCAGTACCTGCATTTTCAATGCCATATCATGGTCTTTTTTTATGTTGCATGATTGGAAATGGGACGCGTGTTATTCCTGCTCGATATTAATGGAATGTTTTAACTTCACTGTTGAAACTTTTTTTCATAACACAATGTAATTATCATATATAATAGTCGAGTGAGTAGGAAGTATAGAAGATCGAAAAAAATATCATCATAAAAAGGGTGAAAATGGACATCATTGACAAATCATCCATAAATCACAATAACTTGGGACTCCTGTTTGTTAAAAGCCTACCAACCACGTCAAGGTCGGAGGGCCGTCTGGTAGGATATTATTTTTTGTTCTTTTTTTTTTAATTTAATTTTTTAATTTTTTAAAATTTTATTTAATTTATTTTTTTTATTTTCATGGGTTTTGATTGTAGACTACATACATGTATATACATATTCATATTTCATATCCATCAAAATTCACAATTCCATTTCATCTACCCACTGCCGCCTTCAAATTAATCATCAGATGCCACTTCTTCGTCGTCATCGTCAGGGTTCTGTTGGCTTGTAATTATGTTTAAACATAGATCATTGCCCTGACAAGGACATAATTCTGTACAACAGAGGTTTTGTTCGTAGCAAACATATTCTCGGCTACATATCTTTCTACCTTTGCACGAACAAATCAAATCTTGAAGGAAGTCTGATGACATCAGACCAGAGAACAAAATTGGAGTTGGACCGTTGCTACCTTTTTGCCAACCGTAGTCATAAGGTGAAGCTACTGGTGGTTTTGCTTGGTGTGATGTCATCCACGTCTTTGTTTGAATGGAAGCTCTCAGGACGTGGTTTAAATGCCGATTCACTTGGTGGAATGCGAACAAGGGAGCAGTCTTTGCTGGTAGCAAGTCTGACACGTAGCTTATTCAGATTGGTGTGGCAAGACTTATACTTTGCTTTTGGGTCATACAACTTTGCACAACTTTTCTTGCAACACATATTGAGGATTCAAGATCTGGGTCCTTAAGCTGTGAAAGGTCCGAAAGCTCAGCAGATGAAGAATTAATCAGCTTAAAAACAGATTTTTTTCCAATATCAAAGATAGCAGAAGTGGTATCACAACCAGTCAGAGCATGAACCGCTGGGAGAATTTCACAAATTATGCTCGACAGAGAACTACACAAGTCATGAGCTGGTATATATCGCCTACCATCCTTAATGCTAGTAACCGAACACATCAAAAGCCATAGTTAATCCGTGTTCTGCATGCGTGGATAGTAATGGACACAAAGAACTAGCACATCAGTGTCTGAACATTTGATAATGATTCTGCCTTTAACACTAGACTTACCAAATTGTTCGTCAGCATAAAGGGCATTATAGTATCTGCCTCTTCTTGGATACTGAACAAATCTACAGTCTGTAACCTGATCACCTGCTATTTTTTTCACGACCTCTGGATTCCGGAAAGTCCCTGCTAAATATAAAGTTTGTCCAACAGGCAAGGGATTATTGGCGTTGACGAACTTTGAAATAAATTCTCCAAGAAAGCTGATCAATTCCTGCTTAGTTCTATTGATCGACAAGAATTTTTTCCAGTCTGGGATGCTGCTGCCTTCATTTACATGACAGATCCTGTGTCCACCAACTGCTTGAGGGCGACGTTCTCTTTCAGCAGATTTGATAGAGTCCTTAAGGTCATACCTATCAAAGACATCTACAATTGTTTCCGCAGACTGTAAGAGCATCGACAAATGTTTCAAATAGAAGATCGCCAGATCACCAAAATTGGAGAACTTTATCACATCTAAAGCTTTGTGAAGTATGAGATCTTCATCACAAACAGATGAAGAAGCATCGCTAAGATCATGGGTTCTGTTAGACTTCATATCAGCCTTCAGACGGTTGGCCTTGTCGATAGCTTCAGAGAGACAAATGGAGCTGCTGTACACGATATTAGACATACCCTTCCCTTGTTGACATTGAATAACGATAGCATAACCAAAGTATTTCTCCAACTTTTGCTGAAGTCGATACGTTGTGTAAATTTCGCGCATATCTTCAGGGAGGAAAGGTACAAATTTCTCCAGTAGGTGGTTCAGGTAGAACACTTTCTTGTGTATCAGCAAGTCTAGTGAGGCCAAAACTTGAATACAGCTGTAGTATCTGGGACCCTTATACACATGACAACATAAACAAACTAGAAATGGTTCAAAGACGAGCTGCTCACTATGTTCAAAACAATTACCATAATACTAGCAGTGTCACTTCAATGATTGACACTCTAGGTTGGCCAACTTTAGCTGAGCGCCGTCTTAACACCAGATTGATCATGTTGTTTAAAATAACACATGCTTTAATTGCTATCCCAAACATCATACTGATCCCAACTGACAGTAGAACTAGAAAATCACACAATCAAATATTTAGGCATATAACAACACAAAAAGATACATACAAATGGTCATTTTTTCCACACACTATAGTCACGGCTGGTAATCGGCACAAGCAGAACAGTTGGTTCTGCAAAGAAATTCGTGAGGATAACTTCCGGTTTTGGTGGAGGTGAGTTCACGAAGACGCTTCGCAAGGTATGTACATGTCAAAAATTGAAATTTTCTTTTTTACTGCTCGAATATTGCAAAATCAGAGAATGCTATGCTGTGGCGAATGCTTCCACTATTAGAAACATGCATAGTTTATTCTTGTATATGAAGTGTAACTCTCACAAAATCAATCGTCCCACGAAAAACATGACGAAAATTGTGACACTCTTACATTTCTAAGTTGTTCTTGACAAAGATGCAAGTTAAATTTTCAATATTTTTTCATCATAGGAGTTTAAATGTAATCGGGGATAAATTCCGATTCGTCATAAGTAAATTGAAGCCTAGATATATCTACAAACTGTCAATTTTCTCGTTTTCCTGCTTGAGGAGATCGGTTCTGATAAAGCACATTGCGAATGCATGAGGAGATTTGCTAGTTTTGGTACGACACATGTAATCCACTGTATAATCACAAATTTTGCATGTCTGTCTGGTAATAAATTCACGAACTGATGCCCGTCGGGTTTTTAAAAGTATAAAAGTAATATTTCATTGTTCATGGGCTGTCCACCTAGAAAGAAACATTTCATTTAAGGAATCAATTCATAATTGTAACTGCGGTTCCCATGATTTAACTTGTCATTGTAACATAAATACGTATTTTTCCTTTGATGTTTTTATGCAATAATCAACTTAAAAATAATGAACATTTACAAACCATGGTCTAACATGAAGATCTTGATGTTATTCCATGATTTTGACGTCATATATCTGTTATTCCATGGTTTTGACGTATTAGGATCTGTAATACCATGATTTTGACGTCATAAATCTGTCAATCATATAATTTCTGTTACAAAACATATATACCATGGATCTTACTCATGAACTTATTTAAACCAACTCGTCCTTCGGATTCGTTGGTTTAAATAAGTTAATTCGTAAGATACATGGTATACATGTATATAATACTTATTGATCATTTGTTGTTTGTGACAATTTCCATTGTGTATTGGATACACAAGATTAACTTCCCTTACATTGGAAAAAAATTCAAAATGCACTGTAAGATAATTTTATAATCAAGAATAAGTATTATATATACCATGGATCTTACGAATGAACTTATTTAGACCAACGAATCCGAAGGATGAGTTGGTTTAGATAAGTTTATGAGTAAGATCCATGGTATATATGTTATGTAACAGAAATTACATGATTGACAGATTTATGACGTCAAAATCATGGAATAACAGATCTAATACGTCAAAATCATGGAATAACAGATCTATGACGTCAAAATCATGGAATAACATCAAGATCTTCATGTTAGACCATGGTTTGTAAAAGTTCACTATTTTTAAGTTGATTATTACATAAAAACATCAAAGGAAAAATACGTATTTATGTTACAATTAAACTTAATGTGAATCATATCTTTATAATTTCTAATACAAATGATACACTCTAAATTAAATATCATACAGTTGAGAATAATATTAATTTGTGGTTTGTTTTTTTATTATGTAGTGTGCTATGTGTACACACTTGTAAATAAAAAAGATCTCTGTTAGTAGTGGTTACAAGATGTAAAGCGCTTTACCAATTTTAAGGATATGTCCACAGTTTAATTGACATCTTGTGTTTAATTTATTCATGACTACTAGCACTAAGCGAGTGTTTATTTACGTTAGACCTATGCTAGATACGATAACGTAACCCTCATTCCGCTTGTGCTTCAGTTAGGGTTACGAATCGGTCCCATTCAACGTATGGGAGCAAATTAAAATTTTCGCTAAGTGAATATTTGAACTTTCTTTTTGCATATCTGGTCATAACTTATTATTCCCTACAATTTTTAAGTAATGGCGATACGAAATATGTGTTACAATACCTGTTTCTACCTTCACGATCGATTTAGTATTCGAAAATTGTTTCTTGTCCGCCATGGCACCTTACGTATACTCTCGTGATGGGCGGAGCCTATCCATATATGGATCTGAATGCCAAATGTGAAAAACTTTACTACGATATTTTTACTACGATTGATCCAAATAAGGATATCTCCAAAACGAGGCAAGTGCACGTGAAATAGCAACTTGTAAACAAAATGTCGGACAGAGAGAAGATTTCATGCATTCAAATTTTCAGATGGATATAAGTCTACCATGGATTGATGCAGCGTTTACTTAACACCTCAAGGTTTACCTAAATATATTTATCTTTCACCCCCGTTAATTTTTCCAACCACGTACAACGAAATTAGGACGAAAAACCGCCCGGTGTGGGACCGATTCGTAACCCTCGCTGGGAACAAAAGCGGACTGAGGGTTCCGTTATCGTATCTAGACCTATGTATGTACTGAAATCATGTAATATTATAACTTGTGTAGATCTGCGGTGAAGTTTCGGCCATCTTTAGTAAAAACTTGGTGTCCTGATTGATTGGGATTTTAAATTTGGTGTGCTGCTACTTGTTTTTGTTCGTTTCCTTGGCGGTGATACAGGCAATCTATATCGAAATGGTTTTTTGTAAAGAGTCAATGTCAGTCCCCTTTTCCTCTTTCCCTTGAATCCTGGCATCTCCTGAAAGTGGACAGAGAATAGTTTATTTTGATTAGAGTATTTATCAGTTTTGTGTTTAAAACTGTCAATTTATCAATTTTGCAGAAAACAATTACCAAAACTAGCAAATCTCCTCATGCATTCGCAATGTGCTCTATCAGAACCGATCTCCTCAAGCAGGAAAACGAGAAAATTGACAGTTTGTAGATTTATCTAGACTTCAATTTACTTCTGACGAATCGGAATTTATCCCCGATTACATTTAGACTCCCATGATGAAAAAATTTTGAAAATTTAACTTGCATCTTTGTCAAGAACAACTTAGAAATGTACGAGTGTCACAATTTTCGTCATGTTTTTCGTGGGACGATTGATTTTGCGAGAGTTACACTTCATATACAAGAATAAACTATACATGTTTCTAATCGTGAAAGCATTCGCCACAGCATAGCATTCTCTGATTTTGCAATATTCGAGCAGTAAAAAAGAAAATTTCAATTTTTGACATGTACATACCTTGCGAAGCGTCTTCGTGAACTCTCCTCCACCAAAACCGGAAGTTATCCTCGCGAATTTCTTTGCAGAACCAACTGTTCTGCTTGTGCCGATTACCAGCCGTGTATAGTACAATGAAACATCTTACCACAGACAATTATCTCAAGTCCATCTATAGACTCTTTCAGAGAACAGCTAACACCCGCTGTTCTCTTAAACATTTAAATTTCAAATACAATTTTTTGTTTTGTTTTATTCACACTTTTGATTTCACTTTATTTCACTTTATGAAATTTATGTAAATATTTTTGTAAATACCCACGCATGCAACAGTACGTAATCTTCAACGTCTTGAAGGAGTATTGTATACCTAAAGAAGAAGAAGAAGTCTTCTTGGATGGTGGAAACAAATTGATCGAATGCATTTTCATGCTCTGACATCGGAGATTCCTCGATCTCTGTTTTGATATTTCTAAGCAAATATCGTGTTATACATGCTGAATGATACAAAGCATTTTCGGCAAAGTCTTCAGACGTCACTTTGAAGATCATTTCACTGTCTGATATTTGTTCCGCAACACGCTTAATACTTTGGGTTCTATTTTCCGACGAAACTTTGTGCATTTTTCTGTCGTGTTAAAGGCTTTGTGTTTGCAAAATGCAAGCTGTCCAATCGATTTCGGAAGCTCTAGATCGTGTCACAATAGTGAAATAATCTTCACTTGATGATGGATTCTGATTGCATGATGCTGAAGTCGGACGTGTGGATTTAAAGTTGGAACATGTTGACAGGTTTTGCTTACTGGTAAATGCTTTGTAACAGCTTTTGTGATATTTGGTATTTCCAAATGGAGCATTTTCGACAGTTGTATATTCGTCAACAAGTTTTCTGTAAACTTCATCCTTCCGTTTATTCACGACAGAAATAAAAGTTGACCTTCCCTTAGTAGTTGGAATACAAAGCCGTGCTGCCGTAAATACTTGACAAATGATACAACGTTGCCAATCGATGGAAGGTCTGCCCTTTTTAGCAGGTGGAGGCGTTAATTTGACCGGACTACAAATTGTAGACATTACACGGATATTTTCTTATTTTTTCCGGCACGGATTCAATAATTAGTGAACGCCCTTAACATAAGACTTATCAACATTATATTCATTTTATAATGTGTGTTTTAATGACTTTATTTTACCAGTGTTATTGTTTCAAACAATTAACACACAAAAAACTATCAAATAAGTATATAAATGTTGCTAGTTAAACGAATTCAGTCGCACACACATTCTGTCATTATAATATACAGGTAAATAATTGATTACGGAACGGCAACGGACTGTCAGTTCGGAATTAGCTTGCTAAGTGTGAAAATGGTAAAATCTAGTATTTTTCAGCGAGTCCAACATTTATAATATGCGTTAGGAACTGTAAATTAATTTTATGAACAGTTTGCATTTGGTTATCGACAAAAATGATAAAATTAATAATTATAAAGTGAAAAGATGTGACTGATTATCTGAAATAACAATAAAATGGTAGCAAAACTGATTTAATATCTACAAAAATGAAATTATTTACACATTACAGATGTGTTTCATACTTTTTTATGTCTTTCGCAGAAAATCAACCCATTATGTTTACAAAAAATGTTATGAATTGGAAATAATATACGTTTAAATGTAGATAGTATTTTGTGCATTTGAAATGATAACTTAACTTTAACTCCAATTTTACAAAAAATGCATCATACGATTTTCTTACGACCGGGCATACTCGAAAGTATAGACATTTGGCTATTACTAGTAAAAAAAATCAGCTGTGTGTTAGATAGGTGCATTAAAGTAAAAAACTAAGCGTCTTTTCTGAAAATGTCACTCGACTATAAATACCTATAAACTGAAGATAATCTTCATAACCTTATATTAATATTATACATTCACCTTACATATTTCTGTTATGGCCATGGTATATACAATCTTCTAAACATCTGTAAAAAAAATGTAAAATTCAAGTAATTTTTTAAATAAAAAATGAATGTGTTGCAAGTTGTTGCCATTGAATGCCATACAGTGACTATAAGGTGAAGAACAACAATCAGAGTGATATTTAATTCAATTACAGAGCTGCCTGGTGTGTTGCTGTACCTTGTTAAATGGACTCGTTCTGATTTACACTGAAATTATTTATGAAAATAAAATAAAGGGCTACACAGAGCGAAGCATGAGATGACCACAGCATGTCGACAAGGGAAAGTTGAACAAGTGTATATTACAAACAAGTGTGGACACAGTATTTTGCTGGACACACTGTAAATTGAAACCTTAAATATAATATTTTCTATCAAAAGGATTAACTATAAGAAACAAATTTATATATAGTTTTTTATTTGTTATAGTAATATTTATTAAAAAAAAAATGAAATGTCGATAAAAATTAATAATATTCATGATCTATATACAAATATTCCAATATGATGGAGGGTTAGGAGGTTTTGGTATTTAATGCCAAATTCAACAATATTTCAGGTGGACAGTTTTATTGGTGGAGGAAACCGTCGACCTGTCACTGACAAACTTTATCACATAATGTTAATTCGAGTACACCTTGTCATGAGCGGGATACAAATTCGCAATATTAGTGTTGATAGACACTGATTGCACAGGTAGTCATAAATCCAACTACCATATGACCATGCCCTCCCCCTTTATGGGAATGAAAGGTTTTTATTTCTAAACTATTGACTGCATATTCACCTGTACTCTATTTGAAAATTAAAAAAAATAATAGCCAAATCACATGTAAAGATAAAATCTAAAGAGGAAGGTACAGAAAATACAGTGGTCTCCAAGTCACCTTCCCACAGGATCTTGGGTCATTGTATAAACCAGGAGTTGAACCCGTCTTCTGTGACCTTCAAAGCGACCAGTGAAATATGGTCACATAAGGCAAGTGGTCACTTAATACAGGTTTAATTGATATGAAACGCACTGTGAAGGGAAATAAAGATTAAGGTCACATAATACAAGTTTTTGCTTAATAGAGGTGGTCACCAATGCAGGTTTGATTGTATTTAATTTCTTTTCAGTCATAGACATTATGAAAAAAGATTTAATGCCCAAAAATGGATTTGGACTTCAGCTGAACTCAATATTCAATGGCTTTTAAATTTTTTACTTCTTTATTTACAATTCTACATGAATTCCTTCATATAATCGCATCAGTGGCGTAATGGTTAACATGCTCGTCTCAAGTGCAGTACATCGTGGGTTCGAGACTATAAAATTGGAATTTGTTGCTTCTCCGCTAAGACTGATTGGTTCAGAATCAGAATAATGTGTCCGAGTGGAGCAACATATCTACCCGCGGATTGTTGTTTCAGTGAGCTAGCACCATAAAAATCCAAATTAGCATGTTGGTCTAGTACAAAGCAGACCTCATCATCTTCATCTCATTGAAAATTGACTTGTTCTCGCCATGATATAGCTGAAAAATTGCTGAATTGGTGTTAAAACAACAATCACTCACTCGCTAATTCACTTTCTGCTGTTTTATTCAATTTAATAATTTTTTAACAGGTCTGTTATAATTTTTTGAATTGTGTTCATCAAATTATACCAACAAATCATTATTTTATGAACAACATACTTCCTTTTAAGGAGTGACAATAAAATATGTATAAATTATTCATGAGTGACAGAGTGATTGATTGTTGTTTAAACACCAACTCAGCAATTTTTCAGCTATATCATGGCGAGAACAAGTTAATTAATCTTCAATGAGATAAGGACAAGGTCCTGTTTGTACTAGACCAACGCACTTAGTTGGATTTTTATAGTACCAGCTCACCGAAGCAGTCCCCGGATAGACATGTCGCCCCAATCGGTCACATTATCCGATTCCGAGAGGACCAGTCTTTGCTATTTCTCCTTAATGCTGCGTGCTTAGCTGAGAAGCAACAAATACCAATTTTATAGTATTTGGTTTGACCTGATCGGGGCTCGAACCCACAATCTACCACACAACCATTACACCACCGATAGGGTAACTCCCTTTTAATGTAGAGATTTAAATTACCACTACTTTGAACCATAAAGTCAAACCTGTCCATGCAGTCACCTCTATTAAAAAGTCACCCTTTTCTTGTCCTGTTATAGAAAATTTCATATGAAATTAACTTCTTTCAAGAGGTCACCTGTCTTATAAAGCCACTTTCTCTTTGTCCCAAAGTAACCTCTTAATACAGATTTCACTATATTGAAAAACCAGGAAAATTATTAACAGGTTCCATGTAATTTTTCACTGACTTGTCAGCTATGAGAGGCTGATTTATTTGATATAAAATTTATGGCTGAAAAAGTCTGCAACAATTGAAAAGAAAAATGTCTTAGTTGTGGTGGTATCAATCTTACAGAAATTCTGTAAGTCACAGGAGATATTTAAGTTGTTTTATTAATAGAAGATATATGTAGTGGTACAGGGCCATCTTAGCAGCATTGTAGGCCTCTAGGCAAAGCAGTGCACTGGGGCCCATACCTACACAAGCACTCGCAGGAATAAAAATGTAAATGTCAATAAAATTAAACGTATATTTATTGTATGGGTACTTCCAACAAAACCAGTGTTTAAACATTAAAAAACATGCCATATACATCATCCATAGATTAGCATGCGACCCCTATGCTCGTGGGCCCCCGGGCAACTGCACATCATGCCCATGTGTTAAGGTGCCACTGTGGTATACTAGGCCTAGCATAGAAAACGGCATTATTATTAAGTTTTCTGTATAAAAAAAAATTGGCTAGTATTTCTTGACAAATTCAATTAAAATCAATTTGAATTACAAGACACAACATATTGTAATTTGTATATCCAACTGAGTAAAAAAAATGATCTGATTAGAGGATGCTCTCATCTGCTCTAGAGGATGAACAGTTCCTGCATTTTGACTAAAAATTGGTTTCAATCCATCCCGTGGTTCTGAAGATTTTCAAAGATTACCAATTTTTCAACCAATCAGAAGCCATGGCAGCCATCTTTAATATTAGGCAAGGTTACCGGACGTATCACATCAAAGTTTGGTCCAACTTGACCCAGTGGTTGTTGAAAAGATCAAAATGTGAAAAGTTAACAGATGAGACAACAGACACAAAGTGATGGGAAAAGCTCATTTCAGCCTTCAGCCCTGGTGAACTAAATACTTTTTAGAGAACTATCAACTCCTACCATGTTTGGATACAATTGGTCCAGTGGTTTCAGGAAAGAAATCAAAATTTAAAAGTTTACGGACGACAAAGAGGGATGGACATCAAGTGATGATAATACCTCACATAACCCTTAAAGGTCTCATCTTCATTCAAGCACACCCTTATCAATACATGAAAAACACAACAAAAACTAAAGTTTAACGACCAGCTCGTTGCATGTCTCAACTTTTTTTTCTTAGCTGTCGATTTAATACAACATAAATATTTAGTTATATTATACAATAAAATCAAGTGATCAATTACAACACGTGCAAACAAGGACAAATATGACCAATCGGCAATAAATTACATTTACACTTTGATATACTTAAACCCAGCATTAAAACCAATGGCAGCATCCACTGGAAAAAGCTTTGGTTTAAAATTGTATATCCATTCAATGACTGACAATATTACAACTACCTCTAAGGGATCGACCATTTAACTTGCAGGGGGGAGTTATGTTTTTTTGTTTTTTTCGAACATGAGTTAGAATATTTTTTTTTGTCGCGTAATTTTTTTCCAGAATTTAACATTAGGTTAAATGACAAAAACTCGATTATTTTTTTTTCCTCCACCAAAATCAGAATATTTTTTTCAGCAAAATTGGGAATCAAAATATTTTTTTTTAGAAAAAAACCATAACCTCCCCTTCAAGTTAAATGGTCCGTCCCTAATTATACATAACTACAACTACACCATAACTAGAAAAGAAGTATGCCCCCGCACTTGATAATTATGGACAAAGTTGTTTTGTTAGGAGTGATTTTTTAAAAATGAAGTGTGTCTGTAAGACACAAATGATGCCCCCGCCTGACCATAGGAAATTATAAACAAGTCAAAAACTGTAGTAGGAGCCATACAAACCATGTTTCCATTATGTAGCTAGTAAGAAGGAAATGAAGTCCAACTACCTGTCATCAAATATTTGATGAAAATCAAAATCCTGTGGACATGCACACCTCCATTATGTGTATAAACATCATACAAAATATTAAATATGTAGCTCTAAAACTAGGAGATAGCCGGACAAACCATGTATCTATATCCAGACGGACGAACAAAATAACTAAGTCCAACTACCTGTCATTTTGAGAATATTTGATGAAAATAAAAATCCTGTGGACATGCACACCTCCATTATGTGTATAAACATCCTGCAAAATGATAAAGCTGTGGCTCTAAAACTGTAGGAGTTACCCGGACAAACCATGTTCCCTTTATGCAGCTAGTACGAAAAAAATTACCAAGTCCAACTACCTGTCATTTTGAGAATATTTGAAGAAAATCAAAATCCTGTGGACATGCACATCTCCATTATGTGTATAAACATCATTCCAAATATTATAGCTGTAGCTCCAAAACTGTAGGAGGAGATAGCCGGAAAAACCATGTATCTATATCCGGACGGACGAACGGATGGATGAACAGGGGTAAATTAATATGCCCCCCCCCCCCCCCCGACTCTTCGTCGCGGGAGCATAATTTTTTTTTTACATATAGAAGACTTTTACAAATTATACAAAATTTATATATACAATATTTTTATGTCATGTCAGAATTTGTATAATGATCATTGGCGTTCCCGATTTCTTGTATTGTTGTATACTACTTATCATGGTCTTGTGTCATGGCAGATCTCCGATTAAAAAAAAACAAAAAAAACAAAACAATAAAAAATGCCAAAACAGATCGCAAAAAAAAAACCAGAAAATAAATTTAAAAAAAAGAAAGAAAATATTTACATTAGTAATGAATTAATGCATATAATTGCACTTATCTTAATTTTGGAAATTTAGAGAATTATTGAAGCATTTAACTAAAATTCACCAAAAGTAGGACTAAAATGATACATTTTGAAAGATTAAAGCAAATATTTAAATTATTATGCCAACCAGCTTGCTCATTTTGTTCATGTTAATAGTCGGCTTTCAATAAATATTTATATTTTTAAGCCGACTATTAAAGTGCAGGGGGAATGCAATGCAGTTAGATAGGGAAATGTAATGCTTTGTTAGATGGAGAAATGCAGTGCTCGGTTAGCTGAGGCTTACAACAAAACAAGCAAGACAATAAATAAATTTAACAAACAATTATTACTCATCTCTCAAAAATGTATCAGCCTATAATTTATTTTTAAAATATTTAAAAAAAAATCAAGATTAAAGTTTACTGAAATTTTTAAAATGGAATTATTTTAGAAAATGATTTAAAAAAATTAAATGTTAAAGATAAAACATCTGAATCTCCACTTTTTGAATCAATGTAAGTATTATGACAACAATTAGAAAGTGTTCTGCACCTATGATAATTATTGGAATAATTGGACTATTAGAGGACTAAAAGTCAGGACCAAACCATATTTTTTAGGTTTTACCACAAAATATGCTGAACCTTGCTTCCATATTCCTGTAATAGTACAACATTCATATTTATACAATTTTATAAGCAAACATTCAAATTCAAAATATTTAAAGGGCAATAACTTACCTGGTTTAAAGCTAAAAAAATAGATTACCAAATACAATTTAAATTTTTTTGAAAGACTCATGAATTTTTGACAATGTTTTTTTTATGTAAATGCAAATTAAATTCGACAAAAAATATACTTAAGACTTGGAATTTTGGAAAGTATAAAACTTTAAAGCGCTTTAAACCAAGTAGACTGACATGATATAACAAATACAAGAGTACATATTAACTAATTGATGGTCTGGCTAGAATTTTAATTTTTGTTTATTAAATTCCCTCCAAAATTTAAAAGAACAGGTTCTGCTTACATTTTTTTTATTTTTTAATTTTATTTATTTGCATGTGTTTTTTTTTGTTTTTGTTTTTGTACAATTCTGTTATCCCATCCTTTACAGAGCCTGTTTTGTTTCTAACAAGACCATAAGTTACAAAGAAACGCACCACTTCTACCAAAACAAAATTTTAAACATAAAGAAAAGAAAAATAATTTAACCTTAAGCATAGAAATGTGACGTTTCTTATTCAATCCCCCCTTTTTTAGAGGATTATATTTACAATTTTATTAAAATTTTGAAATCTTTATATCTCATATAGCATACTTAATATACATAACTACAAAAATATACAATATTACAAAAAGAAAATTAGTTCTGATTGTGAAATGAGTGGTTTTTTTTATTTTCACTTTAATTGTCAGTGTCAAATATCTTGAAATCATGATTTTTGACTGTCTTTCATCCAATCTTTATCTGTGATCTCTTCATCTCTGATCTCTTCATCTGTGTCCTCTTCATCTGTGCCTTTATCTTTCATCTATGGCTCGGTACATTACACTGAAAACATAATCAGAACTTGAAAAATGCCATATGGAATAAACAATAATATTTTCCATAAACTGCAAGAAAAAAACACATTGGCATTCAGTAACTGGACCCTCTAAATTAAATCTGCACATGCTAAACATTTCCAAAAACTGGTCAGGTGCAACTCATATCTGGGCCCTCTAATTACAAGTCCTCCCCAGATAACAGTGTTTACTTTATATGTTATTCATGCCCTGTCAACTGGAACCTATAATTACAAGTTTTACGCTTACTACTGGTCACTTTACAAAATACAAGTCCTCTCCTGACATGTACAATGGCATTATCTTTATTTCAATAAAATGTGTTTTTTTTGTTTTTTTTATATAAAACCTCATTTATATTGTACTTATGTTATGCACATTTTTTAGTTTTTTGTGTGCCCGTCACAATCTAGAACCTTCATTTCCAAAGCAATCTCAAATTGTTATTAAAATAATAATGGTATATACGATTACTCACCTAATAAACTCCATGGTTACACGTCTACTTCCCATTGGATATTCTTATGGGAATAGACTATATTCCAGTACTGAAATTAAAAAAATATCAATATTTTATCACCAACAAAACTGATAAAGGCCTATTTTTTAGGTCTTGTTACAATGATTTTGTATTGGTATAGCGGTAACCAAAATATTGAGCGAGTGATTGTTGTTTAACTCCCAAGTGACCAAAAGGAAGAACATGTTTCTTGTTGACCAGATGATAATGATGTCTTCTTTGAACAAAACCGTTACACAAGTTAGATTTTGGTGCTATTTCACAGAAACAACAGTCCACAGAACCCGTGTCTGAAGTCAGACACATTATACTGACTCCAAGTCAACCAGTCTTTGTTCTTTTTCTTTACCTGATCCTTCGTGCTAAGCAGACATTTTTTTGTTTAAATCTGTATTGTCATTGTAGATCCAATTATCAAGAAGGCAGAGGGTGGTGATCCCATTCTTCTATATACTGCCCGATACATGTTTGTACCAGTCCCAAGCCAGGAACTGGATTTCACCTACAGTAAATATCACATGTACTTGTGGAAATCTATGATGGCAAATATTTAATATTACAAGGATCTGTATCATGACTATCAATACTTACTGAATAAATACCATGGTTAGACATCATCCACTTTCCATGGGAGAGAGTATGGGATTGGATTATGTTTCAGTGCTTAAATAAAATTATAAAATCATAATTTATAAATGGTAAATTGAAATGTAAAATCATGCAGCATTTATTAATTTAAACAATTGATTTTCAAAATCTTGGAAAATTCTTATGAAACACCAGAAAGTGTATTCCCTATATCTCTTGGTGACCTTGACATGGACGTGACAATACTTCTTATTATACCTCATAGATACAAGAATGTCTGATTAGTTAGAAAACGTCACATGTCAGGAAGACAAAACTTCATGTATCCCTAGACCGCATGCTCCAGGGAAATAAAAATCATGTATCCTGCTGCCACATGCCTCCATGGCGACCCCTGGATATTGTCAAAAAAACTAATTCGGACAACAAACAATACCATACAAATGGACATAAAAGAAAATTTCCTATGTTGTGGAATGTTTAGTTTCAATCCTCATTTTTTGGATAACTGCAATGTAACCATCAACAACTACACGAATTGAATAAAACGTTAAATTAGTTTAAAAAAAATGTTTTGTTGTGTGTGCTTTGCCCTCAAGAAATATGACTTTTTCTGGTAAACAAACCTTTGTATCTCCCTACAACAAGGGCCATAAATGTATATTATTAGATTAATTACAGCAATAATTCTATAAAATAATTAGAAAAAATTGCTGAATTATCTTAATTTTATGATCAACTTTTAATTTGCTGAGTTTTTTTTTAAGTATACATATGACTTAATATGACAAAGAATGCTCCGTCCTGTAAAATCTTGCACATTTTCAGTGAGACTCGCAGTTTTAGATAGAATAAATGAAGTTAAAGTTACATTACTATAAGTTTGGTAAAATTCTGTTAATTTCGCACATTTACATTTCAAAAACTGCATTTCATAACTATTGTGATTTCATTCATTTTCGTAGATAAATGGATAGTGAGATATTCATTGACATTTGAATTCATAGTTGTGATAATCACTGTCTAAATTCCGAGCAATTCTGCATCTGTGGCACAGGTAAGTCGAATGGTCAAGTGTCCACACAGTCTAACTTTTAAATTTGATTCTGATACGACTTATTTTTTCTCACTGTTCTCACAATAAAATTCTTCTCAAAATGTCAGATGGAAATAGGAAACCAACTGATGTTGAAATGTTTTTGCTAAAGCCTGTTGAAAAGAATAACCAGACAGGAAATTGTATCATGTGACTGCACCTTTACTCCAAACTTCTCTTGTTCAAGTTGTTGCATATGCTTTTCCGTGGTTCATTAAAGTTCATGGTTTTATGATACTAACAGGAACCACGAAAATTGGTATTCAACAAATAACATTATCAATTCACACTATCAGAGAAAAATTACGAAAACTTCATTTATTTCATATTAGTTATAAATTTGTAAATTGTACTTTTTATCATTTCATCATTACCGTATGTTATATTGTACACAATAATAATTTGTTATTGTCTACTAGAATAAAATATATACCTCATGTATGCCATGGATAAAGATTTGGTATTCGTCTGCTGTATGCTTCTTTCTTCTAACTGCTTGGTAGCAACAGTAAATCTTACAAACAAGCAGTTTTTAAGGAAATTAAATGAATGAAAAATTGATGACAACAGGGGTTCTTGTTACTCGATCTTTAGTTTTATATGTATGTTTTGTAGATCGTTGTTTGTCCTTTTGTACTTTTTTCTTTGGTCGTTGTGTTGTCTGTTCTTAGATTTATGCATTCTGATTACTATTAAACTACTTGTGCACGACAGAGTTACCTCAACTTTTTAAAGCCGGTTTTTAGTGGGGTTCTTGTTGCTCGATCTTTAGTTTTATATGTACGTTTTGTAGATCATTGTTCGGCCTTTTGTACTTTTTTCTTTGGTCGTTGTTTCGTCTGTTCTTCGATTTACGGATTCTGATTACTATTATACTACTTGTGCACGACAGAGTTACCTCAACTTTTTAAAGCCGGTTTTTAGTAGGGTTCATGTTACTCGATCTTTAGTTTCATATGTATGTTTTGTAGATCGTTGTTTGTCCTTTTGTACTTTTTTCTTTGTTCGTTGTGTTGTCTGTTTTTCGATTTACGGATTCTGATTACTATTAAACTACTTGTGCACGACAGAGTTACCTCAACTTTTTAAAGCCGGTTTTTAGTAGGGTTCATGTTACTCGATCTTTAGTTTTAAATACATGTTTTGTAGATCGTTGTCCTTTTGTATTTTTTTCTTTGGTCATTGTGTAGTCTGTTCTTCGATTTATGGATTCTGATTATCCCTTTGGTATCTCCAAACTCTTCTTACCCTTCTAGAGCATCTGAGCTCAACCCCGGATTTTATGGGGTTCGTGGTTCTTGATCGTTCGTTTTCTGTGTAGATCATTGTTTTTGTTTTTCTTTTGGTCATGGTGTATTCTGTCCTTCAATTTACAGATTCTGATTACCCTTTGGTATCTTCAAACTCTTCTTGTCCCTATTAAAGCCCCTTAAATTTTAAACCTACCAAAAGTATTGTTGACTGTAGTTTCAGTGGCTTTGATGCCATCTTCAATTGGTTGTGGTGTCTGCGTGAGTGTATCTTAAAATACATTTTTTATGGATATTCAAAAAAAAATTAAAACTTTTTTGTTAAAAATTATTTTAAAATTGCCATTAATAGCAAATCTTCATAAAAAATTTACTTTAAAATTAGTCACCAGAAATGAGATTTGTTTTCAAAATTATATTAAACTTACAACAGATTCGAAACAAATAAAAATATTAATTTTAAACAATTTTGCACTTTGTCAAAACTATTACTTTAAAAAAAAGTCACCAGAAATGAGATTTGTTTTCAAAATTATATTAAATTTACAAAAAACCCAAAACAAACAAAATTATTAATTTTAAACAATTTTACAATTCGCCAAAACTATTACTTTAAAAAAAAAAGTCACCAGAAATGAGATTTGTTTTCAAAATTATATTAAACTTACAACAGATTCGAAAAAACAAATAAAAATATTAATTTTAAACAATTTTGCACTTTGTCAAAACTATTACTTTAAAAAAAAGTCACCAGAAATGAGATTTGTTTTCAAAATTATATTAAATTTACAAAAAACCCAAAACAAACAAAAATATTAATTTTAAACAATTTTACAATTCGCCAAAACTATTACTTTTAAAAAAAAAGTCACCAGAAATGAGATTTGTTTTCAAAATTATATTAAACTTACAACAGATTCGAAACAAATAAAAATATTAATTTTAAACAATTTTGCACTTCGCCAAAACTATTACTTTAAAAAAAAGTCACCAGAAATGAGATTTGTTTTCAAAATTATATTAAATTTACAAAAAACCCAAAACAAACAAAAATATTAATTTTAAACAATTTTACAATTCGCCAAAACTATTACATTTAAAAAAAAAGGCACCAGAAATGAGATTTGTTTTCAAAATTATATTAAATTTACAAAAAACCCAAAACAAACAAAAATATTAATTTTAAACAATTTTACAATTCGCCAAAACTATTACTTTTAAAAAAAAAGACACCAGAAATGAGATTTGTTTTCAAAATTATATAAAACTTACAACAGATTCGAAACAAATAAAAATATTAATTTTAAACAATTTTGCACTTCGCCAAAACTATTACTTTAAAAAAAAGTCACCAGAAATGAGATTTGTTTTCAAAATTATATTAAATTTACAAAAAACCCAAAACAAACAAAAATATTAATTTTAAACAATTTTACAATTCGCCAAAACTATTACTTTTAAAAAAAAAGTCACCAGAAATGAGATTTGTTTTCAAAATTATATTAAATTTACAAAAAACCCAAAACAAACAAAAATATTAATTTTAAACAATTTTACAATTCGCCAAAACTATTACTTTTAAAAAAAAAGTCACCAGAAATGAGATTTGTTTTCAAAATTATATTAAACTTACAACAGATTCAAAACAAATAAAAATATTAATTTTAAACAATTTTGCACTTCGCCAAAACTATTACTTTAAAAAAAAGTCACCAGAAATGAGATTTGTTTTCAAAATTATATTAAATTTACAAAAGATCCAAAACAAACAAAAATATTAATTAAAATCTTATTTACAATCCGTCAAAAGAATTGATGTAGGCCACTTTTACTTCTGAAAAAATAAAAATAGATTAATAAACCTGAAAAACAAAAGTTGATTAGTACATGCATTTTTTTTCTTTTTTTTTTTTCATGCAATTTTTTTTTTTTTTTTTTTTCCATGCAATTTTTTTTTTTTTTTTTTTTTTCCATGCAATTTTTTTTTTTTTTTCCATGCATTTTTTTTTTTTTTTTTTTTTTTTTTTTTTGTAAAAGCAGTCCTGTTGAACATCATACTAACATCACAAACCAACACTTGCCATACACATATCTTTACAGGAGATCATGATGTAGTTGAAAAAAATACTGGAGTACACATTATTGATGGGAAGCAGCCTGCATACAGGTAGTACATGATATAGCTGATAACATTTTAAACCATACATACATTTATATAGTTGAAAGTTTCAAATTTAAGGAAAAGGTTATCTCACATGGATGCTGAGGTGCGAGATGTTTATCATTGTATAGAAACAGCAAACTCTAAGGATACGTAAACCACAATGATACCACACATGTCCTTGATAGATATATTGTTCAGTTGACAAAAAAAAAAATTCCTACATGTACAGTCGTCCATGATACATAAACTTTATTACCTTGGTTTGTGCCGTTTTACGTCTTCCATCCTTTTTATTCTCCTTGATCATGCATTTTCAATTAGAACTAGTTTCTCAAGAACTAACACATTTGAGATCCATTCCATTAGTACTTCAAAATACTTAATCCATTTAATTACTGACGATATAAAAAATTATTGTATTTTTGGCACTGTTGTGCCTTTATTAAATGTGAAACCTAACTGGGAAAGAGTTTTTATCTATCATTCATCCTTGCATACCCCCGTTTCTAGCATGCAACATTCACTCATAAACCTTATTTAATTATCAAAATTTATTTTTATTGAAGTACATAAAAATAAAATGATCTCGGGAACATATATAATTCTATGATAAATCTAATTCTAATTCAAAATGCTCATTATTTTTGGTACGAGTTCTGCTGTCCAGATCTTTAAGAAGATGTTATCGATCGTCTTCACACTGACACCGATCTGTTTTGAGCTATTTCATACTGGGGCAGTATGGGTAATTAATTACCCATAAAGATTCTCGGAAAATCAGTATTTTCACGAGACGGGATGTGGAATCTAATGAACACAAGAAAGAAAAATCATTTTTTACACTTGGAACTAACCGAAAGTCTAGGAATAATAGCTTTTATTAAAAAATTAATTTTAAACGTTGACATCCTTCACTTTTCCAAATGAAGGTTTGCAATATCTTAATGATGCATACAGAAATGTAACAATATCACATACTAAATACATGATATTAATGATTAAAAACATATTTACATATTTACAGTATATACAAAAATATATTTACACTATACATATATACATAGACCTATTTACAAATAGAGTATAAGACCTTGGACACTGGGACACCATGATCAGATGCTTAAACACAATTTTACAAGAACAGACAAGTGGGGAGGGGGCTTTAACACAACTTTAACAAAGAACCTTAGAAACTTGGTTTGGGAGAAGACGGGGTAGATTAACACACACTAAAAAGCCTTGGAAACTGTGTTTGGGTGGGGTGGGGTGGCGTGGGGACATAAATTTACAACTTACATCGACTTATCTGTGCTCAATATTAGGACAACCGACATAATGGCTTTATGTGATAAAGTGTCAGTGGTTTTCTGTGGACACATCGGTTTCCTCCACCAATATAGTTGACCGCCATAACTGATATATTGTTGAAAGTGGCATTACACACCAAAACTCTAACCCAATTGACCTAATGGAATTCCTCAGTGACATTTGACCTAATGTACCATGATCAGATGTTTAACATAACTTTAACCACCAACAGACAATATGATCTTTTTTTAAATAAAACAAAATTTTGACAATTTAAATAAATATCAGATCAAATCAGTTCTGTGAAGCAATTTAAAAAAAAAATTATCTCCCCTTTTTTAACTTTCATTATAAAAACATAATGATGAGAAATTCCAAATCTTTGCTACAACAGAATGAACCATGATCTTTCCGAAATGTTTTCAAAATTGCAACCCCTTTTTGAAATTAGAAATTTTGCCCCTTAAAAGAAAACATGCCCGTCATTGACAATCATATTGCCGACAGCAAGAGCAGCCCTTACACACCACCGAGTCCAACCTCTCTGGGGAGCAGGGGCAATAGGAACAACTGGGATGGCCTCAAAAACCTGCTCTTCTGCCACCACGTCCAAAGCTACACAGGGTGCTTCAGCTACAACCCGCTGGCCTATAGCAGCCATTGCTTCATCGTCTACATCTGCTGAATTAACAGCTGGTGTAGGCGAAAAAACAAGTCTGACAACAGGGGAAACCACCACAGGATTCTGCAAATCCCGTGGTAATTCAGCGGGCATAACTTCCACTGGAACAAACACGGGTGTCTGTACCACTGGTACAGGCTCGGGAGCTTGTACCAGAACCCTGGGACGCCTGGTCCTTACTGGAAGATCCTCGGCCTTATACTCTGGGGCTAATCCCAACTTACGCCTCGAGCGTCTTTCGCCCTGACGTACAGGCTTCACCCTGAAAAAAAAAAAAATTGTTAAGCAAACTCTCAAACTGTGAAGATTAAATGGATATTGAATTTAAAAGTTTATATATCAAATTTACATATAAGAATAAGATACAATTGATGACTTCTGAGACTTCTAATTGAGACAAAGATTTGTTAACACGAGGCAATAACAGCTGTCACACCCAAGAAGAACAAAGCATTGACTGATGTCATTATGTAGTTTTTTGTAAATTTTGTGGGGGCAGCGGGGAGTGATCTTGATTTAATGAAAATAAAATGCTTTATATACAGGAAATGATATAATTGTTTCTTTGTCCTTTTTAAACTCTAGGGAATTGAAAAAAAATACTTTAGGGATTTTTGTCAAAATGCTGGTCTAACTACTACACATATTAAGCCATTTCTATGAGTAAAAATCTAAGTGTTATTGACCTTCAATGTAACATTCTCAGAGAAGTATTTATGTTCTAACACGGTCAAACAACAGTTGTCCATGTTTTTATTATGAACATTTAAAGATCTCAGCTTTGCCTTGGTTTTTAAATGTGCATAAAACATGGACAGCCTTTGTTTAACCCATACATAAATAATTTCCGAGGCACATAATAAAACAAGAATTAATTGTCTTCGATATACATCTGTTCACCAGACATATGCATTTTTGTCTCTAAAAATTTATGTTGTATATGGCTTTAACAGAGTTCATTCTGGGATTTGGGAAAAATTGTCTAATGGCCCCTCCTCTTAAAAAAGTGGGCCACGATATGGGGTACCTATATGAAGCTTGTGACCAAATATCAGATTTCTGCCACCAATAGTTGTTGAGAAAAATGCAACGAAAAATGAGCATATATGTTCAATGTGTATAAAAATCAACAAAGTCGGCAAACAGGAAGTAGGAATCTGATGGGTCCAAAAACGCTTCCCACGATATGGGGTACCTATATGAAGCATGTGACCAAATATCAGATTTCTGCCATCAATAGTTGCTGAAAAAAATATGACGAAAAATGTGTATATATGTTCAATGTGTATAAAAACCAACTAAGTCGCCAAACAGGAAGTAGGAATCTGATGGGTCCAAAAATGCTACCGACAATATGGTATACCTATATGACGCTTGTAACCAAATATCAGATTTCTGCCATCAACAGTTACTGAGAAAAATGTGACGAAAAATATCTTGGACGGATGGACAGACGGACAGAGGTAAAACAGAATACCCCCCCCCCCCCCTTCGGGGAGCGAGGGTATAATAAAACAGTATACCCCCTCCCCCATCGGGAAGCGCGGGTATAATAATCTTGGATAGAAGGCTGCATTTTTCCCCATCAGTGCAGTATTGTTAAGTCAGTATAAGTCCGAGTAGCACCGCGGCTATGTGTCATAGCCGCGAATGCATATTTGCTTTTCGGTCAGAAATCTACAAATTTCACTATTTTTTTTAGTTTTCCCTGTACTTATTATACTTTTATTGGACTTAGAAACATAATTTCATTTGCAAATATATATATAAAAAAAAAAACTATTTAACACGATTTGATGAAACTGTTATTTTCTGCTTAATTACGTCTCAAGATTTCCAGAAAATCAAAGTGAAAGTGAAAGTAGAATTATTCGATTAATCGGAAATAGATTTTTGGGCTCGAGTGCTTGGTTTAAGACACCAACCAACTGATTATCGGTTATAATCAATCATCGGAACATCACTAACAGACGCTATTACTATATCCCTCACCGCTGTCACGGGGGGATAAAAAATTAGCTAGAGGCTCAATGGGTTGAGCCTGTGTCACTCCTATGACATTTTTTTCCATAGTAGGTTCCTATCAAATTCTAATGGTTTTAGATAATATTTTTTTTAATTGGCCAATCACAAACAAGAACTGCCTATGGCAGATTATATTAGTATTACGATCAGCACAAAATATGGAAATTTTGTACAGGATCTCCTATACATCATTCCTACAAAGGAACAATTCATTGTGTCTCCTAGTTTTCAACTAATCAGAAACAAGAATTGATCATGGAGACCATTTATTCCGTCCAATCAGGATAAAATGAGGAAATTTTATGGAGGACCTTCCATAGATAATTCCTGTAAAAATGTGCTTTATTTGGCCAAGAGGTTTCAGAGGAGAATATTCTTAGTAATCGACCAACCAGAACCAAGAATTCTTTATGGCGGCCATGTTTGTTAACAGATTGAGGATCTTCAATAGATGCTTCCTACCACGTTTCGGTTCATTTGTCCAAGCAGTTTCAGAGATGCTTTTTTAGAAAGCGACCAACGTATGTCAAGTGATGGCAAAAGCTCACATTGCCTTTGGCAAGGTGAGCTAAAAATGTATTTGTTAAGCGTAAAATGTTACCACTCATAGAATAATGTTGTATTACATTTTATATGCGACGAGAAAATTAAAAAGTGTGACCATAGATTTGACACAATACATTCATATTCTGTTTGTGCTTAACTTTATTTTTGAATCATTGTTTGTTCCCGATATCATTTCTGAATATTTTCCTACTAGGTATCCCGCATTAATAAAATGTGTTGATATTGAGTAAACACAGAAGAAAAAGAAAGCACATTAAAACAAACAATAACACATCCTTGTTTCGGTGATTTTATACAACTCTCAACATAAAAAAATGATATCACATAAGGCACTAACCATTTTATAACTGAGGGGGGTGGGGCCTTTTATTATTTTCTATAAGAAAAAAAATTATGTCCAAGTTCAAAAACAATTTCAGTCTGAAAACGACCAACAAAAAAGTTGGTAAAAAATATACATTCAATAAAAAACGACCAGAAGAATCTTCAAGAAATGTATGTAGTGCAGATTTAGATGACAGCCTTGGAAAAGAAGAAATTTATCTAAGTAAAGTAATAATTTATGATGTTTGAGATTATTATTATAGTAGCAATTATGAAATTATGTTTATTCAACTCTATTGCATCATAAAGACAAACTATATATGCAAATATACATTTTTATGAAAAAACATGAAGCAACATAAACATTCAAGATGCTTGAACATGTTGAAGCTAAATCATAACATAAAACTGCTGGTACATTGTATATGAACACTACAAAATAAAACAAAGTAAGATTTGTGACTAAAATATAAAACGTCTCTTTGTAGTTACAGAAAAGCTCATTAAGTTTAGAAAATTTGTTTCTAAGCAACACACAAAATCAGGGTAAACTAGGAAGAACTGTTTTAGATGGTAAACTAGGAAGAACTATTTTAGATAGGGGTAAACTAGGAAGAACTGTTTTAGATACTTAAAACTTATGTCTCCCCTTAATGCGGCCATCTGTACAACAATAAGGTACACATTATGAGTTGAATGATACTATTAAAAAAAAACAATTATTTGACCTTGAGGTCAAAGGTCAAGGTCCCACAAAGGTCATTATGGTACGCGACACACCGCCTTATGGTCATGCACCCACATACCAAATATCATTGACCTATCTCGAAAGACAAAAAATGTTATGGCTCAGACAAGAAAATACTATTTAAAAAACAATTATTTGACCTTGAGGTTAAAGGTTAAGGTCCCACGAAGGTCATTATGGTATGTGACACACCGCCTTATGGTCATGCACCCACATACCAAATATAATTGACCTATCTGGAAAGACAAAAACGTTATGGTCCGGACAAGCTTCGCTGAGAAGAAGCAGAAGAAAAAATCAGACTTAAAACAAAGGGGAGACATAATAAATGTTCTGGTCGTTCTGATTAATGTATGTAGACTTCTCATCTCTTTTTGTAGAGTTTGAGCCCTACAAGGCATCTTTTGATAAATATATGTTTGAATTTAACTAGTAAATCTTTTGTAAAAAAAATCTTTGAAAAATTGATTTTGCCTCATGTATGTACTAAAAAATTTGATCTATCCGATGTGTGAAAAAAATGGTTTTCTACTGACATGAAAAAAAAATCAAGCATGAAAATCCCAGCCACCTCCTCCCTCTGTTATAAAATGGTGGCATTGTTGCCTATGAAAGTTGTAATTTATCATAAACTTCGCATTCAACAATTTCATGAGAACCGTTTAATAATTCTCCAAGAAATTATTTAATCTATAAAAGAATTACAGAACTAGGTTTAAACAAGATGAACTGTGAGCTAATGCTCACTTATGATACCCCCACTCTTCGGCAAACAGGAAGTAGGAATCTGACAGGTCAAAAAACGCTTCCCACGATATGGGGTACCTATATGAAGCTTGTGACCAAATATCTGATCTCTGCCATCAATAGTTGCTGAGAAAAATGTGACTAAAAATGGGCATATACAAAATGTATGTTCAATGTGTATAAAAATCAACAAAGTCGGCAAACAGGAAGTAGGAATCTGATGGGTCCAAAAACGCTTCCCACAATATGGCATACCTTTATGAAGCTTGTGACCAAATATCAGATTCCTGTCATCAATAGTTGCTTAGAAAAATGCAACTAAAAAATCGTAAGACAGGAAGTAGGAATCCGACGGGTTCAAAAACGCTACCCACAATATGGTATACCTATATGACGCTTGTGACCAAATATCAGATTCCTGCCATCAACAGTTACTGAGAAAAATGCGACGAAAAATATCTTGGATGGACGGAAGGACGGACAGACGGACGGAGGTAAAACAGTATACCCCCTCCCCCTTCGGGGAGCGGGGGTATAATAATCTTTGTATTATCAGTAAACAATTTGAACAAGATGAACTGTGAGCTAATGCTCACTTATGATACCCCCACTCTTCGGCAAACAGGAAGTAGGAATCTGACGGGTCAAAAAACGCTTCCCACGATATGGGGTACCTATATGAAGCTTGTGACCAAATATCTGATCTCTGCCATCAATAGTTGCTGAGAAAAATGTGACTAAAAATGGGCATATACAAAATGTATGTTCAATGTGTATAAAAATCAACAAAGTCGGCAAACAGGAAGTAGGAATCTGATGGGTCCAAAAACGCTTCCCACAATATGGCATACCTTTATGAAGCTTGTGACCAAATATCAGATTCCTGTCATCAATAGTTGCTTAGAAAAATGCAACTAAAAAATCGTAAGACAGGAAGTAGGAATCTGACGGGTTCAAAAACGCTACCCACAATATGGTATACCTATATGACGCTTGTGACCAAATATCAGATTCCTGCCATCAACAGTTACTGAGAAAAATGCGACGAAAAATATCTTGGATGGACGGAAGGACGGACGGAGGTAAAACAGTATACCCCCTCCCCCTTCGGGGAGCGGGGGTATAATAATCTTTGTATTATCAGTAAACAATTTGAACAAGATGAACTGTGAGCTAATGCTCACTTATGATACCCCCACTCTTCGGCAAACAGGAAGTAGGAATCTGACGGGTCAAAAAACGCTTCCCACGATATGGGGTACCTATATGAAGCTTGTGACCAAATATCTGATCTCTGCCATCAATAGTTGCTGAGAAAAATGTGACTAAAAATGGGCATATACAAAATGTATGTTCAATGTGTATAAAAATCAACAAAGTCGGCAAACAGGAAGTAGGAATCTGATGGGTCCAAAAACGCTTCCCACAATATGGCATACCTTTATGAAGCTTGTGACCAAATATCAGATTCCTGTCATCAATAGTTGCTTAGAAAAATGCAACTAAAAAATCGTAAGACAGGAAGTAGGAATCTGACGGGTTCAAAAACGCTACCCACAATATGGTATACCTATATGACGCTTGTGACCAAATATCAGATTCCTGCCATCAACAGTTACTGAGAAAAATGCGACGAAAGATATCTTAGACGGACGGAAGGACAGAGGTAAAACAGTATACCCCCCTCCCCCTTCGGGGAGCGGGCGTATAATAATGATTTGATACAGGTTCTATTTATTTGTTGCCCTGTGCTAGTAAATAAAATTGGATTGAGTTTATCGCGAAAAATCCGCCATGTCTTCTCTAACATGTCTCTAATTCTGAAAAAAAGATATGAACGTGGTCATCTTTGCTACATGCACATAGGTTTACGATTTACGACTTACGAGTACCTTCCACCACTCTTAACTTTGCGGTCACTTTTTATCATAAGTTGTAAATCCTACCTATTAGTGAAACGGTCGTAACTCTTTAAGAGTACACTTAGGTCTACGTTTACGACTTATGACCTTTAGTGAAACGGTCGCCAGAAGATTTTCAAAATAATGGTTATGTCTTAATTATTGATGGATGTTGTGCTTTTTGATGGTTGTAGGATAAATTATCCCAAAGTATCCTTTGATATTTAGTGGCCGAGCACGAATTGTATAAGAGAATCAAGTGATTCTGTGCATGGGCCAACACTTTTGAAAGTAGAATGGAGTTATCTCCCCTTGACCATTACTGATTTGTAACAATGACCTTCTATATATACCATAAATAAATTTATATATAAAATAAACCCAATTTGCTTAGAAAAGGAACCTAAAGACCATGGTGCCTTCTTTTGTACTAGACTGAATCTCCATTTGTAAATGAAATGTCATGCAATTTACAATTACATGTCATTTCTAGTTCTGGGGAATGCTATTTTTATATAATAGTTACTGATATTGCACTCCATATCAGTAACTATTGTGTTTATTGCATTGAAGACCAGAATCTGATATACAATATAAATGCATAGACATTTTTAATCAGGATCATTGAAGGTTTTCCTAGGCGTGATCACCTTCGTTATTACCCAATTTGAATTGATTACAACAATTGTTTGAATGGTGTTCAACTTAAAATGAGAAATAAAATGAGATTATAGGTAAAATATAATTTATTAAAACGTAAACAAACAAATATCTGTGCATAGACCAGTAGTACCAGGCTATACAGAGGTTTTTGGACCGATCTATATCAGCATTCCAGTCTATATCATGGAATAGTTAAGGTCACGTGGAGAGCGTTCAGCCAATTAAATGTATGATTTTTATTCTGATATGCAATAATAAAATTTATTCTAATGTAGCCTATATATACATGTACTTTGGACCCCAAAGGCTCGGACCCCATAGACAGAGGTCTTCATTTGTGCAAGCTTGTACATCTACATATCACAAGGATATTTCATGCCAACTACAATTGCAAGATTCAAGAAGAGTTTGAAGATTTGTAAATCGAAGGACAGACAACACAATGGTGAAATAAAAATAGACAACAGGACATACAACAAAACATTACACATAAACCTTAAGATCGAGTAACAGAACACCACTTAAAACTGAGGGTGAACTCAGGTGCTCTGGAAGGGTGAGCAGTTCCTGCTCCACATGTTCATTTCTATTTCTTTGGAATTCTATTTTAAACTTTATTCTAATACAGCCTATCACAAACTTTGGACTTCAATAGCTGGGACCATACAGACCCAGTTAGTAGTCTTTATTTGTGCATATAAATTTGTATTCAATTACTGGTACACATTTTTTTTCCCCCCCATGTCCAACTTTCAACCACTGTCCACAGATCCTGGGGCGATTTTTTAATAATCTAAATCTACATGTCATAATGATGCTTTGCAGCAAATATTCTATTGATTCTTGAAAATCTCTAATGTTGGGTTCAAAATCAAACAGATAAATAGTATTTTCTTCTGACTTCTCAGTTTCTTTTGCATTAGAAAAAGAAAAAGAAATGATCAACATTGTTTCATATGTAAAAAGAAATTAACAGCCGGGTTGCAAGGAAGGCCATGAAGCTGACCCCTAAGGTATGCAGGGTTGTTTAGAAATGAATGTATATACATAAATATATATATATAGGCAGTGGATGTGGTCGAGTGGTCTAGGGCGCTGGACATAAGGCTAAGCGAATGGTGTGAGTTCAAATCCTGTCGAGGGAAGAACAAAAATTTGACAGCTCTAAAATCTAATTCTAACATGGTTTGGTTTAATTTTCAGACGTATATATACGAGGGTTGTCCGTAAAGTTCGTGGACTATCTCAATAAAATCTGACTGACATGTCCGAAATAATTGAAAATTTCGAGAAAGCATCAGAGATGCAACAGCCGAGTTGCAAGTCAAATTCATTTGGTCAAACTGGATTCCTGTTTTCAAGATTTATCAATGTTATGTGCCAAGTATCAATCTTCTGGCATTGCTGGTTCACAAGAAGATTTTTAAATATTAAAATAATTAATCATTTTAGGCCCCCTCTTGGGCCCTTCTTTGGACCCCAGACATACCGAACATAACTTTGGAAGAGGATCATGCAAGGAACATTTGGGCAAAGTTTGGTTAAAATTGACAAAATGGTTTCAGAGATATGTGTAATTCTCAAAAAAACTTCCGGTAGAGGATGGGGATGACCCCACGCCGCAACTCTTGGGGCATTTAATTTGTCTATTCACCCTGATCATAAATATATATGGCTTAGGGGTGGGGATTTCAACAATTAAAAAGTTCACTTCAGGTAGGGGGTGGGGTATGACACCCTGGGGCCTGAGCTATAAGGCATTTAATTTGCCTAGTCACCCTGATCATAAATATATATGGCTTAGGGGTGGGGATCTCAACCATTAAAAAGTTCACTTCAGGTAAGGGGTGGGGTATGATCCTGGGGCCTGAGCTATAATGCAATTAATTTGCCTAGTCACCTTGATCATAAATATATATGGTTTAGGGGTGGGGATCTCAACCATTAAAAAGTTCACTTCAGGTAGGGGGTGGGGTATGACCCCCCGGGGCCTGAGCTATAAGGCATTTAACTTGCCTAGTAACCCTGATCATAAATATATATGGTTTAGGGGTGGGGATCTCAACCATTAAAAAGTTCACTTCAGGTAGGGGGTGGGGTATGACCCTGGGGCCTGAGCTATAATGCAATTAATTTGCCTAGTCACCCTGATCATAAATATATATGGTTTAGGGGTGGGGATCTCAACCATTAAAAAGTTCACTTTAGGTAGGGGGTGGGGTATGACCCTGGGGCCCGAGCTATAATGCATTTAATTTGCCTAGTTACCCTGATCATAAATATATATGGTTTAGGGTGGGGATCTCTGTCACATTTTTTAAAAACAGATTCCCCAGCAGGGTGGGGCTGAGCCCCGGGGATAAAAAATGTTGAATGCACAACTTCACATTGGCATCTCCACCCATACCAAATATTAAGTTTCTATCTTTTGTAGTTTCAGAGAAATGTGTAATTCTCAAAATATGTACTTTTTCTATAGAAAACCATGATTTTACAAGAAAAAAACAATAGATTAATCTGAATTTCGAACTCGCTCTAAATAATAGTGCAATAATGCTTCCTACCAAAATTTATATTGATCAGCCAAAAACTAAGAGCGCTATCGCGTTAACGAAGATAATTCTCAAAATATGTACTTTTTCTATAAAAAACCATGATTTTACAAGAAAAAAACAATAGATTGATCTGAATTTCGAACTCGCTCTAAATAATAGTGCAATAATGCTTCCTACCAAAATTTATGTTGATCAGCCAAAAACTAAGAGCGCTATCGCGTTTTTAACGAAGATAATTCTCAAAATATGTACTTTTTCTATAAAAAACCATGATTTTACAAGAAAAGAACAATAGATTGATCTGAATTTCGAACTCGCTCTAAATAATAGTGTAATAATGCTTCCTACCAAAAATTATGTTGATCAGACAAAAACTAAGAGCGCTATCGTGTTAACGAAGATAAGCTAACATACGCCCGCCCGCCTTTCGCCAAACATAAGCCAACTCGGCTAACTAGGATATAATTAATTACATGATTTACTGATTAATTGTACAAACTTTTATCACAGTACATGCTTAAATAATTGTATTCCGTCAATATAAAAATCCATAGAAACTCACACCCGGAGCACGGAAAAAATACCACATAATATGCGAGTCGCTGTTTTTAATTTTTTGTTTTTCTAAGTATCAAACTCCACGAAAATTCACCTGAAACTTACACTATGACATCGACAATACTCTTGACGTTACACCTGCTAAATTTGAAAAGTCAAAGTTTCGAAATGGCTGAGAAATCTGGATTTGAAGCGCTGAAGACAGGATCGGCAATACTAAAAAAAAGGGACGTTTGCGGAAAAGGTGGAGCAGCGGGCGGTGATAAAGTTTTGCGTGGACATCGGAAAAACTCCAACAGATACGCACAAGTTCTTAAAACAGTCAGAGAAACATAGTAAAGTAAGCCGTTCGTTGATATTCAAGTGGCACAAAAGGTTTGCGGACGGAAGAGACAGTTAACAGACAATGAGCGGGAAGGCAGACCATCTTATAGAGAATCCGATGCTGTAAAAAATGAAGTTCGGGACGTTATTAACGGTGATCGGCGGCTAACAGTCCGTGAAGTTGCAGACAAATGTGGAATTTCTAAGACTACAGTGCACCAAATTTTAGGAAATGATTTAAATATGAACCGAGTATGCGCTAGATGGGTACCGCGAATTCTTACAGCTGAACATTAAACAAATAGAGTGGAATTGTCAAAACAATTATCAAAAAAGTTAATTGTGGTGGCATAAGATTTCTAGACCGAATAATTACAACCGACGAAAGCTGGTTCCACTACTATAATCCGGAAACTAAACAACAGTCAAGTCAGTGGAAAAACTGTAACTCTCCTCCACCAAAGAAGGCAAAAATAACCAAATCACTGGGAAAGAATATGTTTGTTCTCTTTATGGACAGGAAAGGAATGCTACTGACACACGCTGTTCCCCGTGGCCAGACTGTCAATTCTGCAGTATTTTCGTACATTAAATCATTTCTCCGTGGACAGAGGTTCGATGATTTACCGGAACTAAGACAGGAAGTGATGAATATAATTCTAAATATGAAAACGGAACAATTTGAGAAAATATTTGATGACTGGTTAAAGAGATGTGAGAAATGTGTTGAGAAAAGTTAACTTTTACTACTGTTGACGTCGTTGAACGTCAGGAATTTTTTTCGTGCTCCGGGTGCGAGTTTCTATTGATTTTTAAATTGACAGAATACAATTATTTAACCATGTACTGTGATACAATTTTGTACAATTAATCAGTAAATCATGTAATTAATTATATCCTAGTTTCAATTATTTCGGACATGTCAGTCAGATTTTATTGAGATAGTCCACGAACTTTACGGACAACCCTCGTATATATATATATATATTTATTAATTTATACAATCAAACAAAATATTTCTTCATGGAGATTATAAATATATTTAAACAAAGTATTGCAAAAATTAATATTAATCTACAATCAAACAAAATAATTTTTGCAATACTTTGTTTAAATGTATTAATTTATATATATAAATAAATTAAAAAAAAACAATTTGTGAATCTGCTGGATGGTTTTTTATGATGCAGTCATCATTGTTTTTACATTTATTTTCTAAATATATTATACAGACATAAAACTTTAAAAGTAGGTTTAAAGGGATAAAACACAAGTCTGAATTTGAGATATCAGACATTTGTAGTTTCTGAGATATATGCCCCTTAATTATATGTGAACATCCAGTATGGGTTCATACTTTTAAACAGATCAATCAGCGACGAGGCTAATAAATCTTTAGTTATCAAAATCGAATACTAGTACATGCCATGATCTGTTGTTCAATTGTTCAAATATATTATGATTGGATGGTCATAGATGAATCATGATCCTAACAGAATGTTGTTAAATATGCATGTATAGTAGGGTGCCCGACGAAAGATTTTTGCGAATTTGCCTTAACGGAATTACACACACCTGTATGATACATCGTTGGAATGAGGAGAACAAGCCGCATCGAAATAAAGATGTCGTCGCTATGTATTGTGGTCACGGTTTTTTTAAATTGGGGTCAAAGGTCAAGATTTAAAAATTGGAACTAACACACCACAAGTTTTAAAAGGCTCCCTTCTTCGAAAACACTGTGAAGAACTTTAAACTGGAATGCCAATTTTATTTGTTAAGCTTAATATTTTATTATTTTATGCTTATTTTTCATTTTACATTGTTTGAATATATAGCAAAAGGCCATTTTCTAAAAAAAAATGCCATTTTACAATTTTCGTATATATGAGAAATAAAAGTGACCTTGACCTGTCATAGTTTGAACATTTCTCATTTTTATTTGATATTCATTTAAAGGAAACCTTCAAATTATTTTTTAACCCTTAACATTTGACAACTGGTGGACAGATTCCAAAAAAAAAACATGTTTCAGTTATGGTACACTTTGACTAATTACTGGTAAAATATTTATTCACCTCAAACTTCGTAAAAGGTACCAAAATTCAAATTTAATGGCTTATGTGTTTGCAACATATCATTTGTAGGGTCAATCAATACTTAACGAATATTCTGTGCAAAAACATGGCAATTTATGGAAAGGTCAAACGCCATTTGTTTAAAAACATAAGGTCTATGGACATATTATGCATTTGGACGATGTGTGGCTACAAACCACTCTGAACACTCCAAATATCTCAGGTGTTTGGCAAATAAGAAAGTGTTCTCTTGTTAGTTTGAAAGCCCACCAACCACGTCAAGGTCAGAGTCCACTGTCAGGTTTTTTTTGTTTTTTTTTGTTGTTTTTTTAAATTTTGTTTGTTTGTTTGAAACATCGGCAGTAGTATACCGAAGGAACAAAGGAACAAGTCATAGAAAATGTTAAAGAAATCATAGTCCGGAGACTGGGCAAATTCCAGAAAAAACATAAAACGGAAACAAGCTACGACATAACCACCACAACATATAAAAAGAACACCTTAAAAAACATTGCAACAAATGAAACTGCTATTTACTGAAAAACACATAGTAAACTTAGACAAGTTCATACGTACTAAGCACAGAAAACAGTGATGCTTGTCTAAAACAGACATTAGACCAAGTCTCAATGAAACAAAAGATGTCAACGGGAAGTCGTGGTAACTGGACAACTATGACTAACGTGAGTTGATGGTCACAATGTTGGAAATGAAAGACTGTTTTATCTGAAATCATAGTTTTGATAACAACAGTTTTATTCGGTGAAATAGATGGAGACTGGATGAAAAAGAAAAAAAAATTGAGATCATATGTCATCATCTTCATCAGTATTTCTAGATATTGCTAGGTGGGTATTTTCATTGCGGCATAAGTCGCCAGCTTGGCAAGGGCAAAGGTCTGTGCAAGATAGACTTTGCTCAAAACAAATGCATCCTTTCATGCACACAGATTTTCCTTTGCAAGTACAAACAAGGTCTTGCAAAAAATCAGAAGACATCTGTCCTTTGAAATAAACTGGAACTAATCCATTCCTGTCTTCCCATCCAAGTAGCACTGCAGACTTCATTGGCGGTTGTGCAACATAGGCAGTCATCCAAATATTTATCTGTAGTGAAGATCGCAAAACATGCTGAGTTAAGGTGGCTTCACAGGGTGGAAGTTTGGCCAAACATGCATCCCTCAGTGTCGCTAACCTTACCCTTAATTTGTTAAGATCGACGTGATCTTCCTTCAGTTTTCATTTTTGGTCGTACAGTCGACAAACAAGTTTACTGGCGGCATCTATAGATTTATCAGTGTCACAGTCTGCAAGGGTGGACAAATCTCTAAAGTTTTCTGGACTGTCTTTAAGTACTTTAAAAACGGTTCGTTTGCCAATCCCGAACAAGGATGATGTGGAATCACATCTTGTGATGGCATGTGCAGCTGGTAAAATGTTACATAAAACAGGATTGAGGATGCTGCAGATCGAATGTACGGGAATGAAAACGCCCATCATTGGTGTTTGTGATAGAACCCGTATGAAACCATAATTCCTGTGTATGTTGCATTGAAGGAAAGTAATGGATGCATAGAATCAAGAAATCTGTATCAGGCGATTTAACAATGATCTGACCTTTGATTCCACTTTCACCGAACGTTTTGTCTGCATGGATAGCATGTAAAATCATACGAGTGTCCGCCTCTTCATGTGTACAGTATAACTCTTGGCAATCGGAGACTCCATCTCTGCAGATTTTCTTGGCAATGATTAGAAGCACCAGATAGATACGGAACTTCCCCGGATGACATCTCAAGAGATGATAAACGATAGTGTTGCACAATCGATTTGCCAAGAAATTTTATCAATGCTTGTTTGTTGGCAGCGACTGCAAGAAACCTTTTCTAATCAGGAATCGGTCGGCCTTCTATGAAACTGAGCCATTTCCGGACTTATAACGTATCCTGCAGGATTGTGTATTAGAAACACATGAATTAAACAAATTTTAAACCCAATCAAAGGCCGACATAAAAATGAATGTTTTTAAAACATAAAAACCACAAACAATTCTACTGAACAATTAAAACCAATTTATTTGCCATAAAAGAAGAGAAAATACTAAATGCATTGAGACACAGATCGTGCTAGTTAATGACCGGCGAGCGACACATCATTAACAAAAACCGGTACATAACAATCCATGTATGACAAAGAGGAAATTTACAGTTATTTGAGTTTATATTTTGCCAATTTCTCAACAACCGCTGACATTTAGATTATGATTTTTGGCACACATGTACATTTCATCAATATGTTTTCTTCAAAATCAAAGTACATTTATAATGTAGTGTAATTACTTTGCTTTTGTTGAAAATACGGGTAATTTGGGGTCAAATTTGAGGCTTAAAGTAAGGCTGATATACTCTTTCAAAAATCAATTATTTACATCCCGTTTTTATTTTAATTATATCTTTGATACATTATCTCTGATGTAAAAACCTTTTTAGCTATTTAGATAGCCAAGAATATTTTTATTTTTCATCCTGAAAATACCATGTACAATGTGTCAGCCGAAGGTACCTTTGAAAAACGTGAAATTAAAAAAATCGTGACCACAGAAACTTACGACGACAATTAAAAATACAAAATGTAATAATTTTTCTAGTGTTTAATAACAAAATTAGCCGTGTGTAATTCCGTTAACCCAAACTCGATAACTAAGCGTCTTTTTTAACACTGGGCACCCTACTAGTATCACCAATGGAAAAAATTAAAAAAGACCCAACAAACATCCAGTTCTAATTAAGATAGGCATTCACTTGGATTGACATAAAATTGTATAACAAGCAGTAAACATGAAATATGGGTAAAATTACAAGAAAGATGATTCAATTAAAAAAAAAAATTCTTAATTGTTTGGAAGGGAGAGGGGGTGATGAAATTCCTGTCTAAGTGACAATAGTGGGGTACTTGTGGTTACAAGACAGATGAAATTCCTGTCTAAAGTGATAATAGTGGGGTACCTGTGGTTACAAGACAGATGAAATTCCTGTCTAAAGTGACAATAGTGGTGTACTTGTGGTTACAAGACAGATGAAATCCCTGTCTAAAGTGACAATAGTGGGGTACTTGTGGTTACAAGACAGATGAAATTCCTGTTTAAAGTGACAATAGTGGGGTACTTGTGGTTACAAGACAGATGAAATTCCTGTCTAAAGTGACAATAGTGGGGTACTTGTGGTTACAAGACAGATGAAATTCCTGTCCATGTGACAATAGTGGGGTACATGTGGTTACAAGACAGATGAAAGTCCTGTCTAAGTGACAATAGTGGGGTACTTGTGGTTACAAGACAGATGAAATTCCTGTCTAAGTGACAATAGTGGGGTACTTGTGGTTACAAGACCGATGAAATTCCTGTCTAAAGTGACACTAGTGGGGTACTTGTGGTTACAAGACAGATGAAATTCCTGTCTAAAGTGACAATAGTGGGGTACTTGTGGTTACAAGACAGATGAAATTCCTGTCTGTGGTTACAAGACAGATGAAATCCCTGTCTAAGTGACAATAGTGGGGTACTTGTGGTTACAAGACAGATGACATTCCTGTCTAAGTGACAATAGTGGGGTACTTGTGGTTGCAAGACAGATGAAACAATAGTGGGGTACTTGTGGTTACAAGACAGATGACATTCCTGTCTAAGTGACAATAGTGGGGTACTTGTGGTTACAAGACAGATGAAATTCCTGTCTAAAGTGACAATAGTGGGGTACTTGTGGTTACAAGACAGCATTTATGCATCTTCAACTTGACAGCTATGGCAACATACATTTTAAACATTTTTAATAAAAAAGGATACTCAGTAATGGTTCCAAGGGCTAATCCCTAACAGAGCTGCCCAGCACATTCCCATCTGATGCAGATAGGAATACTCTTTTGATTTTGGGGTGGAGGGCGGGGTGGTTGTTGTCAGGTTAAAACATCACAATGGACAGGGGCCAAATTTACAATGTTTTCAGGATCAGGTGTACTTTTACTGCATTTTCAAATTAATGATGCTGTTTTTATGCTAGTAGTCCTTATATATATAATTAACTTACACCATAAACATGTTGTCCTATTTATTTTTTTCATTTTTTTACTTAAAACAAAATATCAAGATTCCATAAAAAAAAGAATATGCTGAAGCATGAAAAACCAAAAACAAATAATTATCAGTAGAGTGTGTTGTGTTCAGAACAGTATCTAATATAGACAGCAAGTATTTTAAGGGTACTGGTGAAGGTTTAAAAATGGTCTAGGAATTGTAACTACAACAAAAGACTCAATTTTTAGTCCCTACCACTACCCAACTATTGCAGATGGTCATGATGGTATGGTAGTTGGATTCAGTACCTATCACCACTAACATTGTGAGTTCGCATCCTGCTCATGGCAAGGTGTACTCAATACAATGCTATAAGGGGTTGTCGTGGTCGTAATCGTATGGTAGTTGGATTTACAACTACTTATGCCATCAGTGCCCATCACCATTAATGTTGTGAGTTCGAATCCTGCACTGGCTAGGTTTGCTCTGTACAACACTATGTGATAAAGTTTGTTAGTGACTTGCGATAGGTCGGTGGTTTTCTCAGGCAGGCCTCAACATTAACGTTTGTCCGATACCAGTGAGAACTGACATCGGACAAGTAGATCTTGTATTACGGTTGTCCGACGGGACAAGTGAAAAAATCAGAGATTCCCAAACGTGCCGGTACGACGGACAAATTTATTTCCACTGGTATAAAATACTGGGTTTGTTGTATAAAAGGACCCTGTTTGATCTCCAATTTGTCCATAATTTATTTTGATTAAAACTAAAGTGAAACGCCAGATCAAAACTCTTTTATTGATATCATTTATCATGCTTTGATGAAGTTCAAGGACATTGACAAAATTAAAATTGCAATCTCAGAAACGCTTTAATGAACGGAAATATCAATATTTGAAATATAAGAACAAGAATCACTCCGGAACGGACACGTAAAAATTATCGGATATCAATTTGGTGCCAAATTTAAACTTGTCTTTTGTGCAAAATACGATAGAGGACTTGATTTAGGCTTTTGGGAAATATTGAAACCTTTGAAATGGACAAATATTGAAACTTTTGAAATGGACAAATATTACAAGCCTTTTCCTGATCTGGTTGAAAAGATCCACTAAAATTTGTATTTCTCTGTGAATTTAAATAAAATACTTTGCTTTATTTATATCACAGGCCCTTGTTTCTGGTAAAAATAAAATTTACCTAGATACTGGTATATATAGTATCTAGGTATATTTTTTTTACCAGAAACAAGGATTTATATAGCACAAATATGAGTTATTAGTATTACAATTTGTGTGGTATTGGATCACAACACAGTAATATTTCTCAAAAGGAAAAGGGGGGGGGGGGATATAAAAATCACTGGTATGCAAGACTCCAATCAAGGTAGACAGAAATAAAAATGTGACATTGAATATGTCCTTAAGGTAGTTATGAATAAAAAAAAAACCCAGAACAAATCAGTTCAGGCAGCTTCAACTACTTACTAAATTTGGGCAGGGTAACGTCAGAGGGGTCGCCAAACAATGTTTCGATTAATCGCAATTGACTTCTCCCAGAACTAAAAGATTGAGTCGGACAAGCACTTTTTTTAGTTAGTTGTCCGAAGGGACAAGTTGAAAAATATGTTAATGTAGAGGCCTGTCAGGGTACTCTGGTTTGTCAGTTTCCTCTACCAATAAAATTGACCGCCATTATATAACTGAAATATTGTTAAAAGTGGCGTTAAAACAACCATAAACCACAATGTTATGTGATAAAGTTTATTTTGTTAATGGTTTTCTCCACCAATAAAACTGACCGCCACGATATAACTCAGTGTTTTCACTATAAATTTTGATAGGGGGAGATTTTAAAATTATAGACGGAGAAAAAATTTGGCCGAGAGTCAGAAGGCCCCCAGTGAGTTAAGTGTAAAGCCCGGGTAGGGGGCGGAGGTGGAAGCACCCAAGCCGATTTTTGATTTGGTGAATTTTGACTTGCTTTTGAGGGGGTTTCCTAGCTTTAAAATTGTTTCTTTTTGCTTCAATTTACACTAACTTTGAGTAAAAGAAAAACGTAATAAACCTTTTTTTCAGGATCTTCTTAACCATTGAACAATTTTTCATTGAGAATGATTTCTCAAGATTAACAACCATCAGTCATTTTCCATTGTTATTTCTGAGAAAGATGTCACATGGTTCTGCCATTTTTCAGGTCAAAGATAAAAGTACAAGTTTGGTAGGCAGTTAGTAGAAATAAACTTTATCATTCAGAAAAGAAATATGGACTTCCCCTATGATTATGTATCATTGAAAATAAAGATTTGATAATATTGGTGTTTGTTTCATTTCCTTGACATAGTATGAAGTTATATCAACATTCAGATTCTTTGCAGTTTTTGAATAATTAAAATAGCATCATAGCTTATATTATTATGTTAAATGCACATTTAAAGAATGTTAATTTGCTAGCCTTTTACTGTAATTTCTCTCTTAAGATTTTGAAATAAAGTATGCATTTAACTTTTTTTAATAAGAGAAAAGAACTTTCAAAGGTAAATAATATTCAAGAATCTGATTGTTAATTATGTAATCAATACAAAATGAAGAATAAAAGTTGTCAAAGACTCGTACATTTCAAAAAACTTTTATTTTGTTGAAAATATACAATCACAAATGACCAAACCCCCATAAAATATTTTAAGGGAGAACTCAAGCATGTGTTTCAGAAGGGGATCAACAGTTCCTTATATTCATAGTCATAAGACATCTGCATATAGTCTATAGTTTGACAGACTAGATACTTTTTCATGTTAATGCATGAATATCCCATGTCCTCAAACAGAAAATCAAAATAATTTCAGACAGGGGACTCTTGAAAATGACTAGGGACATTGAATATTTGCAATATCATTCGCGATATTCGAGTCAGAACTTTAAAAGAAACGTGGCATCTTACACCCCAACTGGCAGTCACCGAAATGAACATTTGAATTTACTACTAACTAGTCCGAATCAAATTCCTGCGATTTATTTTATATAGTTCTAAATATTTAGTGGTCTGGACAATTAAACTAAGTTTTACTGGTCTTGGGCAGGAGAACCGGTGTTCATCGTATTCGGTAGTATACCCATTTCTCCATACTGATACAATTTTATAAGATCAGACCCTGCTTACTTTAATAGAAAAACAAAAGTGGGTTATATTCCCTTCACTCTTTCAATCATCTAATTCAAATTATTTTAATCATCTTTTTGCTTTTTTGGACAAAAGTCCAAAATTGACTTCTACCGCTTCGTCGATGTTATCAATGTCATTCGGACCAAAGCTAGTTGGCCTCAAATCTTCCGTTGGAATGATTAAATATTTATTTATTATTCCTACTGTGAATCGTAATGTTTTAACATAAAGAAATAATTAATTCTTCAATTCTTCAGCCTTCGGTCATTGCATATATTTATCCTCTGAAGTAAACGAAATTAGATAAAAAACGGAAGTAATTGAAATATTATAAATGGGACGAGAATTTGAGGCCGAAAGAAAAAAATTGGCCATCGACTCGTTTCTTTGTCACAGCAGCGCTTTTTCATACACGAAATTAAGGTCAAATCGTAACCAAGCTCAAACACTAAGATTTGTTTTCAATCCCCGAATTATCATGATTATATAATCCCATGTTCACTCCGAGAGTACATGCCGGCAAATGACAAACTTACAGAATTAAAATAGAAAAGACAACTCGATTTATTTTTGAACATTTAACCCATGCTTGGAAAATTCATAACCGGGGATTTTATAGCAATAGCCAGTGAAATGTGCCGGTTCCCGGCTTCAAATGAAAACACTGATAACTAATATATTGTTGAACATGGCATTAAACACCATAACCCTATCCCCTCCATTCCTTCATTTCTAAATAGTTTTTATTTTATTATTAACATAGCTGAAATACTGCTCGCTGGACGTTAAGCCACAATCAATCAACAAATAAATTCTAACACGACGTCCATCTTTTGCTTTGTAAACAAACGAGCGATTTATCAATTGGGTATAATCTCATTAGCACATGTGCCGGTGCATGCGACTGACTTTCGCGTCCTAAATGTACATGTTGATGAATTATCGTCTGCCTGAATTTGGCAGCATAAATTGTGTGCGACATTGTCTGCAAACGTAAATATAAATTACCGTCTTCCAATCAAAGTATACTACCGTATTTGTACTCTTAGACAGCAGAATCGAAATAATTCATGGAAGCCAGAATGTGTTTTAAAATACTAATATCCACCAACTCCAAACACATTCTGGTTTCCATGATTTATTTCTTAAATATATTTTATTGTTTTTATTCATTTTGTCTTCAAGTAAAATATAGGACATTAAGAAATTCAAATAAAAACAAATCAAATGCTCCCTGAGTAAGTGTTTTAATGAACCTAAATCGGTCATTTCCACTTAGTGTAAACATATTTTAATCAGGTAAATGGAGATTTTAATTTGGACAATCGCTGTCACATAAATCAATTTGTCACCGGTAAAATATTTCACAAAGATCTACATCTACATCATACAATGCTCCATCAACTGTGACGACTATGCATCGGCGTGAACAGACCATATATTTACAATTAATCAATAATTTTAAAAAAGTAACCTATTTACATATATAATGGAAAACTGTTTAGATGTAGTGGGTTTGGATCTGTGATTTAAACTGATCCAAAGAAGAAGCAGAGACAATATCAGGTGGTAATGCATTCCAAAGGACAACTGTATGAGGGAAGAAGCTGAATTTGAAGTAGTCAGTGGATGTGCTGAAGGACTTGTATCGAAGAATGACTATGTCGTGTGAGTGATGTCTGAGAAGAGATATAGAAGTCTGGATTGATGGCAACCAGATTGTGTGTAATTTCGTATAGCATAGAGACTTTGGCAATGTTTCTGCATGTTTCTAGGAATTCCATTCTAGGGGGTCCAGCATAGATGTCACGGAATCTACCTGTTGTGTAACTGGCTGCTCTGTGTTGTATCTTTTATATTTCGCTTTTCTGTTTTTTAGTGTGGCGAGATGGTTGAGTAGTATTCCAGGTTTGACCTAATTAAGGATTTATGTGTCATGCTCTTAGTATGCTCATTCTTTATTTGGAGGTTTCTTCTAAAAAAAATCCTAATAATTTCTGTGCTTTTGATGCCATGTTGTTTATGTGTGCATTCCAGGTCATGTTGGACGAGATGGCGATTCCAAGGTATTTTGTTGTATCAACTGATTCAAGAATGTGTCCTTCTAAGATGTAGTTGTATTTGAAAGGTGTTTTAGATCGTGTGACAGACTATAGAGTTACATTTGCAAGGGTGGAATTGCATGCCCCGTTGTGCTAGCTTATCCAAGTCATTTTGCAGTGTTTCAGTCGGAGAAGTGCCTAATTGGTCTATACAGAATATAGTCATCAGGAAAGAGACGAGTTTGTGATACAGCTGCTGGTAGGTCATTTATAAACATGAGAAAGAGAAGGGGTCCCAGGACAGACCATGTGGTACCCCACTGACAACTGGAAGTATGCTGTATGACTCCCCATCAAGAACAGCCTGCTGCATTCTGTTGTTTAAGAAGGATCCTATCCATTTTAAGGTGGTATCTCTTATGCCATAATTATCAAGTTTGAATAGTAGTTTCTTATGGGACACTTTATCAAAGGCTTTAGAAAAGTCAAGAATTATTAAGTCATTTTGTATTCCATAATGGAGATGGTTGGTTATCTCCTGTGTAAGGGAGATTAATTGTGTCTCACAGCTTCTCTTGGCCCTGAAGCCATGTTGGCAGTCCACTAAGATGTCATGAATTTCAAGATGTTTCACCATGTTGGACATACATATGTAACTATGTGTTCTAATACCTTGTAGCAGATGCAAGTCAAAGATACGGGCCTATAGTTGCTTGCAAGGTATTACTCACCCTTCTTAAAGACAGGGATGACATTGGCCCGTCTCCAATCAGATGGGACTTCGCCTCTAGATAGGAGATGTCATAGAAAGAGGCTAGATGGGGAGTAAATTGCCCCCATTTCCCCCTACCCCCCACACAGACATTTGTCAGGAAATGACGCTTTCTCCATTTTGTTTATTTAATTTTTAGTAACTAATAGTCTTAATTTTCACTTAAAATATATTTAATCGTCAAATGTTAATTTAAGAATTATTTATTTTTATTGCAAAAAGGACCCCCCTCCCAGAGGATGTGCCAGGGGTAAAATAGGCACCAGGTTTCTCCATCCTAGAGGCACTAGTCCTCTAAAAGAGGCCAACCCCGTGGGAACCTCAGGGTACAGAAATGGGACCGAGAGCTTCTTCGGCTTGAAGGGGCGTTCGTCGGTTGTGCGGGATGTATAAATTCACAACCAACCCGTCCTTCAGATGAGACATAAATAAAACCGAGGTTCCGTGTTGAGAGATTGCCACCCTCTTCGCACCTTAAAGAACCCAGTGTAACAGCTCATGATAAGTGGTCCATAGGAGACCTGTTGCACTGGCTAAATTCTCTGTACCTACCCATCACCTTTCCTTGTTTCGAGTCCCGTGGCGTTTAATTATTTTTGGCCCATTGGCCTATCCGTCCCCCGTTTTCAATCTACATATTGATTTATTGTAAACATGTTCTCGTCCTGATTATAGCTGAAAAATTGCTCGCTGGACGTTAAACATCAATCAGTGATCAGGAAAGAGGAAATGATTATGGGCCATTGCGGGCCATTTCAGTGTAGTATTTGTAAAAACTAAAATATTTTATGGGCCTTTTAATTTTTGTATGGGGCATCTACCGGTACACAGAATTACAAAACTGTATGTATCAAACGGCCCATGGCTCCTGCCTTTCCCAATCACTGATCAATCAATCATATTACAAAAAGGGGGAGGATTCTGAGTGTTTATGATTTTAGATTTGTTGTCTTTGGTTAGTAAAAAATGTTGATTTTATGATTAACGTAATTGAGTTACACTTGAGGACTAAATAATGTATTTTAGGTGAAAATATTTATTCTAAATACAAAAATTTTAAATATCTGTGATTATTTTATTTATTTATTTTTAAATTCGACAACTTACTGATTATTAATAAATTGACTTACCGTTTGGGAAGAGCTTTCCTCTTGACAACAACTTGGTTCGCCATTTCTACACAATTAGACATTCTGATTTCTACAATATATAATAGAGATATTAATATGGTTTGTTTGAAAAAAGATTTAGCGCGTTTAGAAAACTTTTTCTTATATAGTGACAAAACACGTGACGAAAATTCTTGCGCGTGCTTTACAAATACCAAGGGGGAAAATAGTGAATACTTTACTCCAATAGACATCAAACAAACAAATTATGTTTTTGAATACATAAACTAATTATACAAATTCATATTTTATTCTTAAAATAAAAATAAAAAACTTTACGTCGGTAGCATTACACTTCCAATGTATAAATGGTGAGGTAGATTTGCCTTTTATCACGGAGGGGGGGAGTCATTTTCTATAAACGTACATTTTGTATATGCATGTCCACGTGCTGCTGAAATGGGCAGACATGTTCAGTTCTCTGATATATAATTGGATCGTAAATTTTCCACTTAAATATATTAATTAAGACCCCAATCCCATCTACAACATGAGATGGCGGCAGAAAGGAGCTAACCTTTTTAGGTCTTAAAACCAGATTGATCATGTTGTATAAAATAACACACGCTTTAATTGCTATCCCAAACAACATACTGATCCCAACTGACAGCAGAACTAGAAAATCACACAATCAGACATTTAGGCATATAACAACACAAAAAGATACATACAAATGGTCATTTTTTTCCACACACTATAGTACAATGGAACATCTTACCACAGACATTTATCTCAAGTCCATCTATAGACTCTTTCAGAGAACAGCTAACACCCGCTGTTCTCTTAAACATTTAAATTTCAAATACAATTGTACATAGTTTTAAACTTTTTATTTATTCACACTTTTGATTTCACTTTATGAAATTTATGTAAATACCCACGCATGCAACAGTACGTAATCTTCAACGCCTTGAAGGTGTACTGTATACCTAAAGAAGAAGAAGGTGTAAATCATGGGGGGTTTTATTATCTGTCGTGGCAAACCCTTTATCATGGATCACGGGGACCACTTCCTATATAAAGTATATATAATATATGTCTACGTACCGCTGGACTTGCTAAGCTTTCAAATATATTTCAAATATATTTTAGGTTTGTAAACTTTCAACTTCAATATATCAATATTTTTTACTATAGATAAAGAACAAAATTAATGGTAATTTTGAGATGATACCAAGTGGGCTGTGCCGACTATAATGCTGTCAAGACGTCCCTGCTTCTATAGCTTTCCTCGGTATCAGTCCTATAGTAGTTTCTACTGTTTTGTGGGGAAAACAGTTGTCAGGAGAAAATATACTCTTTTACTGCGCCAATATTGCGACAGTGCAAATTATTAAAAATGGTCGCTCCAAAGAACCTTTAATTAATGAAATTTATGAGACGTCTGACTGTGCACGTGCTATGTTGAACAATTATTTGCTATTTTTAGTGATGAGATTTGCTATGAATGAACCAATTTCATCAAGTGAATTCCCGAGAAAAAAATAAAATTCTCCTTACCTGAGTTATATACAATAGCTAAATCCGATTCCATGTCCAGTACTGACAATCCCGAATCACCTTAATATGTGTACTTTGTATTTCCAACATCTCGCCGTCCACAGGCGCTCGTGGCACGGAATTTCCATCCCCCTTTTTCTTAACTAACTGTTAACAAATTTATTTTCAATAAAATTTCTTTATTATTTCATCTCTTTTTCCTTATTTCATCTTGTTCGAACACGAGCACCTGTGTCACCGTCCAGTGCCAAATAACTATCCACACATTTACATGTTACCTGTATACAGTAACGCTCGTCAAAAACGTGCAGTCTATTCCCGAGAAATACGTTATTTAAACACTTGCCTTAAATACCAATGATTGATTTCGCAAATGTAAAAAAAAAAAAAGATAACTGAAATATAATTATGTATTAATTAATGAAAATATATATGGTTTTCCGATCTAGATATTTCGACAGTGCATTGCTTTGCCCGGGGGCCTATGATGCTATTAAGATGACACTGAGCAAACCTAAAATATTTATCAACTCCACAACACTCATTGGAAGTCAGTGTCGTAGCTAGGGTCTGAATGGCATGGAATATGGGGATATTTCCCCCCCCCCCCTGAATTTTGATTGATCTAATTCTAACTTTCTCTTGCTTAAGTGTAGGAAATATGAGCGAGTGATTATTGTTTAACGCCAAAATGGGCATTTTTTTTAGTTATATCATGGAGCTAGAATAAGTTACATTTGATGACATGATGACGATGTACGCTTTGTACTTGACCAACACGCTGAGTTGGAGCTTTATATAGTGATAGCTCACTGAAACAATTGTCCGCGGGTAGGCATGCCACTCATTCGGACACATTATTCTGATTCCGAGCCAACCAGTCTTTGCTCTTACTCCTTAATACCATGTTCTTAGCGGAAAGGGGCTGTTTTAAAAAAAAAAGGCAAAAAAATGAATCAAAAAGTGAAAATTAAACTTGCTTCTAAATAAGATTTGTTTTTATCATATGTAGTCTAATACACATTGAAGTGTGAAAAACCAACTGGATTTTTCAAATAAACAAACAATAAATGTAAGAACATTTTTTTTAGAGGAAAATAAACCCCTCAAAAAATAACAGCAAATTCTTATATTCTTAAGCTATAAAGTATATTTCTGTTGAAAATTGATGCCATTTTCAAACCTTGTCTCAAAAAGTTTATTTTATTTAATGAACAAATAAAATTAAGGCAAAATACTACCAAATTTTCAAAATTTGAAACAGTCTGGTGATAAAAAAAAAGGATGGAGTTGAATATAGACATACAATTAAATAATCAATGATCCCAAAATATTTTTGTCTAGTGTTGCACTCCCGACAATGATGCATAGCTTTAAAAAATGAACAAAATATAATGCAAGATATGGGCATTTGAAAAATATAATATGGTATCTATAATGCTAAATACCTGCCAATTTTGTCCCAAATTTTGTCTTGATTATTACAGTTTTGTTATTCAAAAACTTATTAAAATGTGATGAAAAGGGTTTAACTTTGAATGCAATATCTATAGAAACTGGAAAAATACTAAGAAAATGTTTGGACAACTTTTAATTTTAAACATACTGCTCTAAATATCATTGTTTTTTTGCCAAAAATGTTGCACTCCTGACAATAGATATTGATATATTATGACATAAACAATGATTCAAGTGATAATATATTGTGGTAACAATTTCTTTTCTTTTCTTGTACTTAACACAAAAAATTGAGGATGAATATCATTTTTTAATCGATTGCCCATATATAATAGTAGTAGAAAGATTTGTTATCAGAAAATTTCAGAATTATGTTCTAATTTCAATAATATGTCAGATAAATCAAAATTCTATTATTTATTTACCAATGAAGATCTTTCAATAATCAATATTTTTGGAAAAAGGACGAGTGCCTTGAGACAAGAAAACTGAAACAGGGTTTATGATACTGAAATATTTTCTTTCTTTCTGTTTATATTATTAATTTGTTTAAGGCTCTGAACCAGACAAGAAACATTGTATTTATATATATATATTTATATATTAAAAATTGCTGAGTTAGATTGCTGTCAAATTATAATATTAAGTATATATGTACCATCTACACACGCTTATACACATGTCTTACGCCTATCCCTAGATTTGCCTTACGAGACAAGGTAACACTACGACTATTGAGGCTCCTTTTTTAGGGAGTGGATGTAGTCGAGTGGTCTAGGGCGCTGGACGTAAGGCTAAGCGAATGGTGCTGCAGTGTAACAATGGTGTGGGTTCAAATCCCGTCGAGGGAAGAACAAAAATTTGACAGCTCTAAAATCTAATTCTAACACTGTTTGGTTTAATTTTCAGACGTATATATATATATATATATATATATATATGTATAATTGCCTCCAATGACAATAATCAATGTATGCAATTTGTTTGCCCCTGTTGTGGGCCCATTGATTGGAATAATAAATATTCTTATTCTTATTCTTATTCTGTACTTGTCCAATTTCTTTTTTCATTTTTGGGTCTTTCTTTTAATTTTAATTTTTTGTTTTGCTGTGAAGGGTAAAAGACTTATTAGCTCCCTTTTGTTGGTATTACTCTGTGTCAACCTTACTGATTTCCTTACTGTTGTTAAATTTCTTCACAGTATAATGTTTTACATAAACGTTATATATATGCAAATTAGCTAAGGCTGTAGTGAATTCCTTTCAGCACGGACGATATGGCAGCTAGTATATAAAGAAATTTTTCGGTGTGCTCGATTAATGCGACGTTCGTTACAAGTGTAATAAGACACAAATTTCGCGGTTTGTATGTTATAGGCCCTCGCTCACCCACCTCCTCAGTCCATATTAATAACAATAGAATTCCAACTACTTTTGAATTTGTGTTTAAGGGGTAGAAATGACAAGACTAAGCACTCATTCTAATGAAATGTGACCAAAGTAGTGTTTTTCGTGTCGCATATAATGATGGGCGATTAAAAATGATCTTGAGTGTACCAGGTGGCGAAAATTCGATTTGCTCTTCAATGGGATGTTCAATTGACAATTTAAAAAATTGGACTACCTTACGGCATTGGATAAGGGCTGATTTTCAGGATGTTAAATTTCAGTTGTGTACGAAAACGTCATGTCGCTTGCAAAGATGTCACTATTAGATGCTTTATTTTAATTTGCCTTGTGATGAAGACGATAAACATTCAACAACGTTTTATGCACAAAGGTGTTAGGAATGTATTGCAAAATTATTTTTGTATGAGTTACTAAATATGCTTGATATCACAATATAACTTAACTGTCGCAAAAATGTTCCTAACTTCTGTAACACTTTCAAAATTAATTGTTGAGAAATCATACCAAGCAGCTGAATTTAAACATTTCTAGCCATGGAAACAGAATAGCTCAATTCCCTGACCAAGCATTTATCGAATTAATTACTCCAAACGTTTTCGAACAAGACATGCAAATCTTAAAATTTTCGAATGTCTCCTTTAAGAGACTAACTTCCGTAACGCAATATTTAGCCATTTTGGTCCGATCTACCGCTCCCATCCTAGAAATACAAATTAAGCAGAATAAAATCTTTAAATATTTGAATTAGGGGTGAGTACATATTACGGGAATTGCAAACTACAGTTTCTTTTTATTGCCTATACTAACTTCCGTAACTTCTAACTTCCGTAACAGTTTTTTCGCGGAATTCCTCATCTTTCCGGAAACCGAATCCACTAAACTTATTAGTTTTTCATACATCACCGGATGTTGTTCTCTGGAAAAGCAGACAGCTTTTTAGATAATCCTCAATGAAAACGGAGACATTAGAAAGAAAACCAAGGTAAGTTTTATTTGATGATGGAATATATATAATATTTTCATTATTAATATACCGTAGTATAAAAAGTATTTAGTTTTAATAAATTCATACAGTTACCAAAACGTACCACGTTTCGTCTGCTCAGTTACCGGTGAAATGTGAACTTATTTAATCCCGGAAAAATTTTGACCGGGCCGTTACGGAAGTTAGCCAATAAATTTATGTCTTCCATTTGAGCATGGAACAGAAGTTTTCTTCAGTTAAAACACTTTTAGCAACGTTTTGAGATGCATCATGACCAAATCCTGAACAGAAGGAGTAAATATATCTGCGAAACTCTTACCTGAACTATGAAAACAAAAAGACAAAAAAAAAGATAACACATTAAAAAAACAACAAAAAAAAATGTGTTATTTAACAAATAGTTCATGGCACTAATTTCCCCGACACGTACGTCAAAGATTGTGGTCCACTGTAGCTTCGTTAAGGCTTCACTCCCTCTCTTTTTCCCCGACACACAGATGTACGTCAAAGATTGTGGTCCACTGTAGCTTCGTTAAGGCTTCACTCCCTATCTTTTTCCCCGACACACAGACCTACGTCAAAGATTGTGGTCCACTGTAGCTTCGTTAAGGCTTCACTCCCTATCTTTTTCCCCGACACACAGACCTACGTCAAAGATTGTGGTCCACTGTAGCTTCGTTAAGGCTTCACTCCCTATCTCTTACCCCGACACACAGACGTACGTCAAAGATTGTGGTCCACTGTAGCTTCGTTAAGGCTTCACTCCCTATCTTTTTCCCCCGACACACAGACCTACGTCAAAGATTGTGGTCCACTGTAGCTTCGTTAAGGCTTCACTCCCTATCTTTTCCCCCGACACACAGACCTACGTCAAAGATTGTGGTCCACTGTAGCTTCGTTAAGGCTTCACTCCCTCTCTTTTTCCCCGACACACAGACCTACGTCAAAGATTGTGGTCCACTGTAGCTTCGTTAAGGCTTCACTCCCCATCTTTTTCCCCGACACGCAGACCTACGTCAAAGATTGTGGTCCACTGTAGCTTCGTTAAGACTTCACTCCCTATCTTTTTCCCCAGACACACAGACCTACCTCAAAGATTGTGGTCCACTGTAGCTTCGTTAAGGCTTCACTCCCTATCTTTTTCCCCGACACACAAACGTACGTCAAAGATTGTGGTCCACTGTAGCTTCGTTAAGGCTTCACTCCCTATCTTTTTCCCCGACACACAGGCCTACGTCAAAGATTGTGGTCCACTGTAGCTTCGTTAATGCTTCACACCCTCTCTTTTTCACCGACACACAGACCTACGTCAAAGATTGCGGTCCACTGTAGCTTCGTTAAGGCTTCATTCCCTATCTTTTTCCCCGACACGCAGACCTACGTCAAAGATTGCAGTCCACTGTAGCTTCGTTAAGGCTTCATTCCCTATCTTTTTCCCCGACACACAGACCTACGTCAAAGATTGTCGTCCATTGTAGCTTCGTTAAGGCTTCACTCCTTCTCTTTTCCCCCGACACACAGAACTACGCCAAAGATTGCGGTCCATTGTAGCTTCGTTAAGGCTTCACTCCCTCTCTTTTTCGCCGAAACACAGACCTACGTCAAAGATTGTGGTCCACTGTAGCTTCGTTAAGGCTTCACTCCCTATCTTTTTCCCCGACACACAGTCCTACGTCAAAGACTGTGGTCCACTGTAGCTTCGCTAAAGCTTCACTCCCTATCTTTTTCCCCGACACACAGACCAACGTCAAAGATTGCGGTCCACTGTAGCTTCGTTAAGGCTTCGCTCCCTATCTTTTTCCCCGACACACAGACCTATTTTAGATTGCGGTCTACTGTAGCTTCGCTAGAGCTTCACCCCCTCTCCTTTTCCCCGACACACAGACCTACGTCAAAGATTGTGGTCCACTGTAGCTTCGTTAAGGCTTCACTCCCTCTCTTTTTCCCCGACACACAGACCTACGTCAAAGATTTCGGTCCACTGTAGCGTCGTTAAGGCTTCACTCCCTCTCTTTGTCCCCGACACACAGACCTACGTCAAAGATTGCATTCCACTGTAGCTTCGTTAAGGCTTCACTCCCTATCTTTTTCCCCGACACACAGACCTACGTCAAAGATTGTGGTCCACTGTATCTTCGTTAAGGCTTCACTCCCTCTCTTTTTCCCCGACACACAGACCTACGTCAAAGATTGCGGTCTATTGTAGCTTCGTTAAGGCTTCACTCCCTCTCTTTCTCGCCGACACACAGACCTACGTCAAAGATTGCGGTCCACTGTAGCTTCGCTAAGGCTTCACTCCCTCTCTTTTTCCGCGACACACAGACCTATTTTAGATTGCGGCCCACTGTAGCTTCGTTAGGGCTTCACTCCCTCTCTTTTTCCCCGACACACAGACCTACGTCAAAGATTGTGGTCCACTGTAGCTTTGTTAAGGCTTCACTCCTTCTCTTTTTCCCCGACACACAGAACTACGTCAAAGATTGCGGTCCACTGTAGCTTCGTTAAGGCTTCACTCCCTCTCTTTTTCCCCGACACACAGACCTACGTCAAAGATTGTGGTCCACTGTAGCTTCGTTAAGGCTTCACTCCCTATCATTTTCCCCGACACACAGACCTACGTCAAAGATTGTGGTCCACTGTAGCTTCGCTAAGGCTTCACTCCCTATCTTTTTCCCTGACACACAGACCTACGTCAAAGATTGTGGTCCACTGTAGCTTCGCTAAGGCTTCACTCCCTATCTTTTTCCCCGACACACAGACGTACGTCAAAGATGGTGGTCCACTGTAGCTTCGTTAAGGCTTCACTCCCTCTCTTTTCCCCCGACACACAGACGTACGTCAAAGATTGTGGTCCACTGTAGCTTCGTTAAGGCTTCACTCCCTATCTTTTTCCCCCGACACACAGACCTACGTCAAAGATTGTGGTCCACTGTAGCTTCGTTAAGGCTTCACTCCCTATCTTTTTCCCCGACACACAGACCTACGTCAAAGATTGTGGTCAACTGTAGCTTCGTTAATGCTTCACTCCCTATCTTTTTCCCCGACACACATACCTACGTCAAAGATTGTGGTCCACTGTAGCTTCGTTAAGGCTTCACTCCCTATCCTTTTCCCCGACACACAGACCTACGTCAAAGATTGTGGTCCACTGTAGCTTCGTTAAGGCTTCACTCCCTATCTTTTTCCTCGACACACAGACCTACGTCAAAGATTGTGGTCCACTGTAGCTTCGTTAAGGCTTCACTCCTTCTCTTTTTCCCCCGACACACAGAACTACGTCAAAGATTGCGGTCCACTGTAGCTTCGTTAAGGCTTCACTCCCTATCTTTTTCCCCGACACACAGACCTACGTCAAAGATTGTGGTCCACTGTAGCTTCGTTAAGGCTTCACTCCCTATCTTTTTCCCCGACACACAGACCTACGTCAAAGATTGTGGTCCACTGTAGCTTCGTTAAGGCTTCACTCCCTCTCTTTGTCCCCGACACACAGACCTACGTCAAAGATTGCGGTCCACTGTAGCTTCGTAAAGGCTTCAATCCCTATCTTTTTCCCCGACACACAGACCTACGTCAAAGATTGTGGTCCACTGTAGCTTCGCTAAGGCTTCACTCCCTCTCTTTTTTCCCGACACACAGACCTATTTTAGATTGTGGCCCACTGTAGCTTCGTTAGGGCTTCACTCCCTATCTTTTTCCCCGACACACAGAACTACATCAAAGATTGCGGTCCACTGTAGCTTCGTTAAGGCTTCACTCTCTATCTTTTTCCCCGACACACAGACCTACGTCAAAGATTGTGGCCCACTGTAGCTTCGTTAAGGCTTCACTCCCTATCTTTTTCACCGACACACAGACCTACGTCAAAGATTGTGGTCCACTGTAGCTTCGCTAAGGCTTCACTCCCTATCTTTTTCCCTGACACACAGACCTACATCAAAGATTGTGGTCCACTATAGCTTCGTTAAGGCTTCACTCCCTATCTTTTTCCCCGACACACAGAACTACGTCAAAGATTGCGGTCCATGTAGCTTCGTTAAGGCTTCACTCTCTATCTTTTTCCCCGACACACAGACCTACGTCAAAGATTGTGGTCCACTGTAGCTTCGTTAAGGCTTCACTCCCTATCCTTTTCCCCGACACACAGACCTACGTCAAAGATTGTGGTCCACTGTAGCTTCGTTAAGGCTTCACTCCCTATCTTTTTCCTCGACACACAGACCTACGTCAAAGATTGTGGTCCACTGTAGCTTCGTTAAGGCTTCACTCCTTCTCTTTTTCCCCCGACACACAGAACTACGTCAAAGATTGCGGTCCACTGTAGCTTCGTTAAGGCTTCACTCCCTATCTTTTTCCCCGACACACAGACCTACGTCAAAGATTGTGGTCCACTGTAGCTTCGTTAAGGCTTCACTCCCTATCATTTTCCCCGACACACAGACCTACGTCAAAGATTGTGGTCCACTGTAGCTTCGTTAAGGCTTCACTCCCTCTCTTTGTCCCCGACACACAGACCTACGTCAAAGATTGCGGTCCACTGTAGCTTCGTAAAGGCTTCAATCCCTATCTTTTTCCCCGACACACAGACCTACGTCAAAGATTGTGGTCCACTGTAGCTTCGCTAAGGCTTCACTCCCTCTCTTTTTTCCCGACACACAGACCTATTTTAGATTGTGGCCCACTGTAGCTTCGTTAGGGCTTCACTCCCTATCTTTTTCCCCGACACACAGAACTACATCAAAGATTGCGGTCCACTGTAGCTTCGTTAAGGCTTCACTCTCTATCTTTTTCCCCGACACACAGACCTACGTCAAAGATTGTGGCCCACTGTAGCTTCGTTAAGGCTTCACTCCCTATCTTTTTCACCGACACACAGACCTACGTCAAAGATTGTGGTCCACTGTAGCTTCGCTAAGGCTTCACTCCCTATCTTTTTCCCTGACACACAGACCTACATCAAAGATTGTGGTCCACTATAGCTTCGTTAAGGCTTCACTCCCTATCTTTTTCCCCGACACACAGAACTACGTCAAAGATTGCGGTCCATGTAGCTTCGTTAAGGCTTCACTCTCTATCTTTTTCCCCGACACACAGACCTACGTCAAAGATTGTGGTCCACTGTAGCTTCGTTAAGGCTTCACTCCCTAACTTTTCCCCGACACACAGACCTACGTCAAAGATTGTGGTCCACTGTAGCTTCGTTAAGGCTTCACTCCCTATCTTTTTCCCCGACACACAGACCTACGTCAAAGATTGTGGTCCACTGTAGCTTCGTTAAGGCTTCACTCCCTATCTTTTTCCTCGACACACAGACCTACGTCAAAGATTGTGGTCCACTGTAGCTTCGTTAAGGCTTCACTCCCTATCTTTTTCCCCGACACACAGACCTACGTCAAAGATTGTGGTCCACTGTAGCTTCGTTAAGGCTTCACTCCCCATCTTTTTCCCCGACACACAGACCTACGTCAAAGATTGTGGTCCACTGTAGCTTCGTTAAGACTTCACTCCCTATCTTTTTCCCCAGACACACAGACCTTCGTCAAATATTGTGGTCCACTGTAGCTTCGTTAAGGCTTCACTCCCTATCTTTTTCCCCGACACACAAACGTACGTCAAAGATTGTGGTCCACTGTAGCTTCGTTAAGGCTTCACTCCCTATCTTTTTCCCCGACACACAGACCTACGTCAAAGATTGTGGTCCACTGTAGCTTCGTTAATGCTTCACTCCCTCTCTTTTTCACGACACACAGACCTACGTCAAAGATTGTGGTCCACTGTAGCTTCGCTAAGGCTTCATTCCCTATCTTTTTCCCCGACACACAGACCTACGTCAAAGATTGCAGTCCACTGTAGCTTCGTTAAGGCTTCATTCCCTATCTTTTTCCCCGACACACAGACCTACGTCAAAGATTGTCGTCCATTGTAGCTTCGTTAAGGCTTCACTCCCTATCTTTTCCCCCGACACACAGAACTACGTCAAAGATTGTGGTCCATTGTAGCTTCGTTAAGGCTTCACTCCCTCTCTTTTTCGCCGAAACACAGACCTACGTCAAAGATTGTGGTCCACTGTAGCTTCGTTAAGGCTTCACTCCCTATCTTTTTCCCCGACACACAGTCCTACGTCAAAGACTGTGGTCCACTGTAGCTTCGCTAAAGCTTCACTCCCTTTCTTTTTCCCCGACACACAGACCAACGTCAAAGATTGCGGTCCAGTGTAGCTTCGTTAAGGCTTCGCTCCCTCTCTTTTTCCCCGACACACAGACCTATTTTAGATTGCGGTCCACTGTAGCTTCGCTAGAGCTTCACTCCCTCTCCTTTTCCCCGACACACAGACCTACGTCAAAGATTGTGGTCCACTGTAGCTTCGTTAAGGCTTCACTCCCTCTCTTTTTCCCCGACACACAGACCTACGTCAAAGATTTCGGTCCACTGTAGCGTCGTTAAGGCTTCACTCCCTCTCTTTGTCCCCGACACACAGACCTACGTCAAAGATTGCATTCCACTGTAGCTTCGGTAAGGCTTCACTCCCTATCTTTTTCCCCGACACACAGACCTACGTCAAAGATTGTGGTCCACTGTAGCTTCGTTAAGGCTTCACTCCCTCTCTTTGTCCCCGACACACAGACCTACGTCAAAGATTGCGGTCTATTGTAGCTTCGTTAAGGCTTCACTCCCTCTCTTTCTCGCCGACACACAGACCTACGTCAAAGATTGCGGTCCACTGTAGCTTCGCTAAGGCTTCACTCCCTCTCTTTTTCCCCGACACACAGACCTATTTTAGATTGCGGCCCACTGTAGCTTCGTTAGGGCTTCACTCCCTCTCTTTTTCCCCGACACACAGACCTACGTCAAAGATTGTGGTCCACTGTAGCTTTGTTAAGGCTTCACTCCTTCTCTTTTTCCCCGACACACAGAACTACGTCAAAGATTGCGGTCCACTGTAGCTTCGTTAAGGCTTCACTCACTCTCTTTTTCCCCGACACACAGACCTACGTCAAAGATTGTGGTCCACTGTAGCTTCGTTAAGGCTTCACTCCCTATCTTTTTCCCCGACACACAGACCTACGTCAAAGATTGTGGTCCACTGTAGCTTCGTTAAGGCTTCACTCCCTATCTTTTTCCCCGACACACAGACCTACGTCAAAGATTGTGGTCCACTGTAGCTTCGTTAAGGCTTCACTCCCTATCTTTTTCCCCGACACACAGACGTACGTCAAAGATTGTGGTCCACTGTAGCTTCGTTAAGGCTTCACTCCCTCTCTTTTTCCCCGACACACAGACCTACGTCAAAGATTGTGGTCCACTGTAGCTTCGTTAAGGGTTCACTCCCTATCTTTTTCCCCGACACACAGACCTACGTCAAAGATTGTGGTCCACTGTAGCTTCGTTAAGGCTTCACTCCCTATCTTTTTCCCCGACACACAGACCTACGTCTAAGATTGTGGTCCACTGTAGCTTCGTTAAGGCTTCACTCCCTATCTTTTTCCCTGACACACAGACCTACGTCAAAGATTGTGGTCCACTGTAGCTTCGTTAAGGCTTCACTCCCTATCTTTTTCCCCGACACACATACCTACGTCAAAGATTGTGGTCCACTGTAGCTTCGTTAAGGCTTCACTCCCTATCCTTTTTCCCGACACACAGACGTACGTCAAAGATTGTGGTCCACTGTAGCTTCGTTAAGGCTTCACTCCCTATCTTTTTCCCCGACACACAGACCTACGTCAAAGATTGTGGTCCACTGTAGCTTCGTTAAGGCTTCACTCCTTCTCTTTTTCCCCCGACACACAGAACTACGTCAAAGATTGCGGTCCACTGTAGCTTCGTTAAGGCTTCACTCCCTATCTTTTTCCCAGACACACAGACCTACGTCAAAGATTGTGGTCCACTGTAGCTTCCTTAAGGCTTCACTCCCTATCTTTTTCCCCGACACACAGACCTACGTCAAAGATTGTGGTCCACTGTAGCTTCGTTAAGGCTTCACTCCCTCTCTTTGTCCCCGACACATAGACCTACGTCAAAGATTGCGGTCCACTGTAGCTTCGTAAAGGCTTCAATCCCTATCTTTTTCCCCGACACACAGACCTACGTCAAAGATTGCGGTCCACTGTAGCTTCGCTAAGGCTTCACTCCCTCTCTTTTTCCCCGACACACATACCTATTTTAGATTGTGGCCCACTGTAGCTTCGTTAGGGCTTCACTCCCTCTCATTTTCCCCGACACACAGACCTACCTCAAAGATTGTGGTTCACTGTAGCTTCGTTAAGGCTTCACTCCTTCTCTTTTTCCCCGACACACAGAACTACATCAAAGATTGCGGTCCACTGTAGCTTTGTTAAGGCTTCACTCTCTATCTTTTTCCCCGACACACAGACCTACGTCAAAGATTGTGGCCCACTGTAGCTTCGTTAAGGCTTCACTCCCTATCTTTTTCCCCGACACACAGACCTACGTCAAAGATTGTGGTCCACTGTAGCTTCGTTAAGGCTTCACTCCCTATCTTTTTCCCTGACACACAGACCTACGTCAAAGACTGTGGTCCACTGTAGCTTCGCTAAAGCTTCACTCCCTTTCTTTTTCCCCGACACACAGACCAACGTCAAAGATTGCGGTCCAGTGTAGCTTCGTTAAGGCTTCGCTCCCTCTCTTTTTCCCCGACAGACAGACCTATTTTAGATTGCGGTCCACTGTAGTTTGGCTAGAGCTTCACTCCCTCTCCTTTTCCCCGACACACAGACCTACGTCAAAGATTGTGGTCCACTGTAGCTTCGTTAAGGCTTCACTCCCTCTCTTTTTCCCCGACACACAGACCTACGTCAAAGATTTCGGTCCACTGTAGCGTCGTTAAGGCTTCACTCCCTCTCTTTGTCCCCGACACACAGACCTACGTCAAAGATTGCATTCCACTGTAGCTTCGGTAAGGCTTCACTCCCTATCTTTTTCCCCGACACACAGACCTACGTCAAAGATTGTGGTCCACTGTAGCTTCGTTAAGGCTTCACTCCCTCTCTTTGTCCCCGACACACAGACCTACGTCAAAGATTGCGGTCTATTGTAGCTTCGTTAAGGCTTCACTCCCTCTCTTTCTCGCCGACACACAGACCTACGTCAAAGATTGCGGTCCACTGTAGCTTCGCTAAGGCTTCACTCCCTCTCTTTTTCCCCGACACACAGACCTATTTTAGATTGCGGCCCACTGTAGCTTCGTTAGGGCTTCACTCCCTCTCTTTTTCCCCGACACACAGACCTACGTCAAAGATTGTGGTCCACTGTAGCTTTGTTAAGGCTTCACTCCTTCTCTTTTTCCCCGACACACAGAACTACGTCAAAGATTGCGGTCCACTGTAGCTTCGTTAAGGCTTCACTCACTCTCTTTTTCCCCGACACACAGACCTACGTCAAAGATTGTGGTCCACTGTAGCTTCGTTAAGGCTTCACTCCCTATCTTTTTCCCCGACACACAGACCTACGTCAAAGATTGTGGTCCACTGTAGCTTCGTTAAGGCTTCACTCCCTATCTTTTTCCCCGACACACAGACCTACGTCAAAGATTGTGGTCCACTGTAGCTTCGTTAAGGCTTCACTCCCTATCTTTTTCCCCGACACACAGACGTACGTCAAAGATTGTGGTCCACTGTAGCTTCCTTAAGGCTTCACTCCCTATCTTTTTCCCCGACACACAGACCTACGTCAAAGATTGTGGTCCACTGTAGCTTCGTTAAGGCTTCACTCCCTCTCTTTGTCCCCGACACATAGACCTACGTCAAAGATTGCGGTCCACTGTAGCTTTGCTAAGGCTTCACTCCCTATCTTTTTCCCCGACACACAGACCTACGTCAAAGATTGTGGCCCACTGTAGCTTCGTTAAGGCTTCACTCCCTATCTTTTTCCCCGACACACAGACCTACGTCAAAGATTGTGGTCCACTGTAGCTTCGTTAAGGCTTCACTCCCTATCTTTTTCCCTGACACACAGACCTACGTCAAAGATTGTGGTCCACTGTAGCTTCGTTAAGGCTTCACTCCCTATCTTTTTCCCCGACACACAGAACTACGTCAAAGATTGCGGTCCACTGTAGCTTCGTTAAGGCTTCACTCCCTCTCTTTTTCCCCGACACACAGACCTACGTCAAAGATTGTGGTCCACCGTAGCTTCGTTAAGGCTTCACTCCCTATCTTTTCCCCGACACACAGACCTACGTCAAAGATTGTGGTCCACTGTAGCTTCGTTAAGGCTTCACTCCCTATCTTTTTCCCCGACACACAGACCTACGTCAAAGATTGTGGTCCACTGTAGCTTCGTTAAGGCTTCACTCCCTATCTTTTTCCCCGACACACAGACCTACGTCAAAGATTGTGGTCCACTGTAGCTTCGTTAAGGCTTCACTCCCTATCTTTTTCCCCGACACACAGACGTACGTCAAAGATTGTGGTCCACTGTAGCTTCGTTAAGGCTTCACTCCCTCTCTTTTTCCCCGACACACAGACCTACGTCAAAGATTGTGGTCCACTGTAGCTTCGTTAAGGGTTCACTCCCTATCTTTTTCCCCGACACACAGACCTACGTCAAAGATTGTTGTCCACTGTAGCTTCGTTAAGGCTTCACTCCCTATCTTTTTCCCCGACACACAGACCTACGTCTAAGATTGTGGTCCACTGTAGCTTCGTTAAGGCTTCACTCCCTATCTTTTTCCCTGACACACAGACCTACGTCAAAGATTGTGGTCCACTGTAGCTTCGTTAAGGCTTCACTCCCTATCTTTTTCCCCGACACACAGACCTACGTCAAAGATTGTGGTCCACTGTAGCTTCGCTAAGGCTTCACTCCCTATCCTTTTTCCCGACACACAGACGTACGTCAAAGATTGTGGTCCACTGTAGCTTCGTTAAGGCTTCACTCCCTATCTTTTTCCCCGACACACAGACCTACGTCAAAGATTGTGGTCCACTGTAGCTTCGTTAAGGCTTCACTCCTTCTCTTTTTCCCCCGACACACAGAACTACGTCAAAGATTGCAGTCCACTGTAGCTTCGTTAAGGCTTCACTCCCTATCTTTTTCCCCGACACACAGACCTACGTCAAAGATTGTGGTCCACTGTAGCTTCGTTAAGGCTTCACTCCCTCTCTTTGTCCCCGACACATAGACCTACGTCAAAGATTGCGGTCCACTGTAGCTTCGTAAAGGCTTCAATCCCTATCTTTTTCCCCGACACACAGACCTACGTCAAAGATTGCGGTCCACTGTAGCTTCGCTAAGGCTTCACTCCCTCTCTTTTTCCCCGACACACATACCTATTTTAGATTGTGGCCCACTGTAGATTCGTTAGGGCTTCACTCCCTCTCATTTTCCCCGACACACAGACCTACCTCAAAGATTGTGGTTCACTGTAGCTTCGTTAAGGCTTCACTCCTTCTCTTTTTCCCCGACACACAGAACTACATCAAAGATTGCGGTCCACTGTAGCTTTGTTAAGGCTTCACTCTCTATCTTTTTCCCCGACACACAGACCTACGTCAAAGATTGTGGCCCACTGTAGCTTCGTTAAGGCTTCACTCCCTATCTTTTTCCCCGACACACAGACCTACGTCAAAGATTGTGGTCCACTGTAGCTTCGTTAAGGCTTCACTCCCTATCTTTTTCCCTGACACACAGACCTACGTCAAAGATTGTGGTCCACTGTAGCTTCGTTAAGGCTTCACTCCCTATCTTTTTCCCCGACACACAGAACTACGTCAAAGATTGCGGTCCACTGTAGCTTCGTTAAGGCTTCACTCTCTATCTTTTTCCCCGACACACAGAACTACGTCAAAGATTGCGGTCCATGTAGCTTCGTTAAGGCTTCACTCTCTATCTTTTTCCCCGACACACAGACCTACGTCAAAGATTGTGGTCCACTGTAGCTTCGTTAAGGCTTCACTCCCTATCTTTTCCCCGACACACAGACCTACGTCAAAGATTGTGGTCCACTGTAGCTTCGCTAAGGCTTCACTCCCTCTCTTTTTCCACGACACACAGACCTACGTCAAAGATTGTGGTCCACTGTAGCTTCGTTAAGGCTTCACTCCCTATCTTTTTCCTCGACACACAGACCTACGTCAAAGATTGTGGTCCACTGTAGCTTCGTTAAGGCTTCACTCCCTATCTTTTTCCCCGACACACAGACCTACGTCAAAGATTGTGGTCCACTGTAGCTTCGTTAAGGCTTCACTCCCCATCTTTTTCCCCGACACACAGACCTACGTCAAAGATTGTGGTCCACTGTAGCTTCGTTAAGACTTCACTCCCTATCTTTTTCCCCAGACACACAGACCTTCGTCAAAGATTGTGGTCCACTGTAGCTTCGTTAAGGCTTCACTCCCTATCTTTTTCCCCGACACACAAACGTACGTCAAAGATTGTGGTCCACTGTAGCTTCGTTAAGGCTTCACTCCCTATCTTTTTCCCCGACACACAGACCTACGTCAAAGATTGTGGTCCACTGTAGCTTCGTTAATGCTTCACTCCCTCTCTTTTTCACCGACACACAGACCTACGTCAAAGATTGTGGTCCACTGTAGCTTCGTTAAGGCTTCATTCCCTATCTTTTTCCCCGACACACAGACCTACGTCAAAGATTGCAGTCCACTGTAGCTTCGTTAAGGCTTCATTCCCTATCTTTTCCCCCGACACACAGACCTACGTCAAAGATTGTCGTCCATTGTAGCTTCGTTAAGGCTTCACTCCCTATCTTTTTCCCCGACACACAGAACTACGTCAAAGATTGTGGTCCATTGTAGCTTCGTTAAGGCTTCACTCCCTCTCTTTTTCGCCGAAACACAGACCTACGTCAAAGATTGTGGTCCACTGTAGCTTCGCTAAGGCTTCACTCCCTATCTTTTTCCCCGACACACAGTCCTACGTCAAAGACTGTGGTCCACTGTAGCTTCGCTAAAGCTTCACTCCCTTTCTTTTTCCCCGACACACAGACCAACGTCAAAGATTGCGGTCCACTGTAGCTTCGTTAAGGCTTCGCTCCCTCTCTTTTTCCCCGACACACAGACCTATTTTAGATTGCGGTCCACTGTAGCTTCGCTAGAGCTTCACTCCCTCTCCTTTTCACCGACACACAGACCTACGTCAAAAATTGTGGTCCACTGTAGCTTCGTTAAGGCTTCACTCCCTCTCTTTTTCCCCGACACACAGACCTACGTCAAAGATTTCGGTCCACTGTAGCGTCGTTAAGGCTTCACTCCCTCTCTTTGTCCCCGACACACAGACCTACGTCAAAGATTGCATTCCACTGTAGCTTCGGTAAGGCTTCACTCCCTATCTTTTTCCCCGACACACAGACCTACGTCAAAGATTGTGGTCCACTGTAGCTTCGTTAAGGCTTCACTCCCTCTCTTTGTCCCCGACACACAGACCTACGTCAAAGATTGCGGTCTATTGTAGCTTCGTTAAGGCTTCACTCCCTCTCTTTCTCGCCGACACACAGACCTACGTCAAAGATTGCGGTCCACTGTAGCTTCGCTAAGGTTTCACTCCCTCTCTTTTTCCCCGACACACAGACCTATTTTAGATTGCGGCCAACTGTAGCTTCGTTAGGGCTTCACTCCCTCTCTTTTTCCCCGACACACAGACCTACGTCAAAGATTGTGGTCCACTGTAGCTTTGTTAAGGCTTCACTCCTTCTCTTTTTCCCCGACACACAGAACTACGTCAAAGATTGCGGTCCACTGTAGCTTCGTTAAGGCTTCACTCCCTCTCTTTTTCCCCGACACACAGACCTACGTCAAAGATTGTGGTCCACTGTAGTTTCGTTAAGGCTTCACTCCCTATCTTTTTCCCCGACACACAGACCTACGTCAAAGATTGTGGTCCACTGTAGCTTCGTTAAGGCTTCACTCCCTATCTTTTTCCCCGACACACAGACCTACGTCAAAGATTGTGGTCCACTGTAGCTTCGTTAAGGCTTCACTCCCTATCTTTTTCCCCGACACACAGACGTACGTCAAAGATTGTGGTCCACTGTAGCTTCGTTAAGGCTTCACTCCCTCTCTTTTTCCCCGACACACAGACCTACGTCAAAGATTGTGGTCCACTGTAGCTTCGTTAAGGGTTCACTCCCTATCTTTTTCCCCGACACACAGACCTACGTCAAAGATTGTGGTCCACTGTAGCTTCGTTAAGGCTTCACTCCCTATCTTTTTCCCCGACACACAGACCTACGTCTAAGATTGTGGTCCACTGTAGCTTCGTTAAGGCTTCACTCCCTATCTTTTTCCCTGACACACAGACCTACGTCAAAGATTGTGGTCCACTGTAGCTTCGTTAAGGCTTCACTCCCTATCTTTTTCCCCGACACACATACCTACGTCAAAGATTGTGGTCCACTGTAGCTTCGTTAAGGCTTCACTCCCTATCCTTTTTCCCGACACACAGACGTACGTCAAAGATTGTGGTCCACTGTAGCTTCGTTAAGGCTTCACTCCCTATCTTTTTCCCCGACACACAGACCTACGTCAAAGATTGTGGTCCACTGTAGCTTCGTTAAGGCTTCACTCCTTCTCTTTTTCCCCCGACACACAGAACTACGTCAAAGATTGCGGTCCACTGTAGCTTCGTTAAGGCTTCACTCCCTATCTTTTTCCCCGACACACAGACCTACGTCAAAGATTGTGGTCCACTGTAGCTTCGTTAAGGCTTCACTCCCTATCTTTTTCCCCGACACACAGACCTACGTCAAAGATTGTGGTCCACTGTAGCTTCGTTAAGGCTTCACTCCCTCTCTTTGTCCCCGACACATAGACCTACGTCAAAGATTGCGGTCCACTGTAGCTTCGTAAAGGCTTCAATCCCTCTCTTTTTCCCCGACACACAGACCTACGTGAAAGATTGCGGTCCACTGTAGCTTCGCTAAGGCTTCACTCCCTCTCTTTTTCCCCGACACACATACCTATTTTAGATTGTGGCCCACTGTAGCTTCGTTAGGGCTTCACTCCCTCTCATTTTCCCCGACACACAGACCTACCTCAAAGATTGTGGTTCACTGTAGCTTCGTTAAGGCTTCACTCCTTCTCTTTTTCCCCGACACACAGAACTACATCAAAGATTGCGGTCCACTGTAGCTTTGTTAAGGCTTCACTCTCTATCTTTTTCCCCGACACACAGACCTACGTCAAAGATTGTGGCCCACTGTAGCTTCGTTAAGGCTTCACTCCCTATCTTTTTCCCCGACACACAGACCTACGTCAAAGATTGTGGTCCACTGTAGCTTCGTTAAGGCTTCACTCCCTATCTTTTTCCCTGACACACAGACCTACGTCAAAGATTGTGGTCCACTGTAGCTTCGTTAAGGCTTCACTCCCTATCTTTTTCCCCGACACACAGAACTACGTCAAAGATTGCGGTCCACTGTAGCTTCGTTAAGGCTTCACTCTCTATCTTTTTCCCCGACACACAGACCTACGTCAAAGATTGTGGTCCACCGTAGCTTCGTTAAGGCTTCACTCCCTATCTTTTCCCCGACACACAGACCTACGTCAAAGATTGTGGTCCACTGTAGCTTCGTTAAGGCTTCACTCCCTATCTTTTTCCCCGACACACAGACCTACGTCAAAGATTGTGGTCCACTGTAGCTTCGTTAAGGCTTCACTCCCTATCTTTTTCCCCGACACACAGACCTACGTCAAAGATTGTGGTCCACTGTAGCTTCGTTAAGGCTTCACTCCCTATCTTTTTCCCCGACACACAGACGTACGTCAAAGATTGTGGTCCACTGTAGCTTCGTTAAGGCTTCACTCCCTCTCTTTTTCCCCGACACACAGACCTACGTCAAAGATTGTGGTCCACTGTAGCTTCGTTAAGGGTTCACTCCCTATCTTTTTCCCCGACACACAGACCTACGTCAAAGATTGTGGTCCACTGTAGCTTCGTTAAGGCTTCACTCCCTATCTTTTTCCCCGACACACAGACCTACGTCTAAGATTGTGGTCCACTGTAGCTTCGTTAAGGCTTCACTCCCTATCTTTTTCCCTGACACACAGACCTACGTCAAAGATTGTGGTCCACTGTAGCTTCGTTAAGGCTTCACTCCCTATCTTTTTCCCCGACACACATACCTACGTCAAAGATTGTGGTCCACTGTAGCTTCGTTAAGGCTTCACTCCCTATCCTTTTTCCCGACACACAGACGTACGTCAAAGATTGTGGTCCACTGTAGCTTCGTTAAGGCTTCACTCCCTATCTTTTTCCCCGACACACAGACCTACGTCAAAGATTGTGGTCCACTGTAGCTTCGTTAAGGCTTCACTCCTTCTCTTTTTCCCCCGACACACAGAACTACGTCAAAGATTGCAGTCCACTGTAGCTTCGTTAAGGCTTCACTCCCTATCTTTTTCCCCGACACACAGACCTACGTCAAAGATTGTGGTCCACTGTAGCTTCGTTAAGGCTTCACTCCCTATCTTTTTCCCCGACACACAGACCTACGTCAAAGATTGTGGTCCACTGTAGCTTCGTTAAGGCTTCACTCCCTCTCTTTGTCCCCGACACATAGACCTACGTCAAAGATTGCGGTCCACTGTAGCTTCGTAAAGGCTTCAATCCCAATCTTTTTCCCCGACACACAGACCTACGTCAAAGATTGCGGTCCACTGTAGCTTCGCTAAGGCTTCACTCCCTCTCTTTTTCCCCGACACACATACCTATTTTAGATTGTGGCCCACTGTAGATTCGTTAGGGCTTCACTCCCTCTCATTTTCCCCGACACACAGACCTACCTCAAAGATTGTGGTTCACTGTAGCTTCGTTAAGGCTTCACTCCTTCTCTTTTTCCCCGACACACAGAACTACATCAAAGATTGCGGTCCACTGTAGCTTTGTTAAGGCTTCACTCTCTATCTTTTTCCCCGACACACAGACCTACGTCAAAGATTGTGGCCCACTGTAGCTTCGTTAAGGCTTCACTCCCTATCTTTTTCCCCGACACACAGACCTACGTCAAAGATTGTGGTCCACTGTAGCTTCGTTAAGGCTTCACTCCCTATCTTTTTCCCCGACACACAGACCTACGTCAAAGATTGTGGTCCACTGTAGCTTCGTTAAGGCTTCACTCCCTATCTTTTTCCCCGACACACAGAACTACGTCAAAGATTGCGGTCCACTGTAGCTTCGTTAAGGCTTCACTCTCTATCTTTTTCCCCGACACACAGACCTACGTCAAAGATTGTGGTCCACCGTAGCTTCGTTAAGGCTTCACTCCCTATCTTTTCCCCGACACACAGACCTACGTCAAAGATTGTGGTCCACTGTAGCTTCGTTAAGGCTTCACTCCCTATCTTTTTCCCCGACACACAGACCTACGTCAAAGATTGTGGTCCACTGTAGCTTCGTTAAGGCTTCACTCCCTATCTTTTTCCCCGACACACAGACCTACGTCAAAGATTGTGGTCCACTGTAGCTTCGTTAAGGCTTCACTCCCTATCTTTTTCCCCGACACACAGACCTACGTCAAAGATTGTGGTCCACTGTAGCTTCGTTAAAGCTTCACTCCTTCTCTTTTTCCCCGACACACAGAACTACGTCAAAGATTGCGGTCCACTGTAGCTTCGTTAAGGCTTCACTCCCTATCTTTTTCCCCGACACACAGACCTACGTCAAATATTGCAGTCCACTGTAGCTTCGTTAAGGCTTCACTCCCTATCTTTTTCCCCGACACACAAACGTACGTCAAAGATTGTGGTCCACTGTAGCTTCGTTAAGGCTTCACTCCCTATCTTTTCCCCCGACACACAGACCTACGTCAAAGATTGTGGTCCACTGTAGCTTCGTTAATGCTTCACTCCCTCTCTTTTTCACCGACACACAGACCTACGTCAAAGATTGTGGTCCACTGTAACTTCGTTAAGGCTTCATTCCCTATCTTTTTCCCCGACACACAGACCTACGTCAAAGATTGCAGTCCACTGTATCTTCGTTAAGGCTTCATTCCCTATCTTTTTCCCCAGACACACAGACCTACGTCAAAGATTGTCGTCCATTGTAGCTTCGTTAAGACTTCACTCCCTATCTTTTTCCCCGACACACAGAACTACGTCAAAGATTGTGGTCCATTGTAGCTTCGTTAAGGCTTCACTCCCTCTCTTTTTCCCCGAAACACAGACCTACGTCAAAGATTGTGGTCCACTGTAGCTTCGTTAAGGCTTCACTCCCTATCTTTTTCCCCGACACACAGACCTACGTCAAAGACTGTGGTCCACTGTAGCTTCGCTAAAGCTTCACTCCCTATCTTTTTCCCCGACACACAGACCAACGTCAAAGATTGCGGTCCACTGTAGCTTCGTTAAGGCTTCGCTCCCTCTCTTTTTCCCCGACACACAGACCTATTTTAGATTGCGGTCCACTGTAGCTTCGCTAGAGCTTCACTCCCTCTCCTTTTCCCCGACACACAGACCTACGTCAAAGATTGTGGTCCACTGTAGCTTCGTTAAGGCTTCACACCCTAACCTTTTCCCCGACACACAAACCTACGTCAAAGATTGTGGTCCACTGTAGCTTCGTTAAGACTTCACTCCCTCTCTTTTTCCCCGACACACAGGCCTACGTCAAAGATTTCGGTCCACTGTAACGTCGTTAAGGCTTCACTCCCTCTCTTTTTCCCCGACACACAGGCCTACGTCAAAGATTGTGGTCCACTGTAGCTTCGTTAAGGCTTCACTCCCTCTCTTTGTCCCCGACACACAGACCTACGTCAAAGATTGCATTCCACTGTAGCTTCGGTAAGGCTTCACTCCCTTTCTTTTTCCCCGACACACAGACCTACGTCAAAGATTGTGGTCCACTGTAGCTTCGTTAAGGCTTCACTCCCTCTCTTTGTCCCCGACACACAGACCTACGTCAAAGATTGCGGTCTATTGTAGCTTCGTTAAGGCTTCACTCCCTCTCTTTCTCGCCGACACACAGACCTACGTCAAAGATTGCGGTCCACTGTAGCTTCGCTAAGGCTTCACTCCCTCTCTTTTTCCCCGACACACAGACCTACGTCAAAGATTGTGGTCCACTGTAGCTTCGTTAAGGCTTCACTCCCTATCTTTTTCCCCGACACACAGACCTACGTCAAAGATTGTGGTCCACTGTAGCTTCGTTAAAGCGTCACTCCTTCTCTTTTTCCCCGACACACAGAACTACGTCAAAGATTGCGGTCCACTGTAGCTTCGTTAAGGCTTCACTCCCTATCTTTTTCCCCGACACACAGACCTACGTCAAATATTGCAGTCCACTGTAGCTTCGTTAAGGCTTCACTCCCTATCTTTTTCCCCGACACACAAACGTACGTCAAAGATTGTGGTCCACTGTAGCTTCGTTAAGGCTTCACTCCCTATCTTTTCCCCCGACACACAGACCTACGTCAAAGATTGTGGTCCACTGTAGCTTCGTTAATGCTTCACTCCCTCTCTTTTTCACCGACACACAGACCTACGTCAAAGATTGTGGTCCACTGTAACTTCGTTAAGGCTTCATTCCCTATCTTTTTCCCCGACACACAGACCTACGTCAAAGATTGCAGTCCACTGTAGCTTCGTTAAGGCTTCATTCCCTGTCTTTTTCCCCAGACACACAGACCTACGTCAAAGATTGTCGTCCATTGTAGCTTCGTTAAGACTTCACTCCCTATCTTTTTCCCCGACACACAGAACTACGTCAAAGATTGTGGTCCATTGTAGCTTCGTTAAGGCTTCACTCCCTCTCTTTTTCCCCGAAACACAGACCTACGTCAAAGATTGTGGTCCACTGTAGCTTCGTTAAGGCTTCACTCCCTATCTTTTTCCCCGACACACAGACCTACGTCAAAGACTGTGGTCCACTGTAGCTTCGCTAAAGCTTCACTCCCTATCTTTTTCCCCGACACACAGACCAACGTCAAAGATTGCGGTCCACTGTAGCTTCGTTAAGGCTTCGCTCCCTCTCTTTTTCCCCGACACACAGACCTATTTTAGATTGCGGTCCACTGTAGCTTCGCTAGAGCTTCACTCCCTCTCCTTTTCCCCGACACACAGACCTACGTCAAAGATTGTGGTCCACTGTAGCTTCGTTAAGGCTTCACACCCTAACCTTTTCCCCGACACACAAACCTACGTCAAAGATTGTGGTCCACTGTAGCTTCGTTAAGACTTCACTCCCTCTCTTTTTCCCCGACACACAGGCCTACGTCAAAGATTTCGGTCCACTGTAGCGTCGTTAAGGCTTCACTCCCTCTCTTTTTCCCCGACACACAGGCCTACGTCAAAGATTGTGGTCCACTGTAGCTTCGTTAAGGCTTCACTCCCTCTCTTTGTCCCCGACACACAGACCTACGTCAAAGATTGCATTCCACTGTAGCTTCGGTAAGGCTTCACTCCCTTTCTTTTTCCCCGACACACAGACCTACGTCAAAGATTGTGGTCCACTGTAGCTTCGTTAAGGCTTCACTCCCTCTCTTTGTCCCCGACACACAGACCTACGTCAAAGATTGCGGTCTATTGTAGCTTCGTTAAGGCTTCACTCCCTCTCTTTCTCGCCGACACACAGACCTACGTCAAAGATTGCGGTCCACTGTAGCTTCGCTAAGGCTTCACTCCCTCTCTTTTTCCCCGACACACAGACCTATTTTAGATTGCGGCCCACTGTAGCTTCGTTAGGGCTTCACTCCCTCTCTTTTTCCCCGACACACAGACCTACGTCAAAGATTGTGGTCCACTGTAGCTTCGTTAAGGCTTCACTCCTTCTCTTCTTCCCCGACACACAGAACTACGTCAAAGATTGCGGTCCACTGTAGCTTCGTTAAGGCTTCACTCCCTCTCTTTTTCCCCGACACACAGACCTACGTCAAAGATTGTGGTCCACTGTAGCTTCGTTAAGGCTTCACTCCCTATCTTTTTCCCCGACACACAGACCTACGTCAAAGATTGTGGTCCACTGTAGCTTCGTTAAGGCTTCACTCCCTATCTTTTTCCCCGACACACAGACCTACGTCAAAGATTGTGGTCCACTGTAGCTTCGTTAAGGCTTCACTCCCTCTCTTTGTCCCCGACACACAGACCTTCGTCAAAGATTGCGGTCCACTGTAGCTTCGCTAAGGCTTCACTCCCTCTCTTTTTCCCCGACACACAGACCTATTTTAGATTGTGGCCCACTGTAGCTTCGTTAGGGCTTCACTCCCTCTCATTTTCCCCGACACACAGACCTACCTCAAAGATTGTGGTTCACTGTAGCTTCGTTAAGGCTTCACTCCTTCTCTTTTTCCCCGACACACAGAACTACATCAAAGATTGCGGTCCACTGTAGCTTCGTTAAGGCTTCACTCTCTATCTTTTCCCCGACACACAGACCTACGTCAAAGATTGTGGTCCACTGTAGCTTCGTTAAGGCTTGACTCCCTATCTTTTTCCCTGACACACAGACCTACGTCAAAGATTGTGGTCCACTGTAGCTTCGTTAAGGCTTCACTCCCTATCTTTTTCCCCGACACACAGAACTACGTCAAAGATTGCGGTCCACTGTAGCTTCGTTAAGGCTTCACTCTCTATCTTTTTCCCCAGACACACAGACCTACGTCAAAGATTGTGGTCCACTGTAGCTTCGTTAAGGCTTCACTCCCTATCTTTCCCCCGACACACAGACCTACGTCAAAGATTGTGGTCCACTGTAGCTTCGTTAAGGCTTCACTCCCTATCTTTTTCCCCGACACACAGACCTACGTCAAAGATTGTGGTCCACTGTAGCTTCGTTAAGGCTTCACTCCCTATCTTTTTCCCCGACACACAGACCTACGTCAAAGATTGTGGTCCACTGTAGCTTCGTTAAGGCTTCACTCCCTATCTTTTTCCCCGACACACAGACCTACGTCAAAGATTGTGGTCCACTGTAGCTTCGTTAAGGCTTCACTCCTTCTCTTTTTCCCCGACACACAGAACTACGTCAAAGATTGCGGTCCACTGTAGCTTCGTTAAGGCTTCACTCCCTATCTTTTTCCCCGACACACAGACCTACGTCAAAGATTGTGGTCCACTGTAGCTTCGTTAAGGCTTCACTCCCTATCTTTTTCCCCGACACGCAGACCTTCGTCAAAGATTGTGGTCCACTGTAGCTTCGTTAAGACTTCACTCCCTATATTTTTCCCCAGACACACAGACCTACGTCAAAGATTGTGGTCCACTGTAGCTTCGTTAAGGCTTCACTCCCTATCTTTTTCCCCGACACACAAACGTACGTCAAAGATTGTGGTCCACTGTAGCTTCGTTAAGGCTTCACTCCCTATCTTTTCCCCCGACACACAGACCTACGTCAAAGATTGTGGTCCACTGTAGCTTCGTTAATGCTTCACTCCCTCTCTTTTTCACCGACACACAGACCTACGTCAAAGATTGTGGTCCACTGTAGCTTCGTTAAGGCTTCATTCCCTATCTTTTTCCCCGACACACAGAACTACGTCAAAGATTGCAGTCCACTGTAGCTTCGTTAAGGCTTCATTCCCTATCTTTTTCCCCAGACACACATACCTACGTCAAAGATTGTCGTCCATTGTAGCTTCGTTAAGACTTCACTCCCTATCTTTTTCCCAGACACACAGAACTACGTCAAAGATTGTGGTCCATTGTAGCTTCGTTAAGGCTTCACTCCCTCTCTTTTTCCCCGAAACACAGACCTACGTCAAAGATTGTGGTCCACTGTAGCTTCTTTAAGGCTTAACTCCCTATCTTTTTCCCCGACACACAGACCTACGTCAAAGATTGTGGTCCACTGTAGCTTCGCTAAAGCTTCACTCCCTATCTTTTTCCCCGACACACAGACCAACGTCAAAGATTGTGGTCCACTGTAGCTTCGTTAAGGCTTCACTCCCTCTCTTTTTCCCCGACACACAGACCTATTTTAGATTGCGGTCCACTGTAGCTTCGCTAGAGCTTCACTCCCTCTCCTTTTCCCCGACACACAGACCTACGTCAAAGATTGTGGTCCACTGTAGCTTCGTTAAGGCTTCACACCCTAACCTTTTCCCCGACACACAAACCTACGTCAAAGATTGTGGTCCACTGTAGCTTCGTTAAGACTTCACTCCCTCTCTTTTTCCCCGACACACAGGCCTACGTCAAAGATTTCGGTCCACTGTAGCGTCGTTAAGGCTTCACTCCCTCTCTTTTTCCCCGACACACAGGCCTACGTCAAAGATTGTGGTCCACTGTAGCTTCGTTAAGGCTTCACTCCCTCTCTTTGTCCCCGACACACAGACCTACGTCAAAGATTGCATTCCACTGTAGCTTCGGTAAGGCTTCACTCCCTTTCTTTTTCCCCGACACACAGACCTACGTCAAAGATTGTGGTCCACTGTAGCTTCGTTAAGGCTTCACTCCCTCTCTTTGTCTCCGACACACAGACCTACGTCAAAGATTGCGGTCTATTGTAGCTTCGTTAAGGCTTCACTCCCTCTCTTTCTCGCCGACACACAGACCTACGTCAAAGATTGCGGTCCACTGTAGCTTCGCTAAGGCTTCACTCCCTCTCTTTTTCCCCGACACACAGACCTATTTTAGATTGCGGCCCACTGTAGCTTCGTTAGGGCTTCACTCCCTCTCTTTTTCCCCGACACACAGACCTACGTCAAAGATTGTGGTCCACTGTAGCTTCGTTAAGGCTTCACTCCTTCTCTTTTTCCCCGACACACAGAACTACGTCAAAGATTGCGGTCCACTGTAGCTTCGTTAAGGCTTCACTCCCTATCTTTTTCCCCGACACACAGACCTACGTCAAAGATTGTGGTCCACTGTAGCTTCGTTAAGGCTTCACTCCCTATCTTTTTCCCCGACACACAGACCTACGTCAAAGATTGTGGTCCACTGTAGCTTCGTTAAGGCTTCACTCCCTATCTTTTTCCCTGACACACAGACCTACGTCAAAGATTGTGGTCCACTGTGGCTTCGTTAAGGCTTCACCCCCTATCTTTTTCCCCGACACCCAGACCTACGTCAAAGATTGTGGTCCACTGTAGCTTCGTTAAGGCTTCACTCCCTATCTTTTTCCCCGACACAAAGACGTACGTCAAAGATTGTGGTCCACTGTAGCTTCGTTAAGGCTTCACTCCCTCTCTTTTTCCCCGACACACAGACCTACGTCAAAGATTGTGGTCCACTGTAGCTTCGTTAAGGCTTCACTCCCTATCTTTTTCCCCGACACACAGACGTACGTCAAAGATTGTGGTCCACTGTAGCTTCGTTAAGGCTTCACTCCCTCTCTTTTTCCCCGACACACAGACCTACGTCAAAGATTGTGGTCCACTGTAGCTTCGTTAAGGGTTCACTCCCTATCTTTTTCCCCGACACACAGACCTACGTCAAAGATTGTGGTCCACTGTAGCTTCGTTAAGGCTTCACTCCCTATCTTTTTCCCCGACACACAGACCTACGTCTAAGATTGTGGTCCACTGTAGCTTCGTTAAGGCTTCACTCCCTATCTTTTTCCCTGACACACAGACCTACGTCAAAGATTGTGGTCCACTGTAGCTTCGTTAAGGCTTCACTCCCTATCTTTTTCCCCGACACACATACCTACGTCAAAGATTGTGGTCCACTGTAGCTTCGTTAAGGCTTCACTCCCTATCCTTTTTCCCGACACACAGACGTACGTCAAAGATTGTGGTCCACTGTAGCTTCGTTAAGGCTTCACTCCCTATCTTTTTCCCCGACACACAGACCTACGTCAAAGATTGTGGTCCACTGTAGCTTCGTTAAGGCTTCACTCCTTCTCTTTTTCCCCCGACACACAGAACTACGTCAAAGATTGCAGTCCACTGTAGCTTCGTTAAGGCTTCACTCCCTATCTTTTTCCCCGACACACAGACCTACGTCAAAGATTGTGGTCCACTGTAGCTTCGTTAAGGCTTCACTCCCTATCTTTTTCCCCGACACACAGACCTACGTCAAAGATTGTGGTCCACTGTAGCTTCGTTAAGGCTTCACTCCCTCTCTTTGTCCCCGACACATAGACCTACGTCAAAGATTGCGGTCCACTGTAGCTTCGTAAAGGCTTCAATCCCTATCTTTTTCCCCGACACACAGACCTACGTCAAAGATTGCGGTCCACTGTAGCTTCGCTAAGGCTTCACTCCCTCTCTTTTTCCCCGACACACATACCTATTTTAGATTGTGGCCCACTGTAGATTCGTTAGGGCTTCACTCCCTCTCATTTTCCCCGACACACAGACCTACCTCAAAGATTGTGGTTCACTGTAGCTTCGTTAAGGCTTCACTCCTTCTCTTTTTCCCCGACACACAGAACTACATCAAAGATTGCGGTCCACTGTAGCTTTGTTAAGGCTTCACTCTCTATCTTTTTCCCCGACACACAGACCTACGTCAAAGATTGTGGCCCACTGTAGCTTCGTTAAGGCTTCACTCCCTATCTTTTTCCCCGACACACAGACCTACGTCAAAGATTGTGGTCCACTGTAGCTTCGTTAAGGCTTCACTCCCTATCTTTTTCCCCGACACACAGACCTACGTCAAAGATTGTGGTCCACTGTAGCTTCGTTAAGGCTTCACTCCCTATCTTTTTCCCCGACACACAGAACTACGTCAAAGATTGCGGTCCACTGTAGCTTCGTTAAGGCTTCACTCTCTATCTTTTTCCCCGACACACAGACCTACGTCAAAGATTGTGGTCCACCGTAGCTTCGTTAAGGCTTCACTCCCTATCTTTTCCCCGACACACAGACCTACGTCAAAGATTGTGGTCCACTGTAGCTTCGTTAAGGCTTCACTCCCTATCTTTTTCCCCGACACACAGACCTACGTCAAAGATTGTGGTCCACTGTAGCTTCGTTAAGGCTTCACTCCCTATCTTTTTCCCCGACACACAGACCTACGTCAAAGATTGTGGTCCACTGTAGCTTCGTTAAGGCTTCACTCCCTATCTTTTTCCCCGACACACAGACCTACGTCAAAGATTGTGGTCCACTGTAGCTTCGTTAAAGCTTCACTCCTTCTCTTTTTCCCCGACACACAGAACTACGTCAAAGATTGCGGTCCACTGTAGCTTCGTTAAGGCTTCACTCCCTATCTTTTTCCCCGACACACAGACCTACGTCAAATATTGCAGTCCACTGTAGCTTCGTTAAGGCTTCACTCCCTATCTTTTTCCCCGACACACAAACGTACGTCAAAGATTGTGGTCCACTGTAGCTTCGTTAAGGCTTCACTCCCTATCTTTTCCCCCGACACACAGACCTACGTCAAAGATTGTGGTCCACTGTAGCTTCGTTAATGCTTCACTCCCTCTCTTTTTCACCGACACACAGACCTACGTCAAAGATTGTGGTCCACTGTAACTTCGTTAAGGCTTCATTCCCTATCTTTTTCCCCGACACACAGACCTACGTCAAAGATTGCAGTCCACTGTATCTTCGTTAAGGCTTCATTCCCTATCTTTTTCCCCAGACACACAGACCTACGTCAAAGATTGTCGTCCATTGTAGCTTCGTTAAGACTTCACTCCCTATCTTTTTCCCCGACACACAGAACTACGTCAAAGATTGTGGTCCATTGTAGCTTCGTTAAGGCTTCACTCCCTCTCTTTTTCCCCGAAACACAGACCTACGTCAAAGATTGTGGTCCACTGTAGCTTCGTTAAGGCTTCACTCCCTATCTTTTTCCCCGACACACAGACCTACGTCAAAGACTGTGGTCCACTGTAGCTTCGCTAAAGCTTCACTCCCTATCTTTTTCCCCGACACACAGACCAACGTCAAAGATTGCGGTCCACTGTAGCTTCGTTAAGGCTTCGCTCCCTCTCTTTTTCCCCGACACACAGACCTATTTTAGATTGCGGTCCACTGTAGCTTCGCTAGAGCTTCACTCCCTCTCCTTTTCCCCGACACACAGACCTACGTCAAAGATTGTGGTCCACTGTAGCTTCGTTAAGGCTTCACACCCTAACCTTTTCCCCGACACACAAACCTACGTCAAAGATTGTGGTCCACTGTAGCTTCGTTAAGACTTCACTCCCTCTCTTTTTCCCCGACACACAGGCCTACGTCAAAGATTTCGGTCCACTGTAACGTCGTTAAGGCTTCACTCCCTCTCTTTTTCCCCGACACACAGGCCTACGTCAAAGATTGTGGTCCACTGTAGCTTCGTTAAGGCTTCACTCCCTCTCTTTGTCCCCGACACACAGACCTACGTCAAAGATTGCATTCCACTGTAGCTTCGGTAAGGCTTCACTCCCTTTCTTTTTCCCCGACACACAGACCTACGTCAAAGATTGTGGTCCACTGTAGCTTCGTTAAGGCTTCACTCCCTCTCTTTGTCCCCGACACACAGACCTACGTCAAAGATTGCGGTCTATTGTAGCTTCGTTAAGGCTTCACTCCCTCTCTTTCTCGCCGACACACAGACCTACGTCAAAGATTGCGGTCCACTGTAGCTTCGCTAAGGCTTCACTCCCTCTCTTTTTCCCCGACACACAGACCTACGTCAAAGATTGTGGTCCACTGTAGCTTCGTTAAGGCTTCACTCCCTATCTTTTTCCCCGACACACAGACCTACGTCAAAGATTGTGGTCCACTGTAGCTTCGTTAAAGCTTCACTCCTTCTCTTTTTCCCCGACACACAGAACTACGTCAAAGATTGCGGTCCACTGTAGCTTCGTTAAGGCTTCACTCCCTATCTTTTTCCCCGACACACAGACCTACGTCAAATATTGCAGTCCACTGTAGCTTCGTTAAGGCTTCACTCCCTATCTTTTTCCCCGACACACAAACGTACGTCAAAGATTGTGGTCCACTGTAGCTTCGTTAAGGCTTCACTCCCTATCTTTTCCCCCGACACACAGACCTACGTCAAAGATTGTGGTCCACTGTAGCTTCGTTAATGCTTCACTCCCTCTCTTTTTCACCGACACACAGACCTACGTCAAAGATTGTGGTCCACTGTAACTTCGTTAAGGCTTCATTCCCTATCTTTTTCCCCGACACACAGACCTACGTCAAAGATTGCAGTCCACTGTAGCTTCGTTAAGGCTTCATTCCCTGTCTTTTTCCCCAGACACACAGACCTACGTCAAAGATTGTCGTCCATTGTAGCTTCGTTAAGACTTCACTCCCTATCTTTTTCCCCGACACACAGAACTACGTCAAAGATTGTGGTCCATTGTAGCTTCGTTAAGGCTTCACTCCCTCTCTTTTTCCCCGAAACACAGACCTACGTCAAAGATTGTGGTCCACTGTAGCTTCGTTAAGGCTTCACTCCCTATCTTTTTCCCCGACACACAGACCTACGTCAAAGACTGTGGTCCACTGTAGCTTCGCTAAAGCTTCACTCCCTATCTTTTTCCCCGACACACAGACCAACGTCAAAGATTGCGGTCCACTGTAGCTTCGTTAAGGCTTCGCTCCCTCTCTTTTTCCCCGACACACAGACCTATTTTAGATTGCGGTCCACTGTAGCTTCGCTAGAGCTTCACTCCCTCTCCTTTTCCCCGACACACAGACCTACGTCAAAGATTGTGGTCCACTGTAGCTTCGTTAAGGCTTCACACCCTAACCTTTTCCCCGACACACAAACCTACGTCAAAGATTGTGGTCCACTGTAGCTTCGTTAAGACTTCACTCCCTCTCTTTTTCCCCGACACACAGGCCTACGTCAAAGATTTCGGTCCACTGTAGCGTCGTTAAGGCTTCACTCCCTCTCTTTTTCCCCGACACACAGGCCTACGTCAAAGATTGTGGTCCACTGTAGCTTCGTTAAGGCTTCACTCCCTCTCTTTGTCCCCGACACACAGACCTACGTCAAAGATTGCATTCCACTGTAGCTTCGGTAAGGCTTCACTCCCTTTCTTTTTCCCCGACACACAGACCTACGTCAAAGATTGTGGTCCACTGTAGCTTCGTTAAGGCTTCACTCCCTCTCTTTGTCCCCGACACACAGACCTACGTCAAAGATTGCGGTCTATTGTAGCTTCGTTAAGGCTTCACTCCCTCTCTTTCTCGCCGACACACAGACCTACGTCAAAGATTGCGGTCCACTGTAGCTTCGCTAAGGCTTCACTCCCTCTCTTTTTCCCCGACACACAGACCTATTTTAGATTGCGGCCCACTGTAGCTTCGTTAGGGCTTCACTCCCTCTCTTTTTCCCCGACACACAGACCTACGTCAAAGATTGTGGTCCACTGTAGCTTCGTTAAGGCTTCACTCCTTCTCTTCTTCCCCGACACACAGAACTACGTCAAAGATTGCGGTCCACTGTAGCTTCGTTAAGGCTTCACTCCCTCTCTTTTTCCCCGACACACAGACCTACGTCAAAGATTGTGGTCCACTGTAGCTTCGTTAAGGCTTCACTCCCTATCTTTTTCCCCGACACACAGACCTACGTCAAAGATTGTGGTCCACTGTAGCTTCGTTAAGGCTTCACTCCCTATCTTTTTCCCCGACACACAGACCTACGTCAAAGATTGTGGTCCACTGTAGCTTCGTTAAGGCTTCACCCCCTCTCTTTGTCCCCGACACACAGACCTTCGTCAAAGATTGCGGTCCACTGTAGCTTCGCTAAGGCTTCACTCCCTCTCTTTTTCCCCGACACACAGACCTATTTTAGATTGTGGCCCACTGTAGCTTCGTTAGGGCTTCACTCCCTCTCATTTTCCCCGACACACAGACCTACCTCAAAGATTGTGGTTCACTGTAGCTTCGTTAAGGCTTCACTCCTTCTCTTTTTCCCCGACACACAGAACTACATCAAAGATTGCGGTCCACTGTAGCTTCGTTAAGGCTTCACTCTCTATCTTTTCCCCGACACACAGACCTACGTCAAAGATTGTGGTCCACTGTAGCTTCGTTAAGGCTTGACTCCCTATCTTTTTCCCTGACACACAGACCTACGTCAAAGATTGTGGTCCACTGTAGCTTCGTTAAGGCTTCACTCCCTATCTTTTTCCCCGACACACAGAACTACGTCAAAGATTGCGGTCCACTGTAGCTTCGTTAAGGCTTCACTCTCTATCTTTTTCCCCAGACACACAGACCTACGTCAAAGATTGTGGTCCACTGTAGCTTCGTTAAGGCTTCACTCCCTATCTTTCCCCCGACACACAGACCTACGTCAAAGATTGTGGTCCACTGTAGCTTCGTTAAGGCTTCACTCCCTATCTTTTTCCCCGACACACAGACCTACGTCAAAGATTGTGGTCCACTGTAGCTTCGTTAAGGCTTCACTCCCTATCTTTTTCCCCGACACACAGACCTACGTCAAAGATTGTGGTCCACTGTAGCTTCGTTAAGGCTTCACTCCCTATCTTTTTCCCCGACACACAGACCTACGTCAAAGATTGTGGTCCACTGTAGCTTCGTTAAGGCTTCACTCCTTCTCTTTTTCCCCGACACACAGAACTACGTCAAAGATTGCGGTCCACTGTAGCTTCGTTAAGGCTTCACTCCCTATCTTTTTCCCCGACACACAGACCTACGTCAAAGATTGTGGTCCACTGTAGCTTCGTTAAGGCTTCACTCCCTATCTTTTTCCCCGACACGCAGACCTTCGTCAAAGATTGTGGTCCACTGTAGCTTCGTTAAGACTTCACTCCCTATATTTTTCCCCAGACACACAGACCTACGTCAAAGATTGTGGTCCACTGTAGCTTCGTTAAGGCTTCACTCCCTATCTTTTTCCCCGACACACAAACGTACGTCAAAGATTGTGGTCCACTGTAGCTTCGTTAAGGCTTCACTCCCTATCTTTTCCCCCGACACACAGACCTACGTCAAAGATTGTGGTCCACTGTAGCTTCGTTAATGCTTCACTCCCTCTCTTTTTCACCGACACACAGACCTACGTCAAAGATTGTGGTCCACTGTAGCTTCGTTAAGGCTTCATTCCCTATCTTTTTCCCCGACACACAGAACTACGTCAAAGATTGCAGTCCACTGTAGCTTCGTTAAGGCTTCATTCCCTATCTTTTTCCCCAGACACACATACCTACGTCAAAGATTGTCGTCCATTGTAGCTTCGTTAAGACTTCACTCCCTATCTTTTTCCCAGACACACAGAACTACGTCAAAGATTGTGGTCCATTGTAGCTTCGTTAAGGCTTCACTCCCTCTCTTTTTCCCCGAAACACAGACCTACGTCAAAGATTGTGGTCCACTGTAGCTTCTTTAAGGCTTAACTCCCTATCTTTTTCCCCGACACACAGACCTACGTCAAAGATTGTGGTCCACTGTAGCTTCGCTAAAGCTTCACTCCCTATCTTTTTCCCCGACACACAGACCAACGTCAAAGATTGTGGTCCACTGTAGCTTCGTTAAGGCTTCACTCCCTCTCTTTTTCCCCGACACACAGACCTATTTTAGATTGCGGTCCACTGTAGCTTCGCTAGAGCTTCACTCCCTCTCCTTTTCCCCGACACACAGACCTACGTCAAAGATTGTGGTCCACTGTAGCTTCGTTAAGGCTTCACACCCTAACCTTTTCCCCGACACACAAACCTACGTCAAAGATTGTGGTCCACTGTAGCTTCGTTAAGACTTCACTCCCTCTCTTTTTCCCCGACACACAGGCCTACGTCAAAGATTTCGGTCCACTGTAGCGTCGTTAAGGCTTCACTCCCTCTCTTTTTCCCCGACACACAGGCCTACGTCAAAGATTGTGGTCCACTGTAGCTTCGTTAAGGCTTCACTCCCTCTCTTTGTCCCCGACACACAGACCTACGTCAAAGATTGCATTCCACTGTAGCTTCGGTAAGGCTTCACTCCCTTTCTTTTTCCCCGACACACAGACCTACGTCAAAGATTGTGGTCCACTGTAGCTTCGTTAAGGCTTCACTCCCTCTCTTTGTCTCCGACACACAGACCTACGTCAAAGATTGCGGTCTATTGTAGCTTCGTTAAGGCTTCACTCCCTCTCTTTCTCGCCGACACACAGACCTACGTCAAAGATTGCGGTCCACTGTAGCTTCGCTAAGGCTTCACTCCCTCTCTTTTTCCCCGACACACAGACCTATTTTAGATTGCGGCCCACTGTAGCTTCGTTAGGGCTTCACTCCCTCTCTTTTTCCCCGACACACAGACCTACGTCAAAGATTGTGGTCCACTGTAGCTTCGTTAAGGCTTCACTCCTTCTCTTTTTCCCCGACACACAGAACTACGTCAAAGATTGCGGTCCACTGTAGCTTCGTTAAGGCTTCACTCCCTATCTTTTTCCCCGACACACAGACCTACGTCAAAGATTGTGGTCCACTGTAGCTTCGTTAAGGCTTCACTCCCTATCTTTTTCCCCGACACACAGACCTACGTCAAAGATTGTGGTCCACTGTAGCTTCGTTAAGGCTTCACTCCCTATCTTTTTCCCTGACACACAGACCTACGTCAAAGATTGTGGTCCACTGTGGCTTCGTTAAGGCTTCACCCCCTATCTTTTTCCCCGACACCCAGACCTACGTCAAAGATTGTGGTCCACTGTAGCTTCGTTAAGGCTTCACTCCCTATCTTTTTCCCCGACACAAAGACGTACGTCAAAGATTGTGGTCCACTGTAGCTTCGTTAAGGCTTCACTCCCTCTCTTTTTCCCCGACACACAGACCTACGTCAAAGATTGTGGTCCACTGTAGCTTCGTTAAGGCTTCACTCCCTATCTTTTTCCCCGACACACAGACCTACGTCAAAGATTGTGGTCCACTGTAGCTTCGTTAAGGCTTCACTCCCTATCTTTTTCCCCGACACACAGACCTACGTCAAAGATTGTGGTCCACTGTAGCTTCGTTAAGGCTTCACTCCTTATCTTTTTCCCTGACACACAGACCTACGTCAAAGATTGTGGTCCACTGTAGCTTCGTTAAGGCTTCACTCCCTATCTTTTTCCCCGACACACATACCTACGTCAAAGATTGTGGTCCACTGTAGCTTCGTTAAGGCTTCACTCCCTATCCTTTTCCCCGACACACAGACGTACGTCAAAGATTGTGGTCCACTGTAGCTTCGTTAAGGCTTCACTCCCTATCTTTTTCCCCGACAAACAGACCTACGTCAAAGATTGCAGTCCACTGTAGCTTCGTTAAGGCTTCACTCCCTCTCATTTTCCCCGACACACAGACCTACGTCAAAGATTGTGGTCCACTGTAGCTTCGTTAAGGCTTCACTCCTTCTCTTTTCCCCCGACACACAGAACTACGCCAAAGATTGCGGTCCACTGTAGCTTCGTTAAGGCTTCACTCCCTATCTTTTTCCCCGACACACAGACCTACGTCAAAGATTGTGGTCCACTGTAGCTTCGTTAAGGCTTCACTCCCTATCTTTTTCCTCGACAAACAGACCTACATCAAAGATTGTGGTCCACTGTAGCTTCGTTAAGGCTTCACCCCCTCTCTTTTTCACCGAAACACAGACCTACGTCAAAGATTGCGGCCCACTGTAGCTTCGTTAAGGCTTCACTCCCTCTCTTTGTCCCCGACACACAGACCTACGTCAAAGATTGCGGTCCACTGTAGCTTCGTAAAGGCTTCACTCCCTTTCTTTTTCCTCGACACACAGACCTACGTCAAAGATTGCGGTCCACTGTAGCTTCGCTAAGGCTTCACTCCCTCTCTTTTTCCCCGACACACAGACCTATTTTAGATTGTGGCCCACTGTAGCTTCGTTAGGGCTTCACTCCCTCTCTTTTTCCCCGACACACAGACCTACGTCAAAGATTGTGGTCCACTGTAGCTTCGTTAAAGCTTCACTCCTTCTCTTTTTCCCCGACACACAGAACTACGTCAAAGATTGCGGTCCACTGTAGCTTCGTTAAGACTTCACTCCCTATCTTTTTCCCCAGACACACGGACCTACCTCAAAGATTGTGGTCCACTGTAGCTTCGTTAAGGCTTCACTCCCTATCTTTTTCCCCGACACACAGACCTACGTCAAAGATTGTGGTCCACTGTAGCTTCGTTAATGCTTCACTCCCTCTCTTTTTCACCGACACACAGACCTACGTCAAAGATTGTGTTCCACTGTAGCTTCGTTAAGGCTTCATTCCCTATCTTTTTCCCCGACACACAGACCTACGTCAAAGATTGTGGTCCACTGTAGCTTCGTTAAGGCTTCATTCCCTATCTTTTTCCCCGACACACAGACCTACGTCAAAGATTGTCGTCCATTGTAGCTTCGTTAAGGCTTCACTCCCTATCTTTTTCCCCGACACACAGAACTACGTCAAAGATTGTGGTCCATTGTAGCTTCGTTAAGGCTTCACTCCCTCTCTTTTTCCCCGAAACACAGACCTACGTCAAAGATTGTGGTCCACTGTAGCTTCGTTAAGACTTCACTCCCTCTCTTTTTCCCCGACACACAGACCTACGTCAAAGATTTCGGTCCACTGTAGCGTCGCTAAGGCTTCACTCCCTCTCTTTTTCCCCGACACACAGGCCTACGTCAAAGATTGTGGTCCACTGTAGCTTCGTTAAGGCTTCACTCCCTCTCTTTGTCCCCGACACACAGACCTACGTCAAAGATTGCATTCCACTGTAGCTTCGGTAAGGCTTCACTCCCTTTCTTTTTCCCCGACACACAGACCTACGTCAAAGATTGTGGTCCACTGTAGCTTCGTTAAGGCTTCACTCCCTATCTTTTTCCCCGACACACAGACCTACGTCAAAGATTGTGGTCCACTGTAGCTTCGTTAAGGCTTCACTCACTATCTTTTTCCCCGACACACAGACCTACGTCAAAGATTGTGGTCCACTGTAGCTTCGTTAAGGCTTCACTCCCTATCTTTTTCCCCGACACACAGACCTACGTCAAAGATTGTGGTCCACTGTAGCTTCGTTAAAGCTTCACTCCTTCTCTTTTTCCCCGACACACAGAACTACGTCAAAGATTGCGGTCCACTGTAGCTTCGTTAAGGCTTCATTCCCTATCTTTTTCCCCGACACACAGACCTACGTCAAAGATTGTGGTCCACTGTAGCTTCGTTAAGGCTTCACTCCCTATCTTTTTCCCCGACACGCAGACCTACGTCAAAGATTGTGGTTCACTGTAGCTTCGTTAAGACTTCACTCCCTATCTTTTTCCCCAGACACACAGACCTACGTCAAAGATTGTGGTCCACTGTAGCTTCGTTAAGGCTTCACTCCCTATCTTTTTCCCCGACACACAAACGTACGTCAAAGATTGTGGTCCACTGTAGCTTCGTTAAGGCTTCACTCCCTATCTTTTTCCCCGACACACAGACCTACGTCAAAGATTGTGGTCCACTGTAGCTTCGTTAAGGCTTCACTCCCTATCTTTTTCCCCGACACGCAGACCTACGTCAAAGATTGCGGTCCACTGTAGCTTCGTTAAGACTTCACTCCCTATCTTTTTCCCCAGACACACAGACCTACCTCAAAGATTGTGGTCCACTGTAGCTTCGTTAAGGCTTCACTCCCTATCTTTTTCCCCGACACACAAACGTACGTCAAAGATTGTGGTCCACTGTAGCTTCGTTAAGGCTTCATTCCCTATCTTTTTCCCCAGACACACAGAACTACGTCAAAGATTGTCGTCCATTGTAGCTTCGTTAAGGCTTCACTCCCTATCTTTTTCCCCGACACACAGAACTACGTCAAAGATTGTGGTCCATTGTAGCTTCGTTAAGGCTTCACTCCCTCTCTTTTTCCCCGAAACACAGACCTACGTCAAAGATTGTGGTCCACTGTAGCTTCGTTAAGGCTTCACTCCCTATCTTTTTCCCCGACACACAGACCAACGTCAAAGATTGCGGTCCACTGTAGCTTCGTTAAGGCTTCGCTCCCTCTCTTTTTCCCCGACACACAGACCTATTTTAGATTGCGGTCCACTGTAGCTTCGCTAGAGCTTCACTCCCTCTCCTTTTCCCCGACACACAGACCTACGTCAAAGATTGTGGTCCACTGTAGCTTCGTTAAGGCTTCACACCCTAACCTTTTCCCCGACACACTAACCTACGTCAAAGATTGTGGTCCACTGTAGCTTCGTTAAGACTTCACTCCCTCTCTTTTTCCCCGACACACAGACCTACGTCAAAGATTTCGGTCCACTGTAGCTTCGTTAAGGCTTCACTCCCTCTCTTTTTCCCCGACACACAGGCCTACGTCAAAGATTGTGGTCCACTGTAGCTTCGTTAAGGCTTCACTCCCTCTCTTTGTCCCCGACACACAGACCTACGTCAAAGATTGCATTCCACTGTAGCTTCGGTAAGGCTTCACTCCCTTTCTTTTTCCCCGACACACAGACCTACGTCAAAGATTGTGGTCCACTGTAGCTTCGTTAAGGCTTCACTCCCTCTCTTTGTCCCCGACACACAGACCTACGTCAAAGATTGCGGTCTATTGTAGCTTCGTTAAGGCTTCACTCCCTCTCTTTCTCGCCGACACACAGACCTACGTCAAAGATTGCGGTCCACTGTAGCTTCGCTAAGGATTCACTCCCTCTCTTTTTCCCCGACACACAGACCTATTTTAGATTGCGGCCCACTGTAGCTTCGTTAAGGCTTCACTCCCTCTCTTTTTCCCCGACACACAGAACTACGTCAAAGATTGCGGTCCACTGTAGCTTCGTTAAGGCTTCACTCCCTCTCTTTTTCCCCGACACACAGACCTACGTCAAAGATTGTGGTCCACTGTAGCTTCGTTAAGGCTTCACTCTCTATCTTTTTCCCCGACACACAGACCTACGTCAAAGATTGTGGTCCACTGTAGCTTCGTTAAGGCTTCACTCCCTATCTTTTTCCCTGACACACAGACCTACGTCAAAGATTGTGGTCCACTGTAGCTTCGTTAAGGCTTCACCCCCTATCTTTTTCCCCGACACCCAGACCTACGTCAAAGATTGTGGTCCACTGTAGCTTCGTTAAGGCTTCACTCCCTATCTTTTTCCCCGACACACAGACCTACGTCAAAGATTGTGGTCCACTGTAGCTTCGTTAAGGCTTCACTCCCTCTCTTTTTCCCCGACACACAGACCTACGTCAAAGATTGTGGTCCACTGTAGCTTCGTTAAGGCTTCACTCCCTATCTTTTTCCCCGACACACAGACCTACGTCAAAGATTGTGGTCCACTGTAGCTTCGTTAAGGCTTCACTCCCTCTCTTTTTCCCCGACACACAGACCTACGTCAAAGATTGTGGTCCACTGTAGCTTCGTTAAGGCTTCACTCCCTATCTTTTTCCCTGACACACAGACCTACGTCAAAGATTGTGGTCCACTGTAGCTTCGTTAAGGCTTCACTCCCTATCTTTTTCCCCGACACACATACCTACGTCAAAGATTGTGGTCCACTGTAGCTTCGTTAAGGCTTCACTCCCTATCCTTTTCCCCGACACACAGACGTACGTCAAAGATTGTAGTCCACTGTAGCTTCGTTAAGGCTTCACTCCCTATCTTTTTCCCCGACAAACAGACCTACGTCAAAGATTGCAGTCCACTGTAGCTTCGTTAAGGCTTCACTCCCTCTCATTTTCCCCGACACACAGACCTACGTCAAAGATTGTGGTCCACTGTAGCTTCGTTAAGGCTTCACTCCTTCTCTTTTTCCACGACACACAGAACTACGCCAAAGATTGCGGTCCACTGTAGCTTCGTTAAGGCTTCACTCCCTCTCTTTTTCCCCGACACACAGACCTACGTCAAAGACTGTGGTCCACTGTAGCTTCGCTAAAGCTTCACTCCCTATCTTTTTCCCCGACACACAGACCAACGTCAAAGATTGCGGTCCACTGTAGCTTCGTTAAGGCTTCGCTCCCTCTCTTTTTCACCGACACACAGACCTATTTTAGATTGCGGTCCACTGTAGCTTCGCTAGAGCTTCACTCCCTCTCCTTTTCCCCGAAACACAGACCTACGTCAAAGATTGTGGTCCACTGTAGCTTCGTTAAGGCTTCACACCCTAACCTTTTCCCCGACACACAAACCTACGTCAAAGATTGTGGTCCACTGTAGCTTCGTTAAGACTTCACTCCCTCTCTTTTTCCCCGACACACAGACCTACGTCAAAGATTTCGGTCCACTGTAGCGTCGTTAAGGCTTCACTCCCTCTCTTTTTCGCCGACACACAGGCCTACGTCAAAGATTGTGGTCCACTGTAGCTTCGTTAAGGCTTCACTCCCTCTCTTTGTCCCTGACACACAGACCTACGTCAAAGATTGCATTCCACTGTAGCTTCGGTAAGACTTCACTACCTTTCTTTTTCCCCGACACACAGACCTACGTCAAAGATTGTGGTCCACTGTAGCTTCGTTAAGGCTTCACTCCCTCTCTTTGTCCCCTACACACAGACCTACGTCAAAGATTGCTCTCTATTGTAGCTTCGTTAAGGCTTCACTCCCTCTCTTTTTCGCCGACACACAGACCTACGTCAAAGATTGCGGTCCACTGTAGCTTCGTTAAGGCTTCACTCCCTCTCTTTTTCCCCGACACACAGACCTATTTTAGATTGCGGCCCACTGTAGCTTCGCTAGGGCTTCACTCCCTCTCTTTTTCCCCGACACACAGACCTACGTCAAAGATTGTGTTCCACTGTAGCTTCATTAAGGCTTCACTCCTTCTCTTTTTCCCCGACACACAGAACTACGTCAAAGATTGCAGTCCACTGTAGCTTCGTTAAGGCTTCACTCCCTCTCTTTTTCCCCGACACACAGACCTACGTCAAAGATTGTGGTCCACTGTAGCTTCGTTAAGGCTTCACTCCCTCTCTTTTTCCCTGACACACAGACCTACGTCAAAGATTGTGGTCCACTGTAGCTTCGTTAAGGCTTCACCCCCTATCTTTTTCCCCGACACACAGACCTACGTCAAAGATTGTGGGCCACTGTAGCTTCGTTAAGGCTTCATTCCCTATCTTTTTCCCCGACACACAGACGTACGTCAAAGATTGTGGTCCACTGTAGCTTCGTTAAGGCTTCACTCCCTCTCTTTTCCCCCGACACACAGACCTACGTCAAAGATTGTGGTCCACTGTAGCTTCGTTAAGGCTTCACTCCCTATCTTTTTCCCCGACACACAGACCTACGTCAAAGATTGTGGTCCACTGTAGCTTCGTTAAGGCTTCACTCCCTATCTTTTTCACCGACACACAGACCTACGTCAAAGATTGTGGTCCACTGTAGCTTCGTTAAGGCTTCACTCCCTATCTTTTTCCCGGACACACATACCTACGTCAAAGATGGTGGTCCACTGTAGCTTCGTTAAGGCTTCACTCCCTATCCTTTTCCCCGACACACAGACGTACGTCAAAGATTGTGGTCCACTGTAGCTTCGTTAAGGCTTCACGCCCTATCTTTTTCCCCGACAAACAGACCTACGTCAAAGATTGCGGTCCATTGTAGCTTCGTTAAGGCTTCACTCCTTCTCTTTTTCCCCGACACACAGAACTACGCCAAAGATTGCGGTCCACTGTAGCTTCGTTAAGGCTTCACTCCCTCTCTTTTTCCCCGACACACAGACCTACGTCAAAGATTGTGGTCCACTGTAGCTTCGTTAAGGCTTCACTCCCTATCTTTTTCCCTGACACACAGACCTACATCAAAGATTGTGGTCCACTGTAGCTTCGTTAAGGCTTCACCCCCTCTCTTTTTCACCGAAACACAGACCTACGTCAAAGATTGCGGCCCACTGTAGCTTCGTTAAGGCTTCACTCCCTCTCTTTGTCCCCGACACACAGACCTACGTCAAAGATTGTGGTCCACTGTAGCTTCGTAAAGGCTTCACTCCCTCTCTTTTTCCCCGACACACAGACCTACGTCAAAGATTGCGGTCCACTGTAGCTTCGCTAAGGCTTCACTCCCTCTCTTTTTCCCCGACACACAGACCTATTTTAGATTGTGGCCCACTGTAGCTTCGTTAGGGCTTCACTCCCTCTCTTTTTCCCCGACACACAGACCTACGTCAAAGATTGTGGTTCACTGTAGCTTCGCTAAGGCTTCACTCCTTCTCTTTTTCCCCGACACACAGAACTACGTCAAAGATTGCGGTCCACTATAGCTTCGTTAAGGCTTCACTCTCTATCTTTTTCCCCGACACACAGACCTACGTCAAAGATTGTGGCCCACTGTAGCTTCGTTAAGGCTTCACTCCCTATCTTTTTCCCCGACACACAGACCTACGTCAAAGATTGTGGTCCACTGTAGCTTCGTTAAGGCTTCACTCCCTATCTTTTTCCCTGACACACAGACCTACGTCAAAGATTGCGGTCCACTATAGCTTCGTTAAGGCTTCACTCCCTCTCTTTCTCCCCGACACACAGACCTACGTCAAAGATTGTGGTCCACTGTAGCTTCGTTAAGGCTTCACTCCCTCTGTTTTCCCCAACACACAGACCTACGTCAAAGATTGCGGTCCACTGTAGCTTCGTTAAGGCTTCACTCCCTCTCTTTTTCCCCGACACACAGACCTATTTTAGATTGCGGCCCACTGTAGCTTCGTTAGGGCTTCACTCCCTCTCTTTTCCCCCGACACACAGACCTTCGTCAAAGATGGTGGTCCACTGTAGCTTCGTTAAGGCTTCACTCCTTCTCTTTTTCCCCGACACACAGAACTACGTCAAAGATTGCGGTCCACTGTAGCTTCGTTAAGGCTTCACTCCCTATCTTTTTCCCCGACACACAGACCTACGTCAAAGATTGTGGTCCACTGTAGCTTCGTTAAGGCTTCACTCCTTATCTTTTTCCCCGACACACAGACCTACGTCAAAGATTGTGGTCCACTGTAGCTTCGTTAAGGCTTCACTCCCTCTCTTTTTCCCCGACACACAGACTTACCTCACAGATTGTGGTCCACTGTAGCTTCGTTAAGGCTTCACTCCCTATCTTTTTCCCCCACACACAGACCTACGTCAAAGATTGTGGTCCACTGTAGCTTCGTTAAGGCTTCACTCCCTATCTTTTTCCCCGACACACAGACCTACGTCAAAGATTGCGGTCCACTGTAGCTTCGTTAAGGCTTCACTCCCTATCTTTTTCCCTGACACACAGACCTACGTCAAAGATTGTGGTCCACTGTAGCTTCGTTAAGGCTTCACCCCCTATCTTTTTCCCCGACACACAGACCTACGTCAAAGATTGTGGGCCACTGTAGCTTCGCTAAGGCTTCATTCCCTATCTTTTTCCCCGACACACAGACGTACGTCAAAGATTGTGGTCCACTGTAGCTTCGTTAAGGCTTCACTCCCTCTCTTTTCCCCCGACACACAGACCTACGTCAAAGATTGTGGTCCACTGTAGCTTCGTTAAGGCTTCACTCCCTATCTTTTTCCCGACACACAGACCTACGTCAAAGATTGTGGTCCACTGTAGCTTCGTTAAGGCTTCACTCCCTATCTTTTTCACCGACACACAGACCTACGTCAAAGATTGTGGTCCACTGTAGCTTCGTTAAGGCTTCACTCCCTATCTTTTTCCCGGACACACATACCTACGTCAAAGATGGTGGTCCACTGTAGCTTCGTTAAGGCTTCACTCCCTATCCTTTTCCCCGACACACAGACGTACGTCAAAGATTGTGGTCCACTGTAGCTTCGTTAAGGCTTCACTCCCTATCTTTTTCCCCGACAAACAGACCTACGTCAAAGATTGCGGTCCATTGTAGCTTCGTTAAGGCTTCACTCCCTCTCATTTTCCCCGACACACAGACCTACGTCAAAGATTGTGGTCCACTGTAGCTTCGTTAAGGCTTCACTCCTTCTCTTTTTCCCCGACACACAGAACTACGCCAAAGATTGCGGTCCACTGTAGCTTCGTTAAGGCTTCACTCCCTCTCTTTTTCCCCGACACACAGACCTACGTCAAAGATTGTGGTCCACTGTAGCTTCGTTAAGGCTTCACTCCCTATCTTTTTCCCTGACACACAGACCTACATCAAAGATTGTGGTCCACTGTAGCTTCGTTAAGGCTTCACCCCCTCTCTTTTTCACCGAAACACAGACCTACGTCAAAGATTGCGGCCCACTGTAGCTTCGTTATGGCTTCACTCCCTCTCTTTGTCCCCGACACACAGACCTACGTCAAAGATTGTGGTCCACTGTAGCTTCGTAAAGGCTTCACTCCCTCTCTTTTTCCCCGACACACAGACCTACGTCAAAGATTGCGGTCCACTGTAGCTTCGCTAAGGCTTCACTCCCTCTCTTTTTCCCCGACACACAGACCTATTTTAGATTGTGGCCCACTGTAGCTTCGTTAGGGCTTCACTCCCTCTCTTTTTCCCCGACACACAGACCTACGTCAAAGATTGCGGTCCACTCTAGCTTCGTAAAGGCTTCACTCCCTCTCTTTTTCCCCGACACACAGACCTACGTCAAAGATTGCGGTCCACTCTAGCTTCGTTAAGGCTTCACTCTCTATCTTTTTCCCCGACACACAGACCTACGTCAAAGATTGTGGCCCACTGTAGCTTCGTTAAGGCTTCACTCCCTATCTTTTTCCCCGACACACAGACCTACGTCAAAGATTGTGGTCCACTGTAGCTTCGTTAAGGCTTCACTCCCTATCTTTTTCCCTGACACACAGACCTACGTCAAAGATTGCGGTCCACTATAGCTTCGCTAAGGCTTCACTCCCTCTCTTTCTCCCCGACACACAGACCTACGTCAAAGATTGTGGTCCACTGTAGCTTCGTTAAGGCTTCACTCCCTCTCTTTTTCCCCAACACACAGACCTACGTCAAAGATTGCGGTCCACTGTAGCTTCGTTAAGGCTTCACTCCCTCTCTTTTTCCCCGACACACAGACCTATTTTAGATTGCGGCCCACTGTAGCTTCGTTAGGGCTTCACTCCCTCTCTTTTCCCCCGACACACAGACCTTCGTCAAAGATGGTGGTCCACTGTAGCTTCGTTAAGGCTTCACTCCTTCTCTTTTTCCCCGACACACAGAACTACGTCAAAGATTGCGGTCCACTGTAGCTTCGTTAAGGCTTCACTCCCTATCTTTTTCCCCGACACACAGACCTACGTCAAAGATTGTGGTCCACTGTAGCTTCGTTAAGGCTTCACTCCTTATCTTTTTCCCCGACACACAGACCTACGTCAAAGATTGTGGTCCACTGTAGCTTCGTTAAGGCTTCACTCCCTCTCTTTTTCCCCGACACACAGACTTACCTCACAGATTGTGGTCCACTGTAGCTTCGTTAAGGCTTCACTCCCTATCTTTTTCCCCCACACACAGACCTACGTCAAAGATTGTGGTCCACTGTAGCTTCGTTAAGGCTTCACTCCCTATCTTTTTCCCCGACACACAGACCTACGTCAAAGATTGCGGTCCACTGTAGCTTCGTTAAGGCTTCACTCCCTATCTTTTTCCCCGACACACAGACCTACGTCAAAGATTGCGGTCCACTGTAGCTTCGTTAAGGCTTCACTCCTTCTCTTTTTCCCCGAAACACAGACCTACGTCAAAGATTGTGGTCCACTGTAGCTTCGTTAAGGCTTCACTCCCTCTCTTTTTCCCCGACACACAGACCTACGTCAAAGATTGCGGTCCACTGTAGCTTCGCTAAGGCTTCACTCCCTCTCTTTTTCACCAACACACAGACCTACGTCAAAGATTGCGGTCCACTATAGCTTCGTTAAGGCTTCACTCCCTCTCTTTCTCCCCGACACACAGACCTACGTCAAAGATTGTGGTCTACTGTAGATTCGTTAAGGCTTCACTCCTTCTCTTTTTCCCCGACACACAGAACTACGTCAAAGATTGCGGTCCACTGTAGCTTCGTTAAGGCTTCACTCCCTATCTTTTCCCCCGACACACAGACCTACGTCAAAGATTGTGGTCCACTGTAGCTTCTTTAAGGCTTCACTCCCTATCTTTTTCCCCGACACACAGACCTACGTCAAAGAATGCGGTCCACTATAGCTTCGTTAAGGCTTCACTCCCTCTCTTTCTCCCCGACACACAGACCTACGTCAAAGATTGTGGTCTACTGTAGATTCGTTAAGGCTTCACTCCTTCTCTTTTTCCCCGACACACAGAACTACGTCAAAGATTGCGGTCCACTGTAGCTTCGTTAAGGCTTCACTCCCTATCTTTTCCCCCGACACACAGACCTACGTCAAAGATTGTGGTCCACTGTAGCTTCTTTAAGGCTTCACTCCCTATCTTTTTCCCCGACACACAGACCTACGTCAAAGATTGTGGTCCACTGTAGCTTCGTTAAGGCTTCACTCCCTCTCTTTTTCCCCGACACACAGACCTACGTCAAAGATTGTGGTCCACTGTAGCTTCGTTAAGGCTTCACTCCCTATCTTTTTCCCCGACACACAGACCTACGTCAAAGATTGTGGTCCACTGTAGCTTCGTTAAGGCTTCACTCCCTATCTTTTTCCCCGACACACAGACCTACATCAAAGATTGTGGTCCACTGTAGCTTCGTTAAGGCTTCACTCCCTCTCTTTTTCCCCGACACACAGACCTACGTCAAAGATTGTGGTCCACTGTAGCTTCGTTAAGGCTTCATTCCCTATCTTTTTCCCCGACACGCAGACCTACGTCAAAGATTGCAGTCCACTGTAGCTTCGTTAAGGCTTCATTCCCTATCTTTTTCCCCCCACACACAGACCTACGTCAAAAATTGTCGTCCATTGTAGCTTCGCTAAGGCTTCACTCCCTATCTTTTTCCCCGACACACAGAACTACGTCAAAGATTGTGGCCCAAAAAATTGTAGCTTCCTTAAGGCTTCACTCCCTCTCTTTTTCCCCCAAACATAGACCTACGTCAAAGATTGTGGTCCACTGTAGCTTCGTTAAGGATTCACTCCCTATCTTTTTCCCCGACACACAGACCCACGTCAAAGACTGTGGTCCACTGTAGCTTCGCTAAATCTTCACTCCCTCTCTTTTTCCCCGACACTCAGACCTACGTAAAAGATTGTGGTCCATTGTAGCTTCGTTAAGGCTTCACTCCTTCTCTTTTTCCCCGACACACAGAACTACGTCAAAGATTGCGGTCCACTGTAGCTTCGTTAAGGCTTCACTCCCTATCTTTTTCCACGACACACAGACCTACGTCAAAGATTGTGGTTCACTGTAGCTTCGTTAAGGCTTCACTCCCTATCTTTTTCCCCGACACACAGACCTACGTCAAAGATTGTGGTCCACTGTAGCTTCGTTAAGGCTTCACTCCCTATCTTTTGCCCCGACACACAGACTTACGTTAAAGATTGTGGTCCACTGTAGCTTCGTTAAGGCTTCACTCCCTATCTTTTTCCCCGACCCACAGACCTACGTCAAAGATTGTGGTCCACTGTAGCTTCGTTAAGGCTTCACTCCCTCTCTTTTTCCCCGACACACAGACCTATTTTAGATTGCGGCCCACTGTAGCTTCGCTAGGGCTTCACTCCCTATCTTTTTCCCCGACACACAGACCTACGTCAAAGATTGTGGTCCACTGTAGCTTCGTTAAGGCTTCACTCCTTCTCTTTTTCCCCGACACACAGAACTACGTCAAAGATTGCGGTCCACTGTAGCTTCGTTAAGGCTTCACTCCCTATCTTTTTCCCCGACACACAGACCTACGTCAAAGATTGTGGTCCACTGTAGCTTCGTTAAGGTTTCACTCCCTATCTTTTTCCCCGACACACAGACCTACGTCAACGATTGTGGTCCACTGTAGCTTCGTTAAGGCTTCACTCCCTATCTTTTTCCCCGACACACAGACCTACGTCAAAGATTGTGGTCCACTGTAGCTTCGTTAAGGCTTCACTCCCTCTCTTTGTCCCCGACACACAGACCTACGTCACAGATTGTGGTCCACTGTAGCTTCGTTAAGACTTCACTCCCTATCTTTTTCCCCGACACACAGACCTACGTCAAAGATTGCGGTCCACTGTAGCTTCGTTAAGGCTTCACTCCCTCTCTTTTTCCCCGACACACAGACCTACGTCAAAGATTGTGGTCCACTGTAGCTTCGTTAAGGCTTCACTCCTTCTCTTTTTCCTCGACACACAGAACTACGTCAAAGATTGCAGTCCACTGTAGCTTCGTTAAGGCTTCACTCCCTCTCTTTTTCCCCGACACACAGACCTACGTCAAAGATTGTGGTCCACTGTAGCTTCGTTAAGGCTTCACTCCCTATCTTTTTCCCCGACACACAGACCTACGTCAAAGTTTGTGGTCCACTGTAGCTTTGTTAAGGCTTCACTCCCTATCTTTTTCCCCGACACACAGACCTACGTCAAAGATTGCGGTCCACTGTAGCTTCGTTAAGGCTTCACTCCCTATCTTTTTCCCCGACACACAGACCTACGTCAAAGATTGCGGTCCACTGTAGCTTCGTTAAGGCTTCACTCCCTCTCTTTTTCCCCCAAACACAGACCTACGTCAAAGATTGTGGTCCACTGTAGCTTCGTTAAGGCTTCACTCCCTCTCTTTTTCCCCGACACACAGACCTACGTCAAAGATTGCGGTCCACTGTAGCTTCGTTAAGGCTTCACTCCCTCTCTTTTTCACCAACACACAGACCTACGTCAAAGATTGCGGTCCACTATAGCTTCGTTAAGGCTTCACTCCCTCTCTTTCTCCCCGACACACAGACCTACGTCAAAGATTGTGGTCTACTGTAGATTCGTTAAGGCTTCACTCCTTCTCTTTTTCCCCGACACACAGAACTACGTCAAAGATTGCGGTCCACTGTAGCTTCGTTAAGGCTTCACTCCCTATCTTTTCCCCCGACACACAGACCTACGTCAAAGATTGTGGTCCACTGTAGCTTCTTTAAGGCTTCACTCCCTATCTTTTTCCCCGACACACAGACCTACGTCAAAGATTGTGGTCCACTGTAGCTTCGTTAAGGCTTCACTCCCTCTCTTTTTCCCCGACACACAGACCTACGTCAAAGATTGTGGTCCACTGTAGCTTCGCTAAGGCTTCACTCCCTATCTTTTTCCCCGACACACAGACCTACGTCAAAGATTGTGGTCCACTGTAGCTTCGTTAAGGCTTCACTCCCTATCTTTTTCCCCGACACACAGACCTACATCAAAGATTGTGGTCCACTGTAGCTTCGTTAAGGCTTCACTCCCTCTCTTTTTCCCCGACACACAGACCTACGTCAAAGATTGTGGTCCACTGTAGCTTCGTTAAGGCTTCATTCCCTATCTTTTTCCCCGACACGCAGACCTACGTCAAAGATTGAAGTCCACTGTAGCTTCGTTAAGGCTTCATTCCCTATCTTTTTCCCCCCACACACAGACCTACGTCAAAAATTGTCGTCCATTGTAGCTTCGCTAAGGCTTCACTCCCTATCTTTTTCCCCGACACACAGAACTACGTCAAAGATTGTGGTCCATTGTAGCTTCCTTAAGGCTTCACTCCCTCTCTTTTTCCCCCAAACATAGACCTACGTCAAAGATTGTGGTCCACTGTAGCTTCGTTAAGGATTCACTCCCTATCTTTTTCCCCGACACACAGACCCACGTCAAAGACTGTGGTCCACTGTAGCTTCGCTAAAGCTTCACTCCCTCTCTTTTCCCCCGACACTCAGACCTACGTAAAAGATTGTGGTCCATTGTAGCTTCGTTAAGGCTTCAATCCTTCTCTTTTTCCCCGACACACAGAACTACGTCAAAGATTGCGGTCCACTGTAGCTTCGTTAAGGCTTCACTCCCTATCTTTTTCCACGACACACAGACCTACGTCACAGATTGTGGTTCACTGTAGCTTCGTTAAGGCTTCACTCCCTATCTTTTTCCCCGACACACAGACCTACGTCAAAGATTGTGGTCCACTGTAGCTTCGTTAAGGCTTCACTCCTTCTCTTTTTCCCCGACACACAGAACTACGTCAAAGATTGCGGTCCACTGTAGCTTCGTTAAGGCTTCACTCCCTATCTTTTTCCCCGACACACAGACCTACGTCAAAGATTGTGGTCCACTGTAGCTTCGTTAAGGTTTCACTCCCTATCTTTTTCCCCGACACACAGACCTACGTCAACGATTGTGGTCCACTGTAGCTTCGTTAAGGCTTCACTCCCTATCTTTTTCCCCGACACACAGACCTACGTCAAAGATTGTGGTCCACTGTAGCTTCGTTAAGGCTTCACTCCCTCTCTTTGTCCCCGACACACAGACCTACGTCACAGATTGTGGTCCACTGTAGCTTCGTTAAGGCTTCACTCCCTATCTTTTTCCCCGACACACAGACCTACGTCAAAGATTGTGGTCCACTCTAGCTTCGTTAAGGCTTCACTCCCTATCTTTTTCCCCGACACACAGACCTACGTCAAAGATTGCGGTCCACTGTAGCTTCGTTAAGGCTTCACTCCCTCTCTTTTTCCCCGACACACAGACCTACGTCAAAGATTGTGGTCCACTGTAGCTTCGTTAAGGCTTCACTCCTTCTCTTTTTCCTCGACACACAGAACTACGTCAAAGATTGCAGTCCACTGTAGCTTCGTTACGGCTTCACTCCCTCTCTTTTTCCCCGACACACAGACCTACGTCAAAGATTGTGGTCCACTGTAGCTTCGTTAAGGCTTCACTCCCTATCTTTTTCCCCGACACATAGACCTACGTCAAAGATTGTGGTCCACTGTAGCTTCGTTAAGGCTTCACTCCCTATCTTTTTCCCCGACACCCAGACCTACGTTAAAGATTGTGGTCCACTGTAGCTTCGTTAAGGCTTCATTCCCTCTCTTTTTCCCCGACACACAGACCTACGTCAAAGATTGTGGTCCACTGTAGCTTCGTTAAGGCTTCACTCCCTCTCTTTTTCCCCGACACACAGACCTACGTCAAAGATTGTGGTCCACTGTAGCTTCGTTAAGGCTTCACTCCCTATCTTTTTCCCCGACACACAGACCTACGTCAAAGATTGTGGTCCACTGTAGCTTCGTTAAGGCTTCACTCCCTATCTTTTTCCCCGACACACAGACCTACGTCAAAGATTGTGGTCCACTGTAGCTTCGTTAAGGCTTCACTCCCTATCTTTTTCCCTGACACACAGACCTACGTCAAAGATTGTGGTCCACTGTAGCTTCGTTAAGGCTTCACTCCCTATCTGTTTCCCCGACACACATACCTACGTCAAAGATTGTGGTCCACTGTAGCTTCGTTAAGGCTTCACTCCCTATCCTTTTCCCCGACACACAGACGTACGTCAAAGATTGTGGTCCACTGTAGCTTCGTTAAGGCTTCACTCCCTATCTTTTTCCCCGACAAACAGACCTACGTCAAAGATTGCAGTCCATTGTAGCTTCGTTAAGGCTTCACTCCCTCTCATTTTCCCCGACACACAGACCTACGTCAAAGATTGTGGTCCACTGTAGCTTCGTTAAGGCTTCACTCCTTCTCTTTTTCCCCGACACACAGAACTACGCCAAAGATTGCGGTCCACTGTAGCTTCGTTAAGGCTTCACTCCCTCTCTTTTTCCCCGACACACAGACCTACGTCAAAGATTGTGGTCCACTGTAGCTTCGTTAAGGCTTCACTCCCTATCTTTTTCCCTGACACACAGACCTACATCAAAGATTGTGGTCCACTGTAGCTTCGTTAAGGCTTCACTCCCTCTCTTTTTCACCGAAACACAGACCTACGTCAAAGATTGCGGCCCACTGTAGCTTCGTTAAGGCTTCACTCCCTCTCTTTGTCCCCGACACACAGACCTACGTCAAAGATTGCGGTCCACTGTAGCTTCGTAAAGGCTTCACTCCCTCTCTTTTTCCCCGACACACAGACCTACGTCAAAGATTGCGGTCCACTGTAGCTTCGCTAAGGCTTCACTCCCTTTCTTTTTCCCCGACACACAGACCTATTTTAGATTGTGGCCCACTGTAGCTTCGTTAGGGCTTCACTCCCTCTCTTTTTCCCCGACACACAGACCTACGTCAAAGATTGTGGTTCACTGTAGCTTCGTTAAGGTTTCACTCCTTCTCTTTTTCCCCGACACACAGAACTACGTCAAAGATTGCGGTCCACTGTAGCTTCGTTAAGGCTTCACTCTCTATCTTTTTCCCCGACACACAGACCTACGTCAAAGATTGTGGTCCACTGTAGCTTCGTTAAGGCTTCACTCCCTATCTTTTTCCCTGACACACAGACCTACGTCAAAGATTGCGGTCCACTGTAGCTTCGTTAAGGCTTCACTCCCTCTCTTTTTCCCCGACACACAGACCTACGTCAAAGATTGTGGTCCACTGTAGCTTCGTTAAGGCTTCACTCCCTCTCTTTTTCCCCAACACACAGACCTACGTCAAAGATTGCGGTCCACTGTAGCTTCGTTAAGGCTTCACTCCCTCTCTTTTTCCCCGACACACAGACCTATTTTAGATTGCGGCCCACTGTAGCTTCGTTAGGGCTTCACTCCCTCTCTTTTCCCCCGACACACAGACCTACGTCAAAGATGGTGGTCCACTGTAGCTTCGCTAAGGCTTCACTCCTTCTCTTTTTCCCCGACACACAGAACTACGTCAAAGATTGCGGTCCACTGTAGCTTCGTTAAGGCTTCACTCCCTATCTTTTTCCCCGACACACAGACCGACGTCAAAGATTGTGGTCCACTGTAGCTTCGTTAAGGCTTCACTCCTTATCTTTTTCCCCGACACACAGACCTACGTCAAAGATTGTGGTCCACTGTAGCTTCGTTAAGGCCTCACTCCCTCTCTTTTTCCCCGACACACAGACCTACCTCACAGATTGTGGTCCACTGTAGCTTCGTTAAGGCTTCACTCCCTATCTTTTTCCCCGACACACAGACCTACGTCAAAGAGTGTGGTCCACTGTAGCTTCGTTAAGGCTTCACTCCCTATCTTTTTCCCCGACACACAGACCTACGTCAAAGATTGTGGTCCACTGTAGCTTCGTTAAGGCTTCACTCCCTATCTTTTTCCCCGACACACAGACCAACGTCAAAGATTGCGGTCCACTGTAGCTTCGTTAAGGCTTCACTCCCTCTCTTTTTCCCCGAAACACAGACCTACGTCAAAGATTGTGGTGCACTGTAGCTTCGTTAAGGCTTCACTCCCTCTCTTTTTCCCCGACACACAGACCTACGTCAAAGATTGCGGTCCACTGTAGCTTCGTTAAGGCTTCACTCCCTCTCTTTTTCACCGACACACAGACCTACGTCAAAGATTGCGGTCCACTATAGCTTCGTTAAGGCTTCACTCCCTCTCTTTTTCCCCGACACACAGACCTACGTCAAAGATTGTGGTCCACTGTAGATTCGTTAAGGCTTCACTCCTTCTCTTTTTCCCCGACACACAGAACTACGTCAAAGATTGCGGTACACTGTAGCTTCGCTAAGGCTTCACTCCCTATCTTTTCCCCCGACACACAGACCTACGTCAAAGATTGTGGTCCACTGTAGCTTCGTTAAGGCTTCACTCCCTCTCTTTTTCCCCGACACACAGACCTACGTCAAAGATTGTGGTCCACTGTAGCTTCGTTAAGGCTTCACTCCCTATCTTTTTCCCCGACACACAGACCTACGTCAAAGATTGTGGTCCACTGTAGCTTTGTTAAGGCTTCACTCCCTATCTTTTTCCCCGACACACAGACCTACGTCAAAGATTGTGGTCCACTGTAGCTTCGTTAAGGCTTCATTCCCTATCTTTTTCCCCGACACGCAGTCCTACGTCAAAGATTGTGGTCCACTGTAGCTTCGTTAAGGCTTCACTCCCTATCTTTTTCCCCGACACACAGACCTACGTCAAAGATTGTGGTCCACTGTAGCTTTGTTAAGGCTTAACTCCCTATCTTTTTCCCCGACACACAGACCTACGTCAAAGATTGTGGTCCACTGTAGCTTCGTTAAGGCTTCATTCCCTATCTTTTTCCCCCCACACACAGACCTACGTCAAAAATTGTCGTCCATTGTAGCTTCGCTAAGGCTTCACTCCCTATCTTTTTCCCCGACACACAGAACTACGTCAAAGATTGTGGTCCACTGTAGCTTCGTTAAGGCTTCACTCCCTCTCTTTTTCCCCCAAACACAGACCTACGTCAAAGATTGTGGTCCTCTGTAGCTTCGTTAAGGATTCACTCCCTATCTTTTTCCCCGACACACAGACCCACGTCAAAGACTGTGGTCCACTGTAGCTTCGCTAAAGCTTCACTCCCTCTCTTTTTCCCCGACACTCAGACCTACGTAAAAGATTGTGGTCCATTGTAGCTTCGTTAAGGCTTCACTCCTTCTCTTTTTCCCCGACACACAGAACTACGTCAAAGATTGCGGTCCACTGTAGCTTCGTTAAGGCTTCACTCCCTATCTTTTTCCACGACACACAGACCTACGTCAAAGATTGTGGTTCACTGTAGCTTCGTTAAGGCTTCACTCCCTATCTTTTTCCCCGACACACAGACCTACGTCAAAGATTGTGGTCCACTGTAGCTTCGTTAAGGCTTCACTCCCTATCTTTTTCCACGACACACAGACTTACGTTAAAGATTGTGGTCCACTGTAGCTTCGTTAAGGCTTCACTCCCTATCTTTTTCCTCGACACACAGACCTACGTCAAAGATTGTGGTCCACTGTAGCTTCGTTAAGGCTTCACTCCCTCTCTTTTTCCCCGACACACAGACCTATTTTAGATTGCGGCCCACTGTAGCTTCGCTAGGGCTTCACTCCCTCTCTTTTTCCCCGACACACAGACCTACGTCAAAGATTGTGGTCCACTGTAGCTTCGTTAAGGCTTCACTCCTTCTCTTTTTCCCCGACACACAGAACTACGTCAAAGATTGCGGTCCACTGTAGCTTCGTTAAGGCTTCACTCCCTATCTTTTTCCCCGACACACAGACCTACGTCAAAGATTGTGGTCCACTGTAGCTTCGTTAAGGTTTCACTCCCTATCTTTTTCCTCGACACACAGACCTACGTCAACGATTGTGGTCCACTGTAGCTTCGTTAAGGCTTCACTCCCTATCTTTTTCCCCGACACACAGACCTACGTCAAAGATTGTGGTCCACTGTAGCTTCGTTAAGGCTTCACTCCCTCTCTTTTTCCCCGACACACAGACCTACGTCACAGATTGTGGTCCACTGTAGCTTCGTTAAGGCTTCACTCCCTATCTTTTTCCCCGACACACAGACCTACGTCAAAGATTGTGGTCCACTCTAGCTTCGTTAAGGCTTCACTCCCTATCTTTTTCCTCGACACACAGACCTACGTCAAAGATTGCGGTCCACTGTAGCTTCGTTAAGGCTTCACTCCCTATCTTTTTCCCCGACACACAGACCTACGTCAAAGATTGTGGTCCACTGTAGCTTTGTTAAGGCTTCACTCCCTATCTTTTTCCCCGACACACAGACCTACGTCAAAGATTGTGGTCCACTGTAGCTTCGTTAAGGCTTCACTCCCTATCTTTTTCCCCGACACACAGACCTACGTCAAATATTTCGGTCCACTGTAGCGTCGTTAAGGCTTCACTCCCTCTCTTTTTCCCCGACACACAGACCTACGTCAAAGATTGTGGTCCACTGTAGCTTCGCTAAGGCTTCACTCCCTCTCTTTGTCCACGACACACAGACCTACGTCAAAGATTGCGGTCCACTGTAGCTTCGTTAAGGCTTCACTCCCTCTCTTTGTCCCCGACACACAGACCTACGTCAAAGATTGTGGTCCACTGTAGCTTCGTTAAGGCTTCACTCCCTCTCTTTTCCCCCAACACACAGACCTACGTCAAAGATTGCGGTCCACTGTAGCTTCGCTAAGGCTTCACTCCCTCTCTTTTTCCCCGACACACAGACCTATTTTAGATTGTGGCCCACTGTAGATTCGTTAGGGCTTCACTCCCTCTCTTTTTCACCGGCACACAGACCTACGTCAAAGATTGTGGTTCACTGTAGCTTCGTTAAGGCTTCACTTCTTCTCTTTTTCCCCGACACACAGAACTACGTCAAAGATTGCGGTCCACTGTAGCTTCGTTAAGGCTTCACTCTCTATCTTTTTCCCCGACACACAGACCTACGTCAAAGATTGTGGTCCACTGTAGCTTCGTTAAGGCTTCACTCCCTCTCTTTTCCCCCGACACACAGACCAACGTCAAAGATTGTGGTCCACTGTAGCTTCGTTAAGGCTTCACTCCCTATCTTTTTCCCTGACACACAGACCTACGTCAAAGATTGCGGTCCACTGTAGCTTCGTTATGGCTTCACTCCCTATCTTTTTCCCCGACACACAGACCTGTGTCAAAGATTGTGGTCCACTGTAGCTTCGTTAAGGCTTCACTCCCTATCTTTTTCCCCGACACACAGAACTACGTCAAAGATTGTGGTCCACTGTAGCTTCGTTAAGGCTTCACTCCCTATCTTTTTCCCCGAAACACACACAGACCTACGACAAAGATTGTGGTCCACTGTAGCTTCGTTAAGGCTTCACTCCATCTCTTTTTCCCCGACACACAGAACTACGTCAAAGATTGCGATCCACTGTAGCTTCGTTAAGGCTTCACTCCCTATCTTTTTCACCGAAACACAGACCTACGTCAAAGATTGTGGTCCACTGTAGCTTCGTTAAGGCTTCACTCCCTATCTTTTTCCCCGACACACAGACCTACGTCAAAGATTGTGGTCCACTGTAGCTTCGTTAAGGCTTCACTCCCTCTCTTTTACCCCGACACACAGACCTACGTCACAGATTGTGGTCCACTGTAGCTTCGTTAGGGCTTCACTCCCTATCTTTTTCCCCGACACACAGACCTACGTCAAAGATTGAGGTCCACTGTAGCTTCGTTAAGGCTTCACTCCCTATCTTTTCCCCGACACACAGACCTACGTCAAAGATTGTGGTCCACTGTAGCTTTGTTAAGGCTTCATTCCCTATCTTTTTCACCGACACGCAGACCTACGTCAAAGATTGCAATCCACTGTAGCTTCGATAAGGCTTCATTCCCTATCTTTTTACCCCACACACAGACCTACGTCAAAGATTGTCGTCCATTGTAGCTTCGTTAAGGCTTCACTCCCTATCTTTTTCCACGACACACAGACCTACGTCAAAGATCGTGGTCCACTGTAGCTTCGCTAAGGATTCACTCCCTATCTTTTTGCCCGACACACAGACCTACGTCAAAGCTTGCGGTCCACTGTAGCTTCGTTAAGGCTTCGCTCCCTATCTTTTTCCCCGACACACAGACCTATTTTAGATTGCGGTCCACTGTAGCTTCGCTAGGGCTTCACCCCCTCTCTTTTTCCCCGACACACAGACCTACGTTAAAGATTGTGGTCCACTGTAGCTTCGTTAAGGCTTCACTCCCTATCTTTTTCCCCGACACACAGACCTACGTCAAAGATTGTGGTCCACTGTAGCTTCGTTAAGGCTTCACTCCCTATCTTTTTCCCCAACACACAGACCTACGTCAAAGATTGTGGTCCACTGTAGCTTCGCTAAGGCTTCACTCCCTCTCTTTTTCCCCGACACACAGACCTACCTCACAGATTGTGGTCCACTGTAGCTTCGTTAAGGCTTCACTCCCTATCTTTTTCCCCGACACACAGACCTACGTCAAAGATTGTGGTCCACTGTAGCTTCGTTAAGGCTTCACTCCCTATCTTTTTCCCCGACACACAGACCTACGTCAAAGATTGTGGTCCACTGTAGCTTCGTTAAGGCTTCACTCCCTATCTTTTTCCCCGACACACAGACCTACGTCAAAGATTGCGGTCCACTGTAGCTTCGTTAAGGCTTCACTCCCTCTCTTTTTCCCCGAAACACAGACCTACGTCAAAGATTGTGGTGCACTGTAGCTTCGTTAAGGCTTCACTCCCTCTCTTTTTCCCCGACACACAGACCTACGTCAAAGATTGCGGTCCACTGTAGCTTCGTTAAGGCTTCACTCCCTCTCTTTTTCACCGACACACAGACCTACGTCAAAGATTGCGGTCCACTATAGCTTCGTTAAGGCTTCACTCCATCTCTTTCTCCCCGACACACAGACCTACGTCAAAGATTGTGGTCCACTGTAGATTCGTTAAGGCTTCACTCCTTCTCTTTTTCCCCGACACACAGAACTACGTCAAAGATTGCGGTCCACTGTAGCTTCGTTAAGGCTTCACTCCCTATCTTTTCCCCCGACACACAGACCTACGTCAAAGATTGTGGTCCACTGTAGCTTCGTTAAGGCTTCACTCCCTCTCTTTTTCCCCGACACACAGACCTACGTCAAAGATTGTGGTCCACTGTAGCTTCGTTAAGGCTTCACTCCCTATCTTTTTGCCCGACACACAGACCTACGTCAAAGATTGTGGTCCACTGTAGCTTTGTTAAGGCTTCACTCCCTATCTTTTTCCCCGACACACAGAACTACGTCAAAGATTGTGGTCCACTGTAGCTTCGTTAAGGCTTCACTCCCTATCTTTTTCCCCGACACACAGACCTACATCAAAGATTGTGGTCCACTGTAGCTTCGCTAAGGCTTCACTCCCTCTCTTTTTCCCCGACACACAGACCTACGTCAAAGATTGTGGTCCACTGTAGCTTCGTTAAGGCTTCATTCCCTATCTTTTTCCCCGACACGCAGACCTACGTCAAAGATTGCAGTCCACTGTAGCTTCGTTAAGGCTTCATTCCCTATCTTTTTCCCTCCACACACAGACCTACGTCAAAAATTGTCGTCCATTGTAGCTTCGCTAAGGCTTCACTCCCTATCTTTTTCCCCGACACACAGAACTACGTCAAAGATTGTGGTCCATTGTAGCTTCGTTAAGGCTTCACTCCCTCTCTTTTTCCCCGAAACACAGACCTACGTCAAAGATTGTGGTCCACTGTAGCTTCGTTAAGGATTCACTCCCTATCTTTTTCCCCGACACACAGACCCACGTCAAAGACTGTGGTCCACTGTAGCTTCGCTAAAGCTTCACTCCCTCTCTTTTTCCCCGACACTCAGTCCTACGTAAAAGATTGTGGTCCATTGTAGCTTCGTTAAGGCTTCACTCCTTCTCTTTTTCCCCGACACACAGAACTACGTCAAAGATTGCGGTCCACTGTAGCTTCGTTAAGGCTTCACTCCCTATCTTTTTCCACGACACACAGACCTACGTCAAAGATTGTGGTTCACTGTAGCTTCGTTAAGGCTTCACTCCCTATCTTTTTCCCCGACACACAGACCTACGTCAAAGATTGTGGTCCACTGTAGTTTCGTTAAGGGTTCACTCCCTATCCTTTTCCCCGACACACAGACTTACGTTAAAGATTGTGGTCCACTGTAGCTTCGTTAAGGCTTCACTCCCTATCTTTTTCCCCGACCCACAGACCTACGTCAAAGATTGTGGTCCACTGTAGCTTCGTTAAGGCTTCACTCCCTCTCTTTTTCCCCGACACACAGACCTATTTTAGATTGCGGCCCACTGTAGCTTCGCTAGGGCTTCACTCCCTATCTTTTTCCCCGACACACAGACCTACGTCAAAGATTGTGGTCCACTCTAGCTTCGTTAAGGCTTCACTCCTTCTCTTTTTCCCCGACACACAGAACTACGTCAAAGATTGCGGTCCACTGTAGCTTCGTTAAGGCTTCACTCCCTATCTTTTTCCCCGACACACAGACCTACGTCAAAGATTGTGGTCCACTGTAGCTTCGTTAAGGTTTCACTCCCTATCTTTTTCCTCGACACACAGACCTACGTCAACGATTGTGGTCCACTGTAGCTTCGCTAAGGCTTCACTCCCTATCTTTTTCCCCGACACACAGACCTACGTCAAAGATTGTGGTCCACTGTAGCTTCGTTAAGGCTTCACTCCCTCTCTTTTTCCCCGACACACAGACCTACGTCACAGATTGTGGTCCACTGTAGCTTCGTTAAGGCTTCACTCCCTATCTTTTTCCCCGACACACAGACCTACGTCAAAGATTGTGGTCCACTCTAGCTTCGTTAAGGCTTCACTCCCTATCTTTTTCCCCGACACACAGACCTACGTCAAAGATTGCGGTCCACTGTAGCTTCGTTAAGGCTTCACTCCCTATCTTTTTCCCCGACACACAGACCTACGTCAAAGATTGCGGTCCACTTTAGCTTCGTTAAGGCTTCACTCCCTCTCTTTTTCCCCGAAACACAGACCTACGTCAAAGATTGTGGTCCACTGTAGCTTCGTTAAGGCTTCACTCCCTATCTTTTTCCCCGACACACAGACCTACGTCAAAGACTGTGGTCCACTGTAGCTTCGCTAAAGCTTCACTCCCTCTCTTTATCCCCGACACACAGACCTACGTCAAAGATTGTGGTCCACTGTACATTCGTTAAGGCTTCACTCCTTCTCTTTTTCCCCGACACACAGAACTACGTCAAAGAATGCGGTCCACTGTAGCTTCGTTAAAACTTCACTCCCTATCTTTTTCCCCGACACACAGACCTACGTCAAAGATTGTGGTCCACTGTAGCTTCGTTAAGGCTTCACTCCCTATCTTTTTCCCCGACACACAGACCTACGTCAAAGATTGTGGTCCACTGTAGCTTTGTTAAGGCTTCACTCCCTCTCCTTTTCCCCGACACACAGACCTACGTCAAAGATTGTGGTCCACTGTAGCTTTGTTAAGGCTTCACTCCTTCTCTTTTTCCCCGACACACAGAACTACGTCAAAGATTGCGGTCCACTGTAGCTTCGTTAAGGCTTCACTCCCTATCTTTTTCCACGACACACAGACCTACGTCAAAGATTGTGGTTCACTGTAGCTTCGTTAAGGCTTCACTCCCTATCTTTTTCCCCGACACACAGACCTACGTCAAAGATTGTGGTCCACTGTAGTTTCGTTAAGGGTTCACTCCCTATCCTTTTCCCCGACACACAGACTTACGTTAAAGATTGTGGTCCACTGTAGCTTCGTTAAGGCTTCACTCCCTATCTTTTTCCCCGACCCACAGACCTACGTCAAAGATTGTGGTCCACTGTAGCTTCGTTAAGGCTTCACTCCCTCTCTTTTTCCCCGACACACAGACCTATTTTAGATTGCGGCCCACTGTAGCTTCGCTAGGGCTTCACTCCCTATCTTTTTCCCCGACACACAGAACTACGTCAAAGATTGCGGTCCACTGTTGCTTCGTTAAGGCTTCACTCCCTATCTTTTTCCCCGACACACAGACCTACGTCAAAGATTGTGGTCCACTGTAGCTTCGTTAAGGTTTCACTCCCTATCTTTTTCCTCGACACACAGACCTACGTCAACGATTGTGGTCCACTGTAGCTTCGCTAAGGCTTCACTCCCTATCTTTTTCCCCGACACACAGACCTACGTCAAAGATTGTGGTCCACTGTAGCTTCGTTAAGGCTTCACTCCCTCTCTTTTTCCCCGACACACAGACCTACGTCACAGATTGTGGTCCACTGTAGCTTCGTTAAGGCTTCACTCCCTATCTTTTTCCCCGACACACAGACCTACGTCAAAGATTGTGGTCCACTCTAGCTTCGTTAAGGCTTCACTCCCTATCTTTTTCCCCGACACACAGACCTACGTCAAAGATTGCGGTCCACTGTAGCTTCGTTAAGGCTTCACTCCCTATCTTTTTCCCCGACACACAGACCTACGTCAAAGATTGCGGTCCACTTTAGCTTCGTTAAGGCTTCACTCCCTCTCTTTTTCCCCGAAACACAGACCTACGTCAAAGATTGTGGTCCACTGTAGCTTCGTTAAGGCTTCACTCCCTATCTTTTTCCCCGACACACAGACCTACGTCAAAGACTGTGGTCCACTGTAGCTTCGCTAAAGCTTCACTCCCTCTCTTTATCCCCGACACACAGACCTACGTCAAAGATTGTGGTCCACTGTACATTCGTTAAGGCTTCACTCCTTCTCTTTTTCCCCGACACACAGAACTACGTCAAAGAATGCGGTCCACTGTAGCTTCGTTAAAACTTCACTCCCTATCTTTTTCCCCGACACACAGACCTACGTCAAAGATTGTGGTCCACTGTAGCTTCGTTAAGGCTTCACTCCCTATCTTTTTCCCCGACACACAGACCTACGTCAAAGATTGTGGTCCACTGTAGCTTTGTTAAGGCTTCACTCCCTCTCCTTTTCCCCGACACACAGACCTACGTCAAAGATTGTGGTCCACTGTAGCTTTGTTAAGGCTTCACTCCCTATCTTTTTCCCCGACACACAGACCTACGTCAAAGTTTGTGGTCCACTGTAGCTTTGTTAAGGCTTCACTCCCTATCTTTTTCCCCGAAACACAGACCTACGTCAAAGATTGTGGTCCACTGTAGCTTCGTTAAGGCTTCACTCCCTATCTTTTTCCCCGACACACAGACCTACGTCAAAGAGTGTGGTCCACTGTAGCTTCGTTAAGGCTTCACTCCCTCTCTTTTTCCCCGACACACAGACCTACGTCAAAGATTGTGGTCCACTGTAGCTTCGTTAAGACTTCATTCCCTATCTTTTTCCCCCCACACACAGACCTACGTCAAAAATTGTCGTCCATTGTAGCTTCGCTAAGGCTTCACACCTTCTCTTTTCCCCCGACACACAGACGTACGTCAAAGATTGTGGTCCATTGTATCTTCGTTAAGGCTTCACTCCCTCTCTTTTTCCCCGAAATACAGACCTACGTCAAAGATTGTGGTCCACTGTAGCTTCGTTAAGGATTCACTCCCTATCTTTTTCCCCGACACACAGACCCACGTCAAAGACTGTGGTCCACTGTAGCTTCGCAAAAGCTTCACTCCCTCTCTTTTTCCCCGACACACAGACCTACGTCAAAGATTGCGGTCCACTGTAGCTTCGTTAAGGCTTCACTCCCTATCTTTTTCCCCGACACACAGACCTACGTCAAAGATTGTGGTCCACTGTAGCTTTGTTAAGGCTTCACTCCCTATCTTTTTCCCCGACACACAGACCTACGTCAAAGATTGTGGTCCACTGTAGCTTCGTTAAGGCTTCACTCCCTATCTTTTTCCCCGACACACAGACCTACGTCAAATATTTCGGTCCACTGTAGCGTCGTTAAGGCTTCACTCCCTCTCTTTTTCCCCGACACACAGACCTACGTCAAAGATTGTGGTCCACTGTAGCTTCGCTAAGGCTTCACTCCCTCTCTTTGTCCACGACACACAGACCTACGTCAAAGATTGCGGTCCACTGTAGCTTCGTTAAGGCTTCACTCCCTCTCTTTGTCCCCGACACACAGACCTACGTCAAAGATTGTGGTCCACTGTAGCTTCGTTAAGGCTTCACTCCCTCTCTTTTCCCCCGACACACAGACCTACGTCAAAGATTGCGGTCCACTGTAGCTTCGCTAAGGCTTCACTCCCTCTCTTTTTCCCCGACACACAGACCTATTTTAGATTGTGGCCCACTGTAGATTCGTTAGGGCTTCACTCCCTCTCTTTTTCACCGGCACACAGACCTACGTCAAAGATTGTGGTTCACTGTAGCTTCGTTAAGGCTTCACTCCTTCTCTTTTTCCCCGACACACAGAACTACGTCAAAGATTGCGGTCCACTGTAGCTTCGTTAAGGCTTCACTCTCTATCTTTTTCCCCGACACACAGACCTACGTCAAAGATTGTGGTCCACTGTAGCTTCGTTAAGGCTTCACTCCCTATCTTTTCCCCCGACACACAGACCAACGTCAAAGATTGTGGTCCACTGTAGCTTCGTTAAGGCTTCACTCCCTATCTTTTTCCCTGACACACAGACCTACGTCAAAGATTGCGGTCCACTGTAGCTTCGTTATGGCTTCACTCCCTATCTTTTTCCCCGACACACAGACCTGTGTCAAAGATTGTGGTCCACTGTAGCTTCGTTAAGGCTTCACTCCCTATCTTTTTCCCCGACACACAGAACTACGTCAAAGATTGTGGTCCACTGTAGCTTCGTTAAGGCTTCACTCCCTATCTTTTTCCCCGAAACACACACAGACCTACGACAAAGATTGTGGTCCACTGTAGCTTCGTTAAGGCTTCACTCCATCTCTTTTTCCCCGACACACAGAACTACGTCAAAGATTGCGATCCACTGTAGCTTCGTTAAGGCTTCACTCCCTATCTTTTTCACCGAAACACAGACCTACGTCAAAGATTGTGGTCCACTGTAGCTTCGTTAAGGCTTCACTCCCTATCTTTTTCCCCGACACACAGACCTACGTCAAAGATTGTGGTCCACTGTAGCTTCGTTAAGGCTTCACTCCCTCTCTTTTACCCCGACACACAGACCTACGTCACAGATTGTGGTCCACTGTAGCTTCGTTAGGGCTTCACTCCCTATCTTTTTCCCCGACACACAGACCTACGTCAAAGATTGAGGTCCACTGTAGCTTCGTTAAGGCTTCACTCCCTATCTTTTCCCCGACACACAGACCTACGTCAAAGATTGTGGTCCACTGTAGCTTTGTTAAGGCTTCATTCCCTATCTTTTTCACCGACACGCAGACCTACGTCAAAGATTGCAATCCACTGTAGCTTCGATAAGGCTTCATTCCCTATCTTTTTACCCCACACACAGACCTACGTCAAAGATTGTCGTCCATTGTAGCTTCGTTAAGGCTTCACTCCCTATCTTTTTCCACGACACACAGACCTACGTCAAAGATCGTGGTCCACTGTAGCTTCGCTAAGGATTCACTCCCTATCTTTTTGCCCGACACACAGACCTACGTCAAAGCTTGCGGTCCACTGTAGCTTCGTTAAGGCTTCGCTCCCTATCTTTTTCCCCGACACACAGACCTATTTTAGATTGCGGTCCACTGTAGCTTCGCTAGGGCTTCACCCCCTCTCTTTTTCCCCGACACACAGACCTACGTTAAAGATTGTGGTCCACTGTAGCTTCGTTAAGGCTTCACTCCCTATCTTTTTCCCCGACACACAGACCTACGTCAAAGATTGTGGTCCACTGTAGCTTCGTTAAGGCTTCACTCCCTATCTTTTTCCCCAACACACAGACCTACGTCAAAGATTGTGGTCCACTGTAGCTTCGCTAAGGCTTCACTCCCTCTCTTTTTCCCCGACACACAGACCTACCTCACAGATTGTGGTCCACTGTAGCTTCGTTAAGGCTTCACTCCCTATCTTTTTCCCCGACACACAGACCTACGTCAAAGATTGTGGTCCACTGTAGCTTCGTTAAGGCTTCACTCCCTATCTTTTTCCCCGACACACAGACCTACGTCAAAGATTGTGGTCCACTGTAGCTTCGTTAAGGCTTCACTCCCTATCTTTTTCCCCGACACACAGACCTACGTCAAAGATTGCGGTCCACTGTAGCTTCGTTAAGGCTTCACTCCCTCTCTTTTTCCCCGAAACACAGACCTACGTCAAAGATTGTGGTGCACTGTAGCTTCGTTAAGGCTTCACTCCCTCTCTTTTTCCCCGACACACAGACCTACGTCAAAGATTGCGGTCCACTGTAGCTTCGTTAAGGCTTCACTCCCTCTCTTTTTCACCGACACACAGACCTACGTCAAAGATTGCGGTCCACTATAGCTTCGTTAAGGCTTCACTCCATCTCTTTCTCCCCGACACACAGACCTACGTCAAAGATTGTGGTCCACTGTAGATTCGTTAAGGCTTCACTCCTTCTCTTTTTCCCCGACACACAGAACTACGTCAAAGATTGCGGTCCACTGTAGCTTCGTTAAGGCTTCACTCCCTATCTTTTCCCCCGACACACAGACCTACGTCAAAGATTGTGGTCCACTGTAGCTTCGTTAAGGCTTCACTCCCTCTCTTTTTCCCCGACACACAGACCTACGTCAAAGATTGTGGTCCACTGTAGCTTCGTTAAGGCTTCACTCCCTATCTTTTTGCCCGACACACAGACCTACGTCAAAGATTGTGGTCCACTGTAGCTTTGTTAAGGCTTCACTCCCTATCTTTTTCCCCGACACACAGAACTACGTCAAAGATTGTGGTCCACTGTAGCTTCGTTAAGGCTTCACTCCCTATCTTTTTCCCCGACACACAGACCTACATCAAAGATTGTGGTCCACTGTAGCTTCGTTAAGGCTTCACTCCCTCTCTTTTTCCCCGACACACAGACCTACGTCAAAGATTGTGGTCCACTGTAGCTTCGTTAAGGCTTCATTCCCTATCTTTTTCCCCGACACGCAGACCTACGTCAAAGATTGCAGTCCACTGTAGCTTCGTTAAGGCTTCATTCCCTATCTTTTTCCCTCCACACACAGACCTACGTCAAAAATTGTCGTCCATTGTAGCTTCGCTAAGGCTTCACTCCCTATCTTTTTCCCCGACACACAGAACTACGTCAAAGATTGTGGTCCATTGTAGCTTCGTTAAGGCTTCACTCCCTCTCTTTTTCCCCGAAACACAGACCTACGTCAAAGATTGTGGTCCACTGTAGCTTCGTTAAGGATTCACTCCCTATCTTTTTCCCCGACACACAGACCCACGTCAAAGACTGTGGTCCACTGTAGCTTCGCTAAAGCTTCACTCCCTCTCTTTTTCCCCGACACTCAGACCTACGTAAAAGATTGTGGTCCATTGTAGCTTCGTTAAGGCTTCACTCCTTCTCTTTTTCCCCGACACACAGAACTACGTCAAAGATTGCGGTCCACTGTAGCTTCGTTAAGGCTTCACTCCCTATCTTTTTCCACGACACACAGACCTACGTCAAAGATTGTGGTTCACTGTAGCTTCGTTAAGGCTTCACTCCCTATCTTTTTCCCCGACACACAGACCTACGTCAAAGATTGTGGTCCACTGTAGTTTCGTTAAGGGTTCACTCCCTATCCTTTTCCCCGACACACAGACTTACGTTAAAGATTGTGGTCCACTGTAGCTTCGTTAAGGCTTCACTCCCTATCTTTTTCCCCGACCCACAGACCTACGTCAAAGATTGTGGTCCACTGTAGCTTCGTTAAGGCTTCACTCCCTCTCTTTTTCCCCGACACACAGACCTATTTTAGATTGCGGCCCACTGTAGCTTCGCTAGGGCTTCACTCCCTATCTTTTTCCCCGACACACAGACCTACGTCAAAGATTGTGGTCCACTGTAGCTTCGTTAAGGCTTCACTCCTTCTCTTTTTCCCCGACACACAGAACTACGTCAAAGATTGCGGTCCACTGTAGCTTCGTTAAGGCTTCACTCCCTATCTTTTTCCCCGACACACAGACCTACGTCAAAGATTGTGGTCCACTGTAGCTTCGTTAAGGTTTCACTCCCTATCTTTTTCCTCGACACACAGACCTACGTCAACGATTGTGGTCCACTGTAGCTTCGCTAAGGCTTCACTCCCTATCTTTTTCCCCGACACACAGACCTACGTCAAAGATTGTGGTCCACTGTAGCTTCGTTAAGGCTTCACTCCCTCTCTTTTTCCCCGACACACAGACCTACGTCACAGATTGTGGTCCACTGTAGCTTCGTTAAGGCTTCACTCCCTATCTTTTTCCCCGACACACAGACCTACGTCAAAGATTGTGGTCCACTCTAGCTTCGTTAAGGCTTCACTCCCTATCTTTTTCCCCGACACACAGACCTACGTCAAAGATTGCGGTCCACTGTAGCTTCGTTAAGGCTTCACTCCCTATCTTTTTCCCCGACACACAGACCTACGTCAAAGATTGCGGTCCACTTTAGCTTCGTTAAGGCTTCACTCCCTCTCTTTTTCCCCGAAACACAGACCTACGTCAAAGATTGTGGTCCACTGTAGCTTCGTTAAGGCTTCACTCCCTATCTTTTTCCCCGACACACAGACCTACGTCAAAGACTGTGGTCCACTGTAGCTTCGCTAAAGCTTCACTCCCTCTCTTTATCCCCGACACACAGACCTACGTCAAAGATTGTGGTCCACTGTACATTCGTTAAGGCTTCACTCCTTCTCTTTTTCCCCGACACACAGAACTACGTCAAAGAATGCGGTCCACTGTAGCTTCGTTAAAACTTCACTCCCTATCTTTTTCCCCGACACACAGACCTACGTCAAAGATTGTGGTCCACTGTAGCTTCGTTAAGGCTTCACTCCCTATCTTTTTCCCCGACACACAGACCTACGTCAAAGATTGTGGTCCACTGTAGCTTTGTTAAGGCTTCACTCCCTCTCCTTTTCCCCGACACACAGACCTACGTCAAAGATTGTGGTCCACTGTAGCTTTGTTAAGGCTTCACTCCCTATCTTTTTCCCCGACACACAGACCTACGTCAAAGTTTGTGGTCCACTGTAGCTTTGTTAAGGCTTCACTCCCTATCTTTTTCCCCGAAACACAGACCTACGTCAAAGATTGTGGTCCACTGTAGCTTCGTTAAGGCTTCACTCCCTATCTTTTTCCCCGACACACAGACCTACGTCAAAGGGTGTGGTCCACTGTAGCTTCGTTAAGGCTTCACTCCCTCTCTTTTTCCCCGACACACAGACCTACGTCAAAGATTGTGGTCCACTGTAGCTTCGTTAAGACTTCATTCCCTATCTTTTTCCCCCCACACACAGACCTACGTCAAAAATTGTCGTCCATTGTAGCTTCGCTAAGGCTTCACACCTTCTCTTTTCCCCCGACACACAGACGTACGTCAAAGATTGTGGTCCATTGTATCTTCGTTAAGGCTTCACTCCCTCTCTTTTTCCCCGAAATACAGACCTACGTCAAAGATTGTGGTCCACTGTAGCTTCGTTAAGGATTCACTCCCTATCTTTTTCCCCGACACACAGACCCACGTCAAAGACTGTGGTCCACTGTAGCTTCGCAAAAGCTTCACTCCCTCTCTTTTTCCCCGACACACAGACCTACGTCAAAGATTGTGGTCCACTGTAGCTTCGTTATGGCTTCACTCCTTCTCTTTTTCCCCGACACACAGACCTACGTCAAAGATTGCGGTCCACTGTAGCTTCGTTAAGGCTTCACTCCCTATCTTTTTCCCCGACACACAGACCTACGTCAAAGATTGTGGTCCACTGTAGCTTCGTTAAGGCTTCACTCCCTATCTTTTTCCCCGACACACAGACCTACGTCAAAGATTGTGGTCCACTGTAGCTTCGTTAAGGCTTCACTCCCTATCTTTTTCCCCGACACACAGACCTACGTCAAATATTTCGGTCCACTGTAGCTTCGTTAAGGCTTCACTCCCTCTCTTTTTCCCCGACACACAGACCTACGTCAAAGATTGTGGTCCACTGTAGCTTCGCTAAGGCTTCACTCCCTCTCTTTGTCCACGACACACAGACCTACGTCAAAGATTGTGGTCCACTGTAGCTTCGTTAAGGCTTCACTCCCTCTCTTTATCCCCGACACACAGACCTAGGTCAAAGATTGCGGTCCACTGTAGCTTCGTTAAGGCTTCACTCCCTCTCTTTTTCCCCGACACACAGACCTACGTCAAAGATTGCATTCCACTGTAGCTTCGCTAAGGCTTCACTCCCTCTCTTTTTCCCCGACACACAGACCTATTTTAGATTGTGGCCCACTGTAGCTTCGTTAAGGCTTCACTCCCTATCTTTTCACCCTACACACAGACCTACGTCAAAGATTGTGGTCCACTGTTGCTTCGTTAAGGCTTCACTCCCTCTTTTTTTCCCCGACACACAGACCTACGTCAAAGATTGCAGTCTACTGTAGCTTCGTTAAGGCTTCACTCCCTCTCTTTTTCAACGACACACAGACCTACGTCAAAGATTGTGGTCCACTGTAGCTTCGTTAAGGCTTCACTCCCTATCTTTTTTCCCGACATACAGACCTACGTCAAAGATTGTGGTCCACTGTAGCTTCGTTAAGGCTTCACTCCCTATCTTTTTCCCCGACACACAGACCTACGTCAAAGATTGTGGTCCACTGTAGCTTCGTTAAGGCTTCACTCCCTATCTTTTTCCCCGACACACAAACGTACGTCAAAGATTGTGGTCCACTGTAGCTTCGTTAAGGCTTCACTCCCTATCTTTTTCCTCGACACAAAGACCTACGTCAAAGATTGTGGTCCACTGTAGCTTCGTTAAGGCTTCACTCCCTATATTTTCCCCCGACACACAGACCTACGTCAAAGATTGTGGTCCACTGTTGCTTCGTTAAGGCTTCACTCCCTCTTTTTTTCCCCGACACACAGACCTACGTCAAAGATTGCAGTCTACTGTAGCTTCGTTAAGGCTTCACTCCCTCTCTTTTTCCCCGACACACAGACCTACGTCAAAGATTGTGGTCCACTGTAACTTCGTTAAGGCTTCACTCCCTTTCTTTTTCCCCGACATACAGACCTACGTCAAAGATTGTGGTCCACTGTAGCTTCGTTAAGGCTTCACTCCCTCTCTTTTTCTCCGACACACAGACCTACGTCAAAGATTGTGGTCCACTGTAGCTTCGTTAAGGCTTCACTCCCTATCTTTTTCCCCGACACACAGACCTACGTCAAAGATTGTGGTCCACTGTAGCTTCGTTAAGGCTTCACTCCCTATCTTTTTCCCCGACACACAAACGTACGTCAAAGATTGTGGTCCACTGTAGCTTCGTTAAGGCTTCACTCCCTATCTTTTTCCCCGACACAAAGACCTACGTTAAAGATTGTGGTCCACTGTAGCTGTTAATGTTTCACTCCCTCTCTTTTTCCTCGACACACAGACCTACGTCAAAGATTGCAGTCCACTGTAGCTTCGTTAAGGCTTCATTCCCTATCTTTTTCCCCGACACACAGACCTACGTCAAAGATTGCAGTCCACTGTAGCTTCGCTAAGGCTTCATTCCCTATCTTTTCCCCGACACACAGACCTACGTCAAAGATTGTCGTCCATTGTAGCTTCGTTAAGGCTTCACTCCCTATCTTTTTCCCTGACACACAGAACTACGTCAAAGATTGTGGTCCATTGTAGCTGCGTTAAGGCTTCACTCCCTCTCTTTTTCCCCGAAACACAGACCTACGTCAAAGATTGTGGTCCACTGTAGCTTCGTTAAGGCTTCACTCCCTATCTTTTTCCCCGACACACAGACCTACGTCAAAGACTGTGGTCCACTGTAGCTTCGCTAAAGCGTCACTCCCTATCTTTTTCCCCGACACACAGACCTACGTCAAAGATTGCGGTCCACTGTAGCTTCGTTAAGGCTTCGCTCCCTCTCTTTTTCCCCGACACACAGACCTATTTTAGATTGCGGTCCACTGTAGCTTCGCTAAGGCTTCCCACTCTATCCTTTTCCCCGACACACAGACCTACGTCAAAGATTGTGGTCCACTGTAGCTTCGTTAAGCCTTCACTCCCTTTCTTTTTCCCCGACACACAGACCTACGTCAAAGATTGTGGTCCACTGTAGCTTCGTTAAGGCTTCACTCCCTCTCTTTTTCACCGACACACAGACCTACGTCAAAGATTGCGGTCCACTGTAGCTTCGTTAGGGCTTCACTCCCTCTCTTTTTCCCCGACACACAGACCTACGTCAAAGATTGTGGTCCACTGTAGCTTCGTTAAGGCTTCACTCCCTATCTTTTTCCCCGACACACAGACCTACGTCAAAGATTGCGGTCAACTGTGGCTTCGTTAAGGCTTCGCTCCCTCTCTTTTTTCCCGACACACAGACCTATTTTAGATTGCGGTCCACTGTAGCTTCGCTAAGGCTTCCCACTCTATCCTTTTCCCCGACACACTGATCTACGTCAAAGATTGTGGTCCATTGTAGCTTCGTTAAGACTTCACTCCCTCTCTTTTTCCCCGACACACAGACCTACGTCAAAGATTTCGGTCCACTGTAACGTCGTTGACGCTTCACTCCCTCTCTTTTTCCCCGACACACAGACCTACGTCAAAGATTGTGGTCCACTGTAGCTTCGTTAAGGCTTCACTCCCTCTCTTTGTCCCCGACACACAGACCTATGTCAAAGATTGCGGTCCACTCTAGCTTCGGTAAGGCTTCACTCCCTTTCTTTTTCCCCGACACACAGACCTACGTCAAAGATTGTGGTCCACTGTAGCTTCGTTAAGGCTTCACTCTCTCTCTTTTTCACCGACACACAGACCTACGTCAAAGATTGCGGTCCACTATAGCTTCGTTACGGCTTCACTCCCTCCCTTTCTCCCCGACACACAGACCTACGTCAAAGATTGTGGTCCACTGTAGCTTCGTTAAGGCTTCACTCCCTCTCTTTTTCCCCAACACACAGACCTACGTCAAAGATTGTGGTCCACTGTACATTCGTTAAGGCTTCACTCCCTCTCTTTTTCCCCGACACACAGACCTATTTTAGATTGCAGCCCACTGTAGCTTCGTTAGGGCTTCACTCCCTATCTTTTTCCCCGACACACAGACCTACGTCAAAGATTGTGGTCCACTGTAGTTTCGTTAAGGCTTCACTCCCTATCTTTTTCCCCGACACACAGACCTACGTCAAAGATTGTGGTCCATTGTAGCTTCGTTAAGGCTTCACTCCCTCTCTTTTTCCCCGACACACAGACCTACGTCAAAGATTGTGGTCCACTGTAGCTTCGTTAAGGCTTCACTCCCTATCTTTTTCCCCGACAAACAGACCTACGTCAAAGATTGTGGTCCACTGTAGCTTCGTTAAGGCTTCACTCCCTATCTTTTTCCCCGACACACAGACCTACGTCAAAGATTGTGGTCCACTGTAGCTTCGTTAAGGCTTCACTCCCTCTCTTTTTCCACGAAACACCGACCTACGTCAAAGATTGTGGTCCACTGTAGCTTCGCTAAGGCTTCACTCCCTCTCTTTTTCCCCGACACACAGACCTACGTCAAAGATTGTTGTCCACTGTAGCTTCGTTAAGGCTTCACTCCCTCTCTTTTTCACCGACATACAGACCTACGTCAAAGATTGCGGTCCACTATAGCTTCGTTAAGGCTTCACTCCCTCTCTTTCTCCCCAACACACAGACCTACGTCAAAGATTGTGGTCCACTGTAGCTTCGTTAAGGCTTCACTCCCTCTCTTTTTCCCCAACACACAGACCTACGTCAAAGATTGCATTCCACTGTAGCTTCGTTAAGGCTTCACTCCCTCTCTTTTTCACCGACACACAGACCTATTTTAGATTGCGGCCCACTGTAGCTTCGTTAAGGCTTCACTCCCTCTCTTTTTCCCCGACACACAGACCTACGTCAAAGATTGTGGTCCACTGTAGCTTCGTTAATGCTTCACTCCTTCTCTTTTTCCCCGACACACAGAACTACGTCAAAGATTGCGGTCCACTGTAGCTTCGCTAAGGCTTCACTCCCTATCTTTTTTTCTCCGACACACAGACCTACGTCAAAGATTGTGGTCCACTGTAGCTTCGTTAAGGCTTCACTCCCTATCTTTTTCCCCGACACACAGACCTGTGTCAAAGATTGTGGTCCACTGTAGCTTCGTTAAGGCTTCACTCCCTCTCTTTTTCCCGGACACACAGACCTACCTCACAGATTGTGGTCCACTGTAGCTTCGTTAAGGCTTCACTCCCTATCTTTTTCCCCGACACACAGACCTACGTCAAAGATTGTGGTCCACTTTAGCTTCGTTAAGGCTTCACTCCCTATCTTTTTCCCCGACACACAGACCTACGTCACAGATTGTGGTCCACTGTAGCTTCGTTAAGGCTTCACTCCCTATCTTTTTCCCCGACACACAGACCTACGTCAAAGATTGCGGTCCACTGTAGCTTCGTTAAGGCTTCACTCCCTCTCTTTTTCCCCGAAACACAGACCTACGTCAAAGATTGTGGTCCACTGTAGCTTCGTTAAGGCTTCACTCCCTCTCTTTTTCCCCAACACACAGACCTACGTCAAAGATTGCATTCCACTGTAGCTTCGTTAAGGCTTCACTCCCTCTCTTTTTCACCGACACACAGACCTATTTTAGATTGCGGCCCACTGTAGCTTCGTTAAGGCTTCACTCCCTCTCTTTTTCCCCGACACACAGACCTACGTCAAAGATTGTGGTCCACTGTAGCTTCGTTAATGCTTCACTCCTTCTCTTTTTCCACGACACACAGAACTACGTCAAAGATTGCGGTCCACTGTAGCTTCGCTAAGGCTTCGCTCCCTATCTTTTTTTCTCCGACACACAGACCTACGTCAAAGATTGTGGTCCATTGTAGCTTCGTTAAGGCTTCACTCCCTATCTTTTTCCCCGACACACAGACCTACGTCAAAGATTGTGGTCCACTGTAGCTTCGTTAAAGCTTCACTCCCTATCTTTTTCCCCGACACACAGACCTACGTCAAAGATTGTGGTCCACTGTAGCTTCGTTAAGGCTTCACTCCCTCTCTTTTTCCCCGACACACAGACCTACGTCAAAGATTGTGGTCCACTGTAGCTTCGTTAAGGCTTCATTCCCTATCTTTTTCCCCGACACGCAGACCTACGTCAAAGATTGCGGTCCACTGTAGCTTCGTTAAGGCTTCATTCCCTATCTTTTTCCCCCCACACAGAGACCTACGTCAAAAATTGTCGTCCATTGTAGCTTCGCTAAGGCTTCACTCCCTATCTTTTTCCCCGACACACAGAACTACGTCAAAGATTGTGGTCCATTGTAGCTTCGTTAAGGCTTCACTCCCTCTCTTTCTCCCCGAAACACAGACCTACGTCAAAGATTGTGGTTCGCTGTAGCTTCGTTAAGGATTCACTCCCTATCTTTTTCACCGACACACAGACCCACGTCAAAGACTGTGGTCCACTGTAGCTTCGCTAAAGCTTCACTCCCTCTCTTTTTCCCCGACACACAGACCTACGTCAAAGATTGTGGTCCACTGTAGCTTCGTTAAGGCTTCACTCCCTATCTTTTTCCCCGACACACAGACCTACGTCAAAGATTGTGGTCCACTGTAGCTTCGTTAAGGCTTCACTCCCTATCTTTTTCCGCGTCACACAGACTTACGTCAAAGATTGTGGTCCACTGTAGCTTCGTTAAGGCTTCACTCCCTATCTTTTTCCCCGACACACAGACCTACGTCAAAGATTGTGGTCCACTGTAGCTTCGCTAAGGCTTTACTCCCTCTCTTTTTCCCAACACACAGACCTACGTCAAAAATTGCGGTCCACTGTAGCTTCGTTAAGGCTTCACTCCCTCTCTTTTTCCCAGACACACAGACCTATTTTAGATTGTGGCCCACTGTAGCTTCGCTAGGGCTTCACTCCCTCTCTTTTTCACCGACACACATACCTACGTCAAAGATTGTGGTCCACTGTAGCTTCGTTAAGGCTTCACTCCCTCTCTTTTTCCCCGACACAGAGACCTATTTTAGATTGCGGCCCACTGTAGCTTCGTTAAGGCTTCACTCCCTCTCTTTTTCACCGACACACAGACCTATTTTAGATTGCGGCCCACTGTAGCTTCGTTAAGGCTTCACTCCCTCTCTTTTTCCCCGACACACAGACCTACGTCAAATATTGTGGTCCACTGTAGCTTCGTTAATGCTTCACTCCTTCTCTTTTTCCCCAACACACAGAACTACGTCAAAGATTGCGGTCCACTGTAGCTTCGCTAAGGCTTCACTCCCTATCTTTTTTTCTCCGACACACAGACCTACGTCAAAGATTGTGGTCCACTGTAGCTTCGTTAAGGCTTCACTCCCTATCTTTTTCCCCGACACACAGACCTACGTCAAAGATTGTGGTCCACTGTAGCTTCGTTAAGGCTTCACTCCCTCTCTTTTTCCCGGACACACAGACCTACCTCACAGATTGTGGTCCACTGTAGCTTCGTTAAGGCTTCACTCCCTATCTTTTTCCCCAACACACAGACCTACGTCAAAGATTGTGGTCCACTGTAGCTTCGTTAAGGCTTCACTCCCTATCTTTTTCCCCGACACACAGACCTACGTCACAGATTGTGGTCCACTGTAGCTTCGTTAAGGCTTCACTCCCTATCTTTTTCCCCGACACACAGACCTACGTCAAAGATTGCGGTCCACTGTAGCTTCGTTAAGGCTTCACTCCCTCTCTTTTTCCCCGAAACACAGACCTACGTCAAAGATTGTGGTCCACTGTAGCTTCGTTAAGGCTTCACTCCCTATCTTTTTCCCCGACACACAGACCTACGTCAAAGACTGTGGTCCACTGTAGCTTCGTTAAGGCTTCACTCCCTCTCTTTTTCCACGAAACACCGACCTACGTCAAAGATTGTGGTCCACTGTAGCTTCGCTAAGGCTTCACTCCCTCTCTTTTTCCCCGACACACAGACCTACGTCAAAGATTGTTGTCCACTGTAGCTTCGTTAAGGCTTCACTCCCTCTCTTTTTCACCGACACACAGACCTACGTCAAAGATTGCGGTCCACTATAGCTTCGTTAAGGCTTCACTCCCTCTCTTTCTCCCCAACACACAGACCTACGTCAAAGATTGTGGTCCACTGTAGCTTCGTTAAGGCTTCACTCCCTCTCTTTTTCCCCAACACACAGACCTACGTCAAAGATTGCATTCCACTGTAGCTTCGTTAAGGTTTCACTCCCTCTCTTTTTCACCGACACACAGACCTATTTTAGATTGCGGCCCACTGTAGCTTCGTTAAGGCTTCACTCCCTCTCTTTTTCCCCGACACACAGACCTACGTCAAAGATTGTGGTCCACTGTAGCTTCGTTAATGCTTCACTCCTTCTCTTTTTCCCCGACACACAGAACTACGTCAAAGATTGCGGTCCACTGTAGCTTCGCTAAGGCTTCACTCCCTATCTTTTTTTCTCCGACACACAGACCTACGTCAAAGATTGTGGTCCACTGTAGCTTCGTTAAGGCTTCACTCCCTATCTTTTTCCCCGACACACAGACCTGTGTCAAAGATTGTGGTCCACTGTAGCTTCGTTAAGGCTTCACTCCCTCTCTTTTTCCCGGACACACAGACCTACGTCACAGATTGTGGTCCACTGTAGCTTCGTTAAGGCTTCACTCCCTATCTTTTTCCCCGACACACAGACCTACGTCAAAGATTGCGGTCCACTGTAGCTTCGTTAAGGCTTCACTCCCTCTCTTTTTCCCCGAAACACAGACCTACGTCAAAGATTGTGGTCCACTGTAGCTTCGTTAAGGCTTCACTCCCTCTCTTTTTCCCCAACACACAGACCTACGTCAAAGATTGCATTCCACTGTAGCTTCGTTAAGGCTTCACTCCCTCTCTTTTTCACCGACACACAGACCTATTTTAGATTGCGGCCCACTGTAGCTTCGTTAAGGCTTCACTCCCTCTCTTTTTCCCCGACACACAGACCTACGTCAAAGATTGTGGTCCACTGTAGCTTCGTTAATGCTTCACTCCTTCTCTTTTTCCCCGACACACAGAACTACGTCAAAGATTGCGGTCCACTGTAGCTTCGCTAAGGCTTCACTCCTTATCTTTTTTTCTCCGACACACAGACCTACGTCAAAGATTGTGGTCCACTGTAGCTTCGTTAAGGCTTCACTCCCTATCTTTTTCCCCGACACACAGACCTGTGTCAAAGATTGTGGTCCACTGTAGCTTCGTTAAGGCTTCACTCCCTCTCTTTTTCCCGGACACACAGACCTACCTCACAGATTGTGGTCCACTGTAGCTTCGTTAAGGCTTCACTCCCTATCTTTTCCCCCGACACACAGACCTACGTCAAAGATTGTGGTCCACTGTAGCTTCGTTAAGGCTTCACTCCCTATCTTTTTCCCCGACACACAGACCTACGTCACAGATTGTGGTCCACTGTAGCTTCGTTAAGGCTTCACTCCCTATCTTTTTCCCCGACACACAGACCTACGTCAAAGATTGCGGTCCACTGTAGCTTCGTTAAGGCTTCACTCCCTCTCTTTTTCCCCGAAACACAGACCTACGTCAAAGATTGTGGTCCACTGTAGCTTCGTTAAGGCTTCACTCCCTATCTTTTTCCCCGACACACAGACCTACGTCAAAGACTGTGGTACACTGTAGCTTCGCTAAAGCTTCACTCCCTCTCTTTATCCCCACACACAGACCTACGTCAAAGAGTGTGGTCCACTGTAGATTCGTTAAGGCTTCACTCCTCTTTTTCCCCGACACACAGAACTACGTCAAAGATTGCGGTCCACTGTAGCTTCGCTAAGGCTTCACTCCCTATCTTTTCCCCCGACACACAGACCTACGTCAAAGATTGTGGTCCACTGTAGCTTCTTTAAGGCTTCACTCCCTCTCTTTTTCCCCGACACACAGACCTACGTCAAAGATTGTGGTCCACTGTAGCTTCGTTTAGGCTTCATTCCCTATCTTTTTCCCCGACACACAGACCTACGTCAAAGATTGTGGTCCACTGTAGCTTCGTTAAGGCTTCACTCCCTATCTTTTTCCCCGACACACAGACCTACGTCAAAGATTGTGGTCCACTGTAGCTTCGTTAAAGCTTCACTCCCTATCTTTTTCCCCGACACACAGACCTATGTCAAAGATTGTGGTCCACTGTAGCTTCGTTAAGGCTTCACTCCCTCTCTTTTTCCCCGACACACAGACCTACGTCAAAGATTGTGGTCCACTGTAGCTTCGTTAAGGCTTCATTCCCTATCTTTTTCCCCGACACGCAGACCTACGTCAAAGATTGCGGTCCACTGTAGCTTCGTTAAGGCTTCATTCCCTATCTTTTTCCCCCCACACAGAGACCTACGTCAAAAATTGTCGTCCATTGTAGCTTCGCTAAGGCTTCACTCCCTATCTTTTTCCCCGACACACAGAACTACGTCAAAGATTGTGGTCCATTGTAGCTTCGTTAAGGCTTCACTCCCTCTCTTTCTCCCCGAAACACAGACCTACGTCAAAGATTGTGGTCCGCTGTAGCTTCGTTAAGGATTCACTCCCTATCTTTTTCACCGACACACAGACCCACGTCAAAGACTGTGGTCCACTGTAGCTTCGCTAAAGCTTCACTCCCTCTCTTTTTCCCCGACACACAGACCTACGTCAAAGATTGTGGTCCACTGTAGCTTCGTTAAGGCTTCACTCCCTATCTTTTTCCCCGACACACAGACCTACGTCAAAGATTGTGGTCCACTGTAGCTTCGTTAAGGCTTCACTCCCTATCTTTTTCCGCGTCACACAGACTTACGTCAAAGATTGTGGTCCACTGTAGCTTCGTTAAGGCTTCACTCCCTATCTTTTTCCCCGACACACAGACCTACGTCAAAGATTGTGGTCCACTGTAGCTTCGCTAAGGCTTCACTCCCTCTCTTTTTCCCCAACACACAGACCTACGTCAAAAATTGCGGTCCACTGTAGCTTCGTTAAGGCTTCACTCCCTCTCTTTTTCCCAGACACACAGACCTATTTTAGATTGTGGCCCACTGTAGCTTCGCTAGGGCTTCACTCCCTCTCTTTATCACCGACACACATACCTACGTCAAAGATTGTGGTCCACTGTAGCTTCGTTAAGGCTTCACTCCCTCTCTTTTTCCCCGACACAGAGACCTATTTTAGATTGCGGCCCACTGTAGCTTCGTTAAGGCTTCACTCCCTCTCTTTTTCACCGACACACAGACCTATTTTAGATTGCGGCCCACTGTAGCTTCGTTAAGGCTTCACTCCCTCTCTTTTTCCCCGACACACAGACCTACGTCAAATATTGTGGTCCACTGTAGCTTCGTTAATGCTTCACTCCTTCTCTTTTTCCCCGACACACAGAACTACGTCAAAGATTGCGGTCCACTGTAGCTTCGTTAAGGCTTCACTCCCTATCTTTTTTTCTCCGACACACAGACCTACGTCAAAGATTGTGGTCCACTGTAGCTTCGTTAAGGCTTCACTCCCTATCTTTTTCCCCGACACACAGACCTACGTCAAAGATTGTGGTCCACTGTAGCTTCGTTAAGGCTTCACTCCCTCTCTTTTTCCCGGACACACAGACCTACCTCACAGATTGTGGTCCACTGTAGCTTCGTTAAGGCTTCACTCCCTATCTTTTTCCCCAACACACAGACCTACGTCAAAGATTGTGGTCCACTGTAGCTTCGTTAAGGCTTCACTCCCTATCTTTTTCCCCGACACACAGACCTACGTCACAGATTGTGGTCCACTGTAGCTTCGTTAAGGCTTCACTCCCTATCTTTTTCCCCGACACACAGACCTACGTCAAAGATTGCGGTCCACTGTAGCTTCGTTAAGGCTTCACTCCCTCTCTTTTTCCCCGAAACACAGACCTACGTCAAAGATTGTGGTCCACTGTAGCTTCGTTAAGGCTTCACTCCCTATCTTTTCCCCCGACACACAGACCTACGTCAAAGACTGTGGTCCACTGTAGCTTCGCTAAAGCTTCACTCCCTCTCTTTATCCCCACACACAGACCTACGTCAAAGAGTGTGGTCCACTGTAGATTCGTTAAGGCTTCACTCCTTCTCTTTTTCCCCGACACACAGAACTACGTGAAAGATTGTGGTCCACTGTAGCTTCGATAAGGCTTCACTCCCTATCTTTTCCCCCGACACACAGACCTACGTCAAAGATTGTGGTCCACTGTAGCTTCTTTAAGGCTTCACTCCCTATCTTTTTCCCCGACACACAGACCTACGTCAAAGATTGTGGTCCACTGTAGCTTCGTTAAGGCTTCACTCCCTCTCTTTTTCCCCGACACACAGACCTACGTCAAAGATTGTGGTCCACTGTAGCTTCGTTAAAGCTTCACTCCCTATCTTTTTCCCCTACACACAGACCTACGTCAAAGATTGTGGTCCACTGTAGCTTCGTTAAGGCTTCACTCCCTCTCTTTTTCCCCGACACACAGACCTACGTCAAAGATTGTGGTCCACTGTAGCTTCGTTAAGGCTTCATTCCCTATCTTTTTCCCCGACACGCAGACCTACGTCAAAGATTGCGGTCCACTGTAGCTTCGTTAAGGCTTCATTCCCTATCTTTTTCCCCCCACACAGAGACCTACGTCAAAAATTGTCGTCCATTGTAGCTTCGCTAAGGCTTCACTCCCTATCTTTTTCCCCGACACACAGAACTACGTCAAAGATTGTGGTCCATTGTAGCTTCGTTAAGGCTTCACTCCCTCTCTTTCTCCCCGAAACACAGACCTACGTCAAAGATTGTTGTCCGCTGTAGCTTCGTTAAGGATTCACTCCCTATCTTTTTCACCGACACACAGACCCACGTCAAAGACTGTGGTCCACTGTAGCTTCGCTAAAGCTTCACTCCCTCTCTTTTTCCCCGACACACAGACCTACGTCAAAGATTGTGGTCCACTGTAGCTTCGTTAAGGCTTCACTCCCTATCTTTTTCCCCGACACACAGACCTACGTCAAAGATTGTGGTCCACTGTAGCTTCGTTAAGGCTTCACTCCCTATCTTTTTCCGCGACACACAGACTTACGTCAAAGATTGTGGTCCACTGTAGCTTCGTTAAGGCTTCACTCCCTATCTTTTTTTCTCCGACACACAGACCTACGTCAAAGATTGTGGTCCACTGTAGCTTCGTTAAGGCTTCACTCCCTATCTTTTTCCCCGACACACAGACCTACGTCAAAGATTGTGGTCCACTGTAGCTTCGTTAAGGCTTCACTCCCTCTCTTTTTTCCGGACACACAGACCTACCTCACAGATTGTGGTCCACTGTAGCTTCGTTAAGGCTTCACTCCCTATCTTTTTCCCCGACACACAGACCTACGTCAAAGATTGTGGTCCACTGTAGCTTCGTTAAGGCTTCACTCCCTATCTTTTTCCCCGACACACAGACCTACGTCACAGATTGTGGTCCACTGTAGCTTCGTTAAGGCTTCACTCCCTATCTTTTTCCCCGACACACAGACCTACGTCAAAGATTGCGGTCCACTGTAGCTTCGTTAAGGCTTCACTCCCTCTCTTTTTCCCCGAAACACAGACCTACGTCAAAGATTGTGGTCCACTGTAGCTTCGTTAAGGCTTCACTCCCTATCTTTTTCCCCGACACACAGACCTACGTCAAAGACTGTGGTCCACTGTAGCTTCGCTAAAGCTTCACTCCCTCTCTTTATCCCCACACACAGACCTACGTCAAAGAGTGTGGTCCACTGTAGATTCGTTAAGGCTTCACTCCTTCTCTTTTTCCCCGACACACAGAACTACGTGAAAGATTGCGGTCCACTGTAGCTTCGCTAAGGCTTCACTCCCTATCTTTTTCCCCTACACACATACCTACGTCAAAGATTGTGGTCCACTGTAGCTTCGTTAAGGCTTCATTCCCTATCTTTTTCCCCGACACGCAGACCTACGTCAAAGATTGCGGTCCACTGTAGCTTCGTTAAGGCTTCATTCCCTATCTTTTTCCCCCCACACAGAGACCTACGTCAAAAATTGTCGTCCATTGTAGCTTCGCTAAGGCTTCACTCCCTATCTTTTTCCCCGACACACAGAACTACGTCAAAGATTGTGGTCCATTGTAGCTTCGTTAAGGCTTCACTCCCTCTCTTTCTCCCCGAAACACAGACCTACGTCAAAGATTGTGGTCCGCTGTAGCTTCGTTAAGGATTCACTCCCTATCTTTTTCACCGACACACAGACCCACGTCAAAGACTGTGGTCCACTGTAGCTTCGCTAAAGCTTCACTCCCTCTCTTTTTCCCCGACACACAGACCTTCGTCAAAGATTGTGGTCCACTGTAGCTTCGTTAAGGCTTCACTCCCTATCTTTTTCCCCGACACACAGACCTACGTCAAAGATTGTGGTCCACTGTAGCTTCGTTAAGGCTTCACTCCCTATCTTTTTCGCGACACACAGACTTACGTCAAAGATTGTGGTCCACTGTAGCTTCGTTAAGGCTTCACTCCCTATCTTTTTCCCCGACACACAGACCTACGTCAAAGATTGTGGTCCACTGTAGCTTCGCTAAGGCTTCACTCCTTCTCTTTTTCCCCGACACACAGAACTACGTCAAAGATTGTGGTCCATTGTAGCTTCGTTAAGGCTTCACTCCCTCTCTTTTTCACCGAAACACATACCTACGTCAAAGATTGTGGTCCACTGTAGCTTCGTTTAGGCTTCACTCCCTATCTTTTTCCCCGACACACAGACCTACGTCAAAGATTGTGGTCCACTGTAGCTTCGTTAAAGCTTCACTCCCTATCTTTTTCCCCGACACACAGACCTACGTCAAAGATTGTGGTCCACTGTAGCTTCGTTAAGGCTTCACTCCCTCTCTTTTTCCCCGACACACAGACCTACGTCAAAGATTGTGGTCCACTGTAGCTTCGTTAAAGCTTCATTCCCTATCTTTTTCCCCGACACGCAGACCTACGTCAAAGATTGCGGTCCACTGTAGCTTCGTTAAGGCTTCATTCCCTATCTTTTTCCCCCCACACAGAGACCTACGTCAAAAATTGTCGTCCATTGTAGCTTCGCTAAGGCTTCACTCCCTATCTTTTTCCCCGACACACAGAACTACGTCAAAGATTGTGGTCCATTGTAGCTTCGTTAAGGCTTCACTCCCTATCTTTTTCCCCGACACACAGACCTACGTCAAAGATTGCGGTCCACTGTAGCTTCGTTAAGGATTCACTCCCTATCTTTTTCACCGACACACAGACCCACGTCAAAGACTGTGGTCCACTGTAGCTTCGCTAAAGCTTCACTCCCTATCTTTTTCCCCGACACACAGACCTACGTCAAAGATTGTGGTCCACTGTAGCTTCGTTAAGGCTTCACTCCCTATCTTTTTCCCCGACACACAGACCTACGTCAAAGATTGTGGTCCACTGTAGCTTCGTTAAGGCTTCACTCCCTATCTTTTTCCGCGACACACAGACTTACGTCAAAGATTGTGGTCCACTGTAGCTTCGTTAAGGCTTCACTCCCTATCTTTTTCCCCGACACACAGACCTACGTCAAAGATTGTGGTCCACTGTAGCTTCGCTAAGGCTTCACTCCCTCTCTTTTTCCCCCACACACAGACCTACGTCAAAGATTGTGGTCCACTGTAGCTTCGTTAAGGCTTCACTCCCTCTCTTTTTCCCCGACACACAGACATATTTTAGATTGTGGCCCACTGTAGCTTCGCTAGGGCTTCACTCCCTCTCTTTTTCACCGACACACATACCTACGTCAAAGATTGTGGTCCACTGTAGCTTCGTTAAGGCTTCATTTCTTCTCTTTTTCCCCGACACACAGAACTACGTCAAAGATTGCGGTCCACTGTAGCTTCGTTAAGGCTTCACTCCCTATCTTTTTCCCCGACACACAGACCTACGTCAAAGATTGTGGTCCACTGTAGCTTCGTTAAGGTTTCACTCCCTATCTTTTTCACCGACACACAGACCTACGTCAAAGATTGTGGTCCACTGTAGCTTCGTTAAGGCTTCACTCCCTATCTTTTTCCCCGACACACAGACCTACGTCAAAGATTGTGGTCCACTGTAGCTTCGTTAAGGCTTCACTCCCTCTCTTTTTCCCCGACACACAGACCTACGTCACAGATTGTGGTCCACTGTAGCTTCGTTATGGCTTCACTCCCTATCTTTTTCCCCGACACACAGACCTACGTCAAAGATTGTGGTCCACTGTGGCTTCGTTAAGGCTTCACTCCCTATCTTTTTCTCCGACACACAGACCTACGTCAAAGATTGTGGTCCACTGTAGCTTCGTTAAGGCTTCACTCCCTCTCTTTTTCCCCGACAAACAGACCTACGTCAAAGATTGTGGTCCACTGTAGCTTCGTTAAGGCTTCACTCCCTATCTTTTTCCCCGACACACAGACCTATGTCAAAGATTGTGGTCCACTGTAGCTTCGTTAAAGCTTCACTCCCTATCTTTTTCCCCGACACACAGACCTACGTCAAAGATTGTGGTCCCCTGTAGCTTCGTTAAGGCTTCACTCCCTATCTTTTTCCACGACACACAGACCTACGTCAAAGATTGTGGTCCACTGTAGCTTCGTTAAGGCTTCATTCCCTATCTTTTTCACCGACACGCAGACCTACGTCAAAGATTGCAGTCCACTGTAGCTTCATTAAGGCTTCATTCCCTATCTTTTTCCCCGACACACAGAACTACGTCAAAGATTGTGGTCAAATATAGCTTCGTTAAGGCTTCATTCCCTATCTTTTTCCCCGAAACACAGACCTACGTCAAAGATTGTGGTCAAATGTAGCTTCGTTAAGGCTTCACTCCCTATCTTTTTCCCCGACACACAGCCCTACGTCAAAGACTGTGGTCCACTGTAGCTTCGTTAAAGCTTCACTCCCTATCTTTTTCCCCGACACACAGACCTACGTCAAAGATTGCGGTCCACTGTAGCTTCGTTAAGGCTTCGCTCCCTATCTTTTTCCCCGACACACAGACCTACGTCAAAGATTGTGGACCACTGTAGCTTCGTTAAGGCTTCACTCCCTCTCTTTGTACCCGACACACAGACCTACGTCAAAGATTGTGGTCCACTGTAGCTTCGGTAGGGCTTCATTCCCTTTCTTTTTTCCCGACACACAGACCTACGTCAAAGATTGTGGTTCACTGTAGCTTCGTTAAGGCTTCACTCCCTCTCTTTTTCCCCGACACACAGACCTACGTCAAAGATTGCGGTCCACTGTAGCTTCGTTAAGGCTTCACTCCCTCTCTTTGTCCCCGACACACAGACCTACGTCAAAGATTGCGGTCCACTGTAGCTTCGCTAAGGCTTCACTCCCTCTCTTTTTCCCCGACACACAGACCTACGTCAAAGATTGTGGTCCACTGTAGCTTCGCGAAGGTTTCACTCCCTGTCGTTTTCCCCGACACACAGACCTAAGTCAAAGATTGCGGTTCACTGTAGCTTCGTTAATGCTTCACTCCCTATCTCTTTCCCCGACACACAGACCTACGTCAAAGATTGTGGTCCACTGTAGCTTCGTTAAGGCTTCACTCCCTATCTTTTTCCCCGACACACAGACCTACGTCAAAGATTGTGGTCCACTGTAGCTTCGTTAAGGCTTCACTCCCTATCTTTTTCCCCGACACACAGACCTACGTCAAAGATTGTGGTCCACTGTAGCTTCGTTAAGGCTTCACTCCCTCTCTTTTTCCCCGACACACAGACCTACGTCAAAGATTGTGGTCCACTGTAGCTTCGTTAAGGCTTCACTCCCTATCTTTTTCCCCGACACACAGACCTACGTCAAAGATTGTGGTCCACTGTAGCTTCGTTAAGGCTTCACTCCCTCCACTTTTCCCCGACACACAGACCTACGTCAAAGATTGCGGTCCACTGTAGCTTCGTTAAGGCTTCACTCCCTATCTTTTTCCCCGACACACAGACCTTCGTCAAAGATTGTGGTCCACTGTAGCTTCGTTAAGGCTTCACTCCTTCTCTTTTTCTCCGACACACAGAACTACGTCAAAGATTGCGGTCCACTGAAGCTTCGTTAAGGCTTCACTCCCTATCTTTTTCACGGACACACAGACCTACGTCAAAGATTGTGGTCCACTGTAGCTTCGTTAAGGCTTCACTCCCTCTCTTTTTCCCCGACACACAGACCTACGTCAAAGATTGTGGTCCACTGTAGCTTCGTTAAGGCTTCATTCCCTATCTTTTTCTCCGACACGCAGACCTACGTCAAAGATTGCAGTCCACTGTAGCTTCATTAAGGCTTCATTCCCTATCTTTTTCCACAAGACACACAGAACTACGTCAAAGATTGTGGTTCATTGTAGCTTCGTTAAGGCTTCACTCCCTCTCTTTTTCCCCGAAACACAGACCTACGTCAATGATTGTGGTCCACTGTAGCTTCGTTAAGGCTTCACTCCCTCTCTTTTTCCCCGACACACAGCCCTACGTCAAAGACTGTGGTCCACTGTAGCTTCGTTAAAGCTTGACTCCCTATCTTTTTCCCCGACACACAGACCTACGTCAAAGATTGTGGTCCACTGTAGCTTCGTTAAGGCTTCGCTCCCTATCTTTTTCCCCGACACACAGACCTATTTTAGATTGCGGTCCACTATAGCTTCGCTAGGGCTTCACCCTCTCTCTTTTTCCCCGACACACAGACCTACGTCAAAGATTGTGGTCCACTGTAGCTTCGTTAAGGCTTCACTCCCTATCCTTTTCCCCGACACACAGACCTACGTCAAAGATTGTGGTCCACTGTAGCTTCGTTAAGACTTCACTCCCTCTTTTTTTCCCCGACACACAGACCTACGTCAAAGATTTCAGTCCACTCTAGCGTCGTAAAGGCTTCACTCCCTATCTTTTTCCCCGACACACAGACCTACGTCAAAGATTGTGGTCCACTGTAGCTTCGTTAAGGCTTCACTCCCTCTCTTTGTCCCCGACACACAGACCTACGTCAAAGATTGTGGTCCACTGTAGCTTCGGTAGGGCTTCATTCCCTTTCTTTTTCCCCGACACACAGACCTACGTCAAAGATTGTGGTCCACTGTAGCTTCGTTAAGGCTTCACTCCCTCTCTTTTTCCCCGACACACAGACCTACGTCAAAGATTGCGGTCCACTGTAGCTTCGTTAAGGCTTCACTCCCTCTCTTTTTCCCCGACACACAGACCTACGTCAAAGATTGCGGTCCACTGTAGCTTCGTTAAGGGTTCACTCCCTATCTTTTTCCCCCGACACACAGACCTACGTCAAATATTGTGGTCCACTGTAGCTTCGTTAAGGCTTCACTCCCTATCGTTTTCCCCGACACACAGACCTACGTCAAAGATTGTGGTCCAGTGTAGCTTCGTTAAGGCTTCACTCCCTATCTTTTTCCCCGACACACAGACCTACGTCAAAGATTGTGGTCCACTGTAGCTTCGTTAAAGCTTCACTCCCTATCTTTTTCCCCGACACACAGACCTACGTCAAAGATTGTGGTCCACTGTAGCTTCGCTAAAGCTTCACTCCCTATCATTTTCTCCGACACACAGACCTACGTCAAAGACTGTGGTCCACTGTAGCTTCGTTAAGGCTTCACTCCCTATCTTTTTCCCCGACACACAGACCTACGTCAAAGATTGTGGTCAAATGTAGCTTCGTTAAGGCTTCACTCCCTATCTTTTTCCCCGACACACAGCCCTACGTCAAAGACTGTGGTCCACTGTAGCTTCGTTAAAGCTTCACTCCCTATCTTTTTCCCCGACACACAGACCTACGTCAAAGATTGCGGTCCACTGTAGCTTCGTTAAGGCTTCGCTCCCTATCTTTTTCCCCGACACACAGACCTACGTCAAAGATTGTGGACCACTGTAGCTTCGTTAAGGCTTCACTCCCTCTCTTTGTACCCGACACACAGACCTACGTCAAAGATTGTGGTCCACTGTAGCTTCGGTAGGGCTTCATTCCCTTTCTTTTTTCCCGACACACAGACCTACGTCAAAGATTGTGGTTCACTGTAGCTTCGTTAAGGCTTCACTCCCTCTCTTTTTCCCCGACACACAGACCTACGTCAAAGATTGCGGTCCACTGTAGCTTCGTTAAGGCTTCACTCCCTCTCTTTGTCCCCGACACACAGACCTACGTCAAAGATTGTGGTCCACTGTAGCTTCGCGAAGGTTTCACTCCCTGTCGTTTTCCCCGACACACAGACCTAAGTCAAAGATTGCGGTTCACTGTAGCTTCGTTAATGCTTCACTCCCTATCTCTTTCCCCGACACACAGACCTACGTCAAAGATTGTGGTCCACTGTAGCTTCGTTAAGGCTTCACTCCCTATCTTTTTCCCCGACACACAGACCTACGTCAAAGATTGTGGTCCACTGTAGCTTCGTTAAGGCTTCACTCCCTATCTTTTTCCCCGACACACAGACCTACGTCAAAGATTGTGGTCCACTGTAGCTTCGTTAAGGCTTCACTCCCTCTCTTTTTCCCCGACACACAGACCTACGTCAAAGATTGTGGTCCACTGTAGCTTCGTTAAGGCTTCACTCCCTATCTTTTTCCCCGACACACAGACCTACGTCAAAGATTGTGGTCCACTGTAGCTTCGTTAAGGCTTCACTCCCTCCACTTTTCCCCGACACACAGACCTACGTCAAAGATTGCGGTCCACTGTAGCTTCGTTAAGGCTTCACTCCCTATCTTTTTCCCCGACACACAGACCTTCGTCAAAGATTGTGGTCCACTGTAGCTTCGTTAAGGCTTCACTCCTTCTCTTTTTCTCCGACACACAGAACTACGTCAAAGATTGCGGTCCACTGAAGCTTCGTTAAGGCTTCACTCCCTATCTTTTTCACGGACACACAGACCTACGTCAAAGATTGTGGTCCACTGTAGCTTCGTTAAGGCTTCACTCCCTCTCTTTTTCCCCGACACACAGACCTACGTCAAAGATTGTGGTCCACTGTAGCTTCGTTAAGGCTTCATTCCCTATCTTTTTCTCCGACACGCAGACCTACGTCAAAGATTGCAGTCCACTGTAGCTTCATTAAGGCTTCATTCCCTATCTTTTTCCACAAGACACACAGAACTACGTCAAAGATTGTGGTTCATTGTAGCTTCGTTAAGGCTTCACTCCCTCTCTTTTTCCCCGAAACACAGACCTACGTCAATGATTGTGGTCCACTGTAGCTTCGTTAAGGCTTCACTCCCTCTCTTTTTCCCCGACACACAGCCCTACGTCAAAGACTGTGGTCCACTGTAGCTTCGTTAAAGCTTGACTCCCCATCTTTTTCCCCGACACACAGACCTACGTCAAAGATTGTGGTCCACTGTAGCTTCGTTAAGGCTTCGCTCCCTATCTTTTTCCCCGACACACAGACCTATTTTAGATTGCGGTCCACTATAGCTTCGCTACGGCTTCACCCTCTCTCTTTTTCCCCGACACACAGACCTACGTCAAAGATTGTGGTCCACTGTAGCTTCGTTAAGGCTTCACTCCCTATCCTTTTCCCCGACACACAGACCTACGTCAAAGATTGTGGTCCACTGTAGCTTCGTTAAGACTTCACTCCCTCTTTTTTTCCCCGACACACAGACCTACGTCAAAGATTTCAGTCCACTCTAGCGTCGTAAAGGCTTCACTCCCTATCTTTTTCCCCGACACACAGACCTACGTCAAAGATTGTGGTCCACTGTAGCTTCGTTAAGGCTTCACTCCCTCTCTTTGTCCCCGACACACAGACCTACGTCAAAGATTGTGGTCCACTGTAGCTTCGGTAGGGCTTCATTCCCTTTCTTTTTCCCCGACACACAGACCTACGTCAAAGATTGTGGTCCACTGTAGCTTCGTTAAGGCTTCACTCCCTCTCTTTTTCCCCGACACACAGACCTACGTCAAAGATTGCGGTCCACTGTAGCTTCGTTAAGGCTTCACTCCCTCTCTTTTTCCACGACACACAGACCTACGTCAAAGATTGCGGTCCACTGTAGCTTCGTTAAGGGTTCACTCCCTATCTTTTTCCCCCGACACACAGACCTACGTCAAATATTGTGGTCCACTGTAGCTTCGTTAAGGCTTCACTCCCTATCGTTTTCCCCGACACACAGACCTACGTCAAAGATTGTGGTCCAGTGTAGCTTCGTTAAGGCTTCACTCCCTATCTTTTTCCCCGACACACAGACCTACGTCAAAGATTGTGGTCCACTGTAGCTTCGTTAAAGCTTCACTCCCTATCTTTTTCCCCGACACACAGACCTACGTCAAAGATTGTGGTCCACTGTAGCTTCGCTAAAGCTTCACTCCCTATCATTTTCTCCGACACACAGACCTACGTCAAAGACTGTGGTCCACTGTAGCTTCGTTAAGGCTTCACTCCCTATCTTTTTCCCCGACACACAGACCTACGTCAAAGATTGTGGTCCACTGTAGCTTCGCTAAAGCTTCACTCCCTATCATTTTCTCCGACACACAGACCTACGTCAAAGACTGTGGTCCACTGTAGCTTCGTTAAGGCTTCACTCCCTATCTCTTTCCCCTACACAGAGACCTACGTCAAAGATTGTGGTCCACTGTAGCTTCGTTAAGGCTTCACTCCCTATCTTTTTCCCCGACACACAGACCTACGTCAAAGATTGTGGTCCACTGTAGATTCGTTAAGGCTTCACTCCCTATCTTTTTTCCCGTCACACAGACCTACGTCAAAGATTGTGGTCCACTGTAGCTTCGCTAAGGCTTCACTCCCTCTCTTTTTCCCCGACACACAGACCTACGTCAAAGATTGTGGTCCACTGTAGCTTCGTTAAGGCTTCACTCCCTATCTTTTTCTCCGACACACAGACCTACGTCAAAGATTGTGGTCCACTGTAGCTTCGTTAAGGCTTCACTCCCTCTCTTTTTCCCCGACACACAGACCTACGTCAAAGATTGTGGTCCACTGTAGCTTCGTTAAGGCTTCACTCCCTATCTTTTTCCCCGAACACAGACCTACGTCAAAGATTGCGGTCCACTGTAGCTTCGTTAAGGCTTCACTCCCTCTCTTTTTCCCCGACACACAGACCTACGTCAAAGATTCCGGTACACTGTAGCTTCGTTAAGGCTTCACTCCTTCTCATTTTTCCCGACACACAGACCTACGTCAAAGATTGTGGTCCACTGTAGCTTCGTTAAGGCTTCACTCCCTCTCTTTTTCCCCGACACACAGAACTACATCAAAGATTGCGGTCCACTGTAGCTTCGTTAAGGCTTCACTTCCTCTTTTTTTTCCCCGACACACAGACCTACGTCAAAGATTGCGGTCCACTGTAGCTTCGTTAAGGCTTCACTTCCTCTCTTTTCCCCCGACACACAGACCTACGTCAAAGATTGCGGTCCACTGCAGCTTCGTTAGGGCTTCACTCCCTCTCTTTTTCCCCGACACAGAGATCTACGTCAAAGATTGCGATCCACTGTAGCTTCGTTAAGGCTTCACTCCCTCTCTTTTCTCCCGACACACAGACCTATTTTAGATTGTGGTCCACTGTAGCTTCGCTAGGGCTTCACTCCCTTTCTTTTTCCCCGACACACAGACCTACGTCAAAGATTGTGGTCCACTGTAGCTTCGTTAAGGTTTCACTCCCTCTCTTTTTCCCCGGCACACAGACCTACATTAAAGATTGCGGTCCACTGTAGCTTCGCTAAGGATTCACTTCCTCTCTTTTTCCCCGACACACAGACCTACGTCAAAGATTGCGGTCCACTGTAGCTTCGTTAAGGCTTCACTTCCTCTCTTTTCCCCCGACACACAGAACTACGTCAAAGATTGCGGTCCACTGTAGCTTCACTAAGGCTTCACTACCTCTCTTTTCCCCCGACACACAGACCTACGTCAACGATTGCGGTCCACTGCAGCTTCGTTAAGGCTTCACTCCCTCTCTTTTTCCCCGACACAGAGATCTACGTCAAAAATTACGGTCCACTATGGCTTCGTTATATCCTCACTCCCTCTCATTTTCCCCGACACACAGACCTACGTCAAAGATTGCGGTCCACTGTAGCTTCGCTAAAGCTTCACTCCCTCTCTTTTTCCCCGCCACACAAACCTACCTTCAAAGACTGTGGTCCACTGTAGCTTCGTTAAAGCTTCACTCCCTCTCTTTTCCCCCGACGCACAGACCTACGTCAAAGATTGCGGTCCACTGTAGCTTCGTTAGGGCTTCACTCCCTCTCTTTTTCCCCGTCACACAGACCTACGTCAAAGATTGTGGTCCACTGTAGATTCGTTAAGGCTTCACTCCTTCTCTTTTTCCCCGACACACAGAACTACGTCAAAGATTGCGGTCCACTGTAGCTTCGTTAAGGCTTCACTCCCTATCTTTTTCCCCGACACACAGACCTACGTGAAAGATTGTGGTTCACTCTAGCTTCGTTAAGGCTTCACTCCCTATCTTTTTCCCCGACACACAGACCTACGTAAAAGATTGTGGTCCACTGTAGCTTCGTTAAGGCTTCACTCCCTATCTTTTTCCCCGACACACAGACCTACGTCAAAGATTGTGGTTCACTGTAGCTTCACTAAGGCTTCACTCCCTCTCTTTTTCCCCGGCACACAGAACTACATTAAAGATTGCGGTCCACTGTAGCTTCGTTAAGGCTTCACTTCCTCTTTTTTCCCCCGACACACAGACCTACGTCAAAGATTGCGGTCCACTGTAGCTTCGTTAAGGCTTCACTTCCTCTCTTTTCCCCCGACACACAGAACTACGTCAAAGATTGCGGTCCACTCTAGCTTCACTAAGGCTTCACTCCCTCTCTTTTCCCCCGCCACACAGACCTACGTCAACGATTGCGGTCCACTGCAGCTTCGTTAGGGCTTCACTCCCTCTCTTTTTCCCCGACACAGAGATCTACGTCAAAAATTGCGGTCCACTATGGCTTCGTTATATCCTCACTCCCTCTCTTTTCCCCGACACACAGACCTACGTCAAAGATTGCGGTCCACTGTAGCTTCGCTAAAGCTTCACTCCCTATCTTTTTCCCCGACACACAGACCTACGTCAAAGATTGTGGTCCACTGTAGCTTCACTAAGGCTTCACTCCCTCTCTTTTTCCCCGGAACACAGAACTACATTAAAGATTGCGGTCCACTGTAGCTTCGTTAAGGGTTCACTTCCTCTTTTTTTCCCCGACACACAGACCTACGTCAAAGATTGCGGTCCACTGTAGCTTCGTTAAGGCTTCACTTCCTCTCTTTTCCCCCGACACACAGAACTACGTCAAAGATTGCGGTCCACTCTAGCTTCACTAAGGCTTCACTCCCTCTCTTTTCCCCCGACACACAGACCTACGTCAACGATTGCGGTCCACTGCAGCTTCGTTAGGGCTTCACTCCCTCTCTTTTTCCCCGACACAGAGATATACGTCAAAAATTGCGGTCCACTATGGCTTCGTTATATCCTCACTCCCTCTCATTTTCCCCGACACACAGACCTACGTCAAAGATTGCGGTCCACTGTAGCTTCACTCCCTCTCTTTTCCCCCCCCACACAAACCTACCTTCAAAGACTGTGGTCCACTGTAGCTTCGTTAAAGCTTCACTCCCTCTCTTTTCCCCCGACGCACAGACCTACGTCAAAGATTGCGGTCCACTGTAGCTTCGTTAAGGCTTCACTCCCTATCTTTTTCCCCGACACACAGACCTACGTCAAAGATTGTGGTTCACTGTAGCTTCGTTAAGGCTTCACTCCCTCTCTTTTTCCCCGATACATAGACCTACGTCAAAGATTGTGGTACACTGCAGCTTCGTTAAGGCTTCACTCCCTCTCTTTTTGCCCGACACACAGACTTACGTCAAAGATTGTGGTCCACTGTAGCTTCGTTAAGGCTTCACTCCCTTTCTTTTTCCCCGACACAGAGATCTACGTCAAAAATTGCGGTCCACTATGGCTTTGTTATATCCTCACTCCCTCTCATTTTCCCCGACACACAGACCTACGTCAAAGATTGTGGTCCACTGTAGCTTCGCTAAAGCTTCACTCCCTCTCTTTTTCCCCGCCACACAAACCTACCTTCAAAGACTGTGGTCCACTGTAGCTTCGCTAAAGCTTCACTCCCTCTCTTTTCCCCCGACGCACAGACCTACGTCAAAGATTGCGGTCCACTGTAGCTTCGTTAGGGCTTCACTCCCTCTCTTTTTCCCCGTCACACAGACCTACGTCAAAGATTGTGGTCCACTGTAGCTTCGTTAAGGCTTCACTCCTTCTCTTTTTCCCCGACACACAGAACTACGTCAAAGATTGCGGTCCACTGTAGCTTCGTTAAGGCTTCACTCCCTATCTTTTTCCCCGACACACCGACCTACGTCAAAGATTGTGGTTCAATGTAGCTTCGTTAAGTCTTCACTCCCTATCTTTTTCCCCGACACACAGACCTACGTCAAAGATTGTGGTCCACTGTAGCTTCGTTAAGGCTTCACTCCCTATCTTTTTCCCCGACACACAGACCTACGTCAAAGATTGTGGTCCACTGTAGCTTCACTAAGGCTTCACTCCCTCTCTTTTTCCCCGGCACACAGAACTACATTAAAGATTGCGGTCCACTGTAGCTTCGTTAAGGCTTCACTTCCTCTTTTTTCCCCGACACACAGACCTACGTCAAAGATTGCGGTGCACTGTAGCTTCGTTAAGGCTTCACTTCCTCTCTTTTCCCCCGACACACATAACTACGTCAAAGATTGCGGTCCACTGTAGCTTCACTAAGGCTTCACTCCCTCTCTTTTCCCCCGACACACAGACCTACGTCAACGATTGCGGTCCACTGTAGCTTCGTTAGGGCTTCACTCCCTCTCTTTTTCCCCGACACAGAGATCTACGTCAAAAATTGCGGTCCACTATGGCTTCGTTATATCCTCACTCCCTCTCATTTTCTCCGACACACAGACCTACGTCAAAGATTGCGGTCCACTGTAGCTTCGCTAAAGCTTCACTCCCTCTCTTTTTCCCCGCCACACAAACCTACCTTCAAAGACTGTGGTCCACTGTAGCTTCGTTAAAGCTTCATTCCCTCTCTTTTCCCCTGACGCACAGACCTACGTCAAAGATTGTGGTCCACTGTAGCTTCGTTAGGGCTTCACTCCCTCTCTTTTTCCCCGTCACACAGACCTACGTCAAAGATTGTGGTCCACTGTAGCTTCGTTAAGGCTTCACTCCTTCTCTTTTTCCCCGACACACAGAACTACGTCAAAGATTGCGGTCCACTGTAGCTTCGTTAAGGCTTCACTCCCTATCTTTTTCCCCCACACACAGACCTACGTCAAAGATTGCGGTTCACTGTAGCTTCGTTAAGGCTTCACTCCCTATCTTTTTCCCCGACACACAGACCTACGTCAAAGATTGTGGTACACTGTAGCTTCGTTAAAGCTTCACTCCCTATCTTTTTCCCCGACACACAGACTTACGTCAAAGATTGTGGTCCACTGTAGCTTCGTTAAGGCTTCACTCCCTCTCTTTTTCCCCGACACACAAACTTACGTCAAAGATTGTGGTCCACTGTAGCTTCGTTAAGGCTTCACTCCCTTTCTTTTTCCCCGACACAGAGATCTACGTCAAAAATTGCGGTCCATTATGGCTTCGTTATATCCTCACTCCCTCTCATTTTCCCCGACACACAGACCTACGTCAAAGATTGCGGTCCACTGTAGCTTCGCTAAAGCTTCACTCCCTCTCTTTTTCCCCGCCACACAAACCTACCTTCAAAGACTGTGGTCCACTGTAGCTTCGTTAAAGCTTCACTCCCTCTCTTTTCCCCCGACGCACAGACCTACGTCAAAGATTGCGGTCCACTGTAGCTTCGTTAGGGCTTCACTCCCTCACTCCCTCTCTTTTCCCCCGACGCACAGACCTACGTCAAAGATTGCGGTCCACTGTAGCTTCGTTAGGGCTTCACTCCCTCTCTTTTTCCCCGTCACACAGACCTACGTCAAAGATTGTGGTCCACTGTAGCTTCGTTAAGGCTTCACTCCTTCTCTTTTTCCCCGACACACAGAACTACGTCAAAGATTGCGGTCCACTGTAGCTTCGTTAAGGCTTCACTCCCTATCTTTTTCCCAGACACACAGACCTACGTCAAAGATTGTGGTTGGTTCACTGTAGCTTCGCTAAGGCTTCACTCCCTATCTTTTTCCCCGACACACAGACCTACGTCAAAGATTGTGGTCTACTGTAGCTTCGTTTAGGCTTCACTCCCTATCTTTTTCCCCGACACACAGACTTACGTCAAAGATTGTGGTCCACTGTAGCTTCGTTAAGGCTTCACTCCCTATCTTTTACCCCGACACACAGACTTACGTCAAAGATTGTGGTCCACTGTAGCTTCGTTAAGGCTTCACTCCCTTTCTTTTTCCCCGAAACACAGAACTACGTCAAAGATTGTGGTCCACTGTAGCTTCGTTAAGGCTTCATTCCCTATCTTTTTCCCCGACACGCAGACCTACGTCAAAGATTGCAGTCCACTGTAGCTTTATTAAGGCTTCATTCCCTATCTTTTTCCCCGACACACAGAACTACGTCAAAGATTGTGGTCCATTGTAGCTTCGTTAAGGCTTCACTCCCTCTCTTTTTCCCCGAAACACAGACCTACGTCAAAGATTGTGGTCCACTGTAGCTTCGTTAAGGCTTCACTCCCTATCTTTTTCCCCGACACACAGACCTACGTCAAAGACTGTGGTCCACTGTAGCTTCGTTAAAGCTTCACTCCCTATCTTTTTCACCGACACACAGACCTACGTCAAAGATTGCGGTCCACTGTAGCTTCGTTAAGGCTTCGCTCCCTATCTTTTTCCCCGACACACAGACCTATTTTAGATTGCGGTCCACTATAGCTTCGCTAGGGCTTCACCCCCTCTCTTTTCCCCCGACACACAGACCTACGTCAAAGATTGTGGTCCACTGTAGCTTCGTTAAGGCTTCACTCCCTATCTTTTTCCCCGACACACAAACCGACGTCAAAGATTGTGGTCCACTGTAGCTTCGCTAAGACTTCACTCCCTCTCTTTTTCCCCGACACACAGACCTACGTCAAAGATTTCAGTCCACTCTAGCGTCGTTCAGGCTTCACTCCCTATCTTTTTTCCCCGACACACAGACCTACATCAAAGATTGTGGTCCACTGTAGCTTCGTTAAGGCTTCACTCCCTCTCTTTGTCCCCGACACACAGACCTACGTCAAAGATTGCAGTCCATTGTAGCTTCGGTAGGGCTTCACTCCCTTTCTTTTTCCCCGACACACAGACCTACGTCAAAAGATTGAGGTCCACTGTAGCTTCGTTAAGGCTTCACTCCCTCTCTTTTTCCCCGACACACAGACCTACGTCAAAGATTGCGGTCCACTGTAGCTTCGTTAAGGCTTCACTCCCTCTCTTTGTCCCCGACACACAGACCTACGTCAAAGATTGCGGTCCACTGTAGCTTCGCTAAGGCTTCACTCCCTATCTTTTCCCCCCGACACACAGACCTACGTCAAATATTGTGGTCCACTGTGGCTTCGTTAAGGCTTCACTCCCTATCGTTTTCCCCGACACACAGACCGACGTCAAAGATTGTGGTCCACTGTAGCTTCGTTAAGGCTTCACTCCCTATCTTTTTCCCCGAACACAGACCTACGTCAAAGATTCCGGTACACTGTAGCTTCGTTAAGGCTTCACTCCTTCTCATTTTTCCCGACACACAGACCTACGTCAAAGATTGTGGTCCACTGTAGCTTCGTTAAGGCTTCACTCCCTCTCTTTTTCCCCGACACACAGAACTACATCAAAGATTGCGGTCCACTGTAGCTTCGTTAAGGCTTCACTTCCTCTTTTTTTTCCCCGACACACAGACCTACGTCAAAGATTGCGGTCCACTGTAGCTTCGTTAAGGCTTCACTTCCTCTCTTTTCCCCCGACACACAGACCTACGTCAAAGATTGCGGTCCACTGCAGCTTCGTTAGGGCTTCACTCCCTCTCTTTTTCCCCGACACAGAGATCTACGTCAAAGATTGCGATCCACTGTAGCTTCGTTAAGGCTTCACTCCCTCTCTTTTCTCCCGACACACAGACCTATTTTAGATTGTGGTCCACTGTAGCTTCGTTAGGGCTTCACTCCCTTTCTTTTTCCCCGACACACAGACCTACGTCAAAGATTGTGGTCCACTGTAGCTTCGTTAAGGTTTCACTCCCTCTCTTTTTCCCCGGCACACAGACCTACATTAAAGATTGCGGTCCACTGTAGCTTCGCTAAGGATTCACTTCCTCTCTTTTTCCCCGACACACAGACCTACGTCAAAGATTGCGGTCCACTGTAGCTTCGTTAAGGCTTCACTTCCTCTCTTTTCCCCCGACACACAGAACTACGTCAAAGATTGCGGTCCACTGTAGCTTCACTAAGGCTTCACTACCTCTCTTTTCCCCCGACACACAGACCTACGTCAACGATTGCGGTCCACTGCAGCTTCGTTAAGGCTTCACTCCCTCTCTTTTTCCCCGACACAGAGATCTACGTCAAAAATTACGGTCCACTATGGCTTCGTTATATCCTCACTCCCTCTCATTTTCCCCGACACACAGACCTACGTCAAAGATTGCGGTCCACTGTAGCTTCGCTAAAGCTTCACTCCCTCTCTTTTTCCCCGCCACACAAACCTACCTTCAAAGACTGTGGTCCACTGTAGCTTCGTTAAAGCTTCACTCCCTCTCTTTTCCCCCGACGCACAGACCTACGTCAAAGATTGCGGTCCACTGTAGCTTCGTTAGGGCTTCACTCCCTCTCTTTTTCCCCGTCACACAGACCTACGTCAAAGATTGTGGTCCACTGTAGATTCGTTAAGGCTTCACTCCTTCTCTTTTTCCCCGACACACAGAACTACGTCAAAGATTGCGGTCCACTGTAGCTTCGTTAAGGCTTCACTCCCTATCTTTTTCCCCGACACACAGACCTACGTCAAAGATTGTGGTTCACTCTAGCTTCGTTAAGGCTTCACTCCCTATCTTTTTCCCCGACACACAGACCTACGTAAAAGATTGTGGTCCACTGTAGCTTCGTTAAGGCTTCACTCCCTATCTTTTTCCCCGACACACAGACCTACGTCAAAGATTGTGGTTCACTGTAGCTTCACTAAGGCTTCACTCCCTCTCTTTTTCCCCGGCACACAGAACTACATTAAAGATTGCGGTCCACTGTAGCTTCGTTAAGGCTTCACTTCCTCTTTTTTTCCCCCGACACACAGACCTACGTCAAAGATTGCGGTCCACTGTAGCTTCGTTAAGGCTTCACTTCCTCTCTTTTCCCCCGACACACAGAACTACGTCAAAGATTGCGGTCCACTCTAGCTTCACTAAGGCTTCACTCCCTCTCTTTTCCCCCGCCACACAGACCTACGTCAACGATTGCGGTCCACTGCAGCTTCGTTAGGGCTTCACTCCCTCTCTTTTTCCCCGACACAGAGATCTACGTCAAAAATTGCGGTCCACTATGGCTTCGTTATATCCTCACTCCCTCTCTTTTCCCCGACACACAGACCTACGTCAAAGATTGCGGTCCACTGTAGCTTCGCTAAAGCTTCACTCCCTATCTTTTTCCCCGACACACAGACCTACGTCAAAGATTGTGGTCCACTGTAGCTTCACTAAGGCTTCACTCCCTCTCTTTTTCCCCGGAACACAGAACTACATTAAATATTGCGGTCCACTGTAGCTTCGTTAAGGGTTCACTTCCTCTTTTTTTCCCCGACACACAGACCTACGTCAAAGATTGCGGTCCACTGTAGCTTCGTTAAGGCTTCACTTCCTCTCTTTTCCCCCGACACACAGAACTACGTCAAAGATTGCGGTCCACTCTAGCTTCACTAAGGCTTCACTCCCTCTCTTTTCCCCCGACACACAGACCTACGTCAACGATTGCGGTCCACTGCAGCTTCGTTAGGGCTTCACTCCCTCTCTTTTTCCCCGACACAGAGATATACGTCAAAAATTGCGGTCCACTATGGCTTCGTTATATCCTCACTCCCTCTCATTTTCCCCGACACACAGACCTACGTCAAAGATTGCGGTCCACTGTAGCTTCACTCCCTCTCTTTTCCCCCCCACACAAACCTACCTTCAAAGACTGTGGTCCACTGTAGCTTCGTTAAAGCTTCACTCCCTCTCTTTTCCCCCGACGCACAGACCTACGTCAAAGATTGCGGTCCACTGTAGCTTCGTTAAGGCTTCACTCCCTATCTTTTTCCCCGACACACAGACCTACGTCAAAGATTGTGGTTCACTGTAGCTTCGTTAAGGCTTCACTCCTTCTTTTTTTCCCCGACACACAGAACTACGTCAAAGATTGTGGTCCACTGTAGCTTCGTTAAGGCTTCACTCCCTATCTTTTTCCCCGACACACAGACCTACGTCAAAGATTGTGGTTCACTGTAGCTTCGTTAAGGCTTCACTCCCTCTCTTTTTCCCCGATACATAGACCTACGTCAAAGATTGTGGTACACTGCAGCTTCGTTAAGGCTTCACTCCCTCTCTTTTTGCCCGACACACAGACTTACGTCAAAGATTGTGGTCCACTGTAGCTTCGTTAAGGCTTCACTCCCTTTCTTTTTCCCCGACACAGAGATCTACGTCAAAAATTGCGGTCCACTATGGCTTTGTTATATCCTCACTCCCTCTCATTTTCCCCGACACACAGACCTACGTCAAAGATTGTGGTCCACTGTAGCTTCGCTAAAGCTTCACTCCCTCTCTTTTTCCCCGCCACACAAACCTACCTTCAAAGACTGTGGTCCACTGTAGCTTCGCTAAAGCTTCACTCCCTCTCTTTTCCCCCGACGCACAGACCTACGTCAAAGATTGCGGTCCACTGTAGCTTCGTTAGGGCTTCACTCCCTCTCTTTTTCCCCGTCACACAGACCTACGTCAAAGATTGTGGTCCACTGTAGCTTCGTTAAGGCTTCACTCCTTCTCTTTTTCCCCGACACACAGAACTACGTCAAAGATTGCGGTCCACTGTAGCTTCGTTAAGGCTTCACTCCCTATCTTTTTCCCCGACACACCGACCTACGTCAAAGATTGTGGTTCACTGTAGCTTCGTTAAGGCTTCACTCCCTATCTTTTTCCCCGACACACAGACCTACGTCAAAGATTGTGGTCCACTGTAGCTTCGTTAAGGCTTCACTCCCTATCTTTTTCCCCGACACACAGACCTACGTCAAAGATTGTGGTCCACTGTAGCTTCACTAAGGCTTCACTCCCTCTCTTTTTCCCCGGCACACAGAACTACATTAAAGATTGCGGTCCACTGTAGCTTCGTTAAGGCTTCACTTCCTCTTTTTTCCCCGACACACAGACCTACGTCAAAGATTGCGGTGCACTGTAGCTTCGTTAAGGCTTCACTTCCTCTCTTTTCCCCCGACACACATAACTACGTCAAAGATTGCGGTCCACTGTAGCTTCACTAAGGCTTCACTCCCTCTCTTTTCCCCCGACACACAGACCTACGTCAACGATTGCGGTCCACTGTAGCTTCGTTAGGGCTTCACTCCCTCTCTTTTTCCCCGACACAGAGATCTACGTCAAAAATTGCGGTCCACTATGGCTTCGTTATATCCTCACTCCCTCTCATTTTCTCCGACACACAGACCTACGTCAAAGATTGCGGTCCACTGTAGCTTCGCTAAAGCTTCACTCCCTCTCTTTTTCCCCGCCACACAAACCTACCTTCAAAGACTGTGGTCCACTGTAGCTTCGTTAAAGCTTCATTCCCTCTCTTTTCCCCTGACGCACAGACCTACGTCAAAGATTGTGGTCCACTGTAGCTTCGTTAGGGCTTCACTCCCTCTCTTTTTCCCCGTCACACAGACCTACGTCAAAGATTGTGGTCCACTGTAGCTTCGTTAAGGCTTCACTCCTTCTCTTTTTCCCCGACACACAGAACTACGTCAAAGATTGCGGTCCACTGTAGCTTCGTTAAGGCTTCACTCCCTATCTTTTTCCCCCACACACAGACCTACGTCAAAGATTGCGGTTCACTGTAGCTTCGTTAAGGCTTCACTCCCTATCTTTTTCCCCGACACACAGACCTACGTCAAAGATTGTGGTACACTGTAGCTTCGTTAAAGCTTCACTCCCTATCTTTTTCCCCGACACACAGACTTACGTCAAAGATTGTGGTCCACTGTAGCTTCGTTAAGGCTTCACTCCCTCTCTTTTTCCCCGACACACAAACTTACGTCAAAGATTGTGGTCCACTGTAGCTTCGTTAAGGCTTCACTCCCTTTCTTTTTCCCCGACACAGAGATCTACGTCAAAAATTGCGGTCCATTATGGCTTCGTTATATCCTCACTCCCTCTCATTTTCCCCGACACACAGACCTACGTCAAAGATTGCGGTCCACTGTAGCTTCGCTAAAGCTTCACTCCCTCTCTTTTTCCCCGCCACACAAACCTACCTTCAAAGACTGTGGTCCACTGTAGCTTCGTTAAAGCTTCACTCCCTCTCTTTTCCCCCGACGCACAGACCTACGTCAAAGATTGCGGTCCACTGTAGCTTCGTTAGGGCTTCACTCCCTCACTCCCTCTCTTTTCCCCCGACGCACAGACCTACGTCAAAGATTGCGGTCCACTGTAGCTTCGTTAGGGCTTCACTCCCTCTCTTTTTCCCCGTCACACAGACCTACGTCAAAGATTGTAGTCCACTGTAGCTTCGTTAAGGCTTCACTCCTTCTCTTTTTCCCCGACACACAGAACTACGTCAAAGATTGCGGTCCACTGTAGCTTCGTTAAGGCTTCACTCCCTATCTTTTTCCCAGACACACAGACCTGTGTCAAAGATTGTGGTTGGTTCACTGTAGCTTCGCTAAGGCTTCACTCCCTATCTTTTTCCCCGCCACACAGACCTACGTCAAAGATTGTGGTCTACTGTAGCTTCGTTTAGGCTTCACTCCCTATCTTTTTCCCCGACACACAGACTTACGTCAAAGATTGTGGTCCACTGTAGCTTCGTTAAGGCTTCACTCCCTATCTTTTACCCCGACACACAGACTTACGTCAAAGATTGTGGTCCACTGTAGCTTCGTTAAGGCTTCACTCCCTTTCTTTTTCCCCGAAACACAGAACTACGTCAAAGATAGTGGTCCACTGTAGCTTCGTTAAGGCTTCATTCCCTATCTTTTTCCCCGACACGCAGACCTACGTCAAAGATTGCAGTCCACTGTAGCTTTATTAAGGCTTCATTCCCTATCTTTTTCCCCGACACACAGAACTACGTCAAAGATTGTGGTCCATTGTAGCTTCGTTAAGGCTTCACTCCCTCTCTTTTTCCCCGAAACACAGACCTACGTCAAAGATTGTGGTCCACTGTAGCTTCGTTAAGGCTTCACTCCCTATCTTTTTCCCCGACACACAGACCTACGTCAAAGACTGTGGTCCACTGTAGCTTCGTTAAAGCTTCACTCCCTATCTTTTTCACCGACACACAGACCTACGTCAAAGATTGCGGTCCACTGTAGCTTCGTTAAGGCTTCGCTCCCTATCTTTTTCCCCGACACACAGACCTATTTTAGATTGCGGTCCACTATAGCTTCGCTAGGGCTTCACCCCCTCTCTTTTCCCCCGACACACAGACCTACGTCAAAGATTGTGGTCCACTGTAGCTTCGTTAAGGCTTCACTCCCTATCTTTTTCCCCGACACACAAACCGACGTCAAAGATTGTGGTCCACTGTAGCTTCGCTAAGACTTCACTCCCTCTCTTTTTCCCCGACACACAGACCTACGTCAAAGATTTCAGTCCACTCTAGCGTCGTTCAGGCTTCACTCCCTATCTTTTTTCCCCGACACACAGACCTACGTCAAAGATTGTGGTCCACTGTAGCTTCGTTAAGGCTTCACTCCCTCTCTTTGTCCCCGACACACAGACCTACGTCAAAGATTGCAGTCCATTGTAGCTTCGGTAGGGCTTCACTCCCTTTCTTTTTCCCCGACACACAGACCTACGTCAAAAGATTGAGGTCCACTGTAGCTTCGTTAAGGCTTCACTCCCTCTCTTTTTCCCCGACACACAGACCTACGTCAAAGATTGCGGTCCACTGTAGCTTCGTTAAGGCTTCACTCCCTCTCTTTGTCCCCGACACACAGACCTACGTCAAAGATTGCGGTCCACTGTAGCTTCGCTAAGGCTTCACTCCCTATCTTTTCCCCCCGACACACAGACCTACGTCAAATATTGTGGTCCACTGTGGCTTCGTTAAGGCTTCACTCCCTATCGTTTTCCCCGACACACAGACCGACGTCAAAGATTGTGGTCCACTGTAGCTTCGTTAAGGCTTCACTCCCTATCTTTTTCCCCGACACACAGACCTACGTCAAAGATTGTGGTCCACTGTAGCTTCGTTAAAGCTTCACTCCCTATCTTTTTCCTCAACACACAGACTTACGTCAAAGATTGTGGTCCACTGTAGCTTCGTTAAGGCTTCACTCCCTATCTTTTTCCCCGACACACAGACCTACGTCAAAGATTGTGGTCCACTGTAGCTTCGTTAAGGCTTCACTCCCTATCTCTTTCCCCGACACACAGACTTACGTCAAAGATTGTGGTCCACTGTAGCTTCGTTAAGACTTCACTCCCTATCTTTTTCCCCAACACACAGACCTACGTCAAAGATTGTGGTCCACTGTAGCTTCGTTAAGGCTTCACTCCCTATCTTTTTCCCCGACACACAGACCTACGTCAAAGATTGTGGTCCACTGTAGCTTCGTTAAGGCTTCACTCCCTCTCTTTTTCCCCGACACACAGACCTATGTCAAAGATTGTGGTCCACTGTAGCTTCGTTAAGGCTTCACTCCCTATCTTTTTCCCCGACACACAGACCTACGTCAAAGATTGTGGACCACTGTAGCTTCGTTAAGGCTTCACTCCCTCTCTTTTTCCCCGACACACAGACCTACGTCAAAGATTGCGGTCCACTGTAGCTTCGTTAAGGCTTCACTCCCTATCTTTTTCCCCGACACACAGACCTACGTCAAAGATTGCGTTCCACTGTAGCTTCGTTAAAGCTTCACTCCCTCTCTTTTCCCCCGACACACAGACCTATTTTAGATTGCGGTCCACTGTAGCTTCGTTAGGGCTTCACTCCCTTTCTTTTTCCCCGACACACAGAACTACGTCAAAGATTGTGGTCCACTATAGCTTCGTTAAGGCTTCACTCCCTCTCTTTTTCCCCGACACACAGAACTACATGAAAGATTGCGGTCCACTGTAGGTTCGTTAAGGCTTCACTTCCTCTTTTTTTCCCCGACACACAGACCTACGTCAAAGATTGCGGTCCACTGTAGCTTCGCTAAGGCTTCACTTCCTCTCTTTTCCCTCGACACACAGAACTACGTCAAAGATTGTGGTCCACTGTAGCTTCACTAAGGCTTCACTCCCTCTCTTTTCCCCCGACACACAGACCTACGTCAAAGATTGCGGTCCACTGCAGCTTCGTTAGGGCTTCACTCCCTCTCTTTTCCCCCGACACAGAGATCTACGTCAAAAATTGCGGTCCACTATGGCTTCGTTATATCCTCACTCCCTCTCATTTTCCCCGACACACAGACTTACGTCAAAGATTGTCGTCCACTGTACTTCGTTAAAGCTTCACTCCCTCTCTTTTCCCCCGACGCACAGACCTACGTCAAAGATTGCGGTCCACTGTAGCTTCGTTAGGGCTTCACTCCCTCTCTTTTTCCCCGACACACAGACCTACGTCAAAGATTGTGGTCCACTGTAGCTTTGTGAAGCCTTAACTCCCTCTCTTTTTCCAGGACACACAGACCTACGTCACAGATTGCGGTCCTTTGTAGCTTCGTTAAGGCTTCACTTTCTCTGTTTTCCCTCGACACACAGACCTACGTCAAAGATTGTGGTCCACTCTAGCTTTGTTAAAGCTTCACTCTCTCTATTTTTCCTCGACACACAGACCTACGTCAAAGATTGTGGTCCACTGTAGCTTCGTTAAAGCTTCACTCCCTCTCTTTTTCCCCGACACACAGACCTACGTCAAAGATTGCAGTTCACTGTAGCTTCGTTAGGGCTTCACTCCCTCTCTTTTTCCCCGACACAGAGACCTACCTCAAAAATTGCGGTCCACTATAGCTTCGTTATAGCCTCACTCCCTCTCATTTTCCCCGACACACAGACCTACGTCAAAGATTGCGGTCCACTGTAGCTTCGCTAAAGCTTCACTCCCTCTCTTTTTCCCCGACACACAGACTTACGTCAAAGATTGCGGTCCACTGTAGCTTCGTTAGGGCTTCACTCCCTATCTTTTTCCCCGACACACAGACCTACGTCAAAGATTGTGGTCCACTGTAGCTTCGTGAAGGCTTCACTCCCTCTCTTTTTCAAGGACACAGAGACCTACGTCAAAGATTGTGGTCCACTGTAGCTTCGTTAAGGCTTCACTTCCTCTCCTTTTCCCCGACACAGAGACCTACGTCAAAGATTGCGGTCCACTGTTGCTTCGTTAAGGTTACACTTTCTCTCTTTTCCCCCGACACACAAACCTACGTGAAAGATTGTGGTCCACTGTAGCTTCGTTAAAGCTTCACTCCCTCTCTTTTTTCCCCGACACAGAGACCTACGTCAAAGATTGTAGTCCACTGTAGCTTCGTTAAGGCTTCACTTCCTCTCTTTTCCCCCGACACACAGACCTACGTCAAAGATTGTGGTCCACTGTAGCTTCGTTAAGGCTTCACTTCCTCTCTTTTCCCCCGACACACAGACCTACGTCAAAGATTGTGGTCCACTGTAGCTTCGTTAAAGCTTCACTCCCTCTATTTTTCCTCGACACACAGACCTACGTCAAAGATTGCGGTCCACTGTAGCTTCGTTAGGGCTTCACTCCCTCTCTTTTTCCCCGACACACAGACCTACGTCAAAGATTGTGGTCCACTGTAGCTTCGTGAAGGCTTCACTCCCTCTCTTTTTCCCGGACACACAGACCTACGTCAAAGATTGTAGTCCACTGTAGCTTCGCTAAGGCTTCACTCCCTCTCTTTTTCCCCGACACACAGACCTACGTCAAAGATTGCGGTCCACTGTTGCTTCGTTAAGGTTACACTTTCTCTCTTTTCTTCCGACACACAGACCTACGTCAAAGATCGTGGTCCACTGTGGCTTCACTTTCTCTTTTTTTCCCCGACACACAGACCTACGTCAAATATTGCGATCCACTGTAGCTTCGTTAACGCTTCACTTCCTCTCTTATCCCCCGACACACAGACCTACGTCAAAGATTGCGGTCCACTGTAGCTTCGTTAGGGCTTCACTCCCTATCTTTTTCCCCGACACACAGACCTACGTCAAAGATTGTGGTCCACTATAGCTTCGTGAAGGCTTCACTCCCTCTCTTTTTCCCGGACACAGAGACCTACGTCAAAGATTGCGGTCCACTGTAGCTTCGTTAAGGCTTCACTTCCTCTCCTTTTCCCCGACACAGAGACCTACGTCAAAGATTGCGGTCCACTGTTGCTTCGTTAAGGTTACACTTTCTCTCTTTTCCCCGACACACAAACCTACGTGAAAGATTGTGGTCCACTGTAGCTTCGTTAAAGCTTCACTCCCTCTCTTTTTTCCCCGACACACAGACCTACGTCAAAGATTGTAGTCCACTGTAGCTTCGTTAAGGCTTCACTTCCTCTCTTTTCCCCCGACACACAGAACTACGTCAAAGATTGTGGTCCACTGTAGGTTCGTTAAGGCTTCACTTCCTCTCTTTTCCCCCGACACACAGACCTACGTCAAAGATTGTGGTCCACTGTAGCTTCGCTAAAGCTTCACTCCCTCTATTTTTCCTCGACACACAGATCTACGTCAAAGATTGCGGTCCACTGTAGCTTCGTTAGGGCTTCACTCCCTCTCTTTTTCCCCGACACACAGACCTACGTCAAAGATTGTGGTCCACTGTAGCTTCGTTAAAGCTTCACTCCCTCTATTTTTCCCGGACACACAGACCTATGTCAAAGATTGTAGTCCACTGTAGCTTCGCTAAGGCTTCACTCCCTCTCTTTTTCCCCGACACACAGACCTACGTCAAAGATTGCGGTCCACTGTTGCTTCGTTAAGGTTACACTTTCTCTCCTTTCTTCCGACACACAGACCTACGTCAAAGATTGCGGTCCACTGTAGCTGCCTTAAGGCTTCACTCCCTCTCCTTTTCCCCGACACACAGACCTACCTCAAAGATTGCGGTCCACTGTCGCTTCGCTAAGGCTTCACTTCCTCTCTTTTTCCCCGACACACAGACCTACGTCAAAGATTGTGGTCCACTGTAGCTTCGTTAAGGCTTCATTCCCTCCTTTTCCCCGACACACATACCTACGTCAAAGATTGTGGTCCACTGTAACTTCCTTAAGGCTTCACTCCCTCTCATTTTCCCCGACACACAGACCTACGTCAAAGATTGCGGTCCACTGTAGCTTCGCTAAAGCTTCACTCCCTCTCTTTTTCCCCGCCACACAAACCTACCTTCAAAGACTGTGGTCCACTGTAGCTTCGCTAAAGCTTCACTCCCTATCTTTTCTCCCGACGCACAGACCTACGTCAAAGATTGCGGTCCACTGTAGCTTCGTTAGGGCTTCACTCCCTCTCTTTTTCCACGACACACAGACCTACGTCAAAGATTGTGGTCCACTGTAGCTTCGTTAAGGCTTCACTCCTTCTCTTTTTCCCCGACACACAGAACTACGTCAAAGATTGCGGTCCACTGTAGCTTCGTTAAGGCTTCACTCCCTATCTTTTTCCCCGACACACAGACCTACGTCAAAGATTGTGGTTCACTGTAGCTTCGTTAAGGCTTCACTCCCTATCTTTTTCCCCGACACACAGACCTACGTCAAAGATTGTGGTCCACTGTAGCTTCGTTAAGGCTTCACTCCCTATCTTTTTCCCCGACACACAGACCTACGTCAAAGATTGTGGTCCACTGTAGCTTCACTAAGGCTTCACTCCCTCTCTTTTTCCCCGGCACACAGAACTACATTAAAGATTGCGGTCCACTGTAGCTTCGTTAAGGCTTCACTTCCTCTTTTATTCCCCGACACACAGACCTACGTCAAAGATTGCGGTCCACTGTAGCTTCGTTAAGGCTTCACTTCCTCTCTTTTCCCCCGACACACATAACTACGTCAAAGATTGCGGTCCACTCTAGCTTCACTAAGGCTTCACTCCCTCTCTTTTCCCCCGACACACAGACCTACGTCAACGATTGCGGTCCACTGTAGCTTCGTTAGGGCTTCACTCCCTCTCTTTTTCCCCGACACAGAGATCTACGTCAAAAATTGCGTCCACTATGGCTTCGTTATATCCTCACTCCCTCTCATTTTCCCAGACACACAGACCTACGTCAAAGATTGCGGTCCACTGTAGCTTCGCTAAAGCTTCACTCCCTCTCTTTTTCCCCGCCACACAAACCTACCTTCAAAGACTGTGGTCCACTGTAGCTTCGTTAAAGCTTCATTCCCTCTCTTTTCCCCTGACGCACAGACCTACGTCAAAGATTGCGGTCCACTGTAGCTTCGTTAGGGCTTCACTCACTCTCTTTTTCCCCGTCACACAGACCTACGTCAAAGATTGTGGTCCACTGTAGCTTCGTTAAGGCTTCACTCCTTCTCTTTTTCCCCGACACACAGAACTACGTCAAAGATTGCGGTCCACTGTAGCTTCGTTAAGGCTTCACTCCCTATCTTTTTCCCCGACACACAGACCTACGTCAAAGATTGCGGTTCACTGTAGCTTCGTTAAGGCTTCACTCCCTATCTTTTTCCCCGAGACACAGACCTACGTCAAAGATTGTGGTACACTGTAGCTTCGTTAATGCTTCACTCCCTATCTTTTTCCCCGACACACAGACTTACGTCAAAGATTGTGGTCCACTGTAGCTTCGTTAAGGCTTCACTCCCTATCTTTTTCCCCGACACACAGACCTACGTCAAAGATTGTGGTCCACTGTAGCTTCGTTAAGGCTTCACTCCCTTTCTTTTTCCCCGACACAGAGATCTACGTCAAAAATTGCGGTCCATTATGGCTTCGTTATATCCTCACTCCCTCTCATTTTCCACGACACACAGACCTACGTCAAAGATTGCGGTCCACTGTAGCTTCGCTAAAGCTTCACTCCCTCTCTTTTTCCCCGCCACACAAACCTACCTTCAAAGACTGTGGTCCACTGTAGCTTCGTTAAAGCTTCACTCCCTCTCTTTTCCCCCGACGCACAGACCTACGTCAAAGATTGCGGTCCACTGTAGCTTCGTTAGGGCTTCACTCCCTCTCTTTTTCCCCGTCACACAGACCTACGTCAAAGATTGTGGTACACTGTAGCTTCGTTAAGGCTTCACTCCTTCTCTTTTTCCCCGACACACAGAACTACGTCAAAGATTGCGGTCCACTGTAGCTTCGTTAAGGCTTCACTCCCTATCTTTTTCACCGACACACAGACCTACGTCAAAGATTGTGGTTCACTGTAGCTTCGCTAAGGCTTCACTCCCTATCTTTTTCCCCGACACACAGACCTACGTCAAAGATTGTGGTCCACTGTAGCTTCGTTAAGGCTTCACTCCCTATCTTTTTCCCCGACACACAGACTTACGTCAAAGATTGTGGTCCACTGTAGCTTCGTTAAGGCTTCACTCCCTATCTTTTTCCCCGACACACAGACTTACGTCAAAGATTGTGGTCCACTGTAGCTTCGTTAAGGCTTCACTCCCTCTCTTTTTCCCCGACACACAGACCTACGTCAAAGATTGTGGTCCACTGTAGCTTCGTTAAGGCTTCACTCCCTATCTTTTTCCCCGACACACAGACCTACGTCAAAGATTGCGGTCCACTGTAGCTTCGTTAAAGCTTCACTCCCTCTCTTTTCCCCCGACACAGACCTATTTTAGATTGCGTCCACTGTAGCTTCGTTAGGGCTTCACTCCCTTTCTTTTTCCCCGACACACAGACCTACGTCAAAGATTGTGGTCCACTGTAGCTTCGTTAAGGCTTCACTCCCTCTCTTTTTCCCCGACACACAGAACTACATGAAAGATTGCGGTCCACTGTAGCTTCGTTAAGGCTTCACTTCCTCTTTTTTTCCCCGACACACAGACCTACGTCAAAGATTGCGGTCCACTGTAGCTTCGCTAAGGCTTCACTTCCTCTCTTTTCCCTCGACACACAGAACTACGTCAAAGATTGTGGTCCACTGTAGCTTCACTAAGGCTTCACTCCCTCTCTTTTCCCCCGACACACAGACCTACGTCAAAGATTGCGGTCCACTGCAGCTTCGTTAGGGCTTCACTCCCTCTCTTTTCCCCCGACACAGAGATCTACGTCAAAAATTGCGGTCCACTATGGCTTCGTTATATCCTCACTCCCTCTCATTTTCCTCGACACACAGACTTACGTCAAAGATTGTGGTCCACTGTAGCTTCGTTAAAGCTTCACTCCCTCTCTTTTCCCCCGACGCACAGACCTACGTCAAAGATTGCGGTCCACCGTAGCTTCGTTAGGGCTTCACTCCCTCTCTTTTTCCTCGACACACAGACCTACGTCAAAGATTGTGGTCCACTGTAGCTTCATGAAGCCTTAACTCCCTCTCTTTTTCCAGGACACACAGACCTACGTCACAGATTGCGGTCCACTGTAGCTTCGTTAAGGCTTCACTTTCTCTGTTTTCCCTCGACATACAGACCTACGTCAAAGATTGTGGTCCACTGTAGCTTTGTTAAAGCTTCACTCTCTCTATTTTTCCTCGACACACAGACCTACGTCAAAGATTGTGGTCCACTGTAGCTTCGTTAAAGCTTCACTCCCTCTCTTTTTCCCCGACACACAGACCTGTGTCAAAGATTGCAGTTCACTGTAGCTTCGTTAGGGCTTCACTCCCTCTCTTTTTCCCCGACACAGAGACCTACGTCAAAAATTGCGGTCCACTATAGCTTCGTTATAGCCTCACTCCCTCTCATTTTCCCCGACACACAGACCTACGTCAAAGATTGTGGTCCACTGTAGCTTCGCTAAAGCTTCACTCCCTCTCTTTTTCCCCGACACACAGACTTACGTCAAAGATTACGGTCCACTGTAGCTTCGTTAGGGCTTCACTCCCTATCTTTTTCCCCGACACACAGACCTACGTCAAAGATTGTGGTCCACTGTAGCTTCGTGAAGGCTTCACTCCCTCTCTTTTTCCCGGACACAGAGACCTACGTCAAAGATTGTGGTCCACTGTAGCTTCGTTAAGGCTTCACTTCCTCTCCTTTTCCCCGACACAGAGACCTACGTCAAAGATTGCGGTCCACTGTTGCTTCGTTAAGGTTACACTTTCTCTCTTTTCCCCCGACACACAAACCTACGTGAAAGATTGTGGTCCACTGTAGCTTCGTTAAAGCTTCACTCCCTCTCTTTTTTCCCCGACACAGAGACCTACGTCAAAGATTGTAGTCCACTGTAGCTTCGTTAAGGCTTCACTTCCTCTCTTTTCCCCCGACACACAGACCTACGTCAAAGATTGTGGTCCACTGTAGCTTCGTTAAGGCTTCACTTCCTCTCTTTTCCCCCGACACACAGACCTACGTCAAAGATTGTGGTCCACTGTAGCTTCGTTAAAGCTTCACTCCCTCTATTTTTCCTCGACACACAGACCTACGTCAAAGATTGTGGTCCACTGTAACTTCCTTAAGGCTTCACTCCCTCTCCTTTTCCCCGACACACATACCTACGTCAAAGATTGTGGTCCACTGTAACTTCCTTAAGGCTTCACTCCCTCTCCTTTTCCCCGACACACAGACATACGTCAAAGATTGTGGTCCACTGTAGCTTCGTTAAGGCTTCACTTCCTCTCTTTTTCCCCGACACACAGACCTACGTCAAAGATTGTGGTCCACTGTAGCTTCGTTAAGGCTTCACTACATCCTTTTTCTCCGACACACAGACCTACGTCAAAGATTGTGGTCCACTGTAGCTTCGTGAAGGCTTCACTCCCTCCCCCCCCCCCCGACACACAGATCTACGTCAAAGATTGTGGTCCACTGTGTACATCGTATTATTGTTGTATTAAGAAAGTGAGTAAGTAAGTAAGTAATGACTTTATTTGAAGAAGGTAACACAGTTAGCAACAATAAGCTAATCTTCCCTGTGACCCTGAAAACAATAATAATCAAATACAGCAAATACAATTTCAAACAATACATACATATTCACAACGAAATATCACAATCTGAGTATAATCAAGGATAAATCCTTGGTATAATGAATATAATCATTCGTTATTTTGTTTTGACATTAAATAATCAGTATATTTCTTTTTGAATAGATCTATGTCTTGAATTAATTTTAAATTAGGAGGTAAAGAATTCCATAAAATAGTTCCGGGGTAGTGAAAAGTTCGTTTCATAAAATTAGAATTTGGTCTTTGGACGAACAAATTTCCCTTTGCAGATGATCTTAATGAATAAACATTAGAATTTGTATTCCTATCAAATAAATTACACAAATAATCAGGAGCAGAATTATTTATACATTTATACATCAAAACACTTTTATGATATTATAATCCATTTTGAATTGACAGCCAACCAAGTTTTTTAAAGTGTTAAACAGTGCTGTTTAGCTTGAACTTTCAAAAGTCTATATAGATACGAATAAATTATTACGCTCCCGAAGTTCGGGAGCGTTAATGGTAGAAGTATGAATATGTACTACATATGGCTGCCAAGCCGGAAATAAATTAAAAGAAAAATCAAGTGACCTAAACCGGAACTCTAGTCGAAATAAAAACGAAACAATGTTCGGTAGCGGATACGAAAACTGTCCGGAGTTTGGAGTTTTAGGTGGTGTTAATTTTAGGCTTGGTATTTTGTAAGCAGGAAGAAAAATTACTGTTCTTCGGGAGCGTTTCAGGTTGCACCTGCCTCATATTATAGACATTCAATATATAATTCCATTTAACATAAATTAGGTTCCATGATTTCGTAGACATACCAGCAAGTAATCTTCAGTTCTGAAGTTTTGCTGTATACTAAAGAAGAAGAACTTCGTCATTCCGGAATCGTGTCTGTCTAGCCCGATATTGATCTTTAACATTATCTTTCATTTCGATTTCTTTCCCCGACACTATAATATCCCTTGAAAATTGCAAAAGTGCCGTTTATTATTTCCTCATAAAAAAAGGCTTTCAATACAAAGTAGCAGCATGTTGACTCTGCGTCAGATAAAACCAAAGTCATGGGTAGATGCCATGTCTATGTGTTATTGTATGGTTATGGTTCATTCGGCTTATTTATTTGGACAATTTGCTATTCAACCATGGCTGATAGAAACACATTCTATTGGAACATTGAAATTGTTCTTTTATCAAATACTTGCCTTGTATTTCTATGTAAATGTTATGGGTAACATTTATAAGATAATTTCTACCAACACCTCAACAACAGGGAAAATGCTGCCGACATTGCTGAAACCAGGTAATATGAGGCAGGTGCAGGCTATATCCTGAATCCTGATTCTTCCCCGTCCAGCAAATTTACGGTGAAGAATAATTATATGATGTACATACATTATTATAGACATGATGAATTGATAAAAGAAAGATTTTTCCTGATCCTGATCCTAAAGGTCGCAATTGACGCTACTGGTCCCCGAGTACTGAATTTTTTCTCTTTGGTGCTTTATTGTCTCACTGTGTAATTTCTCTTTGTACTGGAGTATTGAGTTGCTTAGGCTCAGGATCGGGGTACAGGGCTTGCTAGTTCTGGGAAGCGCCCTGTTCATTTGATGTTTCTCTTTATTGAAGTCTCTAGTCAGGAGATGAAGTAGGTCAAAACTTTCATCTATGGTCTTTAATTGCACTGCGAGTTTGGCTCTCTCATGATCGTAAATGTGGCAATGCAATATGTAGTGTTCAGTGGTTTCTTCTTCTCCACAGTTGCATAGTGGCGTGAGGGACTGACCTATGTTATTCCGGTATGTGTTTAGTCTGCTGTATCCTGTTCTCATCTCTGTCAAAACTCTGCCTATCTGTGGGTTTGGCATATCTAAATGGCTGGCATTTCCAACCATTGGTATCAGGTCATAAAGTTGTCTCCCTGATTCGCTGATAGTCCATCTATTCTGCCATTTTATTTTAGTTGAAGTCTTCACTGCTTGTTTGACATTTGACATGGTGATGACATTATACTGTTCATTTAGGGACATTGACTCTTTTGCTGCTTCCTTTGTCAGTTGGTCTGCTATCTCGTTCCCGGCTATATTAGCGTGGCCTGGGATCCAAGATAGGGTTGTTCGCATTCCGTATCTCATCAATGTCCCTATATTTTCCTTAATGTCGGAGATTGTGTCAATGTAGTTTGATGACTTCCAGTTGAGATTCAGGACACCTACTGCAGTTTGGCTGTCTGACAAGATCTTGATATCAGTGAACCCATCCTTTAATGCAGCTATGCAGTGTTCTAATACCATGAGTATTGCCACAAGCTCTGCCAGCAGTATGGATCATCTTTGCGCTACCGGTCTCTTGAGGCTGATTCCTTCGTTGTCACTTGGATATAGCACTGCTCCAGATCCACATGAGCCATCTTTAAAGGTGACTATTGTAGTGTCTATTGGGTCTCCAATAAGATCTTTTACCACCTCTTTGCTTTCCTCAGTCTGTTCAGCTGTTGTTTATTGGGTCTCCAATAAGATCTTTTACCACCTCTTTGCATTCCTCAGTCTGTTCAGCTGTTGTTTTTTGAGCTACACGAAACTGCAAAATTTTTATTTTTTACTTTCCCCAAAAAAATACCATGCTCTCTTTTTTTTATGAATATCCCAAAGAAAAACCCTTTCAAACAGGATAAACAGCTTGTTCTTTGTTTGCAGCGTATAATTGTTATTCATATTATGCACAACCGTATCTTATATATGATCCTGATTTTTCCCCGTCGCTCTTATATATGATCCTGATTCTTCCCCGTCACTTCCTTATATATGATCCTGATTCTTCCCCGTCACTGTCTTATATATGATCCTGATTCTTCCCCGTCACTTCCTTATATATGATCCTGATTCTTCCCCGTCACTCTTATATATGATCCTGATTCTTCCCCGTCACTGTCTTATATATGATCCTGAATCTTCCCTGTCACTGTCTTATATATGATCCAGATTCTTCCCCGTCATGCACTGTTTTATATATGATCCTGATTCTTCCCCGTCAGTATCTTTATTTTATGTTGTTCACATACAGTTTATTCCGTCTTACACGAAAATCGGAGGTGTGCGTATTTGTAAAGTTCGTGTATGACGGAATAAATGGTATCTTTATTTTATGTTGTTCACATACGGTTTATTCCGTCTTACACGAAAATCGGAGGTATGCGTATTTGTAAAGTTCGTGTAGGACGGAATAAATGGTATCTTTATTTTATGTTGTTCACATACTGTTTATTCCGTCTTACACGAAAATCAGAGGTATACGTATTTGTAAAGTTCGTGTAGGACGGAATAAATGGTATCTTTATTTTATGTTGTTCTCATACGGATTCTTCCGTCTTACACAGAAATTGGAGGTATGCATATTTGTAAAGTTCGTGTAGGACGGAATAAATGGTATCTTTATTTTATGTTGTTCACATATGGTTTATTCCGTCTTACATGAAAATCTGAGGTATGCATATTTGTAAAGTTCGTGTAGGACGGAATAAATGGTATCTTTATTTTATGTTGTTCACATACGGTTTATTCCGTCTTACATGAAAATTGATATATATATATATATATATATGATTGAATTGTATTCACTTGTTAAATCAAGTAGAAAAAAAACTATAACCCTGCAGTGTATTTATTTTTTTTAACATTAACAAAGCTCACAGCATATAAAGTTGTATTCAAAATTAAAATTACACTATTTCCCTATTTAGTGTTTATTCAAGTGAAAATGACCCTGATAATCTTCCCCATTTGATGCAAAATCATAAATGAAATACATATGAAAATAAATAATATCTCATGGGGAAGAATGTCAGTGAAATAAAGCATATATTAACATTATTCTGTTATTCTATTATTCTGTGACATTCTTTCCCATTTGATGTCAAATCATATCAAAGTAATGTTAATATATGCTTTATTTCACTGACATTCTTCCCAGTCACATCTTATTTATTTTCTTATGTTTTTCATTTTTTTTCCCCAAAAATACCATGCCCCTTTTTCTAAATAATGTCCCCAAAGAAAAACCCTTTTAGACGCTTGGATCAAGCTTGTTTTTTGTTTAATTTATAATATATAGTTGTTATTCATATGATGTACAACCGTGTCTTATATATATAATATGATCCTGAATCTTCCCCGTCACTGTCTTATGTACCGGTATGATCCTGATTCTTCCCCATCACTGTCTTATATATGATCCTGAATCTTCCCCGTCACTGTCTTATATATGATCCTGATTCTTCCCCGTCACTGTCTTGTATATGATCCTGAATCTTCCCCGTCACTGTCTTATATATGATCCTGATTCTTCCCCGTCACTCTTATATATGAACCTGATTCTTCCCCGTCACTGTCTTATATATGATCCTGAATCTTCCCCGTCACTGTCTTATATATGATCCTGATTCTTCCCTGTCACTCTTATATATGATCCTGATTCTTCCCTGTCACTGTCTCAGAGCTCCAGATAAGCTGCGTATTTGCGTTTTTTACGCTATGAAAACGAGTAAAAACAAATGTATTATCAGATCAGAGTGTACATTTACGCTGTGTAAGCAAACTTTCCAAATTTGGAGTGTACTTGTACGCTGTTGACGATAATACATCGTGTACATAAACAATACATTTTTGATTTTGAGAAATTCCCCGTAATTACTTCTCTTTATACTTTTCGAAAGAGAAAGTGTATACATCCGAGGGGTACCGAATGTTTGCCTTTCTAAGCATCGATGTCAAAAGAGATCTGATTGGATGTTTAGGATAAATCATCCAATCGCGGTCAATATTACAAATAAATGCGGTTTAGTTAAGAACTAAAACGAAAGTGAATTTGGGAACACGTTGTTCGTTGAAAATGAGCAAGAACATGAATAAGCGCGCTACGGAAAATTATATACTTTTTTAAAAGTTCCTGACAGTTTCATCTGTGTCTAGTGACAGTATAGTTAAAGGAATCATTGATGACATTATCAACACGGCTGTGAAAATTGCCGAAGTCGACGAGCAAAAAACAAAATATTTACAACATTTTATTAATAAACATGACACAATCGTGTCAAATTAAACAGAGATATACATTTCACTTGCATCCTGTGTTTATTGAATAACACTTGTGTCCAACATAATTTTAAAAGTGTACATGTAAGCAATCTTTTCTGAAGTAGAGAGTACAACAGTGCAAAGGAAATATGCAAATACGCATCATTTTCAAAAGTAGGGGGTAATTACCCTTTGGAAAATTATCTGGAGCTCTGCTGTCTTATATATAATCCTGAATCTTCCCCGCCACTCTTATATATGATCCAGATTCTTCCCCATCACTGTCTTATAATATATGATCCTGAATCTTCCCCGTCAATCTTATATACCGATATGATCCTGATTCTTCCCCATCACTGTCTTATATATGATCCTGAATCTTCCCCGTCACTCTTATATATTATCCTGATTCTTCCCCGTCACTGTCTTATATATGATCCTGATTCTTCCCCATCACTGTCTTATAATATATGATCCTGAATCTTCCCCGTCACTCTTATATACCGGTATGATCCTGATTCTTCCCCGTCACTGTCTTATATATGATCCTGAATCTTCCCCGTCACTGTCTTATATATGATCCTGATTCTTCCCCGTCACTCTTATATATGATCCTGATTCTTCCCCGTCACTGTCTTATATATGATCCTGATTCTTCCCCGTCACTCTTATATATGATCCTGATTCTTCCCCGTCACTGTCTTATATATGATCCTGATTCTTCCTCGTCACTCTTATATATGATCCTGATTCTTCCCCGTCACTGTCTTATAATATATGATCCTGAATCTTCCCCATCACTGTAATATATATGATCGTGATTCTTCCCCGTCACTGTCTTATATATGATCCTGATTCTTCCCCGTCATGCACTGTATTATATTTGATCCTGATTCTTCCCTGTCACTGTCATATATGACAAAAAATAATTGAAATCTTTCCTTTATTCATTACTTCTTCATTTTACCGTTCATGGGACATTTATATATTGCGTGACAATTTTCCCCATACGTTGAAGAATCAGGATTAGCCCACTATCTACAACTCTACAGTTGAAAACTTTGGATTTCTTGCAGCAGACGATCACATTGAATGAGAATGCGCAGTGGCAAATGATTAAAGATTCTGTGTTATTCGCTTTGAGTTTGGGATTTTCCGTTTCATTGTTTCATTTTTATTTGAAAAAAAAGTCAACTAGAGGTGTATTGTTCTGTGTTTCTTCTTTTTTCTCATTGCATCGATCACTTTATTTTCTACTCGCTTATTGTTTATATTGGAGATAGTTTAGGTCATGTGATTTGTCTTTTAATTTATTTCCGGTTTAGGTCACTTGATTTTTCTTTTAATTTATTTCCGGTTTGGCAGGCATATTGTTGAACATTTTAAAGTGCCTTAGTACCTATTCATACTTCTAGTTCTATCATTAACACTCCCAAACATGTCTCATTAAGATTTGTTTCTCGAAGCTATTTCATTCTCTGTAGACTGTATCTCCATTTCAGGGCAGTTATTCAGGCATCATTTTTCCCTCACACCATTGTAGACTGGAACCGCCTACCTCAGACTGTAGTGATGAGTAACTCAGTCGAGTCAGACTCCTTCGAGGGCTGCCATTACCTCATCTTATCTTTTAATTCATTCCCAGTTTTGTACCTATTTTTAAGAAGAGTGTGAAGATACCAAAGGGGTAATCAGAATCTGTATATCGAAGAAGAGCAGACAACACAATGGCCAAAAGAAGAAGAGTAGACATCACAATGGCCAAAAGAAGAAGAGCAGACAACACAATGGCCAAAAGAAGAAGAACAGACAACACAATGGCCAAAAGAAGAAGAGCAGACAACACAATGGCCAAAAGAAGAAGAGCAGACAACACAATGGCCAAAAGAAGAAGAGCAGACAACACAATGGCCAAAAGAAGAAGAGCAGACAACACAATGGCCAAAAGCCAAAGGAAAAAAGGACGAACATCGATCTACAAAACATACACAAAAAACTAAAGATTGAGTAACACGAATCCTTATTGTTACTTTTTGTTTCTTTATCTTTTTCGCAACACACTTCCTTTGTGATAATCTTCAAACTGTTGAAGTAGGTCAATAATTAGTAGAAGTAGGTCAATAATTGGTAGAGTAGAAGTTATTTTCTGCTCTGTATCTCCATTGATTGGAGATACAGAGCAGAAAATAGCTATGAGATGAAAATCTCAACGAGATTAGTATAATAGTAGATATAAACCTCATCAGTTGGGTCAAGGTTAGGGTCATTAGGGTCAGGCAATTTCATGTACTTATTTGGCTAAATTGGTTAGAGCACTGATATTAAACCCTGGTGTTGCAGGTTCACATCCTGGTCGTACCATCAAACATTTTTCACAACAATGATTATTTCCCTTGGTCATAGACAACAATGGCACTGAGAGCACTTAGCTACTGTAACTGAGTGAATCAATAGATTATCTCCCTTGGTCATAGATAACAATGGCACTGAGAGCACTTAGCTACTGTAACTGAGTGAATCAATAGATTATCTCCCTTGGTCATAGATAACAATGGCACTGAGAGCACTTAACTACTGTAACTGAGTGAATCAATAGATTGTCTCCCTTGGTCATAGATAACAATGGCACTGAGAGCACTTAACTACTGTAACTGAGTGAATCAATAGATTATCTCCCTTGGTCATAGATAACAATGGCACTGAGAGCACTTAACTACTGTAACTGAGTGAATCAATAGATTATCTCCCTTGGTCATAGATAACAATGGCACTGAGAGCACTTAACTACTGTAACTGAGTGAATCAATAGATTGTCTCCCTTGGTCATAGATAACAATGGCACTGAGAGCACTTAACTACTGTAACTGAGTGAATCAATAGATTATCTCCCTTGGTCATAGATAACAATGGCACTGAGAGCACTTAACTACTGTAACTGAGTGAATCAATAGATAAATATAAAGGTCTTGACATCTTTGATGTAGCAATGAAATAAAGTGTCATAGACTTGTAGCAAGAACATAGCAAGAAGAGTTTGAAGACACCAAAGGGGCAATCATAATCCATATATCGAAAAAGAACAAACAACACAATGGCCAAAAGTGCAAAAAGACAAACAACGATCTACAAAACATACATATATAAAACTAAAGATCGAGTAACACGAACCCCACTAAAAACTGGGGATGAACTCAGGTGCTCCGGAAGGGTAAGGCAGTTCCTGCTCCACTAGCAAGTAATGATCTGTCAGGAAACTTTCCGAATGGCCATACATGGAAGATAAAGTGATAGGAATCCATGTGCTACTCAGCATTGTGCCAATCATGCAGGAGAAAAATGGGGACATTTAGTATATAATAGTAGTTCTAAGATGACGTCCTTCTTTGACTTTGCAAGCAAACGAGCGATCAACCCGATGACAAAATCTCATAAGTACATGCACGGTACACATTTAAGTCGGGTGGTAAAATCACAAAATAAATTTATTTAAATGGTTGTTAATGTTTTAAACATCTACATTCACTGAAGATAATCAACATATCCAAAATTAATAATATGCGAAGTGCAATTAAAACATGCAAACACAATATTATTGTTACGGATGCTCCATCAATAAGACTGACTTTCCCATCGTAAAAGTACACGAGTTATCGTCTGCTCGAATTTGGCAGCATAAATTGTGTGTGACATTGTCTGCTACCGTAAATATAAATTACAGTCTTCCAATTAAAGTATACTACCGTATTTGTACTGTTAAGCATACCAGAATCAAAATAATTCATGGAAGTCAGAATTTGTTTTGAGTTTTAACATGGGTTAGCGGACATTAGTACATTTTATTCCCCCATTGGATTTCTATGAAGTACTAGTAAGTATCAATTAACAATATATCTCAGAAAAAAATGGTATGCTAATAAATTGAATCATTGATTTCTCTTTTATAGGTTGGCATTTTTGTTATACTTGTGAGGCGAATGCACCACCAAGATCTCATCACTGTTTAACCTGTAACAAATGTATCCTCAAGAGAGATCATCACTGTATGTTTACCAGTCAATGTATTGGATACTGTAACTATCGTTATTATTTTTGGCTAGTTTTCTATGGATGGTGTGGAGCACTGTTCTGTTGGACAATGAGCATGACATATGTTTGGAGTCTATTGGGCGACTTTTCAATATGGAAGCTGCCATTTTTTATTTTGCCATTATTTTGTTTTGTTTTACAATATATCTCATTTTACACAGCAGTTGTCACATTTATAACTTTGCTTTCGTTCATTTTCTCATTTGCCCTACTTGGATTGCTAATTTGGCACGGTCGTCATATATACCATGGGCAGACAACTCATGAAAGTTCACATCGTATTTTCGTTTATGATCTCGGATGGAAAGAAAACCTGACACATGCATTTGGAACAAAGTGGTACCTGACCTGGGCATGTCCATGGATTCATTCACCTCTGCCTGGCGATGGAATTGACTTTCAAACACAGTCTACATTTGAGTACCACAAAGATCAATAAAGACCAACTCATTTAAAATTTATGTCAAGTATTATCACCAGGCATCGTAAAAAATATGCTGTCGCGCATGTTCAGTGTAACCTGTCTTAGCTGAACCCAGAATAAAACGGAATCCTAATATGAATTTTCAATGCCAGTGATAAATTAACAGCAGATAATTTCTACTAATTCACATTAGATGTTGGTGTTTTAATGGTGTTTTTTTTTCTAACTTAAGATACAGAAGACCAGAATTATTATAGTATATATCAATAATAGTTTCTATGTTTATATTACCTGTATGTGTTGTGTTATATATAGACCATGTTTATTGTTTGAATTGCTTATTTAAATTTGGACCAATATTTTTTTAACCTCTTGACCTTGTATTGTAGCATTTTGTTTTTCATTTTCAATGGTAATATACATATATATTATAATTGTACTAGAAATTTAAATCGTTTATATATATTTCTCTAATTATGTCTCCCCTTCGAACGAAGGGAGACATATTGTTTTAGTCTGATTTTTTCTTCCGCTGCCGCTTCTTCCGCTTCTTCTCAGCGAAGCTTGTCCGAACCATAACTTTTTTGTCTTTCGAGATAGGTCAATGATATTTCGTATGTGGGTGCATGACCATAAGGCAGTGTGTCGCATACCGTAATGACCTTCGTGGGACCTTGACCTTTGACCTCAAGGTCGAATAATTGTTTTTTAAATAGTATTTTCTTGTCTTGGCCATAACATTTTTGTCTTTCGAGGTAGGTCAATGATAATTGGTATGTGGGTGCATGACCATAAGGTGGCGTGTCACGTACCGTAATGATCTTTGACCTTAAGGTCAAATAATTCAAATAAATCCAACAAAACTGTTCATGGACAGATAGTTTGTATATGCATGACCATAAGGCGGTGTGTCGCGTACCGTAGTGACCTTCGTGGGACCTTAACATTTGACCTCAAGGTCAAATAATTGTTTTTTAAATAGTATTTTCTTGTCCAAGCCATAACATTTTTGTCTTTCGAGATAGGTCAATGACAATTGGTATGTGGGTGCATGACCATAAGGCGGTGTGTCGCGTACCGTAATGACCTTCATGGGACCTTGACTTTTGACCTCTAGGTCAAATATTTGTTTTTTAAATAGTATCATTCAACTCATAATGTGTAACTTATTGTTGTACAGATGGCCGCATTAAGGGGAGACATATGTTTTAGGTATCTAAAACAGTTCTTCCTAGTTCTTGTTCAATTTTCACACTTCTCAACCTGTGTAAGAAGAAATCGATAATCAATGTGTGGATCACTTTGTTCTCAGTCACTGATTGGTCAATTACGCAATTATGTCTCAACCCGTGGGTGAGATAAGAATTTCATGCTACTTTTCCCGTAAAAATGTTACGTTTCGCTAGATGTCATTGTGTCAATAAAATCGTTTAATTAACTGTAACTAACCGTAATTAACCGTACCGTCATCAAGAACCCCTCATCTGGAATCTTGTCCCTTCTCCATCATTGCTTTAAAAACATTCCTTAACGGGTGTGACGTCAATTGAAGTATATGTCAGTGACGTCATGGAACGTTGATTTGAGAAAGTGAAAAATGGCCATATATTTTGTTAAATTAGTGAGAAAAAGAATCAAACTAATCTTTAGTGGTTTATTAGAGAAACAATCTCTAACATTGTAAACCTCGAACTTTAAAATGTGAAAATTTAACTATCTTGATATGAGAAATTATTGTAATTAACGGGAAACAATGTTAGAGACTATATATATATATTATTTTGTATTTATATATATATTATTTTGTATGGTACCAAATCCATGGTTGCTTTTTATACATGTATATCAGTTTTTTATTCAGATTAACTAACTAACACAAGAATACTCCTTTCAAGTGGAATGAAATGATATATATAAACTATTTAATAGTTTAATCAATATTTCCTTTATTTATAGTTTTAGTTAATAATTATTTCTGAAATTTATAGACATTAAATTTGAGAAATTGTGGTGAAACAAAAGATTATATCCCTTGGTCATGGTGAACCTCAGTAATATTGTGGTGAAACAATAGATTATCTCCCTTTGTCATGGTGAACCTCAGTAATATTGTGGTGAAACGAGATTATCTCCCTTTGTCATGGTGAACCTCAGTAATATTATGGTGAAACAAGAGATTATCTCCCTTGGTCATGGTGAACCTCAGTAATATAGTGGTGAAACAATAGATTATCTCCTTTGGTCATTCTGAACCTCAGTAATAATGTGGTGAAACAAGAGATTATCTCCCTTGGTCATGGTGAACCTCAGTAATATTGTGGTGAAACAATAGATTATCTCCCTTTGTCATGGTGAACCTCAGTAATATTGTGGTGAAACGAGATTATCTCCCTTTGTCATGGTGAACCTCAGTAATATTATGGTGAAACAAGAGATTATCTCCCTTGGTCATGGTGAACCTCAGTAATATAGTGGTGAAACAATAGATTATCTCCTTTGGTCATTCTGAACCTCAGTAATAATGTGGTGAAACAAGAGATTATCTCCCTTGGTCATGGTGAACCTCAGTAATATTGTGGTGAACAATGGATTATCTCTCTTGGTCATGGTGAACCTCGGTAATATTGTGGTGAAACAAGATATTATCTCCCTTGGTCATGGTGAACCTCAGTAATATAGTGGTGAAACAATAGATTATCTCCCTTGGTCATTCTGAACCTCAGTAATAATGTGGTGAAACAAGAGATTATCTCCCTTGGTCATCGTGAACCTCAGTAATATTGTGGTAAAACAATAGATTATTTCCCTTGGTTGTGGTGAAGCAAAAGATTATCTCCCTTGGTCATGGTGAACCTCAGTAATTTTGTGGTGAAACAATAGATTATCTCCCTCGGTCATGGTGAATCTCAGTAATATTGTGGTGAAACAAGAGATTATCTCCCTTGGTCATGATGAACCTCAGTAATATTGTGGTGAAACAATAGATTATTTTCCTTGGTCATGGTGAACCTCAGTAATATTGTGATGAAACAATAGATTATCTCCCTTGGTCATGGTGAACCTCAGTAATATTGTGGTGAAACAAGAGATTATCTCCCATGGTCATGGTGAACCTCAGTAATATTGTGGTGAAACAAGAGATTATCTCCCTTGGTCATGGTGAACCTCAGTAATATTGTGGTGAAACGAAGAGATTATCTCCCTTGGTCATGGTGTACCTCAGTAATATTGTGGTGAAACAAGAGATTATCCCCTTGAGTCATGGTGAACCTCAGTAATATTGTGGTGAAACAAGAGATTTTCTCCCTTGGTCATGGTGAACCTCAGTAATATAGTGGTGAAACAATAGATTATCTCCCTTGCAGACTTGGGGTCAATTACATTCAAATGTAATCGATTACATTACAATTACTTTGCAATTTTCATGATTACATTACATTACAATTACATCAATTTTCAAATGTAATCGAATAAATTACAATTACTTTGTAAATGTAATCGATTACATTACTGATTACATTTAATGTCATGACAACCAATATATTAGTGTTTTATGTTATTTTGTCTCATGTTTATCTGTTCAATATCTCTTATTTAATGTATTTCTTACTCAGAACTATGAATTACAATTCAGTTTTAATGTGATCATTACATGCAATATAACATACAGTACATTGTAAATTATAAACAGCAATTCTCATTTTCCTTTCAAAAAATATGTTGTGTCTTATTACTATAATCAATATTCATTCCATCTTATACTATTAGTAAATATTATAACATACATTTGCACATTTTAAGAATTATATATCAAATAATTTCAAACATCCTGTCAAAAGTTTATTGTGGATAATAAACTAGCAGTTAACCTGTGCCACAGATACAATTTGTAATTATGGTCTTATTTACAAAAAAAATGTATGACACCAAATTATGTAACAATCTCCATTACTAAATTTCACACCATTTCAATGTGATATATAATTCAGAAGATAAAAAAACAAATGCACAATTTCTCAGTCTAAATATGAAAACTAAATCCATAATTTATGTAAATAGATTTAATAGAATATCCATTACAGGTTGCATAGTAACCCACAAATAATGAAAATGATCATATAATCCAATATTAAAAGGAAAATCAGCACCAAAATAAAAAGCAGAAATATCACATATCTCTGAATATCAGATACATTGGAATATTCTTTAAAAAAAAATCAAAAATATTACAACTTGCTATTTATCACTTAATTTGTATTATGTATGATTGAAAATATTTTGTTATTCTACTATATAATTTACATTTTGCTTTTTATATAATATCTTTATTGAAATTTAGATCTCTTTTTAAACTTGTATAAGAAATCTTCATGAGATACCTATGTTTTGGTTTATATTTCTTTATCTTATGGGAATCATGAGGACATGGTGATAGTCTTTCATAGAAGCAATTTCATATATGAAATCTTGAAAGTTGTGTCAGATAATTTAAAACTTTAGAGCTTGTTGTGTTTTACACAAGCCGACAAACTGTTTTCACTGAAATTTTGAAATCCTAAAGTAATTGAAATTGAGATATTATTTGTTTGGATATCAAGTCTTTTAAGCCATAATTAATACATAATATGTTTTGTACCTGTGATAGTTTTGATTGCAATTAAACATAGAATAATATCTTTTGATCATGTTGTGATTGCCACTTAATTTTAATAGATTTTTTTTGGGAGTTTTTAACAATTGAATTTCATAACATATTTTTTTATTTAGATGTCAATAAACTTTATATTTTGTCTAGTAAACCATTCTACATTATTTGTTTAATAAATTTCATGAAGAAAATTCATTTACATAAAACATACATTAAATATCTAAGGAGATATGTTTCAGTCAAGACAAAATAAGTCAAAATGATGAAAAGTAATCTAAATGTAATCAGAAAGTAATCATGATTACAGGGTCAAAATGAATGTAATCGATTACATTACGATTACATGTAATCTAAAAAAAAGGCTGATTACAGATTACATCCGATTACATGAAAAAATGTAATCGATTACAACTGATTACGATTACCCCATGTCTGCTCCCTTGGTCATGCTGAACCTCAGTAATAATGTGGTGAAACAAGAGATTATCTTCCTTGGTCATGGTGAACCTCAGTGATATTGTGGTGAAACAATGGATTATCTCCCTTGGTCATGGTGAACCTCAGTCATATTGTGGTGAAACGAGATTATCTCCCTTGGTCATGGTGAACCTCCGTAATATTGTGGTGAAACAATGGATTATCTCCCTTGGTCATGGTGAACATCAGTAATATTGTGGTGAAACGAGATTATCTCCCTAGGTCATGGTGAACCTCAGTAATATTGTGGTGAAACAATAGATTATTTCCCTTGGTCATGGTGAACCTCAGTATTATTGTGGTGAAACGAGATTATCTTCCTTGGTCATGGTGAACCTCAGTGATATTGTGGTGAAACAATAGATTATTTCCCTTGGTCATGGTGAACCTCAGTATTATTGTGGTGAAACGAGATTATCTCCCTTGGTCATGGTGAACCTCCGTAATATTGTGGTGAAACAATGGATTATCTCCCTTGGTCATGGTGAACATCAGTAATATTGTGGTGAAACGAGATTATCTCCCTAGGTCATGGTGAACCTCAGTAATATTGTGGTGAAACAATAGATTATTTCCCTTGGTCATGGTGAACCTCAGTATTATTGTGGTGAAACGAGATTATCTTCCTTGGTCATGGTGAACCTCCGTAATATTGTGGTGAAACCATAGATTATTTCCCTTGGTCATAGTGAACCTCAGTAATATTGTGGTGAAACAAAAGATTATCTCCCTTGATCATGGTGAACCTCAGCAATATTGTGGTGAAGCAAAAGATTATCTCCCTTGGTCATAGTTAATGTCAGCAATATTGTTGTAATATAAATGGTTGCCTCCCTTGGTCATAGACAACTTCGACAAAGGATGTTTTTTTTAAATAGTTTGAAATTGAAGTATTAAAAATTAATTATTTGATGCAAATATTAAACTTGCTTACCCATATAATAAAGTATTTAATCCAGTAAATTTGGTGTTTTTGCTTTTGTCAATACAATCTATTAGACTGACTACATTCTGCCATATTTTTGTAAAACAATTAATGACTGATTTCAATTTATTTTAATCACATTTATTGTTGATGCTATTTGTAATAATGACCCAGATAATCTCATTTTTCTGTCTGGTTTAATTTAATTTTCTGTTCAATTTATGCTATAAATTTTGATTATTGCTGTACATTAATTCTTTTTCAATCTTCTCTGTGAATTTCATTTCATTACCCCAAGAAGTAAGGGGTATATTTGTTATTAAAGCAGCAGTGGAAATGCAAAATAATCTGCCATTTTGTGACTAATGGTCATTGGAGAGCACTTGCATGTATTTTCCCGGTAAAATCGGCCATTTTCTAGAAAATGGTGGAATGTGAATGATCAATCATCATATTTTCAAAGTATTTTCAAATACAATTTGCTTGGCCTACATTCCAGAAACGGTCATGAATTGTGATGACGATTATTTCAACAAACTGGAAAAATACAAATGTTTGGGGAATACCATCGATGGAAACATATTTAACAAGCATAATGATCAGGAAAAAAAGACATTAGTAAAAAGGATCTTTTTACTTGCATGGAATTTATTCAATTCAAACTTCTCTGTTTTAATCTCATCTTGTAATTTTGACGTTGAAAAGAATTCCCTCTGTGTTTATGTACGCTATGAATAGACAGAATGACCGTCATTGGTCTCGTGCTGCGCGAGAATTGTAAATCAAAACAAGTGACCGACTTTATTGCATGACCGAGTAGACGTCACGGTAGGATATGTTAAAGCAAAACCGTGATTTATTTTATTTTTGAGTTTGTTCCTGAATTTATACACTTCCTTTAAAATATTTTTCCTGTTTTCGTAGATTGATTTTAAATCTCAGTTGAAAATCAAATGATCGAGGTGGTCTCAAGTTCTGAACCTGCTTGTATGCCACTCTTTTACTTGCTGTTAAATATTCGGCGGAATTAAACAAATATATCCTGTTAGTGAGGGTTATTTCGCGAGGGACATTTGACTGTCCTCGAAACCGGTATTTTTCGCAAATAACCCATATTATCTCCCTTGGTCATCAATCAATCAATCAATCAAAGTTTTATTTAAAGTCGGTACATTTTATAACAATACAACATAAGCTCTCAAGAGCTTTTCAAACCGACATGCATAACAAAATTACATAAATTAAATACAGCACAACAAAAACATGTCATTCAATACAAAACCGATACACATCCAGACAAACCTATGCATACATCTCTGTGTTTTGACCTCTGGACCCCCACAAGTGCCTCTCTGCGCACCCACTGTCACAGGACCAGAGGTCAAAACAGAAAAAAGATGCCGACATTTAGCAGCCATTACACATACAAGTACATTCATGCAAATTATAACCAGTCTATATTTAAGCAAAGAAGCAAATTAACTCAAAACACATAAAATATTCATGTACTTTTAAAACATATTTTTTAAAAATATTCTAAAAAAAAAAAAAATGTTTTAAAAATATCCATGCAGAAATAGCCAAGCACTAAAATAGAGCACAAGTTAAACTGAAAAGCATCAAGTTAAGTAAAAAAAATTAAAGTCGGTATATGCTTTAATTAGAAACATATAAATAACAATAAAAAAATAAGCTCGAAAGAGCTTTTTTAAATTGACATACAAATTACACATACATGTATATATATATACCCACAAAAATACATGGACATACATTGACAAACATATAAAAATTCAAGCATAATTAAAATGCAGCAGCAGATAATTAGGTTATAAGCACTACGAAAACAAGTACTACCCTAAAAAAGTAGGGATTCAAATTCAAAATAAAGCAAGCACATAAGCAGAGCCATGCAAGAAATATATGTATAGCAAAGTGAAAACAAAAATTTTAAATGCACATCATTGAGACATGGCACGGAAAACCTTGCGGAATAAAAGTTCTAGGAACAAAAAGAACACGAGCACCCATCCCCATCCCATTTGCTTATCAAGTTTTTAGAATTATTTAAACTTATTCCCTCACGCAAGTCATTTGGAAGTTCATTCCACAATTTTGCTGCACTATATCTCAGTGAATGCAAACCATACCTGGTGGTGTTAACTCTTGGTATGTTGACAGTGTTGTTGTATCTAAAAGAGTAAGAACTTTTCTTTATAGTTACTAAATCATGTAAATATACAGGAGTTTGTTTATTTATTATCTTAAAAACTTCTATAGCCATGGAACGTAATCTCCTTAATCTCAGTGAAGGTAACTGTGATTTTTCAAGTAAATTTTCATAGGGGCTGTCTGAATCGTTATAAATGAACCTTAAAGCCCTTTCTTGTATTTTCTCTAATTTCTTTGTGTTACTTTCTCCACAAAAATGCCAAACTAAAGGGCAATAGTTAAAATTTGACAATATAAAAGAATAATAAATTGTAAGCTTGCCAAGTTTACTCAAGTTATTTCCAATGCGTTTTAGAACATTTAGTTGCTGAGAAGCCTTTTTACAAATATGTGATACATGAGAATTAAATGTTAATTTAAAATCAAAGGTTACACCTAAAAGTTTTACTTCCTCTTCACATGTCATAGATAACATCAGTAATAGTGTGCTTAAACAGCAGATTATCTCCCTTGGTCAGAGATAACCTCAGTAATATTGTGCTTAAACAGTAGATTATCTCCCTTGGTCATAGATAACCTCAGCAATATTGTGATAAAATAAAAGATTATCTCCCTTGGTCATAGATAACCTCAGCAATATTGTGGTGAAACAGTAGATTATCTCCCTTGGTCATATAACATCAGCAATATTGTGGTGAAACAAGAGATTATCTCCCTTGGTCATAGATAACCTCAGCAATATTGTGATAAAATAAAAGATTATCTCCCTTGGTCATAGATAACCTCAGCAATATTGTGGTGAAACAGTAGATTATCTCCCTTGGTCATATAACATCAGCAATATTGTGATAAAACAAGATATTATCTCCCTTGGTCATAGTCGTAATCTTTGTTCGGTTCATGAAGAAATAATCTCAATCAGGTTGTACACACCGTGTAACCCGCGTAGCGTAGCGGGTTACGCAATGGTGTGTACAACATGATCGAAGTTATTTCGAATGAACCGAACAAATAATTTCGATTAATCCTTATAAATTAATTCAAACTTTTTTTGTTATGATATTGAAAAATATATTTATTTTTTCAAAATAAGGCAAATAATCGGAAATAAATTTAAATAACCCCAAAGGTGCCTCATTTAAAGAAAATCGCCTAATGACAACGGCACGCGACGCCTCGAGAACGACGTCTATTTTCAGATTCAGTACATATGAAAATAACCTCAACTTTTTAAACCACTCAAAACACGTATAAAATGACATGTGACTTAAGAGATAATTCATGGCAGGCATAGAGTTGTGCAAATTTACACATGGGCTGGGCCTTTATATTCGAATTTTACCCCAAGCGATAGCGAGGGGTAAAATCTAAGAATATAAAGGCCCAGCCCATGTATAAATTTGCACAACTCTATGCCTGCCATGAATTATTTCGATTCTAATATGGATGTTAACATGAAAAACATATTTATTGTATATTTTCCAACATAGATTCGATTGAACAATTCCTGCGTAAAAATATTTAAAAAAAAGTCGGAGTTCATTCGTTCATCATTTCGTGCGCTAACAAGATGGCGGAGCGGAGTTGTCAAACATGATATCGAACACTTGAACAGTTGTTAATAATCGACAATTATTGTTAGATATGAAAAAAAATAAAATAAATGCCAATGGAAAAAGCTTGTATTGTTGACATAAAAAAAAATTCCGGAATAAATACTTAAGACAACCATCTATCGACTTTGACTTTTGTAATATATCGTCAACCTGTGACGTTGTTTACAAGGGACGCTGATTGACACAAGCTGGTTACTGATTTATTTTACGATTTTGTGAGCATTTTACTTGTTTGAGTAGCAAAATTCAAAATGCCATCAAATTGGAAAATATCAGTAACTTAATTACATCACCGTCCAGTTATCAATGTATACGTAGGAAAACATGAAGGTTAGTGCATTTTCCGGTTATTCATGGCCGACACATTATCCCATATCAATGGAATGTATGTGCGTACTGGGGATCCCCAAATGTAAATTTTCAAAACAAATGATAAAAAAATACTTAGTTACAGAATATTTATTTATAACTGAGGGGAAATTTTTATTTTAAGGACTTTAAAAATACGTTATATGCCGGTGTTTTGTTTGTTTACACTCGGTCGTCACGGTAATTTCACAGCGGGAGTCACATCGGAACAGCCAGATTTGTTGTGTACTGCACTTGCGCTAAATATAGAGTTGTTGAGTATTATCGTGTGTGCCGTATTAGAGACGTCATATTAGAATCTAAAATTAATGTATTAGATTATCTCCCTTGATCATAGATAACCTCAGTAATATTGTGGTGAAACAATAGATTCTCTCCCTTAGTCACAGTTAACTGTAGCAATGTTGTGGTAAAACAACACTTTATCTGCTTTGGTCATAGTTAACCTAACTGCATCGCTGGTGTAATGGTTAGCGTGCTCGCCTGAGTGCGGTAGAGTCGTGGGTTCGTGACCCGATTGGGTCAAGCCAAAGACTATGAAATAGGTATTAGTTTCTTTTCCGCCAAGATCGTTGCATTAAGGAGAAAAGGCAAAGACTATTTTTCTCGGAACCACTCACTCTTCCATAGTAAACTTGCGTCTCGGGCTGAAATGAGGCCATGATCTCGCGGTGATGCCCGGATGTTACGGGAAAGGACATGAATCTGTTTTGTCGATACCTAAGTAGTAGTCCATCCTTTGTTAGGTCACCTGGGTCATGTACGGTCCATCGTCCATTGTGGTATATATCATTGCAAGTTACAATAAGGTATAGAGATGTACAAATGGTCAATACGCTCTTCACATCACAATCATTTTCTCACAAAAGACTAAAGCTTGACAGATGTTGTACAAGGATGGTCATTAACAATTTAAACTGTTTCTGTTCCATTTGGTTGATTTGATTGATTTTTGGTGTTTAACGCCACTTTCAACAATATTTCAGCTATATCATGGCGACCAGTTTTAGTGGTGGAGGAAGCCGGAGTACCCGGAAAGAACCACCGACCATGGGCAAGCAACTGGTAAACTTTATCACTTGCGGCTGCGAGTCGAGTGCACCCTTTTTGTAATTTATAATGCCGGGCGTGAACCCACGCCGTATTGGTGATAGGCTTGTATAAGCTGTTAGATCCAGCGACCTAACTCATTGAGCCACCCGGGCCCCCTGTTCCATTTGGAAATTCAAAGTGACGGTTGTGGTCAGTTGTGTTTCTGATGTGGTGAAATTCCAAATCTCTTATTCTCGTGAACCACATTTGTGGTGGAAATATTCCTTACATATCTCTGTGTCTAATTTGTGTTTTATTTGTGAATCTGTGTAATTCACGATGAACGCCACTGCATGACAAAGATAACAAAGATCCATATGGGAAACAGGGGCGTAGCTGGAAGTAAAACTATGTGCAATCAAAGAATTTCGGTGGGAGGTCTGGGGGCCGCTTAAGGGTAGGGGGACCAGGAGGCGATGTCTCCCGGAAGCCCAGCGTTTCTAGCAATTAGAGAGGGTAATTCCTGTTGTTAAATCGCTCTTTTTTTTACCATCACGTTTCATAACATGCATCGGTTGACAGAACACTTCAGGAAGTTAATATATATGAACAAAGGAAATATGAGGTACAACACCTGTTAAAAACGAAATGCCTTGATTCATGAAACCTGCGATTTGTTCCTATAAATTCAGTTTTATATATACCGTCCCCCTTGGTTATTTAAATTTTATTTTTAGAAAACATCAATGTTTGTTCTGATGGATACTAAATATTTGCTTTTTAAAAAGCTTTGCTGATTAACGGAGATGTTACAAAGTACAACTGAAAAAATATTTAAACAAAAATAGGAACACGTTATTGCATGCACCTTTTGATTCGCAGTCTGTTCATATTGCCATATTGTCCACTTGTTTTAAGTGTTATTTTTTTATATTTGTAATAAAAATTTGGTAATACAAATAATTCAAAATGATGAAAGTAATGAATTCCTGTTGTAAAAATCAAAACACATAGTAATTTGCGTTATTTATTTTATATTTTGAATTTAATGTCCGTAGCCAAAGTCAATATGATGTGATTTTCCTAAAGTAAATGAGCGCATGTCGATGTCAATGTCAATGTCTCTGTGCACATGTAGTACAGCTAAAGAAGTCAGGCGGTCCTGCATCATTGTTGTCCCCAAGTACGTTTTAAGGCGACGGAGAGCAGAGCATGTGCTGGCAGGCATGGTGTAAAGTATCAACAAAACGGTGCTGATCGAAGGATAGAGCTCTTCGTTTGTGACGATAAGGGTGTCCTTCAGATTCGATGGTTTAGCGGTTGTCAATGTTGCCCAACGGGCTTTCCACCTTTTGATTTCGGCTTTAAACATAACTATGTCGCAACGTAAATCGGTTTTGTATGTGTCAATTATAACGTCTACGGTTTCTGGTGTTAGTCTAGGCAAGTTCATTGATATCAAGTATTGTGCCTGGTATCTGCCGCCATTTTCAAGTAATCTCGCGGTAAGCTCTGTTATGTAATAGTACAGAAACGGTTAATACATAGACCAAAACTGGCTAGAGCTATCAGCGGTATGACCAGCTCGGTGGATCTGTCAGCCCGGTCTCCTTGGAATAGTCGGTATAATTTCAAACTGATCGGCAATAGAAACGGCCATATCAAATAACGAGTCCCACATAGTTTGGTCGTTTCGTTCCGAAGTTAATTGATTAATAACAACTTCATTCTCTTTGACCGCTTCTACCAGATCCCATTTTACTCCTTGCAAAAATGTCGATAAATGGACGGTTGATTTTAAAATGTGTTCCGCTGCTACAAGCGCGAAAATAAATTTGAATCTTATAATAGCGGCAGGGTACTGTCCGGTTTTTTCGTCTCCATCTTGTTGTAGTTGTTCTAAAGCGTGTACAACAACAGGAAATGACACACGAAAAGTGTACAAGGAGTCTGCACGGCTGGTCCAACGTGTCTCGCACGAAGTACGCAATTTCCAGCGCGAACCCTTCAACTATTTACTTACCGTCTAAATAACCATAGTCGGTCACGGGAGCTTATAACATTTTTGTATGATGTTGTTGATCAGACTAAGTTCTAAATTGTAACAAATAAAACAAAGAAAATAAGCTATTTTCCACAAACAATATAAGCCCCGCCCCTTGACCTTCTTGTAATTTTCCGTCTGCATGCATTTAAATTACGATCGATACTCTACATTGCCTTCTACCGTTGTTTGTAAGACTGGGTTTATCCAATCGCTGTTCGACAAATAAATACAACATCGTACAATAACATTTAGCCATGCAGTGCATACACCTACATTACGTTATGTGGAGAAACATGTTGTCCTGTCTGATTTCAATGCCAATTTCAATAATTTTGCAGAACCCCCCTCCCTCACTTGACCCCGCCGAGCATCATCCACTGTCTTGCCCTATCTACTCTTGGCAATTTCAGAAAAAAATCTTCATTTATATGCTGCTGTTTTGAAGTGTCTACTTTTACGAGACAGGTTTTAACAACAGAGTAGGGACTGGCGTAGGGAATGTGTCTGCTTTTAAGAGACAGTTTTTGTACAACAGAATAGGGAAGGTGTCTGGTTTTTTTTTAATAGATATTTCAATTATCAGTAACACAATAAAATGATACATCTCCTTCATACAACAATACCACTTGTTTTCACGGCAGGAGACACTATTATATTCCATGGCATTCGTATTCATTCACAAGAAAACATGAGACAATACCCCTACAGACAATAATGAATAATATTTTTCTAAAGAATTTAGTCCTTGCTTTTTTTTTTATTAAGTTATTGATAATGTAAACTAATGTTTTATATAATTTAATGTACCTGGAGGGAAAGGTAAACTGTGAGTAAGCATTTGGCTCCCATTCCGATTTCAACAAATTAACTTTTGTTTCATGCTTAGACAACTCGTCCTCTGTAAGTATCCCAATATCTGGATACGGAGGACCAACATGAGTTGAGGCATTAGGCTTTTGTGAATCTAATGGACTTGGTAATGACTCTGGTAGAGAATCAGATACACCAGCTTGGCCTGTATCGAACGATTTTATCGATGAAGCATCCTTAGGCTTGAAGTAAAAATCTAGTTTCTTCATGTCAAACTTTGAATGTTGACCATGCTCAACTTCGGGAAATTATATATACCGGAACAAAAACCTGTCATCGTAAAAGTAATCTCCGGAATAAAGGTCAATATCATCTTTCTTCAGAAAAACACGTTATAATGATTATTAATTATACTGAAAAAAGTATGATTCTTCCCATGTCAGTAATAATATTTTTTAGTGCAAGCAAAAATATTGTTCTTTGCCGAAATGATGTGCAAGCAATTGATTTTTTGCGTAAGGGCAGCTACGCGCCTGGGAAAGACGTGCACATAGAGACATATTGTGATGCTTGGTGTCTCAAAGTGAACACTAAAAAAACTAAGATTATTGTGTTCAATAAGGCAGGCAGGAAAATTTTTAGAAAATTTCAAATTTCAGAATTATGATATTGAATGTGTGTCAAATTACAAATATTTGGGCATACACTTTACAGCCTCGGGTAGTTTTCATTTTGCACAAACTGAATTATATAAAAAGCCATTAAAGGCTTATTTTAAATTACGAAAAGATTTTTTCAGTCTAAATCCTAGCGTCAAATCTAGTATGCACATCTTTGACCACACTCTGAAACCTATTTTGTTATATAATTCAGAGGTTTGGGGTAGCTATAATATATCAAGTGATAGATTGAATACTAGAGTATTTGATCTTGATAATACTTTTAAGAGTCTTCAGTGTGAGAAACTCCTCCTTAAATTTTCAAAAGTTTTACTTGGACTTCATAAAAAGAGTGTAAATTTTGCTGTATTGTCTGAGTTGGGTAGATCCCCCCTACACTTTAATATTGTGATTTCACTGGTGAAATATTGGTATAGATTAGTAAACCTTTCAAATGAATCTAAGTTATTACATGATGCTTATATATAGTAAAAATGTTACTAATGAAGGCAAACAATCATGGTTTTTATTTACCGAATTTTTTTTTATTGGTATACAGGATAAATTAAAAATTTTTAAATTTCACAAATTTACAAAAACTTGTAAAAAATTGTTACATGAAAAATATGTAAAATATTGGTATATAAAGAAAAGTAGTTTTTTGGATGGTAAATTAACCACTTATTTCAAATTAAAACAAAATTTTGGTTTTGAGAGATACCTTTCATATACTAAACAATTTTGAATATAAGAGATCTATGTGTAAATTACGTATTTCAGCCCATAAATTAAATATAGAAATTGGGAGTTATAATAAGACTCCTAGAAATGAACGTTTCTGCAAAAAATGTAATACCGGCGAGTGGTGGCGTAGCTTCCATTGAGGCAATGAGGCAACTGCCTCACTAGATTTTTTTTGCAGAAAAAAATTAATGTGATTAATATTATAAAAGTTGATTAAAATACGAGAAATAAAAACCTTTGTTAAAGTTTGTAATAAAAATATATTCAAAGGAAGACTACACACGGACACTAGGACAGCACCAGGTATAATTAAACTAGTCTACAGCTTAAATCCGCTCTTAGATACAAAAGCTTATTTTATCTTCTCGAATTTTTTTCGATTACAGATATATCTGAAACTCGGGAAGAAGCTTCATGTAGCCACTCCCAAGGTTCTGAAATAAATTCACAAACAGAATCACAAACACAGTCATCTGACCTAGTTAGTTATACCGGTATTGGGAAAACCTTTAAACGATACACAGAAAAAAAACAATTCTTGGTTCTAAATGGACACCAGAAAAAAGACAATATTCATTTCCCCTTACAAACGGTAGAAGATATAATGTAAACTGGGAAGACAAATTCAATTAGCTAAGGTATTCCTGCTCTACAGATTCCGCTTTCTGTGTCTCTTGTATAGCCTTCAGTCAAAATATATCTGGCAACCATTCAGACAAACTTTGCACATCAGGAATAAAAGACTGGAAAAATGCTGTCGGGGCTAAACGAGGGACTTTTTTGTAATTGTAAGAAAGTCATTGCCGCTCAAAGGTCGGACACAGTCCTCAACAGATGCATATGGATGAAGACAACTGCGATCGCCGACAGCATCGGTATCGAGCTGTCTAAACCAAGAACAGTCGGACGAATGACAAATCGGGCTAACGCTGCATTTGCCGAAGATTCCGTACCTAGTTATTATAGGATAGATGCTTCCTTTCCTTTCGTCGATCACTGCTTAAGTGAGCTAAACGAGAGGTTTCCTGAACAAACACGTCCGTCCTTCTTAGCGTTTCAACTTTCAATTACTATCTAGTCGCGTTCAAAACATATCTGCAGAACATGTAGATATGAAGATGATTTGTCAGATTCTATAGGATTTATCGCGGAAATGGAAAGATGGAAAATGTTCTGTGCAGGGCTTCAAAAACAGGATTCTAATCAGTCTTTGGAAGCAGCAATTGAACTTGCAGACCCTAACTATTATCCGAATTTGCATGCTGTTTTTAGGGTTCTGCTCACAATGTCTCTAGGGTCCGTGCCCTGTGAGAGGTCTTTTTCTGCTATTAGACGCTTGAAACACTGGAGCAGATCTACAATGACAGAAGATCGACTTGCTGGATTGGCTAGTCTGTTCATTCATAGGGATATCTGTCTTTGTAGAGAAAATATCATGAGAAAATTCGATAAAGTCAAAAAACTTCGCCTTGGACCATTGCATTTCTGACATGATTGTTTACTGGTTGTTATAATGTAAAATGTTTAACTGAAAGCACTATCACTTATTTAAATGTGCATGGAAAAAACATGCAAAATATAGGACATACACGCTTTCGACACGAATGATTAGTAATCTCTTATAGTAAATATAATTCTCCCCAAAGTTGTCTTGATGTACCACAAATGTCACTAGACACATATCGAAATAGACTTCTGCGGTGTTATTTCGGTTATTATTGAAATCGTAAATCATCCATTTAAACTCGGGAAAATGCGTTTCAAGCGCCCATTTTGAATGGACACCCCCCCCCCCCCCCCCCCAGCATTTTGTTCACCTCGCTGCGCTCGGCGAGTTGCCTCACTAGAAAAAAGACCCAAGCTACGCTAATGCCGTGAGATAGAAGATGAAATGCATTTTTTACTTTTATGCAATCATTTTGAAACTGATAGGAAAAATATTTTAGATTTAGTGGCGGGTGAAGTTAAAATTTTCCATACACTCAGTTGTGAGAACAAATTATTTTTTTAATGAATAATGAAAATATCTCAATTATTATACTTAATGACAGTGGACAAATTTATCAAAGATAATTTGTATTAATGACAGCAATCTAGCAACAAATACAACATGGTTATTGTTTATTACTTGTTTATTACTTTTAATGTGTTGTGATAAATATGTCATTGTGTAGCTGTACTCTATAATAATTATGATTCTTTATTTGTATGTTTATACTTTTAATGCCCTTATGGGGCCCATGGTTTGGAAATAAAATATCTTGTATCTTTTTTTTTTTGTATCTTGTATTCTCAGAAACTAATTAGTATAGTCTGTTTGGTGACTCTGAAAATAGGGAAAACAATTATTTAAAAATCAGGGATTTGCTTTCTATTGCTCTTTTTAACATTTTAGGCACACATTATTTAATACATATCTGAGAAAAAATTGTCAAAGAAATAATTCAAATAATAAAAAAAATCTCCATAGGGCCCAATACTAATTTTATCAGATTGTAAGTAAAGGAGGCTGCCATTATAATGAACAGCATTACTTGTTCTTTCCTGTCTGTTGTTATGCTAATTTCAGTCACATGGGAATGTCATATTAGGTTAAAGATTCAAGATGTTTTGAATAATTGATAAACAATTTGACCATATGATATTTGTTTGTAAACAATTAATAACTGTTGGTCACATGAGACCCTTATATGGAAATGTCCCTTGTTATTCACTCATGCTGATTTATAACAAATTTTAAATTAACACTTAAAAAAAATGATACCAAAATAAAATAAATGCTAATTTCGTGAAAGTATAATTTTTATAAATATATAAATTAAATAATATTCTTATTTGATACTTGTTTTCTTCCAAAAATTAAACAATTCATATACAACGTTAATTTCTTATAGGCAAATTAGATAAACATTTTTTTCATGACAGTGGGGCTCAATGGTTTTTGTAAATTACAAAAAGGGTGCACTCGACTCGCAACCGCAAGTGATAAAGTTTACCAGTTGCTTGCCCATGGTCGGTGGTTCACTCCGGCTTCCTCCACCACTAAAACTGGTCGCCATGATATAGCTGAGATATTATTGAAAGTGGCGTTAAAACACGAAAAATCAAATATCAAAATCAAATCATGACAGTGAGGTTGAAACTACTGATATGTACTGGTCAGAATATACAACGTTTTCAGGTAATTTTGTTCTCTTTTATTAACCTCTATACACATAAAGGGAATGGGTAGTTTGCATGTATTTTAAATGCTCCACAATCAGTTATGTAATAATGTATCATCATTATTGATTTTTACCTGAACAGGTGTGAATCTAATTTGAATATTGTCCATATTTGGTATGGTCGGTATGTCAACATCTGATATAACATGCTAATGATGAAATCAGCTGACTTGCTGTTTGTCAATACTGACCACATGTTGCTGTTCATTTCAGTAGTACTTACTCCCATGTTTGTTACATGACAAAATGACAGAATTTTACAATTAAGTCCTATGGCAAACTTTTTTATTCTTTAATGAATTTTTTGGAAAAATTCACCTATTATATGTATTAATCAGTCCTTAATATAAGTATAATTAAAAAATAAATCTGATAACCCGTTGATTTTTTAGGAATTGTTTTCCCTATTTTCAGAGTCACCAAACAGACTATACATATAAATTCTCCATGATATTGGTCATTTACCTTTTTGCCCTCATTTGAGGGTCGTCGTGGTCGTGATCGTATAGTAGTTGGATTTACCACTACCTGTAACATCAGTGCCTATGTTTATCACCACTATAGTTGTGAGTTCGAACCCCTTTCATCATGTTTCATGACGAGGTGTACTCGATACAACATTATGTGATAAAGTCTGTCAGTGACTTACGACAGGTCCGTGGTTTTCTCCAGGTAATCTGGTTTCCTCCACAAAATAAACTTGACCGCCACAATATAACTGAAATATTGTTGAAAGTGGCGTTAAACACCATAAATCAAACCAAGCCATTACTTGGCGTCCGTAGTCCGTCGTAAGTCACAAATAATATTCTCGTCTGAAATCACGGTGCAAAATAAAACCAATCCACGTTATGGTGTACCGGTTCCCCTACAAAATTGTGTCCGACGGCAGGCATCCATTAAAAATGTCCGTCGTCACTATAATTATACATTGTTTTAATTGCTGTCTTATTTTATGTCAAAATAAGCTCAATCTTTAACCGGAGCTGTATGACAACGAGTAGTGTTTAATTTCGATGGAGACAAAACTATCAAGAGAGCCTGGGGAATTAGGTTGATATCCCATTATCCGGTTTCACCCCGCTACATTTTTGTGCCTGTCCCAAGCTAGAACTAGGATTTCCATTTTTAAGTCGTTATCTTTTTCATGTACAATAATTTGAGTAAGAGGTGAGTGATCGTTGTATTGATTTTGGCGGAATTGTTGACCATCAATGTTTAAACTTTATTTTCATAACAATAAAATTATATTACTTTTGTATACATATAATTTACGTTCGTGTTTATTCATGAGGATTTGAAAAACATGATTATAAATTTAATTGAAAATTACTTCTATAAACTACATACATTTCTGCTTTTGTTGAAATAAATGATCAAAATCGGACATGAATTGACCGACTTCAGGGTGTTATTATTTTGTTATTAAACTAAAAGTGTGGACACAGAAATGTGCTGTTCAAAAGGTAAGTGTGGATGTCAATATTTCGTATTATTAACTTAAAAAAAAATAATCATGGACACAGGGTCCTGGATTTTTTTTAATAAAAAACTAATTCTGGATTATTATTTTTGCTTAAAATCCGGTCCTGTGTTTTTATTTCAAATTTTCATCATAGCCCCCCTCCCCCTTCCAAGGGATATAAAATTGTATCACTAATGATAAATTAATAAATAATAAATTCAGATTTTCTATTTAAAATAAATTTCATTTACAAAACCACTGATATTTGTTCAATTTTTAACGCTGATTTAAGCTTTAGTCGCAACACATTTTTATTTTTCTCTTTAAACTGTCGAAACATAACATTTATTTAAACTGTAAAATTCACAAATAAAATTCACCCCCCCCCCCCCCTTTTCCCCTTTTTTCTTGTTTAAATCAATGATCAACAATATTCCAGAATCAAACAAATGAATAAATACAACAGATTTCTTTTACATGCATCTTTTTACCATGCAGAGTCAGTGCGTTTTAAATCGGTCATCCAATCAGGACGCTCATTATTCTTGTCCAAGATAAAAATACATCGCTAAAGTAAATTTACCTGTGGTTTCAGAGTAGAAGATTTTTAGAAATCTAACATAAAATTTCCCCACTTCAACTCGTAAATTTACATAGAAATCGGAGATATTTCGTCATAAAACTTCACACATGGTTTGTCTATCATATTTCTTGAAGACAAACATAAAATTGTATAGCATTTATCAATATTTTATGAGTATCAACAGTTTTTTCAACACCGTATCTGTTTCTCGATACAGCCGCCCGATTACAGTGACCCGTGACCCAGATTAGCACATCCCAGCAGTTTTTTCTGAATAAGGTTGTTTAACTACCTTTGACCAGTGTATAGTTTCTATTGGTGATTTGTTGGTAGTTTTTTTTAACTTTTATTTTGTCGTTGATGGGATGTATATAATTGTCTCTCCAATCCTTTCCTATTTCGTCTTTCAATTTCAATTACTTCGAAAAGAAACGTGTCCCCTTTATAGTCCTTAATTGTAGATTAAAAGGAAAACTTTTGTCTGTAATAACCTTTTATTTATTTTCTAGATTTGATCTGTGTTGATTCTTTTACGTTTAATGATAGACATTAAAAAACTATATACATACTGTTTATTTATGATGACATAACACGTGCTATAACTTTACTTATTGTCCACGAGTTTAAGCCACCCAGCTGTGATACTAGGATAGCTTATAAATTACTGAATTCAAACATAGATTTGGCATATTTCCACCTTTTTGTACATCTAGCGCAATGACTGTATCATATTATGTTATATTTTTAGCGTTCTTTGTTTCACATTTCAAACGTAGTTATAAGTTTTTTGCGTGTGCTTGCAGTTTTATTACTAGTGTATATATAACTTTAGTATGAAATGTGTGTTTAATATATAATTGTGTTTCTTAAAAATTGAAAATGGATGGAGATGTCGAAAGCATCCGAAGGGTAAGAACTATGTATCATTTAGCAGATATACTTTTGTTACGAATCTTAACTATCACGAAATATTTTATTTCAAGCTTATATATATATAGATCTACACCATTATGCAACTTTTTGCACTTTGTGAAATTTCAATAATTACTGACATTGCGACCTTTTCTCCGTTATAGTAACATGATTATTTACCCAAATAAATGAATTCAAAGAATAAATAAATAAATAAATAAATTTATATAACAAATAATAATAAAGAGTGTAATTTTGTTTTCTACAATTACAAACTGAATCTATAGATCATCTGTACTGTGGATGGTGAAAATGCATACGAATTTTTTTTCGACTTAAGCCTGTTAAAATAGTAAAAAAAAACTAAATACATCCGTCTGCCACCAAGCTTCAAAAAGGGGGAAATGATCTATTAACTACTCCAGCATCAAGCGTCTTTTATTCAATGAACTCTGTGAATGTTAGTTTTATTCATTCCAGGTTCAGATTCTAATTTTACGTTTCTGTTTTCACAATCTAATTAGACTTAACAAACTTATGTTTCTGTTAAAATTTGGTATTTCTCTCCTTATTTTTTCTAGCGATCCACCAAGGACATTTCAAACAATTCTATGTTTCTGCCTCCACAATTGACAAATGGGTAATACACACATTTTGTTGGGAGGGGAGGGGGGGGGTAGCGAAATGTGGAAATATGTACTCCCAGATTTTGTTTTGGTCAAAATATCGTATATTATTACTTGTCAGTTTTCTGTATAATAAAAGTCAATGTATGTGTTTTGTATTTTTATTATTATTAATTCTTGAGTTCGTAAATCTTACACAAAGAAACTGAGATCGACATGTGACCGCTAGAGCGTAAACAAAAATCAGCTGATAAAGGTAAACAAGGCCGCACATGTCGAATGATCTAAATAAAGCCAACCAATACAAATATCTAAATCACGTGACATTGACAGTGTAATTGACACAACACAAAGCAGCTGGTGAAGCATGGATTCGCAAATGTATTTGTGAAAATCGATAATTTTGATTGATTTTGAATGAAATTGTGACTGTTCGGTGAAACCAAGCAAATAATTGTAGATTTATAATAACAGACTTATAGGTGACAATATCACACAGTGAAGGTTTGTACAATTAATGAGAAAAAATATGACGATGTGATTTTTACCGTTACACAAAAATAATACGTGGTGCAAAAATGCAAGATAACATACATGACATTACACACAGTAAATTGTATGGGGAAACCAGGGATGCAATCTTAACAGGGGCCCAGTAGCCCAACACTGCTCAAATTTGGCCAGGGCCCCTATAAATATTCAGACAGTAGCTCAGCTGGCTACTGAAATTATGAACATTTCATCACCATGTGCAAATTTAAAGTTATTTGCCGAATCCCATGATTATGAATTTTCGCCTGGCTGCTAAAATTTTTATTTTATGGAGCCCAGCTGGCAACTACAGCAACAATGCTAAGTTTTGTCACTGAAGACATATTACCTATAAAACAACGAACACGTACAATCATGTTACCAGTTAATTATTTTGACTGTTTTCATTGAATTTTATCTAAAATAAACTTCAGTATGATAATTTTGTTTATGCAGGGCTGTCAATTAATGTAAATCCAACTTCCTGATATTTTACAAAATTTATGAAAATCACAGGAATAATGAAAGGCATTTTCCAGAAATGTTTGTTAAAAATGTGCAATTCTAGATTGCAGGAGACTTGACAAGCCTGCATATGTATAGCATTGAAAGTTGCATTAATTAAACACCTGTATCCTTACCTAATATGCACCCCTAGCATGGGGGAATCTAAGAAAGGATGACAACACCTGTATCCTTACCTAATATGCACCCCTAGCATGGGGGAATCTAAGAAAGGATGACAACACCTGTATCCTTACCTAATATGCACCCCTAGCATGGGGGAATCTAAGAAAGGATGACAACACCTAGCATGGGGGAATCTAAGAAAGGATGACAACACCTGTATCCTTACCTAATATTCACCCCTAGCATGGGGGAATTTAAGAAAGGATGACAACACTTGTCATTGCTGCATGTTTTTACATTATTAAGGTCGACCTGTCTTGACGGGAATCAGGACAACTCGCCCCACTGCCAACTCGCCCCCCTTTTCAACCAACTAGCCCCCTAGTAAAAAAATATTTCCAGCTCGCACCCCCTTGTGAAGTGTGGTAGACTGACTTCTTCTTCTTCCAATAAAGTACAGGCCACTGTTGTGGATTATCGTACTGGTCTTGAAAAATATCTAGTTCTCCATAGGTTGTCGGAAAGGTATTTCTAACTTTTCCTGTTTTTAGATTATCAACCGGTAGATCAAAGCCAATTTAATTGTTACCAGATACAGAATTAAAGACAATTAATACAATGTAATTATCACAATTAAGATTGTTGTTGCATGTGAACTACAAAATTTGTTAGTATTGTTTTCCCATTTATTTTAATTAGTCTTTGATGGACAATTAATTATATTAATTATCACCGACAAAGTACCATCAAACATTGTGTTTTTATAATTTTAACAATATATATCCAAAGGAAACTGGCGTCCGAAGGAAAACTATCCAAGTACCAAAGAACACAAGTTAGAATCAACCAGGCCATTCTGTTTAACCTTTGGGAACAGTATACTGCAGGTAGAATCTCAACAACTAGATTATTAAACCAGTGTGGCCATGTAAATGGACCAGCTGTGGAAGCTGAAAATTAAACTAACTTTATATTGCTAAAATGACAGTGTGGCCGTGTATAAGCTGCTTATTGCTAAAATGACATTAAGAATTAATTAAATGACATTAGTGATGTTTATTATTTATAGTGCAATTTTCTAGAGCTCTGTGTAGTTTATTTTGTAATGTTTGTTGTATATTTTCTTGTTTTGTATGTCTGAACTGGTCTGGAAAGTACATAGAGTAATAGATATTTAAAAACCTCTTTGTTATTGCTATTTATATGAGCCACTAATAATGTATAATAATACAAATACAGATGTCAAAGTACCAGTGAAAGTATCATCTCAACTTGGAAATCATGGGAAACAAACGAAGGAAACATTTATGACTTATGTTGTTTAGTTTAGATTCTTATTTTATATCTGTAGTGTTGCATCTTATTGGATGATTAATTTATTTACATCTACAAACAAAAGATAAAAGAGAAGAGAACTAAAACTAAAACAAAACAAAACGTGTTACTGAACATTGAAAAACTAAAGCCAGTCATTAGTAATCCAGGTGTTAAATTGTAAAACAAGCAGGACAAGCCTATATATATCCTCTCCTCGTTCCTTCTATGGTCAGGCCTTTCAATAAGGTGAGGTACCAGGTACTTTTATATGCTTAATGGTACCTCCTCATTTTAAAGAGTGTTGTATAAGATATTCGTGAAATTTGTTCAAATTTTAAATAAAAGTACTGCCTGTAAATAGTGAAGTATTGGAAGGTTTGAAAAATATTGAAAGCCCTGTATGGTCTTGTGTATTAAATGTAAATTTTGTGTGTTGATATTTAGATGTCCTGACCACCACAAGACATACAATGTAGGTTAACTTTGGACCATATGAAAAAAAAAGACCTTTAAAAATTGATTGATTGATTATTTATATCTTAATGTCCATCCAGCATTATTTCTGCTATATTAAGTATAAGAATAAGTTTAATAATATTTAAACCAGGGGGTGGGGCGCACCCGGCGTGCACCCCCCCTAAAATTGGAAAAAATATGATTTTTTGGCGTAAAATCGTGATTTTTCACACGAAATACCCCAAAAATTTCCGTGCCTCCCTCTGCTCGGCACAATTTTTTTTAACTGTACCCCCCCTAACTTGAAACCCTGGATCCGCCCCTGTAAACACTATATAGAAACGAGGGAAAAGAAGGGTCTACAGGGTTAAAGACATTTGACTATATAGAAACGAGGGAAAAGAAGGATCTACAGGGTTAAAGACATTTGACTATATAGAAATGAGGGAAAAGAAGGATCTACAGGGTTAAAGACATTTGACTGTATAGAAACGAGGGAAAGGAAGGATCTACAGGGTTAAAGACATTTGAATATATAGAAACGAGGGAAAAGAAGGGTCTACAGGGTTAAAGACATTTGACTATATAGAAACGAGGGAAAAGAAGGATCTACAGGGTTAAAGACATTTGACTAAATAGAAACGAGGGAAAAGAAGGGTCTACAGGGTTAAAGACATTTGACTATATAGAAATGAGGGAAAAGAAGGATCTACAGGGTTAAAGACATTTGACTATATAGAAACGAGGGAATAGAAGGTTCTACAGGGTTAAAGACATTTGACTATATAGAAACGAGGGAAAAGAAGGGTCTACAGGGTTAAAGACATTTGACTGTATAGAAACGAGGGAAAGGAAGGATCTACAGGGTTAAAGACATTTGACTATATAGAAACTAGGGAAAAGAAGGGTCTACAGGGTTAAAGACATTTGACTATATAGAAACGAGGGAAAAGAAGGATCTACAGAGTTAAAGACATTTGACTATATAGAAACGAGGGAAAAGAAGGATCTACAGGGTTAAAGACATTTGACTATATAGAAACGAGGAAAAGAAGGGTCTACAGAGTTAAAGACATTTGACTGTATAGAAACGAGGGAAAAGAAGGATCTACAGGGTTAAAGACATTTGACTATATAGAAACGAGGGAAAAGAAGGGTCTACGGGGTTGAAGACATTTGACTATATAGAAACGAGGGAAAAGAAGGATCTACAGGGTTAAAGACATTTGACTATATAGAAACGAGGGAAAAGAAGGGTCTACAGGGTTAAAAACATTTGACTGTATAGAAACGAGGGAAAAGAAGGATCTACAGGGTTAAAGACATTTGACTATATAGAAACGAGGGAAAGGAAGGATCTACAGGGTTAAAGACATTTGACTATATAGAAACGAAGGAAAAGAAGGATCTACAGGGTTAAAGACATTTGACTGTATAGAAACGAGGGAAAGGAAGGATCTACAGGGTTAAAGACATTTGACTATATAGAAACGAAGGAAAAGAAGGGTCTACGGGGTTAAAGACATTTGACTGTATAGAAACGAGGGAAAGGAAGGATCTACAGAGTTAAAGACATTTGAATATATAGAAACGAGGGAAAAGAAGGGTCTACAGTGTTAAAGAAATTTGACTGTATAGAAACGAGGGAAAAGAAGGGTTTACAGGGTTAAAGACATTTGACTATATAGAAACGAGGGAAAAGAAGGATCTACAGGGTTAAAGACATTTGACTATATAGAAACGAGGGAAAAGAAGGATCTACAGGGTTAAAGACATTTGACTATATAGAAATGAGGGAAAAGAAGGGTCTACAGGGTTAAAGACATTTGACTATATAGAAACGAGGGAAAAGAAGGGTCTACGGGGTTAAAGACATTTGACTGTATAGAAACGAGGGAAAGGAAGGATCTACAGAGTTAAAGACATTTGACTGTATAGAAACGAGGGAAAAGAAGGGTCTACAGGGATAAAGACATTTGACTATATAGAAACGAGGGAAAAGAAGTATCTACAGGGTTAAAGACATTTGACTATATAGAAACGAGGGAAAAGAAGGATCTACAGGGTTAAAGACATTTGAATATATAGAAACGAGGGAAAAGAAGGGTCTACAGAGTTAAAGACATTTGACTGTATAGAAACGAGGGAAAAGAAGGGTTTACAGGGTTAAAGACATTTGACTATATAGAAACGAGGGAAAAGAAGGATCTACAGGGTTAAAGACATTTGAATATATAGAAACGAGGGAAAAGAAGGATCTACAGGGTTAAAGACATTTGACTATATAGAAACGAGGGAAAAGAAGGGTCTACAGGGTTAAAGACATTTGACTATATAGAAACGAGGGGAAAAAAGGGTCTACAGGGTTAAAGACATTTTACTATAGAAACGAGGGAAAAGAAGGGTCTACAGTGTTAAAGACATTTGACTGTATAGAAACAAGGGAAAGGAAGGATCTACAGGGTTAAAGACATTTGACTATATAGAAAGAGGGAAAAGAAGGGTCTACAGGGATAAAGACATTTGACTATATAGAAACGAGGGAAAAGAAGGGTCTACAGGGTTAAAGACATTTGACTGTATAGAAACGAGGGAAAAGAAGGGTCTACAGGGTTAAAGACATTTGACTATATAGAAACGAGGGAAAAGAAGGGTCTACGTGGTTAAAGACATTTGACTATATAGAAACGAGGGGAAAAAAGGGTCTACAGGGTTAAAGACATTTGACTATAGAAACGAGGGAAAAGAAGGGTCTACAGGGTTAAAGACATTTGACTGTATAGAAACGAGGGAAAAGAAGGGTCTACAGGGTTAAAGACATTTGACTATATAGAAACGAGGAAAAAGAAGGGTCTACAGGGTTAAAGACATTTGACTATATAGAAACGAGGGAAAAGAAGGGTCTACAGGGTTAAAGACATTTGACTATATAGAAACGAGGGAAAAGAAGGATCTACAGGGTTAAAGACATTTGACTATATAGAAACGAGGGAAAAGAAGGGTCTACAGGGTTAAAGACATTTGACTATATAGAAATGAGGGAAAAGAAGGGTCTACAGGGTTAAAGACATTTGACTGTATAGAAACGAGGGAAAAGAAGGGTCTACAGGGTTAAAGACATTTGACTATATAGAAACGAGGGAAAAGAAGGATCTACAGGGTTAAAGACATTTGACTATATAGAAACGAGGGAAAAGAAGGATCTACAGGGTTAAAGACATTTGACTATATAGAAATGAGGGAAAAGAAGGATCTACAGGGTTAAAGACATTTGACTATCACTGAAAAAGTATGGAGAGTTGGGTAGGGATGAAAAAATTACTACAATGTGTCTACTCTTACAATGTGTCTACTCTTACAATGTGTCTACTCTTACAATATGTCTACTCTTACAATATGTCTACTCTTACAATGTGTCTACTCTTACAATGTGTCTACTCTTACAATATGTATACTCTTACAATATGTCTACTCTTACAATGTGTCTACTCTTACAATATGTCTACTCTTACAATGTGTCTACTCTTACAATGTGTCTACTCTTACAATATGTCTACTCTTACAATGTGTCTACTCTTACAATGTGTCTACTCTTACAATGTGTCTACTCTTACAATATGTCTACTCTTACAATATGTATACTCTTACAATATGTCTACTCTTACAATGTGTCTACTCTTACAATATGTCTACTCTTACAATGTGTCTACTCTTAAAATATGTCTACTCTTACAATGTGTATACTCTTACAATATGTCTACTCTTACAATGTGTGTACTCTTACAATATGTCTACTCTTACAATGTGTCTACTCTTACAATGTGTCTACTCTTACAATGTGTCTACTCTTAAAATATGTCTACTCTTACAATGTGTCTACTCTTACAATGTGTCTACTCTTACAATGTGTCTACTCTTACAATGTGTCTACTCTTACAATGTGTCTACTCTTACAATGTGTCTACTCTTACAATGTGTCTACTCTTACAATGTGTCTACTCTTACAATATGTCTTCTCTTACAATATGTCTACTCTTACAATGTGTCTACTCTTACAATGTGTCTACTCTTACAATATGTCTACTCTTACAATGTGTCTACTCTTACAATATGTCTACTCTTACAATATGTCTACTCTTACAATATGTCTACTCTTACAATATGTCTACTCTTACAATATGTCTACTCTTACAATATGTCTACTCTTACAATGTGTCTACTCTTACAATGTGTCTACTCTTACAATATGTCTACTCTTACAATATGTCTACTCTTACAATTTGTCTACTCTTACAATGTGTCTACTCTTACAATATGTCTACTCTTACAATGTGTCTACTCTTACAATGTGTCTACTCTTACAATGTGTCTACTCTTACAATGTGTCTACTCTTACAATGTGTCTACTCTTACAATGTGTCTACTCTTACAATATGTCTACTCTTACAATGTGTCTACTCTTACAATGTGTCTACTCTTACAATATGTCTACTCTTACAATGTGTCTACTCTTACAATGTGTCTACTCTTACAATGTGTCTACTCTTACAATGTGTCTACTCTTACAATGTGTCTACTCTTACAATGTGTCTACTCTTACAATGTGTCTACTCTTACAATGTGTCTACTCTTACAATATGTCTACTCTTACAATATGTCTACTCTTACAATGTGTCTACTCTTACAATGTGTCTACTCTTACAATGTGTCTACTCTTACAATGTGTCTACTCTTACAATGTGTCTACTCTTACAATGTGTCTACTCTTACAATATGTCTACTCTTACAATGTGTCTACTCTTACAATGTGTCTACTCTTACAATATGTCTTCTCTTACAATATGTCTACTCTTACAATGTGTCTACTCTTACAATGTGTCTACTCTTACAATGTGCCTACTCTTACAATTTGTCTACTCTATCATTATATATTCATAAAACAAGGTCACTCGCATGTGACCTGTGATGGAGTTCCTCAGATCTGCCATGCTGGAGAAAGTGAGAGATCTGACTTTAATACGATTGGACTATATACCCCAACCTGAAATCAAGACTCATTCCAGTGATTTATAATGGAATGGAGTGGCCTCATTAATAGAGGGAGATACAAATGTAGGGTTATGGTGTTTAATGCCACTTTCAATAATATTTCAGTTATGTCGTAGCAGTCAGTTTTATTGGTGAAGGAAACCTGAGAAAACCACTGACCTGTTGCTGACAAACTTTATCACATACTGTTGAATCGAGTACACTTTGCATGGCACTGATTGCATAGGTAGCTGTTAATGAAACTACCATGCGATCATGGTCACGACTGCTCTGTCCATTAATAGAAATAGCCATTTCAGAGATATACCTCTTAAACCATTAAAAGATAGTTAGTAAGAGGCTCTGTCCATTAATAGAAATAGCCATTTCAGAGATATACCTCTTAAACCATTAAAAGATAGTTAGTAAGAGATTAGATTCAAACTAAAGTGATATAGAAAACTAAAACAATAACAAACTGTTCTGTTTTTCAGATTACAGATTTTACTAAGCATGAGATGGGATTTTTCCACCAATATAGACTACTGTTATGGAAAAACTTTACCCTGAAAAAGAGGACTCCTGTAAGTATCTTTTGTCCTGTACTGTAGTATGGATGATACGAATAGATACTGATTATTACTCTACACGGACTGTGAAATGTAGAACAGCGATAAAAATACCGGTACTTTACTTTAATATGTGGATAGTCTCTCATGTTCATTTACATCCATATCCTTTCTTACACAAGCTGTTCCTTTACATTTAGTACAATGAATTAACATTTGTATTTTTTAGCTAACATATCCCAAAGAGTTATATGAAATATTGCTTCACTTTACATTTGTTGTCTGTTCATAAACTTTCATAATTTTGATGTCTCTTCTAAAGCAACTAGGGGCCCGGGGTGGCTCAATGAGTTAGGTCGTTGGATCTAACAGCTCATACAAGCCTATCAATACGGTGTGGGTTCGCGCCCAGCTTTGTAAATTGCAAAAAAGGGTGCACTCGACTCACAGCCGCAAGTGATAAAGTTTACCAGTTGCTTGCCCAGGGTCGATGGTTCTCTCCGGCTTTCTCCACCACTAAAACTAGTCACCATGATATAGCTAAAATATTGCAGAAAGTCGCATTAAAACACCAATAAATCAATTAATCAATCAACCATTCATAATTACAATGGTACAAAGAAGACATACATGTACATATACAATAACAATAACAAAATGGATATAGATATATGGACGCACTACATTTGAGCGCATTTTCAATTTTAGGTGTGTTACGTTTGAGCGCAAATTTTTCCTATGAATTTTTTAAAGATCATTTTTATAATAATTTCTTAAAAGTTTTATAATTTTAATTTTTTTTCTCAAGTAAATAGCTAAGGTAAAATGCGCTTAATCGTGGATTTTTTTGCGCTCAAACGTAGGATTTTTTGCGCTCAAATGTAGGACCAATGCGCTCAAACGTCGTGCAACGAGATATATGTACAATATATACAACAGAGACAGGGGTGTGACAGCCTAGACAATATATACAACAGAGACAGGGGTGTGACAGCCTAGAGATCAACAGATTTATTTATATTTCATATAAACTTACTTAATTTTTCTAAATTATGTATATCCTATTTTCTGGGGGCATCGTGATTGTGATAATTTTGTATATCCTATTTTCTGGGGACCATCGTGATTGTGATAATTTTGTATATCCTATTTTCTGGGGAACATCGTGATTGTGATAATTTTGTATATCCTATTTTCTGGGGGGCCATCGTGATTGTGATAATTTTGTATATCCTATTTTCTGGGGGCCATCGTGATTGTGATAATTTTGTATATCCTATTTTCTGGGGGCCATCGTGATTGTGATAATTTTGTATATCCTATTTTCTGGGGGCCATCGTGATTGTGATAATTTTGTATATCCTATTTTCTGGTGGCCATCGTGATTGTGATAATTTTGTATATCCTATTTTCTGGGGGGCCATCATGATTGTGATAATTTTGTATATCCTATTTTCTGGGGGCCATCGTGATTGTGATAATTTTGTATATCCTATTTTCTGGGAGCCATCGTTATTGTGATAATTTTGTATATCCTATTTTCTGGGGGCCATTGTGATTGTGATAATTTTGTATATCCTATTTTCTGGGGGCCATCGTGATTGTGATAATTTTGTATATCCTATTTTCTGGGGGCCATCGTGATTGTGATAATTTTGTATATTCTATTTTCTGGGGGCCATCGTGATTGTGATAATTTTGTATATCCTCTTTTCTGGGGACCATCGTGATTGTGATAATTTTGTATATCCTATTTTCTGGGGGCCATTGTGATTGTGATAATTTTGTATATCCTATTTTCTGGAGGCCATTGTGATTGTGATAATTTTGTATATCCTATTTTCTGGAGGCCATCGTGATTGTGATAATTTTGTATATCCTATTTTCTGGGGACCATCATGATCGTATGGTAGTTACTGTATATGTAATAAATCAGGCTTCTCTATTTGTATACACACATTTTATACATTCATTTTGTATTTATTAAACTTTAGTGTGTAAATGCGTAGGGACTTGTTTTTATATCATATAAAAAACTTTAAAAAAAAAATTATAGGAGAGAATTAAAAAAAAAATTTTTTTTTTTTTTTTATATGGCATAAAAATAAGTCTTTATCTGTAAATGTACATTAGAGAAATTGTATGTCCAATGTTTAAACTTAAATTTTTCTGATTGTACTTCTGTAAAACGTGATAAGAAAGTTTCATTTAAGTTCACTAGACTGATAACATGATTTAATACAATGTATTCCTGAATAACTTTCTAACTTTATCACAAAACCCAGCTTTACTATATGTGTGTTAATATATGTTTCTACTGATAAATGTCTAAAGGTTACAGTACACGTGTACTTTAAAGTTGGCTTTTATAAAATAGTAATCTGATTAGACATTCAGTGTTTGTCAGAGACTTGCGGCAGGTCTGTGATTTTCTCCGGTTTCCTCCACCAATAATACTGACTGCCACGATATATAGCTAAAATATTGTTGAAAGTGGTGTTAAATACCATAACCCTAACCCTCTTTATATCTAAATAAATTTCTACCCAAGAAAGTTGTACTGATGTTTGAAACCCTGGGAAAAATTGACGAGAGATTTTTTGTTATAGAAAAAGATTCCTAAGTAAATTTGTGTATACATGTATATATTTTTGCATAAAAAACATTTAATTTTTTTCAACTAATTAAAAGGTATTGTGTTATTATTTAAATGTGAACAATTAAAAAAAAAAATCTATTTAATATTCTATGATGGTACATTTGTATATGAGTATGAGTAATATTATATACATGTAGTATACTTATATAATAAAGAGGGTCCATCGTGGATGTGATCGTATGGTAGTTCGATTTACAACTACCTGTGCAATCATTGCCTATCACCACTAGAGTTGTGAGTTTGAACCCGTTCATGGCGTGATGTACTCGATACAACATTATGTGATAAAGGTTGTCAGTGACTTGCGGCAGGTCAGTGGATTTCTCCTGATACTACTCCTATTTCCTCCACCAATAAAACTGACTGCCACGATATGACTGAAATATTGTTGAAAGTGGTGCTAAACACCATAACCCCCCCCACCAAACTATAACAGATGTTTATTGATTTAGACAATTACGATGACATTCTCTATATACAGACTATCATTATTAAGTAGTTAATCATGAAGTACATGTACCTCAATATTGAGTAGAAATAGGATGACATTTGATGTTGTATGTGCATTAAGACCACAATCTAAGAATACCTGACCAATTGAACCCATTAAATTGAAATTGAGTCAAAACCATATGTTTTTGTTTTTGATAAATCATTCCATTATCTCAACATAAAACAACTTTTGGACTTTGAACCTTGATATTAGACAGAAATATGAGGTTTTATTGGGTTTTATGTAACAGCTGTAATCTACTACAGTTGTTTTTGTCCTGTGAATTCTTGTCTCTCTAGGGCATATTTAAACTAGTTTGTTTTCTTGTTTTGTCTTGTTTAACTGAATTCTTCTGTCTCTCTAGGGCATATTTAAACTAGTTTGTTTTCTTTCATTGATTTTTTATTAGCTCACCTGGCCATAGGCCATGTGAGCTTTTGTCATGGGTAAGCGTCCGTCGTCCGTCCGTCCGTTAGCTTTTCACATTTAAATCTTCTTCTCTGAAACCGCTGAACAGAAATCAGCCAAACTTGCCAGAAATGTTCACTGGATGGTCCTCTACCAGATTTGTGTTTTTGGTGCTGATTTGAAATCCAACATGGCTGCCAGGGTCCATAATGTGTTCTCATTGGCTGAAATTTTAAAAATCTTCTTGTCAGAAACCACTATGTCAATTGAATTGTGACTGTGCAGGAATGATCATTGGGTGGTCCTGTACTAAAATTGTGAATCGTTTGCCGATCGGAAATTCAAGATGGCCGCCATGATTCGACTTAGTTTAACATTGGACCCTATGGGAATTTCACATTTTCATCTTTTTTTCTGAAACCACAAAACAGATTTGAACCAAACTTGGCAGAAATGTTCATTGGATGGTCATATACAAGATTTTTGTTTTTGGCGCTGATCGGAAATCCAACATGGCTGCCAGGGCCCATAATGTGTTCTGATTGGTCGAAATTTTAAAAATCTTCTTGTTAGAAACCACTAAACCAATTGAATTGTGACTTTGCAGGAATGATCATTGGGTGGTCCTGTACTAAACTTGTGAATCGTTTGCCAATCGGAAATTCAAGATGGCCGCCATGACTCGACTTAGTTTAACATAGGACCCTATGGGAATTTCACATTTTCATCTTTTTTTCTGAAACCACAAAACAGATTTGAATCAAACTTGGCAGAAATGTTCATTGGATGGTCATATACAAGATTTTTGTTTTTGGCGCTGATCGGAAATCCAACATGGCTGCCAGGGCCCATAATGTGTTCTGATTGGTTGAAATTTTAAAAATCTTCTTGTTAGAAACCACTAAGCCAATTGAATTGTGACTTTGCAGGAATGATCATTGGGTGGTCCTGTACTAAACTTGTGAATCGTTTGCCGATCGGAAATTCAAGATGGCCACCATGACTCGACTTAGTTTAACATAGGACCCTATGGGAATTTCACATTTTCATCTTTTTTTCTGAAACCACAAAACAGATTTGAATCAAGCTTGGCAGAAATGTTCATTGGATGGTCATATACAAGATTTTTGTTTTTGGCGCTGATCGGAAATCCAACATGGCTGCCAGGGCCCATAATGTGTTCTGATTGGTCGAAATTTAAAAAATCTTCTTGTTAGAAACCACTAAGCCAATTGAATTGTGACTTTGCAGGAATGATCATTGGGTGGTCCTGTACTAAACTTGTGAATCGTTTGCCAATCGGAAATTCAAGATGGCTGCCATGACTCGACTTAGTTTAACATAGGACCCTATGGGAATTTCACATTTTCATCTTTTTTTCTGAAACCACAAAACAGATTTGAATCAAACTTGGCAGAAATGTTCATTGGATGGTCATATACAAGATTTTTGTTTTTGGCGCTGATCGGAAATCCAACATGGCTGCCAGGGCCCATAATGTGTTCTGATTGGTTGAAATTTTAAAAATCTTCTTGTTAGAAACCACTAAGCCAATTGAATTGTGACTTTGCAGGAATGATCATTGGGTGGTCCTGTACTAAACTTGTGAATCGTTTGCCGATCGGAAATTCAAGATGGCCGCCATGACTCGACTTAGTTTAACATAGGACCCTATGGGAATTTCACATTTTCATCTTTTTTTCTGAAACCACAAAACAGATTTGAATCAAGCTTGGCAGAAATGTTCATTGGATGGTCATATACAAGATTTTTGTTTTTGGCGCTGATCGGAAATCCAACATGGCTGCCAGGGCCCATAATGTGTTCTGATTGGTCGAAATTTAAAAAATCTTCTTGTTAGAAACCACTAAGCCAATTGAATTGTGACTTTGCAGGAATGATCATTGGGTGGTCCTGTACTAAATTTGTGAATCGTTTGCCAATCGGAAATTCAAGATGGCTGCCATGACTCGACTTAGTTTAACATAGGACCCTATGGGAATTTCACATTTTCATCTTTTTTTCTGAAACCACAAAACAGATTTGAATCAAACTTGGCAGAAATGTTCATTGGATGGTCATATACAAGATTTTTGTTTTTGCCACTGATCGGAAATCCAACATGGCTGCCAGGGCCCATAATGTGTTCTGATTGGTCGAAATTTTAAAAATCTTCTTGTTAGAAACCACTAAGCCAATTGAATTGTGACTTTGCAGGAATGATCATTGGGTGGTCCTGTACTAAACTTGTGAATCGTTTGCCAATCGGAAATTCAAGATGGCCGCCATGACTCGACTTAGTTTAACATAGGACCCTATGGGAATTTCACATTTTCATCTTTTTTTCTGAAACCACAAAACAGATTTGAATCAAACTTGGCAGAAATGTTCATTGGATGGTCATATACAAGATTTTTGTTTTTGGCGCTGATCGGAAATCCAACATGGCTGCCAGGGCCCATAATGTGTTCTGATTGGTTGAAATTTTAAAAATCTTCTTGTTAGAAACCACTAAGCCAATTGAATTGTGACTTTGCAGGAATGATTATTGGGTGGTCCTGTACTAAACTTGTGAATCGTTTGCCGATCGGAAATTCAAGATGGCCGCCATGACTCGACTTAGTTTAACATAGGACCCTATGGGAATTTCACATTTTCACATTTTTTTCTGAAACCACAAAACAGATTTGAATCAAGCTTGGCAGAAATGTTCATTGGATGGTCATATACAAGATTTTTGTTTTTTGCGCTGATCGGAAATCCAACATGGCTGCCAGGGCCCATAATGTGTTCTGATTGGTCGAAATTTAAAAAATCTTCTTGTTAGAAACCACTAAGCCAATTGAATTGTGACTTTGCAGGAATGATCATTGGATGGTCCTGTACTAAACTTGTGAATCGTTTGCCAATCGGAAATTCAAGATGGCCACCATGACTCGACTTAGTTTAATAATAGGACCCTATGGGAATTTCACATTTTCATCTTTTTTTCTGAAACCACAAAACAGATTTGAACCAAACTTGGCAGAAATGTTCATTGGATGGTCATATACAAGATTTGTGTTTTTGGTGCTGATCGGAAATCCAACATGGCTGCCAGGGCCTATAATGTGTTCTGATTGGTCGAAATTTTAAAAATCTTCTTGTTAGAAACCACTAAGCCAATTGAATTGTGGCTTTGCAGGAATGATCATTGGGTGGTCCTGTACTAAACTTGTGAATCGTTTGCTGATCGGAAATTCAAGATGACCACCATGACTCGACTTAATTTTAACATAGGACCCTATGGAAAAAATGTTTAAAAGTCTTCTCCTCTGAAACCAGTAAGTCAGTTTAAAGCAAACATGGGATGAATGGTCCTTAGGTGGTCAACTTTCAAAATTATGTCCTGTGACCCCGACCTCCATCCAAGATGGCAACCATCAGCGAACATAGTTTTAACATAGGACCCTATGGGAAATATATTTAAAAATCTTCTTCTCTGAAACCAGTAAGCCAATTTAAAGCAAACATGGCATGGATGGTCCTTAAGTGGTCAATTTTCAAAATTGTGTCCAGTGACCCTGACCTCCATCCAAGATGGCCACCTTCAGCAGACATACTGTAGTTTTAACATAGGACCCTATGGGAAAAAATGTTTTAAAATCTTCTCCTCTGAAACTAGTAAGCCAATATAGCAAACATGTCATCGATGGTCCTTAGGTGGTCAACTTCCAAAATGTGTTCAGTGATCCCGATCTCGGTTCAAAATGGCCGCCGTCAGCAGACATAGTTTTAACATAGGACCCTATGGGAAAATTGTTTAAAAGTCTTCTCTTCTGAAACCAGTCAGCCAATTTAAAGCAAACATGGCATGGATGGTCCTTGGGTAGTATACTTTCAAAATTGTGTCCGGTGACCACGACCTCCATCCAAGATGGCTGCCATGAGCAGACATAGTTTTAACATAGAACCCTATGGCAGTATGGGATTTGAATAGTAACTTAGATGTATTCAGCATGCAGACATTCTTAAGAGGACTTATTTATGTCAGGTGAGCGATACAGGCTCACCTGAGCCTCTAGTTTTTATTGTTATTTTTTATTTTTTACTTTTGCGCCATAAAAATAACGGAAAATGGTTAATATACTGTATGCCTTAAAGGGACAGAAGATGGTTAGGTTCATGGTATTTAGTGCCACTTTCAACGATATTTCAGTTATATCGTGGCAGTCAGTTTTATTGGTGGAGAAAACCAGAGTACCTGGAGAAAACCACCGACCTGTCGCAAGTCACTGAAAACTTTATCACATAGTATTGCATGGACAGGGCTCTAACTCACAACTTTAGTGGTGATAGCTATAGGCACTGATTACACAGTTAGTTGTAAATCCAACTACCAAGCGATCACGACCACAAGAACCCATGAGGCAGAAGAATTGAATGTATTTTCCTATTTGTTTCAGATGTAGATACGCGTGTATATTATCCTGTACTTGTTCTATTTGAGTGGTCAAACTTCATTTTCTGTATATTGTTATATACGGTCACCGAGCAAGAATTAAGATATAGTTTTTCTGGTACAAAAAAAATGCACCTGATTCATGTTGAGTGATAGTAAGAAACAGTTATAGTATAAGTGCTGACTTCACAGAGGACACCATTGAAAATGATTAGAATAACACTTAGGCAATTAGGCATTTTTGTTTGTTTGTTTTGTTTTTTTGACATTACAAGATAAATACAATATATGTACATTGTCAGAAAATATCTAATTTGTTTGCACTCGCTGCTAAATGTTCAGGACAGAAAAGTAACTTTTCTAATTGTTTCTAAAGCTTTTACATTGTACGATTTGAACTTATTGATTGGCAGGTGCTCTGAGGCTCATTAATAAGAACATGGCTACAATTATCTGATAGATTATGAAAATGTTCAAAATATATTAATTGTGATACCGTCATTAGGGTTGCATAATGCGCACCCCCTCTTGGCCTTGAAAATCTCCAGAAAAAAATAGTTCATCTCTATAATGCGCATGGACTTTCAAAAAAAAATCGCCGTCGGAAATGTAAGAATTAAATATCAATCGTATATATTTTTCAGTCCTTTGAGCATGTTTCATTTGCTGGGAGAATTTAAGAACCATTTATCTCTTTTCATCTTCAATAAAGTTGCAAAATATTAAATGTGTTGGGTTTTATTGGCATTTTCATATGATGTTTTTAATATCTGGATGTTGTGTAATGGATTCGAAATCTAGTACAGCATCGGTAAATATAAGTTTAAATTCCGGATCTGAACGTAAATGAACGCAGTTGATAGTTGAAGATGACAGAAAATAATGATATAGAATAAAGAAAGGCAAACAATTGTCACTTATTATGACATTGTTGAATATTGCTAAGCTTGTGAGGAGTTGTTGAAAATATGGTTGTTACGTACATCAAAGAGCGCCGACAATCCGTTATTTTTTTGTATTTTTAAAATTGACCAAATAATTAATGATCATGAATGAACTACAAACAATGCCTTATTATTTAGTGATCAAATAGCATCCAAGCCATGCAATCATAACAGATTGTTATATGTTGTAATTTTGTGCTATAACTTCACCTGGGAGCAATCAAGCTAATAGACTTGACATAAAAATTGACAAATACATTTTATTGTTTCTTTTCTTTTTATTTCAATCACGATAATCTTGTGTAAACACAGTCTGACAGTCTAATTATACTTGCACACATTGAAATCTTATCCGCAAGATTATTTTACAATACACATGGCTAGATATAGTCAGACGTTTATATTTAGTTTATTTTTTTATCTATCAAAGGTAAATATTTACAAGTACAAAACAAAACTGCACTAGACAGTTTTAATTCTTCAATAATTAAAACATAGTAGATGCAATTAATTATTTTGTGGAATAGTGTCCAAATAATTTAAGAAATATTTAACTTTGCATGTTGACAATAGTAAACAAAAAAACATGGCATGTGATTTCCCGATCTGGGAAAGAGTGAAACACATTGTTCCTGTTTATAATGCGCACACCTCCTACAAAATAAAGAATCTGGGCAAAATCCTGCGCATTATGCAATCCTAAATACGGTGTGTAAATATTAAATATTAAAAGTATTTTCATCTACATTGTATAAACACTAGTTCTAATTATTTAAGCTATCCTATATAATCAAGCATACACAAATTCACAATTTCTTCTCTGTTGAATTTGTGCAAATTTCTGCTATCTAAAAATAGAACCTGAGTATTCAGACGTCCTGTACAATCCGACACATTTTCCTTGTCCCTTGGTGTGTCAGATTAGACAGGTTCCACAGTACTACATTCTACTTTTAGCTCTACTGAACAAAGGGCAGATAATTAAATCTGTGCCATCTAGTTGTGGACAAAGTGATCAGACAAATTTTATGCGGGTGATGGACATTTGAGCGAAAAAATTTCAATTGACCCTAAAATCTATGTGGACTATTGAGCAAAGCTCACAACGTTTTAACCTTTGCCTGTATATATTTGTTTTAAACTTTTAAAATAGTGCTTAACTTTTATAAAGAAAACAAGACAATACCTTGCTAAAAAACCTAGCTACTTTCACCTCCCTGTGGAGAGGAGGGGGCCAACAGACTCAATGTCTGGCTAATAGTAGAGGGTTTTTTCCGCTTAAATGGGTTACAAGTTGTAGTTCGTGTGTCAGACATGGGGTAATCATAATTTGTAATCGTAATCGGTTGTAATCAATTACATTTTTCATGTAATCGAATGTAATCTGTAATCGGACATTTTTTAGATTACATGTAATCATAATGTATTCGATTACATTCATTTTGACTCTGTAATCATGGTTACTTTTTGATTACATTTAGATTACTTTTCATCATGTTGACCATGTAATCATGATTACTTTCTGATTACATTTAGATTACTTTTCATCATTTTGACTTATTTTGTCTTAACTGAAACATACATGTATATCTCCTTAGATATTTAATGTATGATTTATGTAAATGAATTTTCTTCATGAAATTTATTAAATAAATAATGTAGATATTATTATATACTTAATTGCAATCAAAACTATCACAGCTACAACAAATATTAAGTATAAATTATGACTTCAAAGATTTGATATCCAAACAAATAATATCTCAATTTCAATTTCTTTAGGGTTTCAAAAATTCAGTGAAAACAATTTGTCGGCTTGTGTAAAACATAACAAGCTCTAAAATTTTAAATTATCTGACACAACTTTCAAGATTTCATATATGAAATTGCTTCTATGAAAGACTATCACCATGTCCTCATGATTCGCATAAGATAAAGAAATATTTTATATAAACCAAAACATGAAAATTTCTTATACAAGTTTAAAAAGAGATTTAAATTTCAATAAAGATATTATATAAAAAGGAAAATGTAAATTATAATTTTCAGAAACATTTATTTATGATGCTCGTTCATACATGTATATTACAAATTAACTGATAAATAGCAAGTTGTAGTATTTGTAAAATGTTTTTAGAATATTTTAATGGGGCTTGTATCTGATATTCAGATATATGTGATATTTCTACTTTTTATTTTGGTGCTGATGTTCCTTTTAATATTGGATTACATGATCATTTTGTCATTACTTGTGGGTTTACTATGCAACTTGTAATGGATATTTTATTAAACCTATTTACATAAATATAGGATTTAGTTTTCATATTTAAACTGAGAAATTATGTACGTTTTTAAGCAAGTTTTTAGAATCAGAATGATTTTTGTTTTTTTTATCTTCTGAATTATATATCAAGGACAAACATTCAAATGGTGTGAAATTTAGTAATGGTGATTGTTACATAATTTGGTGTCATAAATAATACCTTAATTACAAATTTTATAAGGTAATTAACTGCTAGATTATTATCCCCAATAGACTTTCACAGGATTTTTGAAATTATTTGATATATATTATTAAAATGTGCAAATGTATGTTATAATATTTACTAATAGTATAAGATGGAATCAATATTGGTCATATATAGTAATAAGTGAAGACATATTTTATGAAAAATATGAAAATGAGAATTGCTGTTTATAATTTACAATATACTGTTTGTTATTGCATGTAATGATCACATTAAAACTGAATTGTAATTCATAGTTCTGATTAAGAAATACATTAAAAAAAGAAGAAGAGATATTGGATAGATGCACACGAGACAAAATTAAACATAAAACACTATTATATTGGTTGTCATGACATTAAATGTAATCAGTAATGTAATCAGTAATGTAATCAATTACATTTACAAAGTGATTGTAATTTAATCGATTACATTTGAAAATTGATGTAATCGTAATGTAATGTAATCATGAAAATTGCAAAGTAATTGTAATGTAATTGATTACATTTGAAAGTAATTGACCCCAAGTCTGTTGTGTGTCCATTTTTTCTCGCTCGTTTTGTCCTGTCAATTCGCCCAAATGTCTTTCAGTGATTTTATCCGGGTGACCCAATTAAGGCACCTTCCTAAGTCTCTAGTATAATATAGAAACATTTCATGTGTTTATTTAATGATTCATATTTTTCAAAATGTTAAGTTTTTTGTTTTTTCCTTTCAGTTTGTATTATTGTTTGAAGTATGTATACCTTTGGTACTCTTCTTGATTCTTCTGTTAATTAGAGAAAGACAACCACCAGTACCAGTAGCAACAGGTAAATAAGATCCTATGTGAACGCTTTTCGTTAAATATTTAAGTGTGTGAGTGATTGTTGTTTAACTCCAACTCAGCAATTTTTCAGGTATATGATGGCGAGAACAAGTTAATTGTCAATGAGATGATGATAATCGAGGTTCACTTTGTACTAGACCAACATGCCTAGTTGGATTTTTTTTAGTGCTAGCTCATTGAAACAACAGTCAGTGGATAGACATGTCGTTTTTCATAGTCTTATTGTATGTATACTTTCAGGACATGAATCTGCCTTCCCGTTGCCGTCTGCTGGTATTATTCCTATTATGGAGATGTTTTGTGATGGAGCTGAGAGAGATGAATATGGCTTCCTTAAATTTCCACATTCAAAGTATGTACATCATTCAGCTAAAGTGGCATCTTTTTTTTATTAGGTATATTTGTATTGCCACCCCCATCCATTTCCACATTCAAAGTACAAATGTACAAATGTATGTACATAATTCAGCAGAAGAGACCTCATTTTGATTTCCTGAAACGTCATCTTCATCTGAGAAACAGGCTACTGGACCAGGGCTATAAAAAGATTCGCCTTATTCGATCTCTTAAAAAGTTTATATTCCGATACCAAGATCTTGTCGAAATATATTCCGTCTCTGCAGAAACGATTATAAGCAATGCATTTTCATATAGTGAAAATGTATAAAGATAAAGAAATCAAGAAAAATGTCAAGGATATTTTTTTTATCAATGTGTGACGTAAAAATATTTTTGACATTTACGTCACCGAATATGGTACTGCTTTGACAACTATTTTACCTATTTTGTTCCTGTATTTAAATACTGTTATAGTGACAGCCGGAACCTTTGAACCGTAATGAGAGCGGGAGGTTTGGCGCCTTAAAATCTGATTCAACCCACCATTTCTTTAGAAATGCCTGTACCAAGTCAGGGTCATTACGGTTTTCACAGTTTTCCGGTTGTTGACTGATTTTGTCTGTTTATATAATTATGAGTTTTGACTTTCCCTTTGTAAGATTGTTCGGAGTTCGGTAATTTTGTTATTACCCTTATTTGATATTAGGTAGATCTGTAGTGCCGCCCCCATCCTTTTCCACAATTCAACTGAAACAACTTATTGCATATCCCTGTATGTTATTGCAGATCTTGTATATCCCTGTATGTTATTTCAGATCTTGTATATCCCTGTATGTTATTGCAGATCTTGTATATCCCTGTATGTTATTGCAAATCTTGTATATCCCTGTATGTTATTGCAGATCTTGTATATCCCTGTATGTTATTGCAGATCTTGTATATCCCTGTATGTTATTGCAGATCTTGTATATCCCTGTATGTTATTGCAGATCTTGTATATCCCTGTATGTTATTGCAGATCTTGTATATCCCTCTATGAAATTTTTATGCTTAAAATGTTAATGTTGTATTTGACTAATTTTGAAGAATTTTCTAAGGCATAATGTCTTTGATTTTGAGGATTTTTTTTTGTCCCAATATTTTTTACAAGGAATACATTAAAAACATAAATTAACACTAATTATCGAATTTTAAAGTAAAAAGTCCATCCATTCTCTTTTATTTTCATAAAAACACATCTCGAACATAGATTCCAGTCTGTACGACAATATACGCCCCTATTCATATGACCTTATGTGACCCTTTACTATGCTTTACTTATTCTGCTAGAAAAAGAAACAGCAAAGAAGTTTTGGCAAATTATAATAAAACAAGAATTAACATAGGCCACCAACATGTCTATTGGATGGAATTTAAGGAAGCATTGAGAGTTCAAACTCATGCTGAAGTGCCATTGCGCATGTAGTTCTGAAATTGGGATATGCATAATTAATGATATTGGGAGACAAGCTGCACACAAAAAGCAACAAAAATTTATAAAAAATTATCGAATCTCACCAAACAACGTTTTATGCTCATGTTTTGAAGGTATACATATTAACTTTTAATGCAAAAAAAAAACTGTTTGAAAAATCACTAAAATCAACGATACCTTTAAGTATGAAGTGATCATTTTAAGTCAATTTTTCATTTTTCGCATTGCTAAAGCCAAGTCCTTTCTTTACCTGCATAACCTAAAAAAAATAAACAAAAAGTTTTGCCTAGATCTATAGCTATCTACCCAATTTTTTCGGTCATGACCATATGGTAGTTGGATTTACAACTACCTGTTCAATCAATGCCTATCACCACCAATGTTGTGAGTTTGAACCTCGTTCATGGCGAGGTGTACTCGATACAACATTATGTGATAAAGTTTGTCAGTGACTTATGACAGGTCAGTGGTTTTCTCCGGGTACTCGTGTTTCCTCCACCAGTAAAACTGATTGCCATGATCTAACTAAAATATTGTTGAAAGTGGCTTTTAGCTGAAACATAGGTATTTTGTCCTTGGCCTAGTGATGTATACTTGTAATTGAGTATATTACCCATAGTTTATTGGTGAAATATTTTTTAATTCAACCAGGTGAACCTCTTGTTTGAAAAATATGATATAAATAGTATTGATAGAACTTTGGTCTTAATATGATATAAATAGTATTGATAGAACAATATGATATAAATAGTATTGATAGAACATTGGTCTTAATATGATATAAATAGTATTGATAGAACAATATGATATAAATAGTATTGATAGAACATTATCATATAAATATTATTGATAGAACATTGGTCTTTTGAATTTAGGCACAAATTGAAGAAGAAAAAAATCCAAGAAACATAAGAAGTTCTAAGATGCTTAGTGTTTATAAAAAATATTCTAAATTTGTTTTTTTGTCAAATAAAAAGTGTTATTTCTTGAATTTAGTGCACTTTTATTAGATTTATTAATAAAAATATCTGCCCTCATGGCTGACAAAATGCAACTCTCTCTCTCTCTCTCATATTGTACAAATGTATATAGCTGTTATCATGTATTAGTAAATATGTTATCTGTATACCATTATACAATGTATTAAGAAAAGTTATCAGAAATAAAGATATAAAGTGTGACAACATTATTTCTCTACAGGACAACAGAGTTTTTAAACAGATTACAAACAGTAGCTGAGAACCATCATTTCTTCCAGAAAGGTTACTCCCCGTCAGAGATGGATGATCTCCCAAGCACGTTCAGAAGTATTATAGACAATACAGCAGATATACACGGTACAATTCATAGAGCAAAGAGTAAGTTAAACTTTTAATATTTTTATTTGTAGGTCACAGTACACGCCCATAGATGGGGATGGGGGAAGCTCTGGGGTTTAGTATGAACTCTCCTGAAAACCAAGAAGGACTATTAAAATATATATCTGGATTTTAGTTGAACTATGACTATTGAAATCAGGATTTTGACTCCTAATGACATCACAAGTTTATCAAAGTGAAATATTGTAGCTACTGACCTGTAGTATAAAGAGAAAAGTTTGAAGATACCAAAGAGGTAATCAGAATCCATAAATCAAAGAAGAACAGAATATACAATGGCCAAAAGAAAAAGTACAAAAGGACAAACAACGATCTACAAAACATAAATATAAAACTTAAGATCGAGTAACACGAACCCCAATAAAAATCGGGGGTGAACTCAGGTGCTGCGGAAGGGTAAACAGTTCCTGCTCCACTAGTGGCATCCGTCATGTTAATGTAGTTATAAAACCTGGTGATATGTATGTCTTATGATATACAGTAATTGGCTTTGTATAGTGGTAAAATGATTTCTGAGCCCATAATTATATACCTAACTGATGATGGCAGTGCTAGAGGTCATTGGTGCCTTTTTATGGCCATGACTTATGAGTGAGGTTTATGGTATTTAACTCCACTTTCAACAACATTTCAGTTATATCGTAGCGGTCAGTTTTATTGGTGGAGGAAATCGGAGTACCCGGAGAAAACCACCGACTTTAAGCACATTAGAGGTGATAGGCACTGATTACATAGGTAGCTATAAATCCAACTACCATAAGATCATCACCAGGACGGCCCCTGCCATGACTTATGTGATGAACAGATTTAAATAGTGATGATTAATAGATTAACATCAACAAAATGAACAACTACCTCTTACTTCAAATCATTGAACACCAAAATAGACATGACACAATGGAAACCCAGGTTACCACCAAAATAGACATGACACGATGGAAACCCAGGTTACCACCAAAATAGACATGACACGATGGAAACCCAGGTTACCACCAAAATAGACATGACACGATGGAAACCCAGGTTACCACCAAAATAGACATGACACGATGGAAACCCAGGTTACCACCAAAATAGACATGACACGATGGAAACCCAGGTTACCCCCAAAAAGACATGACACGATGGAAACCCAGGTTACCACCAAAATAGACATGACACGATGGAAACCCAGGTTACCACCAAAATAGACATGACACGATGGAAACCCAGGATACCACCAAAATAGACATGACACGATGGAAACCCAGGTTACCACCAAAATAGACATGACACGATGGAAACCCAGGTTACCACCAAAATAGACATGACACGATGGAAACCCAGGTTACCACCAAAATAGACATGACACGATGGAAACCCAGGTTACCACCAAAATAGACATGACACGATGGAAACCCAGGTTACCACCAAAATAGACATGACACGATGAAAACCCAGGTTACCACCAAAATAGACATGACACGATGGAAACCCCGGTTACCACCAAAATAGACATGACATGATGGAAACCCCAGTTACCACCAAAATAGACATGACACGATGGAAACCCCGGTTACCACCAAAATAGACATGACACGATGAAAACCCAGGTTACCACCAAAATAGACATGACACGATGGAAACCCAGGTTACCACCAAAATAGACATGACACGATGGAAACCCAGGTTACCACCAAAATAGACATGACACGATGGAAACCCAGGTTACCACCAAAATAGACATGACACGATGGAAACCCAGGTTACCACCAAAATAGACATGACACTTTGGAAACCCAGGTTACCACCAAAATAGACATGACACGATGAAAACCCAGGTTACCACCAAAATGGACATGACACGATGGAAACCCAGGTTACCACCAAAATAGACATGACACGATGGAAACCCAGGTTACCACCAAAATAGACATGACACGATGGAAACCCAGGTTACCACCAAAATAGACATGACACGATGGAAACCCAGGTTACCACCAAAATAGACATGACACGATGGAAACCCAGGTTACCACCAAAATAGACATGACACGATGAAAACCCAGGTTACCACCAAAATAGACATGACACGATGGAAACCCAGGTTACCACCAAAATAGACATGACACGATGGAAACCCAGGTTACCACCAAAATAGACATGACACGATGGAAACCCAGGTTACCACCAAAATAGACATGACACGATGGAAACCCAGGTTACCACCAAAATAGACATGACACGATGGAAACCCAGGTTACCACCAAAATAGACATGACACGATGGAAACCCAGGTTACCACCAAAATAGACATGACACGATGGAAACCCAGGTTACCACCAAAATAGACATGACACGATGGAAACCCAGGTTACCACCAAAATAGACATGACACGATGAAAACCCAGGTTACCACCAAAATAGACATGACACGATGGAAACCCAGGTTACCACCAAAATAGACATGACACGATGGAAACCCAGGTTACCACCAAAATAGACATGACACGATGGAAACCCAGATTACCACCAAAATAGACATGACACGATGGAAACCCAGGTTACCACCAAAATAGACATGACACGATGAAAACCCAGGTTACCACCAAAATAGACATGACACGATGGAAACCCAGGTTACCACCAAAATAGACATGACACGATGGAAACCCAGGTTACCACCAAAATAGACATGACACGATGGAAACCCAGGTTACCACCAAAATAGACATGACACGATGGAAACCCAGGTTACCACCAAAATAGACATGACACGATGGAAACCCAGGTTACCACCAAAATAGACATGACACGATGGAAACCCAGGTTACCACCAAAATAGACATGACACGATGGAAACCCAGGTTACCACCAAAATAGACATGACACGATGGAAACCCAGGTTACCACCAAAATAGACATGACACGATGGAAACCCAGGTTACCACCAAAATAGACATGACACGATGGAAACCCAGGTTACCACCAAAATAGACATGACACGATGGAAACCCAGATTACCACCAAAATAGACATGACACGATGGAAACCCAGATTACCACCAAAATAGACATGACACGATGGAAACCCAGGTTACCACCAAAATAGACATGACACGATGGCAACCCAGGTTACCACCAAAATAGACATGACACGATGGAAACCCAGATTACCACCAAAATAGACATGACACGATGGAAACCCAGGTTACCACCAAAATAGACATGACACGATGGAAACCCAGGTTACCACCAAAATAGATATGACACGATGAAAACCCAGGTTCTGACTTTGGACAGGCACAAACAATCTTATCCCATACATAACTCCTGAAAAAGAATGTATTATACTTGACCTGAAAAGGGGGGAAGGGCTGTCATGGCCGTGATCGTATGGTAGTTGGATTTATAAATACCTATGCAATCAGTGCCTATTACCACTAATGTTGTGAGTTCGAATCCAGCTCAGGTGAGGTGTACATGATACAACATTATGTGATAAAGTGTGTCAGTGACTTGCGACAATATAGCTGAAATATTGTTGAAAGTGGCATTAAACACCATAAACCAAACTTGACCTGAAGAGTAACAAATATTGATGGATTTATTTCCTGTTTTCTGTATTTCAGATTTTACACTTTACTCTGTCTTGACCAATGAAGAACAGTTTGCTGATTATCTCCATAGAAACCTGTCTCTACCATTAGATGATATAAATACATTGATCAACTCAACTGTCAACATACATGAGGTATGTCATTGTACTGAAATAACAAGATATAGTTTATTCAACAATGCTTGTTACAATTTATCTTCAAAGTCCAAGCTCCTTTGAAGTTACCCTGTGAAACCATCATTGATTATTCAGGGAATAATCAACGTAAACAATATATTACAACACATAAAACAACACACTTGAATATATATTTTTACATACATTTAACCTTGCCCGTAATTCTCTTACAAATAAATTGTATACATCTATCGCTTTTGTTTTTTGTTCCGACACATAATATGATTTGTATATCGAATACCCTAGAATTGTTAGAATGTAGTTAAAAAGATCTATGAGGTGTCATCATTGTGTTGTAATGAAGATTGTCAGACAGACCGTTAAGATCTATTATTGTCATCATTGTGTTGTTTTCGATTGTACAATATATAACTGTAGGTATTGTACAATATATAACTGTAGGTATTGTACAATATATAACTGTAGGTATTGTACAATATATAACTGTAGGTATTGTACAATATATAACTGTAGGTATTGTACAATATATAACTGTAGGTATTGTACAATATATAACTGTAGGTATTGTACAATATATAACTGTAGGTATTGTACAATATATAACTGTAGGTATTGTACAATATATAACTGTAGGTATTGTACAACATATAACTGTAGGTATTGTACAACATATAACTGTAGGTATTGTACAACATATAACTGTAGGTATTGTACAATATATAACTGTAGGTATTGTACAATATATAACTGTAGGTATTGTACAATATATAACTGTAGGTATTGTACAATATATAACTGTAGGTATTGTACAATATATAACTGTAGGTATTGTACAATATATAACTGTAGGTATTGTACAATATATAACTGTAGGTATTGTACAATATATAACTGTAGGTATTGTACAATATATAACTGTAGGTATTGTACAATATATAACTGTAGGTATTGTACAATATATAACTGTAGGTATTGTACAATATATAACTGTAGGTATTGTACAATATATAACTATAGGTATTGTACAATATATAACTGTAGGTATTGTACAATATATAACTGTAGGTATTGTTATCAGATGTCTCTCACTAACTACAGTTTTAATTGAATAAATCTTATCTTCTATGGTTGATTACCACCACAAAGAGATTTCATTAAGGAATATTTTTACTGATAGATTTTGGAATCCTGTGTAATGTTGGTTTTCTTGTTTAATGGAGAACATGCTTCCATTCACTGGTGATGTAAATCTTAGAAAACCAAAGACAATTAAAATGGTATTTGCTGATTGTTCTCTGATTAAGCACACAGAGGAGTAAAAGAAACTTGGTGTCAACCATAACATATTCGAAATTTATTCCTGCAGACAGGACATACATTATTTCAATTAATGCTCTGATCCAGACCCCCCCCCCCCCCAAAAAAAGAAAATTATAAAAAAAAATGCAAAAAAAAATATTGATTTTTAATATGGAAAACTGGTTTCCAATTTGTTCTTTATAGATTACTTCCCTTTGCTGTCAGATAATATTGTACCAGTTGACCTCGATTTGTTCCAAACTAAACTCATTAGTATAGGCCAAAGTGATCTGAATTAGGGAATAACTGTGTTGTATTTGAAGTGTTGCCACCGTAAATAGTCGGTTTTACTGTCGCAAATTGGGTTTACCTGGCAATGTGTAGCTATTTACGTAAAATTTATCCTGACCTGTAAATGCGATTAACCAATGAAATTGCTTGTTACATAAGCAATTGCATTAAAATGTTGATTTGCCCCTAATAAACTAATTCATTGGAATAAGTTATGTAGAACTAAATGTTGTTTGGAGTATAACTCATCCAGAATGGCAAAAGATTTTCTAAGGACAAAAGTATTATAATATTCACAGGTAATTTAATAGATGTGAATTTTGTTATTACTTCCAGATGTAATTTAATTTTACCTCCAGTTGTTTGTAGGAGAGCACATATCTTATTTACTTTATTTTTGTTTTTTTGCATATAGTTGTGTTGTGTTGTGTTTTTGTTTTTATGTACCCTATGTTGCCAGTTTCTCTGGATTGTTCTTTTTTGATTGCCCCTTTGCCATTCTCTAATGTTGATATTATAGATGTGAATTTTGTTATTTACTTCCAGATTTATAGACTCCTGTTTGGATCAGATGTTATACAAACAGAAAACAGATTCAGGATAAGACGTGATACACATCAACCATATAAACAAGATCTCAAGTTTTTACCAGTTTTTGGTCACATGATGAAATATTTACCCAGTGATCTACTTCATGACAATGCTTTACAGAACAATGCCATGCACAAATTGATAAAGTATTTTATTGATCCAGATCATCTTATGAATGACACATTTGACATGACAGACAATGATATTGCTCAAATTTTGAAGGTAAGAAATTTAATTACTGGTGACTTAACTCATGAGTGAGCGGTTGTTGTTTATCACCAAGAGAGGTTTTAATCAAATAAATCATGACGACAGAAAGATACAGCTTCTGTGTTCTGGATAGATAGATGTTCACTTAATGCATCTTAAATTAAAAATGATTTACTACATAGGGACTTTATTTAAAGTTTGATTTATACAGGAATCTGGTTTATACAAAGGTTGGTTAGGACCTGGTTCATTGTAGTTTGACCAATAAAAATTAGTTATCTTATTTATAATTTAATTGTAAACAAATTCAGGTATTTATTTATCATTCAATACAGGGGACCGTCGATGTCATTGGATTTACAACTACCTGTGCAATCACTGCCTATCACCACTAACGTTGTGAGTTTGAACCCTCTTCATGGCAAGGTTTACTCAATACAACATTATAGTGACTTGCAACAGGGGGAACAGGACAAAAGCCCCAGGACAAAAGCCCCCTGACAAAAAGCCCCCCAATAATGATGAAAAGTAAAAGTTAATGTTTTTTTGTTATACATTTTTTTTATAGATATATTAAAGTATAAAAGAAAAAAAAAATAATTAAAAAAATTTAATACTTATAGAAAAAAAATTCTTCACATTATGTTATTATTATTATTAACATTTATTAAAATAAAAGATTGAGTTATTTTTCTCATCCTGTTTTGGATATACTATTAGGAATGTTTTCTTTTAAGATAAAACAACTTTCTTATTGTTTTTAATTTCTTGTTGTACACCTCTCCCTGATGGAGGTTCGTACTCACATCAGTGATGATAGGCACTGATTACATAGGCAGTTGTGCAAAGACACAAAGATGTAAATATTTTTACACTGTACAGACACAAGGAATTAAAATACAGAGGTACAAAAAATCTTGAATCATGTTAGAAAACACAAAGAAAATTTTACAGATCCAAACAGTTGAACAATGACACAGAAAAAAATGAAATGTATTGACTTTAATTATGAATAATTAAAAAATAGCTTTAAATTATAAACAAATTATCAGTTTTTCTTTTGTAATTTACACTTTATAAATATAAATGTTAATTATAATAAACAAAATGTGAAGATTTTTTTTTCTATAAGTATTAAAAATTTTCAATTAATTTTTAATTTTTGTTCCTTTATACTATAATATATCTAATATCACTATCAATATAAAAAAATGTATAACAAAAAAACATTAACTTTTACTTTTCATCATTATTGGGGGGCTTTTGTCCTAGACCCGCAACAGGTCCTATTGTCACTGTGTTATACCTGTATTAAATGATTTTCTTTTTTTAACAGGTGATCCTATTGTCACCAACTAATTTACATAAAGTGGCCTGTGATGATACAGAATTTTTACGTATATTTCTCCCAGACCCATCCTCTAATATCACTGTTATGGTAAGTATATTGTAACGTTTATTACTAAATGTATATATGTAAGACTCAGACCGACGTCAAGCCTCTAATCCATGTTCGATTTCTATGACACAGAAATCTGTACCTCAGATCTATGTCCTTTTTTCAAATTCTCAAATAGGCATCCAATTCTCAAATCTATGTCCTTTTTCAAATTCTCAAATCGGCGTCCAATTCTCACTTTCTCAAATCGACGTCCAATGACGTCACTGAAATGTATGCCCTAACCCTAACCAATAAATCGACCATAACTCTGGAAAGGATGCCGATTTGAGAATACCCTTAAATCGGAACGTGATTTGAGTGGATGCCGATTTGAGGAGTTGACTCTGATTTGAATCCGGACATTGATCTGAATCTGTTACATATAATAACGACAGTTATGAAGGTCGAGGCGGACATTTAAGTATAACTGTATTTTTATCTGTATATAAGTATTCTTTAATGAAGTAGTCACTCTATATTTACTATCTTTAGAATTGTAAGAATCACCATTTACAACTACCTATGCAATCAGTGGCTATCATAACTAACGTTGTGAGTTCGAATCCCGCTCAGGCGAAGTGTACTCGATACAACATTATGTGATAAAGTTTGTCAGTGACTTTTGGCAGGTCGGTGGTTTTCTCAGGGTACTCCAGTTTCTTCCACCAATAAAACTGACCACCATTATATAACTGAAATACTGTTGAAAGTGGCGTTATGTACCATAAACCTTAAACCAAACCATAAGAATCACCATGCATTTCACAACCGTTTAATGTGGAGTGCAGATAGATTTAATGCCCTGCAACGCATTGGGTAGAAGTGTTGGGTAGAAGTGTTGGGTAGAACAAAATTTAACAATTGCTATCCTACGATACACATCATGCACACTAAATTTGATATCTACGTTTTTATTTATATCACTGGGTTGATACCTGGTGGACTATTAGTCCCTGAAGGTATCATCTACCCAGTAGTCAGTGTTACTATCACTGGGTTGATACCTGGTGGACTATTAGTCCCTGAAGGTATCATCTACCCAGTAGTCAGTGTTACTATCACTGGGTTGATACCTGGTGGACTATTAGTCCCTGAAGGTATCATCTACCCAGTAGTCAGTGTTACTATCACTGGGTTGATACCTGGTGGACTATTAGTCCCTGAAGGTATCATCTACCCAGTAGTCAGTGTTACTATCACTGGGTTGATACCCGGTGGACTATTAGTCCCTGAAGGTATCATCTACCCAGTAGTCAGTGTTACTATCACTGGGTTGATACCTGGTGGACTATTAGTCCCTGAAGGTATCATCTACCCAGTAGTCAGTGTTACTATCACTGGGTTGATACCCGGTGGACTATTAGTTCCTGAAGGTATCATCTACCCAGTAGTCAGTGTTACTATCACTGGGTTGATACCTGGTGGACTATTAGTTCCTGAAGGTATCATCTACCCAGTAGTCAGTGTTACTATCACTGGGTTGATACCTGGTGGACTATTAGTCCCTGAAGGTATCATCTACCCAGTAGTCAGTGTTACTATCACTGGATTGATACCGGGTGGACTATTAGTTCCTGAAGGTATCATCTACCCAGTAGTCAGTGTTACTATCACTGGGTTGATACCTGGTGGACTATTAGTTCCTGAAGGTATCATCTACCCAGTAGTCAGTGTTACTATCACTGGGTTGATACCTGGTGGACTATTAGTCCCTGAAGGTATCATCTACCCAGTAGTCAGTGTTACTATCACTGGGTTGATACCTGGTGGACTATTAGTCCCTGAAGGTATCATCTACCCAGTAGTCAGTGTTACTATCACTGGGTTGATACCTGGTGGACTATTAGTCCCTGAAGGTATCATCTACCCAGTAGTCAGTGTTACTATCACTGGGTTGATACCTGATGGACTATTAGTCCCCGAAGGTATCATCTACCAAGTAGTCAGTGTTACTATCACTGGGTTGATACCTGGTGGACTATTAGTCCCCGAAGGTATCATCTACCCAGTAGTCAGTGTTACTATCACTGGGTTGATACTTGGTGGACTATTAGTCCCCGAAGGTATCATCTACCCAGTAGTCAGTGTTACTATCACTGGGTTGATACCTGGTGGACTATTAGCCCCCGAAGGTATCATCTACCCAGTAGTCAGTGTTACTATCACTGGGTTGATACCTGGTGGACTATTAGTCCCTGAAGGTATCATCTACCCAGTAGTCAGTGTTACTATCACTGGGTTGATACCTGGTGGACTATTAGTCCCTGAAGGTATCATCTACCCAGTAGTCAGTGTTACTATCACTGGGTTGATACCTGGTGGACTATTAGTCCCTGAAGGTATCATCTACCCAGTAGTCAGTGTTACTATCACTGGGTTGATACCTGGTGGACTATTAGTCCCTGAAGGTATCATCTACCCAGTAGTCAGTGTTACTATCACTGGGTTGATACCTGGTGGACTATTAGTCCCTGAAGGTATCATCTACCCAGTAGTCAGTGTTACTATCACTGGGTTGATACCTGGTGGACTATTAGTCCCTGAAGGTATCATCTACCCAGTAGTCAGTGTTACTATCACTGGGTTGATACCTGGTGGACTATTAGTCCCTGAAGGTATCATCTACCCAGTAGTCAGTGTTACTATCACTGGGTTGATACCTGGTGGACTATTAGTCCCTGAAGGTATCATCTACCCAGTAGTCAGTGTTACTATCACTGGGTTGATACCTTGTGGACTATTAGTTCCTGAAGGTATCAACTACCCAGTAGTCAGTGATTCTGCACTGACATGGTTTATTAGATATATTTATTATTGAAATTTGCAGTTTCTAAATAATATAATTTTTAGCAAAACTAAGGTTCTCCTCCCTCAGGCATAGGTGACCTTAGCCAATTTAGGCTATCCTGTTTAAGCCCTTTGGTTTTATTGCTTTGGCCTTCCAATATTTTGATTTTGAGCATACCTGATGAAGGTTATTTTGAGCATACCTGATGAAGGTTATTTTGAGCATACCTGATGAAGGTTATTTTGAGCATACCTGATGAAGGTTATTTTGAGCATACCTGATGAAGGTTATTTTGAGCATACCTGATGAAGGTTATTTTGAGCATACCTGATGAAGGTTATTTTGAGCATACCTGATGAAGGTTATTTTGAGCATACCTGATGAAGGTTATTTTGAGCATACCTGATGAAGGTTATTTTGAGCATACCTGATGAAGGTTATTTTGAGCATACCTGATGAAGGTTATTTTGAGCATACCTGATGAAGGTTATTTTGAGCATACCTGATGAAGGTTATTTTGAGCATACCTGATGAAGGTTATTTTGAGCGTACCTGATGAAGGTTATTTTGAGCATACCAGATGAAGGTTATTTTGAGCATACCTGATGAAGGTTATTTTGAGCATACCTGATGAAGGTTATTTTGAGCATACCTGATGAAGGTTATTTTGAGCGTACCTGATGAAGGTTATTTTGAGCATACCAGATGAAGGTTATTTTGAGCATACCTGATGAAGATTATTTTGAGCATACCTGATGAAGGTTATTTTGAGCATACCTGATGAAGGTTATTTTGAGCATACCTGATGAAGGTTATTTTGAGCATACCTGATGAAGGTTATTTTGAGCATACCTGATGAAGGTTATTTTGAGCATACCTGATGAAGGTTATTTTGAGCATACCTGATGAAGGTTATTTTGAGCGTACCTGATGAAGGTTATTTTGAGCATACCTGATGAAGGTTATTTTGAGCGTACCTGATGAAGGTTATTTTGAGCGTACCTGATGAAGGTTATTTTGAGCATACCTGATGAAGGTTATTTTGAGCATACCTGATGAAGGTTATTTTGAGCATACCTGATGAAGGTTAATTTGAGCATACCTGATGACGGTTATTTTGAGCATACCTGATGAAAATTATTTTGAGCGTACCTGATGAAGGTTATTTTGAGCGTACCTGATGAAGGTTATTTTGAGCGTACCTGATGAAGGTTATTTTGAGTGTACCTGATGAAGGTTATTTTGAGCATACCTGATGAAGGTTATTTTGAGCATACCTGATGAAGGTTATTTTGAGCATACCTGATGAAGGTTATTTTGAGCATACCTGATGAAGGTTATTTTGAGCATACCTGATGAAGGTTATTCCAGAAACGTGTTGAGCACACTAAATTTGATATCTGCATTTTTATTACTATGATGAAATATATTTTCTTCACTAGATGTGAACTCTCTAGGTATTAAATTAGACTCTGTTTATAATAAACATGTAGTCTAAACGTCATTCAAGTGTTTACAATAAACTTATACATGTAGTCTAAACGTCATTCAAGAATGGGGGCCGTCTGGCTCATATCATATGGTAGTTGGATTTACAAAGGTAATCCGGTTTCCTCCACCATTAAAACATACCTCCACTGAAATATTGTTGAAAGTGGCATTATACACCATAAACCAAGCTAATCTAGTATATGTGTTTGTTGACAGGAGGATGTACAGAAACGTTTATGTAACCTGAGTATGGAACAGTTAAATGGTTTATCATCAGAACTCAAATATCAAATCAATGTAACAGAAATCACTAAAGTTGTAAGTACATATCTCTAGTTTAGTAACAGAAATCACTAAAGTTGTAAGTACATATCTCTAGTTTAGTAACAGAAATCATTAAAGTTGTAAGTACATATCTCTAGTTTAGTAACAGAAATCATTAAAGTTGTAAGTACATATCTCTAGTTTAGTAACAGAAATCACTAAAGTTGTAAGTACATATCTCTAGTTTAGTAACAGAAATCATTAAAGTTGTAAGTACATATCTCTAGTTTAGTAACAGAAATCACTAAAGTTGTAAGTACATATCTCTAGCTTAGTAACAGAAATCATTAAAGTTGTAAGTACATATCTCTAGTTTAGTAACAGAAATCATTAAAGTTGTAAGTACATATCTCTAGTTTAGTAACAGAAATCACTAAAGTTGTAAGTACATATCTCTAGTTTAGTAACAGAAATCATTAAAGTTGTAAGTACATATCTCTAGTTTAGTAACGGAAATCATTAAAGTTGTAAGTACATATCTCTAGTTTAGTAACAGAAATCACTAAAGTTGTAAGTACATATCTCTAGTTTAGTAACAGAAATCATTAAAGTTGTAAGTACATATCTCTAGTTTAGTAACAGAAATCACTAAAGTTGTAAGTACATATCTCTAGTTTAGTAACAGAAATCACTAAAGTTGTAAGTACATATCTCTAGTTTAGTAACAGAAATCACTAAAGTTGTAAGTACATATCTCTAGTTTAGTAACAGAAATCACTAAAGTTGTAAGTACATATCTCTAGTTTAGTAACGGAAATCACTAAAGTTGTAAGTACATATCTCTAGTTTAGTAACAGAAATCATTAAAGTTGTAAGTACATATCTCTAGTTTAGTAACGGAAATCACTAAAGTTGTAAGTACATATCTCTAGTTTAGTAACAGAAATCACTAAAGTTGTAAGTACACATCTCTAGTTTAGTAACGGAAATCATTAAAGTTGTAAGTACATATCTCTAGTTTAGTAACAGAAATCACTAAAGTTGTAAGTACATATCTCTAGTTTAGTAACAGAAATCACTAAAGTTGTAAGTACATATCTCTAGTTTAGTAACAGAAATCACTAAAGTTGTAAGTACATATCTCTAGTTTAGTAACAGAAATCATTAAAGTTGTAAGTACATATCTCTAGTTTAGTAACAGAAATCACTAAAGTTGTAAGTACATATCTCTAGTTTAGTAACAGAAATCACTAAAGTTGTAAGTACACATCTCTAGTTTAGTAACGGAAATCATTAAAGTTGTAAGTACATATCTCTAGTTTAGTAACAGAAATCACTAAAGTTGTAAGTACATATCTCTAGTTTAGTAACAGAAATCATTAAAGTTGTAAGTACATATCTCTAGTTTAGTAACGGAAATCACTAAAGTTGTAAGTACATATCTCTAGTTTAGTAACAGAAATCACTAAAGTTGTAAGTACACATCTCTAGTTTAGTAACGGAAATCATTAAAGTTGTAAGTACATATCTCTAGTTTAGTAACAGAAATCACTAAAGTTGTAAGTACATATCTCTAGTTTAGTAACAGAAATCACTAAAGTTGTAAGTACATATCTCTAGTTTAGTAACAGAAATCACTAAAGTTGTAAGTACATATCTCTAGTTTAGTAACAGAAATCATTAAAGTTGTAAGTACATATCTCTAGTTTAGTAACAGAAATCACTAAAGTTGTAAGTACATATCTCTAGTTTAGTAACAGAAATCACTAAAGTTGTAAGTACACATCTCTAGTTTAGTAACAGAAACCATTAAAGCTGTAAGTACATATCTCTAGTTTAGTAACAGAAATCACTAAAGTTGTAAGTATACATCTCTAGTTTAGTAACAGAAATCATTAAAGTTGTAAGTACATATCTCTAGTTTAGTAACAGAAATCACTAAAGTTGTAAGTACATATCTCTAGTTTAGTAACAGAAATCACTAAAGTTGTAAGTACATATCTCTAGTTTAGTAACAGAAATCACTAAAGTTGTAAGTACATATCTCTAGTTTAGTAACAGAAATCACTAAAGTTGTAAGTACATATCTCTAGTTTAGTAACAGAAATCATTAAAGTTGTAAGTACATATCTCTAGTTTAGTAACAGAAATCATTAAAGTTGTAAGTACATATCTCTAGTTTAGTAACAGAAATCACTAAAGTTGTAAGTACATATCTCTAGTTTAGTAACAGAAATCACTAAAGTTGTAAGTACACATCTCTAGTTTAGTAACGGAAATCATTAAAGTTGTAAGTACATATCTCTAGTTTAGTAACAGAAATCACTAAAGTTGTAAGTACATATCTCTAGCTTAGTAACAGAAATCATTAAAGTTGTAAGTACATATCTCTAGTTTAGTAACAGAAATCACTAAAGTTGTAAGTACATATCTCTAGTTTAGTAACAGAAATCATTAAAGTTGTAAGTACATATCTCTAGTTTAGTAACAGAAATCACTAAAGTTGTAAGTACACATCTCTAGTTTAGTAACAGAAATCACTAAAGTTGTAAGTACACATCTCTAGTTTAGTAACGGAAATCATTAAAGTTGTAAGTACATATCTCTAGTTTAGTAACAGAAATCACTAAAGTTGTAAGTACATATCTCTAGCTTAGTAACGGAAATCATTAAAGTTGTAAGTACATATCTCTAGTTTAGTAACAGAAATCACTAAAGTTGTAAGTACATATCTCTAGTTTAGTAACAGAAATCATTAAAGTTGTAAGTACATATCTCTAGTTTAGTAACAGAAATCACTAAAGTTGTAAGTACATATCTCTAGTTTAGTAACAGAAATCACTAAAGTTGTAAGTACATATCTCTAGTTTAGTAACAGAAATCATTAAAGTTGTATAGTACATATCTCTAGTTTAGTAACAGAAATCATTAAAGTTGTAAGTACATATCTCTAGTTTAGTAACAGAAATCATTAAAGTTGTAAGTACATATCTCTAGTTTAGTAACAGAAATCACTAAAGTTGTAAGTACATATCTCTAGTTTAGTAACAGAAATCACTAAAGTTGTAAGTACATATCTCTAGTTTAGTAACAGAAATCATTAAAGTTGTAAGTACATATCTCTAGTTTAGTAACAGAAATCACTAAAGTTGTAAGTATACATCTCTAGTTTAGTAACAGAAATCATTAAAGTTGTAAGTACATATCTCTAGTTTAGTAACAGAAATCACTAAAGTTGTAAGTACATATCTCTAGTTTAGTAACAGAAATCACTAAAGTTGTAAGTACATATCTCTAGTTTAGTAACAGAAATCACTAAAGTTGTAAGTACATATCTCTAGTTTAGTAACAGAAATCACTAAAGTTGTAAGTACATATCTCTAGTTTAGTAACAGAAATCATTAAAGTTGTAAGTACATATCTCTAGTTTAGTAACATAAATCATTAAAGTTGTAAGTACATATCTCTAGTTTAGTAACAGAAATCACTAAAGTTGTAAGTACATATCTCTAGTTTAGTAACAGAAATCACTAAAGTTGTAAGTACACATCTCTAGTTTAGTAACGGAAATCATTAAAGTTGTAAGTACATATCTCTAGTTTAGTAACAGAAATCACTAAAGTTGTAAGTACATATCTCTAGCTTAGTAACAGAAATCATTAAAGTTGTAAGTACATATCTCTAGTTTAGTAACAGAAATCACTAAAGTTGTAAGTACATATCTCTAGTTTAGTAACAGAAATCATTAAAGTTGTAAGTACATATCTCTAGTTTAGTAACAGAAATCACTAAAGTTGTAAGTACACATCTCTAGTTTAGTAACAGAAATCACTAAAGTTGTAAGTACACATCTCTAGTTTAGTAACGGAAATCATTAAAGTTGTAAGTACATATCTCTAGTTTAGTAACAGAAATCACTAAAGTTGTAAGTACATATCTCTAGCTTAGTAACGGAAATCATTAAAGTTGTAAGTACATATCTCTAGTTTAGTAACAGAAATCACTAAAGTTGTAAGTACATATCTCTAGTTTAGTAACAGAAATCACTAAAGTTGTAAGTACATATCTCTAGTTTAGTAACAGAAATCACTAAAGTTGTAAGTACATATCTCTAGTTTAGTAACAGAAATCATTAAAGTTGTAAGTACATATCTCTAGTTTAGTAACAGAAATCACTAAAGTTGTAAGTACATATCTCTAGTTTAGTAACATAAATCACTAAAGTTGTAAGTACATATCTCTAGTTTAGTAACAGAAATCACTAAAGTTGTAAGTACATATCTCTAGTTTAGTAACAGAAATCACTAAAGTTGTAAGTACATATCTCTAGTTTAGTAACGGAAATCACTAAAGTTGTAAGTACATATCTCTAGTTTAGTAACAGAAATCATTAAAGTTGTAAGTACATATCTCTAGTTTAGTAACGGAAATCACTAAAGTTGTAAGTACATATCTCTAGTTTAGTAACAGAAATCATTAAAGTTGTAAGTACATATCTCTAGTTTAGTAACAGAAATCATTAAAGTTGTAAGTACATATCTCTAGTTTAGTAACGGAAATCACTAAAGTTGTAAGTACATATCTCTAGTTTAATAACAGAAATCACTAAAGTTGTAAGTACATATCTCTAGTTTAGTAACAGAAATCACTAAAGTTGTAAGTACATATCTCTAGTTTAGTAACAGAAATCATTAAAGTTGTAAGTACATATCTCTAGTTTAGTAACAGAAATCACTAAAGTTGTAAGTACATATCTCTAGTTTAGTAACAGAAATCACTAAAGTTGTAAGTACATATCTCTAGTTTAGTAACAGAAATCATTAAAGTTGTAAGTACATATCTCTAGTTTAGTAACAGAAATCATTAAAGTTGTAAGTACATATCTCTAGTTTAGTAACAGAAATCATTAAAGTTGTAAGTACATATCTCTAGTTTAGTAACAGAAATCACTAAAGTTGTAAGTACATATCTCTAGTTTAGTAACAGAAATCACTAAAGTTGTAAGTACATATCTCTAGTTTAGTAACAGAAATCATTAAAGTTGTAAGTACATATCTCTAGTTTAGTAACAGAAATCACTAAAGTTGTAAGTATACATCTCTAGTTTAGTAACAGAAATCATTAAAGTTGTAAGTACATATCTCTAGTTTAGTAACAGAAATCACTAAAGTTGTAAGTACATATCTCTAGTTTAGTAACAGAAATCACTAAAGTTGTAAGTACATATCTCTAGTTTAGTAACAGAAATCACTAAAGTTGTAAGTACATATCTCTAGTTTAGTAACAGAAATCATTAAAGTTGTAAGTACATATCTCTAGTTTAGTAACAGAAATCATTAAAGTTGTAAGTACACATCTCTAGTTTAGTAACAGAAATCATTAAAGTTGTAAGTACATATCTCTAGTTTAGTAACAGAAATCACTAAAGTTGTAAGTACATATCTCTAGTTTAGTAACAGAAATCACTAAAGTTGTAAGTACATATCTCTAGTTTAGTAACAGAAATCATTAAAGTTTTAAGTACATATCTCTAGTTTAGTAACAGAAATCATTAAAGTTGTAAGTACATATCTCTAGTTTAGTAACAGAAATCACTAAAGTTGTAAGTACATATCTCTAGTTTAGTAACAGAAATCACTAAAGTTGTAAGTACACATCTCTAGTTTAGTAACAGAAATCATTAAAGTTGTAAATACATATCTCTAGTTTAGTAACAGAAATCACTAAAGTTGTAAGTACATATCTCTAGCTTAGTAACAGAAATCATTAAAGTTGTAAGTACATATCTCTAGTTTAGTAACAGAAATCACTAAAGTTGTAAGTACATATCTCTAGTTTAGTAACAGAAATCATTAAAGTTGTAAGTACATATCTCTAGTTTAGTAACAGAAATCACTAAAGTTGTAAGTACACATCTCTAGTTTAGTCACAGAAATCACTAAAGTTGTAAGTACACATCTCTAGTTTAGTAACGGAAATCATTAAAGTTGTAAGTACATATCTCTAGTTTAGTAACAGAAATCACTAAAGTTGTAAGTACATATCTCTAGCTTAGTAACAGAAATCATTAAAGTTGTAAGTACATATCTCTAGTTTAGTAACAGAAATCACTAAAGTTGTAAGTACATATCTCTAGTTTAGTAACAGAAATCATTAAAGTTGTAAGTACATATCTCTAGTTTAGTAACAGAAATCACTAAAGTTGTAAGTACATATCTCTAGTTTAGTAACAGAAATCACTAAAGTTGTAAGTACATATCTCTAGTTTAGTAACAGAAATCATTAAAGTTGTAAGTACATATCTCTAGTTTAGTAACAGAAATCACTAAAGTTGTAAGTACATATCTCTAGTTTAGTAACAGAAATCACTAAAGTTGTAAGTACATATCTCTAGTTTAGTAACAGAAATCACTAAAGTTGTAAGTACATATCTCTAGTTTAGTAACAGAAATCACTAAAGTTGTAAGTACATATCTCTAGTTTAGTAACAGAAATCACTAAAGTTGTAAGTACATATCTCTAGTTTAGTAACAGAAATCATTAAAGTTGTAAGTACATATCTCTAGTTTAGTAACAGAAATCACTAAAGTTGTAAGTACATATCTCTAGTTTAGTAACAGAAATCACTAAAGTTGTAAGTACATATCTCTAGTTTAGTAACAGAAATCATTAAAGTTGTTAGTACATATCTCTAGTTTAGTAACAGAAATCACTAAAGTTGTAAGTACATATCTCTAGCTTAGTAACAGAAATCATTAAAGTTGTAAGTACATATCTCTAGTTTAGTAACAGAAATCACTAAAGTTGTAAGTACACATCTCTAGTTTAGTAACGGAAATCATTAAAGTTGTAAGTACATATCTCTAGTTTAGTAACAGAAATCACTAAAGTTGTAAGTACATATCTCTAGTTTAGTAACAGAAATCACTAAAGTTGTAAGTACATATCTCTAGTTTAGTAACAGAAATCACTAAAGTTGTAAGTACATATCTCTAGTTTAGTAACAGAAATCATTAAAGTTGTAAGTACATATCTCTAGTTTAGTAACAGAAATCACTAAAGTTGTAAGTACATATCTCTAGTTTAGTAACAGAAATCACTAAAGTTGTAAGTACATATCTCTAGTTTAGTAACAGAAATCATTAAAGTTGTAAGTACATATCTCTAGTTTAGTAACAGAAATCACTAAAGTTGTAAGTACACATCTCTAGTTTAGTAACAGAAATCACTAAAGTTGTAAGTACATATCTCTAGTTTAGTAACAGAAATCATTAAAGTTGTAAGTATACATCTCTAGTTTAGTAACAGAAATCATTAAAGTTGTAAGTACATATCTCTAGTTTAGTAACAGAAATCATTAAAGTTGTAAGTACATATCTCTAGTTTAGTAACAGAAATCACTAAAGTTGTAAGTACACATCTCTAGTTTAGTAACAGAAATCATTAAAGTTGTAAGTACATATCTCTAGTTTAGTAACAGAAATCATTAAAGTTGTAAGTACATATCTCTAGTTTAGTAACAGAAATCATTAAAGTTGTAAGTATACATCTCTAGTTTAGTAACAGAAATCATTAAAGTTGTAAGTACACATCTCTAGTTTAGTAACAGAAATCACTAAAGTTGTAAGTACATATCTCTAGTTTAGTAACAGAAATCACTAAAGTTGTAAGTACATATCTCTAGTTTAGTAACAGAAATCACTAAAGTTGTAAGTACACATCTCTAGTTTAGTAACAGAAATCACTAAAGTTGTAAGTACATATCTCTAGTTTAGTAACAGAAATCACTAAAGTTGTAAGTACATATCTCTAGTTTAGTAACAGAAATCACTAAAGTTGTAAGTACATATCTCTAGTTTAGTAACAGAAATCACTAAAGTTGTAAGTACATATCTCTAGTTTAGTAACAGAAATCACTAAAGTTGTAAGTACATATCTCTAGTTTAGTAACAGAAATCATTAAAGTTGTAAGTACACATCTCTAGTTTAGTAACAGAAATCACTAAAGTTGTAAGTACATATCTCTAGTTTAGTAACAGAAATCACTAAAGTTGTAAGTACATATCTCTAGTTTAGTAACAGAAATCATTAAAGTTGTAAGTACATATCTCTAGTTTAGTAACAGAAATCACTAAAGTTGTAAGTACACATCTCTAGTTTAGTAACAGAAATCACTAAAGTTGTAAGTACATATCTCTAGTTTAGTAACAGAAATCACTAAAGTTGTAAGTACATATCTCTAGTTTAGTAACAGAAATCACTAAAGTTGTAAGTACATATCTCTAGTTTAGTAACAGAAATCACTAAAGTTGTAAGTACATATCTCTAGTTTAGTAACAGAAATCACTAAAGTTGTAAGTACATATCTCTAGTTTAGTAACAGAAATCATTAAAGTTGTAAGTACATATCTCTAGTTTAGTAACAGAAATCATTAAAGTTGTAAGTACACATCTCTAGTTTAGTAACAGAAATCACTAAAGTTGTAAGTACATATCTCTAGTTTAGTAACAGAAATCACTAAAGTTGTAAGTACATATCTCTAGTTTAGTAACAGAAATCACTAAAGTTGTAAGTACATATCTCTAGTTTAGTAACAGAAATCATTAAAGTTGTAAGTACATATCTCTAGTTTAGTAACAGAAATCATTAAAGTTGTAAGTACACATCTCTAGTTTAGTAACAGAAATCACTAAAGTTGTAAGTACATATCTCTAGTTTAGTAACAGAAATCACTAAAGTTGTAAGTACATATCTCTAGTTTAGTAACAGAAATCACTAAAGTTGTAAGTACATATCTCTAGTTTAGTAACAGAAATCATTAAAGTTGTAAGTACATATCTCTAGTTTAGTAACAGAAATCATTAAAGTTGTAAGTACATATCTCTAGTTTAGTAACAGAAATCATTAAAGTTGTAAGTACACATCTCTAGTTTAGTAACAGAAATCACTAAAGTTGTAAGTACATATCTCTAGTTTAGTAACAGAAATCACTAAAGTTGTAAGTACATATCTCTAGTTTAGTAACAGAAATCACTAAAGTTGTAAGTACACATCTCTAGTTTAGTAACAGAAATCACTAAAGTTGTAAGTACATATCTCTAGTTTAGTAACAGAAATCACTAAAGTTGTAAGTACACATCTCTAGTTTAGTAACAGAAATCATTAAAGTTGTAAGTACATATCTCTAGTTTAGTAACAGAAATCACTAAAGTTGTAAGTACATATCTCTAGTTTAGTAACAGAAATCACTAAAGTTGTAAGTACATATCTCTAGTTTAGTAACAGAAATCACTAAAGTTGTAAGTACATATCTCTAGTTTAGTAACAGAAATCACTAAAGTTGTAAGTACATATCTCTAGTTTAGTAACAGAAATCACTAAAGTTGTAAGTACATATCTCTAGTTTAGTAACAGAAATCACTAAAGTTGTAAGTACATATCTCTAGTTTAGTAACAGAAATCACTAAAGTTGTAAGTACATATCTCTAGTTTAGTAACAGAAATCACTAAAGTTGTAAGTACATATCTCTAGTTTAGTAACAGAAATCACTAAAGTTGTAAGTACATATCTCTAGTTTAGTAACAGAAATCACTAAAGTTGTAAGTACATATCTCTAGTTTAGTAACAGAAATCACTAAAGTTGTAAGTACATATCTCTAGTTTAGTAACAGAAATCACTAAAGTTGTAAGTACATATCTCTAGTTTAGTAACAGAAATCATTAAAGTTGTAAGTACATATCTCTAGTTTAGTAACAGAAATCACTAAAGTTGTAAGTACATATCTCTAGTTTAGTAACAGAAATCACTAAAGTTGTAAGTACATATCTCTAGTTTAGTAACAGAAATCACTAAAGTTGTAAGTACATATCTCTAGTTTAGTAACAGAAATCACTAAAGTTGTAAGTACATATCTCTAGTTTAGTAACAGAAATCACTAAAGTTGTAAGTACATATCTCTAGTTTAGTAACAGAAATCACTAAAGTTGTAAGTACATATCTCTAGTTTAGTAACAGAAATCACTAAAGTTGTAAGTACATATCTCTAGTTTAGTAACAGAAATCACTAAAGTTGTAAGTACATATCTCTAGTTTAGTAACAGAAATCACTAAAGTTGTAAGTACATATCTCTAGTTTAGTAACAGAAATCACTAAAGTTGTAAGTACATATCTCTAGTTTAGTAACAGAAATCACTAAAGTTGTAAGTACATATCTCTAGTTTAGTAACAGAAATCATTAAAGTTGTAAGTACATATCTCTAGTTTAGTAACAGAAATCACTAAAGTTGTAAGTACATATCTCTAGTTTAGTAACAGAAATCATTAAAGTTGTAAGTACATATCTCTAGTTTAGTAACAGAAATCACTAAAGTTGTAAGTACATATCTCTAGTTTAGTAACAGAAATCACTAAAGTTGTAAGTACATATCTCTAGTTTAGTAACAGAAATCACTAAAGTTGTAAGTACATATCTCTAGTTTAGTAACAGAAATCACTAAAGTTGTAAGTACATATCTCTAGTTTAGTAACAGAAATCATTAAAGTTGTAAGTACATATCTCTAGTTTAGTAACAGAAATCACTAAAGTTGTAAGTACATATCTCTAGTTTAGTAACAGAAATCACTAAAGTTGTAAGTACATATCTCTAGTTTAGTAACAGAAATCACTAAAGTTGTAAGTACATATCTCTAGTTTAGTAACAGAAATCACTAAAGTTGTAAGTACATATCTCTAGTTTAGTAACAGAAATCACTAAAGTTGTAAGTACATATCTCTAGCTTAGTAACAGAAATCACTAAAGTTGTAAGTACATATCTCTAGTTTAGTAACAGAAATCACTAAAGTTGTAAGTACATATCTCTAGTTTAGTAACAGAAATCACTAAAGTTGTAAGTACATATCTCTAGTTTAGTAACAGAAATCACTAAAGTTGTAAGTACATATCTCTAGTTTAGTAACAGAAATCACTAAAGTTGTAAGTACATATCTCTAGTTTAGTAACAGAAATCACTAAAGTTGTAAGTACATATCTCTAGTTTAGTAACAGAAATCACTAAAGTTGTAAGTACATATCTCTAGTTTAGTAACAGAAATCACTAAAGTTGTAAGTACATATCTCTAGTTTAGTAACAGAAATCACTAAAGTTGTAAGTACATATCTCTAGTTTAGTAACAGAAATCACTAAAGTTGTAAGTACATATCTCTAGTTTAGTAACAGAAATCATTAAAGTTGTAAGTACATATCTCTAGTTTAGTAACAGAAATCACTAAAGTTGTAAGTACATATCTCTAGTTTAGTAACAGAAATCACTAAAGTTGTAAGTACATATCTCTAGTTTAGTAACAGAAATCACTAAAGTTGTAAGTACATATCTCTAGTTTAGTAACAGAAATCACTAAAGTTGTAAGTACATATCTCTAGCTTAGTAACGGAAATCACTAAAGTTGTAAGTACATATCTCTAGTTTACTTTTACTTTTTATGTAGATGTTTTTTTTCCTCTATCACTGCCAAGACTTTTACCGGACTTGACTGTATATATGAGTAGCACAGCGGGGGTCTTATAAGATGCAGGAGTGTTACTCATCTTTTTAGTTTTTTGTGTTGTCCTGTTATGTGTATTTATGTTTTGAGTTCAGTGTTATGATGTCTGCTACGATTTCCACATAAAGATGATGTTCGGTTCGTCTTTACCTCCAGTTGTTTGTAGGAGGGCGCATGTCTTATTTACATTATTTGTGTATAGTGGTGTCCAACACATATTGTGTTGTATTTTCATTTTGTTTTTCTTCGTCTTGTGTACCCTATGTTGCCAGTTTCTCTGGATTGTCCTTTTTATCTCATCTTGCCAAAGGCAATGTTAGCTTTTGCCATCACTTGATGTCTGTCGTCCGTCGTCTGTCGTCTGTTAACTTTTCACATTTTAATCTTCTCCTCTGAAACCGCAAAGCCAATTGATCTGAAATTTGGTAGGAGGCATCTATGGAAGGTCCTATATAAAGATTGCTCATTTTGTCTCAATCCATTAACAAACATAGCCGCCACAGGCAATTCTTCTTTCTGATTGGCCGATTTTTAAAAATATTCTCCTCTGAAACCGCTTGGCCAAATGAACCGAAACCTGGTTGATTTCTAAAAAATCTTCTCCTCTATTAAAAGAAAGATAACTCTTGATATTATCTCCCTTAGAAATTAACTAATGCTGATATAGTGTAACATGTTTATTCTATACATTACAAGTAGGTATTCACATTTTAATATTCTTTTTAGCAAACCTTGCCAAAGGCAGTATGAGCTTTTGCCATCACTTGGTGTCCGTCGTCTGTCATCCGTTTACTTTTCACATTTTAATCTTCTCCTCTGAAAACCCTCAACCAAATGGACTGAAACTTGGTAGGAAGCATCTATGGAAGGTCCTCTCTGAAGAGTGCACATTTTGTTATGATCCATTACCAAACATGGCCGCCACAGGCAATTCTTGTTTATGATTGGCCGATTTTTTTAAATCTTCTCCTCTGAAACCACTTGGCCAAATGAACCGAAACTTGGTAGGAAGCATCTATGGAATGTCCTCTATGAAGATTGCTCATTTCGTCCCGATCGATTAACAAACATGGCTACCGCCGAAACTTGATAGGAATCATCTATTGAATATCCTCTATGAAGATTGCTCATTTCGTCCCGATCGGTTAACAAACATGGCTACCACCGAAACTTGGTAGGAAACATCTATGGAATGTCCTCTATGAAGATTGCTCATTTCATCCCAATCGGTTAGCAAACATGGCCACCACATACAATTCTTGTTTCTGATTGGTCGATTTATAAAAAATCTTCTCCTTTGAAACTGCTTAGCCATATGAACCGAAACTTGGTAGGAAGCATCTACATGTATGGAAGGTTCTGTATTAAGTTTCCTCAAAGCAGAATGAAAGGTGAGCGACACAGGCTCAGTCCACTGAACCTCTAGTTTGATTGTCCCTTTGGTATTCTCTAACATTTATTTTATCAAAAAATTGGATGATTTATTGAATATTGAACTTTTAGAAATACTTTTTTTTTTGCATCAGCTGCCATTGTCTGCAGTCATTCTCGTCTCTAAAACTAATTGGACAATAGGAAACTTGTTCATGTGGTGATTGTCATGGTAATTTGTGATTTGTTGCTAAATCTCTCCAACTGAAATATTATATAAAAAATTCAAGTAATAATATATAATATAACAATAATGTTGCATTTTTATTCAGTTTACAATATCTACTAGCAGCTGTATCAGTGTACAGAATAAAAACATTATAACTTTATATTTTATATGATTTGTGTGGGTAGTGGTCATGATCGTATGGTATTTGGATTTATAACTACCTATGCAATCAGTGCCTATCATCACTAAAGTTGTGAGTTCGAACCCTGCTCAAGCGAGGTGTACTAGATACAACATTATGTGATAAAGTTTGTCAGTGACTTGCGACAGGTCAGTGGTTTTCTCTATACAACATTATGTGATAAAGTTTGTCAGTGACTTGCGACAGGTCAGTGGTTTTCTCTATACAACATTATGTGATAAAGTTTGTCAGTGACTTGCGGCAGGTCAGTGGTTTTCTCTATACAACATTATGTGATAAAGTTTGTCAGTGACTTGCGGCAGGTCAGTGGTTTTCTCTATACAACATTATGTGATAAAGTTTGTCAGTGACTTGCGACAGGTCGGTGGTTTTCTCTATACAACATTATGTGATAAAGTTTGTCAGTGACTTGCGACAGGTCAGTGGTTTTCTCTGGGCGTTCTGGTTTCCTCCACCAATAAAACTGACCTCCGCGATATATCTGAAATATTGTTGATAGTGGCGCTAGGCACGATAACCCTAACCCTAGACAATATTTTCCTCTTAAATTTTTTAAGTATCTCAAATTCCATTTGAAAAAGATCAAAACCTTTGTCTTGCATATATGAGAAAACATACAGGAGTTATAAATTTAGTCCTACCATCTTGAGGGAAGATATTCTGATTTACTGACTTTTTTACAGTATATTCTTTACATCATACATCTATTTTAATTCTTATTCAATTTTTCTATAATTACAGTTTCATTTGAATGATTTAAACATTACAAAGATGTTTCATGACGCACAAAAATTTATGATAAAAGTAAGTATCATTATCTTTTATAGAAATTGTTCAGAAATCATCTGAGAAACCTCAATTTATTTCTATATTGATAAATAACGTACAATCTTATAGACTACAGTTGATGGTGAGCTCCAACCAAATGCTCCAAAAACATCGTGAATTGCATAACGGTAGTCTTTAGGTGTTTGTTAGAGAAGCAGTTGATTTTATGACAATTGATTAATATACTATCAACATCAATGTTAAATGTCTACTAATATCAATAAAACAAAAGAAAGTTTAAACAGTGATGGTCAACAATTCTACTAATATCAATAAATCAAAAGAAAGGTTAAACAGTGATGGTCAACAATTCTACTAATATCAATAAAACAAAAGAAAGTTTAAACAGTGATGGTCAACAATTCTACTAATATCAATAAAACAAAAGAAAGTTTAAACAGTGATGGTCAACAATTCTACTAATATCAATAAAACAAAAGAAAGTTTAAACAGTGATGGTCAACAATTCTACTAATATCAATAAAACAAAAGAAAGTTTAAACAGTGATGGTCAACAATTCTACTAATATCAATAAAACAAAAGAAAGGTTAAACAGTGATGGTCAACAATTCTACTAATATCAATAAAACAAAAGAAAGTTTAAACAGTGATGGTCAACAATTCTACTAATATCAATAAAACAAAAGAAAGGTTAAACAGTGATGGTCAACAATTCTACTAATATCAATAAAACAAAAGAAAGTTTAAACAGTGATGGTCAACAATTCTACTAATATCAATAAAACAAAAGAAAGTTTAAACAGTGATGGTCAACAATTCTACTAATATCAACAAAACAAAAGAAAGTTTAAACAGTGATGGTCAACAATTCTACTAATATCAACAAAACAACAGAAAGTTTAAACAGTGATGGTCAACAATTCTACTAATATCAATAAAACAAAAGAAAGTTTAAACAATGATGGTCAACAATTCTACTAATATCAATAAAACAAAAGAAAGGTTAAACAGTGATGGTCAACAATTCTACTAATATCAATAAAACAAAAGAAAGTTTAAACAGTGATGGTCAACAATTCTACTAATATCAATAAAACAAAAGAAAGGTTAAACAGTGAAGGTCAACAATTCTACTAATATCAATAAAACAAAAGAAAGTTTAAACAGTGATGGTCAACAATTCTACTAATATCAACAAAATAAAAGAAAGTTTAAACAGTGATGGTCAACAATTCCACTAATATCAACATAACAAAAGAAAGTTTAAACAGTGATGGTCAACAATTCTACTAATATCAATAAAACAAAAGAAAGTTTAAACAGTGATGGTCAACAATTCTACTAATATCAATAAAACAAAAGAAAGGTTAAACAGTGAAGGTCAACAATTCTACTAATATCAATAAAACAAAAGAAAGTTTAAACAGTGATGGTCAACAATTCTACTAATATCAACAAAATAAAAGAAAGTTTAAACAGTGATGGTCAACAATTCTACTAACATCAACAAAACAAAAGAAAGTTTAAACAGTGATAGTCAACAATTCCACTAATATCAACAAAACAAAAGAAAGTTTAAACAGTGATGGTCAACAATTCTACTAATATCAATAAAACAAAAGAAAGTTTAAACAGTGATGGTCAACAATTCTACTAATATCAATAAAACAAAAGAAAGGTTAAACAGTGATGGTCAACAATTCTACTAATATCAACAAAACAACAGAAAGTTTAAACAGTGATGGTCAACAATTCTACTAATATCAATAAAACAAAAGAAAGTTTAAACAATGATGGTCAACAATTCTACTAATATCAATAAAACAAAAGAAAGTTTAAACAGTGATGGTCAACAATTCTACTAATATCAATAAAACAAAAGAAAGTTTAAACAGTGATGGTCAACAATTCTACTAATATCAATAAAACAAAAGAAAGTTTAAACAGTGATGGTCAACAATTCTACTAATATCAATAAAACAAAAGAAAGTTTAAACAGTGATGGTCAACAATTCTACTAATATCAACAAAACAACAGAAAGTTTAAACAGTGATGGTCAACAATTCTACTAATATCAATAAAACAAAAGAAAGTTTAAACAGTGATGGTCAACAATTCTACCCATATCAACAAAATCAACAATCATATTTCACCTTAAGACATTTAACACAAACAAACCACAGCATATAATGTTGGAAATCCAGGTTCTGGCTTGGGACAGGTACAAAAATGGGGCTGGGTTAAACCAGTGAATGGAATCCTTGTCTGTTACACAGCTTATAGCTGCCACGTTTGTTGTTACAGCTCAAAAAGTTTTACGAGTTTGAGGTAACTTTAGAAGAGATGGCGTATTTAGCAGACTTTCTTCCTCAAGATGCCTGTACAATTAGTAACTTCACAACGAGTACAACACAACCAATGAACACAACGACAACCAGAAATCCTACACATGACGGTAGTGACGAACAGACAGATTTAATGGATGAGGGTAAAGGCAAACATAAAGGAAACGTAGATCCGGTAAAATTTAATTTCTTACTTTAACTCAGATAAAATTATTTACTACATTATCTGGTAATACAGGGTAACCTGTCTAAACTGAACCTCTTTGTGACTAACTTTTGTGATCGGAATAGACAGGTGTTTGATTTATACAGGTTGAACTTACAAAGATTTCTTGCATTGTGACTTAAGTTATTTATAGTTAAGTTTATACAGGATTTTATGGTTTACAGGGTTTGTTGTAAACAGGTTTCACTGTATTTCTGAATTATCGCACCCACTTTGGGGGGTGGGGGGTGGGGCAGTGGGTGTTGGATATTCAAGTCAAATAATCTTTTGATTAACAGAAATTTCATTGTTTTAAGTTACTTCAATTTAGGATGATACAGTGTAACTTTTGCAATCTGACATCTGAGTATTCTGACATCCTGTAAAATCTGACATCTGAGTATTCTGACATCTTGTAAAATCTGACATCTGAGTATTCTGACATCTTGTAAAATCTGACATCTGAGTATTCTGACATCCTGTAAAATCTGACATCTGAGTATTCTGACATCCTGTAAAATCTGACATCTGAGTATTCTGACATCCTGTAAAATCTGACATCTGAGTATTCTGACATCCTGTAAAATCTGACATCTGAGTATTCTGACATCCTGTAAAATCTGACATCTGAGTATTCTGACATCCTGTTAAATCTGACATCTGAGTATTCTGACATCCTGTAAAATCTGACATCTGAGTATTCTGACATCCTGTAAAATCTGACATCTGAGTATTCTGACATCCTGTAAAATCTGACATCTGAGTATTCTGACATCCTGTAAAATCTGACATCTGAGTATTCTGACATCCTGTAAAATCTGACATCTGAGTATTCTGACATCCTGTAAAATCTGACATCTGAGTATTGTGACATCCTGTAAAATCTGACATCTGAGTATTCTGACATCCTGTAAAATCTGACATCTGAGTATTCTGACATCCTGTAAAATCTAATATCTGAGTATTCTGACATCCTGTAAAATCTGACATCTGAGTATTCTGACATCCTGTAAAATCTGACATCTGAGTATTCTGACATCCTGTAAAATCTGACATCTGAGTATTCTGACATCCTGTAAAATCTGACATCTGAGTATTGTGACATCCTGTAAAATCTGACATCTGAGTATTGTGACATCCTGTAAAATCTGACATCTGAGTATTCTGACATCCTGTGAAATCTGACATCTGAGTATTCTGACATCCTGTAAAATCTGACATCTGAGTATTCTGACATCCTGTAAAATCTGACATCTGAGTATTCTGACATCCTGTAAAGTCTGACATCTGAGTATTCTGACATCCTGTAAAATCTGACATCCTGTAAAATCTGACATCTGAGTATTCTGACATCCTGTTAAATCTGACATCTGAGTATTCTGACATCCTGTAAAATCTGACATCTAAGTATTCTGACATCCTGTAAAATCTAACATCTGAGTATTCTGACATCCTGTAAAATCTGACATCTGAGTATTCTGACATCCTGTAAAATCTGACATCTGAGTATTCTGACATCCTGTAAAATCTGACATCTGAGTATTCTGACCTCCTGTAAAATCTGACATCTGAGTATTCTGACATCCTGTAAAATCTGACATCTGAGTATTCTGACATCCTGTAAAATCTGACATCTGAGTATTCTGACATCCTGTAAAATCTGACATCTGAGTATTCTGACATCCTGTAAAATCTGACATTTGAGTATTCTGACATCCTGTAAAATCTGACATCTGAGTATTGTGACATCCTGTAAAATCTGACATCTGAGTATTCTGACATCCTGTAAAATCTGACATCTGAGTATTCTGACATCCTGTGAAATCTGACATCTGAGTATTCTGACATCCTGTAAAATCTGACATCTGAGTATTCTGACATCCTGTAAAATCTGACATCTGAGTATTCTGACATCCTGTAAAGTCTGACATCTGAGTATTCTGACATCCTGTAAAATCTGACATCCTGTAAAATCTGACATCTGAGTATTCTGACATCCTGTTAAATCTGACATCTGAGTATTCTGACATCCTGTAAAATCTGACATCTGAGTATTCTGACATCCTGTAAAATCTGACATCTGAGTATTCTGACATCCTGTGAAATCTGACATCTGAGTATTCTGACATCCTGTAAAATCTGACATCTGAGTATTCTGACATCCTGTAAAATCTGACATCTGAGTATTCTGACATCCTGTAAAATCTGACATCTGAGTATTCTGACATCCTGTAAAGTCTGACATCTGAGTATTCTGACATCCTGTAAAATCTGACATCTTGAGTATTCTGACATCCTGTAAAATCTGACATCCTGTAAAATCCAACATATTTCCATGGTCCCTTGGTGTGTCGGATTAGACAGGTTTGACATCCTGTAAAATCCGACACATTTCCCTGGTCCATTGGTGTGTCGGATTAGACAGGTTCTGACATCCTGTAAAATCCAACGCATTTCTCTGGTCCCTTGGTGTGTCGGATTAGACAGGTTCTGACATCCTGTAAAATCCGACACATTTCCCTGGTCCATTGGTGTGTCGGATTAGACAGGTTCTGACATCCTGTAAAATCCGACACATTTCCCTGGTCCATTGGTGTGTCGGATTAGACAGGTTCTGACATCCTGTAAAATCCGACACATTTCCCTGGTCCATTGGTGTGTCGGATTAGACAGGTTCTGACATCCTGTAAAATCCGACACATTTCCCTGGTCCATTGGTGTGTCGGATTAGACAGGTTCTGACATCCTGTAAAATCCGACACATTTCCCTGATCCATTGGTGTGTCGGATTAGACAGGTTCTGACATCCTGTAAAATCCGACACATTTCCCTGGTCCATTGGTGTGTCGGATTAGACAGGTTCTGACATCCTGTAAAATCCGACACATTTCCCTGGTCCATTGGTGTGTCGGATTAGACAGGTTCTGACATCCTGTAAAATCCGACACATTTCCCTGGTCCATTGGTGTGTCGGATTAGACAGGTTCTGACATCCTGTAAAATCCGACACATTTCCCTGGTCCATTGGTGTGTCGGATTAGACAGGTTCTGACATCCTGTAAAATCCGACACATTTCCCTGGTCCATTGGTGTGTCGGATTAGACAGGTTCTGACATCCTGTAAAATCCGACACATTTCCCTGGTCCATTGGTGTGTCGGATTAGACAGGTTCTGACATCCTGTAAAATCCGACACATTTCCCTGGTCCATTGGTGTGTCGGATTAGACAGGTTCTGACATCCTGTAAAATCCGACACATTTCCCTGATCCATTGGTGTGTCGGATTAGACAGGTTCTGACATCCTGTAAAATCCAACACATTTCCCTGGTCCCTTGGTGTGTCGGATTAGACAGGTTCTGACATCCTGTAAAATCCAACACATTTCTCTGGTCCCTTGGTGTGTCGGTTGAGACAGATTCCACTGATATTTAATTTATTCTCAGAAACACCTTCATACACCTTGGTTTGAAAGTCAAAAGGTATAAATCAGGAATTGAGACCGACATTTTAACAGTTGAACAACAATTTTTATGCATAACAGGCAATCACACATTTCCTCTTTATTGCGGTAAATCTACCTAATAGTTGACAGAAGAACTTGGTAACTTTTTTAATATTGTGTTCGTGATATTTTTTTGGACATTTTGCTCACCGACTGTTTACTTTAACTGGACAATCTATGATCAGATTTTATTTTAGAAATCAGGAATCAAGATGGTTGTTCATATATTTCAGAGTTTTACATACATGTGGCGTCAAAATAGATATTGACATTTGACCTTACATATATTACAAAGACGTTAAAAATGTGATTGGACAAAAATACAAGTTTACAAATGCAGTCTTCACGCTAACTCACTTGCTCAAAGCCCGGGACAAGTAAAGCTGGATTCTGAAGCCCAGGACAAAATAAAACTGGAGCAGGGGACAAGTAAAACTGGAGCCCTGGACAAGTAAAACTGAAGCCCTGGACAAGTAAAGCTGAAGCCCGGGACAAAATGAAACTGGAGCCCTGGACAAGTAAAACTGAAGCCCGGGACAAAATGAAACTGGAGCCCTGGACAAGTAAAACTGAAGCCTGGGACAAGTAAAACTGAAGCCCGGTACAAGTAAAACTGGAGCCCTGGACAAGTAAAACTGAAGCCTGGGACAAGTAAAACTGAAGCCTGGTACAAGTAAAACTGAAGCCTGGTACTAGTTAAACTGAAGCCCGGGACAAGTAAAACTGAAGCCTGGGACAAGTAAAACTGAAGCCTGGGACAAGTAAAACTGAAGCCTGGTACAAGTAAAACTGAAGCCTGGTACTAGTTAAACTGAAGCCTGGGACAAGTAAAACTGAAGCCTGGGACTAGTAAAACTGAAGCCCGGGACAAGTAAAACTGAAGCCTGGGACTAGTAAAACTGAAGCCTGGGACAAGTAAAACTGAAGCCTGGGACAAGTAAAACTGGAGCCTGGGACAAGTAAAACAGAAGACTGGGACAAGTAAAACTGAAGCCTGGGACAAGTAAAACTGAAGCCTGGGACAAGTAAAACTGAAGCCCGGGACAAGTAAAACTGAAGCCTGGGACAAGTAAAACTGAAGCCCGGGACAAGTAAAACTGAAGCCTGGGACAAGTAAAACAGAAGACTGGGACAAGTAAAACTGAAGCCTGGGACAAGTAAAACTGAAGCCTGGGACAAGTAAAACTGAAGCCTGGGACAAGTAAAACTGAAGCCTGGGACAAGTCAAACTGAAGCCTGGGACAAGTAAAACTGAAGCCCGGGACAAGTAAAACTGAAGCCTGGGACAAGTAAAACAGAAGACTGGGACAAGTAAAACTGAAGCCTGGTACAAGTAAAACTGAAGCCTGGGACAAGTAAAACTGAAGCCTGGGACAAGTAAAACTGAAGCCTGGGACAAGTAAAACTGAAGCCTGGGACAAGTAAAACTGAAGCCTGGGACAAGTAAAACTGAAGCCTGGGACAAGTAAAACAGAAGACTGGGACAAGTAAAACTGAAGCCTGGTACAAGTAAAACTGAAGCCTGGGACAAGTAAAACTGAAGCCCGGGACAAATAAAACTGAAGCCTGGGACAAGTAAAACTGAAGCCTGGGACAAGTAAAACTGAAGCCTGGGACAAGTAAAACTGAAGCCTGGGACAAGTAAAACTGAAGCCTGGGACAAGTAAAACTGAAGCCTGGGACAAGTAAAACTGAAGCCGGGGACAAGTAAAACTGAAGCCTGGGACAAGTAAAACTGAAGCCTGGGACAAGTCAAACTGAAGCCTGGGACAAGTAAAACTGAAGCCTGGGACAAGTAAAACTGAAGCCTGGGACAAGTAAAACTGAAGCCTGGGACTAGTAAAACTGAAGCCTGGGACTAGTAAAACTGAAGCCTGGGACAAGTAAAACTGAAGCCTGGGACAAGTAAAACTGAAGCCTGGGACAAGTCAAACTGAAGCCTGGGGCAAGTAAAACTGAAGCCTGGGACAAGTAAAACTGAAGCCGGGGACAAGTAAAACTGAAGCCTGGGACAAGTAAAACTGAAGCCTGGGACAAGTAAAACTGAAGCCTGGGACAAGTAAAACTGAAGCCTGGGACAAGTAAAACTGAAGCCTGGGACTAGTAAAACTGAAGCCTGGGACAAGTAAAACTGAAGCCTGGGACAAGTAAAACTGAAGCCTGGGACAAGTAAAACTGAAGCCTGGGACAAGTAAAACTGAAGCCTGGGACTAGTAAAACTGAAGCCTGGGACAAGTAAAACTGAAGCCTGGGACAAGTAAAACTGAAGCCTGGGACAAGTAAAACTGAAGCCTGGGACAAGTAAAACTGAAGCCTGGGACTAGTAAAACTGAAGCCTGGGACAAGTAAAACTGAAGCCTGGGACAAGTAAAACTGAAGCCTGGGACAAGTAAAACTGAAGCCTGGGACAAGTAAAACTGAAGCCTGGGACAAGTAAAACTGAAGCCCGGGACAAGTAAAACTAAAGCCTGGGACTAGTAAAACTGAAGCCTGGGACTAGTAAAACTGAAGCCTGTGTCAAGTAAAACTGAAGCCTGGGACAAGTAAAACTGAAGCCTGGGACAAGTAAAACTGAAGCCTGGGACAAGTAAAACTGAAGCCTGGGACAAGTCAAACTGAAGCCTGGGACAAGTCAAACTGAAGCCTGGGACAAGTAAAACAGAAGCCTGGGACAAGTAAAACTGAAGCCTGGGACAAGTAAAACTGAAGCCTGGGACAAGTAAAACTGAAGCCTGGGACAAGTAAAACTGAAGCCCGGGACAAGTAAAACTGAAGCCTGGGACAAGTAAAACTGAAGCCCTGGACAAGTAAAACTGAAGCCTGGGACAAGTAAAACTGAAGCCTGGGACAAGTAAAACTGAAGCCTGGGACAAGTAAAACTGAAGCCTGGGACTAGTAAAACTGAAGCCTGGGACAAGTCAAGCTGAAGCCTGGGACAAGTAAAACTGAAGCCTGGGACAAGTAAAACTGAAGCCTGAGACAAGTAAAACTGAAGCCTGGGACAAGTAAAACTGAAGCCTGGGACAAGTAAAACTGAAGCCTGGGACAAGTAAAACTGAAGCCTGGGACAAGTAAAACTGAAGCCTGGGACAAGTAAAACTGAAGCCTGGGACAAGTAAAACTGAAGCCTGGGACTAGTAAAACTGAAGCCTGGGACAAGTCAAACTGAAGCCTGGAACAAGTAAAACTGAAGCCTGGGACAAGTAAAACTGAAGCCTGGGACAAGTAAAACTGAAGCCTGGGACAAGTAAAACAACTGAAGCCTGGGACAAGTAAAACTGAAGCCTGGGACAAGTAAAACTGAAGCCCGGGACAAGTAAAACTGAAGCCTGGGAAAAGTAAAACTGAAACCTGGGACAAGTAAAACAAGCCTGGGACAAGTAAAACTGAAGCCCGGGACAAGTAAAACTGAAGCCTGGGACTAGTAAAACTGAAGCCTGGGACAAGTAAAACTGAAACCTGGGTCTAGTAAAACTGAAGCCTGGGACAAGTAAAACTGAAGCCCGGGACAAGTAAAACAAGCCTGGGACAAGTAAAACTGAAGCCCGGGACAAGTAAAACTGAAGCCTGGGACAAGTAAAACTGAAGCCTGGGACAAGTAAAACTGAAGCCTGGGACAAGTAAAACTGAAGCCTGGGACAAGTAAAACTGAAGCCTGGGACAAGTAAAACTGGAGCCTGGGACAAGTAAAACTGAAGCCTGGGACAAGTAAAACTGAAGCCTGGGACAAGTAAAACTGAAGCCTGGTACAAGTAAAACTGGAGCCCTGGACAAGTAAAACTGAAGCCTGGGACAAGTAAAACTGAAGCCTGGGACAAGTAAAACTGAAGCCTGGGACTAGTAAAACTGAAGCCCGGGACAAGTAAAACAAGCCTGGGACAAGTAAAACTGAAGCCCGGGACAAGTAAAACTGAAGCCTGGGACTAGTAAAACTGAAGCCTGGGACAAGTAAAACTGAAGCCTGGTACTAGTAAAACTGAAGCCTGGGACAAGTAAAACTGAAGCCTGGGACAAGTAAAACTGAAGCCTGGGACAAGTAAAACTGAAGCCTGGTACAAGTAAAACTGGAGCCCTGGACAAGTAAAACTGAAGCCTGGGACAAGTAAAACTGAAGCCTGGGACAAGTAAAACTGAAGCCTGGGACTAGTAAAACTGAAGCCCGGGACAAGTAAAACAAGCCTGGGACAAATAAAACTGAAGCCCGGGACAAGTAAAACTGAAGCCTGGGACTAGTAAAACTGAAGCCTGGGACAAGTAAAACTGAAGCCTGGTACTAGTAAAACTGAAGCCTGGGACAAGTAAAACTGAAGCCCGGGACAAGTAAAACTGAAGCCTGGGACAAGTAAAACTGAAGCCTGGGACAAGTAAAACTGAAGCCTGGGACAAGTAAAACTGAAGCCTGGGACAAGTAAAACTGGATTCGGACCAGTGAAAATTATGAAAGAATTTGTTTGAATAGATAAAAAAAATTTCTATATTTTGCTTTCGGGCAAGTAGGTGAAAAAATTAAAGCAAAGACTGCAACTGTTTCACAGTTCAGATTCAATTCTGAACACATAATTTTTTACAACTAGCAAAATTCTCTAAGTAACTATTTTAAGTGATATAAAAAAGGAAAGCAAATTGAAATTTCAATAGTAATTTGCTTACTTGCTAACATTAATTTTGAGCCCTGAGTTCATCCCCGGTTTTTAGTGGGGTTCGTGTTAGTCGATCTTTATTTTTATAAGTATGTTTTGTAGATCGTTGTTTTTCCTTTTGTACATTTTCTTTTGGCCATTATGTTGTCTGTTCTTCTTCAAGATTTAACGATTCTGATTACCTCCCTTTGGTATCTTCAAACTCTTCTTAAAAAATATTCCCATTATTTGCAGAGGAAAACCAAGATGGCAGCGATGCTACATCTGTGGAACGTAATGCAGAAGACAATATGTGGAAGAGATACAAATGCCCATGTTAATCCTGGCAAGAAAATGACTAGTGATATCCACCAGATAGACCTCAGTAAGTCTAATACAATGACTAGTGATATCCACCAGATAGACCTCAGTAAGTCTAATACAATGACTAGTGATATCCACCAGATAGACCTCAGTAAGTCTAATACAATGACTAGTGATATCCACCAGATAGACCTCAGTAAGTCTAATACAATGATTAGTGATATCCACCAGATAGACCTCAGTAAGTCTAATACAATGACTAGTGATATCCACCAGATAGACCTCAGTAAGTCTAATACAATGACTAGTGATATCCACCAGATAGACCTCAGTAAGTCTAATACAATGACTAGTGATATCCACCAGATAGACCTCAGTAAGGCTAATACAATAACTAGTGATATCCACCAGATAGACCTCAGTCTAATACATTGACTAGTGATATCCACCAGATAGACCTCAGTCTAATACAATGATATGTGATATCCACCAGATAGACCTCAGTAAGTCTAATACAATGACTAGTGATATCCACCAGATAGACCTCAGTAAGTCTAATACAATGACTAGTGATATCCACCAGATAGACCTCAGTAAGTCTAATACAATGACTAGTGATATCCACCAGATAGACCTCAGTAAGTCTAATACAATAACTAGTGATATCCACCAGATAGACCTCAGTCTAATACAATGACTAGTGATATCCACCAGATAGACCTCAGTCTAATACAATGATATTTGATATCCACCAGATAGACCTCAGTAAGTCTAATACAATGACTAGTGATATCCACCAGATAGACCTCAGTAAGTCTAATACAATGACTAGTGATATCCACCAGATAGACCTCAGTAAGTCTAATACAATGACTAGTGATATCCACCAGATAGACCTCAGTAAGTCTAATACAATGATTAGTGATATCCACCAGATAGACCTCAGTAAGTCTAATACAATGACTAGTGATATCCACCAGATAGACCTCAGTAAGTCTAATACAATGACTAGTGATATCCACCAGATAGACCTCAGTAAGTCTAATACAATGACTAGTGATATCCACCAGATAGACCTCAGTAAGTCTAATATAATGACTAGTGATATCCACCAGATAGACCTCAGTAAGTCTAATACAATGACTAGTGATATCCACCAGATAGACCTCAGTCTAATACAATGACTAGTGATATCCACCAGATAGACCTCAGTAAGTCTAATACAATGACTAGTGATATCCACCAGATAGACCTCAGTAAGTCTAATAAAATGGCTAGTGATATCCACCAGATAGACCTCAGTCTAATACAATGATAAGTGATATCCACCAGATAGACCTCAGTAAGTCTAATACAATGACTAGTGATATCTACCAGATAGACCTCAGTCTAATACAATGATAAGTGATATCCACCAGATAGACCTCAGTAAGTCTAATACAATGACTAGTGATATCCACCAGATAGACCTCAGTCTAATACAATGACTAGTGATATCCTCCAGATAGACCCCAGTAAGTCTAATACAATGACTAGTGATATCCACTGGATAGACCTATGTAAGTCTAATACAACGACTAGTGATATCCACCAGGTAGACCTCAGTAAGTCTAATACAATGACTAGTGATATCCACCAGATAGACCTCAGTAAGTCTAATACAATGACTAGTGATATCCACCAGATAGACCTCAGTAAGTCTAATACAATGACTAGTGATATCCACCAGATAGACCTCAGTAAGTCTAATACAATGACTAGTGATATCCACCAGATAGACCTCAGTAAGTCTAATACAATGACTAGTGATATCCACCAGATAGACCTCAGTAAGTCTAATACAATGACTAGTGATATCCACCAGATAGACCTCAGTCTAATACAATGATATGTGATATCCACCAGATAGACCTCAGTAAGTCTAATACAATGACTAGTGATATCCACCAGATAGACCTCAGTAAGTCTAATACAATGACTAGTGATATCCACCAGATAGACCTCAGTAAGTCTAATACAATGACTAGTGATATCCACCAGATAGACCTCAGTAAGTCTAATACAATGACTAGTAGTGATATCCACCAGATAGACCTCAGTAAGTCTAATACAATGACTAGTGATATCCACCAGATAGACCTCAGTAAGTCTAATACAATGGCTAGTGATATCTACCAGATAGACCTCAGTAAGTCTAATACAATAACTAGTGATATCCACCAGATAGACCTCAGTAAGTCTAATACAATGATTAGTGATATCCACCAGATAGACCTCAGTAAGTCTAATACAATGACTAGTGATATCCACCAGATAGACCTCAGTAAGTCTAATACAATAACTAGTGATATCCACCAGACAGACCTCAGTCTAATACAATGATATGTGATATCCACCAGATAGACCTCAGTAAGTCTAATACAATGACTAGTGATATCCACCAGATAGACCTCAGTAAGTCTAATAAAATGGCTAGTGATATCCACCAGATAGACCTCAGTCTAATACAATGATAAGTGATATCCACCAGATAGACCTCAGTAAGTCTAATACAATGATTAGTGATATCCACCAGATAGACCTCAGTAAGTCTAATACAATGACTAGTGATATCCACCAGATAGACCTCAGTCTAATACAATGACTAGTGATATCCACCAGATAGACCTCAGTAAGTCTAATACAATAACTAGTGATATCCACCAGATAGACCTCAGTCTAATACAATGACTAGTGATATCCACCAGATAGACCTCAGTAAGTCTAATACAATAACTAGTGATATCCACCAGATAGACCTCAGTAAGTCTAATACAATGACTAGTGATATCCACCAGATAGACCTCAGTAAGTCTAATACAATGACTAGTGATATCCACCAGATAGACCTCAGTAAGTCTAATACAATGACTAGTGATATCCACCAGATAGACCTCAGTAAGTCTAATACAATGACTAGTGATATCCACCAGATAGACCTCAGTAAGTCTAATACAATGACTAGTGATATCCACCAGATAGACCTCAGTAAGTCTAATACAATGACTAGTGACATCCACCAGATAGACCTCAGTAAGTCTAATACAATGACTAGTGATATCCACCAGATAGACCTCAGTAAGTCTGATACAATGATTAGTGATATCCACCAGATAGACCTCAGTAAGTCTAATACAATGACTAGTGATATCCACCAGATAGACCTCAGTAAGTCTAATACAATGATTAGTGATATCCACCAGATAGACCTCAGTAAGTCTAATACAATGACTAGTGATATCCACCAGATAGACCTCAGTAAGTCTAATACAATGACTAGTGATATCCACCAGATAGACCTCAGTAAGTCTAATACAATGACTAGTGATATCCACCAGATAGACCTCAGTAAGTCTAATACAATGACTAGTGATATCCACCAGATAGACCTCAGTCTAATACAATGACTAGTGATTTCCACCAGATAGACCTCAGTAAGTCTAATACAATGACTAGTGATTTCCACCAGATAGACCTCAGTAAGTCTAATACAATGACTAGTGACATCCACCAGATAGACCTCAGTAAGTCTAATACAATGACTAGTGATTTCCACCAGATAGACCTCAGTAAGTCTAATACAATGACTAGTGATATCCACCAGATAGACCTCAGTAAGTCTAATACAATGACTAGTGACATCCACCAGATAGACCTCAGTAAGTCTAATACAATGACTAGTGATATCCACCAGGTAGACCTCAGTCTAATACAATGACTAGTGATTTCCACCAGATAGACCTCAGTCTAATACAATGACTAGTGATATCCAACAGTGACCTCAGTAAGTATAATACAATTATTTGACCATTCCTGATTTGATTCTAAAAATAAACATTTCTAACTATATTGTTTGGAGTTATTTCACTTGATATAGGAGTTATTTCACTTGATATAGGAGTTATTTTACTTGATATAGGAGTTATTTCCCTTATGGCAGGTTGATTGATTGATTGGTGTTTAACACCAACTTTAACAACATTTCAGCTATATCGTGGCATGTTTTATGGCAGGTAAAATGGTAACAAGAATTTGAGTATAATTTGCAGATATTTGAACGTTATGAACAATATTTCATTTTTATTGGTGGAAGAAACTGCAGTACTCTGCAAGAGTTAAACTCATGTTAAATGGCTCCTAACCTGCAGTTGTGTGGTACTCTCTACTTCTGTTGATAAAAACTACACATTTTGGCATCTTTTACATTTTCGTTCTGATGTTATTTGTTATGTAGAAATTTCTTTATTTCTCAGATACTTGGGTTATCAACAAGTAAACAAATATATTACAATCACCACCAAAGGTGTCACCAGATAAAACCAGGATTTCTAATGTCATATTGCAATCACCACCAGATAGAACCAGGATTTCTAACGTCATATATTGTGGACTTTTTTGTGTTCAGTGAAATTGATGACTATCACTGTTTAAACTTTTCATAATTATGGCAGTTGAAACATGATCAAATAAAAACGTAGATATCAAATTTAGTGTGCACAACGTATATCTGGAATAATCTTCACCAGGTACGCTCAAAATCAACAGATTGGAAAGCTAAATAATTTAACGTTTTGGGAGCAATAAATTCAAAGGCCTAAACAAGATAGCCAAAATATTATGCATTTCTATTTTTGCCCAATAACATCGTTTTTCTGCCATCAGGTGATCTAGGTGTGTCAGCTGCACAACAGAACCATTTGAAGATTCTGGTCCACGTTCTGTTTAGTAATCCACGAGTGTTATATGCTCCTAATAATACGGCAGCTGATACCATTATTGTAAAGGTCAGTATAAGTATATCTGTAATCTAAGAGTGTTATATGCTCCTAATAATACGGCAGCTGATACCATTATTGTAAAGGTCAGTATAATTATATCTGTAATCCACGAGTGTTATATGCTCCTAATAATACAGCAGCTGATACCATTATTGTAAAGGTCAGTATAAGTATATCTGTAATCCACGAGTGTTATATGCTCCTAATAATACGGCAGCTGATACCATTATTGTAAAGGTCAGTATAAGTATATCTGTAATCAACAAGTGTTATATGCTCCTAATAATACGGCAGCTAATACCATTATTGTAAAGGTCAATATAAGTATATCTGTAATCCACGAGTGTTATATGCTCCTAATAATACGGCAGCTGATACCATTATTGTAAAGGTCAGTATAAGTATATCTGTTATCCACGAGTGTTATATGCTCCTAATAATACGGCAGCTGATACCATTATTGTAAAGGTCAGTATAAGTATATCTGTAATCCACGAGTGTTATATGCTCCTAATAATACGGCAGCTGATACCATTATTGTTAAGGTCAGTATAAGTATATCTGTAATCCACGAGTGTTATTTGCTCCTAATAATATGGCAGCTGATACCATTATTGTAAAGGTCAGTATAAGTATATCTGTAATCCACAAGTGTTATATGCTCCTAATAATACGGCAGCTGATACCATTATTGTAAAGGTCAGTATAAGTATATCTGTTATCCACGAGTGTTATATGCTCCTAATAATACGGCAGCTGATACCATTATTGTAAAGGTCAGTATAAGTATATCTGTAATCCACGAGTGTTATATGCTCCTAATAATACGGCAGCTGATACCATTATTGTTAAGGTCAGTATAAGTATATCTGTAATCCACGAGTGTTATTTGCTCCTAATAATATGGCAGCTGATACCATTATTGTAAAGGTCAGTATAAGTATATCTGTAATCCACAAGTGTTATATGCTCCTAATAATACGGCAGCTGATACCATTATTGTAAAGGTCAGTATAAGTATATCTGTATTCCACGAGTGTTATATGCTCCTAATAATACGGCAGCTGATACCATTATTGTAAAGGTCAGTATAAGTATATCTGTAATTCACGAGTGTTATATGCTCCTAATAATATGGCAGCTGATACCATTGTTGTAAAGGTCAGTATAAGTATATCTGTAATCCACGAGTGTTATATGCTCCTAATAATACGGCAGCTGATACCATTATCGTAAAGGTCAGTATAAGTATATCTGTAATCCACGAGTGTTATATGCTCCTAATAATACGGCAGCTGATACCATTATTGTAAAGGTCAGTAAGTATATCTGTAATCCACGAGTGTTATATGCTCCTAATAATACGGCAGCTTATACCATTATTGTAAAGATCAGTATAAGTATATCTGTAATCCACGAGTGTTATATGCTCCTAATAATATGGCAGCTGATACCATTATTGTAAAGGTCAGTAAGTATATCTGTAATCCACGAGTGTTATATGCTCCTAATAATACGGCAGCTGATACCATTATTGTAAAGGTCAGTATAAGTATATCTGTAATCCACGAGTGTTATATGCTCCTAATAATATGGCAGCTGATACCATTATTGTAAAGGTCAGTATAAGTATATCTGTAATCCACGAGTGTTATATGCTCCTAATAATATGGCAGCTGATACCATTATTGTTAAGGTCAGTATAAGTATATCTGTAATCCACGAGTGTTATTTGCTCTTAATAATATGGCAGCTGATACCATTGTTGTAAAGGTCAGTATAAGTATATCTGTAATCCACAAGTGTTATATGCTCCTAATAATACGGCAGCTGATACCATTATCGTAAAGGTCAGTATAAGTATATCTGTAATCCACGAGTGTTATATGCTCCTAATAATACGGCAGCTGATACCATTATTGTTAAGGTCAGTATAAGTATATCTGTAATCCACGAGTGTTATATGCTCCTAATAATATGGCAGCTGATACCATTATTGTTAAGGTCAGTATAAGTATATCTGTAATCCACGAGTGTTATTTGCTCTTAATAATATGGCAGCTGATACCATTATTGTAAAGGTCAGTATAAGTATATCTGTAATCCACGAGTGTTATATGCTCCTAATAATACGGCAGCTGATACCATTATTGTAAAGGTCAGTATAAGTATATCTGTAATCCACGAGTGTTATATGCTCCTAATAATACGGCAGCTGATACCATAATTGTAAAGGTCAGTATAAGTATATCTGTGATCCACGAGTGTTATATGCTCCTAATAATACGGCAGCTGATACCATTATTGTAAAGGTCAGTATAAGTATATCTGTAATCCACGAGTGTTATATGCTCCTAATAATACGGCAGCTGATACCATTATTGTAAAGGTCAGTATAAGTATATCTGTAATCCACGAGTGTTATATGCTCCTAATAATTACGGCAGCTGATACCATTATTGTAAAGGTCAGTAAGTATATCTGTAATCCACGAGTGTTATATGCTCCTAATAATACGGCAGCTGATACCATTATTGTAATGGTCAATATAAGTATATCTGTAATCCACGAGTGTTATATGCTCCTAATAATACGGCAGCTGATACCATTATTGTAAAGGTCAGTATAAGTATATCTGTTATCCACGAGTGTTATATGCTCCTAATAATATGGCAGCTAATACCATTATTGTAAAGGTCAGTATAAGTATATCTTTTATCCACGAGTGTTATATCCTCCTAATAATACGGCAGCTGATACCATTATTGTAAAGGTCAGTAAGTATATCTGTAATCCACGAGTGTTATATGCTCCTAATAATACGGCAGCTTATACCATTATTGTAAAGATCAGTATAAGTATATCTGTAATCCACGAGTGTTATATGCTATTAATAATACGGCAGCTGATACCATTATTGTAAAGGTCAGTATAAGTATATCTGTAATCCACGATTGTTATATGCTCCTAATAATACGGCAGCTGATACCATTATTGTAAAGGTCAGTATGAGTATATCTGTAATCCACGAGTGTTATATGCTCCTAATAATACGGTAGCTGATACCATTATTGTAAAGGTCAGTATAAGTATATCTGTAATCCACGAGTGTTATATGCTCCTAATAATACGGCAGCTGATACCATTATTGTAAAGGTCAGTATAAGTATATCTGTAATCCACGAGTGTTATATGCTCCTAATATTACGGCAGCTGATACCATTATTGTAAAGGTCAGTATAAGTATATCTGTAATCCACGAGTGTTATATGCTCCTAATAATACGGCAGCTGATACCATTATTGTAAAGGTCAGTATAAGTATATCTGTAATCCACGAGTGTTATATGCTCCTAATAATACGGCAGCTGATACCATTATTGTAAAGGTCAGTATAAGTATATCTGTAATCCACGAGTGTTATATGCTCCTAATAATTACGGCAGCTGATACCATTATTGTAAAGGTCAGTATAAGTATATCTGTAATCCACGAGTGTTATATGCTCCTAATAATACGGCAGCTGATACCATTATTGTAAAGGTCAATATAAGTATATCTGTAATCCACGAGTGTTATATGCTCCTAATAATATGGCAGCTGATGCCATTATTGTTAAGGTCAGTATAAGTATATCTGTAATCCACGAGTGTTATTTGCTCTTAATAATATGGCAGCTGATACCATTATTGTAAAGGTCAGTATAAGTATATCTGTAATCCACGAGTGTTATATGGTCCTAATAATACGGCAGCTGATACCATTATTGTAAAGGTCAGTATAAGTATATCTGTAATCCACGAGTGTTATATGCTCCTAATAATACGGCAGCTGATACCATAATTGTAAAGGTCAGTATAAGTATATCTGTAATCCACGAGTGTTATATGCTCCTAATAATACGGCAGCTGATACCATTATTGTAAAGGTCAGTATAAGTATATCTGTAATCCACGAGTGTTATATGCTCCTAATAATACGGCAGCTGATACCATTATTGTAAAGGTCAGTATAAGTATATCTGTAATCCACGAGTGTTATATGCTCCTAATAATTACGGCAGCTGATACCATTGTTGTAAAGGTCAGTATAAGTATATCTGTAATCCACAAGTGTTATATGTTCCTAATAATACGGCAGCTGATACCATTATCGTAAAGGTCAGTATAAGTATATCTGTAATCCACGAGTGTTATATGCTCCTAATAATACGGCAGCTGATACCATTATTGTAAAGGTCAGTAAGTATATCTGTAATCCACGAGTGTTATATGCTCCTAATAATACGGCAGCTTATACCATTATTGTAAAGATCAGTATAAGTATATCTGTAATCCACGAGTGTTATATGCTCCTAATAATATGGCAGCTGATACCATTATTGTAAAGGTCAGTAAGTATATCTGTAATCCACGAGTGTTATATGCTCCTAATAATACGGCAGCTGATACCATTATTGTAAAGGTCAGTATAAGTATATCTGTTATCCACGAGTGTTATATGCTCCTAATAATATGGCAGCTGATACCATTATTGTAAAGGTCAGTATAAGTATATCTGTAATCCACGAGTGTTATATGCTCCTAATAATATGGCAGCTGATACCATTATTGTTAAGGTCAGTATAAGTATATCTGTAATCCACGAGTGTTATTTGCTCTTAATAATATGGCAGCTGATACCATTGTTGTAAAGGTCAGTATAAGTATATCTGTAATCCACAAGTGTTATATGCTCCTAATAATACGGCAGCTGATACCATTATCGTAAAGGTCAGTATAAGTATATGTGTAATCCACGAGTGTTATATGCTCCTAATAATACGGCAGCTGATACCATTATTGTTAAGGTCAGTATAAGTATATCTGTAATCCACGAGTGTTATATGCTCCTAATAATATGGCAGCTGATACCATTATTGTTAAGGTCAGTATAAGTATATCTGTAATCCACGAGTGTTATTTGCTCTTAATAATATGGCAGCTGATACCATTATTGTAAAGGTCAGTATAAGTATATCTGTAATCCACGAGTGTTATATGCTCCTAATAATACGGCAGCTGATACCATTATTGTAAAGGTCAGTATAAGTATATCTGTAATCCACGAGTGTTATATGCTCCTAATAATACGGCAGCTGATACCATAATTGTAAAGGTCAGTATAAGTATATCTGTAATCCACGAGTGTTATATGCTCCTAATAATACGGCAGCTGATACCATTATTGTAAAGGTCAGTATAAGTATATCTGTAATCCACGAGTGTTATATGCTCCTAATAATACGGCAGCTGATACCATTATTGTAAAGGTCAGTATAAGTATATCTGTAATCCACGAGTGTTATATGCTCCTAATAATTACGGCAGCTGATACCATTATTGTAAAGGTCAGTAAGTATATCTGTAATCCACGAGTGTTATATGCTCCTAATAATACGGCAGCTGATACCATTATTGTAATGGTCAATATAAGTATATCTGTAATCCACGAGTGTTATATGCTCCTAATAATACGGCAGCTGATACCATTATTGTAAAGGTCAGTATAAGTATATCTGTTATCCACGAGTGTTATATGCTCCTAATAATATGGCAGCTAATACCATTATTGTAAAGGTCAGTATAAGTATATCTTTTATCCACGAGTGTTATATCCTCCTAATAATACGGCAGCTGATACCATTATTGTAAAGGTCAGTAAGTATATCTGTAATCCACGAGTGTTATATGCTCCTAATAATACGGCAGCTTATACCATTATTGTAAAGATCAGTATAAGTATATCTGTAATCCACGAGTGTTATATGCTATTAATAATACGGCAGCTGATACCATTATTGTAAAGGTCAGTATAAGTATATCTGTAATCCACGATTGTTATATGCTCCTAATAATACGGCAGCTGATACCATTATTGTAAAGGTCAGTATGAGTATATCTGTAATCCACGAGTGTTATATGCTCCTAATAATACGGTAGCTGATACCATTATTGTAAAGGTCAGTATAAGTATATCTGTAATCCACGAGTGTTATATGCTCCTAATAATACGGCAGCTGATACCATTATTGTAAAGGTCAGTATAAGTATATCTGTAATCCACGAGTGTTATATGCTCCTAATATTACGGCAGCTGATACCATTATTGTAAAGGTCAGTATAAGTATATCTGTAATCCACGAGTGTTATATGCTCCTAATAATACGGCAGCTGATACCATTATTGTGAAGGTCAGTATAAGTATATCTGTAATCCACGAGTGTTATATGCTCCTAATAATACGGCAGCTGATACCATTATTGTAAAGGTCAGTATAAGTATATCTGTAATCCACGAGTGTTATATGCTCCTAATAATACGGCAGCTGATACCATTATTGTAAAGGTCAGTATAAGTATATCTGTAATCCACGAGTGTTATATGCTCCTAATAATTACGGCAGCTGATACCATTATTGTAAAGGTCAGTATAAGTATATCTGTAATCCACGAGTGTTATATGCTCCTAATAATACGGCAGCTGATACCATTATTGTAAAGGTCAATATAAGTATATCTGTAATCCACGAGTGTTATATGCTCCTAATAATACGGCAGCTGATGCCATTATTGTTAAGGTCAGTATAAGTATATCTGTAATCCACGAGTGTTATTTGCTCTTAATAATATGGCAGCTGATACCATTATTGTAAAGGTCAGTATAAGTATATCTGTAATCCACGAGTGTTATATGCTCCTAATAATACGGCAGCTGATACCATTATTGTAAAGGTCAGTATAAGTATATCTGTAATCCACGAGTGTTATATGCTCCTAATAATACGGCAGCTGATACCATAATTGTAAAGGTCAGTATAAGTATATCTGTAATCCACGAGTGTTATATGCTCCTAATAATACGGCAGCTGATACCATTATTGTAAAGGTCAGTATAAGTATATCTGTAATCCACGAGTGTTATATGCTCCTAATAATACGGCAGCTGATACCATTATTGTAAAGGTCAGTATAAGTATATCTGTAATCCACGAGTGTTATATGCTCCTAATAATTACGGCAGCTGATACCATTATTGTAAAGGTCAGTAAGTATATCTGTAATCCACGAGTGTTATATGCTCCTAATAATACGGCAGCTGATACCATTATTGTAAAGGTCAGTAAGTATATCTGTTATCCACGAGTGTTATATGCTCCTAATAATATGGCAGCTGATACCATTATTGTAAAGGTCAGTATAAGTATATCTTTTATCCACGAGTGTTATATGCTCCTAATAATACGGCAGCTGATACCATTATTGTAAAGGTCAGTATAAGTATATCTGTAATCCACGAGTGTTATATGCTCCTAATAATACGGCAGCTGATACCATTATTGTTAAGGTCAGTATAAGTATATCTGTAATCCACGAGTGTTATTTGCTCCTAATAATATGGCAGCTGATACCATTATTGTAAAGGTCAGTATAAGTATATCTGTAATCCACAAGTGTTATATGCTCCTAATAATACGGCAGCTGATACCATTATTGTAAAGGTCAGTAAGTATATCTGTAATCCACGAGTGTTATATGCTCCTAATAATACGGCAGCTTATACCATTATTGTAAAGATCAGTATAAGTATATCTGTAATCCACGAGTGTTATATGCTCCTAATAATATGGCAGCTGATACCATTATTGTAAAGGTCAGTAAGTATATCTGTAATCCACGAGTGTTATATGCTCCTAATAATACGGCAGCTGATACCATTATTGTAAAGGTCAGTATAAGTATATCTGTAATCCACGAGTGTTATATGCTCCTAATAATATGGCAGCTGATACCATTATTGTAAAGGTCAGTATAAGTATATCTGTAATCCACGAGTGTTATATGCTCCTAATAATATGGCAGCTGATGCCATTATTGTTAAGGTCAGTATAAGTATATCTGTAATCCACGAGTGTTATTTGCTCTTAATAATATGGCAGCTGATACCATTATTGTAAAGGTCAGTATAAGTATATCTGTAATCCACGAGTGTTATATGCTCCTAATAATACGGCAGCTGATACCATTATTGTAAAGGTCAGTATAAGTATATCTGTAATCCACGAGTGTTATATGCTCCTAATAATACGGCAGCTGATACCATAATTGTAAAGGTCAGTATAAGTATATCTGTAATCCACGAGTGTTATATGCTCCTAATAATACGGCAGCTGATACCATTATTGTAAAGGTCAGTATAAGTATATCTGTAATCCACGAGTGTTATTTGCTCCTAATAATACGGCAGCTGATACCATTATTGTAAAGGTCAGTATAAGTATATCTGTAATCCACGAGTGTTATATGCTCCTAATAATTACGGCAGCTGATACCATTATTGTAAAGGTCAGTAAGTATATCTGTAATCCACGAGTGTTATATGCTCCTAATAATACGGCAGCTGATACCATTATTGTAAAGGTCAGTATAAGTATATCTGTTATCCACGAGTGTTATATGCTCCTAATAATATGGCAGCTGATACCATTATTGTAAAGGTCAGTATAAGTATATCTTTTATCCACGAGTGTTATATGCTCCTAATAATACGGCAGCTGATACCATTATTGTAAAGGTCAGTATAAGTATATCTGTAATCCACGAGTGTTATATGCTCCTAATAATATGGCAGCTGATACCATTATTGTTAAGGTCAGTATAAGTATATCTGTAATCCACGAGTGTTATTTGCTCCTAATAATATGGCAGCTGATACCAATATTGTAAAGGTCAGTATAAGTATATCTGTAATCCACAAGTGTTATATGCTCCTAATAATACGGCAGCTAATACCATTATTGTAAAGGTCAGTATAAGTATATCTATTATCCACGAGTGTTATATGCTCCTAATAATACGGCAGCTGATACCATTATTGTAAAGGTCAGTATAAGTATATCTGTAATCCACGAGTGTTATATGCTCCTAATAATACGGCAGCTGATACCATTATTGTTAAGGTCAGTATAAGTAAATCTGTAATCCACGAGTGTTATTTGCTCCTAATAATATGGCAGCTGATACCATTATTGTAAAGGTCAGTATAAGTATATCTGTAATCCACAAGTGTTATATGCTCCTAATAATACGGCAGCTGATACCATTATTGTAAAGGTCAGTATAAGTATATCTGTAATCCACGAGTGTTATATGCTCCTAATAATACGGCAGCTGATATCATTATTGTAAAGGTCAGTATAAGTATATCTGTAATCCACGAGTGTTATATGCTCCTAATAATATGGCAGCTGATACCATTATTGTAAAGGTCAGTATAAGTATATCTGTAATCCACGAGTGTTATATGCTCCTAATAATACGGCAGCTGATACCATTATCGTAAAGGTCAGTATAAGTATATCTGTAATCCACGAGTGTTATATGCTCCTAATAATACGGCAGCTGATACCATTATTGTAAAGGTCAGTAAGTATATCTGTAATCCACGAGTGTTATATGCTCCTAATAATACGGCAGCTTATACCATTATTGTAAAGATCAGTATAAGTATATCTGTAATCCACGAGTGTTATATGCTCCTAATAATACGGCAGCTGATACCATTATTGTAAAGGTCAGTATAAGTATATCTGTAATCCACGAATGTTATATGCTCCTAATAATACGGCAGCTGATACCATTATTGTAAAGGTCAGTATAAGTATATCTGTAATCCACGAGTGTTATATGCTCCTAATAATACGGCAGCTGATACCATTATTGTAAAGGTCAGTATAAGTATATCTGTAATCCACGAGTGTTATATGCTCCTAATAATACGGCAGCTGATACCATTATTGTAAAGGTCAGTATAAGTATATCTGTAATCCACGAGTGTTATATGCTCCTACTAATATGGCAGCTGATACCATTATTGTTAAGGTCAGTATAAGTATATCTGTAATCCACGAGTGTTATTTGCTCCTAATAATATGGCAGCTGATACCATTATTGTAAAGGTCAGTATAAGTATATCTGTAATCCACGAGTGTTATATGCTCCTAATAATACGGCAGCTGATACCATTATTGTAAAGGTCAGTATAAGTATATTTGTAATCCACGAGTGTTATATGCTCCTAATAATACGGGAGCTGATACCATAATTGTAAAGGTCAGTATAAGTATATCTGTAATCCACGAGTGTTATATGCTCCTAATAATACGGCAGCTGATACCATTATTGTAAAGGTCAGTATAAGTATATCTGTTATCCACGAGTGTTATATGCTCCTAATAATACGGCAGCTGATACCATTATTGTAAAGGTCAGTATAAGTATATCTGTAATCCACGAGTGTTATATGCTCCTAATAATACGGCAGCTGATACCATTATTGTTAAGGTCAGTATAAGTATATCTGTAATTCACGAGTGTTATTTGCTCCTAATAATATGGCAGCTGATACCATTATTGTAAAGGTCAGTATAAGTATATCTGTAATCCACAAGTGTTATATGCTCCTAATAATACGGCAGCTGATACCATTATTGTAAAGGTCAGTATAAGTATATCTGTTATCCACGAGTGTTATATGCTCCTAATAATACGGCAGCTGATACCATTATTGTAAAGGTCAGTATAAGTATATCTGTAATCCACGAGTGTTATATGCTCCTAATAATACGGCAGCTGATACCATTATTGTTAAGGTCAGTATAAGTATATCTGTAATCCACGAGTGTTATTTGCTCCTAATAATATGGCAGCTGATACCATTATTGTAAAGGTCAGTATAAGTATATCTGTAATCCACGAGTGTTATATGCTCCTAATAATACGGCAGCTGATACCATTATTGTAAAGGTCAGTATAAGTATATCTGTATTCCACGAGTGTTATATGCTCCTAATAATACGGCAGCTGATACCATTATTGTAAAGGTCAGTAAGTATATCTGTAATCCACGAGTGTTATATGCTCCTAATAATACGGCAGCTGATACCATTATTGTAAAGGTCAGTATAAGTATATCTGTTATCCACGAGTGTTATATGCTCCTAATAATATGGCAGCTGATACCATTATTGTAAAGGTCAGTATAAGTATATCTTTTATCCACGAGTGTTATATGCTCCTAATAATACGGCAGCTGATACCATTATTGTAAAGGTCAGTAAGTATATCTGTAATCCACGAGTGTTATATGCTCCTAATAATACGGCAGCTTATACCATTATTGTAAAGATCAGTATAAGTATATCTGTAATCCACGAGTGTTATATGCTCCTAATAATACGGCAGCTGATACCATTATTGTAAAGGTCAGTATAAGTATATCTGTAATCCACGAGTGTTATATGCTCCTAATAATACGGCAGCTGATACCATTATTGTAAAGGTCAGTATAAGTATATCTGTAATCCACGAGTGTTATATGCTCCTAATAATACGGCAGCTGATACCATTATTGTAAAGGTCAGTATAAGTATATCTGTAATCCACGAGTGTTATATGCTCCTAATAATACGGCAGCTGATACCATTATTGTAAAGGTCAGTATAAGTATATCTGTAATCCACGAGTGTTATATGCTCCTAATAATATGGCAGCTGATACCATTATAGTTAAGGTCAGTATAAGTATATCTGTAATCCACGAGTGTTATTTGCTCCTAATAATATTGCAGCTGATACCATTATTGTAAAGGTCAGTATAAGTATATCTGTAATCCACGAGTGTTATATGCTCCTAATAATACGGCAGCTGATACCATTATTGTAAAGGTCAGCATAAGTATATCTGTAATCCACGAGTGTTATATGCTCCTAATAATACGGGAGCTGATACCATAATTGTAAAGGTCAGTATAAGTATATCTGTAATCCACGAGTGTTATATGCTCCTAATAATACGGCAGCTGATACCATTATTGTAAAGGTCAGTATAAGTATATCTGTTATCCACGAGTGTTATATGCTCCTAATAATACGGCAGCTGATACCATTATTGTAAAGGTCAGTATAAGTATATCTGTAATCCACGAGTGTTATATGCTCCTAATAATACGGCAGCTGATACCATTATTGTTAAGGTCAGTATAAGTATATATGTAATCCACGAGTGTTATTTGCTCCTAATAATATGGCAGCTGATACCATTATTGTAAAGGTCAGTATAAGTATATCTGTAATCCACGAGTGTTATATGCTCCTAATAATACGGCAGCTGATACCATTATTGTAAAGGTCAGTATAAGTATATCTGTATTCCACGAGTGTTATATGCTCCTAATAATACGGCAGCTGATACCATTATTGTAAAGGTCAGTAAGTATATCTGTAATCCACGAGTGTTATATGCTCCTAATAATACGGCAGCTGATACCATTATTGTAAAGGTCAGTATAAGTATATCTGTTATCCACGAGTGTTATATGCTCCTAATAATATGGCAGCTGATACCATTATTGTAAAGGTCAGTATAAGTATATCTTTTATCCACGAGTGTTATATGCTCCTAATAATACGGCAGCTGATACCATTATTGTAAAGGTCAGTATAAGTATATCTGTAATCCACGAGTGTTATATGCTCCTAATAATACGGCAGCTGATACCATTATTGTTAAGGTCAGTATAAGTATATCTGTAATCCACGAGTGTTATTTGCTCCTAATAATATGGCAGCTGATACCATTATTGTAAAGGTCAGTATAAGTATATCTGTAATCCACAAGTGTTATATGCTCCTAATAATACGGCAGCTGATACCATTATTGTAAAGGTCAGTATAAGTATATCTGTTATCCACGAGTGTTATATGCTCCTAATAATACCGCAGCTGATACCATTATTGTAAAGGTCAGTATAAGTATATCTGTAATCCACGAGTGTTATATTCTCCTAATAATACGGCAGCTGATACCATTATTGTTAAGGTCAGTATAAGTAAATCTGTAATCCACGAGTGTTATTTGCTCCTAATAATATGGCAGCTGATACCATTATTGTAAAGGTCAGTATAAGTATATCTGTAATCCACAAGTGTTATATGCTCCTAATAATACGGCAGCTGATACCATTATTGTAAAGGTCAGTATAAGTATATCTGTAATCCACGAGTGTTATATGCTCCTAATAATACGGCAGCTGATACCATTATTGTAAAGGTCAGTATAAGTATATCTGTAATCCACGAGTGTTATATGCTCCTAATAATATGGCAGCTGATACCATTGTTGTAAAGGTCAGTATAAGTATATCTGTAATCCACGAGTGTTATATGCTCCTAATAATACGGCAGCTGATACCATTATCGTAAAGGTCAGTATAAGTATATCTGTAATCCACGAGTGTTATATGCTCCTAATAATACGGCAGCTGATACCATTATTGTAAAGGTCAGTAATTATATCTGTAATCCACGAGTGTTATATGCTCCTAATAATACGGCAGCTTATACCATTATTGTAAAGATCAGTATAAGTATATCTGTAATCCACGAGTGTTATATGCTCCTAATAATACGGCAGCTGATACCATTATTGTAAAGGTCAGTATAAGTATATCTGTAATCCACGAGTGTTATATGCTCCTAATAATACGGCAGCTGATACCATTATTGTAAAGGTCAGTATAAGTATATCTGTAATCCACGAGTGTTATATGCTCCTAATAATACGGCAGCTGATACCATTATTGTAAAGGTCAGTATAAGTATATCTGTAATCCACGAGTGTTATATGCTCCTAATAATACGGCAGCTGATACCATTATTGTAAAGGTCAGTATAAGTATATCTGTAATCCACGAGTGTTATATGCTCCTAATAATATGGCAGCTGATACCATTATTGTTAAGGTCAGTATAAGTATATCTGTAATCCACGAGTGTTATTTGCTCCTAATAATATGGCAGCTGATACCATTATTGTAAAGGTCAGTATAAGTATATCTGTAATCCACGAGTGTTATATGCTCCTAATAATACGGCAGCTGATACCATTATTGTAAAGGTCAGTATAAGTATATCTGTTATCCACGAGTGTTATATGCTCCTAATAATACGGGAGCTGATACCATAATTGTAAAGGTCAGTATAAGTATATCTGTAATCCACGAGTGTTATATGCTCCTAATAATACGGCAGCTGATACCATTATTGTAAAGGTCAGTGTAAGTATATCTGTTATCCACGAGTGTTATATGCTCCTAATAATACGGCAGCTGATACCATTATTGTAAAGGTCAGTATAAGTATATCTGTAATCCACGAGTGTTATATGCTCCTAATAATACGGCAGCTGATACCATTATTGTTAAGGTCAGTATAAGTATATCTGTAATCCACGAGTGTTATTTGCTCCTAATAATATGGCAGCTGATACCATTATTGTAAAGGTCAGTATAAGTATATCTGTAATCCACAAGTGTTATATGCTCCTAATAATACGGCAGCTGATACCATTATTGTAAAGGTCAGTATAAGTATATCTGTTATCCACGAGTGTTATATGCTCCTAATAATACGGCAGCTGATACCATTATTGTAAAGGTCAGTATAAGTATATCTGTAATCCACGAGTGTTATATGCTCCTAATAATACGGCAGCTGATACCATTATTGTTAAGGTCAGTATAAGTATATCTGTAATCCACGAGTGTTATTTGCTCCTAATAATATGGCAGCTGATACCATTATTGTAAAGGTCAGTATAAGTATATCTGTAATCCACGAGTGTTATATGCTCCTAATAATACGGCAGCTGATACCATTATTGTAAAGGTCAGTATAAGTATATCTGTATTCCACGAGTGTTATATGCTCCTAATAATACGGCAGCTGATACCATTATTGTAAAGGTCAGTATAAGTATATCTGTAATCCACGAGTGTTATATGCTCCTAATAATATGGCAGCTGATACCATTGTTGTAAACGTCAGTATAAGTATATCTGTAATCCACGAGTGTTATATGCTCCTAATAATACGGCAGCTGATACCATTATTGTAAAGGTCAGTATAAGTATATCTGTAATCCACGAGTGTTATATGCTCCTAATAATACGGCAGCTGATACCATTATTGTAAAGGTCAGTAAGTATATCTGTAATCCATGAGTGTTATATGCTCCTAATAATACGGCAGCTTATACCATTATTGTAAAGATCAGTATAAGTATATCTGTAATCCACGAGTGTTATATGCTCCTAATAATACGGCAGCTGATATCATTATTGTAAAGGTCAGTATAAGTATATCTGTAATCCACGAGTGTTATATGCTCCTAATAATATGGCAGCTGATACCATTATTGTAAAGGTCAGTAAGTATATCTGTAATCCACGAGTGTTATATGCTCCTAATAATACGGCAGCTGATACCATTATTGTAAAGGTCAGTATAAGTATATCTGTAATCCACGAGTGTTATTTGCTCCTAATAATATGGCAGCTGATACCATTATTGTAAAGGTCAGTATAAGTATATCTGTAATCCACGAGTGTTATATGCTCCTAATAATACGGCAGCTGATACCATTATTGTAAAGGTCAGTATAAGTATATCTGTAATCCACGAGTGTTATTTGCTCCTAATAATACGGCAGCTGATACCATAATTGTAAAGGTCAGTATAAGTATATCTGTAATCCACGAGTGTTATATGCTCCTAGTAATACGGCTGCTGATACCATTATTGTAAAGGTCAGTATAAGTATATCTGTAATCCACGAGTGTTATATGCTCCTAATAATACGGCAGCTGATACCATTATTGTAAAGGTCAGTATAAGTATATCTGTAATCCACGAGTGTTATATGCTCCTAATAATTACGGCAGCTGATACCATTATTGTAAAGGTCAGTATAAGTATATCTGTAATCCACGAGTGTTATATGCTCCTAATAATACGGCAGCTGATACCATTATTGTAATGGTCAATATAAGTATATCTGTAATCCACGAGTGTTATATGCTCCTAATAATACGGCAGCTGATACCATTATTGTAAAGGTCAGTATAAGTATATCTGTTATCCACGAGTGTTATATGCTCCTAATAATATGGCAGCTGATACCATTATTGTAAAGGTCAGTATAAGTATATCTTTTATCCACGAGTGTTATATGCTCCTAATAATACGGCAGCTGATACCATTATTGTAAAGGTCAGTATAAGTATATCTGTAATCCACGAGTGTTATATGCTCCTAATAATACGGCAGCTGATACCATTATTGTTAAGGTCAGTATAAGTATATCTGTAATCCACGAGTGTTATTTGCTCCTAATAATATGGCAGCTGATACCATTATTGTAAAGGTCAGTATAAGTATATCTGTAATCCACAAGTGTTATATGCTCCTAATAATACGGCAGCTGATACCATTATTGTAAAGGTCAGTATAAGTATATCTGTTATCCACGAGTGTTATATGCTCCTAATAATACGGCAGCTGATACCATTATTGTAAAGGTCAGTATAAGTATATCTGTAATGCATGAGTGTTATATGCTCCTAATAATACGGCAGCTGATACCATTATTGTTAAGGTAAGTATAAGTATATCTGTAATCCACGAGTGTTATTTGCTCCTAATAATATGGCAGCTGATACCATTATTGTAAAGGTCAGTATAAGTATATCTGTAATCCACGAGTGTTATATGCTCCTAATAATACGGCAGCTGATACCATTATTGTAAAGGTCAGTATAAGTATATCTGTAATCCACGAGTGTTAAAAGCTCCTAATAATACGGCAGCTGATACCATTATTGTAAAGGTCAGTAAGTATATCTGTAATCCATGAGTGTTATATGCTCCTAATAATACGGCAGCTTATACCATTATTGTAAAGATCAGTATAAGTATATCTGTAATCCACGAGTGTTATATGCTCCTAATAATACGGCAGCTGATACCATTATTGTAAAGGTCAGTATAAGTATATCTGTAATCCACGAGTGTTATATGCTCCTAATAATATGGCAGCTGATACCATTATTGTAAAGGTCAGTAAGTATATCTGTAATCCACGAGTGTTATATGCTCCTAATAATACGGCAGCTGATACCATTATTGTAAAGGTCAGTATAAGTATATCTGTAATCCACGAGTGTTATTTGCTCCTAATAATATGGCAGCTGATACCATTATTGTAAAGGTCAGTATAAGTATATCTGTAATCCACGAGTGTTATATGCTCCTAATAATACGGCAGCTGATACCATTATTGTAAAGGTCAGTATAAGTATATCTGTAATCCACGAGTGTTATATGCTCCTAATAATACGGCAGCTGATACCATAATTGTAAAGGTCAGTATAAGTATATCTGTAATCCACGAGTGTTATATGCTCCTAGTAATACGGCTGCTGATACCGTTATTGTAAAGGTCAGTATAAGTATATCTGTAATCCACGAGTGTTATCTGCTCCTAATAATACGGCAGCTGATACCATTATTGTAAAGGTCAGTATAAGTATATCTGTAATCCACGAGTGTTATATGCTCCTAATAATTACGGCAGCTGATACCATTATTGTAAAGGTCAGTATAAGTATATCTGTAATCCACGAGTGTTATATGCTCCTAATAATACGGCAGCTGATACCATTATTGTAATGGTCAATATAAGTATATCTGTAATCCACGAGTGTTATATGCTCCTAATAATACGGCAGCTGATACCATTATTGTAAAGGTCAGTATAAGTATATCTGTTATCCACGAGTGTTATATGCTCCTAATAATATGGCAGCTGATACCATTATTGTAAAGGTCAGTATAAGTATATCTTTTATCCACGAGTGTTATATGCTCCTAATAATACGGCAGCTGATACCATTATTGTAAAGGTCAGTATAAGTATATCTGTAATCCACGAGTGTTATATGCTCCTAATAATATGGCAGCTGATACCATTATTGTTAAGGTCAGTATAAGTATATCTGTAATCCACGAGTGTTATTTGCTCCTAATAATATGGCAGCTGATACCATTATTGTAAAGGTCAGTATAAGTATATCTGTAATCCACAAGTGTTATATGCTCCTAATAATACGGCAGCTGATACCATTATTGTAAAGGTCAGTATAAGTATATCTGTTATCCACGAGTGTTATATGCTCCTAATAATACGGCAGCTGATACCATTATTGTAAAGGTCAGTATAAGTATATCTGTAATCCACGAGTGTTATATGCTCCTAATAATACGGCAGCTGATACCATTATTGTTAAGGTAAGTATAAGTATATCTGTAATCCACGAGTGTTATTTGCTCCTAATAATATGGCAGCTGATACCATTATTGTAAAGGTCAGTATAAGTATATCTGTAATCCACAAGTGTTATATGCTCCTAATAATACGGCAGCTGATACCATTATTGTAAAGGTCAGTATAAGTATATCTGTAATCCACGAGTGTTATATTCTCCTAATAATACGGCAGCTGATACCATTATTGTAAAGGTCAGTATAAGTATATCTGTAATCCACGAGTGTTATATGCTCCTAATAATATGGCAGCTGATACCATTGTTGTAAAGGTCAGTATAAGTATATCTGTAATCCACGAGTGTTATATGCTCCTAATAATACGGCAGCTGATACCATTATCGTAAAGGTCAGTATAAGTATATCTGTAATCCACGAGTGTTATATGCTCCTAATAATACGGCAGCTGATACCATTATTGTAAAGGTCAGTAAGTATATCTGTAATCCACGAGTGTTATATGCTCCTAATAATACGGCAGCTTATACCATTATTGTAAAGATCAGTATAAGTATATCTGTAATCCACGAGTGTTATATGCTCCTAATAATACGGCAGCTGATACCATTATTGTAAAGGTCAGTATAAGTATATCTGTAATCCACGAGTGTTATATGTTCCTAATAATACGGCAGCTGATACCATTATTGTAAAGGTCAGTATAAGTATATTTGTAATCCACGAGTGTTATATGCTCCTAATAATACGGCAGCTGATACCATTATTGTAAAGGTCAGTATAAGTATATATGTAATCCACGAGTGTTATATGCTCCTAATAATACGGCAGCTGATACCATTATTGTAAAGGTCAGTATAAGTATATCTGTAATCCACGAGTGTTATATGCTCCTAATAATACGGCAGCTGATACCATAATTGTAAAGGTCAGTATAAATATATCTGTAATCCACGAGTGTTATATGCTCCTAATAATACGGCAGCTGATACCATTATTGTAAAGGTCAGTATAAGTATATTTGTAATCCACGAGTGTTATATGCTCCTAATAATATGGCAGCTGATACCATTATTGTAAAGGTCAGTATAAGTATATCTGTAATCCACGAGTGTTATATGCTCCTAATAATACGGCAGCTGATACCATTATTGTAAAGGTCAGTATAAGTATATCTGTAATCCATGAGTGTTATATGCTCCTAATAATACGGCAGCTGATACCATTATTGTAAAGGTCAGTAAGTATATCTGTAATCCACGAGTGTTATATGCTCCTAATAATACGGCAGCTTATACCATTATTGTAAAGGTCAGTATAAGTATATCTGTAATCCACAAGTGTTATATGCTCCTAATAATACAGCAGATGATACCATTATTGTAAAGGTTAGTATAAGTATATCTGTAATCCACGAGTGTTATATGCTCCTAATAATATGGCAGCTGATACCATTATTGTAAAGGTCAGTAAGTATATCTGTAATCCACGAGTTTTATATGCTCCTAATAATACGGCAGCTGATACCATTATTGTAAAGGTCAGTATGAGTATATCTGTAATCCACGAGTGTTATATGCTCCTAATAATACGGCAGCTGATACCATTATTGTAAAGGTCAATATAAGTATATCTAAATCCACGAGTGTTATATGCTCCTAATAATACGGCAGCTGATACCATTATTGTAAAGGTCAGTAAGTATATCTGTAATCCACGAGTGTTATATGCTCCTAATAATACGGCAGCTGATACCATTATTGTAAAGGTCAGTATGAGTATATCTGTAATCCACGAGTGTTATATGCTCCTAATAATACGGCAGCTGATACCATTATTGTAAAGGTCAGTATGAGTATATCTGTAATCCACGAGTGTTATATGCTCCTAATAATATGGCAGCTGATACCATTATTGTAAAGGTCAGTATAAGTATATCTTTTATCCACGAGTGTTATATGCTCCTAATAATACGGCAGCTGATACCATTATTGTAAAGGTCAGTATAAGTATATCTGTAATCCACGAGTGTTATATGCTCCTAATAATACGGCAGCTGATACCATTATTGTTAAGGTCAGTATAAGTATATCTGTAATCCACGAGTGTTATTTGCTCCTAATAATATGGCAGCTGATACCATTATTGTAAAGGTCAGTATAAGTATATCTGTAATCCACAAGTGTTATATGCTCCTAATAATACGGCAGCTGATACCATTATTGTAAAGGTCAGTATAAGTATATCTGTTATCCACGAGTGTTATATGCTCCTAATAATACGGCAGCTGATACCATTATTGTAAAGGTCAGTATAAGTATATCTGTAATGCACGAGTGTTATATGCTCCTAATAATACGGCAGCTGATACCATTATTGTTAAGGTAAGTATAAGTATATCTGTAATCCACGAGTGTTATTTGCTCCTAATAATATGGCAGCTGATACCATTATTGTAAAGGTCAGTATAAGTATATCTGTAATCCACGAGTGTTATATGCTCCTAATAATATGGCAGCTGATACCATTGTTGTAAACATCAGTATAAGTATATCTGTAATCCACGAGTGTTATATGCTCCTAATAATACGGCAGCTGATACCATTATTGTAAAGGTCAGTATAAGTATATCTGTAATCCACGAGTGTTATATGCTCCTAATAATACGGCAGCTGATACCATTATTGTAAAGGTCAGTAAGTATATCTGTAATCCATGAGTGTTATATGCTCCTAATAATACGGCAGCTTATACCATTATTGTAAAGATCAGTATAAGTATATCTGTAATCCACGAGTGTTATATGCTCCTAATAATACGGCAGCTGATACCATTATTGTAAAGGTCAGTATAAGTATATCTGTAATCCACGAGTGTTATATGCTCCTAATAATATGGCAGCTGATACCATTATTGTAAAGGTCAGTAAGTATATCTGTAATCCACGAGTGTTATATGCTCCTAATAATACGGCAGCTGATACCATTATTGTAAAGGTCAGTATAAGTATATCTGTAATCCACGAGTGTTATTTGCTCCTAATAATATGGCAGCTGATACCATTATTGTAAAGGTCAGTATAAGTATATCTGTAATCCACGAGTGTTATATGCTCCTAATAATACGGCAGCTGATACCATTATTGTAAAGGTCAGTATAAGTATATCTGTAATCCACGAGTGTTATATGCTCCTAATAATACGGCAGCTGATACCATAATTGTAAAGGTCAGTATAAGTATATCTGTAATCCACGAGTGTTATATGCTCCTAGTAATACGGCTGCTGATACCATTATTGTAAAGGTCAGTATAAGTATATCTGTAATCCACGAGTGTTATATGCTCCTAATAATACGGCAGCTGATACCATTATTGTAAAGGTCAGTATAAGTATATCTGTAATCCACGAGTGTTATATGCTCCTAATAATTACGGCAGCTGATACCATTATTGTAAAGGTCAGTATAAGTATATCTGTTATCCACGAGTGTTATATGCTCCTAATAATATGGCAGCTGATACCATTATTGTAAAGGTCAGTATAAGTATATCTTTTATCCACGAGTGTTATATGCTCCTAATAATACGGCAGCTGATACCATTATTGTAAAGGTCAGTATAAGTATATCTGTAATCCACGAGTGTTATATGCTCCTAATAATATGGCAGCTGATACCATTATTGTTAAGGTCAGTATAAGTATATCTGTAATCCACGAGTGTTATTTGCTCCTAATAATATGGCAGCTGATACCATTATTGTAAAGGTCAGTATAAGTATATCTGTAATCCACAAGTGTTATATGCTCCTAATAATACGGCAGCTGATACCATTATTGTAAAGGTCAGTATAAGTATATCTGTTATCCACGAGTGTTATATGCTCCTAATAATACGGCAGCTGATACCATTATTGTAAAGGTCAGTATAAGTATATCTGTAATCCACGAGTGTTATATGCTCCTAATAATACGGCAGCTGATACCATTATTGTTAAGGTAAGTATAAGTATATCTGTAATCCACGAGTGTTATTTGCTCCTAATAATATGGCAGCTGATACCATTATTGTAAAGGTCAGTATAAGTATATCTGTAATCTACAAGTGTTATATGCTCCTAATAATACGGCAGCTGATACCATTATTGTAAAGGTCAGTATAAGTATATCTGTAATCCACGAGTGTTATATTCTCCTAATAATACGGCAGCTGATACCATTATTGTAAAGGTCAGTATAAGTATATCTGTAATCCACGAGTGTTATATGCTCCTAATAATATGGCAGCTGATACCATTGTTGTAAAGGTCAGTATAAGTATATCTGTAATCCACGAGTGTTATATGCTCCTAATAATACGGCAGCTGATACCATTATCGTAAAGGTCAGTATAAGTATATCTGTAATCCACGAGTGTTATATGCTCCTAATAATACGGCAGCTGATACCATTATTGTAAAGGTCAGTAAGTATATCTGTAATCCACGAGTGTTATATGCTCCTAATAATACGGCAGCTTATACCATTATTGTAAAGATCAGTATAAGTATATCTGTAATCCACGAGTGTTATATGCTCATAATAATACGGCAGCTGATACCATTATTGTAAAGGTCAGTATAAGTATATCTGTAATCCACGAGTGTTATATGCTCCTAATAATATGGCAGCTGATACCATTATTGTAAAGGTCAGTATAAGTATATTTGTAATCCACGAGTGTTATATGCTCCTAATAATACGGCAGCTGATACCATTATTGTAAAGGTCAGTATAAGTATATCTGTAATCCATGAGTGTTATATGCTCCTAATAATACGGCAGCTGATACCATTATTGTAAAGGTCAGTATAAGTATATCTGTAATCCACGAGTGTTATATGCTCCTAATAATATGGCAGCTGATACCATTATTGTTAAGGTCAGTATAAGTATATCTGTAATCCACGAGTGTTATTTGCTCCTAATAATATGGCAGCTGATACCATTATTGTAAAGGTCAGTATAAGTATATCTGTAATCCACGAGTGTTATATGCTCCTAATAATACGGCAGCTGATACCATTATTGTAAAGGTCAGTATAAGTATATCTGTAATCCACGAGTGTTATATGCTCCTAATAATACGGCAGCTGATACCATAATTGTAAAGGTCAGTATAAGTATATCTGTAATCCACGAGTGTTATTTGCTCCTAATAATACCGCAGCTGATACCATTATTGTAAAGGTCAGTATAAGTATATTTGTAATACACGAGTGTTATATGCTCCTAATAATATGGCAGCTGATACCATTATTGTAAAGGTCAGTATAAGTATATCTGTAATCCACGAGTGTTATATGCTCCTAATAATACGGCAGCTGATACCATTATTGTAAAGGTCAGTATAAGTATATCTGTAATCCATGAGTGTTATATGCTCCTAATAATACGGCAGCTGATACCATTATTGTAAAGGTCAGTAAGTATATCTGTAATCCACGAGTGTTATATGCTCCTAATAATACGGCAGCTTATACCATTATTGTAAAGGTCAGTATAAGTATATCTGTAATCCACGAGTGTTATATGCTCCTAATAATACAGCAGCTGATACCATTATTGTAAAGGTCAGTATAAGTATATCTGTAATCCACGAGTGTTATATGCTCCTAATAATATGGCAGCTGATACCATTATTGTAAAGGTCAGTAAGTATATCTGTAATCCACGAGTTTTATATGCTCCTAATAATACGGCAGCTGATACCATTATTGTAAAGGTCAGTATGAGTATATCTGTAATCCACGAGTGTTATATGCTCCTAATAATACGGCAGCTGATACCATTATTGTAAAGGTCAATATAAGTATATCTAAATCCACGAGTGTTATATGCTCCTAATAATACGGCAGCTGATACCATTATTGTAAAGGTCAGTAAGTATATCTGTAATCCACGAGTGTTATATGCTCCTAATAATACGGCAGCTGATACCATTATTGTAAAGGTCAGTATGAGTATATCTGTAATCCACGAGTGTTATATGCTCCTAATAATACGGCAGCTGATACCATTATTGTAAAGGTCAGTATGAGTATATCTGTAATCCACGAGTGTTATATGCTCCTAATAATATGGCAGCTGATACCATTATTGTAAAGGTCAGTATAATTATATCTGTAATCCACGAGTGTTATATGCTCCTAATAATACGGCAGCTGATACCATTATTGTAAAGGTCAGTATAAGTATATCTGTAATCCACGAGTGTTATATGCTCCTAATAATACGGCAGCTGATACCATTATTGTTAAGGTCAGTATAAGTATATCTGTAATCCATGAGTGTTATATGCTCCTAATAATACGGCAGCTGATACCATTATTGTAAAGGTCAGTATAAGTATATCTGTAATCCATGAGTGTTATATGCTCCTAATAATATGGCAGCTGATACCATTATTGTAAAGGTCAGTAAGTATATCTGTAATCCACGAGTGTTATATGCTCCTAATAATACGGCAGCTTATACCATTATTGTAAAGGTCAGTATAAGTATATCTGTAATCCACGAGTGTTATATGCTCCTAACAATACGGCAGCTTATACCATTATTGTAAAGGTCAGTATAAGTATATCTGTTATCCACGAGTGTTATATGCTCCTAATAATACGGCAGCTGATACCATTATTGTAAAGGTCAGTATAAGTATATCTGTAATCCACGAGTGTTATATGCTCCTAATAATACGGCAGCTGATACCATTATTGTTAAGGTAAGTATAAGTATATCTGTAATCCACGAGTGTTATTTGCTCCTAATAATATGGCAGCTGATACCATTATTGTAAAGGTCAGTATAAGTATATCTGTAATCTACAAGTGTTATATGCTCCTAATAATACGGCAGCTGATACCATTATTGTAAAGGTCAGTATAAGTATATCTGTAATCCACGAGTGTTATATTCTCCTAATAATACGGCAGCTGATACCATTATTGTAAAGGTCAGTATAAGTATATCTGTAATCCACGAGTGTTATATGCTCCTAATAATATGGCAGCTGATACCATTGTTGTAAAGGTCAGTATAAGTATATCTGTAATCCACGAGTGTTATATGCTCCTAATAATACGGCAGCTGATACCATTATCGTAAAGGTCAGTATAAGTATATCTGTAATCCACGAGTGTTATATGCTCCTAATAATACGGCAGCTGATACCATTATTGTAAAGGTCAGTAAGTATATCTGTAATCCACGAGTGTTATATGCTCCTAATAATACGGCAGCTTATACCATTATTGTAAAGATCAGTATAAGTATATCTGTAATCCACGAGTGTTATATGCTCATAATAATACGGCAGCTGATACCATTATTGTAAAGGTCAGTATAAGTATATCTGTAATCCACGAGTGTTATATGCTCCTAATAATATGGCAGCTGATACCATTATTGTAAAGGTCAGTATAAGTATATTTGTAATCCACGAGTGTTATATGCTCCTAATAATACGGCAGCTGATACCATTATTGTAAAGGTCAGTATAAGTATATCTGTAATCCATGAGTGTTATATGCTCCTAATAATACGGCAGCTGATACCATTATTGTAAAGGTCAGTATAAGTATATCTGTAATCCACGAGTGTTATATGCTCCTAATAATATGGCAGCTGATACCATTATTGTTAAGGTCAGTATAAGTATATCTGTAATCCACGAGTGTTATTTGCTCCTAATAATATGGCAGCTGATACCATTATTGTAAAGGTCAGTATAAGTATATCTGTAATCCACGAGTGTTATATGCTCCTAATAATACGGCAGCTGATACCATTATTGTAAAGGTCAGTATAAGTATATCTGTAATCCACGAGTGTTATATGCTCCTAATAATACGGCAGCTGATACCATAATTGTAAAGGTCAGTATAAGTATATCTGTAATCCACGAGTGTTATATGCTCCTAATAATACCGCAGCTGATACCATTATTGTAAAGGTCAGTATAAGTATATTTGTAATCCACGAGTGTTATATGCTCCTAATAATATGGCAGCTGATACCATTATTGTAAAGGTCAGTATAAGTATATCTGTAATCCACGAGTGTTATATGCTCCTAATAATACGGCAGCTGATACCATTATTGTAAAGGTCAGTATAAGTATATCTGTAATCCATGAGTGTTATATGCTCCTAATAATACGGCAGCTGATACCATTATTGTAAAGGTCAGTAAGTATATCTGTAATCCACGAGTGTTATATGCTCCTAATAATACGGCAGCTTATACCATTATTGTAAAGGTCAGTATAAGTATATCTGTAATCCACGAGTGTTATATGCTCCTAATAATACAGCAGCTGATACCATTATTGTAAAGGTCAGTATAAGTATATCTGTAATCCACGAGTGTTATATGCTCCTAATAATATGGCAGCTGATACCATTATTGTAAAGGTCAGTAAGTATATCTGTAATCCACGAGTTTTATATGCTCCTAATAATACGGCAGCTGATACCATTATTGTAAAGGTCAGTATGAGGATATCTGTAATCCACGAGTGTTATATGCTCCTAATAATACGGCAGCTGATACCATTATTGTAAAGGTCAATATAAGTATATCTAAATCCACGAGTGTTATATGCTCCTAATAATACGGCAGCTGATACCATTATTGTAAAGGTCAGTAAGTATATCTGTAATCCACGAGTGTTATATGCTCCTAATAATACGGCAGCTGATACCATTATTGTAAAGGTCAGTATGAGTATATCTGTAATCCACGAGTGTTATATGCTCCTAATAATACGGCAGCTGATACCATTATTGTAAAGGTCAGTATGAGTATATCTGTAATCCACGAGTGTTATATGCTCCTAATAATATGGCAGCTGATACCATTATTGTAAAGGTCAGTATAATTATATCTGTAATCCACGAGTGTTATATGCTCCTAATAATACGGCAGCTGATACCATTATTGTAAAGGTCAGTATAAGTATATTTGTAATCCACGAGTGTTATATGCTCCTAATAATACGGCAGCTGATACCATTATTGTAAAGGTCAGTATAAGTATATCTGTAATCCATGAGTGTTATATGCTCCTAATAATACGGCAGCTGATACCATTATTGTAAAGGTCAGTATAAGTATATCTGTAATCCACGAGTGTTATATGCTCCTAATAATAATGCAGCTGATACCATTATTGTTAAGGTCAGTATAAGTATATCTGTAATCCACGAGTGTTATTTGCTCCTAATAATATGGCAGCTGATACCATTATTGTAAAGGTCAGTATAAGTATATCTGTAATCCACGAGTGTTATATGCTCCTAATAATACGGCAGCTGATACCATTATTGTAAAGGTCAGTATAAGTATATCTGTAATCCACGAGTGTTATATGCTCCTAATAATACGGCAGCTGATACCATAATTGTAAAGGTCAGTATAAGTATATCTGTAATCCACGAGTGTTATATGCTCCTAATAATACCGCAGCTGATACCATTATTGTAAAGGTCAGTATAAGTATATTTGTAATCCACGAGTGTTATATGCTCCTAATAATATGGCAGCTGATACCATTATTGTAAAGGTCAGTATAAGTATATCTGTAATCCACGAGTGTTATATGCTCCTAATAATACGGCAGCTGATACCATTATTGTAAAGGTCAGTATAAGTATATCTGTAATCCATGAGTGTTATATGCTCCTAATAATACGGCAGCTGATACCATTATTGTAAAGGTCAGTAAGTATATCTGTAATCCACGAGTGTTATATGCTCCTAATAATACGGCAGCTTATACCATTATTGTAAAGGTCAGTATAAGTATATCTGTAATCCACGAGTGTTATATGCTCCTAATAATACAGCAGCTGATACCATTATTGTAAAGGTCAGTATAAGTATATCTGTAATCCACGAGTGTTATATGCTCCTAATAATATGGCAGCTGATACCATTATTGTAAAGGTCAGTAAGTATATCTGTAATCCACGAGTTTTATATGCTCCTAATAATACGGCAGCTGATACCATTATTGTAAAGGTCAGTATGAGTATATCTGTAATCCACGAGTGTTATATGCTCCTAATAATACGGCAGCTGATACCATTATTGTAAAGGTCAATATAAGTATATCTAAATCCACGAGTGTTATATGCTCCTAATAATACGGCAGCTGATACCATTATTGTAAAGGTCAGTAAGTATATCTGTAATCCACGAGTGTTATATGCTCCTAATAATACGGCAGCTGATACCATTATTGTAAAGGTCAGTATGAGTATATCTGTAATCCACGAGTGTTATATGCTCCTAATAATACGGCAGCTGATACCATTATTGTAAAGGTCAGTATGAGTATATCTGTAATCCACGAGTGTTATATGCTCCTAATAATATGGCAGCTGATACCATTATTGTAAAGGTCAGTATAATTATATCTGTAATCCACGAGTGTTATATGCTCCTAATAATACGGCAGCTGATACCATTATTGTAAAGGTCAGTATAAGTATATCTGTAATCCACGAGTGTTATATGCTCCTAATAATACGGCAGCTGATACCATTATTGTTAAGGTCAGTATAAGTATATCTGTAATCCATGAGTGTTATATGCTCCTAATAATACGGCAGCTGATACCATTATTGTAAAGGTCAGTATAAGTATATCTGTAATCCATGAGTGTTATATGCTCCTAATAATATGGCAGCTGATACCATTATTGTAAAGGTCAGTAAGTATATCTGTAATCCACGAGTGTTATATGCTCCTAATAATACGGCAGCTTATACCATTATTGTAAAGGTCAGTATAAGTATATCTGTAATCCACGAGTGTTATATGCTCCTAACAATACGGCAGCTTATACCATTATTGTAAAGGTCAGTATAAGTATATCTGTAATCCACGAGTGTTATATGCTCCTAATAATATGGCAGCTGATACCATTATTGTAAAGGTCAGTAAGTATATCTGTAATCCACGAGTGTTATATGCTCCTAATAATACGGCAGCTGATACCATTATTGTAAAGTTCAGTAAGTATATCTGTAATCCACGAGTGTTATATGCTCCTAATAATACGGCAGCTGATACCATTATTGTAAAGGTCAGTATAAGTATATCTGTAATCCACGAGTGTTATATGCTCCTAATAATACGGCAGCTGATACCATTATTGTAAAGGTCAGTATAAGTATATCTGTAATCCACGAGTGTTATATGCTCCTAATAATACGGCAGCTGATACCATTATTGTAAAGGTCAGTATAAGTATATCTGTAATCCACGAGTGTTATATGCTCCTAATAATACGGCAGCTGATACCATTATTGTTAAGGTAAGTATAAGTATATCTGTAATCCACGAGTGTTATTTGCTCCTAATAATATGGCAGCTGATACCATTATTGTAAAGGTCAGTATAAGTATATCTGTAATCTACAAGTGTTATATGCTCCTAATAATACGGCAGCTGATACCATTATTGTAAAGGTCAGTATAAGTATATCTGTAATCCACGAGTGTTATATTCTCCTAATAATACGGCAGCTGATACCATTATTGTAAAGGTCAGTATAAGTATATCTGTAATCCACGAGTGTTATATGCTCCTAATAATATGGCAGCTGATACCATTGTTGTAAAGGTCAGTATAAGTATATCTGTAATCCACGAGTGTTATATGCTCCTAATAATACGGCAGCTGATACCATTATCGTAAAGGTCAGTATAAGTATATCTGTAATCCACGAGTGTTATATGCTCCTAATAATACGGCAGCTGATACCATTATTGTAAAGGTCAGTAAGTATATCTGTAATCCACGAGTGTTATATGCTCCTAATAATACGGCAGCTTATACCATTATTGTAAAGATCAGTATAAGTATATCTGTAATCCACGAGTGTTATATGCTCATAATAATACGGCAGCTGATACCATTATTGTAAAGGTCAGTATAAGTATATCTGTAATCCACGAGTGTTATATGCTCCTAATAATATGGCAGCTGATACCATTATTGTAAAGGTCAGTATAAGTATATTTGTAATCCACGAGTGTTATATGCTCCTAATAATACGGCAGCTGATACCATTATTGTAAAGGTCAGTATAAGTATATCTGTAATCCATGAGTGTTATATGCTCCTAATAATACGGCAGCTGATACCATTATTGTAAAGGTCAGTATAAGTATATCTGTAATCCACGAGTGTTATATGCTCCTAATAATATGGCAGCTGATACCATTATTGTTAAGGTCAGTATAAGTATATCTGTAATCCACGAGTGTTATTTGCTCCTAATAATATGGCAGCTGATACCATTATTGTAAAGGTCAGTATAAGTATATCTGTAATCCACGAGTGTTATATGCTCCTAATAATACGGCAGCTGATACCATTATTGTAAAGGTCAGTATAAGTATATCTGTAATCCACGAGTGTTATATGCTCCTAATAATACGGCAGCTGATACCATAATTGTAAAGGTCAGTATAAGTATATCTGTAATCCACGAGTGTTATATGCTCCTAATAATACCGCAGCTGATACCATTATTGTAAAGGTCAGTATAAGTATATTTGTAATACACGAGTGTTATATGCTCCTAATAATATGGCAGCTGATACCATTATTGTAAAGGTCAGTATAAGTATATCTGTAATCCACGAGTGTTATATGCTCCTAATAATACGGCAGCTGATACCATTATTGTAAAGGTCAGTATAAGTATATCTGTAATCCATGAGTGTTATATGCTCCTAATAATACGGCAGCTGATACCATTATTGTAAAGGTCAGTAAGTATATCTGTAATCCACGAGTGTTATATGCTCCTAATAATACGGCAGCTTATACCATTATTGTAAAGGTCAGTATAAGTATATCTGTAATCCACGAGTGTTATATGCTCCTAATAATACAGCAGCTGATACCATTATTGTAAAGGTCAGTATAAGTATATCTGTAATCCACGAGTGTTATATGCTCCTAATAATATGGCAGCTGATACCATTATTGTAAAGGTCAGTAAGTATATCTGTAATCCACGAGTTTTATATGCTCCTAATAATACGGCAGCTGATACCATTATTGTAAAGGTCAGTATGAGTATATCTGTAATCCACGAGTGTTATATGCTCCTAATAATACGGCAGCTGATACCATTATTGTAAAGGTCAATATAAGTATATCTAAATCCACGAGTGTTATATGCTCCTAATAATACGGCAGCTGATACCATTATTGTAAAGGTCAGTAAGTATATCTGTAATCCACGAGTGTTATATGCTCCTAATAATACGGCAGCTGATACCATTATTGTAAAGGTCAGTATGAGTATATCTGTAATCCACGAGTGTTATATGCTCCTAATAATACGGCAGCTGATACCATTATTGTAAAGGTCAGTATGAGTATATCTGTAATCCACGAGTGTTATATGCTCCTAATAATATGGCAGCTGATACCATTATTGTAAAGGTCAGTATAATTATATCTGTAATCCACGAGTGTTATATGCTCCTAATAATACGGCAGCTGATACCATTATTGTAAAGGTCAGTATAAGTATATCTGTAATCCACGAGTGTTATATGCTCCTAATAATACGGCAGCTGATACCATTATTGTTAAGGTCAGTATAAGTATATCTGTAATCCATGAGTGTTATATGCTCCTAATAATACGGCAGCTGATACCATTATTGTAAAGGTCAGTATAAGTATATCTGTAATCCATGAGTGTTATATGCTCCTAATAATATGGCAGCTGATACCATTATTGTAAAGGTCAGTAAGTATATCTGTAATCCACGAGTGTTATATGCTCCTAATAATACGGCAGCTTATACCATTATTGTAAAGGTCAGTATAAGTATATCTGTAATCCACGAGTGTTATATGCTCCTAACAATACGGCAGCTTATACCATTATTGTAAAGGTCAGTATAAGTATATCTGTTATCCACGAGTGTTATATGCTCCTAATAATACGGCAGCTGATACCATTATTGTAAAGGTCAGTATAAGTATATCTGTAATCCACGAGTGTTATATGCTCCTAATAATACGGCAGCTGATACCATTATTGTTAAGGTAAGTATAAGTATATCTGTAATCCACGAGTGTTATTTGCTCCTAATAATATGGCAGCTGATACCATTATTGTAAAGGTCAGTATAAGTATATCTGTAATCTACAAGTGTTATATGCTCCTAATAATACGGCAGCTGATACCATTATTGTAAAGGTCAGTATAAGTATATCTGTAATCCACGAGTGTTATATTCTCCTAATAATACGGCAGCTGATACCATTATTGTAAAGGTCAGTATAAGTATATCTGTAATCCACGAGTGTTATATGCTCCTAATAATATGGCAGCTGATACCATTGTTGTAAAGGTCAGTATAAGTATATCTGTAATCCACGAGTGTTATATGCTCCTAATAATACGGCAGCTGATACCATTATCGTAAAGGTCAGTATAAGTATATCTGTAATCCACGAGTGTTATATGCTCCTAATAATACGGCAGCTGATACCATTATTGTAAAGGTCAGTAAGTATATCTGTAATCCACGAGTGTTATATGCTCCTAATAATACGGCAGCTTATACCATTATTGTAAAGATCAGTATAAGTATATCTGTAATCCACGAGTGTTATATGCTCATAATAATACGGCAGCTGATACCATTATTGTAAAGGTCAGTATAAGTATATCTGTAATCCACGAGTGTTATATGCTCCTAATAATATGGCAGCTGATACCATTATTGTAAAGGTCAGTATAAGTATATTTGTAATCCACGAGTGTTATATGCTCCTAATAATACGGCAGCTGATACCATTATTGTAAAGGTCAGTATAAGTATATCTGTAATCCATGAGTGTTATATGCTCCTAATAATACGGCAGCTGATACCATTATTGTAAAGGTCAGTATAAGTATATCTGTAATCCACGAGTGTTATATGCTCCTAATAATATGGCAGCTGATACCATTATTGTTAAGGTCAGTATAAGTATATCTGTAATCCACGAGTGTTATTTGCTCCTAATAATATGGCAGCTGATACCATTATTGTAAAGGTCAGTATAAGTATATCTGTAATCCACGAGTGTTATATGCTCCTAATAATACGGCAGCTGATACCATTATTGTAAAGGTCAGTATAAGTATATCTGTAATCCACGAGTGTTATATGCTCCTAATAATACGGCAGCTGATACCATAATTGTAAAGGTCAGTATAAGTATATCTGTAATCCACGAGTGTTATATGCTCCTAATAATACCGCAGCTGATACCATTATTGTAAAGGTCAGTATAAGTATATTTGTAATCCACGAGTGTTATATGCTCCTAATAATATGGCAGCTGATACCATTATTGTAAAGGTCAGTATAAGTATATCTGTAATCCACGAGTGTTATATGCTCCTAATAATACGGCAGCTGATACCATTATTGTAAAGGTCAGTATAAGTATATCTGTAATCCATGAGTGTTATATGCTCCTAATAATACGGCAGCTGATACCATTATTGTAAAGGTCAGTAAGTATATCTGTAATCCACGAGTGTTATATGCTCCTAATAATACGGCAGCTTATACCATTATTGTAAAGGTCAGTATAAGTATATCTGTAATCCACGAGTGTTATATGCTCCTAATAATACAGCAGCTGATACCATTATTGTAAAGGTCAGTATAAGTATATCTGTAATCCACGAGTGTTATATGCTCCTAATAATATGGCAGCTGATACCATTATTGTAAAGGTCAGTAAGTATATCTGTAATCCACGAGTTTTATATGCTCCTAATAATACGGCAGCTGATACCATTATTGTAAAGGTCAGTATGAGGATATCTGTAATCCACGAGTGTTATATGCTCCTAATAATACGGCAGCTGATACCATTATTGTAAAGGTCAATATAAGTATATCTAAATCCACGAGTGTTATATGCTCCTAATAATACGGCAGCTGATACCATTATTGTAAAGGTCAGTAAGTATATCTGTAATCCACGAGTGTTATATGCTCCTAATAATACGGCAGCTGATACCATTATTGTAAAGGTCAGTATGAGTATATCTGTAATCCACGAGTGTTATATGCTCCTAATAATACGGCAGCTGATACCATTATTGTAAAGGTCAGTATGAGTATATCTGTAATCCACGAGTGTTATATGCTCCTAATAATATGGCAGCTGATACCATTATTGTAAAGGTCAGTATAATTATATCTGTAATCCACGAGTGTTATATGCTCCTAATAATACGGCAGCTGATACCATTATTGTAAAGGTCAGTATAAGTATATTTGTAATCCACGAGTGTTATATGCTCCTAATAATACGGCAGCTGATACCATTATTGTAAAGGTCAGTATAAGTATATCTGTAATCCATGAGTGTTATATGCTCCTAATAATACGGCAGCTGATACCATTATTGTAAAGGTCAGTATAAGTATATCTGTAATCCACGAGTGTTATATGCTCCTAATAATAATGCAGCTGATACCATTATTGTTAAGGTCAGTATAAGTATATCTGTAATCCACGAGTGTTATTTGCTCCTAATAATATGGCAGCTGATACCATTATTGTAAAGGTCAGTATAAGTATATCTGTAATCCACGAGTGTTATATGCTCCTAATAATACGGCAGCTGATACCATTATTGTAAAGGTCAGTATAAGTATATCTGTAATCCACGAGTGTTATATGCTCCTAATAATACGGCAGCTGATACCATAATTGTAAAGGTCAGTATAAGTATATCTGTAATCCACGAGTGTTATATGCTCCTAATAATACCGCAGCTGATACCATTATTGTAAAGGTCAGTATAAGTATATTTGTAATCCACGAGTGTTATATGCTCCTAATAATATGGCAGCTGATACCATTATTGTAAAGGTCAGTATAAGTATATCTGTAATCCACGAGTGTTATATGCTCCTAATAATACGGCAGCTGATACCATTATTGTAAAGGTCAGTATAAGTATATCTGTAATCCATGAGTGTTATATGCTCCTAATAATACGGCAGCTGATACCATTATTGTAAAGGTCAGTAAGTATATCTGTAATCCACGAGTGTTATATGCTCCTAATAATACGGCAGCTTATACCATTATTGTAAAGGTCAGTATAAGTATATCTGTAATCCACGAGTGTTATATGCTCCTAATAATACAGCAGCTGATACCATTATTGTAAAGGTCAGTATAAGTATATCTGTAATCCACGAGTGTTATATGCTCCTAATAATATGGCAGCTGATACCATTATTGTAAAGGTCAGTAAGTATATCTGTAATCCACGAGTTTTATATGCTCCTAATAATACGGCAGCTGATACCATTATTGTAAAGGTCAGTATGAGTATATCTGTAATCCACGAGTGTTATATGCTCCTAATAATACGGCAGCTGATACCATTATTGTAAAGGTCAATATAAGTATATCTAAATCCACGAGTGTTATATGCTCCTAATAATACGGCAGCTGATACCATTATTGTAAAGGTCAGTAAGTATATCTGTAATCCACGAGTGTTATATGCTCCTAATAATACGGCAGCTGATACCATTATTGTAAAGGTCAGTATGAGTATATCTGTAATCCACGAGTGTTATATGCTCCTAATAATACGGCAGCTGATACCATTATTGTAAAGGTCAGTATGAGTATATCTGTAATCCACGAGTGTTATATGCTCCTAATAATATGGCAGCTGATACCATTATTGTAAAGGTCAGTATAATTATATCTGTAATCCACGAGTGTTATATGCTCCTAATAATACGGCAGCTGATACCATTATTGTAAAGGTCAGTATAAGTATATCTGTAATCCACGAGTGTTATATGCTCCTAATAATACGGCAGCTGATACCATTATTGTTAAGGTCAGTATAAGTATATCTGTAATCCATGAGTGTTATATGCTCCTAATAATACGGCAGCTGATACCATTATTGTAAAGGTCAGTATAAGTATATCTGTAATCCATGAGTGTTATATGCTCCTAATAATATGGCAGCTGATACCATTATTGTAAAGGTCAGTAAGTATATCTGTAATCCACGAGTGTTATATGCTCCTAATAATACGGCAGCTTATACCATTATTGTAAAGGTCAGTATAAGTATATCTGTAATCCACGAGTGTTATATGCTCCTAACAATACGGCAGCTTATACCATTATTGTAAAGGTCAGTATAAGTATATCTGTAATCCACGAGTGTTATATGCTCCTAATAATATGGCAGCTGATACCATTATTGTAAAGGTCAGTAAGTATATCTGTAATCCACGAGTGTTATATGCTCCTAATAATACGGCAGCTGATACCATTATTGTAAAGTTCAGTAAGTATATCTGTAATCCACGAGTGTTATATGCTCCTAATAATACGGCAGCTGATACCATTATTGTAAAGGTCAGTATAAGTATATCTGTAATCCACGAGTGTTATATGCTCCTAATAATACGGCAGCTGATACCATTATTGTAAAGGTCAGTATAAGTATATCTGTAATCCACGAGTGTTATATGCTCCTAATAATACGGCAGCTGATACCATTATTGTAAAGGTCAGTATAAGTATATCTGTAATCCACGAGTGTTATATGCTCCTAATAATATGGCAGCTGATACCATTATTGTTAAGGTCAGTATAAGTATATCTGTAATCCACGAGTGTTATTTGCTCCTAATAATATGGCAGCTGATACCATTATTGTAAAGGTCAGTATAAGTATATCTGTAATCCATGAGTGTTATATGCTCCTAATAATACGGCAGCTGATACCATTATTGTAAAGGTCAGTATAAGTATATCTGTAATCCACGAGTGTTATATGCTCCTAATAATACGGCAGCTGATACCATAATTGTAAAGGTCAGTATAAGTATATCTGTAATCCACGAGTGTTATATGCTCCTAATAATACGGCAGCTGATACCATTATTGTAAAGGTCAGTATAAGTATATCTGTAATCCACGAGTGTTATATGCTCCTAATAATATGGCAGCTGATACCATTATTGTAAAGGTCAGTATAAGTATATCTGTAATCCACGAGTGTTATATGCTCCTAATAATACGGCAGCTGATACCATTATTGTAAATGTCAGTATAAGTATATCTGTAATCCACGAGTGTTATATGCTCCTAATAATATGGCAGCTGATACCATTATTGTAAAGGTCAGTATAAGTATATCTGTAATCCACGAGTGTTATATGCTCCTAATAATACGGCAGCTGATACCATTATTGTTAAGGTCAGTATAAGTATATCTGTAATCCATGAGTGTTATATGCTCCTAATAATACGGCAGCTGATACCATTATTGTAAAGGTCAGTATAAGTATATCTGTAATCCATGAGTGTTATATGCTCCTAATAATACGGCAGCTGATACCATTATTGTAAAGGTCAGTAAGTATATCTGTAATCCACGAGTGTTATATGCTCCTAATAATACGGCAGCTTATACCATTATTGTAAAGGTCAGTATAAGTATATCTGTAATCCACGAGTGTTATATGCTCCTAACAATACGGCAGCTTATACCATTATTGTAAAGGTCAGTATAAGTATATCTGTAATCCACGAGTGTTATATGCTCCTAATAATATGGCAGCTGATACCATTATTGTAAAGGTCAGTAAGTATATCTGTAATCCACGAGTGTTATATGCTCCTAATAATACGGCAGCTGATACCATTATTGTAAAGGTCAGTAAGTATATCTGTAATCCACGAGTGTTATATGCTCCTAATAATACGGCAGCTGATACCATTATTGTAAAGGTCAGTATAAGTATATCTGTAATCCACGAGGGTTATATGCTCCTAATAATACGGCAGCTGATACCATTGTTGTAAAGGTCAGTATAAGTATATCTGTAATCCACGATTGTTATATGCTCCTAATAATACGGCAGCTGATACCATTATTGTAAAGGTCAGTATAAGTATATCTGTAATCCACGAGTGTTATATGCTCCTAATAATATGGCAGCTGATACCATTATTGTTAAGGTCAGTATAAGTATATCTGTAATCCATGAGTGTTATATGCTCCTAATAATACAGCAGCTGATACCATTATTGTAAAGGTCAGTAAGTATATCTGTAATCCACGAGTGTTATATGCTCCTAATAATACGGCAGCTTATACCATTATTGTAAAGGTCAGTATAAGTATATCTGTAATCCACGAGTGTTATATGCTCCTAACAATACGGCAGCTTATACCATTATTGTAAAGGTCAGTATAAGTATATCTGTAATCCACGAGTGTTATATGCTCCTAATAATACGGCAGCTGATACCATTATTGTAAAGGTCATTATAAGTATATCTGTAATCAACGAGTGTTATATGCTCCTAATAATATGGCAGCTGATACCATTATTGTTAAGGTCAGTATAAGTATATCTGTAATCCACGAGTGTTATTTGCTCCTAATAATATGGCAGCTGATACCATTATTGTAAAGGTCAGTATAAGTATATCTGTAATCCGCGAGTGTTATATGCTCCTAATAATACGGCAGCTGATACCATTATTGTAAAGGTCAGTATAAGTATATCTGTAATCCACGAGTGTTATATGCTCCTAATAATACGGCAGCTGATACCATTATTGTAAAGGTCAGTATGAGTATATCTGTAATCCACGAGTGTTATAGGCTCCTAATAATATGGCAGCTGATACCATTATTGTAAAGGTCAGTATAAGTATATCTGTAATCCACGAGTGTTATATGCTCCTAATAATACGGCAGCTGATACCATTATTGTAAAGGTCAGTATAAGTATATCTGTAATCCATGAGTGTTATATGCTCCTAATAATACGGCAGCTGATACCCTTATTGTAAAGGTCAGTAAGTATATCTGTAATCCACGAGTGTTATATGCTCCTAATAATACGGCAGCTTATACCATTATTGTAAAGGTCAGTATAAGTATATCTGTAATCCACGAGTGTTATATGCTCCTAATAATACGGCAGCTGATACCATTATTGTAAAGGTCAGTATAAGTATATCTGTAATCCACGAGTGTTATATGCTCCTAATAATACGGCAGCTGATACCATTATTGTAAAGGTCAGTAAGTATATCTGTAATCCACGAGTTTTATATGCTCCTAATAATACGGCAGCTGATACCATTATTGTAAAGGTCAGTATGAGTATATCTGTAATCCACGAGTGTTATATGCTCCTAATAATACGGCAGCTGATACCATTATTGTAAAGGTCAATATAAGTATATCTGTAATCCACGAGTGTTATATGCTCCTAATAATACGGCAGCTGATACCATTATTGTAAAGGTCAGTAAGTATATCTGTAATCCACGAGTGTTATATGTTCCTAATAATACGGCAGCTGATACCATTATTGTAAAGGTCAGTATGAGTATATCTGTAATCCACGAGTGTTATATGCTCCTAATAATACGGCAGCTGATACCATTATTGTAAAGGTCAGTATGAGTATATCTGTAATCCACGAGTGTTATATGCTCCTAATAATACGGCAGCTGATACCATTATTGTAAAGGTCAGTATAAGTATATCTGTAATCCACGAGTGTTATATGCTCCTAATAATACGGCAGCTGATACCATTATTGTAAAGGTCAGTATAAGTATATCTGTAATCCACGAGTGTTATATGCTCCTAATAATACGGCAGCTGATACCATTATTGTTAAGGTCAGTATAAGTATATCTGTAATCCATGAGTGTTATATGCTCCTAATAATACGGCAGCTGATACCATTATTGTAAAGGTCAGTATAAGTATATCTGTAATCCATGAGTGTTATATGCTCCTAATAATACGGCAGCTGATACCATTATTGTAAAGGTCAGTAAGTATATCTGTAATCCACGAGTGTTATATGCTCCTAATAATACGGCAGCTTATACCATTATTGTCAAGGTCAGTATAAGTATATCTGTAATCCACGAGTGTTATATGCTCCTAACAATACGGCAGCTTATACCATTATTGTAAAGGTCAGTATAAGTATATCTGTAATCCACGAGTGTTATATGCTCCTAATAATATGGCAGCTGATACCATTATTGTAAAGGTCAGTAAGTATATCTGTAATCCACGAGTGTTATATGCTCCTAATAATACGGCAGCTGATACCATTATTGTAAAGGTCAGTAAGTATATCTGTAATCCACGAGTGTTATATGCTCCTAATAATACGGCAGCTGATACCATTATTGTAAAGGTCAGTATAAGTATATCTGTAATCCACGAGTGTTATATGCTCCTAATAATACGGCAGCTGATACCATTATTGTAAAGGTCAGTATAAGTATATCTGTAATCCACGAGTGTTATTTGCTCCTAATAATATGGCAGCTGATACCATTATTGTAAAGGTCAGTATAAGTATATCTGTAATCCACGAGTGTTATATGCTCCTAATAATACGGCAGCTGATACCATTATTGTAAAGGTCAGTATAAGTATATCTGTAATCCACGAGTGTTATATGCTCCTAATAATACGGCAGCTGATACCATAATTGTAAAGGTCAGTATAAGTATATCTGTAATCCACGAGTGTTATATGCTCCTAATAATACGGCAGCTGATACCATTATTGTAAAGGTCAGTATAAGTATATCTGTAATCCACGAGTGTTATATGCCCCTAATAATATGGCAGCTGATACCATTATTGTAAAGGTCAGTATAAGTATATCTGTAATCCACGAGTGTTGTATGCTCCTAATAATACGGTAGCTGATACCATTATTGTAAAGGTCAGTATAAGTATATCTGTAATCCATGAGTGTTATATGCTCCTAATAATACGGCAGCTGATACCATTATTGTAAAGGTCAGTAAGTATATCTGTAATCCACGAGTGTTATATACTCCTAATAATACGGCAGCTTATACCATTATTGTAAAGGTCAGTATAAGTATATCTGTAATCCACGAGTGTTATATGCTCCTAATAATACGGCAGCTGATACCATTATTGTAAAGGTCAGTATAAGTATATCTGTAATCCACGAGTGTTATATGCTCCTAATAATACGGCAGCTGATACCATTATTGTAAAGGTCAGTAAGTATATCTGTAATCCACGAGTTTTATATGCTCCTAATAATACGGCAGCTGATACCATTATTGTAAAGGTCAGTATGAGTATATCTGTAATCCACGAGTGTTATATGCTCCTAATAATACGGCAGCTGATACCATTATTGTAAAGGTCAATATAAGTATATCTGTAATCCACGAGTGTTATATGCTCCTAATAATACGGCAGCTGATACCATTATTGTAAAGGTCAGTAAGTATATCTGTAATCCACGAGTGTTATATGCTCCTAATAATACGGCAGCTGATACCATTATTGTAAAGGTCAGTATGAGTATATCTGTAATCCACGAGTGTTATATGCTCCTAATAATACGGCAGCTGATACCATTATTGTAAAGGTCAGTATGAGTATATCTGTAATCCACGAGTGTTATATGCTCCTAATAATATGGCAGCTGATACCATTATTGTAAAGGTCAGTATAAGTATATCTGTAATCCACGAGTGTTATATGCTCCTAATAATACGGCAGCTGATACCATTATTGTAAAGGTCAGTATAAGTATATCTGTAATCCACGAGTGTTATATGCTCCTAATAATACGGCAGCTGATACCATTATTGTTAAGGTCAGTATAAGTATATCTGTAATCCACGAGTGTTATATGCTCCTAATAATACGGCAGCTGATACCATTATTGTAAAGGTCAGTATAAGTATATCTGTAATCCATGAGTGTTATATGCTCCTAATAATACGGCAGCTGATACCATTATTGTAAAGGTCAGTAAGTATATCTGTAATCCACGAGTGTTATATGCTCCTAATAATACAGCAGCTTATACCATTATTGTAAAGGTCAGTATAAGTATATCTGTAATCCACGAGTGTTATATGCTCCTAACAATACGGCAGCTTATACCATTATTGTAAAGGTCAGTATAAGTATATCTGTAATCCACGAGTGTTATATGCTCCTAATAATATGGCAGCTGATACCATTATTGTAAAGGTCAGTAAGTATATCTGTAATCCACGAGTGTTATATGCTCCTAATAATACGGCAGCTGATACCATTATTGTAAAGGTCAGTAAGTATATCTGTAATCCATGAGTGTTATATGCTCCTAATAATACGGCAGCTGATACCATTATTGTAAAGGTCAGTATAAGTATATCTGTAATGCACGAGTGTTATATGCTCCTAATAATACGGCAGCTGATACCATTATTGTAAAGGTCAGTATAAGTATATCTGTAATCCACGATTGTTATTTGCTCCTAATAATACGGCAGCTTATACCATTATTGTAAAGGTCAGTATAAGTATATCTGTAATCCATGAGTGTTATATGCTCCTAATAATACGGCAGCTGATACCATTATTGTAAAGGTCAGTATAAGTATATCTGTAATCCACGAGTGTTATTTGCTCCTAATAATACGGCAGCTGATACTATTATTGTAAAGGTCAGTATAAGTATATCTGTAATCCACGAGTGTTATATGCTCCTAATAATACGGCAGCTGATACCATTATTGTAAAGGTCAGTAAGTATATCTGTAATCCACGAGTGTTATATGCTCCTAATAATACGGCAGCTGATACCATTATTGTAAAGGTCAGTATAAGTATATCTGTAATCCACGAGTGTTATATGCTCCTAATAATACGGTATCTGATACCATTATTGTAAAGGTCAGTATAAGTATATCTGTAATTCACGAGTGTTATATGCTCCTAATAATACGGCAGCTGATACCATTATTGTAAAGGTCAGTATAAGTATATCTGTAATCCACGATTGTTATATGCTCCTAATAATACGGCAGCTGATACCATTATTGTAAAGGTCAGTATAAGTATATCTGTAATCCACGAGTGTTATATGCTCCTAATAATACAGCAGCTGATACCATTATTGTAAAGGTCAGTATAAGTATATCTGTAATCCACGAGTGTTATATGCTCCTAATAATATGGCAGCTGATACCATTATTGTAAAGGTCAGTATAAGTATATCTGTAATCCACGAGTGTTATATGCTCCTAATAATACGGCAGCTGATACCATTATTGTAAAGGTCAGTATAAGTATATCTGTAATCCACGAGTGTTATATGCTCCTAATAATACGGCAGCTGATACCATTATTGTAAAGGTCAGTATAAGTATATCTGTAATCCACGAGTGTTATATGCTCCTAATAATACGGCAGCTGATACCATTATTGTAAAGGTCAGTATAAGTATATCTGTAATCCACGAGTGTTATATGCTCCTAATAATACGGCAGCTGATACCATTATTGTAAAGGTCAGTAAGTATATCTGTAATCCACGAGTGTTATATGCTCCTAATAATACGGCAGCTGATACCATTATAGTTAAGGTCAGTATGAGTATATTAACTTGACGCATGGGCACAAAGGGCAGTTGCCCGGATGGCCCACAAGAATAGAGGCCCCATGCTAATGTATGTACGTTATGTACAGTATGTTTTTTAATGTTTAAACATCGATTTTGTTGGAAGTTCCAATACAATAAATATATGTTTAATTTTATCGACCATTTACATTTTTATTCCTGTGAGTGGGTGTTTAGGCAGGGACCCCAGTGCACTGCTTTGCCCGGGAGCCTATAATGCTGTTAACACGGCCCTGCATATTAGATACACTTCATTTATACACTTCTTAAAGAAAAGTTTGAAGATACCAAAGGGGGTAATCAGAAACTGTAAATTGCAGAAAGACAGACAATATAAAACTAAAATTGGGCAACATGAACCCCACTGATATATGAGACATCCTTGTAAAAAATATCATTTATAATTTTAACATAGTGTTTCATGTATGTTTTTAGGCCAACCAGACTTTTCAATTATTGGAAGAAATGAATGTGTATGCCAGGAAATGGCTGAATGTATCGTCAGAGTTACGATCTTATTTGATGGAAAATCAGACAGAACTGAATCTAAAATCCATAAGAGAGGTAAATGTTTTATTGATTTAAAGTTTCCTGCTACATTCATCAAACCGCATCGGTGGCGTAATGATTAGCGTGCTCGTCTTCGAGTTCGTTTGATCGTGGGTTCGAGCCCAGGTTAGGTCAAACCAAAGACTATAAAATAGGTATTTGTTGCTTCTCTGCTAAGCACGCAGCATTAAGGAAAAAGAGCAAAAACTGGTTGGCTCGGAATTAGAATAATGTGTTCGATTGGAGCGACCTGTCTACCCGCGGACAGTTGTTTCATTGAGCTAGCACTATGAAAATCCAACTCAACATGTTGGTCTAGAACAAAGCAGACCTCATCATCATCTCATTGAAAATTAACTTGTTCTACCCATGATATAGCTGAAAAATTGCTGAATTGGTGTTAAACAGCAAACACTACTTTCAACAATAATCGGCTATTTCATAGTGGATACTGGTTTAGTGCTACTTTCGTCAAGTTTCAATAATATCGCAGTGAGCAAGTTTAATGGCTGGAGTTCCCATGTTATTGTTGACCCATTGATGAAGTCCTAATAGAAAGATGGTGTTAGACTCTACCTGTCTTGATATATGAATATTTGTGATATAGTCTTGATATATGAATATTTATGATATAGTCTTGATATATGAATATTTATGATATAGTCTTGATATATGAATATTTATGATATAGTCTTAATATATGAATATTTATGATATAGTCTTGATATATGAATATTTATGATATATAACTACTGGTAGTCAGTTAGCCAGTATAGTTGAAATATTGTTGAAAGTGGCATTAAACACAATAAACCTAAACCTAGACAGTCTAGCAGGCTTAGTGGTGTAGTAGCTACATTTCTCAGAGAAAGGCATTGAGTGTGTGTAAGGTTAAGCACACCTCACAGTGTGCTAGCTATGACCAGTTACCACAGTGTGCTAGCTATGACCAGATACCACAGTGTGCTAGCTATGACCAGATATCACAATGTGCTAGCTATGACCAGATATCACAGTGTGCTAGCTATGACCAGATATCAGTGTGCTAGCTATGACCAGATATCACAGTGTGCTAGCTATGACCAGATATCACAATGTGCTAGCTATGACCAGATATCACAGTGTGCTAGCTATGACCAGATATCACAGTGTGCTAGCTATGACCAGATATCACAATGTGCTAGCTATGACCAGATATCACAATGTGCTAGCTATGACCAGATATCAGTGTGCTAGCTATGACCAGATATCAGTGTGCTAGCTATGACCAGATATCAGTGTGCTAACTATGACCAGATATCACAGTGTGCTAGCTATGACTAGATATCACAGTGTGCTAGCTATGACCAGATATCACAGTGTGCTAGCTATGACCAGATATCACAATGTACTAGCTATGACCAGATATCACAGTGTGCTAGCTATGACCAGATATCACAGTGTGCTAGCTATGACCAGATATCAGTGTGCTAGCTATGACCAGATATCACAGTGTGCTAGCTATGACTAGATATCACAGTGTGCTAGCTATGACTAGATATCACAGTGTGCTAGCTATGACCAGATATCACAGTGTGCTAGCTATGACAAGATATCGCAATGTGCTAGCTATGACCAGATATCACAGTGTGCTAGCTATGACCAGATATCAGTGTGCTAGCTATGACCAGATATCACAGTGTGCTAGCTATGACCAGATATCACAATGTGCTAGCTATGACCAGATATCACAGTGTGCTAGCTATGACCAGATATCACAGTGTGCTAGCTATGACCAGATATCACAATGTGCTAGCTATGACCAGATATCACAGTGTGCTAGCTATGACCAGATATCACAATGTGCTAGCTATGACCAGATATCACAGTGTGCTAGCTATGACCAGATATCACAATGTACTAGCTATGACCAGATATCACAGTGTGCTAGCTATGACCAGATATCACAGTGTGCTAGCTATGACCAGATATCACAGTGTGCTAGATATGACCAGATATCACAGTGTGCTAGCTATGACTAGATATCACAGTGTGCTAGCTTTGACAAGATATCACAGTGTGCTAGCTATGACCAGATATCTCAATGTGCTAGCTATGACCAGATATCACAGTGTGCTAGCTATGACTAGATATTACAGTGCTAGCTATGACCAGATATCACAGTGTGCTAGCTATGACCAGATATCACAGTGTGCTAGCTATGACCAGATATCACAGTGTGCTAGCTATGACCAGATATCACAGTGTGCTAGCTATGACCAGATATCACAGTGTGCTAGCTATGACCAGATATCACAATGTGCTAGCTATGACTAGATATCACAGTGTGCTAGCTATGACCAGCTATCACAGTGTGCTAGCTATGACCAGATATCTCAATGGTACCAGTATTCAATACATCAAAGGTATTAGTATTAAGCTTATTTTGTGCACAAATTGTTTTTTTTAACCAAGAAAAAATATAATGAATTTCAGTAGCCCTCAACTGATTCATCTGAATACATCAAAACATTGCACACAAATTTGTGTTTAATTGCAATTCAAGCATGTTGTTGGGATATGATATTTGGTGAAATAGGGTCATTTGTTTATGGACTTTTCATAAAATTAATAGCTTTGTTTTTACTTTCATTATATCAAAATTAATTTATTTGTGAAATGTTTTTCTCGTCAAAGTCTCTTTATTTTTGCTATTTATAGATGCAACTAGAAATCAACGATACAAGTGGACTTCTCCCAGAATTCATTAAATCGTCGCCATTGATGAAGAAGTTCCTACAGTCTAGGGTACCAGATATTGATAAATTCATACAACAACTTGACGCTATTGACAACGCTGCATGTAGCTGGATTTCTCTGATATCAGATTTCTCTCTCGATGTTTTCCGTGGATTTGCAACAGAAGAAGATTTAGTAAATTATTTCCTGACGAAAGCTTACTATGAGAACGTTACTACAGTAGCAGGTATAATACTGTAATATCAAAATGTAGTTAAAATGTTATGTCAGTTCCCCGATAAAATACCCTAGAAATGTTATGTCAGTTCCCTGATAAAATACCCTAGAAATGTTATGTCAGTTCCCTGATAAAATACCCTAGAAATGTTATGTCAGTTCCCTGATAAAATACCCTAGAAATGTTATGTCAGTTCCCTGATAAAATACCCTAGAAATGTTATGTCAGTTCCCTGATAAAATACCCTAGAAATGTTATGTCAGTTCCCTGATAAAATACCCTATTAATGTTATGTCAGTTCCCTGATAAAATACCCTATATCAGGACTTTCAAAATTGTTCAAGTCTACCAGTACTTCACTATTTACAGGTGGTACTTTTATTAATATTTGAACAATTTTCATGAATATCTTATACAACACTCTTAAAAATCAGCAGGTACCCAAGACTATTTTAGACAGTTATACGTTGTTGAATAGAAATTGAAACTATGAGTATGAGAGTGATTTCAAGTACATGTATCTCTTTTTCAATCTTAAATATTATCCGGATATTTTAATTTCGGAAACAAAGTATATTCTATCTCCGTTGATAATATAATTCCATATAGAATTAAAAAAAAAAAAAAAAAAAAAAAAAACCCACAACATTTTAGATTTTTCATAGCTCCCAACACGTGGGTCAAAACGAAAGTAGATCGGAAGTAAATAAATAAACAAAATTTAGAAACAATCATGAAATAACTCTCAAAATACGTATTGAATTTATTGATCTATCATAATTGTATTACTATTGTACTAAAAAGACTAACAATTCCTATACATGCTACTAATATTAACGAGGCCAGGATAAGGTACTGGTATTTTATGTTTCTCTAACTAACAAATGTAAAGATTTCGAATAAAGATTTTAATTGGAAAAAAAAAAAAAAAAAAAAAAAAATATTTGAACAATTTTCATGAATATCTTATACAACACTCTTAAAAATCAGCAGGTACCCAAGACTATTTTAGACAGGTAAAAGTACCTGGTATTGCTCTTTATTGAAAGGTAAAAGTACCTGGTATTGCTCTTTATTAAAAGGTAAAAGTACCTGGTATTGCTCTTTATTGAAAGGTAAAAGTACCTGGTATTGCTCTTTATTGGAAGGTAAAAGTACCTGGTATTGTTCTTTATTGAAAGGTAAAAGTACCTGGTATTGCTCTTTATTGAAAGGTAAAAGTACCTGGTATTGCTCTTTATTGGAAGGTAAAAGTACCTGGTATTGCTCTTTATTGGAAGGTAAAAGTACCTGGTATTGTTCTTTATTGAAAGGTAAAAGTACCTGGTATTGCTCTTTATTGAAAGGCCTGCAATATGGTCAATATTTTCTTTTTCACAAAAAAACTATAGCCTTAACCAATGCTTCAGATCCACCAATCTCTGACAATCAAAATTATGAGAATCGTGGGAGTGGAATAATGGCAAAATATCAGATTTATCTTCTGTAGTTTAACTTTTTAGGAAAGAATCAACAAAGAAAACCCTTTAAATATTATTCTCTGATTTTAGTGACAATATAAGGAAAATTTTAAGGAAATACACTACATTGAACATTGAACAAAAGACAAAATGTTACATGTAATATAACAGTTACATAAATTAGAGAAAACATGAGGGGGAGTTGTGGAGGAAGGGGACAGAGATATTGTGTTTGTCAAAAAACAACTTTTAATTTCTTTTTGTTTTGCAGGCGTTATTTTTGAAAATATGCCCAAAACAGGAGAACTTCCTGCCCATGTGACCTACAAGATTCGTCAAAATACATCATTTACTCCGTCCACTAAGTTTGTTCGTGACAGATATTGGACTCCAGGACCAGGACCGTGGACATACCAGTATTACCACTTTGGTTTTGTTTGGATTCAGGTAGGCTAAATTTAGATAATTTAAAATAATTTCATATTAATTTGTTTGTTTAATGGTGTTTTAAGCACCTTTCAACAATAATTCAGTTATATCGTGGAGGTCATTTTCTTAGTGGAGGAAACCGGATGACCTGTCGCAAGTCACTAACAATGGTGATAGACACTAATTGCATAGGTAGCTGTAAATCCAACTACCATACGATCACGGCCACAATGGCCACAATTTCATAATAGTCATGCTACTTAAGTTGAAAATCTTGTGAATAGTCAGGAATAAGTATAGAAGGACAGGATCAGGAATAAGTATAGAAGGACAGGATCAGAGATAAGTATAGAAGGACAGGATCAGGAATAAGTATAGAAGGACAGGATCAGGAATAAATATAGAAGGACAGGATCAGGCATAAGTATAGAAGGACAGGATCAGGAATAAGTATAGAAGGACAGGATTAGGAATAAGTATAGAAGGACAGGATCAGGAATAAGTATAGAAGGACAGGATTAGGAATAAGTATAGAAGGACAGGATTAGGAATAAGTATAGAAGGACAGGATTAGGAATAAGTATAGAAGGACAGGATTAGGAATAAGTATAGAAGGATAGGATCAGAAATAAGTATAGAAGGACAGGATTAGGAATAAGTATAGAAGGACAGGATCAGGAATAAGTATAGAAGGACAGGATTAGGAATAAGTATAGAAGGATAGGATTAGGAATAAGTATAGAAGGACAGGATCAGGAATAAATATAGAAGGATAGGATCAGAAATAAGTATAGAAGGACAGGATTAGGAATAAGTATAGAAGGACAGGATTAGGAATAAGTATAGAAGGACAGGATTAGGAATAAGTATAGAAGGATAGGATTAGGAATAAGTATAGAAGGACAGGATTAGGAATAAGTATAGAAGGACAGGATTAGGAATAAGTATAGAAGGACAGGATTAGGAATAAGTATAGAAGGACAGGATTAGGAATAAGTATAGAAGGACAGGATTAGGAATAAGTATAGAAGGATAGGATCAGAAATAAGTATAGAAGGACAGGATTAGGAATAAGTATAGAAGGACAGGATCAGGAATAAGTATAGAAGGATAGGATCAGAAATAAGTATAGAAGGACAGGATCAGGAATAAGTATAGAAGGATAGGATCAGGAATAAGTATAGAAGGACAGGATTAGGAATAAGTATAGAAGGATAGGATTAGGAATAAGTATAGAAGGACAGGATTAGGAATAAGTATAGAAAGACAGGATTAGGAATAAGTATAGAAGGACAGGATTAGGAATAAGTATAGAAGGACAGGATCAGGAATAAGTATAGAAGGACAGGATCAGGAATAAGTATAGAAGGACAGGATCAGGAATAAGTATAGAAGGACAGGATCAGGAATAAGTATAGAAGGACAGGATTAGGAATAAGTATAGAAGGACAGGATTAGGAATAAGTATAGAAGGACAGGATTAGGAATAAGTATAGAAGGATAGGATCAGGAATAAGTATAGAAGGATAGGATCAGGAATAAGTATAGAAGGACAGGATCAGGAATAAGTATAGAAGGATAGGATCAGGAATAAGTATAGAAGGACAGGATCAGGAATAAGTATAGAAGGACAGGATCAGGAATAAATATAGAAGGACAGGATCAGGCATAAGTATAGAAGGACAGGATCAGGAATAAGTATAGAAGGACAGGATTAGGAATAAGTATAGAAGGACAGGATCAGGAATAAGTATAGAAGGATAGGATTAGGTATAAGTATAGAAGGACAGGATTGTTACTGTGACAACTGGAAGATATATCAATGATCATCTGCGGGCCGTTTTTTTGAATGAGTTTGGGTATCATACCGTTTTCAACAATATTTTGACAGTGCTATTTGATACATTTACCAATAATGTCTCATTTTTATATTTATTTTTATTTCTAATTTAACATTTATTTAAATGTGTAGCCCTATTGTATATTTATATTATTGTTATTGTACTTTTATTAATTTATATGTAGGATTTCCATTCTTTTATGCATGTAGTTTCATATGTGCATCTTCTGGTTCTTTTGTGCCGTACATGGACCGTCAAAAACTTTTTTATGAAATTTGAAAAGTCGCTATATTGTTTCGAGATTTTATTTAATTAGACATTGATAAAGTCCCTCGGTGGGACGAAAATTTTGTCATTCTACGAAGTGTTTAATTCTTTATCACTTTGTTTTGTGTACTTGGTGTTGTTTTACAAACCATTTTAGACGTTTATATATGTATATATATATATATATATACGTCTGAAAATTAAACCAAACAGTGTTAGAATTAGATTTTAGAGCTGTCAAATTTTGTTCTTCCCTCGACGGGATTTGAACCCACACCATTGTTACACTGCAGCACCATTCGCTTAGCCTTACGTCCAGTGCCCTAGACCACTCGACTACATCCACTCTATATAATTAAAGTCTTTCATATCAAAGTAAATAAACAAAATCTCTGCAAATTTATCTGGAGCTTTCGGCCATACAACCCGGCCTTCTTCAGCAGTACTTTATTATGTTATTATGTTATAGTACATTTGAATTTGTCATAATGGATAACGTCACAAAGTAAATAAAATCAAATATATATATATTTGCAGGATATAATAGAACGGGCCATTATAGATGTTCAGACAGGAAGTGATGTCATAGAACCAGGAGGATATATCAGACAGTTCCCATTCTCTTGTTATAAGTTTGATAAGTAAGTCGTAAATCTTTACATTATCATCATCCTTTAAGGTTTGATTTGGTTAATGGTGTTTAATGCCACTTTCAACAATATTTCAATTAAATCGTGGCGGTCAGTTTTATTGGTGGAGGAAACCGGAGAAAACCACCTGCTGTAAGTCACTGACAAACTTTATCACATAATGTTGTATCAAGTACACCTCACCATGAGCAGGATTCAAACTCACAACTTTAGTGGTGATAGGCACTGATTGCACAGGTAGTTGTAAATTCAACTACCATACGATCACGGCCACAATGGCCCTCACCATCCTTTATGCATAGTTATAACCATTGCCTATAAATAAAAAAAAAGAGATAATAATTGGCTCAGAATCTGGATAATGTATTTTAGTAGAGCTGCATGTGTACCTTCAGACTGTTGTTTTAGTAGAGCTGCATGTGTACCTGCAGACTGTTGTTTTAGTAGAGCTGCATGTGTACCTTCAGACTGTTGTTTTAGTAGAGCTGCATGTGTACCTTCAGACTGTTGTTTTAGTAGAGCTGCATGTGTACCTGCAGACTGTTGTTTTAGTAGAGCTACATGTGTACCTGCAGACTGTTGTTTTAGTAGAGCTGCATGTGTACCTTCAGACTGTTGTTTTAGTAGAGCTGCATGTGTACCTTCAGACTGTTGTTTTAGTAGAGCTGCATGTGTACCTGCAGACTGTTGTTTTAGTAGAGCTGCATGTGTACCTTCAGACTGTTGTTTTAGTAGAGCTGCATGTGTACCTGCAGACTGTTGTTTTAGTAGGGCTGCATGTGTACCTTCAGACTGTTGTTTTAGTAGAGCTGCATGTGTACCTTCAGACTGTTGTTTTAGTAGAGCTGCATGTGTACCTGCAGACTGTTGTTTTAGTAGAGCTGCATGTATACCTTCAGACTGTTGTTTTAGTAGAGCTGCATGTGTACCTGCAGACTGTTGTTTTAGTAGAGCTGCATGTGTACCTGCAGACTGTTGTTTTAGTAGAGCTGCATGTGTACCTGCAGACTGTTGTTTTAGTAGAGCTGCGTGTGTACCTTCAGACTTGTTTTAGTAGAGCTGCATGTGTACCTGCAGACTGTTGTTTTAGTAGAGCTGCATGTGTACCTTCAGACTGTTGTTTTAGTAGAGCTGCATGTGTACCTGCAGACTGTTGTTTTAGTAGAGCTGCATGTGTACCTGCAGACTGTTGTTTTAGTAGAGCTGCATGTGTACCTTCAGACTGTTGTTTTAGTAGAGTTGCATGTGTACCTTCAGACTTGTTTTAGTAGAGCTGCATGTGTATCTGCAGACTGTTGTTTTAGTAGAGCTGCATGTGTACCTGCAGACTGTTGTTTTAGTAGAGCTGCATGTGTACCTGCAGACTGTTGTTTTAGTAGAGCTGCATGTGTACCTTCAGACTGTTGTTTTAGTAGGGCTGCATGTGTACCTGCAGACTGTTGTTTTAGTAGAGCTGCATGTGTACTTGCAGACTGTTGTTTTAGTCGAGCTGCATGTGTACCTTCAGACTTGTTTTAGTAGAGCTGCATGTATACCTGCAGACTGTTGTTTTAGTAGGGCTGCATGTGTATCTTCAGACTGTTGTTTTAGTAGAGCTGCATGTGTACCTGCAGACTGTTGTTTTAGTAGAGCTGCATGTGTACCTGCAGACTGTTGTTTTAGTAGAGCTGCATGTGTACCTGCAGACTGTTGTTTTAGTAGAACTGCATGTGTACCTTCAGACTGTTGTTTTAGTAGGGCTGCATGTGTACCTTCAGACTTGTTTTAGTAGAGCTGCATGTGTACCTTCAGACTGTTGTTTTAGTAGAGCTGCATGTGTACCTGCAGACTGTTGTTTTAGTAGAGCTGCATGTGTACCTGCAGACTGTTGTTTTAGTAGAGCTGCATGTGTACCTGCAGACTGTTGTTTTAGTAGAGCTGCATGTGTACCTTCAGACTGTTGTTTTAGTAGAGCTGCATGTGTACCTTCAGACTTGTTTTAGTAGAGCTGCATGTGTACCTTCAGACTTGTTTTAGTAGAGCTGCATGTGTACCTTCAGACTGTTGTGTCATTGAGCTAACATTGTAAAAGCCAACCAAGCTTGTAGGTGTAATATACAGCTGACATATTCATCATCTCATTGAAATATGGTTAACTTGTTCTGGCCATGATATACAGTGGAACCTTTCTAATCCGACACACCAAGGCACTAGGGAAATGTTGTTTTTTTATGGTGTTTAATGCCACTTTCAAAAATATTTCAGTTATGTCGTGGCGGTCAGTTTTATTGGTGGAGGAACTGGAGGACCTGATGAAAACCACCGATCTGTCGCAAGTCACTGACAAACTTTATCACATAATGTTGTATACCTCACCCTGATCGAGATTCAAACTCACAACATCAGCGGTGATAGGCACTGATTGCATAGGTAGTTATAAATTCAACTACCATATGATCACGGCCACAACGACCCCCAAAAATGTATCGGATTGTACAGGATATTGGAATACTCTGGGTTTTTTTTAGTTAACAGAAATACTTTGGGACCATAAATTTTTGTCAGATGTCACAGGATGTCGGAAAACTGAGGTGTCGGATTGCACAAGTTACACTGTAGCTAAAAAGTTTTTCACAGGCACAGAAAATAGGATCCCTCTCTGATAATTAATACAGATATAACAAAAGAATAAGAAACCTCAATAGATTCCACTCAATAAATATAAATTTTTGATCTGATTTATGATATAATTTCAGGTTTGTGTTTATGGTAGAACATGTTGTACCTCTATGTCTAACCATCTCCTGGCTTTATTCTGTTTCTATGCTGGTACAGAGTATAGTATATGAAAAAGAGCAGCGACTCAAAGAGGTAAAGTCTTATTTACTCAAATTTACTCAAAGAGGTAAAGTCTTATTTACTCAAACTTACTCAGAGAGGTAAAGTCTTATTTACTCAAACTTACTCAAAAAAGTAAAGTCTTATCTACTCAAAACTTACTCAGAGAGGTAAAGTCTTATTTACTCAAACTTACTTATAGAGGTAAAGTCTTATTTACTCAAACTTACTTAGAGAGGTAATGTCTTATCTACTCAAACTTACTCAGAGAGGTAATGTCTTGTTTACTCAAGCTTACTCAGAGAGGTAAAGTCTTATTTACTCAAACTTACTTATAGAGGTAAAGTCATATCTACTCCAACTTACTCAGAGAGGTAAAGTCTTATCTACTCCAACTTACTCAGAGAAGTAAAGTCTTATTTACTCAAACTTACTCAGAGAGGTAAAGTCTTATCTATTCAAACTTACTTATAGAGCTAAAGTCTTATCTACTCCAACTTACTCAGAGAGGTAAAGTCTTATCTACTCAAACTTACTCAGAGAGGTTAAGTCTTATCTACTCAAACTTACTCAGAGAGGTAATGTCTTATCTACTCAAACTTACTCAGAGAGGTAATGTCTTATCTACTCAAACTTACTCAGAGAGGTAATGTCTTATCTACTCAAACTTACTCAGAGAGGTAATGTCTTATCTACTCAAACTTACTCAGAGAGGTAATGTCTTATCTACTCAAACTTACTCAGAGAGGTAAAGTCTTATCTACTCAAACTTACTCAGAGAGGTAATGTCTTATCTACTCAAACTTACTCAGAGAGGTAATGTCTTATCTACTCAAACTTACTCAGAGAGATAATGTCTTATCTACTCAAACTTACTCAGAGAGGTAATGTCTTATTTACTCAAACTTACTCAGAGAGGTAAAGTCTTATCTACTCAAACTTACTCAGAGAGGTAATGTCTTATCTATTCAAACTTACTCAGAGAGGTAATGTCTTATCTGCTCAAACTTACTCAGAGAGGTAATGTCTTATCTACTCAAACTTACTCAGAGAGGTAATGTCTTATCTACTCAAACTTACTCAGAGAGGTAATGTCTTATTTACTTAAACTTACTCAGAGAGGTAATGTCTTATCTACTCAAACTTACTCAGAGAGGTAATGTCTTATTTACTTAAACTTACTCAAAGAGGTAATGTCTTATCTACTTAAACTTGCTCAAAGAGGTAATGTCTTATCTACTTAAACTTACTCAAAGAGGTTATGTCAAACTTACTCAAAGAAATATTCTTAAAGAAAAACGTTCTACATTTTCAATTTTTGTCACAAAAAAAGTCACATCTTGGCAACCTCCTGTTTTAAATAAAAAGATGTAGTATCCCTTTATACATTGTCGGTAACCCACAGAGAAAACCTTGATACAACATTATGTGATAAAGTTTGTCAATGATTTGCGACAGGTTGGTGGTTTTCCCCTAGTACTCCTGTTTCCTCCACCAATAAAACTGACTGCCATGATATAGCTGAAATGTTGTTGAAAGTGGCGTTAAACACAATAGCCGTAGCCCTCCTCATCTGTAACCTTCCTCATCTGTATGATGTCAATTTTTACTATTTTTTTCAAGGTCATGAGAATGATGGGATTGAGTAATGGTGTCCATTGGTGTGGATGGTTTACAATAACATTTATACAGTTCTCTATCACCATGGCAGCACTGACAGCCATGTTAAAGTTCGGACATGTTTTATCGTACAGTAATCCACTTATAGTATTTCTGGTCCTGGAAGTTTTTGCAGTTGTTACAATATCATTTTCGTAAGTATTATATTTAAATGTTTCGTAAGTATTATATTTAAATGTTTTGTAAGTATTATATTTAAATGTTTCGTAAGTATTATATTTAAATGTTTTGTAAGTATTATATTTAAATGTTTTGTAAGTATTATATTTAAATGTTTTGTAAGTATTATATTTAAATGTTTTGTAAGTATTATATTTAAATGTTTTGTAAGTATTATATTTAAATGTTTTGTAAGTATTATATTTAAATGTTTTGTAAGTATTATATTTAAATGTTTTGCTTTGTTTATATTGGTTATGGTTTTTTTCTTCTTCCTTCTGCTATCAACCAGTAGGACAGCCAGCGTGACAGGAGAGCTCCAAAGTCAAGTCCCAGTCACGTGACTTTCGCTTCATTTTTGATGAAAAATGACGTTCAACCCTTCGCTTAAAATACGTCGGTTTACAATAAATATTTATGCTTGAAATCAATTAAAATATACGGAAGATGTCTATGGATAAATAGAAATTTATTGTATCACTTCAGTTTTTATTTATATTGTGTACAAACATCGAATTGTGCTACTTGAAGTGGACTGAATTTCAAAACAAATGTCAAGGTGGTTCTATTTAAAAGAGAAAATTTAATTAAAACAATATGATGGCTTTCTGTAACATACATTGCCTCAGGAAATCATCTAGGATCATTGTCATACCGACAATTAGTGTCAATGTCTTGTGGGATGCAATTGTTCCACTTAGCCCTACACCCACCTTGATCGGATCGACCATTTGCCAAACATCGAAATTCATTGTCTTTCGGAACACATCGGTGGTGTTTCTTAACATCAACAATAAACGACACCTAAGCGTACATCCGAAAGAGTATATTTCATTTGGGAAAGGGGCGTCTATGTCTTTTTTTTAATTTTCTTGTATTAATACTGTATTTTTCAGTTGTATTGCAATATTGTTTTAGACATTGTGCATTTTGTAATTTAGACTGGGGAATTACTATTTATTATCACTTTAAATTTAAAAAAAAATCATCTATGATACTAGACTTGCACAGGGAATGTACAACAATTAATAATTTCAATTTAATTTAATTTAATTTCAATACAACAGGTACAAGATAAATAGAAATAAATAAATGTGTGGAAAAATATAAATAAATGTGTGGAAAAATAAAAGCATGTAAACAAAAATTAAGCAAATTGAAAAAATATGAAAATATTATAAAAAAAAAAACATGTAAAAAAATTTATAATTTTTTTTAAATCTAAAAAAAAAGTGAAACCTTGAGACAAAAAGGGGCATAAAAAATTGTATTCAGATATCTTAACCCTTCCTATTATATCAAGGCAAATTAAAAAAAAATCAGTGTAAGCAAATATTTTTCTTGAAATTAGGAAATTATATTATCTGAATGAAAGCTACCAAGTTTCATGTTTATCTCACAATGTAAATATCAATGTATTTGGAATATTCATGTGTTTGACACAACTACAAACTAGCTTTTATAACATATATGGGTGGTCAAGTTGTAACAATTCTTTCCCCTTGACATTCACAAAATGACCAGCATTTACAAATAGTACTTAGGTTGCAATAATTCTTTCTCCAGGACATTCACAAAATGACCAGCATTTACAAATATGGGTACTTAGTTTGCAATAATTCTTTCTCCAGGACATTCACAAAATGACCAGCATTTACAAATATGGGTACTTAGTTTGCAATAATTCTTTCTCCAGGACATTCACAAATTACCAGCATTTACAAATATGGATACTTAGATTGCAATAATTTTTCCACCATGACATTCACAAACAGAATGACTATAGCATTCACATAAAAGACAGACACAAAATGACTAGCATTCACATAAAAGACACATACAGAATAACTAGCATTCACATAAAAGAGCATATTGAATGACTACCATTCACATAATTTTAAGACACATACAGAATACTTGCATTCACATGAAAGGACAAACCAGAATTCCAAATTTCACTAAGTAAATTAAATGACTAGAATAGAATGAATATGTTTTCTGTTGGCAAAATAACCAAGTATTGGTTAATATTGTTTAAAATTGAAGTTAAAAAAATTATTTTATTTGTTCCAATGACTGGAAAAAAGTTAATAAATGGGCACATTTTGAAAAATTCTTTTCTGTAAAAGAAAATTTATAAATTTCGGCATTAATATTCATAGATAAAAGATAATTATATTTCTCATAAACAACAGGCAACATAAGTACCTTTTCATCTAAAAAAAAAAGCATGAATAACAAATTCAACAACATGTTGGAGTGTATACAGGTCTAAATGTCTGTAGAAACTTGTTCAACAACTTGGTTCTGGTTCAATATATCTATAAGAAATTGAAAAGTTTGAGATCTTGTTTCAGCTCCACTTTCTGACCTAGAAAATGTGTTGCAACTGTTATAACAATATGTACCACAATATAATTTATCTTCTGATCCAAATTCTTTACAGAAATTTAATTCATTCTTGAAATGTTTAAGACAAGTCCTGGTTTTCAATTGAAATTGAAATAAACCTTTTGACTTTCAGATGAAGTTTCACAAATTACACAAATTACACAATCAAAAAGTTCTTTTCTGAATGACTTTATTATAATTTATGACACAAGGTGTCTTGAAAACTCATGGCATTTGTTTGATGATGTACTTTAAAAATAATTGGAATGCTGGTCCATTTTTTTTACTTCATGGATATTTTAGAAGAAAAAAACCATATATATATATATTGATTTTCAAATCTGTATGAATATATATATAAGACTTATCATATATTCTTATTTTTATTTATTCAAATATTCAACCAATAAACATCACAGGAAACTTTGCATTTAAACTCATAGAATCTGAAACTAACAGAAAATAAACATCCATTTTATTTAATAGAATCTGTAACTTTGCCCCTTTGGTATCTTCAGACTCTTGTTAAAAAAAAATAAACATCCCATGTCCAGTCTGTATATATCTACCTACAATGATCTAAAACTAACTAAAACCGGAGGTTGTCAATACCATTGGCACTGAAAAGTAGCATGTACACACATCAATAAGTATTTCAGGAAAACAGACTGAAAATGAAAAAAAAGGGGGGGGGGGTGTAAATGCTTGACATGAACTAAATATGTAGCCTTATGCTATGCCATGTTAATCTAGAGTGAATTTAACATAATCTTTCACCATTCTCTGCATGACAAGATCATACATTATAATGCAGACCTTTTTATTTCTAACATGTATTTATTAATTATGTCAATATTTTGACACGTCCATAAATGCCATGGAACGAGTCAACGAAAATGAAAGATTTGTTGTTAAAAATGGAATAAAATGACTCTATATATGTGTGACTATGATTGGTCAAGTGGTTCTTTCGTGTTTAAACAGAAACAGTCACATTTTCATCCTAATAAATCGATCAATCTATGAAAAAAACCAGAAATAGTTGGTTAGATTCTCGAAATATAGTGCTTCTTGTTTACATCCAAATATGGAATTCTAGTGACGAATGATGGGGAAATATGCAAATAATCCATACTCTAATACGTGATTCTAGCTATTTTTACCAAATTTATTAATAAACAGCCAATGGGATGCAATTGTTCCACTTAGTTAAAGAGTCTATTTTTAGCGCCATTTTTTTTTACAACATTTCATCAGCAGCGGTAACCCGAGTTCCAACGTTGATTTCAAGCAAATGATATCATAAATACACATATTCACGCGTCAGTTACAAATTTATTTAAAAAATGGATTCAATAAAAATGAATACTTCTTTCAGTTTTATTTATGAAGATATTCAGTAAAAACACATGGGGTGTCGACGTAAACAATGCATGGCGGCTCACTTGTAAAGTGTCATGTCTAAAAAAATAGAGTTACGTCCCTTGATTTCGGGATTTGACTTTGCATTGTTGGAGGTACGGAATCTGTGCGTGGCTTCCCGACTGCAACTGCATTCAAGATTATTATTATTTAATTTTATCATTGTTGTATAGGGGTTACTTTTTTATGTTTTCCTACTTTTATGTAGTATTTTTTTATGTTGTAAAATGCCTTGGGGTAATTTTTTTTTAGATAGGACGCTATACAAATTCTGGTATTATTATTATTATGTTCTGTGATATATATAGAATAAAGACAGTTGTGAAGGTCGTAGTAGATATTTTTTCTAGTATCACAGCGAGTACAATAGGGTCATGTATGTTGAGACCTTCAAAACGGATGTTTTTGTTTTTAAAGATAATGTTGTAATGTGTTTGAAGTCACATTGACTGAAATCCGTTCCTATCACCACTAAAGTTGTGAGTTTGAATCCCGTTCATGGTGAGGTGTGCTCGATACAACATTATGTGATAAATTTTGTCAGTGACTTGCGACAGGTTTTCTCTGGACACTGCTTTCCTCCACTAATAAAACTGACTGCCACGATATAACTGAAATATTGTTGAAAGTGGCGTTAAACACCATAAACCAAAAACCAACCAAAAAATCAAATTGAACAATTTTACAGCTATATCATGGTGAGTTCTCATCGGTCATCAGTAAATAAACACAAGATCTGATCCTCCATTTTATTTTTATTTTTTCAGATTTTTAATCAGCACATTTTATTCCAAAGCCAAGGTGGCAGCAGCATGTGCAGGGATTATATATTTCTTGACGTATGTTCCTTATATGTACGTGGCCATCAAGGAAGATGTGGCAGGGGACATGATTTCAGCTGAAATCAAATCTTTTGTGGTATGTTAATCATTGACGTAATTTAATTATAACCAACAAATGTTCTTATCTGGACAAATTAAGCATAGTACCTTATGGAATATGTATAAAAAGATATCCTCAGAAACTGAAAATTGTATAGGTAATGATTATTGGTCCAACTCCTGGTTTTTAGTGGGATTCGTGTTACTCGATCTTTAGTTTTATGTGAATGTTTTATAGATCTTTGTTTGTCCTTTTGTACTTTTTCTTTTTGTGTTGTATGTTCTTCTTCGATTTACGTATTCTGATTACCCCTTTGGTATCTTCAAACTCTTATTATTTACAAAAATATGGTAACATGTTACAAAATTAATGTTTTTTGCATCAATTAGAAATCTAACTGGTGCCACTACCAGACAAAGTTTTAATGAGTACCTTTTGGTAATGTTACTTTTCAATAACAACAAAATTTACACAACGGGTGCCAATAGTGCAGCAGGAACTGCTTATCCATCCGGAGCACCTGAGATCACACCGGTTTTTTGTGGGGTTCGTGTTACTCGATCTTTAGTTTTATGTGTATGTTTTGTAGATCGTTGTTTGTCCTTTTTAGCTCACCTTGCCAAAGGCAATTTGAGCTTTTGCCATCACTTGGCGTCCATTGTCCGTTAACTTTTCACATTTTAATCTTCTCCTCTGAAACCCCTCAGCCAAATGAAATGGAAGGTCCTTTCTAAAAATTGCTCATTTTGTACCGATCCATTAACAAACATGGCTACCACAGGCAATTCTTGTTTCTGATTGGTTAATTTCTAAAAATTCTTCTCCTCTGAAACCGCTTGTCCAAATTAATCGACACTTGGTAGGAAGCATTCTTGGAAGATCCTCTATGAAGAGTGCTAATTTGGTTCCGATCCGTTAACAAACATGGCTGCCATAGGCAATTATTGTTTCTGATTGGCCGTTTTTTTTAAATCTTCTCCTCTGAAACTGCTTTGCCAAATGGAGCGAAACTTGGTAGGAAGCATCCTTGGAAGGTCATCTATGAATAATGTGCATTTAGTTCCCATCCGTTAATAAACATGGCCACCACAGGCCATTCTTGTTTCTGATTGGTCAATTTCTAAAATTCTTCTTCTCTGTAACTGCTTAACCAAATGAACCGAAACTTGGTGGGAAGCACATATGAAAGGTTCTGTATTAAGTTTCCTCAAAGCAGAATGAAAGGTGAGTGACACAGGCTCAGCCCACTGAGCCTCTAGTGTACTTTTACTTTTGGCCATTGTGTTATCTGTTCTTCAATTTACGGATTCTGATTACCCCTTTGGTATCTTCAAACTCTTCTTATTTACAAAAATATACAATAGAGTTCGTTTATAGCGAAGTCCAGGGGACTCTCGATCTTATTTCGTTATAGGCATCGTTCGTTATAAGAGAAATAATGTAGAATTACCTCCCCTTTTGAAAAATGATGTATTTCAAAAAAATCATTTCAAGTGATGCGTAACTGTTTTGTTTGCTTTGTTTTGTTATTTTTTTACAGATAATAATGTTTTTACTTCGATGATTTTGTTGTAATAGAATACTTTCAGTGGATTTTGCTTTGTGAGTCTTTGTTTTTTTTGTAACACTATTCATAATGCAAGCTATGTTGAGGAATAAATTACATGTAGATACACTGTTAAAATATGACATCGTTTTTCTGAATAGAGAAAAACCAAAATGAGAATTGTTTAATTCAGCAGTTAAAATAAAACATAACTTCAACATTATATATTGTAACAAGATCTATTGCCCTTCATACTGATTACTGAATGATCACCACGAGGATGTGTTACCATATTTATGACAATGTTCGGCTTGCAGTGTGAAAAACAACGGTAGAATTAAAATTTGAAAGCCACTTTGTTGTTTAAATTAAAGAGTCTATCATCAAAGAAAAAATAAACAATAGCGAATGAATTATTCTCACACATGACTTTGTTTTTAATTTCTTTAGCTTGTGCATCCATTCATTAAAATTTAGATCACGTTTTATTAATTTTTAATGCAATAAATTAGCGTGTGTGTTATTAATTGACAACTTGTTAATCACATCATTAATACCCATTTTATTGTTTGAATATTTTAAAGAAAAGTCTTGATTGACATCATTAACAACATCACAGGTGGGATTATTGATTTGTTCAATTACCGATAACTGAAGTGTCAAGTGCCATTTTAATATGTGATCGTCTGATTTGTTTGTTCAGCAATTTTCTTGGTTATATCAGGTCAATTTTGAGTAATAAAAACATTGTTTGGGTTTAAAATTCTCTTCGTTATAAGCCTGATTTTCGTTATAAAAAATTTGTAATAGGCCTTCAAAAATACATTGCTTAAATAGCGATTGGACCGGGGATTTATCTTTACTTCGTTATAAGCCTGATTTCGTTACAAGCCTGTTCATTATAAACGAACTCTACTTTAGTAACATTTTACAAAATTTATGTTTTTTGCATCAATTAGAAATCTAAATGATGTCACTGCCAGACAATGTTTTAAGTAGTACCTTTTGGGAATGTTATTTTTCAAAAACAACCAATTTTATTGAACCAAAACTCTATATGAAAGATCATTTGATATTGCCATGCAGTTTGTTTTTATGTTGATCATAAATCCAAGATTTTCACCGCTGCAGAACAAAGTTTAAAATAGGAACCTATTGGAAAATTGAATTTAAAATCTTTTTTGAATGTATCAGTTGCGTCATTTAGAAATTCAAAATTACTGTCACTCTAAGAGTGTTTTATAAAGGACTCGGTGAGAAATGGATTAAAATAGTTTCCTTGGAAACAAGAAAATTTATTGAAAGAAATAAGGATGAACTCAGGTTACCTGAAAGACAGCATCACAAACCCCATAAAGAAATAAGGATGAACTCGGGTTACCTGAAAGACTGGGCATCACAAACCCCATAACAAAATAAGGATGAACTCAGGTTACCTGAAAGACTGAGCATCACTAACCCCATAAAGAAATAAGGATGAACTCAGGTTACCTGAAAGACTGGGCATCACAAACCTCATAAAGAAATAAGGATGAACTCAGGTTACCTGAAAGACTGGGCATCACAAACCCCATAAAGAAATAAGGATGAACTCAGGTTACCTGAAAGACTGGGCATCACAAACCTCATAAAGAAATAAGGATGAACTCAGGTTACCTGAAAGACTGGGCATCACAAACCCCATAAAGAAATAAGGATGAACTCAGGTTACCTGAAAGACTGAGCATCACAAACCCCATAACAAAATAAGGATGAACTCAGGTTACCTGAAAGACTGAGCATCACAAACCCCATAACAAAATAAGGATGAACTCAGGTTACCTGAAAGACTGGGCATCACAAACCCCATTAAGAAATAAGGATGAACTCAGGTTACCTGAAAGACTGAGCATCATAAACCCCATTAAGAAATAAGGATGAACTCAGGTTACCTGAAAGACTGAGCATCACAAACCCCATTAAGAAATAAGGATGAACTCAGGTTACCTGAAAGACTGGGCATCACAAACCCCATAAAGAAATAAGGATGAACTCAGGTTACCTGAAAGACTGAGCATCACAAACCTCATAACAAAATAAGGATGAACTCAGGTTACCTGAAAGACTGGGCATCACAAACCCCATTAAGAAATAAGGATGAACTCAGGTTACCTGAAAGACTGAGCATCATAAACCCCATTAAGAAATAAGGATGAACTCAGGTTACCTGAAAGACTGAGCATCACAAACCCCATTAAGAAATAAGGATGAACTCAGGTTACCTGAAAGACTGGGCATCACAAACCCCATAAAGAAATAAGGATGAACTCAGGTTACCTGAAAGACTGAGCATCACAAACCCCATAAAGAAATAAGGATGAACTCGGGTTACCTGAAAGACTGGGCATCACAAACCTCATAACAAAATAAGGATGAACTCGGGTTACCTGAAAGACTGGGCATCACAAACCTCATAACAAAATAAGGATGAACTCAGGTTACCTGAAAGACTGGGCATCACAAACCTCATAACAAAATAAGGATGAACTCAGGTTACCTGAAAGACTGGGCATCACAAACCTCATAACAAAATAAGGATGAACTCAGGTTACCTGAAAGACTGGGCATCACAAACCCCATTAAGAAATAAGGATGAACTCAGGTTACCTGAAAGACTGAGCATCATAAACCCCATTAAGAAATAAGGATGAACTCAGGTTACCAGAAAGACTGAGCATCACAAACCCCATAAAGAAATAAGGATGAACTCAGGTTACCTGAAAGACTGGGCATCACAAACCTCATAACAAAATAAGGATGAACTCAGGTTACCTGAAAGACTGAGCATCACAAACCCCATTAAGAAATAAGGATGAACTCAGGTTACCTGAAAGACTGAGCATCACAAACCCCATAACAAAATAAGGATGAACTCAGGTTACCTGAAAGACTGGGCATCACAAACCCCATAAAGAAATAAGGATGAACTCAGGTTACCTGAAAGACTGAGCATCACAAACCCCATAGCAAAATAAGGATGAACTCAGGTTACCAGAAAGACTGGGCATCACAAACCCCGTAAAGAAATAAGGATGAACTCAGGTTACCTGAAAGACTGAGCATCACAAACCCCATAAAGAAATAAGGATGAACACAGGTTACCTGAAAGACTGAGCATCACAAACCCCATTAAGAAATAAGGATGAACTCAGGTTACCTGAAAGACTGAGCATCACAAACCCCATAACAAAATAAGGATGAACTCAGGTTACCTGAAAGACTGGGCATCACAAACCCCATAAAGAAATAAGGATGAACTCAGGTTACCTGAAAGACTGTGCATCACAAACCTCATAACAAAATAAGGATGAACTCAGGTTACCTGAAAGACTGGGCATCACAAACCCCATTAAGAAATAAGGATGAACTCAGGTTACCTGAAAGACTGAGCATCATAAACCCCATTAAGAAATAAGGATGAACTCAGGTTACCTGAAAGACTGAGCATCACAAACCCCATAACAAAATAAGGATGAACTCAGGTTACCTGAAAGACTGAGCATCATAAACCCCATTAAGAAATAAGGATGAACTCAGGTTACCTGAAAGACTGAGCATCATAAACCCCATAAAGAAATAAGGATGAACTCAGGTTACCTGAAAGACTGAGCATCACAAACCCCATAACAAAATAAGGATGAACTCGGGTTACCTGAAAGACTGGGCATCACAAACCTCATAACAAAATAAGGATGAACTCAGGTTACCTGAAAGACTGGGCATCACAAACCTCATAACAAAATAAGGATGAACTCAGGTTACCTGAAAGACTGGGCATCACAAACCCCATTAAGAAATAAGGATGAACTCAGGTTACCTGAAAGACTGAGCATCATAAACCCCATTAAGAAATAAGGATGAACTCAGGTTACCTGAAAGACTGAGCATCACAAACCCCATTAAGAAATAAGGATGAACTCAGGTTACCTGAAAGACTGAGCATCACAAACCCCATAACAAAATAAGGATGAACTCAGGTTACCTGAAAGACTGAGCATCACAAACCCCATAAAGAAATAAGGATGAACTCAGGTTACCAGAAAGACTGGGCATCACAAACCCCGTAAAGAAATAAGGATGAACTCAGGTTACCTGAAAGACTGAGCATCACAAACCCCATAACAAAATAAGGATGAACTCAGGTTACCTGAAAGACTGAGCATCACAAACCCCATAAAGAAATAAGGATGAACTCAGGTTACCTGAAAGACTGAGCATCACAAACCCCATAACAAAATAAGGATGAACTCAGGTTACCTGAAAGACTGAGCATCACAAGCCCCATAACAAAATAAGGATGAACTCAGGTTACCTGAAAGACTGAGCATCACAAACCCCATAAAGAAATAAGGATGAACTCAGGTTACCTGAAAGACTGAGCATCACAAACCCCATAAAGAAATAAGGATGAACTCAGGTTACCTGAAAGACTGGGCATCACAAACCCCGTATAGAAATAAGGATGAACTCAGGTTACCTGAAAGACTGGGCATCACAAACCCCATAAAGAAATAAGGATGAACTCAAGTTACCTGAAAGACTGAGCATCACAAACCCCATAACAAAATAAGGATGAACTCAGGTTACCTGAAAGACTGGGCATCACAAACCCCATAAAGAAATAAGGATGAACTCAGGTTACCTGAAAGACTGTGCATCACAAACCTCATAACAAAATAAGGATGAACTCAGGTTACCTGAAAGACTGGGCATCACAAACCCCATTAAGAAATAAGGATGAACTCAGGTTACCTGAAAGACTGAGCATCATAAACCCCATTAAGAAATAAGGATGAACTCAGGTTACCTGAAAGACTGAGCATCACAAACCCCATAACAAAATAAGGATGAACTCAGGTTACCTGAAAGACTGAGCATCATAAACCCCATTAAGAAATAAGGATGAACTCAGGTTACCTGAAAGACTGAGCATCATAAACCCCATAAAGAAATAAGGATGAACTCAGGTTACCTGAAAGACTGAGCATCACAAACCCCATAACAAAATAAGGATGAACTCGGGTTACCTGAAAGACTGGGCATCACAAACCTCATAACAAAATAAGGATGAACTCAGGTTACCTGAAAGACTGGGCATCACAAACCTCATAACAAAATAAGGATGAACTCAGGTTACCTGAAAGACTGGGCATCACAAACCCCATTAAGAAATAAGGATGAACTCAGGTTACCTGAAAGACTGAGCATCATAAACCCCATTAAGAAATAAGGATGAACTCAGGTTACCTGAAAGACTGAGCATCACAAACCCCATTAAGAAATAAGGATGAACTCAGGTTACCTGAAAGACTGGGCATCACAAACCCCATAACAAAATAAGGATGAACTCAGGTTACCTGAAAGACTGAGCATCACAAACCCCATAAAGAAATAAGGATGAACTCAGGTTACCAGAAAGACTGGGCATCACAAACCCCGTAAAGAAATAAGGATGAACTCAGGTTACCTGAAAGACTGAGCATCACAAACCCCATAACAAAATAAGGATGAACTCAGGTTACCTGAAAGACTGAGCATCACAAACCCCATAAAGAAATAAGGATGAACTCAGGTTACCTGAAAGACTGAGCATCACAAACCCCATAACAAAATAAGGATGAACTCAGGTTACCTGAAAGACTGAGCATCACAAGCCCCATAACAAAATAAGGATGAACTCAGGTTACCTGAAAGACTGAGCATCACAAACCCCATAAAGAAATAAGGATGAACTCAGGTTACCTGAAAGACTGAGCATCACAAACCCCATAAAGAAATAAGGATGAACTCAGGTTACCTGAAAGACTGGGCATCACAAACCCCGTATAGAAATAAGGATGAACTCAGGTTACCTGAAAGACTGGGCATCACAAACCCCATAAAGAAATAAGGATGAACTCAAGTTACCTGAAAGACTGAGCATCACAAACCCCATAACAAAATAAGGATGAACTCAGGTTACCTGAAAGACTGAGCATCACAAACCCCATAAAGAAATAAGGATGAACTCAGGTTACCTGAAAGACTGGGCATCACAAACCCCATAAAGAAATAAGGATGAACTCAGGTTACCTGAAAGACTGAGCATCACAAACCCCATAAAGAAATAAGGATGAACTCAGGTTACCTGAAAGACTGAGCATCACTAACCCCATAAATAAATAAGGATGAACTCAGGTTACCTGAAAGACTGAGCATCACAAACCCCATAAAGAAATAAGGATGAACTCAGGTTACCTGAAAGACTGAGCATCACAAACCCCATAACAAAATAAGGATGAACTCAGGTTACCTGAAAGACTGGGCATCACAAACCCCGTAAAGAAATAAGGATGAACTCAGGTTACCTGAAAGACTGGGCATCACAAACCCCATAAAGAAATAAGGATGAACTCAAGTTACCTGAAAGACTGAGCATCACAAACCCCATAACAAAATAAGGATGAACTCAGGTTACCTGAAAGACTGAGCATCACAAACCCCATAACAAAATAAGGATGAACTCAGGTTACCTGAAAGACTGAGCATCACAAACCCCATTAAGAAATAAGGATGAACTCAGGTTACCTGAAAGACTGAGCATCACAAACCCCATTAAGAAATAAGGATGAACTCAGGTTACCTGAAAGACTGAGCATCACAAACCCCATAACAAAATAAGGATGAACTCAGGTTACCTGAAAGACTGAGCATCACAAACCCCATAAAGAAATAAGGATGAACTCAGGTTACCTGAAAGACTGAGCATCACAAACCCCATAACAAAATAAGGATGAACTCAGGTTACCTGAAAGACTGAGCATCACTAACCCCATAAAGAAATAAGGATGAACTCAAGTTACCTGAAAGACTGAGCATCACAAACCTCATAACAAAATAAGGATGAACTCAGGTTACCTGAAAGACTGAGCATCACAAACCCCATTAAGAAATAAGGATGAACTCAGGTTACCTGAAAGACTGAGCATCACAAACCCCATAAAGAAATAAGGATGAACTCAGGTTACCTGAAAGACTGAGCATCACAAACCCCATAAAGAAATAAGGATGAACTCAGGTTACCTGAAAGACTGAGCATCACAAACCCCATAACAAAATAAGGATGAACTCAGGTTACCTGAAAGACTGAGCATCACAAACCCCATAAAGAAATAAGGATGAACTCAGGTTACCTGAAAGACTGAGCATCACAAACCCCATAAAGAAATAAGGATGAACTCAGGTTACCTGAAAGACTGAGCATCACAAACCCCATAAAGAAATAAGGATGAACTCAGGTTACCTGAAAGACTGAGCATCACAAACCCCATAAAGAAATAAGGATGAACTCAGGTTACCAGAAAGACTGGGCATCACAAACCCCATAAAGAAATAAGGATGAACTCAGGTTACCTGAAAGACTGAGCATCACAAACCCCATAAAGAAATAAGGATGAACTCAGGTTACCTGAAAGACTGAGCATCACAAACCCCATAAAGAAATAAGGATGAACTCAGGTTACCTGAAAGACTGAGCATCACAAACCCCATAACAAAATAAGGATGAACTCAGGTTACCTGAAAGACTGAGCATCACAAACCCCATAAAGAAATAAGGATGAACTCAGGTTACCTGAAAGACTGAGCATCACAAACCCCATAAAGAAATAAGGATGAACACAGGTTACCTGAAAGACTGAGCATCACAAACCCCATAACAAAATAAGGATGAACTCAGGTTACCTGAAAGACTGAGCATCACAAACCCCATAAAGAAATAAGGATGAACTCAGGTTACCTGAAAGACTGAGCATCACAAACCCCATAAAGAAATAAGGATGAACTCAGGTTACCTGAAAGACTGAGCATCACAAACCCCATAACAAAATAAGGATGAACTCAGGTTACCTGAAAGACTGAGCATCACAAACCCCATAAAGAAATAAGGATGAACTCAGGTTACCTGAAAGACTGAGCATCACAAACCCCATAACAAAATAAGGATGAACTCAGGTTACCTGAAAGACTGAGCATCACAAACCCCATAAAGAAATAAGGATGAACTCAGGTTACCTGAAAGACTGAGCATCACAAACCCCATAACAAAATAAGGATGAACTCAGGTTACCTGAAAGACTGAGCATCACTAACCCCATAAAGAAATAAGGATGAACTCAGGTTACCAGAAAGACTGGGCATCACAAACCCCATAACAAAATAAGGATGAACTCAGGTTACCTGAAAGACTGGGCATCACTAACCCTGTAAAGAAATAAGGATGAACTCAGGTTACCTGAAAGACTGAGCATCACAAACCCCATAACAAAATAAGGATGAACTCAGGTTACCTGAAAGACTGGGCATCACAAACCCCATAAAGAAATAAGGATGAACTCAGGTTACCTGAAAGACTGAGCATCACAAACCCCATAAAGAAATAAGGATGAACTCAGGTTACCAGAAAGACTGGGCATCACAAACCCCGTAAAGAAATAAGGATGAACTCAGGTTACCTGAAAGACTGAGTATCACAAACCCCATAAAGAAATAAGGATGAACTCAGATTACCTGAAAGACTGAGCATCACAAACCCCATAACAAAATAAGGATGAACTCAGGTTACCTGAAAGACTGGGCATCACTAACCTCATAACAAAATAAGGATGAACTCAGGTTACCTGAAAGACTGGGCATCACAAACCCCATAACAAAATAAGGATGAACTCAGGTTACCTGAAAGACTGAGCATCACAAACCCCATAAAGAAATAAGGATGAACTCAGGTTACCTGAAAGACTGAGCATCACAAACCCCATAAAGAAATAAGGATGAACTCAGGTTACCTGAAAGACTGAGCATCACAAACCCCATAACAAAATAAGGATGAACTCAGGTTACCTGAAAGACGGAGCATCACTAACCCCATAAAGAAATAAGGATGAACTCAAGTTACCTGAAAGACTGAGCATCACAAACCTCATAGCAAAATAAGGATGAACTCAGGTTACCTGAAAGACTGAGCATCACAAACCCCATAACAAAATAAGGATGAACTCAGGTTACCTGAAAGACTGAGCATCACAAACCCCATAAAGAAATAAGGATGAACTCAGGTTACCTGAAAGACTGAGCATCACAAACCCCATAACAAAATAAGGATGAACTCAGGTTACCTGAAAGACTGAGCATCACAAACCCCATAAAGAAATAAGGATGAACTCAGGTTACCTGAAAGACTGAGCATCACAAACCCCATAACAAAATAAGGATGAACTCAGGTTACCTGAAAGACTGAGCATCACAAACCCCATAAAGAAATAAGGATGAACTCAGGTTACCTGAAAGACTGAGCATCACAAACCCCATAACAAAATAAGGATGAACTCAGGTTACCTGAAAGACTGAGCATCACAAACCCCATAAAGAAATAAGGATGAACTCAGGTTACCTGAAAGACTGAGCATCACAAACCCCATAACAAAATAAGGATGAACTCAGGTTACCTGAAAGACTGAGCATCACAAACCCCATAACAAAATAAGGATGAACTCAGGTTACCTGAAAGACTGAGCATCACAAACCCCATAAAGAAATAAGGATGAACTCAGGTTACCTGAAAGACTGAGCATCACAAACCCCATAACAAAATAAGGATGAACTCAGGTTACCTGAAAGACTGAGCATCACTAACCCCATAAAGAAATAAGGATGAACTCAAGTTACCTGAAAGACTGAGCATCACAAACCTCATAACAAAATAAGGATGAACTCAGGTTACCTGAAAGACTGAGCATCACAAACCCCATTAAGAAATAAGGATGAACTCAGGTTACCTGAAAGACTGAGCATCACAAACCCCATAAAGAAATAAGGATGAACTCAGGTTACCTGAAAGACTGAGCATCACAAACCCCATAACAAAATAAGGATGAACTCAGGTTACCTGAAAGACTGAGCATCACAAACCCCATAAAGAAATAAGGATGAACTCAGGTTACCTGAAAGACTGAGCATCACAAACCCCATAAAGAAATAAGGATGAACTCAGGTTACCTGAAAGACTGAGCATCACAAACCCCATAAAGAAATAAGGATGAACTCAGGTTACCTGAAAGACTGAGCATCACAAACCCCATAAAGAAATAAGGATGAACTCAGGTTACCAGAAAGACTGGGCATCACAAACCCCATAAAGAAATAAGGATGAACTCAGGTTACCTGAAAGACTGAGCATCACAAACCCCATAAAGAAATAAGGATGAACTCAGGTTACCTGAAAGACTGAGCATCACAAACCCCATAAAGAAATAAGGATGAACTCAGGTTACCTGAAAGACTGAGCATCACAAACCCCATAACAAAATAAGGATGAACTCAGGTTACCTGAAAGACTGAGCATCACAAACCCCATAAAGAAATAAGGATGAACTCAGGTTACCTGAAAGACTGAGCATCACAAACCCCATAAAGAAATAAGGATGAACACAGGTTACCTGAAAGACTGAGCATCACAAACCCCATAACAAAATAAGGATGAACTCAGGTTACCTGAAAGACTGAGCATCACAAACCCCATAAAGAAATAAGGATGAACTCAGGTTACCTGAAAGACTGAGCATCACAAACCCCATAAAGAAATAAGGATGAACTCAGGTTACCTGAAAGACTGAGCATCACAAACCCCATAACAAAATAAGGATGAACTCAGGTTACCTGAAAGACTGAGCATCACAAACCCCATAAAGAAATAAGGATGAACTCAGGTTACCTGAAAGACTGAGCATCACAAACCCCATAACAAAATAAGGATGAACTCAGGTTACCTGAAAGACTGAGCATCACAAACCCCATAAAGAAATAAGGATGAACTCAGGTTACCTGAAAGACTGAGCATCACAAACCCCATAACAAAATAAGGATGAACTCAGGTTACCTGAAAGACTGAGCATCACTAACCCCATAAAGAAATAAGGATGAACTCAGGTTACCAGAAAGACTGGGCATCACAAACCCCATAACAAAATAAGGATGAACTCAGGTTACCTGAAAGACTGGGCATCACTAACCCTGTAAAGAAATAAGGATGAACTCAGGTTACCTGAAAGACTGAGCATCACAAACCCCATAACAAAATAAGGATGAACTCAGGTTACCTGAAAGACTGGGCATCACAAACCCCATAAAGAAATAAGGATGAACTCAGGTTACCTGAAAGACTGAGCATCACAAACCCCATAAAGAAATAAGGATGAACTCAGGTTACCAGAAAGACTGGGCATCACAAACCCCGTAAAGAAATAAGGATGAACTCAGGTTACCTGAAAGACTGAGTATCACAAACCCCATAAAGAAATAAGGATGAACTCAGATTACCTGAAAGACTGAGCATCACAAACCCCATAACAAAATAAGGATGAACTCAGGTTACCTGAAAGACTGGGCATCACTAACCTCATAACAAAATAAGGATGAACTCAGGTTACCTGAAAGACTGGGCATCACAAACCCCATAACAAAATAAGGATGAACTCAGGTTACCTGAAAGACTGAGCATCACAAACCCCATAAAGAAATAAGGATGAACTCAGGTTACCTGAAAGACTGAGCATCACAAACCCCATAAAGAAATAAGGATGAACTCAGGTTACCTGAAAGACTGAGCATCACAAACCCCATAACAAAATAAGGATGAACTCAGGTTACCTGAAAGACGGAGCATCACTAACCCCATAAAGAAATAAGGATGAACTCAAGTTACCTGAAAGACTGAGCATCACAAACCTCATAGCAAAATAAGGATGAACTCAGGTTACCTGAAAGACTGAGCATCACAAACCCCATAACAAAATAAGGATGAACTCAGGTTACCTGAAAGACTGAGCATCACAAACCCCATAAAGAAATAAGGATGAACTCAGGTTACCTGAAAGACTGAGCATCACAAACCCCATAACAAAATAAGGATGAACTCAGGTTACCTGAAAGACTGAGCATCACAAACCCCATAAAGAAATAAGGATGAACTCAGGTTACCTGAAAGACTGAGCATCACAAACCCCATAACAAAATAAGGATGAACTCAGGTTACCTGAAAGACTGAGCATCACAAACCCCATAAAGAAATAAGGATGAACTCAGGTTACCTGAAAGACTGAGCATCACAAACCCCATAACAAAATAAGGATGAACTCAGGTTACCTGAAAGACTGAGCATCACAAACCCCATAAAGAAATAAGGATGAACTCAGGTTACCTGAAAGACTGAGCATCACAAACCCCATAACAAAATAAGGATGAACTCAGGTTACCTGAAAGACTGAGCATCACTAACCCCATAAAGAAATAAGGATGAACTCAGGTTACCAGAAAGACTGGGCATCACAAACCCTGTAAAGAAATAAGGATGAACTCAGGTTACCTGAAAGACTGAGCATCACAAACCCCATAACAAAATAAGGATGAACTCGGGTTACCTGAAAGACTGGGCATCACAAACCCCATAAAGAAATAAGGATGAACTCAGGTTACCTGAAAGACTGAGCATCACAAACCCCATAAAGAAATAAGGATGAACTCAGGTTACCAGAAAGACTGGGCATCACAAACCCCGTAAAGAAATAAGGATGAACTCAGGTTACCTGAAAGACTGAGTATCACAAACCCCATAAAGAAATAAGGATGAACTCAGGTTACCAGAAAGACTGAGCATCACAAACCCTGTAAAGAAATAAGGATGAACTCAGGTTACCTGAAAGACTGAGCATCACAAACCCCATAACAAAATAAGGATGAACTCAGGTTACCTGAAAGACTGAGCATCACTAACCCCATAACAAAATAAGGATGAACTCAGGTTACCTGAAAGACTGAGCATCACTAACCCCATAAAGAAATAAGGATGAACTCAGGTTACCTGAAAGACTGAGCATCACAAACCCCATAAAGAAATAAGGATGAACTCAGGTTACCTGAAAGACTGAGCATCACAAACCCCATAAAGAAATAAGGATGAACTCAGGTTACCTGAAAGACTGAGCATCACAAACCCCATAAAGAAATAAGGATGAACTCAGGTTACCTGAAAGACTGAGCATCACAAACCCCGTAAAGAAATAAGGATGAACTCAGGTTACCTGAAAGACTGAGTATCACAAACCCCATAAAGAAATAAGGATGAACTCAGGTTACCAGAAAGACTGAGCATCACAAACCCCGTAAAGAAATAAGGATGAACTCAGGTTACCTGAAAGACTGAGCATCACAAACCCCATAACAAAATAAGGATGAACTCAGGTTACCTGAAAGACTGAGCATCACTAACCCCATAACAAAATAAGGATGAACTCAGGTTACCTGAAAGACTGAGCATCACTAACCCCATAAAGAAATAAGGATGAACTCAGGTTACCTGAAAGACTGAGCATCACAAACCCCATAAAGAAATAAGGATGAACTCAGGTTACCTGAAAGACTGAGCATCACAAACCCCATAAAGAAATAAGGATGAACTCAGGTTACCTGAAAGACTGAGCATCACAAACCCCGTAAAGAAATAAGGATGAACTCAGGTTACCTGAAAGACTGAGCATCACAAACCCCATAAAGAAATAAGGATGAACTCAGGTTACCAGAAAGACTGGGCATCACAAACCCCATAAAGAAATAAGGATGAACTCAGGTTACCTGAAAGACTGAGCATCACAAACCCCATAACAAAATAAGGATGAACTCAGGTTACCTGAAAGACTGAGCATCACAAACCCCATAAAGAAATAAGGATGAACTCAGGTTACCTGAAAGACTGAGCATCACAAACCCCATTAAGAAATAAGGATGAACTCAGGTTACCTGAAAGACTGAGCATCACAAACCCCATAAAGAAATAAGGATGAACTCAGGTTACCTGAAAGACTGAGCATCACAAACCCCATAACAAAATAAGGATGAACTCAGGTTACCTGAAAGACTGAGCATCACAAACCCCATAAAGAAATAAGGATGAACTCAGGTTACCTGAAAGACTGAGCATCACAAACCCCATAAAGAAATAAGGATGAACTCAGGTTACCTGAAAGACTGAGCATCACAAACCCCATAACAAAATAAGGATGAACTCAGGTTACCTGAAAGACTGAGCATCACTAACCCCATAAAGAAATAAGGATGAACTCAAGTTACCTGAAAGACTGAGCATCACAAACCTCATAACAAAATAAGGATGAACTCAGGTTACCTGAAAGACTGAGCATCACAAACCCCATTAAGAAATAAGGATGAACTCAGGTTACCTGAAAGACTGAGCATCACAAACCCCATAAAGAAATAAGGATGAACTCAGGTTACCTGAAAGACTGAGCATCACAAACCCCATAACAAAATAAGGATGAACTCAGGTTACCTGAAAGACTGAGCATCACAAACCCATAAAGAAATAAGGATGAACTCAGGTTACCTGAAAGACTGAGCATCACAAACCCCATAACAAAATAAGGATGAACTCAGGTTACCTGAAAGACAGGGCATCACTAACCTCATAACAAAATAAGGATGAACTCAGGTTACCTGAAAGACTGAGCATCACTAACCCCATAAAGAAATAAGGATGAACTCAAGTTACCTGAAAGACTGAGCATCACAAACCTCATAACAAAATAAGGATGAACTCAGGTTACCTGAAAGACTGAGCATCACAAACCCCATTAAGAAATAAGGATGAACTCAGGTTACCTGAAAGACTGAGCATCACAAACCCCATAAAGAAATAAGGATGAACTCAGGTTACCTGAAAGACTGAGCATCACAAACCCCATAAAGAAATAAGGATGAACTCAGGTTACCTGAAAGACTGAGCATCACAAACCCCATAAAGAAATAAGGATGAACTCAGGTTACCAGAAAGACTGGGCATCACAAACCCCGTAAAGAAATAAGGATGAACTCAGGTTACCTGAAAGACTGAGTATCACAAACCCCATAAAGAAATAAGGATGAACTCAGATTACCTGAAAGACTGAGCATCACAAACCCCATAACAAAATAAGGATGAACTCAGGTTACCTGAAAGACTGGGCATCACTAACCTCATAACAAAATAAGGATGAACTCAGGTTACCTGAAAGACTGGGCATCACAAACCCCATAACAAAATAAGGATGAACTCAGGTTACCTGAAAGACTGAGCATCACAAACCCCATAAAGAAATAAGGATGAACTCAGGTTACCTGAAAGACTGAGCATCACAAACCCCATAAAGAAATAAGGATGAACTCAGGTTACCTGAAAGACTGAGCATCACAAACCCCATAACAAAATAAGGATGAACTCAGGTTACCTGAAAGACGGAGCATCACTAACCCCATAAAGAAATAAGGATGAACTCAAGTTACCTGAAAGACTGAGCATCACAAACCTCATAACAAAATAAGGATGTACTCAGGTTACCTGAAAGACTGAGCATCACAAACCCCATTAAGAAATAAGGATGAACTCAGGTTACCTGAAAGACTGAGCATCACAAACCCCATAAAGAAATAAGGATGAACTCAGGTTACCTGAAAGACTGAGCATCACAAACCCCATAAAGAAATAAGGATGAACTCAGGTTACCTGAAAGACTGAGCATCACAAACCCCATAACAAAATAAGGATGAACTCAGGTTACCTGAAAGACTGAGCATCACTAACCCCATAAAGAAATAAGGATGAACTCAAGTTACCTGAAAGACTGAGCATCACAAACCTCATAACAAAATAAGGATGAACTCAGGTTACCTGAAAGACTGAGCATCACAAACCCCATTAAGAAATAAGGATGAACTCAGGTTACCTGAAAGACTGAGCATCACAAACCCCATAAAGAAATAAGGATGAACTCAGGTTACCTGAAAGACTGAGCATCACAAACCCCATAACAAAATAAGGATGAACTCAGGTTACCTGAAAGACTGAGCATCACAAACCCCATAAAGAAATAAGGATGAACTCAGGTTACCTGAAAGACTGAGCATCACAAACCCCATAACAAAATAAGGATGAACTCAGGTTACCTGAAAGACTGAGCATCACAAACCCCATAACAAAATAAGGATGAACTCAGGTTACCTGAAAGACTGAGCATCACTAACCCCATAAAGAAATAAGGATGAACTCAAGTTACCTGAAAGACTGAGCATCACAAACCTCATAACAAAATAAGGATGAACTCAGGTTACCTGAAAGACTGAGCATCACAAACCCCATTAAGAAATAAGGATGAACTCAGGTTACCTGAAAGACTGAGCATCACAAACCCCATAAAGAAATAAGGATGAACTCAGGTTACCTGAAAGACTGAGCATCACAAACCCCATAACAAAATAAGGATGAACTCAGGTTACCTGAAAGACTGAGCATCACTAACCCCATAAAGAAATAAGGATGAACTCAAGTTACCTGAAAGACTGAGCATCACAAACCTCATAACAAAATAAGGATGAACTCAGGTTACCTGAAAGACTGAGCATCACAAACCCCATAACAAAATAAGGATGAACTCAGGTTACCTGAAAGACTGAGCATCACAAACCCCATAACAAAATAAGGATGAACTCAGGTTACCTGAAAGACTGAGCATCACTAACCCCATAAAGAAATAAGGATGAACTCAATTTACCTGAAAGACTGGGCATCACAAACCTCATAACAAAATAAGGATGAACTCAGGTTACCTGAAAGACTGAGCATCACAAACCCCATAAAGAAATAAGGATGAACTCAGGTTACCTGAAAGACTGGGCATCACAAACCCCATAAAGAAATAAGGATGAACTCAGGTTACCTGAAAGACTGAGCATCACAAACCCCATAAAGAAATAAGGATGAACTCAGGTTACCTGAAAGACTGAGCATCACAAACCCCATAACAAAATAAGGATGAACTCAGGTTACCTGAAAGACTGAGCATCACAAACCCCATAAAGAAATAAGGATGAACTCAGGTTACCTGAAAGACTGAGCATCACAAACCCCATAAAGAAATAAGGATGAACTCAGGTTACCTGAAAGACTGAGCATCACAAACCCCATAACAAAATAAGGATGAACTCAGGTTACCTGAAAGACTGAGCATCACTAACCCCATAAAGAAATAAGGATGAACTCAAGTTACCTGAAAGACTGAGCATCACAAACCTCATAACAAAATAAGGATGAACTCAGGTTACCTGAAAGACTGAGCATCACAAACCCCATTAAGAAATAAGGATGAACTCAGGTTACCTGAAAGACTGAGCATCACAAACCCCATAAAGAAATAAGGATGAACTCAGGTTACCTGAAAGACTGAGCATCACAAACCCCATAACAAAATAAGGATGAACTCAGGTTACCTGAAAGACTGAGCATCACAAACCCCATAAAGAAATAAGGATGAACTCAGGTTACCTGAAAGACTGAGCATCACAAACCCCATAACAAAATAAGGATGAACTCAGGTTACCTGAAAGACTGAGCATCACTAACCCCATAAAGAAATAAGGATGAACTCAAGTTACCTGAAAGACTGAGCATCACAAACCTCATAACAAAATAAGGATGAACTCAGGTTACCTGAAAGACTGAGCATCACAAACCCCATTAAGAAATAAGGATGAACTCAGGTTACCTGAAAGACTGAGCATCACAAACCCCATAAAGAAATAAGGATGAACTCAGGTTACCTGAAAGACTGAGCATCACAAACCCCATAACAAAATAAGGATGAACTCAGGTTACCTGAAAGACTGAGCATCACAAACCCCATAAAGAAATAAGGATGAACTCAGGTTACCTGAAAGACTGAGCATCACAAACCCCATAACAAAATAAGGATGAACTCAGGTTACCTGAAAGACTGAGCATCACAAACCCCATAACAAAATAAGGATGAACTCAGGTTACCTGAAAGACTGAGCATCACTAACCCCATAAAGAAATAAGGATGAACTCAAGTTACCTGAAAGACTGAGCATCACAAACCTCATAACAAAATAAGGATGAACTCAGGTTACCTGAAATACTGAGCATCACAAACCCCATTAAGAAATAAGGATGAACTCAGGTTACCTGAAAGACTGAGCATCACAAACCCCATAAAGAAATAAGGATGAACTCAGGTTACCTGAAAGACTGAGCATCACAAACCCCATTACAAAATAAGGATGAACTCAAGTTACCTGAAAGACTGAGCATCACTAACCCCATAAAGAAATAAGGATGAACTCAGGTTACCTGAAAGACTGAGCATCACAAACCCCATAACAAAATAAGGATGAACTCAGGTTACCTGAAAGACTGAGCATCACAAACCCCATAAAGAAATAAGGATGAACTCAGGTTACCTGAAAGACTGAGCATCACAAACCCCATAAAGAAATAAGGATGAACTCAGGTTACCTGAAAGACTGAGCATCACAAACCCCATAACAAAATAAGGATGAACTCAGGTTACCTGAAAGACTGAGCATCACTAACCCCATAAAGAAATAAGGATGAACTCAAGTTACCTGAAAGACTGAGCATCACAAACCTCATAACAAAATAAGGATGAACTCAGGTTACCTGAAAGACTGAGCATCACAAACCCCATTAAGAAATAAGGATGAACTCAGGTTACCTGAAAGACTGAGCATCACAAACCCCATAAAGAAATAAGGATGAACTCAGGTTACCTGAAAGACTGAGCATCACAAACCCCATAACAAAATAAGGATGAACTCAGGTTACCTGAAAGACTGAGCATCACAAACCCCATAAAGAAATAAGGATGAACTCAGGTTACCTGAAAGACTGAGCATCACAAACCCCATAACAAAATAAGGATGAACTCAGGTTACCTGAAAGACTGAGCATCACTAACCCCATAAAGAAATAAGGATGAACTCAAGTTACCTGAAAGACTGAGCATCACAAACCTCATAACAAAATAAGGATGAACTCAGGTTACCTGAAAGACTGAGCATCACAAACCCCATTAAGAAATAAGGATGAACTCAGGTTACCTGAAAGACTGAGCATCACAAACCCCATAAAGAAATAAGGATGAACTCAGGTTACCTGAAAGACTGAGCATCACAAACCCCATAACAAAATAAGGATGAACTCAGGTTACCTGAAAGACTGAGCATCACAAACCCCATAAAGAAATAAGGATGAACTCAGGTTACCTGAAAGACTGAGCATCACAAACCCCATAACAAAATAAGGATGAACTCAGGTTACCTGAAAGACTGAGCATCACAAACCCCATAACAAAATAAGGATGAACTCAGGTTACCTGAAAGACTGAGCATCACTAACCCCATAAAGAAATAAGGATGAACTCAAGTTACCTGAAAGACTGAGCATCACAAACCTCATAACAAAATAAGGATGAACTCAGGTTACCTGAAAGACTGAGCATCACAAACCCCATTAAGAAATAAGGATGAACTCAGGTTACCTGAAAGACTGAGCATCACAAACCCCATAAAGAAATAAGGATGAACTCAGGTTACCTGAAAGACTGAGCATCACAAACCCCATAACAAAATAAGGATGAACTCAGGTTACCTGAAAGACTGAGCATCACTAACCCCATAAAGAAATAAGGATGAACTCAAGTTACCTGAAAGACTGAGCATCACAAACCTCATAACAAAATAAGGATGAACTCAGGTTACCTGAAAGACTGAGCATCACAAACCCCATAACAAAATAAGGATGAACTCAGGTTACCTGAAAGACTGAGCATCACAAACCCCATAACAAAATAAGGATGAACTCAGGTTACCTGAAAGACTGAGCATCACTAACCCCATAAAGAAATAAGGATGAACTCAAGTTACCTGAAAGACTGGGCATCACAAACCTCATAACAAAATAAGGATGAACTCAGGTTACCTGAAAGACTGAGCATCACAAACCCCATAAAGAAATAAGGATGAACTCAGGTTACCTGAAAGACTGGGCATCACAAACCCCATAAAGAAATAAGGATGAACTCAGGTTACCAGAAAGACTGAGCATCACAAACCCCGTAAAGAAATAAGGATGAACTCAGGTTACCTGAAAGACTGAGCATCACAAACCCCATAACAAAATAAGGATGAACTCAGGTTACCTGAAAGACTGGGCATCACAAACCCCATAAAGAAATAAGGATGAACTCAGGTTACCTGAAAGACGGAGCATCACAAACCCCATAAAGAAATAAGGATGAACTCAGGTTACCAGAAAGACTGGGCATCACAAACCCCATAAAGAAATAAGGATGAACTCAGGTTACCTGAAAGACTGATCATCACAAACCCCATAAAGAAATAAGGATGAACTCAGGTTACCTGAAAGACTGAGCATCACAAACCCCATAACAAAATAAGGATGAACTCAGGTTACCTGAAAGACTGAGCATCACTAACCCCATAAAGAAATAAGGATGAACTCAGGTTACCAGAAAGACTGGGCATCACAAACCCCATAAAGAAATAAGGATGAACTCAGGTTACCTGAAAGACTGAGCATCACAAACCCCATAAAGAAATAAGGATGAACTCAGGTTACCTGAAAGACTGAGCATCACAAACCCCATAAAGAAATAAGGATGAACTCAGGTTACCTGAAAGACTGAGCATCACAAACCCCATAAAGAAATAAGGATGAACTCAAGTTACCTGAAAGACTGGGCATCACTAACCCCATAAAGAAATAAGGATGAACTCAGGTTACCTGAAAGACTGAGCATCACTAACCCCATAAAGAAATAAGGATGAACTCAGAAGGATGAACTCAGGTTACCTGAAAGACTGAGCATCACAAACCCCATAAAGAAATAAGGATGAACTCAAGTTACCTGAAAGACTGGGCATCACTAACCCCATAAAGAAATAAGGATGAACTCAGGTTACCTGAAAGACTGAGCATCACTAACCCCATAAAGAAATAAGGATGAACTCAGGTTACCAGAAAGACTGGGCATCACAAACCCCATAAAGAAATAAGGATGAACTCAGGTTACCTGAAAGACTGAGCATCACAAACCCCATAGCAAAATAAGGATGAACTCAGGTTACCTGAAAGACTGGGCATCACTAACCCCATAAAGAAATAAGGATGAACTCAGGTTACCAGAAAGACTGGGCATCACAAACCCCATAAAGAAATAAGGATGAACTCAGGTTACCTGAAAGACTGGGCATCACTAACCCCATAAAGAAATAAGGATGAACTCAGGTTACCAGAAAGACTGGGCATCACAAACCCCATAAAGAAATAAGGATGAACTCAGGTTACCTGAAAGACTGAGCATCACAAACCCCATAAAGAAATAAGGATGAACTCAGGTTACCTGAAAGACTGAGCATCACAAACCCCATAAAGAAATAAGGATGAACTCAGGTTACCTGAAAGACTGAGCATCACAAACCCCATAAAGAAATAAGGATGAACTCAGGTTACCTGAAAGACTGGGCATCACAAACCCCATAACAAAATAAGGATGAACTCAGGTTACCTGAAAGACTGAGCATCACAAACCCCATAAAGAAATAAGGATGAACTCAGGTTACCTGAAAGACTGAGCATCACAAACCCCATAAAGAAATAAGGATGAACTCAAGTTACCTGAAAGACTGAGCATCACAAACCCCATAACAAAATAAGGATGAACTCAGGTTACCTGAAAGACTGAGCATCACTAACCCCATAAAGAAATAAGGATGAACTCAGGTTACCTGAAAGACTGGGCATCAGCTACCCCATAAAGAAATAAGGATGAACTCAAGTTACCTGAAAGACTGAGCATCACTAACCCCATAAAGAAATAAGGATGAACTCAAGTTACCTGAAAGACTGGGCATCAGCTACCCCATAACAAAATAAGGATGAACTCAGGCTACCTGAAAGACTGAGCATCACTAACCCCATAAAGAAATAAGGATGAACTCAGGTTACCTGAAAGACTGAGCATCACAAACCCCATAACAAAATAAGGATGAACTCAGGTTACCTGAAAGACTGGGCATCACTAACCCCGTAAAGAAATAACGATGAACTCAGGTTACCTGAAAGACTGAGCATCAGCTACCCCATAAAGAAATAAGGATGAACTCAGGTTACCTGAAAGACTGAGCATCACTAACCCCATAAAGAAATAAGGATGAACTCAGGTTACCTGAAAGACTGAGCATCACAAACCCCATAACAAAATAAGGATGAACTCAGGTTACCTGAAAGACTGAGCATCAGCTACCCCATAAAGAAATAATTATGAACTCAGGTTACCTGAAAGACTGAGCATCACAAACCCCATAAAGAAATAAGGATGAACTCAGGTTACCTGAAAGACTGAGCATCACTAACCCCATAAAGAAATAAGGATGAACTCAGGTTACCTGAAAGACTGAGCATCACAAACCCCATAAAGAAATAAGGATGAACTCAGGTTACCTGAAAGACTGAGCATCACAAACCCCGTAAAGAAATAAGGATGAACTCAGGTTACCTGAAAGACTGAGCATCACAAACCCCATAAAGAAATAAGGATGAACACAGGTTACCTGAAAGACTGAGCATCACAAACCCCATAACAAAATAAGGATGAACTCAGGTTACCTGAAAGACTGGGCATCACTAACCCCGTAAAGAAATAACGATGAACTCAGGTTACCTGAAAGACTGAGCATCAGCTACCCCATAAAGAAATAAGGATGAACTCAGGTTACCTGAAAGACTGAGCATCACAAACCCCATAAAGAAATAAGGATGAACTCAGGTTACCTGAAAGACTGAGCATCACTAACCCCATAAAGAAATAAGGATGAACTCAGGTTACCTGAAAGACTGAGCATCACAAACCCCATAAAGAAATAAGGATGAACTCAGGTTACCTGAAAGACTGAGCATCACAAACCCCGTAAAGAAATAAGGATGAACTCAGGTTACCTGAAAGACTGAGCATCACAAACCCCATAAAGAAATAAGGATGAACACAGGTTACCTGAAAGACTGAGCATCACAAACCCCATAAAGAAATAAGGATGAACTCAGGTTACCTGAAAGACTGGGCATCACTAACCCCGTAAAGAAATAACGATGAACTCAGGTTACCTGAAAGACTGAGCATCACAAACCCCATAAAGAAATAAGGATGAACTCAGGTTACCTGAAAGACTGGGCATCACTAACCCCGTAAAGAAATAACGATGAACTCAGGTTACCTGAAAGACTGAGCATCACAAACCCCATAAAGAAATAAGGATGAACTCAGGTTACCTGAAAGACTGAGCATCACAAACCCCATTAAGAAATAAGGATGAACTCAGGTTACCTGAAAGACTGAGCATCACAAACCCCATAAAGAAATAAGGATGAACTCAGGTTACCTGAAAGACTGAGCATCACAAACCCCATAAAGAAATAAGGATGAACTCAAGTTACCTGAAAGACTGAGCATCACTAACCCCATAAAGAAATAAGGATGAACTCAGGTTACCTGAAAGACTGAGCATCACAAACCCCATAAAGAAATAAGGATGAACTCAGGTTACCTGAAAGACTGAGCATCACAAACCCCATAAAGAAATAAGGATGAACTCAGGTTACCTGAAAGACTGAGCATCACAAACCCCATAACAAAATAAGGATGAACTCAGGTTACCTGAAAGACTGAGCATCACTAACCCCATGACAAAATAAGGATGAACTCAGGTTACCTGAAAGACTGAGCATCACAAACCCCATAAAGAAATAAGGATGAACTCAAGTTACCTGAAAGACTGAGCATCACAAACCTCATAACAAAATAAGGATGAACTCAGGTTACCTGAAAGACTGAGCATCACAAACCCCATTAAGAAATAAGGATGAACTCAGGTTACCTGAAAGACGGAGCATCACTAACCCCGTAACAAAATAAGGATGAACTCAGGTTACCTGAAAGACTGAGCATCACAAACCTCATAACAAAATAAGGATGAACTCAGGTTACCAGAAAGACTGAGCATCACAAACCCTGTAAAGAAATAAGGATGAACTCAGGTTACCTGAAAGACTGAGCATCACAAACCCCATAACAAAATAAGGATGAACTCAGGTTACCTGAAAGACTGGGCATCACAAACCCCATAAAGAAATAAGGATGAACTCAGGTTACCTGAAAGACGGAGCATCACAAACCCCATAAAGAAATAAGGATGAACTCAGGTTACCTGAAAGACTGAGCATCAGCTACCCCATAAAGAAATAAGGATGAACTCAGGTTACCTGAAAGACTGAGCATCACAAACCCCATAAAGAAATAAGGATGAACTCAGGTTACCTGAAAGACTGGGCATCACTAACCCCGTAAAGAAATAACGATGAACTCAGGTTACCTGAAAGACTGAGCATCACAAACCCCATAAAGAAATAAGGATGAACTCAGGTTACCTGAAAGACTGGGCATCACTAACCCCCTAAAGAAATAACGATGAACTCAGGTTACCTGAAAGACTGAGCATCACAAACCCCATAAAGAAATAAGGATGAACTCAGGTTACCTGAAAGACTGAGCATCACAAACCCCATTAAGAAATAAGGATGAACTCAGGTTACCTGAAAGACTGAGCATCACAAACCCCATAAAGAAATAAGGATGAACTCAGGTTACCTGAAAGACTGAGCATCACAAACCCCATAAAGAAATAAGGATGAACTCAAGTTACCTGAAAGACTGAGCATCACTAACCCCATAAAGAAATAAGGATGAACTCAGGTTACCTGAAAGACTGAGCATCACAAACCCCATAAAGAAATAAGGATGAACTCAGGTTACCTGAAAGACTGAGCATCACAAACCCCATAAAGAAATAAGGATGAACTCAGGTTACCTGAAAGACTGAGCATCACAAACCCCATAACAAAATAAGGATGAACTCAGGTTACCTGAAAGACTGAGCATCACTAACCCCATGACAAAATAAGGATGAACTCAGGTTACCTGAAAGACTGAGCATCACAAACCCCATAAAGAAATAAGGATGAACTCAAGTTACCTGAAAGACTGAGCATCACAAACCTCATAACAAAATAAGGATGAACTCAGGTTACCTGAAAGACTGAGCATCACAAACCCCATTAAGAAATAAGGATGAACTCAGGTTACCTGAAAGACGGAGCATCACTAACCCCGTAACAAAATAAGGATGAACTCAGGTTACCTGAAAGACTGAGCATCACAAACCTCATAACAAAATAAGGATGAACTCAGGTTACCAGAAAGACTGAGCATCACAAACCCTGTAAAGAAATAAGGATGAACTCAGGTTACCTGAAAGACTGAGCATCACAAACCCCATAACAAAATAAGGATGAACTCAGGTTACCTGAAAGACTGGGCATCACAAACCCCATAAAGAAATAAGGATGAACTCAGGTTACCTGAAAGACGGAGCATCACAAACCCCATAAAGAAATAAGGATGAACTCAGGTTACCAGAAAGACTGGGCATCACAAACCCCATAAAGAAATAAGGATGAACTCAGGTTACCTGAAAGACTGAGCATCACAAACCCCATAACAAAATAAGGATGAACTCAGGTTACCTGAAAGACTGAGCATCACTAACCCCATAAAGAAATAAGGATGAACTCAGGTTACCTGAAAGACTGAGCATCAGCTACCCCATAAAGAAATAAGGATGAACTCAGGTTACCTGAAAGACTGAGCATCACAAACCCCATAAAGAAATAAGGATGAACTCAGGTTACCTGAAAGACTGAGCATCACTAACCCCATAAAGAAATAAGGATGAACTCAGATTACCTGAAAGACTGAGCATCACAAACCCCATAACAAAATAAGGATGAACTCAGGTTACCTGAAAGACTGAGCATCACAAACCCTGTAAAGAAATAAGGATGAACTCAGGTTACCTGAAAGACTGAGCATCACAAACCCCATAAAGAAATAAGGATGAACTCAGGTTACCTGAAAGACTGAGCATCACTAACCCCGTAAAGAAATAACGATGAACTCAGGTTACCTGAAAGACTGAGCATCACAAACCCCATAAAGAAATAAGGATGAACTCAGGTTACCTGAAAGACTGAGCATCACAAACCCCATAACAAAATAAGGATGAACTCAGGTTACCTGAAAGACTGAGCATCACAAACCCCATAAAGAAATAAGGATGAACTCAGGTTACCTGAAAGACTGAGCATCACAAACCCCATTAAGAAATAAGGATGAACTCAGGTTACCTGAAAGACTGAGCATCACAAACCCCATAACAAAATAAGGATGAACTCAGGTTACCTGAAAGACTGAGCATCACTAACCCCATAAAGAAATAAGGATGAACTCAAGTTACCTGAAAGACTGAACATCACAAACCTCATAACAAAATAAGGATGAACTCAGGTTACCTGAAAGACTGAGCATCACAAACCCCATTAAGAAATAAGGATGAACTCAGGTTACCTGAAAGACTGAGCATCACTAACCCCATAAAGAAATAAGGATGAACTCAAGTTACGTGAAAGACTGAGCATCACAAACCCCATAAAGAAATAAGGATGAACTCAGGTTACCTGAAAGACTGAGCATCACAAACCTCATAACAAAATAAGGATGAACTCAGGTTACCTGAAAGACTGAGCATCACAAACCTCATAACAAAATAAGGATGAACTCAGGTTACCTGAAAGACTGAGCATCACAAACCCCATAAAGAAATAAGGATGAACTCAAGTTACCTGAAAGACTGAGCATCACAAACCTCATAACAAAATAAGGATGAACTCAGGTTACCTGAAAGACTGAGCATCACAAACCCCATAAAGAAATAAGGATGAACTCAGGTTACCTGAAAGACTGGGCATCACAAACCCCATAAAGAAATAAGGATGAACTCAGGTTACCTGAAAGACTGACCATCACAAACCCCGTAACAAAATAAGGATGAACTCAGGTTACCTGAAAGGGTAAGGAGTAAGTAAGACATTAGTGGTGCCTGTCATGTTAATTTAATACTTTTAAGTTATACTTTCAGACATGGTGGTTTTCATTGCAATAAGGAATATATTAAGTAATTGTTTAAAGCTTCTATTTTTAATATCAAGTATGGTTCTTAATAGTTTATAATATAATGCTGGGCCGTCATAGTCGTGACCGTATGGTAGTTGGATTTACAACTACCTGTGCAATCAGTGCCTATCACCACCAAAGACGTGAGTTCAAAACTCGTTTCGTGGCGAGACGTACTTGATACAACATAATGAGATAAAGTTTGTCAGTGACTTGCAACAAGTCTGTATTTTTTCTGGATACTCTGATTTCCTCCACCAATAAAACTGACCACCACGATATAACTGAAATATTGCTGAAAGTGGCGTTGAACACCATAAACCATTTAATATAATGAATATTTATTTTTCTTTTGCAGTCGTTATTTTCTACAGCAGCCTTTGGTTTGAGTGGTAAATATTTTGCATTTTACGAGGAGGAAGGAGTGGGAGTGCAGTGGAATAACATTCACCTGTCACCTGTAGAGAATGACCAGTATAGTCTACTGACCTCCGTGTTAATGATGATCTTAGACACGTTTATATATACACTTCTAGCTTGGTACATAGAGAATGTATATCCAGGTACGTCAGCTTTAGTATCTTATGTACCCAGGTACGTCAGCTTTAGTATCTTATGTACCCAGGTACGTCAGCTTTAGTATCTTATGTACCCAGGTACGTCAGCTTTAGTATCTTATGTACCCAGGTACGTCAGCTTTAATATCTTGTGTACCCAGGTACGTCAGCTTTAATATCTTATGTACCCAGGTACGTCAGCTTTAGTATCTTATGTACCCAGGTACGTCAGCTTTAGTATCTTATGTACCCAGGTACGTCAGCTTTAGTATCTTATGTACCCAGGTACGTCAGCTTTAGTATCTTATGTACCCAGGTACGTCAGCTTTAGTATCTTATGTACCCAGGTACGTCAGCTTTAATATCTTATGTACCCAGGTACGTCAGCTTTAATATCTTATGTACCCAGGTACGTCAGCTTTAGTATCTTATGTACCCAGGTACGTCAGCTTTAGTATCTTATGTACCCAGGTACGTCAGCTTTAATATCTTATGTACCCAGGTACGTCAGCTTTAGTATCTTATGTACCCAGGTACGTCAGCTTTAGTATCTTATGTACCCAGGTACGTCAGCTTTAGTATCTTATGTACCCAGGTACGTCAGCTTTGATATCTTATGTACCCAGGTACGTCAGCTTTAGTATCTTATGTACCCAGGTACGTCAGCTTTAGTATCTTTTTTATTTATTTTTTTTTTTTATTTTTTTTTTTTCATAATACTTTATTGTTTGACTCGCCTGTTAACAAAACACCTTAGATGCCCAGGTAAGCAAAAATAATCTAAAAGTAGAAATAAAATGAAATTGTTAAATAATTTAACACTTACAGATATTAGAGGCAAAATTATTAATACAAAAGACGTGAAGATTAAAATTATACAAAAAATATTGAATAAAAAATCAATACCAAAATGTCAAGATAAATGGAATAATGTTTATAATGAAGAATTTCACTGGCCAAAAATTTGGAATAATCTTAAAAGACTGGACATCAGTAATAAAATTAAAGAATTCCAATGGAAATGCAACCATAACATTATTTACACCGAAAGTACTTAGAAAAATGAACCTATCCAATGGAAGATGTCACCTTTGTAAAGAATCGAACATTCAAGAAGATCTCCAACATTTGTTTTTTTAAATGCATTATATCTAACCGATTCATATCAAACATCACAATTTTAATAAACACTTTAAATGTGGGAATTGTTAATTTAAATGAGAAAAATATGATGTTTGGGTTCAATATGGGGGGTAAACATGAACTTCTATTAAATACATTAATTTTTATATCTAAGTGGTCTATTTGGAAGGCAAGAAACAAAGTTAAATATGACAAAATTCATATCAATCAGAATGTACTTTGTAATATATGGAAACAGACTTTAAAATTTGAACTAAAAATGTTGCTAACGGCCAATTGTAATGATACAATAGATAAAGCCAAAATCTTGACAATTCTATCAGTGATTAGTAAGTAGCTATAATATATGAGTACAATGCATGTATGTAAATGTTATAGAAAATTATGTTGAAGCTATCATAAAATTCCGATATAGATTGGCTTACATGTTTATTTTATTATTGATAAATTTAGTTGTATTTTTGAAATGGGATCATGTGGACTCTAATAAATCTCTTATTAACCCTGGATAAGAGATCTATTGTAAAACAGGGAACCTTAGCTTTAGTATCTTATGTACCCAGGTACGTCAGCTTTAGTATCTTATGTACCCAGATACGTCAGCTTTAGTATCTTATGTACCCAGATACGTCAGCTGTAGTATCTTATGTACCCAGGTACGTCAGCTTTAGTATCTTATGTACCCAGGTATGTCAGCTTTAGTATCTTATGTACCCAGGTACGTCAGCTTTAGTATCTTATGTACCCAGGTACGTCAGCTTTAGTATCTTATGTACCCAGGTACGTCAGCTTTAGTATCTTATGTATCCAGGTACGTCAGCTTTAGTATCTTATGTACCCAGGTACGTCAGCTTTAGTATCTTATGTATCCAGGTACGTCAGCTTTAGTATCTTATATACCCAGGTACGTCAGCTTTAGTATCTTATGTACCCAGGTACGTCAGTTTTAGTATCTTGTGTACCCAGGTAAGTCAGTTTTAGTATCTTGTGTACCCAGGTACGTCAGTTTTAGTATCTTGTGTACCCAGGTACGTCAGTTTTAGTATCTTGTGTACCCAGGTACGTCAGCTTTAGTATCTTATGTATCCAGGTACGTCAGCTTTAGTATCTTATATACCCAGGTACGTCAGCTTTAGTATCTTATGTACCCAGGTACGTCAGTTTTAGTATCTTGTGTACCCAGGTACGTCAGTTTTAGTATCTTATGTACCCAGGTACGTCAGTTTTAGTATCTTATGTACCCAGGTACGTCAGTTTTAGTATCTTATGTACCCAGGTAAGTCAGCTTTAGTATCTTATGTACCCAGGTACGTCAGCTTTAGTATCTTATGTACCCAGGTACGTCAGCTTTAGTATCTTATGTACCCAGGTACGTCAGCTTTAGTATCTTATGTACCCAGGTACGTCAGCTTTAGTATCTTATGTATCCAGGTACATCAGCTTTAGTATCTTATGTACCCAGGTACGTTAGCTTTAGTATCTTATGTACTCAGGTACGTCAGCTTTAGTATCTTATGTACCCAGGTACGTCAGCTTTAGTATCTTATGTACCCAGGTACGTCAGCTTTAGTATCTTATGTACCCAGGTACGTCAGCTTTAGTATCTTATGTACCCAGGTACGTCAGCTTTATTATCTTATGTACCCAGGTACGTCAGCTTTAGTATCTTATGTATCCAGGTACGTCAGCTTTAGTATCTTATGTACCCAGGTATGTCAGCTTTAGTATCTTATGTATCCAGGTACGTCAGCTTTAGTATCTTATGTACCCAGGTACGTCAGCTTTAGTATCTTATGTACCCAGGTATGTCAGCTTTAGTATCTTATGTACCCAGGTACGTCAGTTTTAGTATCTTATGTACCCAGGTACGTCAGTTTTAGTATCTTATGTACCCAGGTACGTCAGTTTTAGTATCTTATGTACCCAGGTACGTCAGTTTTAGTATCTTATGTACCCAGGTACGTCAGCTTTAGTATCTTATGTACCCAGGTATGTCAGCTTTAGTATCTTATGTACCCAGGTACGTCAGCTTTAGTATCTTATGTACCCAGGTATGTCAGCTTTAGTATCTTATGTATCCAGGTACGTCAACTTTAGTATCTTATGTACCCAGGTACGTCAGCTTTAGTATCTTATGTATCCAGGTACGTCAGCTTTAGTATCTTATGTACCCAGGTACGTCAGCTTTAATATCTTATGTACCCAGGTACGTCAGTTTTAGTATCTTATGTACCCAGGTACGTCAGTTTTAGTATCTTATGTACCCAGGTACGTCAGTTTTAGTATCTTATGTACCCAGGTACGTCAGCTTTAGTATCTTATGTACCCAGGTACGTCAGCTTTAGTATCTTATGTACCCAGGTACGTCAGTTTTAGTATCTTATGTACCCAGGTACGTCAGTTTTAGTATCTTATGTACCCAGGTACGTCAGTTTTAGTATCTTATGTACCCAGGTACGTCAGTTTTAGTATCTTATGTACCCAGGTATGTCAGCTTTAGTATCTTATGTACTCGGGTACGTCAGCTTTAGTATCTTATGTACCCAGGTACGTCAGCTTTATTATCTTATGTTCCCAGGTACGTCAGCTTTAGTATCTTATGTTCCCAGGTACGTCAGCTTTAGTATCTTATGTACCCAGGTACGTCAGCTTTAGTATCTTATGTACCCAGGTACGTCAGCTTTAGTATCTTATGTACCCAGGTACGTCAGTTTTAGTATCTTATGTACCCAGGTACGTCAGCTTTAGTATCTTATGTATCCAGGTACGTCAGCTTTAGTATCTCATGCTAAGAAATACGTAGAATAAAATGAAAATAAAAAAAAGACCACATTGTTGGAACAATGAAATAAAAAAAATTCACAGTAATGAAATTAGTAATGTAACTCTCAGTCTTGTCCAAATCTCATATCACCAAAGTTTTTGTTTAAATCTTGTCAATATCACCCATGTGTTCCAGGGGCCGTCCTGGCCGTGATCATATGGTAATTGGATTTACACCTACGTATGCAATCAGTATGTATCACCACTGACGAGATTAGTTCGAATCTTGACCAGGGCGTGGTGTACAACATTATGTGATAAAGTTTGTCAGTTACCTGCGATAGGTCAGTGGTTTTCTCCGGGTCCTCCGGTTTCCTCCAACATAAAACTGACTGCCACGATATTACCGAAATATAGTTGAAAGTGGCATTGAACAAACAAACAAACAAACGAAGCCATTCGTTCTTACAGCAAATGAAAGAAAAATATTCAGGGTTTTAGTGGGAAAGGAATCACTAATAATTAAATGAACACATTTTTTAAGCAAAGTAATTGAAAATAAAATGAGTCAATCAGCTAGAATATGAAGGTGTATGGAGGGGGAGGGGTCCTCTTTCTTCAACAGTTAACGCCCATCTCTGGATGAAACATGAAGTGCTGATTTAGACATATAGTATTTAGGAATTTTCTATTTTTCAGGACAATATAGTCTATCTAAGCCGTGGTATTTTGCCTGTACTAAGTAATTTTCTATTTATCTGGACAATATGGTCTACCTAAGCCATGGTATTTTGCCTGTACTAAGTAATTTTCTATTTTTCAGGACAATATGGTCTACCTAAGCCGTGGTATTTTGCCTGTACTAAGTAATTTTCTATTTTTCAGGACAATATGGTCTACCTAAGCCATGGTATTTTGCCTGTACTAAGTAATTTTCTATTTTTCTGGACAATATGGTCTACCTAAGCCGTGGTATTTTGCCTGTACTAAGTACTTTTCTATTTTTCAGGACAATATGGTCTACCTAAGCCGTGGTATTTTGCCTGTACTAAGTAATTTTCTATTTTTCAGGACAATATGGTCTACCTAAGCCGTGGTATTTTGCCTGTACTAAGTAATTTTCTATTTTTCAGGACAATATGGTCTACCTAAGCCATGGTATTTTGCCTGTACTAAGTAATTTTCTATTTTTCTGGACAATATGGTCTACCTAAGCCGTGGTATTTTGCCTGTAATAAGTAATTTTCTATTTTTCAGGACAATATGGTCTACCTAAAGCCATGGTATTTTGCCTGTACTAAGTAATTTTCTATTTTTCAGGACAATATGGTCTACCAAAGCCGTGGTTTTTTGCCTGTACTAAGACATACTGGTTTGGAGGTAACATGAGGGTATCAGAGATTGATTGTTCATGGCGACAGTGTTTTAAACAAGATCCAGCATATCTATCTATTATAGAGGAAGATCAGGCGTGTGCCATGGAACACAGAAACCCTGGTTTGTTATACAGTTACATGTTTTATGTTTAAATAACCTCAACTCTTACCCTAACCCTAACCCTTGTGCCATGGAACACAGAAACCCTGGTTTGTTATACATTTACATGTTCTATGTTTAAATAACCTCAACCCTTACCCTAACCCTAACCCTTGTGCCATGGAACACAGAAACCCTGGTTTGTTATACATTTACATGTTCTATGTTTAAATAACCTCAACCCTTACCCTAACCCTAACCCTTGTGCCATGGAACACAGAAACCCTGGTTTGTTATACATTTACATGTTCTATGTTTAAATAACCTCAACCCTTACCCTAACCCTAACCCTTGTGCCATGGAACACAGAAACCCTGGTTTGTTATACAGTTACATGTTTTATGTTTAAATAACCTCAACTCTTACCCTAACCCTAACCCTTGTGCCATGGAACACAGAAACCCTGGTTTGTTATACAGTTACATGTTCTATGTTTAAATAACCTCAACCCTTACCCTAACCCTAACCCTTGTGCCATGGAACACAGAAACCCTGGTTTGTTATACATTTACATGTTCTATGTTTAAATAACCTCAACCCTTACCCTAACCCTAACCCTTGTGCCATGGAACACAGAAACCCTGGTTTGTTATACATTTACATGTTCTATGTTTAAATAACCTCAACCCTTACCCTAACCCTAACCCTTGTGCCATGGAACACAGAAACCCTGGTTTGTTATACAGTTACATGTTTTATGTTTAAATAACCTCAACTCTTACCCTAACCCTAACCCTTGTGCCATGGAACACAGAAACCCTGGTTTGTTATACATTTACATGTTCTATGTTTAAATAACCTCAACCCTTACCCTAACCCTAACCCTTGTGCCATGGAACACAGAAACCCTGGTTTGTTATACAGTTACATGTTCTATGTTTAAATAACCTCAACCCTTACCCTAACCCTAACCCTTGTGCCATGGAACACAGAAACCCTGGTTTGTTATACATTTACATGTTCTATGTTTAAATAACCTCAACTCTTACCCTAACCCTAACCCTTGTGCCATGGAACACAGAAACCCTGGTTTGTTATACATTTACATGTTCTATGTTTAAATAACCTCAACCCTTACCCTAACCCTAACCCCTGTGCCATGGAACACAGAAACCCTGGTTTGTTATACATTTACATGTTCTATGTTTAAATAACCTCAACCCTTACCCTAACCCTAACCCTTGTGCCATGGAACACAGAAACCCTGGTTTGTTATACATTTACATGTTCTATGTTTAAATAACCTCAACCCTTACCCTAACCCTAACCCTTGTGCCATGGAACACAGAAACCCTGGTTTGTTATACAGTTACATGTTTTATGTTTAAATAACCTCAACTCTTACCCTAACCCTAACCCTTGTGCCATGGAACACAGAAACCCTGGTTTGTTATACATTTACATGTTCTATGTTTAAATAACCTCAACCCTTACCCTAACCCTAACCCTTGTGCCATGGAACACAGAAACCCTGGTTTGTTATACAGTTACATGTTCTATGTTTAAATAACCTCAACCCTTACCCTAACCCTAACCCTTGTGCCATGGAACACAGAAACCCTGGTTTGTTATACATTTACATGTTCTATGTTTAAATAACCTCAACTCTTACCCTAACCCTAACCCTTGTGCCATGGAACACAGAAACCCTGGTTTGTTATACATTTACATGTTCTATGTTTAAATAACCTCAACCCTTACCCTAACCCTAACCCCTGTGCCATGGAACACAGAAACCCTGGTTTGTTATACATTTACATGTTCTATGTTTAAATAACCTCAACCCTTACCCTAACCCTAACCCTTGTGCCATGGAACACAGAAACCCTGGTTTGTTATACATTTACATGTTCTATGTTTAAATAACCTCAACCCATACCCTAACCCTAACCCTTGTGCCATGGAACACAGAAACCCTGGTTTGTTATACATTTACATGTTCTATGTTTAAATAACCTCAACCCTTACCCTAACCCTAACCCTTGTGCCATGGAACACAGAAACCCTGGTTTGTTATACAGTTACATTTTCTATGTTTAAATAACCTCAACTCTTACCCTAACCCTAACCCTTGTGCCATGGAACACAGAAACCCTGGTTTGTTATACAGTTACATGTTCTATGTTTAAATAACATCAACTCTTACCCTAACCCTAACCCTTGTGCCATGGAACACAGAAACCCTGGTTTGTTATACAGTTACATGTTCTATGTTTAAATAACATCAACTCTTACCCTAACCCTAACCCTTGTGCCATGGAACACAGAAACCCTGGTTTGTTATACAGTTACATGTTCTATGTTTAAATAACATCAACTCTTACCCTAACCCTAACCCTTGTGCCATGGAACACAGAAACCCTGGTTTGTTATACAGTTACATGTTCTATGTTTAAATAACCTCAACTCTTACCCTAACCCTAACCCTTGTGCCATGGAACATAGAAACCCTGGTTTGTTATACATTTACATGTTCTATGTTTAAATAACCCCAACCCTTACCCTAACCCTAACCCTTGTGCCATGGAACACAGAAACCCTGGTTTGTTATACATTTACATGTTCTATGTTTAAATAACCTCAACCCTTACCCTAACCCTAACCCTTGTGCCATGGAACACAGAAACCCTGGTTTGTTATACATTTACATGTTCTATGTTTAAATAACCTCAACCCTTACCCTAACCCTAACCCTTGTGCCATGGAACACAGAAACCCTGGTTTGTTATACATTTACATGTTCTATGTTTAAATAACCTCAACTCTTACCCTAACCCTAACCCTTGTGCCATGGAACACAGAAACCCTGGTTTGTTATACATTTACATGTTCTATGTTTAAATAACCTCAACCCTTACCCTAACCCTAACCCTTGTGCCATGGAACACAGAAACCCTGGTTTGTTATACATTTACATGTTCTATGTTTAAATAACCTCAACCCTTACCCTAACCCTAACCCTTGTGCCATGGAACACAGAAACCCTGGTTTGTTATACATTTACATGTTCTATGTTTAAATAACCTCAACCCTTACCCTAACCCTAACCCTTGTGCCATGGAACACAGAAACCCTGGTTTGTTATACATTTACATGTTCTATGTTTAAATAACCTCAACTCTTACCCTAACCCTAACCCTTGTGCCATGGAACACAGAAACCCTGGTTTGTTATACAGTTACATGTTCTATGTTTAAATAACCTCAACTCTTACCCTAACCCTAACCCTTGTGCCATGGAACACAGAAACCCTGGTTTGTTATACATTTACATGTTCTATGTTTAAATAACCTCAACTCTTACCCTAACCCTAACCCTTGTGCCATGGAACACAGAAACCCTGGTTTGTTATACAGTTACATGTTCTATGTTTAAATAACCTCAACTCTTACCCTAACCCTAACCCTTGTGCCATGGAACACAGAAACCCTGGTTTGTTATACATTTACATGTTCTATGTTTAAATAACCTCAACCCTTACCCTAACCCTAACCCTTGTGCCATGGAACACAGAAACCCTGGTTTGTTATACAGTTACATGTTCTATGTTTAAATAACCTCAACCCTTACCCTAACCCTAACCCTTGTGCCATGGAACACAGAAACCCTGGTTTGTTATACATTTACATGTTCTATGTTTAAATAACCTCAACTCTTACCCTAACCCTAACCCTTGTGCCATGGAACACAGAAACCCTGGTTTGTTATACAGTTACATGTTTTATGTTTAAATAACCTCAACCCTTACCCTAACCCTAACCCTTGTGCCATGGAACACAGAAACCCTGGTTTGTTATACAGTTACATGTTCTATGTTTAAATAACCTCAACTCTTACCCTAACCCTAACCCTTGTGCCATGGAACACAGAAACCCTGGTTTGTTATACATTTACATGTTCTATGTTTAAATAACCTCAACCCTTACCCTAACCCTAACCCTTGTGCCATGGAACACAGAAACCCTGGTTTGTTATACATTTACATGTTCTATGTTTAAATAACCTCAACTCTTACCCTAATCCTAACCCTTGTGCCATGGAACACAGAAACCCTGGTTTGTTATACAGTTACATGTTCTATGTTTAAATAACCTCAACTCTTACCCTAACCCTAACCCTTGTGCCATGGAACATAGAAACCCTGGTTTGTTATACATTTACATGTTCTATGTTTAAATAACCTCAACTCTTACCCTAATCCTAACCCTTGTGCCATGGAACACAGAAACCCTGGTTTGTTATACAGTTACATGTTCTATGTTTAAATAACCTCAACTCTTACCCTAACCCTAACCCTTGTGCCATGGAACACAGAAACCCTGGTTTGTTATACATTTACATGTTCTATGTTTAAATAACCTCAACTCTTACCCTAACCCTAACCCTTGTGCCATGGAACACAGAAACCCTGGTTTGTTATACATTTACATGTTCTATGTTTAAATAACCTCAACTCTTACCCTAATCCTAACCCTTGTGCCATGGAACACAGAAACCCTGGTTTGTTATACATTTACATGTTCTATGTTTAAATAACCTCAACCCTTACCCTAACCCTAACCCTTGTGCCATGGAACACAGAAACCCTGGTTTGTTATACATTTACATGTTCTATGTTTAAATAACCTCAACTCTTACCCTAATCCTAACCCTTGTGCCATGGAACACAGAAACCCTGGTTTGTTATACATTTACATGTTCTATGTTTAAATAACCTCAACCCTTACCCTAACCCTAACCCTTGTGCCATGGAACACAGAAACCCTGGTTTGTTATACATTTACATGTTCTATGTTTAAATAACCTCAACCCTTACCCTAACCCTAACCCTTGTGCCATGGAACACAGAAACCCTGGTTTGTTATACATTTACATGTTCTATGTTTAAATAACCTCAACCCTTACCCTAACCCTAACCCTTGTGCCATGGAACACAGAAACCCTGGTTTGTTATACATTTACATGTTCTATGTTTAAATAACCTCAACTCTTACCCTAACCCTAACCCTTGTGCCATGGAACACAGAAACCCTGGTTTGTTATACAGTTACATGTTCTATGTTTAAATAACCTCAACTCTTACCCTAACCCTAACCCTTGTGCCATGGAACACAGAAACCCTGGTTTGTTATACATTTACATGTTCTATGTTTAAATAACCTCAACTCTTACCCTAACCCTAACCCTTGTGCCATGGAACACAGAAACCCTGGTTTGTTATACAGTTACATGTTCTATGTTTAAATAACCTCAACTCTTACCCTAACCCTAACCCTTGTGCCATGGAACACAGAAACCCTGGTTTGTTATACATTTACATGTTCTATGTTTAAATAACCTCAACCCTTACCCTAACCCTAACCCTTGTGCCATGGAACACAGAAACCCTGGTTTGTTATACATTTACATGTTCTATGTTTAAATAACCTCAACTCTTACCCTAACCCTAACCCTTGTGCCATGGAACACAGAAACCCTGGTTTGTTATACATTTACATGTTCTATGTTTAAATAACCTCAACCCTTACCCTAACCCTAGCCCTTGTGCCATGGAACACAGAAACCCTGGTTTGTTATACATTTACATGTTCTATGTTTAAATAACCTCAACTCTTACCCTAATCCTAACCCTTGTGCCATGGAACACAGAAACCCTGGTTTGTTATACATTTACATGTTCTATGTTTAAATAACCTCAACCCTTACCCTAACCCTAACCCTTGTGCCATGGAACACAGAAACCCTGGTTTGTTATACATTTACATGTTCTATGTTTAAATAACCTCAACTCTTACCCTAACCCTAACCCTTGTGCCATGGAACACAGAAACCCAGGTTTGTTATACATTTACATGTTCTATGTTTAAATAACCTCAACTCTTACCCTAACCCTAACCCTTGTGCCATGGAACACAGAAACCCTGGTTTGTTATACATTTACATGTTCTATGTTTAAATAACCTCAACTCTTACCCTAACCCTAACCCTTGTGCCATGGAACACAGAAACCCTGGTTTGTTATACATTTACATGTTCTATGTTTAAATAACCTCAACTCTTACCCTAATCCTAACCCTTGTGCCATGGAACACAGAAACCCTGGTTTGTTATACATTTACATGTTCTATGTTTAAATAACCTCAACTCTTACCCTAACCCTAACCCTTGTGCCATGGAACACAGAAACCCTGGTTTGTTATACATTTACATGTTCTATGTTTAAATAACCTCAACCCTTACCCTAACCCTAACCCTTGTGCCATGGAACACAGAAACCCTGGTTTGTTATACATTTACATGTTCTATGTTTAAATAACCTCAACTCTTACCCTAACCCTAACCCTTGTGCCATGGAACACAGAAACCCTGGTTTGTTATACATTTACATGTTCTATGTTTAAATAACCTCAACCCTTACCCTAACCCTAACCCTTGTGCCATGGAACACAGAAACCCTGGTTTGTTATACATTTACATGTTCTATGTTTAAATAACCTCAACCCTTACCCTAACCCTAACCCTTGTGGCATGGAACACAGAAACCCTGGTTTGTTATACATTTACATGTTCTATGTTTAAATAACCTCAACCCTTACGCTAACCCTAACCCTTGTGCCATGGAACACAGAAACCCTGGTTTGTTATACATTTACATGTTCTATGTTTAAATAACCTCAACCCTTACCCTAACCCTAACCCTTGTGCCATGGAACACAGAAACCCTGGTTTGTTATACATTTACATGTTCTATGTTTAAATAACCTCAACTCTTACCCTAACCCTAACCCTTGTGCCATGGAACACAGAAACCCTGGTTTGTTATACATTTACATGTTCTATGTTTAAATAACCTCAACCCTTACCCTAACCCTAACCCTTGTGCCATGGAACACAGAAACCCTGGTTTGTTATACATTTACATGTTCTATGTTTAAATAACCTCAACTCTTACCCTAACCCTAACCCTTGTGCCATGGAACACAGAAACCCTGGTTTGTTATACATTTACATGTTCTATGTTTAAATAACCTCAACCCTTGTGCCATGGAACACAGAAACCCTGGTTTGTTATACATTTACATGTTCTATGTTTAAATAACCTCAACCCTTACCCTAACCCTAACCCTTGTGCCATGGAACACAGAAACCCTGGTTTGTTATACATTTACATGTTCTATGTTTAAATAACCTCAACTCTTACCCTAATCCTAACCCTTGTGCCATGGAACACAGAAACCCTGGTTTGTTATACATTTACATGTTCTATGTTTAAATAACCTCAACCCTTACCCTAACCCTAACCCTTGTGCCATGGAACACAGAAACCCTGGTTTGTTATACATTTACATGTTCTATGTTTAAATAACCTCAACCCTTACCCTAACCCTAACCCTTGTGCCATGGAACACAGAAACCCTGGTTTGTTATACATTTACATGTTCTATGTTTAAATAACCTCAACCCTTACCCTAACCCTAACCCTTGTGCCATGGAACACAGAAACCCTGGTTTGTTATACATTTACATGTTCTATGTTTAAATAACCTCAACTCTTACCCTAACCCTAACCCTTGTGCCATGGAACACAGAAACCCTGGTTTGTTATACAGTTACATGTTCTATGTTTAAATAACCTCAACTCTTACCCTAACCCTAACCCTTGTGCCATGGAACACAGAAACCCTGGTTTGTTATACATTTACATGTTCTATGTTTAAATAACCTCAACTCTTACCCTAACCCTAACCCTTGTGCCATGGAACACAGAAACCCTGGTTTGTTATACAGTTACATGTTCTATGTTTAAATAACCTCAACTCTTACCCTAACCCTAACCCTTGTGCCATGGAACACAGAAACCCTGGTTTGTTATACATTTACATGTTCTATGTTTAAATAACCTCAACCCTTACCCTAACCCTAACCCTTGTGCCATGGAACACAGAAACCCTGGTTTGTTATACATTTACATGTTCTATGTTTAAATAACCTCAACTCTTACCCTAACCCTAACCCTTGTGCCATGGAACACAGAAACCCTGGTTTGTTATACATTTACATGTTCTATGTTTAAATAACCTCAACCCTTACCCTAACCCTAACCCTTGTGCCATGGAACACAGAAACCCTGGTTTGTTATACATTTACATGTTCTATGTTTAAATAACCTCAACTCTTACCCTAATCCTAACCCTTGTGCCATGGAACACAGAAACCCTGGTTTGTTATACATTTACATGTTCTATGTTTAAATAACCTCAACCCTTACCCTAACCCTAACCCTTGTGCCATGGAACACAGAAACCCTGGTTTGTTATACATTTACATGTTCTATGTTTAAATAACCTCAACTCTTACCCTAACCCTAACCCTTGTGCCATGGAACACAGAAACCCAGGTTTGTTATACATTTACATGTTCTATGTTTAAATAACCTCAACTCTTACCCTAACCCTAACCCTTGTGCCATGGAACACAGAAACCCTGGTTTGTTATACATTTACATGTTCTATGTTTAAATAACCTCAACTCTTACCCTAACCCTAACCCTTGTGCCATGGAACACAGAAACCCTGGTTTGTTATACATTTACATGTTCTATGTTTAAATAACCTCAACTCTTACCCTAATCCTAACCCTTGTGCCATGGAACACAGAAACCCTGGTTTGTTATACATTTACATGTTCTATGTTTAAATAACCTCAACTCTTACCCTAACCCTAACCCTTGTGCCATGGAACACAGAAACCCTGGTTTGTTATACATTTACATGTTCTATGTTTAAATAACCTCAACCCTTACCCTAACCCTAACCCTTGTGCCATGGAACACAGAAACCCTGGTTTGTTATACATTTACATGTTCTATGTTTAAATAACCTCAACTCTTACCCTAACCCTAACCCTTGTGCCATGGAACACAGAAACCCTGGTTTGTTATACATTTACATGTTCTATGTTTAAATAACCTCAACCCTTACCCTAACCCTAACCCTTGTGCCATGGAACACAGAAACCCTGGTTTGTTATACATTTACATGTTCTATGTTTAAATAACCTCAACCCTTACCCTAACCCTAACCCTTGTGGCATGGAACACAGAAACCCTGGTTTGTTATACATTTACATGTTCTATGTTTAAATAACCTCAACCCTTACCCTAACCCTAACCCTTGTGCCATGGAACACAGAAACCCTGGTTTGTTATACATTTACATGTTCTATGTTTAAATAACCTCAACCCTTACCCTAACCCTAACCCTTGTGCCATGGAACACAGAAACCCTGGTTTGTTATACATTTACATGTTCTATGTTTAAATAACCTCAACTCTTACCCTAACCCTAACCCTTGTGCCATGGAACACAGAAACCCTGGTTTGTTATACATTTACATGTTCTATGTTTAAATAACCTCAACCCTTACCCTAACCCTAACCCTTGTGCCATGGAACACAGAAACCCTGGTTTGTTATACATTTACATGTTCTATGTTTAAATAACCTCAACTCTTACCCTAACCCTAACCCTTGTGCCATGGAACACAGAAACCCTGGTTTGTTATACATTTACATGTTCTATGTTTAAATAACCTCAACCCTTACCCTAACCCTAACCCTTGTGCCATGGAACACAGACACCCTGGTTTGTTATACAGTTACATGTTCTATGTTTAAATAACCTCAACTCTTACCCTAACCCTAACCCTTGTGCCATGGAACACAGACACCCTGGTTTGTTATACAGTTACATGTTCTATGTTTAAATAACCTCAACCCTTACCCTAACCCTAACCCTTGTGCCATGGAACACAGAAACCCTGGTTTGTTATACATTTACATGTTCTATGTTTAAATAACCTCAACCCTTACCCTAACCCTAACCCTTGTGCCATGGAACACAGAAACCCTGGTTTGTTATACATTTACATGTTCTATGTTTAAATAACCTCAACCCTTACCCTAACCCTAACCCTTGTGCCATGGAACACAGACACCCTGGTTTGTTATACATTTACATGTTCTATGTTTAAATAACCTCAACTCTTACCCTAACCCTAACCCTTGTGCCATGGAACACAGACACCCTGGTTTGTTATACAGTTACATGTTCTATGTTTAAAGGCCTGTTTACCCTAACCCTAACCCTTGTGCCATGGAACACAGAAACCCTGGTTTGTTATACATTTACATGTTCTATGTTTAAATAACCTCAACTCTTACCCTAACCCTAACCCTTGTGCCATGGAACACAGAAACCCTATTTTGTTATACATTTACATGTTCTATGTTTAAATAACCTCAACCCTTACCCTAACCCTAACCCTTGTGCCATGGAACACAGAAACCCTGGTTTGTTATACAGTTACATGTTCTATTTTTAAAGGCCTGTTTACCCTAACCCTAACCCTTGTGCCATGGAACACAGACACCCTGGTTTGTTATACAGTTACATGTTCTATGTTTAAAGGCCTGTTTACCCTAACCCTAACCCTTGTGCCATGGAACACAGAAACCCTGGTTTGTTATACAGTTACATGTTCTATGTTTAAAGGCCTGTTTACCCTAACCCTAACCCTTGTGCCATGGAACACAGAAACCCTGGTTTGTTATACAGTTACATGTTCTATGTTTAAATAACCTCAACCCTTACCCTAACCCTATCCCTTGTGCCATGGAACACAGAAACCCTGGTTTGTTATACAGTTACATGTTTTATGTTTAAATAACCTCAACCCTTACCCTAACCCTAACCCTTGTGCCATGGAACACAGAAACCCTGGTTTGTTATACATTTACATGTTCTATGTTTAAATAACCTCAACCCTTACCCTAACCCTAACCCTTGTGCCATGGAACACAGAAACCCTGGTTTGTTATACATTTACATGTTCTATGTTTAAATAACCTCAACCCTTACCCTAACCCTAACCCTTGTGCCATGGAACACAGAAACCCTGGTTTGTTATACAGTTACATGTTCTATGTTTAAAGGCCTGTTTACCCTAACCCTAACCCTTGTGCCATGGAACACAGAAACCCTGGTTTGTTATACAGTTACATGTTCTATGTTTAAAGGCCTGTTTACCCTAACCCTAACCCTTGTGCCATGGAACACAGAAACCCTGGTTTGTTATACAGTTACATGTTCTATGTTTAAAGGCCTGTTTACCCTAACCCTAACCCTTGTGCCATGGAACACAGAAACCCTGTTTTGTTATACATTTACATGTTCTATGTTTAAAGGCCTGTTTAGCCTAACCCTAACCCTTGTGCCATGGAACACAGAAACCCTGGTTTGTTATACAGTTACATGTTCTATGTTTAAAGGCCTGTTTGCCCTAACCATAACCCTTGTGCCATGGAACACAGAAACCCTGGTTTGTTATACATTTACATGTTCTATGTTTAAAGGCCTGTTTACCCTAACCCTAACCCTTGTGCCATGGAACACAGAAACCCTGGTTTTTTATACAGTTACATGTTCTATGTTTAAAGGCCTGTTTACCCTAACCCTAACCCTTGTGCCATGGAACACAGAAACCCTGGTTTGTTATACATTTACATGTTCTATGTTTAAAGGCCTGTTTACCCTAACCCTAACCCTTGTGCCATGGAACACAGAAACCCTGGTTTGTTATACAGTTACATGTTCTATGTTTAAAGGCCTGTTAACCCTAACCCTTGTGCCATGGAACACAGAAACCCTGGTTTGTTATACAGTTACATGTTCTATGTTTAAAGGCCTGTTTACCCTAACCCTAACCCTTGTGCCATGGAACACAGAAACCCTGGTTTGTTATACAGTTACATGTTCTATGTTTAAAGGCCTGTTTACCCTAACCCTAACCCTTGTGCCATGGAACACAGAAACCCTGGTTTGTTATACAGTTACATGTTCTATGTTTAAAGGCCTGTTTACCCTAACCCTAACCCTTGTGCCATGGAACACAGAAACCCTGGTTTGTTATACATTTACATGTTCTATGTTTAAAGGCCTGTTTACCCTAACCCTAACCCTTGTGCCATGGAACACAGAAACCCTGGTTTGTTATACAGTTACATGTTCTATGTTTAAAGGCCTGTTTACCCTAACCCTAACCCTTGTGCCATGGAACACAGAAACCCTGGTTTGTTATACAGTTACATGTTCTATGTTTAAAGGCCTGTTTACCCTAACCCTAACCCTTGTGCCATGGAACACAGAAACCCTGGTTTGTTATACAGTTACATGTTCTATGTTTAAAGGCCTGTTTACCCTAACCCTAACCCTTGTGCCATGGAACACAGAAACCCTGGTTTGTTATACAGTTACATGTTCTATGTTTAAAGGCCTGTTTACCCTAACCCTAACCCTTGTGCCATGGAACACAGAAACCCTGGTTTGTTATACATTTGCATGTTCTATGTTTAAAGGCCTGTTTACCCTAACCCTAACCCTTGTGCCATGGAACACAGAAACCCTGGTTTGTTATACATTTACATGTTCTATGTTTAAAGGCCTGTTTACCCTAACCCTAACCCTTGTGCCATGGAACACAGAAACCCTGGTTTGTTATACATTTACATGTTCTATGTTTAAAGGCCTGTTTACCCTAACCCTAACCCTTGTGCCATGGAACACAGAAACCCTGGTTTGTTATACAGTTACATGTTCTATGTTTAAAGGCCTGTTTACCCTAACCCTAACCCTTGTGCCATGGAACACAGAAACCCTGGTTTGTTATACATTTACATGTTCTATGTTTAAAGGCCTGTTTACCCTAACCCTAACCCTTGTGCCATGGAACACAGAAACCCTGGTTTGTTATACAGTTACATGTTCTATGTTTAAAGGCCTGTTTACCCTAACCCTGTTTACATGATGAAGGTTTTCTTTGACAAAGTTCTTTGATCATTTAAACCTGCTTCAAAAACTTTGTCAAAGAACTTAGATAAACTTTGATGGACTTTGAAGGAATAGAAACCATCCTATTTTTCTAAAGAAAACTTTGACGGACTTTGATGGGAATTGACCAATCTAAACATCTTTCAAATCAAGATCTATGTAAACAAAAACACATGAGTTTGAAAAATGGTGACCGGGAGATCCAGATTTGTGTGGTCAAACAAAACAAACTTTGACAAAGCTTTGATCGTGTAAACAGGCTTTAATGGACCAATAATTTTATTTTAAATTTTCAAGTATAAGTACAAGTAGATGTTAGCAAGTGACTATAATTTGACTTCAATTCATTTGAGTCAGAGAAAATGAGAATTTATTGTTTTTTTCAAAGGAATATTTTAATTTATGTTTTTGTATGAAAAGTTTAGAATAACAAAATTAAAATTTCTAGATTTTATGGGTTTTTTTCACCTTTTTATTACTGGTAAATTTTTGTGTAAAAAAATCACCTTTAAGTAATAAGTTTATCGTTTCTTTTGCAGACTATGAGAGAAGTTTTGAAAGTGAACCAGAACATTTATTGTGTGGAGTTCAGATAGAAAATCTTTCTAAGGTATTATTATTGTTGATGGTGCCACTTTCAACAATATTTCAGTTATATTGTGGCATCAGTTTTATTGGTGGAGGAAACTGGAGGACCCGGGGAAAACCATCGATCTGTTGCAAGTGACTGACAAACTTTATCACATTATGTTGTACACCTCTCTCTGATCGAGATTAGAACTCACAACATCAGTGGTGATAGGCACTGATTGCTTAGGCAGTTGTAATTGCGACTACCATACGATCATGGCAACGACGGCCCCCTAAGGTATTATGAACATTTGAAAATAAAAAAATGTTAACAGCAATGGTAAAAAATGTAACCAAGCACTCGTCTGACAAACCTCAAACTTTAAAACGCATGAATGACAAAGACCATTGCAATAATACAGAATTATAACACAAGTGCTAGGATCCATGAAAGTTATTTTTAGACAATTTCCTGGATTTACTAGAATTGTGATAATAACTGGTTGTATGAGAGATACAGGATTATTAACAGATATATCATTGTATATAACACAGCTATTTATTTATTTATTTAATTTATTTTTTCAGTATTATAGAACTGGTAAAAAGTTAGCTGTGAAAAATTTGAATTTGAATTTCTATGAAGGGCAGATAACTTGTTTTCTTGGACACAATGGAGCTGGAAAAACAACAACAATGTAAGAACAAAAATGTACAGTAGTCTCCCCTTCTTATAAGGCCTCTCATGCCATAGACCACCACGCCATAGACCACACATTTTATATGATTATGAAAAGAATGTTTAAACTAGAGATGGTGAACAATTCCACCAATATCAACAAAGCAAAAAAAATCACCTCTCGCCTCAAGTCGTTGAACATGAAAAGAGCACAATATATGACGTTAAAAATCCTGGATTTGAATAGACACAAAAAAGAGCCAACTCTTGATAATTGAATCTCCAATGGAAATACAGATACAAACAAACAATTAAAAATCTGCACAGATTCACGTCCACTCACATTTTTACCAAAAAATGACATAAGTTTGTAAAATGCTGCTAATTAAACCCCTCCATAAAATAAAATTAAACCCCTCCATATGCTGGAGCCATAAAATGACATTAATAGCAGTATGAAAATATATCAATGAGAGGAGGGATAATCTCTCCCAATGAGAGGAGGGATAATCTTTCCCATTGGAATTCCAACAATTTGATGAAACACTATTGCCACAATGAAGATAACTGTTTAGTTAGCATTTTATGGTTTTTAATGAAATGATTTAACAGATGTTTTGATTTTCACTGAATATTGCTTACAGCAAAAATAACAAAAATAAAATATTGCTTCTTTTACAGTAAATAAATATCTACTGTGTCTATGATTTTTAGATTATATTTTAGGAATGTTCCAACAGCATGGTAGTTTTTATGTTCCAACAGCTTGGTAGTTTTTATGTTCAAACAGCTTGGTAGTTTTTATGTTCTAGCAGTTTGGTAGTTTTTATGTTCCAACAGTTTGGTAGTTTTTATGTTCCAACAGTTTGGTAGTTTTTATGTTCTAACAGCTTGGTAGTTTTTATGTTCTAACAGCTTGGTAGTTTTTATGTTCTAACAGGTTGGTAGTTTTTATGTTTCAACAGCTTGGTAATTTTTATGTTCCAACAGCTTGGTAGTTTTTATGTTCCAACAGCTTGGCAGTTTTTATGTTCCAACAGCTTGGTAGTTTTTATGTTCCAACAGCTTGGTAGTTTTTATGTTCTAACAGCTTGGTAGTTTTTATGTTCTAACAGTTTGGTAGTTTTTATGTTCTAACAGCTTGGTAGTTTTTATGTTCTAACAGCTTGGTAGTTTTTATGTTCCAACAGCTTGGTAGTTTTTATGTTTCAACAGCTTGGTAGTTGTTATGTTCTAACAGCTTGGTAGTTTTTATGTTCCAACAGCTTGGTAGTTTTTATGTTTCAACAGCTTGGTAATTTTTATGTTCCAACAGCTTGGTAGTTTTTATGTTCTAACATCTTGGTAATTTTTATGTTCCAACAGCTTGGTAGTTTTTATGTTTCAACAGCTTGGTAATTTTTATGTTCCAACAGCTTGGTAGTTTTTATGTTCTAACAGCTTGGTAATTTTTATGTTTCAACAACTTGGTAGTTTTTATGTTCCAACAGCTTGGTAGTTGTTATGTTCCAACAGCTTGGTAGTTTTTATGTTCTAACAGCTTGGTAATTTTTATGTTTCAACAGCTTGGTAGTTTTTATGTTCCAACAGCTTGGTAGTTTTTATGTTCCAACAGCTTGGTAGTTTTTATGTTCTAACAGCTTGGTAGTTTTTATGTTCTAACAGCTTGGTAGTTTTTATGTTCTAACAGCTTGGTAGTTTTTATGTTCTAACAGCTTGGTAGTTTTTATCTTCCAACAGTTTGGTAGTTTTTATGTTCTAACAGCTTGGTAGTTTTTATGTTCCAACAGCTTGGTAGTTTTTATATTCTAACAGCTTGGTAGTTTTTATGTTCTAACAGCTTGGTAGTTTTTATGTTCCAACAGCTTGGTAGTTTTTATGTTCTAACAGCTTGGTAATTTTTATGTTTCAACAACTTGGTAGTTTTTATGTTCCAACAGCTTGGTAGTTGTTATGTTCCAACAGCTTGGTAGTTTTTATGTTTCAACAGCTTGGTAGTTTTTATGTTCCAACAGCTTGGTAGTTTTTATGTTCCAACAGCTTGGTAGTTTTTATGTTCTAACAGCTTGGTAGTTTTTATGTTCTAACAGCTTGGTAGTTTTTATGTTCTAACAGCTTGGTAGTTTTTATGTTCTAACAGCTTGGTAGTTTTTATCTTCCAACAGTTTGGTAGTTTTTATGTTCTAACAGCTTGGTAGTTTTTATGTTCCAACAGCTTGGTAGTTTTTATATTCTAACAGCTTGGTAGTTTTTATGTTCTAACAGCTTGGTAGTTTTTATGTTCCAACAGCTTGGTAGTTTTTATGTTCCAACAGCTTGGTAGTTTTTATATTCTAAAAGCTTGGTAGTTTTTATGTTCTAACAGCTTGGTAGTTTTTATGTTCCAACAGCTTGGTAGTTTTTGTGTTTCAACAGCTTGGTAGATTTTATGTTCCAACAGCTTGGTAGTTTTTGATTGTTTCTTCCAATAGAATGGCAAGGAAACAACAATATGCAAATTAAAATGGAATTATTAATAATGTAAATGTGTGTTTTATTTACAGATCTATTCTGACTGGTATGTTTCAGTGTGTGTTTTATTGACAGGTCTATATTGACTGGTATGTTTTATTTACAGGTCTCTTTTGACTGATATGTTTTATTTACAGGTCTATTTTGACTGGTATGTTTTTATTGACAGGTCTATTTTGACTGGTATGTTTTATTGACAGGTCTATTTTGACTGGTATGTTTTATTTACAGGTCTATTTTGACTGGTATGTTTTATTTACAGGTCCATTTTGACTGGTATGTTTTATTTACAGGTCTATTTTGACTGGTATGTTTTATTTACAGGTCTATATTGACTGGTATGTTTTATTTATAGGTCTATTTTGACTGGTATGTTTCCACCGACAGCTGGCTATGCCATGGTATATGACAGTGACATCAGAACAGAGATGGATACAATACGTCAAAGTTTAGGGATGTGTCCTCAACATAATGTTCTGTTTGATAAGTAAGTTACAGAGATAGATACGATACGTCAGTTTAGGGATGTGTCCTCAACATAATGTTCTGTTTGATAAGTAAGTTACAGAGATAGATACAATATGTCAAAGTTTAGGGATGTGTCCTCAACATGATGTTCTGTTTGATAAGTAAGTTACAGAGATAGATACGATACGTCAAAGTTTAGGGATGTGTCCTCAACATAATGTTCTGTTTGATAAGTAAGTTACAGAAATAGATACGATACGTCAAAGTTTAGGGATGTGTCCTCAACATAATGTTCTCTTTGATAAGTAAGTTACAGAGATAGATACGATATGTCAAAGTTTAGGGATGTGTCCTCAACATAATGTTCTGTTTGATAAGTAAGTTACAGAGATAGATACGATACATCACAATTTAGGGATGTGTCCTCAACATAATGTTCTGTTTGATAAGTAAGTTACAGAAATAGATACGATACGTCAAAGTTTAGGGATGTGTCCTCGACATAATGTTCTGTTTGATAAGTAAGTTATAGAGATGGATACAATAAGTCAAAGTTTAGAGATGTGTCCTCAACATAATGTTCTGTTTGATAAGTAAGTAACTGATGGATACAATACGTCAAAGTTTAGGGATGTGTCCTCAACATAATGTTCTCTTTGATAAGTAAGTAACTGATGGATACGATACGTTAAAGTTTAGGGATGTGTCCTCAACATAATGTTCTGTTTGATAAGTAAGTTACAGAGATAGATACGATATGTCAAAGTTTAGGGATGTGTCCTCAACATAATGTTCTCTTTGATAAGTAAGTTACAGAGATAGATACGATATGTCAAAGTTTAGGGATGTGTCCTCAACATAATGTTCTGTTTGATAAGTAAGTTACAGAGATAGATACGATACATCAAAGTTTAGGGATGTGTCCTCAACATAATGTTCTGTTTGATAAGTAAGTTACAGAGATAGATACGATACGTCAAAGTTTAGGGATGTGTCCTCAACATAATGTTCTGTTTGATAAGTAAGTTACAGAGATAGATACGATACGTCAAAGTTTAGGGATGTGTCCTCAACATAATGTTCTGTTTGATAAGTAAGTAACTGATGGATACGATACGTCAAAGTTTAGGGATGTGTCCTCAACATAATGTTCTCTTTGATAAGTAAGTAACTGATGGATACGATACGTCAAAGTTTAGAGATGTGTCCTCAACATAATGTTCTGTTTGATAAGTAAGTTACAGAGATAGATACGATATGTCAAGGTTTAGTGATATGTCCTCAACATAATGTTCTCTTTGATAAGTAAGTTTCTAATGTCTCTGAAGTTCAGGGTCAAAGATTTTAACCTTTCTAGGGATGTGTCCTAAGCATAATATTCTGTTTGATAAGTAACAGAGATACAGTGCATTAACCTTCCTATATGAGGATCTGTATGTGCAATATATTAAAAAAGGGGGAGGGCAATTTAAATATTTAATTTTGATTTTAAAGAAAGCACACACAATTTAATCCATATTATCAATTATTAAATTTGTTTTTTGTTTTTTTATTTCCAATCTTTCTGTTTATTTCAGATTGACTGTACAAGAACATCTATGGTTTTATACAAGTTTAAAAGGAGTGAAAGCTGAGGATATCAATTCTGAAATGGAAACGTAAGATTGTTGTATCTAATGCATCATGACCTTTATAGAAGTCAAATGTTTTAATTAATAGCTTAATTGCCACGCTTGACTGAATCCTAAATGTAAATACATGATATAATCTTCAACTTATTGAGGGTTATGGTTATGGTATTCAACAATGTTTCAGTTATATCATGAAGGTCAGTTTTATTGGTGGAGGACAACGGAGTACCTGGAGAAAACCACCGACCTATCTCAAGTCACTGTCAAACTTTATTACATTATGTTGTATCAAGTACACCCTTGCTTGTGTGGGATTTGAACTCACAACGTTAGTAGTGATAGGCATTGATTGCATATGTAGTCATGAATCCAACTACCATATGATCACCACCACAATGGCCACTTCAACTTGTTGAAGGAGGTCAGCATTTGATAGAGAGATCATTAGATGGCCCTTAACTAATATAATTTTTTTGTGTGAATTTCCAATCCAAGATGGCCACCATCAGCAGAAATATTTTATCATAAGACACTCTGCAAATATTTACAAACTTGAAAGAAACTTAGTTGAGTGAGTGAGTGATTGTTGTTTAATGCCAACTCAGCAATTTTTCAGCTATATCATGGCGAGAACAAGTTAATTTTATTATCAGATGATAAGGTCCGCTTTGTACTAGACCAACACGCTTTGTTGGTTTTTTATAGTGCTTGCTCACTGAAACAACAGTCCATGGAAAGACAAGTCGCCCCACTCGGACACATTATCCTGATTCCGAGCCAACATGTCTTTGCTCTTTCTCCTTAATGCAGCATGATTTGCGGAGAAGCAACAAATACCAATTTTATAGTATTTGGTTTGACCAAATCAGGATTCGACTCGACCCCACAATCTACTGCACTCGAGGTGAGAACACTTACCACTACACCACTGATATGGTGGAACCTTAGTTGTATATGAATGATGATTGAATATTTCTATATACAAAATTTTATATATGTACATTGTAACTTTTCAAGATGACTACCACCATAGTACATAGTTAAATAAAAATGCAGATTTCTAATGCAATGTGCATGATATGCTTCTAGAATAACCTTCTTCAGGTAGACAGGTACTCTCATAATAAAATGAATGGAAAGTCAAATGATTTTAAAGTCCTTAAGAATAAATAAATGAAACGGCCCAAACAGGACAGCCACAATCAGCTATGGTTACCTATGCCTGAGGGAGATTAATATGTTTGGACGGCTTCTCTGTGACCATGGAGACGTCTTCTCTGTAACCATGGAATCATTTAATAGTAAATTTGGACATGCTTGAAGCATCTTCTCAGTAACCATGAAATCATTTAATAGTAAATTTGGACATGCTTGAAGCATCTTCTCTGTAACCATGGAATCATTTAATAGTAAATTTGGACATGCTTGAAGCATCTTCTCTGTAACCATGGAATCATTTAATAGTAAATTTGGACATGCTTGAAGCATCTTCTCTGTAACCATGGAATCATTTAATAGTAAATTTGGACATGCTTGAAGCATCTTCTCTGTAACCATGGAATCATTTAATAGTAAATTTGGACATGCTTGAAGCATCTTCTCTGTAACCATGGAATCATTTAATAGTAAATTTGGACATGCTTGAAGCATCTTCTCTGTAACCATGGAATCATTTAATAGTAAATTTGGACATGCTTGAAGCATCTTCTCTGTATCCATGGAATCATTTAATAGTAAACTTTGCTGACATTATGAATAATTGATTTGATTCTGTTTCATAATTTATATTAATGGTTACATTATATGTTTTAGAATGATAAACGATATTGAAATGTCGGCCAAACGTAAGTCAACGGTTGATTGTCTGTCTGGAGGGATGCAACGTAAATTATCTGTAGCTATAGCATTTATTGGTGGCTCAAGAACCATTATACTGGATGAACCAACCGCTGGAGTTGATCCTTACGCCAGACGAGCTATCTGGGATCTCATTGTAAAATACAAACATGGTATACTATTTAATAGAATTTATCATGAACAAGAATATATTGTGTCCAAAGGACACTATGGCCCACCACAATACGCTATCTGGGATCTCATCATAAAATACAAACATGATATACTATTTAATAGAGTTTATCATGAACAAGAATATACTGTGTCCAAAGGACACTATGCCCCTCCACGATACGCTAACAAAATATCAGAGGAGTTACATTCACAAAGTGAAGCAGGGCGGATGAACAAACAAAAAGACAAACGAACGGACGAATGGAAAATCTATATGCTCCATACTATCGTATGCTGGGAATAAAAAGAAAGTTTAAACAGTGATGGTCAACAATACCACCAATATCAACAAAATGAACAATCGCCTATCACCTCATCTCACTGAACACAAAAACAAGTCACTACATATGATGTTGGAAATCCAGGTCCTGTTTTGCCATTTATTGGGACACTGGACAAAATGAAAACAAGCATGGCAGAAATGCTACTGGGATGATTTTCAAGAATTAATTTGATTTTTGTTTAAGTAGAAATTCAAGATTGCAGCTATTTCCAGTTTTGCTCTTTAAATCAAATATTTTCATCTCAGAAATGACAAAATGTGATAGAAATGGCATGTGATAGAAATGACATATGTGATAGAAATGACATGTGTGATAGAAATGACATATGTGATAGAAAAGACATGTGTGATAGAAATGACATATGTGATGGAAATGATATATGTGATAGAAATGACATGTGTGATAGAAATGATATGTGTGATAGAAATGACATATGTGATAGAAATGACATGTGTGATAGAAATGACATATGTGATAGAAAAGACATGTGTGATAGAAATGACATATGTGATGGAAATGATATATGTGATAGAAATGACACATGTGATAGAAATGACATGTGTGATAGAAATGATATGTGTGATAGAAATGACATATGTGATGGAAATGACATATGTGATAGAAATGACGTGATAGAAATGACATATGTGATAGAAATGACATGTGTGATAGAAATGACATATGTGATAGAAATGACATGTGTGATAGAAATGACATATGTGATAGAAATGACATGTGATAGAAATGATATGTGTGATAGAAATGACATGGGATGGAAATGACATATGTGATAGAAATAACATATGTGATAGAAATGACATATGTGATAGAAATGACATGTGATAGAAATGACATATGTGATAGAAATGACACATGATAGAAATGACGTGATAGAAATGACACATGTGGTAGAAATGACACATGTGATGGAAATGACACATGTGATAGAAATGACACATGTGATAGAAATGACACATGCGATAGAAATGACACATGTGATAGAAATGACACATGTGATAGAAATGACACATGTGATAGAAATGACACATGTGATAGAAATGACATATGTGATAGAAATGACACATGTGATAGAAATGACACATGTGATAGAAATGACACATGTGATAGAAATGACACATGTGGTAGAAATGACACATGTGATAGAAATGACACATGTGGTAGAAATGACACATGTGATAGAAATGACACATGTGATAGAAATTACATGTGATAGAAATGACACATGTGATAGAAATGACATGTGATAGAAATGACACATGTGATAGAAATGACACATGTGATAGAAATGACACATGTGGTAGAAATGACACATGTGATAGAAATGACACATGTGGTAGAAATGACACATGTGATAGAAATGACACATGTGATAGAAATGACATGTGATAGAAATGACACATGTGATAGAAATGACATGTGATAGAAATGACACATGTGATAGAAATGACACATGTGATAGAAATGACACATGTGATAGAAATGACATATGTGATAGAAATGGTACTTGATACTCTATTCAAAAGTTGTTTTTCAAAATTTGAAGATGGCCACCAAAGTGGAACAAATTTAGCATAGGTCTGACTATGTGGGAAAATTGATAAAATAATTTTTCTCAAAACTAGATGTTAAATTGAAATCAAATTGTACATGAGTAATCATTGGATAGTACAGTCAAACCTGCCCACAAGGTCACCTATATTAAGCAGTCACCTGTATTAAAGGGTCACATTGAGTAATCATTGGATATTAATTACAAAGTTTTCTTTTTTTAATGGATCAGAAATCCAAGATGGTTGACACCACAAGTGTTTTTTCTCTTTCTTCTAAGCAACTATAAAATTGGTTGAAACAAAACTGTGCATTAATATATGGGTGAGTGATCAGACTCAGGTGAAACTTGAGTTTTTTTTTTTAAAGTTTTTAGTTGCAAAGATTTGCTTTTAAAAATTATACACTTTTATAAATAATTTTGTAGGCAGAACAATTATCCTATCCACCCATCACATGGACGAGGCTGATATCCTAGGGGATCGTATCGCCATTATCTCCACTGGTCAACTAAAATGTTGTGGGTCATCAATATTTCTAAAGAACACGTTTGGTGAAGGCTATCATTTACACATGGTAAAGGCTGAAGATCAGGACAACAACAGCCATGATGGTTTGTATCTTCTTTTAATGCTTTAAACATTTACACATGGTAAAGGTTGAAGGTCAGGACAACAACAGCCATGATGGTTTGTATCTTCTTTTAATGCTTTAAACATTTACACATGGTAAAGGTTGAAGGTCAGGACAACAACAGCCATGATGGTTTGTATCTTCTTTTAATGCTTTAAACATTTACACATGGTAAAGGTTGAAGGTCAGGACAACAACAGCCATGATGGTTTGTATCTTCTTTTAATGCTTTAAACATTTACACATGGTAAAGGTTGAAGGTCAGGACAACAACAGCCATGATGGTTTGTATCTTCTTTTAATGCTTTAAACATTTACACATGGTAAAGGTTGAAGGTCAGGACAACAACAGCCATGATGGTTTGTATCTTCTTTTAATGCTTTAAACATTTACACATGATAAAGGTTGAAGGTCAGGACAACAACAGCCATGATGGTTTGTATCTTCTTTTAATGCTTTAAACATTTACACATGGTAAAGGTTGAAGGTCAGGACAACAACAGCCATGATGGTTTGTATCTTCTTTTAATGCTTTAAACATTTACACATGGTAAAGGTTGAAGGTCAGGACAACAACAGCCATGATGGTTTGCATCTTCTTTTAATGCTTTAAACATTTACACATGGAAAAGGTTGAAGGTCAGGACAACAACAGCCATGATGGTTTGTATCTTCTTTTAATGCTTTAAACATTTACACATGGTAAAGGTTGAAGGTCAGGACAACAACAGCCATGATGGTTTGTATCTTCTTTTAATGCTTTAAACATTTACACATGGTAAAGGTTGAAGGTCAGGACAACAACAGCCATGATGGTTTGTATCTTCTTTTAATGCTTTAAACATTTACACATGGTAAAGGCTGAAGATCAGGACAACAACAGCCATGATGGTTTGTATCTTCTTTTAATGCTTTAAACATTTACACATGGTAAAGGTTGAAGGTCAGGACAACAACAGCCATGATGGTTTGTATCTTCTTTTAATGCTTTAAACATTTACACATGGTAAAGGTTGAAGGTCAGGACAACAACAGCCATGATGGTTTGTATCTTCTTTTAATGCTTTAAACATTTACACATGGTAAAGGTTGAAGGTCAGGACAACAACAGCCATGATGGTTTGTATCTTCTTTTAATGCTTTAAACATTTACACATGGTAAAGGTTGAAGGTCAGGACAACAACAGCCATGATGGTTTGTATCTTCTTTTAATGCTTTAAACATTTACACATGGTAAAGGTTGAAGGTCAGGACAACAACAGCCATGATGGTTTGTATCTTCTTTTAATGCTTTAAACATTTACACATGGTAAAGGTTGAAGGTCAGGACAACAACAGCCATGATGGTTTGTATCTTCTTTTAATGCTTTAAACATTTACACATGGTAAAGGTTGAAGGTCAGGACAACAACAGCCATGATGGTTTGTATCTTCTTTTAATGCTTTAAACATTTACACATGGTAAAGGTTGAAGGTCAGGACAACAACAGCCATGATGGTTTGTATCTTCTTTTAATGCTTTAAACATTTACACATGGTAAAGGTTGAAGGTCAGGACAACAACAGCCATGATGGTTTGTATCTTCTTTTAATGCTTTAAACATTTACACATGGTAAAGGTTGAAGGTCAGGACAACAACAGCCATGATGGTTTGTATCTTCTTTTAATGCTTTAAACATTTACACATGGTAAAGGCTGAAGATCAGGACAACAACAGCCATGATGGTTTGTATCTTCTTTTAATGCTTTAAACATTTACACATGGTAAAGGTTGAAGGTCAGGACAACAACAGCCATGATGGTTTGTATCTTCTTTTAATGCTTTAAACATTTACACATGGTAAAGGTTGAAGGTCAGGACAACAACAGCCATGATGGTTTGTATCTTCTTTTAATGCTTTAAACATTTACACATGGTAAAGGTTGAAGGTCAGGACAACAACAGCCATGATGGTTTGTATCTTCTTTTAATGCTTTAAACATTTACACATGGTAAAGGTTGAAGGTCAGGACAACCACAGCCATGATGGTTTGTATCTTCTTTTAATGCTTTAAACATTTACACATGGTAAAGGTTGAAGGTCAGGACAACAACAGCCATGATGGTTTGTATCTTCTTTTAATGCTTTAAACATTTACACATGGTAAAGGTTGAAGGTCAGGACAACAACAGCCATGATGGTTTGTATCTTCTTTTAATGCTTTAAACATTTACACATGGTAAAGGTTGAAGGTCAGGACAACAACAGCCATGATGGTTTGTATCTTCTTTTAATGCTTTAAACATTTACACATGGTAAAGGTTGAAGATCAGGACAACAACAGCCATGATGGTTTGTATCTTCTTTTAATGCTTTAAACATTTACACATGGTAAAGGCTGAAGATCAGGACAACAACAGCCATGATGGTTTGTATCTTCTTTTAATGCTTTAAACATTTACACATGGTAAAGGTTGGAGGTCAGGACAACAACAGCCATGATGGTTTGTATCTTCTTTTAATGCTTTAAACATTTACACATGGTAAAGGTTGAAGGTCAGGACAACAACAGCCATGATGGTTTGTATCTTCTTTTAATGCTTTAAACATTTACACATGGTAAAGGTTGAAGGTCAGGACAACAACAGCCATGATGGTTTGTATCTTCTTTTAATGCTTTAAACATTTACACATGGTAAAGGTTGAAGATCAGGACAACAACAGCCATGATGGTTTGTATCTTCTTTTAATGCTTTAAACATTTACACATGGTAAAGGCTGAAGATCAGGACAACAACAGCCATGATGGTTTGTATCTTCTTTTAATGCTTTAAACATTTACACATGGTAAAGGTTGGAGGTCAGGACAACAACAGCCATGATGGTTTGTATCTTCTTTTAATGCTTTAAACATTTACACATGGTAAAGGTTGAAGGTCAGGACAACAACAGCCATGATGGTTTGTATCTTCTTTTAATGCTTTAAACATTTACACATGGTAAAGGTTGAAGGTCAGGACAACAACAGCCATGATGGTTTGTATCTTCTTTTAATGCTTTAAACATTTACACATGGTAAAGGTTGAAGGTCAGGACAACAACAGCCATGATGGTTTGTATCTTCTTTTAATGCTTTAAACATTTACACATGGTAAAGGTTGAAGATCAGGACAACAACAGCCATGATGGTTTGTATCTTCTTTTAATGCTTTAAACATTTACACATGGTAAAGGTTGAAGGTCAGGACAACAACAGCCATGATGGTTTGTATCTTCTTTTAATGCTTTAAACATTTACACATGGTAAAGGTTGAAGGTCAGGACAACAACAGCCATGATGGTTTGTATCTTCTTTTAATGCTTTAAACATTTACACATGGTAAAGGTTGGAGGTCAGGACAACAACAGCCATGATGGTTTGTATCTTCTTTTAATGCTTTAAACATTTACACATGGTAAAGGTTGAAGGTCAGGACAACAACAGCCATGATGGTTTGTATCTTCTTTTAATGCTTTAAACATTTACACATGGTAAAGGCTGAAGGTCAGGACAACAACAGCCATGATGGTTTGTATCTTCTTTTAATGCTTTAAACATTTACACATGGTAAAGGTTGAAGGTCAGGACAACAACAGCCATGATGGTTTGTATCTTCTTTTAATGCTTTAAACATTTACACATGGTAAAGGTTGAAGATCAGGACAACAGCCATGATGGTTTGTATCTTCTTTTAATGCTTTAAACATTTACACATGGTAAAGGTTGAAGGTCAGGACAACAACAGCCATGATGGTTTGTATCTTCTTTTAATGCTTTAAACATTTACACATGGTAAAGGTTGAAGGTCAGGACAACAACAGCCATGATGGTTTGTATCTTCTTTTAATGCTTTAAACATTTACACATGGTAAAGGTTGAAGGTCAGGACAACAACAGCCATGATGGTTTGTATCTTCTTTTAATGCTTTAAACATTTACACATGGTAAAGGTTGAAGGTCAGGACAACAACAGCCATGATGGTTTGTATCTTCTTTTAATGCTTTAAACATTTACACATGGTAAAGGTTGAAGGTCAGGACAACAACAGCCATGATGGTTTGTATCTTCTTTTAATGCTTTAAACATTTACACATGGTAAAGGTTGGAGGTCAGGACAACAACAGCCATGATGGTTTGTATCTTCTTTTAATGCTTTAAACATTTACACATGGTAAAGGTTGGAGGACAGGACAACAACAGCCATGATGGTTTGTATCTTCTTTTAATGCTTTAAACATTTACACATGGTAAAGGTTGGAGGTCAGGACAACAACAGCCATGATGGTTTGTATCTTCTTTTAATGCTTTAAACATTTACACATGGTAAAGGTTGAAGGTCAGGACAACAACAGCCATGATGGTTTGTATCTTCTTTTAATGCTTTAAACATTTACACATGGTAAAGGTTGAAGGTCAGGACAACAACAGCCATGATGGTTTGTATCTTCTTTTAATGCTTTAAACATTTACACATGGTAAAGGTTGAAGATCAGGACAACAACAGCCATGATGGTGTGTATCTTCTTTTAATGCTTTAAACATTTACACATGGTAAAGGTTGAAGGTCAGGACAACAACAGCCATGATGGTGTGTATCTTCTTTTAATGCTTTAAACATTTACACATGGTAAAGGTTGAAGGTCAGGACAACAACAGCCATGATGGTGTGTATCTTCTTTTAATGCTTTAAACATTTACACATGGTAAAGGTTGAAGGTCAGGACAACAACAGCCATGATGGTTTGTATCTTCTTTTAATGCTTTAAACATTTACACATGGTAAAGGTTGAAGGTCAGGACAACAACAGCCATGATGGTTTGTATCTTCTTTTAATGCTTTAAACATTTACACATGGTAAAGGTTGAAGGTCAGGACAACAACAGCCATGATGGTGTGTATCTTCTTTTAATGCTTTAAACATTTACACATGGTAAAGGTTGAAGGTCAGGACAACAACAGCCATGATGGTGTGTATCTTCTTTTAATGCTTTAAACATTTACACATGGTAAAGGTTGAAGGTCAGGACAACAACAGCCATGATGGTTTGTATCTTCTTTTAATGCTTTAAACATTTACACATGGTAAAGGTTGAAGGTCAGGACAACAACAGCCATGATGGTGTGTATCTTCTTTTAATGCTTTAAACATTTACACATGGTAAAGGTTGAAGGTCAGGACAACAACAGCCATGATGGTTTGTATCTTCTTTTAATGCTTTAAACATTTACACATGGTAAAGGTTGAAGGTCAGAACAACAACAGCCATGATGGTTTGTATCTTCTTTTAATGCTTTAAACATTTACACATGGTAAAGGTTGAAGGTCAGGACAACAACAGCTATGATGGTTTGTATCTTCTTTTAATGCTTTAAACATTTACACATGGTAAAGGTTGAAGGTCAGGACAACAACAGCCATGATGGTTTGTATCTTCTTTTAATGCTTTAAACATTTACACATGGTAAAGGTTGAAGGTCAGGACAACAACAGCCATGATGGTGTGTATCTTCTTTTAATGCTTTAAACATTTACACATGGTAAAGGTTGAAGGTCAGGACAACAACAGCCATGATGGTTTGTATCTTCTTTTAATGCTTTAAACATTTACACATGGTAAAGGTTGAAGGTCAGGACAACAACAGCCATGATGGTTTGTATCTTCTTTTAATGCTTTAAACATTTACACATGGTAAAGGTTGAAGGTCAGGACAACAACAGCCATGATGGTTTGCATCTTCTTTTAATGCTTTAAACATTTACACATGGTAAAGGTTGAAGGTCAGGACAACAACAGCCATGATGGTTTGCATCTTCTTTTAATGCTTTAAACATTTACACATGGAAAAGGTTGAAGGTCAGGACAACAACAGCCATGATGGTTTGTATCTTCTTTTAATGCTTTAAACATTTACACATGGTAAAGGTTGAAGGTCAGGACAACAACAGCCATGATGGTTTGTATCTTCTTTTAATGCTTTAAACATTTACACATGGTAAAGGTTGAAGGTCAGGACAACAACAGCCATGATGGTTTGTATCTTCTTTTAATGCTTTAAACATTTACACATGGTAAAGGCTGAAGATCAGGACAACAACAGCCATGATGGTTTGTATCTTCTTTTAATGCTTTAAACATTTACACATGGTAAAGGTTGAAGGTCAGGACAACAACAGCCATGATGGTTTGTATCTTCTTTTAATGCTTTAAACATTTACACATGGTAAAGGTTGAAGGTCAGGACAACAACAGCCATGATGGTTTGTATCTTCTTTTAATGCTTTAAACATTTACACATGGTAAAGGTTGAAGGTCAGGACAACAACAGCCATGATGGTTTGTATCTTCTTTTAATGCTTTAAACATTTACACATGGTAAAGGTTGAAGGTCAGGACAACAACAGCCATGATGGTTTGTATCTTCTTTTAATGCTTTAAACATTTACACATGGTAAAGGTTGAAGGTCAGGACAACAACAGCCATGATGGTTTGTATCTTCTTTTAATGCTTTAAACATTTACACATGGAAAAGGTTGAAGGTCAGGACAACAACAGCCATGATGGTTTGTATCTTCTTTTAATGCTTTAAACATTTACACATGGTAAAGGTTGAAGGTCAGGACAACAACAGCCATGATGGTTTGTATCTTCTTTTAATGCTTTAAACATTTACACATGGTAAAGGTTGAAGGTCAGGACAACAACAGCCATGATGGTTTAAACATTTACACATGGTAAAGGTTGAAGGTCAGGACAACAACAGCCATGATGGTTTGTATCTTCTTTTAATGCTTTAAACATTTACACATGGTAAAGGTTGAAGGTCAGAACAACAACAGCCATGATGGTTTGTATCTTCTTTTAATGCTTTAAACATTTACACATGGTAAAGGTTGAAGGTCAGGACAACAACAGCCATGATGGTTTGTATCTTCTTTTAATGCTTTAAATAGATATCAACTCAAATAAAATTGGGTCCTCTGGTATCCTCCATCATTAAAGCTGGCCATCAAGATATAACTGAAATATTGTTGAAAGTGGCGTTAAACACCACCAAGCAAACAAACAAACAATCATTAACTCACTTGACATTGTTGACATTTTATGAGGATAATTGATAAATTATTGAATCAGGAGATAATTTGTTGACCTAGGCATACGGTAGAGGATAACAATTCAATCTGACAACAAAATACCTGTTTATGAAAAGAACCTATCCAACAATTCCACCAGTATAAAAAAAATGAACAACCACCTCTAAACAGTGATGGTCACCAATATAGAAAAAATGAACAACCACCTCTAAACAGTGATGGTCACCAATATAGAAAAAATGAACAACCACCTCTAAACAGTGATGGTCACCAATATAGAAAAAATGAACAACCACCTCTAAACAGTGATGGTCACCAATATAGAAAAAATGAACAACCACCTCTAAACAGTGATGGTCACCAATATAGAAAAAATGAACAACCACCTCTAAACAGTGATGGTCACCAATATAGAAAAAATGAACAACCACCTCTAAACAGTGATGGTCACCAATATAGAAAAAATGAACAACCACCTCTAAACAGTGATGGTCACCAATATAGAAAAAATGAACAACCACCTCTAAACAGTGATGGTCACCAATATAGAAAAAATGAACAACCACCTCTAAACAGTGATGGTCACCAATATAGAAAAAATGAACAACCACCTCTAAACAGTGATGGTCACCAATATAGAAAAAATGAACAACCACCTCTAAACAGTGATGGTCACCAATATAGAAAAAATGAACAACCACCTCTAAACAGTGATGGTCACCAATATAGAAAAAATGAACAACCACCTCTAAACAGTGATGGTCACCAATATAGAAAAAATGAACAACCACCTCTAAACAGTGATGGTCACCAATATAGAAAAAATACAACCACCTCTAAACAGTGATGGTCACCAATATAGAAAAAATGAACAACCACCTCTAAACAGTGATGGTCACCAATATAGAAAAAATGAACAACCACCTCTAAACAGTGATGGTCACCAATATAGAAAAAATGAACAACCACCTCTAAACAGTGATGGTCACCAATATAGAAAAAATGAACAACCACCTCTAAACAGTGATGGTCACCAATATAGAAAAAATGAACAACCACCTCTAAACAGTGATGGTCACCAATATAGAAAAAATGAACAACCACCTCTAAACAGTGATGGTCACCAATATAGAAAAAATGAACAACCACCTCTAAACAGTGATGGTCACCAATATAGAAAAAATGAACAACCACCTCTAAACAGTGATGGTCACCAATATAGAAAAAATGAACAACCACCTCTAAACAGTGATGGTCACCAATATAGAAAAAATGAACAACCACCTCTAAACAGTGATGGTCACCAATATAGAAAAAATGAACAACCACCTCTAAACAGTGATGGTCACCAATATAGAAAAAATGAACAACCACCTCTAAACAGTGATGGTCACCAATATAGAAAAAATGAACAACCACCTCTAAACAGTGATGGTCACCAATATAGAAAAAATGAACAACCACCTCTAAACAGTGATGGTCACCAATATAGAAAAAATGAACAACCACCTCTAAACAGTGATGGTCACCAATATAGAAAAAATGAACAACCACCTCTAAACAGTGATGGTCACCAATATAGAAAAAATGAACAACCACCTCTAAACAGTGATGGTCACCAATATAGAAAAAATGAACAACCACCTCTAAACAGTGATGGTCACCAATATAGAAAAAATGAACAACCACCTCTAAACAGTGATGGTCACCAATATAGAAAAAATGAACAACCACCTCTAAACAGTGATGGTCACCAATATAGAAAAAATGAACAACCACCTCTAAACAGTGATGGTCACCAATATAGAAAAAATGAACAACCACCTCTAAACAGTGATGGTCACCAATATAGAAAAAATGAACAACCACCTCTAAACAGTGATGGTCACCAATATAGAAAAAATGAACAACCACCTCTAAACAGTGATGGTCACCAATATAGAAAAAATGAACAACCACCTCTAAACAGTGATGGTCACCAATATAGAAAAAATGAACAACCACCTCTAAACAGTGATGGTCACCAATATAGAAAAAATGAACAACCACCTCTAAACAGTGATGGTCACCAATATAGAAAAAATGAACAACCACCTCTAAACAGTGATGGTCACCAATATAGAAAAAATGAACAACCACCTCTAAACAGTGATGGTCACCAATATAGAAAAAATGAACAACCACCTCTAAACAGTGATGGTCACCAATATAGAAAAAATGAACAACCACCTCTAAACAGTGATGGTCACCAATATAGAAAAAATGAACAACCACCTCTAAACAGTGATGGTCACCAATATAGAAAAAATGAACAACCACCTCTAAACAGTGATGGTCACCAATATAGAAAAAATGAACAACCACCTCTAAACAGTGATGGTCACCAATATAGAAAAAATGAACAACCACCTCTAAACAGTGATGGTCACCAATATAGAAAAAATGAACAACCACCTCTAAACAGTGATGGTCACCAATATAGAAAAAATGAACAACCACCTCTAAACAGTGATGGTCACCAATATAGAAAAAATGAACAACCACCTCTAAACAGTGATGGTCACCAATATAGAAAAAATGAACAACCACCTCTAAACAGTGATGGTCACCAATATAGAAAAAATGAACAACCACCTCTAAACAGTGATGGTCACCAATATAGAAAAAATGAACAACCACCTCTAAACAGTGATGGTCACCAATATAGAAAAAATGAACAACCACCTCTAAACAGTGATGGTCACCAATATAGAAAAAATGAACAACCACCTCTAAACAGTGATGGTCACCAATATAGAAAAAATGAACAACCACCTCTAAACAGTGATGGTCACCAATATAGAAAAAATGAACAACCACCTCTAAACAGTGATGGTCACCAATATAGAAAAAATGTAAAATAGACAACACATTTTAAGTTACTTAGGAAACAAAAGCAAACTTGCAACTTCTAGATTGTTAATTGTATGTTAACACAAAAAAGTCTATAATTATACATCAATATACTAAATATAAAAGAGGTAGACTGAAGGAAACATGGAGGAGAATGGTAGAAAAAGAAAGGAAACAGCTAGGATTCAACACATGGGCAGAGGCAACCAGACAAGTGCAAGAGAGATCAAAATGGAGAGGACTCGTTCATGACCCCATTCTCCACGAGGAGACAGGGAACTAATGAATGAATGATACTAAATATAAGTGTATGATAAGGGGGGTGTTCTCTCTTGAGGAAGATTTGGTAGTATCTCACTATCTCATTTTATCCTGCAATCAGTACATTTGCTGTACAAATATGCTATATGAATAAATTTTTGCTTTATTCGTACTAGACGAATAAACTTTTCAGCCTACAAATAAACTTTCCTGGTACCCTGTAGCTATTGCAGGATAAACACAATATACGTACATTGTCGTTAAATATAAAATTCATTTGTACTCGCTGTGAAAAAGGCCTGAAAAGTTCGCCAAAGGCTCGCTATTCTGCCTGTTTCTAAAGCTCGTACAAATAAATTTTATATTTACCGACAATGTACGTATATTGTATATGTATCTGACATCTGGCTTAGGGATGTGACCTTATAAGAGGAGGACTACAGTATACTGTCAAACCTGTATTAAAAGGTCACCCTTTTCTTGTCCTGTCATAGAAAATTTCATAAGAATTTGAACCTCTTTTAAAAGGTCACCTGCCTTATAAGGCCACTTTTTATTTGTCCCAAAGGTGCACTCTTAATACAGGTTTGACTACTATGTTTGTGGAAAACAATTTGCTGTGCAATAAATATGTGAGAAGAAATACTAATAAACCATTGGATAAATTCTCAATTTCAGAACTGTTTGATATTCAAGACACAGCGTCAGTATCAATATCTAGTAAATGTGATCGGGAGGAAGTGACATCATTTATCAAGAAGTATGTAGGGACCGCCTATCTCAAGTCAGAATCCAACAGAGAAATACATTACATTTTACCATATGACGAAGCAAAGAAAGGCAATTTTGACAAGTTGTTCACCAATTTAGACGATAATTTAAATCGACTACATGTTTCCAGTTATGGCGTTATGGACATGACCTTGGAAGAGGTGTTTCTCAAGGTCACAGAAATTGCTGAAGAAGAAGAAGGTACAGTAATTTGATTTTTCGTCAATTTTCATATTGACCTTTGATCTCAGAAAGTGATATTGTCAATATCAGTTAACTGACTCATGCATATAGAATAACGTCAGTTAAGAAGGTTGAGACAGACATTATCACAAGAATCACTGTCTCTACCATCACAACTATAGTTATTCTATATTGGTACACATTGATAATTATTTAATACAGAATGCTGTACATTTAATGTATGGTAAGACTTTTATCCAGAAATTAATTTAGGCAGTTTATTTGAGGGCTTTTGTTTAAAAGATGATAAATAAACCTTTATAAGAGGGTAGATTTATGTTGTAAGATATTACAATGTTATATGTTACTGGTTGTTCTCATGGGTCGAAATTTCTTATTTTGTATTTTCAATTTTTTGCATTAAATTTTTTATTTGATAGTTTTTAATTTTGGTTTTTATATTTGCAATATACATATATGTACATGTATGTCAAAATTTACACACAGCAAAGTATCCTAATAAAAATGTAGATATCTGGAAAGTCAAATAATATAAAGTTTTGGGAGCAATAAAACCAAAGGGCCTACACATGATAGCCAAAATCGGCTAAGGTCACCTATCCTGATTCATACTTTCCATAGTTCTGTCTAAAAAATTATCTTTCATTCGTGGGATGATCTTTCATTTGTGGGATGTAAGTTTACTTGAAAATGAAAATGACTGAATAAAAATTATCTATTTATACTATACAGCTACCAGAAAGAGTCAAAGCTCAAGTGAAAATACAGATGATGATACCAGTACAGATATTACCCACAATGCCACATCAGGGGAAACAACTCATGAAACTGATTTACCTACCTTATCTTCTGCTGCTTCTACTAACCTACAGGGTGAGGTAGAATTAGGTGCTATATCTAGTTCTAATCGATGTGACAGTGAAGAATCTCTGGAATTTCAACCAAAAATAGTCACAGGAAACAATGGATACAGTCGTCTGGGTAATATGGATGAAGATGAAGGTAGGAATTAATCAAATCATTTATTGTTATTAAATAATAAGAATGAAGTAGAAATATTTGTCAGAACAAAAGACTATGAAATTTGTGTTTACTGCTTCTCTGCTACACACAGCATTATAGAGTTGAAACAAAGACTTGGTTGGCTTGGAATCATGATAATGTGTTTGAGTGGAGTGACATGTCTACCAGTTTTACCTGTTATGAAGTACTGTAAACAGACACAATTTATTGAACAATTTCATGATTTTTTTTTGTATTTTTGTGATTATGATAAAATTTCCATTATGTTGACATATTGTTATTTACATTTTGATAGCTTAATTTTGGCATTTTTGAACAAATACCCTCCCCTCCCAAAAAAAAAATAGTTTGCACCCCCAAAGAAAAAAAATATATATATAAATCTGTAATATATCAGCTGCAATGCAGGTAATTTGCATGAAATCAATCTTGATTTTTATATTTTCTATGCTTTTTTAAAAAATCTTTTTTTTCAGATTCAAACTTGGAAAAGCTTGCACAATTTGAAGGAAAGGGAAGTTATCAGCTGAGCAAAAATTGGTTAAGATTGAACCAGTTCCGAGCTGTAATTGTCAAACGCTTTCATTACATTATAAGAAATGGCCGTGGATTATTTTCACAAATTCTACTTCCTGCCTTATTTGTTTCCATAGCAATGACTGTGGCTTTGTCTGCCCCCAAGTCAGCTGACGCACCTGCTATTGTATTAGATACATCTCAGTTTTACAATTTGACTCAGCCAATGGGTAATTTCATACCGTTTGCAATAGAAAATAACCAAGAAAGTAACGATTCTGACACATCGTTAGACCATCATGATGCAGGTCCTCAGGAATTAGCCAATACATTCCAGTTAGCATCAGGCATTGGATCAAAGTGCATTTTAAAGTCTGCACATAATAGCTCCTTTGATTTTGACGTGATGAAGAACGATAATATGAGCCGTAGAGAAATGCATCTGCTACTTAAATATTATACCAGTAGATGTAGTGATGTGTTTGTGTCAGGGATACATTTAAATCATTATGTACCACAAGTGCAAGTCTTAATGGAAAAATTACAACTAGGACAACTTACAACAATTAATACAGAAGGTAATTATATTGATTATAATTGTATAAACTTACAACAATTAATGCAGAAGGTAATTACAGTGCTCCCTCGGTCTATCGCCCCCCGTTTTATCGCCAGCCTCATCTATCACCAAAATTCTCGTCTGTCCCGATTTCCCCCATTAAAAATACCCCATTATACTGCCAAACTCAGCTACCGCCATCCGCCACAGGTTTTCAGACACAAAAGTTGTAAAACCAATTTAAATTCCCCCGTTAGTACCGCCCACAACTACCTTTTGACAGCTGTGTATTGATCGGTAATTATGGAATGTCAAAACTAGTCATCGGACACAGTCATTGATCTCATAGTTGAGGGTCGGAACAGGTGATCAGTTGTCCTAGAGAACATGTAAATAGTGTCACATAAGACAGGTGGCTACTAAATACAGTACAACCTGTCTGATGTGACTTTCCTAGAGAACATGTAAATAGTGTCACATAAGACAGGTGGTTACTAAATACAGTCAAACCTGTCTGATGTAACTTTCCTAGAGAACATGTAAATAGTGTCACATAAGACAGATGGTTACTAAATACAGTAAAACCTGTCTGATGTGACTTTCCTAGAGAACATGTAAATAGTGTCACATAAGACAGGTGGTTACTAAATACAGTCAAACCTGTCTGATGTGACTTTTCTAGAGAACATGTAAATAGTGTCACATAAGACAGGTGGCTACTAAATACAGTTAAACCTGTCTGATGTGACTTTCCTAGAGAACATGTAAATAGTGTCACATAAGACAGATGGTTACTAAATACAATCAAACCTGTCTGATGTGACTTTCCTAGGGAACATGTAAATAGTGTCACATAAGACAGATGGTTACTAAATACAGTAAAACCTGTCTGATGTGACTTTCCTAGAGAACATGTAAATAGTATCACATAAGACAGGTGGCTACTAAATACAGTAAAACCTGTCTGATGTGACTTTCCTAGAGAACATGTAAATAGTATCACATAAGACAGGTGGTTACTAAATACAGTAAAACCTGTCTGATGTGACTTTCCTAGAGAACATGTAAATAGTGTCACATAAGACAGATGGTTACTAAATACAGTAAAACCTGTCTGATGTGACTTTCCTAGAGAACATGTAAATAGTATCACATAAGACAGGTGGCTACTAAATACAGTAAAACCTGTCTGATGTGACTTTCCTAGAGAACATGTAAATAGTATCACATAAGACAGGTGGTTACTAAATACAGTAAAACCTGTCTGATGTGACTTTCCTAGAGAACATGTAAATAGTGTCGCATAAGACAAATGGTTACTAAATACAGTCAAACCTGTCTGATGTGACTTTTCTAGAGAACATGTAAATAGTGTCACATAAGACAGGTGGCTACTAAATACAGTTAAACCTGTCTGATGTGACTTTCCTAGGGAATATGTAAATAGTATCACATAAGACAGGTGGTTACTAAATACAGTAAAACCTGTCTGATGTGACTTTCCTAGAGAACATGTAAATAGTGTCACATAAGACAGGTGGTTACTAAATACGGTCAAACCTGTCTGATGTGACTTTCCTAGGGAACATGTAAATAGTGTCACATAAGACAGGTGGTTACTAAATACAGTAAAACCTGTCTGATGTGACTTTCCTAGAGAACATGTAAATAGTGCCACATAAGACAGATGGTTACTAAATACAGTCAAACCTGTCTGATGTGACTTTCCTAGAGAACATGTAAATAGTGTCACATAAGACAGGTGGTTACTAAATACAGTAAAACCTGTCTGATGTGACTTTCCTAAAGAACATGTAAATAGTATCACATAAGACAGGTGGTTACTAAATACAGTACAACCTGTCTGATGTGACTTTCCTAGAGAACATGTAAATAGTGTCACATAAGACAGGTGGCTACTAAATACAGTCAAACCTGTCTGATGTGACTTTCCTAGAGAACATGTAAATAGGGCCACATAAGACAGGTGGTTACTAAATACAGAATTAAATGATATAAAATGCACTGTGAAGGGAAATAAATATAAGGTCACACAATACAAGTTATTACTTAAGAGGTGATCACTAAAGCAGGTTTGACTGTAACTTAACAGAGGTGGTCTGTAAATTTAATCAAATTTAGGCTTTAAATAGATCGTATATATCAACCTTCAATTACCAGGTTTATTCATGCCATTCTATAATTTTTATTAAATGCAACAAAGAGAAAGGAACTCGTTTGTTAAAAAAAACTTCTTTTATATGTAATCTGACCTCTGATAAGTTGAAATAGTGTTGTTATTCCTGAACAAAATATATGAGTGTTTGGTGAAATTTCGTTTTTCTGTGATGTTCATTCCTATTCATATTTTTCATGTTGAATTTATTGTTTGATAAGTTTGGACATATTACTACAATTTTCGACAAGATGATCATCTTTAAATATATGTAAGCACATCTTACAATTTTTCTTTCTTATTTTTTAACAGTTGGTCATCTACCATATTACCCATCATGCAACTGTGCTAAAGATTCTTCAGGATTTGTCTGTAGTTCTGAGGACAGCTACATCAGACCTCCCGAGTTTCAAGTGGTGACTGATGATTATATGCAGAATATAACAGGATCTAATACTGAAGATTTTCTACTTTATACACAAGATGTTGTCTACAGATTACATAGGTATAACATGTTCTATTAATAAACTAACAAAATCTTCTATAAATAGACTAACAAAGTATCCTATAAATAGACTAACAAAATGTTCTATAAATGGTCAGCGTGCTTGCCTCGAATGCGTTAGATCGTGGGTTCAAGCCCCGGTGGGGTCAAACCAAAGACTATAAAATTGGTATTTGTTGCTTCTCTTCTAAGCATGCAGCAGTAAGGAGAAAGAGCAAAGACTGGTTGGCTTGGAATTAGAATAATATGTATTCCTGCGGATTGTTGTTTCAGTGAGATAGCACTATAAAAATTCAACTAATCGTGTTGGTTTAGTATAAAGCGGACCTCATCATCATTTCATTAAAAATTAACTTGTTCTCGCCATGATATAGCTGAAAAAATGCTGAGTTGGCATTAAATAACAATCACACTTTTATGTTTGCAAATTGAAAGTAAAAATTATATATTGTGCGATATCATTATTATTGAAAATATTGTTTTAATATTACACCTAGAAATATTGAGTTGACATTTTAACTCTGTTGATATAAATGGAACAAAAAAATGAATTAAGATTTGATTAGTATATACTATTGTTGATTTGATTTATGAGAAGGGATTTCTCATATCAATACTTACACAATCAAAACAGGGGACGTCGTGGTTGTGATCGAAGGGTAGTTGGATTTACAACTACCTGTGCAATCAGTGCCTATCACCACTAAAGTTGTGAGTTTGAACCCTGTTTATGGCAAGGTGTTAAAGAGGCAAAATTATCTGATAAAGTTTGTCAGTGACTTGCGGCAGGTCAGTTGTTTTCTCCGGGTACTCCGGTTTCCTCCACCAAAACAATTGACAGCCATGATATAATTGAAATACTGTTGAAAGTGAAGCTAAACACCAAAAGCTAAACCAATCAAAACAAGCATAAGAATTTCATAATTAGCAGTGAACAGGGGAGATAACTTTTTATCTTTCCAACAAACAATGTTTACAAATGAATAAATTTGTTTGCTCGTCAGCAGTTTGTTATAAGAATACTTTACTATATTTATTATGTTTTTAGGTATGGTGCCTTTGTCTTTGGAAATAACAGAAGTTTTATTCCTAAAGATTTTGGAAAGAAGTCACCGCCATTGTTTAGGAAAGTAGCTGTAAAAAATGCAGCACAGGTGAGAGTATTTTATTTTAAATTTCCTATAATATATTTTGTGACCACTGTAACCCCCTTATATAAGGCCATCCCTTCTGCAATGAAATATTTGCCTTATAAGACACATTGCCTCATTTGAGTAGTACAATTTAGTGTATTATACTAATCTAGTACGTCTGAAATCTGGTCTAATAAGATGAGTGGTCTTTGGTGGGAGTGGCTTTTTATGAGGGGGACTACTATATTATCTTGTTCCACCTCATTCTTTCTCTCTTGGAATTTTGAAGGGTATAAATAAACACAAGAAAATATGACAAACATACACTTAGGTGACACAAGTATTTCACGTTTTGTGTACAAACACGAAGGAGATGAGCTCTGAATAAAAACGGCAGGTATTACGGCTACACCAGTATGGATTTTAAAAAAAAACCAGAAATCAGAATGATAATTTGATTTAGTCGATCTGCAGTGTCTACATTCTTTGAAAAATTTGATCAGCGGGAAAATCTAGAAATCAACTACAAACAGGTCGAGCCAGATCTACAAGTAAGCATTGATTACACTGGTAAGACAGGATTGTAGAAGAAGCTTACACGATTTGATGAATGAATTTAATCAGTCTGTCCAGTTCTGATTCGTAAAAGGTTAATTCAAAGATGATTTAGTAAAAATGGCTTTCATTGAAAAAGAGAGAAAATAAACGATACAATGGTGTTAAAATAGACTACACTGGACAATACAAGAGCAATGGAATAATATAATGTATAATTCAATGTGGAAAAAGACTCAATGTCATCTACAAATTTATTTGTTTTGATTAAAACCTATTCATAGAACACTTTGTTAGTCTATTTATAGAACATTTTGTTAGTCTATTTATAGAACACTTTGTTAGTCTATTTATAGAACATTTTGTTAGTCTATTTATAGAACATTTTGTTAGTCTATTTATAGAACACTTTGTTAGTCTATTTATAGAACATTTTGTTAGTCTATTTATAGAACATTTAGTTAATCTATTTATAGAACATTTTGTTAGTCTATTTATAGAACATTTTGTTTGTCTATTTATAGAACATTTCATCAGTCTATTTATAGAACATTATGTGGACTTAATTATGTTTTACAGGCCAGATACAACCATAAAGGATATCACGCTGTAGCTGTTTATATCAACGCTCTTAACAATGCTATACTTAGAGCCAATGTCAACCCAAAGACTAAAGGAAATCCTGCTGCTTATGGTAAGAGTAATTATAAGATGGATGCCACATGTGAAAGCTGTTGTAACATTTGAAGAATTCTATATACAGATTTACATATATACAGAATGATTTGTCCTGCTATGGTTTCATTTACAGTCAAACCTGCTTTAGTGACCATCTCTATTAAGTTACAGTCAAACCTGCTTTAGTGACCACCTCTATTAAGTTACAGTCAAACCTGCTTTAGTGACCACCTCTATTAAGTTACAGTCAAACCTGCTTTAGTGACCACCTCTATTAAGTTACAGTCAAACCTGCCTTAGTGACCACCTCTATTAAGTTACAGTCAAACCTGCTTTAGTGACCACCTCTTTTAAGTTACAGTCAAACCTGCTTTAGTGACCACCTCTATTAAGTTACAGTCAAACCTGCTTTAGTGACCACCTCTATTAAGTTAGTCAAGCCTGCTTTAGTGACCACCTCTATTAAGTTACAGTCAAACCTGCTTTAGTGACCACCTCTATTAAATTATTCATTTATAGTCAAACCTGCTTTAGTGACCATCTCTATTAAGTTACAGTCAAACCTGCTTTAGTGACCACCTCTATTAAGTTACAGTCAAACCTGCTTTAGTGACCACCTCTATTAAGTTACAGTCAAACCTGCTTTAGTGACCACCTCTATTAAGTTACAGTCAAACCTGCTTTAGTGACCACCTCTATTAAGTTACAGTCAAACCTGTTTTAGTGACCACCTCTATTAAGTTACAGTCAAACCTGCTTTAGTGAGCACCTCTATTAAGTTACAGTCAAACCTGCCTTAGTGACCACCTCTATTAAGTTACAGTCAAACCTGCTTTAGTGACCACCTCTTTTAAGTTACAGTCAAACCTGCTTTAGTGACCACCTCTATTAAGTTACAGTCAAACCTGCTTTAGTGACCACCTCTATTAAGTTAGTCAAGCCTGCTTTAGTGACCACCTCTATTAAGTTACAGTCAAACCTGCTTTAGTGACCACCTCTATTAAGTTACAGTCAAACCTGCTTTAGTGACCACCTCTATTAAGTTACAGTCAAACCTGCTTTAGTGACCACCTTTATTAAGTTACAGTTAAACCTGCTTTAGTGACCACCTCTATTAAGTTACAGTTAAACCTGCTTTAGTGACCACCTCTATTAAGTTACAGTCAAACCTGCTTTAGTGACCACCTCTATTAAGTTACAGTCAAACCTGCTTTAGTGACCACCTCTATTAAACAATAACTTGTATTATGTGACCTTACTTTTTATTTCCCTTCACAGTGCATTTCATATCAATGACCTGTATTAAGCGACCACCTGTCATATGTGACCCTATTTCACTTTTCCCGTGGAAGGTCACGACAGGTTTGACTGTATTTAGTTCATGGCGAGGTGAACTCGATACAACATTATGTGATAAAGTTTGTCAGTGACTTGTGACAGCTCGATGGTTTTCTCCGGGTACTCAGGTGTCCTTCACCAATAAAACTGACCGCCATGATATAGCTGAAATATTGTTGAATCTGGCATTAAACACAATAAACCATAAACCACACCATATTATGTCAGGTAACTTTTCATTAACATACATTTATATTACAGGTATAACAGCTATTAATCATCCTTTTAACAAAACCAACAACAAGTTAAATCTAGATTACATGTAAGTACAGTGTATATATCTTACTTCTTACAAACTTCTAGGAATATATTAACTGCATCAGTGGCCTAATGGTTCGCATGCTCGCCTCGAGTGCGGTAGATTGTGGGTTCAAACCAAAGACTATAAAATTGGCATTTATTGCTTCTCCACTAAGCATGCAGCATTAAGGAGAAAAAGCAAAGACTGGTTGGCTCAGAATCAGAATAATATGTCTACCCGCGGACTGTTGTTTCAATGAGCTAGCACTATAAAAATCCAACTCAGCGTGTTGGTCTAGTGCAAAGCGGACCTCATCTCATTGAAAATTAACCTATTCTCGCCATGATATAGCTGAAAAATTGCTGAATTGGCATTAAACAACAATCACTCACTCACTCTAGGAATATCATTGGTTTAAAGTGAATGCTTGGAAGCTGTGTATATTCAATACACGGTCAGTAGGCCTCTGGTATTTTTAATACATAGTTAGTAGAGTTATCTCCCCTTTTTCTTTCAATGCAAAGATGGCATTGAACAACGAGACGTTGAACAGTCCATAAGTCACCAAATATTGTTATAGCAACACATATGGATCACTTACATACAACACAAAAATTACATATTTATTAGTTTTGATGCAGTTACATTTAAATCCCTCATACAAAGGTAATCAGTAAGATATATTTGTTACACAGTGTGTTAGTGACCTAATACGATATATACGAGTTCAGTTAATTCCATACGGGGTTCACCCCCCACACCATATGGTATTTACTGACCCCATATATATCGTATTAGGTCACTAGCACACTGTGTAACAAATAGTATGTTATTGATATGAACTCTTGCTTTGTCACTGATAATATTGTAATCTTTGTCACTGATAATATTGTAATCTTTGTCACTGATAATATTGTAATCTTTGTCACTGATAATATTGTAATCTTTGTCACTGATAATATTGTAATCTTTGTCACTGTGATAATATTGTAATCTTTGTCACTGATAATATTGTAATCTTTGTCACTGATAATATTGTAATCTTTGTCACTGTGATAATATTGTAATCTTTGTCACTGATAATATTGTAATCTTTGTCACTGATAATATTGTAATCTTTGTCACTGTGATAATATTGTAATCTTTGTCACTGTGATAATATTGTAATCTTTGTCACAGTGATAATATTGTAATCTACATATATGCTTAAAAAATAAATGAATGCGAAAAAGAAGTAAAACTGCATGTTAATGTAACTAATATGGTTTGGTTTATGGTATTTAACACCACTTTCAACAATATTTCAGTTATATAGTGGAGGTCAGTTTTTTTAGTGGTGGAAACTGGAAAAACTTGGAGAAAACCACCGACCTGTCGCAGATCACTAACAAACTTTATCACATAATGTTGTATCGAGTACACCTCGCCATGAACGGGGTCAGAACTCACAACTTTAGTGGTGATAGATACTGATTACACATGTAGCTGTAAATCCAACTACCATACGATCACGAAAACCCTGTGACTAATATGTTATTAAATATTTGACAGATTACAAGGTTCTGACGTACTGATCTCTATTTTTATCATCATCGCTATGTCGTTTGTGCCTGCCAGTTTTGTTGTCTTCCTTGTCTATGAGAGATCTATTAAAGCCAAGCATCTACAATTTGTCAGTGGAATGGATCCCGTCGTATATTGGCTGGCGAATTATTTCTGGGATATGGTTAGTTTATTTTTAGAACATTGATTTTTTTCAAGATTTTATTAGTACTCTCAGATAGTTACACTGTAACAAGAGGCAACATATATCATACATGTGATAGATTTGCTATGCTATAACTGGAGATTTGCAAATTTTGGCTGGAGATTTGGTCTCATAATTGGAGATTTTTTATCGACATATTTGATGCGTGTTTTTATTGTTTATTGATGTTTTCCTTTTGTTTGTTTCAGTATTGAACCAACTGCATCCCATTTCAATATATATTGTTTACATTTCTGTCTTATTAATAGTGTTTCATATGATGAATGAAACATAAAAACTGTATTTATAATTTATTCATAATCATAAAGTTATAACAAAGCAATAACAATGAAGACAGAATGTTCTGAACAATAAAGTCATAGAGCACTAAAATTAAAAAGTCACTTTGCTGCTGGTGCAGTCACTTTGCTGCTGGTGCATTGGGTGATAGCATACATTTTGGCATTTTTGTGGTTTATCAATTCCATCCTGGAACTTAGTCCTTAAATAATACTTTTGATTGGCTTTGGTCCCAAACAAGCCATAACAACTCAATCCGAGATGAATTCATTGCACGTTTGATCGAAATAAGAAGTTCTTAACTTTATAATGATTTTATTGTCAATATGTATACAATTGGATTGGGAACACGTTTTTACAACTTACTAGTCCCTCTCCATACAAATACATTAATAACATAAACAAAACAAACCAAATGACAGCAAATGTTACAGGTTATATCAATTATTATTAAATAAACTAAGGAAAATTATGTTGTAAACAATGTGTACATATTAAATATTGTGTTAAAATTTAACAGAAAAAAAATAGAGGGAAAAATGGGGGGTTAAAACTTATAAATTGTGTTGAGATAAAGTCACGGTTGGGGATAATTAATTATTAAATCTACAAGTTTGTCAAATAAATTTGTGCACTGATTTGAACAATAAAGTATTCAATTCTTACTAATTTCGTTACATCCAAAGAGTATATATTCTATAGAGATGGGAACAATGTTATTAAAACAGTTAAACAGAAAAATTCTATCGTGTTGATAAAGTGGACATTCAAGAAAAAAATGAATAGCATCCTCAAATAAAGGACCACATACACAAGATAATTCTTAAAGGGAAAATGAATAGCATCCTCAAATAAAGGACCACATACATAAGATAATTCTTACAGGGAAAATGAATAGCATCCTCAAATAAAGGACCACATACATAAGATAATTCTTAAAGGGAAAATGAATAGCATCCTCAAATAAAGGACCACATACATAAGATAATTCTTACAGGGAAAATGAATAGCATCCTCAAATAAAGGACCACATACATAAGATAATTCTTAAAGGGAAAATGAATAGCATCCTCAAATAAAGGACCACATACATAAGATAATTCTTAAAGGGAAAATGAATAGCATCCTCAAATAAAGGACCACATACATAAGATAATTCTTACAGGGAAAATGAATAGCATCCTCAAATAAAGGACCACATACATAAGATAATTCTTAAAGGGAAACTATGGATGCCATAAAAGAAATGTTATCTGATCTTGAAATTATCTCAGGAAGTGTTTCTCTTGATGTTTGTTTGTTTTATGGTGTTTAACGCCACTTTCAACAATATTTCAGTTATATCGTGGCAGGCAGGTTTATTGGTGGAGGAAAGCAGATTTCTCAGAGAAATCCACCGACCTGTCACAAGTCATTGACAAACTTTATCTAATAATGTTGTATCAATTACATCTCTCCATGAACGGGATTCAAACTCACAACATTAATGGTGAAAGGCACTGATTGCATAGGTAGTTGTAACTCCAACTACCATATAATCACGGCCACAACGGCCCCTGTTTATCTTGATGTATTGAACTTTGGTGATTGTTTGTAATAGACAATTTACACATTTCTGACTTTATTATAAATTAGATGTTTTTATAGATTCAAGATTCAAAGATTTTATTAATTCAACTCAGGCACCAAGTGCAACATGAGCATACAAATATACATACATAAATACAAACATACATAAATATTTTCAATACACACATTATGAAATAATTTGTAAATAGAAAATACACAGGGGACAGAGATGACATTTAAGAAAACAATTTATCTAAGCCTTTTATTACCTATATTAAAATGAGTTATTTTCCCTGACGGCGCTGTGATCGTATTGTAATTGGATTTACAACTACCTATGCAATCAGTGCCTATCACCACTGATGTTGTGAGTTTGAATCTCGCAACATTACCAGTATGTGATAGAGTTTGTCAGTGACTTGCGACAGGTCGGTGGTTTTCTCCGGGCACTCCAGTTTCCTCCATCAATAAAACTGACCGCCACAATATAACTGAAATATTGTTGAAAGTGGCGTTAAGCACCATCAAGCAAACCTATGAAGAAAACACATAAAAGCATGAAATTTTATAATCAAATTGGGAATGTGTAAAATGTTTATTGTTTCTTGTTAAATGTATTTCTTTAATAATTTTCTCTTCCACTAGTGTAACTACATTATACCAGCTATTTGTATTGTGGGAATACTGCTGATCTTCCAGATTCCAGCCTACACGTCGACCAGTAATTTTCCTGCAGTTGTCTGCCTTTTCCTTCTCTATGGGTAAGTTATTAGAATGTCTTAGGTTGGATCTTATAATAAGGTTATGGTTTATGGTGTTTAAAGCCACTTTCAGCAATATTTCAGTTATATCGTGGCGGTCAGTTTTATTGGTGAAAGAAACCAGAGAACCCGGAGAGAACCACCGACCTGCTGCAAGTCACTGACAAACTTTATCACATAATGTTGTATTGAGTTCACCTCGCCTGAGCGGGGTTCAAACTCACAATGTTAGTGGTGTACAGTCAAACCTGCCTTAAATGGCACCTCTGTATAGCATATCACTGTCTATAAAGGGCAGCCTCCTTTTATCTATTAATAAATAGTACATATTAATACTAAACTAAATATGAGTATGAATGTTGAAATGCTAATGTGAACATCATAAGTTATTGATGTCACACTGACCAATAAATATACAATATACGTACATTGTCGGTAAATATAAAATTTATTTGTACGAGCTTTAGAAACAGGCAGAATAGCGAGCCTTAGGTGAGCTTTTCAGGCCTGTTTCGCAGCGAGTACAAATGAATTTTATATTTAACGAAAATGTACGTATTTTGTGCTTATCCTGCAATGTCAAAAAAGTCGGAAAACTTTTCAGATTTAAACAAAAAGGACAGAAACAAGCGTCATTCCTCGCCTTTCATAAATGTTGTCAAGGGTGTCTTCTTCGTGGTCCGCGTTACATTAGTACCAGTTTCATACTTGTCTGCGGCCTCCACTGTACATAGCTACAGGGTACCAGGAAAGTTTATTCGTAGGCTGAAAAGTTTATTCGTATAGTACGAAAAGTTTATTCGTCTAGTACGAATAAAGCAAAAATTTATTCGCATAGCATATTTGTACAGCACATGTACTGATTGCAGGATAATTTGTTTGACCAGTTCATTTAGACTGATGTCACACTGACCAATCATTTTTTTGACCAGTTCATTTAGACTGATGTCACACTGACCAATCATTTTGTTGACCAGTTCGTTTAGACTGATGTCACACTGACCAATCATTTGTTGACCAGTTTGTTTAGACTGATGTCACACTGACCAATCATTTTGTTGACCAGTTCATTTAGACGGATGTCACACTGACCAATCATTTGTTGACCAGTTTGTTTAGACTGATGTCACACTGACCAATCATTTTGTTGACCATTTCGTTTAGACTGATGTCACACTGACCAATCATTTTGTTGACCAGTTCATTTAGACTGATGTCACACTGATCAATCATTTGTTTGACCAGTTCATTTAGACTGACACTATCACTCAGTGAGATCAAAGGAGAAATGTTTAAATTACTATTACATTTAGGTACAGTAATATTGCAGTTATATTGTGGCGGTCATTTTTATTATTGGAGGAAACCGGTACCCAGAGAAAACCACCGACCTGTCGCAAGTCACTGACAAACTTTATCATATAATGTTGTATCAAGTACACCTCGCTATGAGTTGGGTTCGAACTCACAACTTTATTGGTGATAGGCTTTGATTGCACAGGTAGTTGTAGGTACTGTATTATAATTGTCTTTATAGTGGCTATAATAATAATCCTTATACTTTAAACATATTTTATTGTTCAAAGAGACAAAAGGCTAAGACACAAGTTAAAAAACATTGATTAATTACACACATTTATAGTAAATGTTTATAGTATTATAATCCTTATGTTTACAGATGGTCTATTACTCCAGTGATGTATCCAGCCTCATTCTGGTTTAAGGAACCCAGTACAGCATATATCTGGCTGATTGTGATCAATCTATTCACAGGAATTACATGTATTGTCTGTAGTTTTCTCCTGGAAATATTCTCTTATGACAAGGTAAATTTGATACTTCACTGTAATTCATAATGAAATGATTAAGAAATAATTCTGTCTTCCATGAATTATTTTTATTCTGATATGTCTAACAGTAAAAATATGGTAGTATACTTTGATTGGAAGACGGAAATTTATAATTACGTTTGCGGACAATAACGAACACAATTTATACTGCCAAATTCGAGCAGACGAGAAAGTCAGTCACATATACATTTACGGCGGGAAAGTCAGTCGTATTGATGGAGCATCCGTAACAATATTATTGTGTTTGCATGTTTTAATTGCACTTCACATATTTAATGATTTGGGATATGTTGAATATTTTATTTTGTGATTTTATCACCTGTCTTATATGAGTGTGCTGTGCATGTGCTAATGAGATTTTGCCATCTAATAAATCGCTGGTTTATTTGCAAAGCAAAAGAAGGACGTCATATTGGAATATATAAATAATATGCAACATATATAAAACAGTTTTATTTACATTAAGAAATTAACTATTTCTTGTGGTGACATTTACATGTTAACATTATTTTTTTAGGACCTAGAGAAAGTCCATGTGTTACTTAAAGATGTCTTCCTAGTTTTTCTACATGTTAACATTATTTTTTAGGACCTAGAGAAAGTCCATGTGTTACTTAAAGATAGCTTCCTAGTTTTTATACATGTTAACATTATATTTTAGGACCTAGAGAAAGTCCATGTGTTACTTAAAGATGTCTTCCTAGTTTTTCTACATGTTAACATTATATTTTAGGACCTAGAGAAAGTCCATGTGTTACTTAAAGATGTCTTCCTAGTTTTTCTACATGTTAACATTATTTTTTAGGACCTAGAGAAAGTCCATGTGTTACTTAAAGATGTCTTCCTAGTTTTTCTACATTTTAACATTAAATTTTAGGACTTAGAGAAAGTCCATGTGTTACTTAAAGATGTCTTCCTAGTTTTTCTACATTTTAACATTAAATTTTAGGACCTAGAGAAAGTCCATGTGATACTTAAAGATGTCTTCCTAGTTTTTCTACATTTTAACATTATATTTTAAGACCTAGAGAAAGTCCATGTGATACTTAAAGATGTCTTCCTAGTTTTTCTACATGTTAACATTATTTTTTAGGACCTAGAGAAAGTCCATGTGTTACTTAAAGATGTCTTCCTAGTTTTTCTACATGTTAACATTATATTTTAGGACCTAGAGAAAGTCCATGTGTTACTTAAAGATGTCTTCCTAGTTTTTCTACATTTTAACATTATATTTTAGGACCTAGAGAAAGTCCATGTGATACTTAAAGATGTCTTCCTAGTTTTTATACATGTTAACATTATATTTTAGGACCTAGAGAAAGTCCATGTGATACTTAAAGATGTCTTCCTAGTTTTTCTACATGTTAACATTATATTTTAGGACCTAGAGAAAGTCCATGTGTTACTTAAAGATGTCTTCCTAGTTTTTCTACATTTTAACATTATATTTTAGGACCTAGAGAAAATCCATGTGATACTTAAAGATGTCTTCCTAGTTTTTATGCATGTTAACATTATATTTTAGGACCTAGAGAAAGTCCATGTGATACTTAAAGATGTCTTCCTAGTTTTTCTACATGTTAACATTATATTTTAGGACCTAGAGAAAGTCCATGTGTTACTTAAAGATGTCTTCCTAGTTTTTCTACATGTTAACATTATATTTTAGGACCTAGAGAAAGTCCATGTGTTACTTAAAGATGTCTTCCTAGTTTTTCTACATTTTAACATTATATTTTAGGACCTAGAGAAAGTCCATGTGATACTTAAAGATGTCTTCCTAGTTTTTATACATGTTAACATTATATTTTAGGACCTAGAGAAAGTCCATGTGATACTTAAAGATGTCTTCCTAGTTTTTCTACATGTTAACATTATATTTTAGGACCTAGAGAAAGTCCATGTGTTACTTAAAGATAGCTTCCTAGTTTTTCTACATGTTAACATTATATTTTAGGACCTAGAGAAAGTCCATGTAGTACTTAAAGTTGTCTTCCTAGTTTTTCCTAACTACTGTTTAGGACGTGGTCTGATGGATATAGCCTTCAATGAATATAAAAATGAATTTTATTTTAAAACAGGTAGAGTATAAGTCTATAGACTAAATAATAAAATAAATAAAACAATCCCTTCTACAATGAATAAGAAGAGGGGAGGCCTCTCAGTTAAGTAGTATTTTACTATCGTAATGCATCTTAAATCTGGCCTGATAAGAAGGATGGACTTTGATGGTAGTGGAAGGGGGATTCTGTATCAAGTAAATTATGTCCTGTAAATAGTGATCTACAACAAACATTTTACCATTTTACCCGAAAAAAGAAAAAAGAAAAAAGAAAGAAAGAGCATAAAAGAAACGTTAGAGAAAACCGAAGGGGCAATCAAGAATGGACAATCCAGAGAAAACCGAAGGGGCAATCAAGAATGGACAATCCAGAGAAAACCGAAGGGGCAATCAAGAATGGACAATCCAAAGAAAACCGAAGGGGCAATCAAGAATGGACAATCCAGAGAAAACCGAAGGGGCAATCAAGAATGGACAATCCAGAGAAATTGGCAAGATTGGGTACACAAGACACAAGACGAAGACAAACAAAACAAAAACCAACACAACATGATATGTGTTTCACTATAAGTAAACAAACACAAATAACATAAATAAGACATGAGTCCTTCTGCAAAAAAATTGTAGGTAAAGACGAACTGAACATCTTTTTTTATGCAGAAGTCATAGCGACATCACAACACCGAACTCAGAACATAAAGACATCTGGTAGAACAAAAGAAAACTGTTCCACAGCTATCACTGATCTTGCTTTTCTACTGTAAAAGTGGAGTAATGGTCTGTTGTATGTCATTGAGACCTGATCTGGTCAACTAAAGACTAAAACATTGGTATTTGCTGCCTTCTCCGCATTGAAATGTAATTTTGCTCTCGCCATGATATGGATGAAAACTTGCTCATTTGGAGTTAAAGAACAATCACTCACTATTCACTAGCCAATCACTCACACACTATTCACTAGCCAATCAATCACTCACTATACACTAACCAATCACTCACTCACTTACACTAGCCAATTCATGATGATTTTTTGCATTTTCAACTAATATACATGTTTGTATTATGTATTTGTTTAATCTTTCAGGTCAATATGATTTGATGAAGTCGCCGCTAACATGGGAATTGTCTGGAAGAAATTTGGCTGCCATGGCAACAACTGGGGTCTGCTTCTTCATATTAACTTTATTATGTGAATTCAGATTTTTCATCAAAAGAAGGTAAAGTGTCAAACTTGATATACAAATGTACATGTAATAATTATATAGTTATTCAAATATAAACCCTAACCCTAACTCTAACCCTAAGAAGGTAAGGTGTCAAACTTGATATACATGTAATAATTATATAGTTATTCAAATATAAACTTTTAGCTCCAGCTATCTTTCTTGGTGATTGTTTATTTTTTACCTCCTACTCTAAAACCACAAGGAGATGTCATAGTCGTGATTATGTGGTAGTCAGATTTATAACTACCTATGCAATCAGTGCCTGTCACCACTACCATTGTGAGTTTGAATCACGTTGATGGCGAGATGTACTCGATACAACATTACGTGATAATGTTTATCAGTGACTTGCGACAGGTCAGTGGTTTTCTTTGGGAATTCCAGTTACCTCCACCAATAAAACTGACTGCCACGATATAGCTGAAATATTGTTGAAAGTGGCATTAATTACCATAACCCTATTCCTGAAACCACAATATCATGCTATGCCAAACAAGTGTCACCTTCCTTGTAACATTTATCAATTGAATTGTTAATACCAGTTGATTTGTCATTTTGACACTAAAGTATTTTTAACTTTCATTATTGCTTACTGCCGTAAACACATGCTATTTTTATCATATTTATCTATTTTTATCATACTTATCTATTTTTATCATATTTATCTATTTTTATCATACTTATCTATTTTTATCATATTTATCTATTTTTATCATACTTATCTATTTTTATCATATTTATTTATTTTTATATTGCACACTTTATAGGGGTAATACAAGGTAATACAAGCACAAAGGTCAAAGTTCAGGATGTTAAAATTTGATGCAGTTGAACTATTCCATTGAAATAAGTCAAGTATTGGACTTGCTGTGTAGTGATATTGTCTGTCTCACGTAAAACACATTATGACGTCATTGATAAAAACAATAACGTCAGTTCTGAAGACAGACCATATCACAAATATCCCAGCTCTGAAGGCCTCAACAGACCATATCACAAATATCCCAGCTCTGAAGGCCTCAACAGACCATATCACAAATATCCCAGCTCTGAAGGCCTCAACAGACCATATCACAAATATCCCAGTTCTGAAGGCCTCAACAGACCATATCACAAATATCCCAGCTCTGAAGGCCTCAACAGACCATATCACAAATATCCCAGCTCTGAAGGCCTCAACAGACCATATCACAAATATCCCAGCTCTGAAGGCCTCAACAGACCATATCACAAATATCCCAGTTCTGAAGGCCTCAACAGACCATATCACAAATATCCCAGCTCTGAAGGCCTCAACAGACCATATCACAAATATCCCAGCTCTGAAGGCCTCAACAGACCATATCACAAATATCCCAGCTCTGAAGGCCTCAACAGACCATATCACAAATATCCCAGTTCTGAAGGCCTCAACAGACCATATCACAAATATCCCAGCTCTGAAGGCCTCAACAGACCATATCACAAATATCCCAGCTCTGAAGGCCTCAACAGACCATATCACAAATATCCCAGCTCTGAAGGCCTCAACAGACCATATCACAAATATCCCAGCTCTGAAGCCCTCAACAGACCATATCACAAATATCCCAGCTCTGAAGGCCTCAACAGACCATATCACAAATATCCCAGCTCTGAAGGCCTCAACAGACCATATCACAAATATCCCAGCTCAGAAGGCCTCAACAGACCATATCACAAATATCCCAGCTCTGAAGGCCTCAACAGACCATATCACAAATATCCCAGCTCTGAAGGCCTCAACAGACCATATCACAAATATCCCAGCTCTGAAGGCTTCAACAGACCATATCACAAATATCCCAGCTCTGAAGGCCTCAACAGACCATATCACAAATATCCCAGCTCTGAAGGCCTCAACAGACCATATCACAAATATCCCAGCTCTGAAGGCCTCAACAGACCATATCACAAATATCCCAGCTCTGAAGGCCTCAACAGACCATATCACAAATATCCCAGCTCTGAAGGCCTCAACAGACCATATCACAAATATCCCAGCTCTGAAGGCCTCAACAGACCATATCACAAATATCCCAGCTCTGAAGGCCTCAACAGACCATATCACAAATATCCCAGCTCTGAAGGCCTCAACAGACCATATCACAAATATCCCAGCTCTGAAGGCCTCAACAGACCATATCACAAATATCCCAGCTCTGAAGGCCTCAACAGACCATATCACAAATATCCCAGCTCTGAAGGCCTCAACAGACCATATCACAAATATCCCAGTTCTGAAGGCCTCAACAGACCATATCACAAATATCCCAGTTCTGAAGGCCTCAACAGACCATATCACAAATATCCCAGCTCTGAAGGCCTCAACAGACCATATCACAAATATCCCAGCTCTGAAGGCCTCAACAGACCATATCACAAATATCCCAGCTCTGAAGGCCTCAACAGACCATATCACAAATATCCCAGCTCTGAAGGCCTCAACAGACCATATCACAAATATCCCAGCTCTGAAGGCCTCAACAGACCATATCACAAATATCCCAGCTCTGAAGGCCTCAACAGACCATATCACAAATATCCCAGCTCTGAAGGCCTCAACAGACCATATCACAAATATCCCAGCTCTGAAGGCCTCAACAGACCATATCACAAATATCCCAGCTCTGAAGGCCTCAACAGACCATATCACAAATATCCCAGCTCTGAAGGCCTCAACAGACCATATCACAAATATCCCAGCTCTGAAGGCCTCAACAGACCATATCACAAATATCCCAGCTCTGAAGGCCTCAACAGACCATATCACAAATATCCCAGCTCTGAAGGCCTCAACAGACCATATCACAAATATCCCAGCTCTGAAGGCCTCAACAGACCATATCACAAATATCCCAGCTCTGAAGGCCTCAACAGACCATATCACAAATATCCCAGCTCTGAAGGCCTCAACAGACCATATCACAAATATCCCAGCTCTGAAGGCCTCAACAGACCATATCACAAATATCCCAGTTCTGAAGGCCTCAACAGACCATATCACAAATATCCCAGCTCTGAAGGCCTCAACAGACCATATCACAAATATCCCAGTTCTGAAGGCCTCAACAGACCATATCACAAATATCCCAGCTCTGAAGGCCTCAACAGACCATATCACAAATATCCCAGCTCTGAAGGCCTCAACAGACCATATCACAAATATCCCAGCTCTGAAGGCCTCAACAGACCATATCACAAATATCCCAGCTCTGAAGGCCTCAACAGACCATATCACAAATATCCCAGCTCTGAAGGCCTCAACAGACCATATCACAAATATCCCAGCTCTGAAGGCCTCAACAGACCATATCACAAATATCCCAGCTCTGAAGGCCTCAACAGACCATATCACAAATATCCCAGCTCTGAAGGCCTCAACAGACCATATCACAAATATCCCAGCTCTGAAGGCCTCAACAGACCATATCACAAATATCCCAGCTCTGAAGGCCTCAACAGACCATATCACAAATATCCCAGCTCTGAAGGCCTCAACAGACCATATCACAAATATCCCAGCTCTGAAGGCCTCAACAGACCATATCACAAATATCCCAGCTCTGAAGGCCTCAAAAGACCATATCACAAATATCCCAGCTCTGAAGGCCTCAACAGACCATATCACAAATATCCCAGTTCTGAAGGCCTCAACAGACCATATCACAAATATCCCAGCTCTGAAGGCCTCAACAGACCATATCACAAATATCCCAGTTCTGAAGGCCTCAACAGACCATATCACAAATATCCCAGCTCTGAAGGCCTCAACAGACCATATCACAAATATCCCAGCTCTGAAGGCCTCAACAGACCATATCACAAATATCCCAGCTCTGAAGGCCTCAACAGACCATATCACAAATATCCCAGCTCTGAAGGCCTCAACAGACCATATCAGAAATATCCCAGCTCTGAAGGCCTCAACAGACCATATCACAAATATCCCAGCTCTGAAGGCCTCAACAGACCATATCACAAATATCCCAGCTCTGAAGGCCTCAACAGACCATATCACAAATATCCCAGCTCTGAAGGCCTCAACAGACCATATCACAAATATCCCAGCTCTGAAGGCCTCAACAGACCATATCACAAATATCCCAGCTCTGAAGGCCTCAACAGACCATATCACAAATATCCCAGCTCGACCTATCGGACTCACTGAGATAGTGGCGATAATGTTTGTCTCGACCTTCAAAATGGCCATTATTTTCCCTGTGTCATGACTTCGTTTACTATTGATATGTTTTTAGTATTGAGTCAGTAGAGTAGTTCTAACTATGAGATACAAATAGGAATATTGATATTGAAATATATTCTGTCCCTTTGATTGTAGCGCATCAAAATACTTTGTATGTATGATGTATGAGAGATCCTGTACAAAATTTCCTATCACCACTAAAATTACGAGTTCAAATCCTGAGGTGTACTTGATACAACTTTATGTGATAAAGTTTGTCAGTGGCTTGCGGCAGGTCAGTGGTTTTCTCTGGGTACTACGGTTTCCTTCACCAATAAAACTGAAATATTGTTGAAAGTGGCATTAACCCTACTTTAATGGATTACAACTGAACATCTGTGTAAAAATGAATATAATGTTTCTTAAAATCTAGACTTCATTGAACATCAAACTGCATATGAATAATCAGGTGGGTGATACAGGCTCAGGTGAGCCTCTTATTGTCTTCTGTAGTTTGAGGAATATTTCAATGGAATAGTTTACAATAACATTAAATCTGTATTTTAAGTTTAAATTTAATTTTATATATGGCTGATTTAATAAATAATTCATGGAAGTCATAATATGTTGTGAGTTTTAACATGGGTTGGGTTGGCAGGATATTAGTATCTTATTACAAGAGGCAGATATAAAACTAAGAAGAACTTTTTTGTCCATTCATCAATCTGAAAGCAATTATGGAATATTATATTGTTGTATAAATAACTTTATTGGATTTCTTTATATATCCAAAGCAAATCCACTGAAATTATTTGAATTCATAATATATTGTACCATGTAGTTATAATTAGACGGTGGATTTCTTTCAATGAGTGTATGCTCCAAGCTATTCTTTATTAACCTTAATATTTGATATTTGACTTAAAACACAGATTATTTACAGTAAACCCTTTAGTTTCATGTCTACTATCATGTTCTACATCATTGACTTTATTTCTGATAGTTCTACAACTCGTTACTAAATTGTACAGATATACATATACATATATAATATACGTACATTGTCTGAAAATATAAAATTTATTTGCACGAGCTTTAGAAACAGATAAAAAAGCGAGCCTTTGGTGAGCTTTTCTAGTCTGTTTTGTAGCGAGTGCAAATTAATTTGATATTTTACGACAATTAAAGTATATTGTGTTTATCCTGCAATATCAAAAAGTCCATAACACCTGCCAAATTGTCTGAAAATAGCTGAAACAAGCGTCGTTCTAATAATTTTCAATGGTGTCATCTGACGTATGAGCTTATACTGTTACCATTTCTTTCTGTCGCTCGACATGAATCAGGTACCAGAAATGCTTTATTAGGTCCATGACTTAATAACACTGAAGTTTACTTGATCACCTTTATTAGTACTCAAAAAAGTTGCAGGATAAATTACTTTTATAAGTCCTTATCGTCTTCTTTGGTTCCAAACTCTTTTTTCAATATCATTTATTTTATCGGAAGTCAAAAGAAATTTCATTTTAATTTTCATGGAATCAGTTGTGACAACCACTACTTTGTCATATTAAACTATTTAGTGATCATTTCTTTTTCAGTAAAATTTCAATTCCTGTTTTCTAAAGCTTCTATTTTATGTTTTAAAACAAATTCCCTCACATTTCTGTTGCTTCCAAATTACTACAAGATTATTTGTTCCAAGTTTCTGTGTGTTGTGTACTCATACTAGCTTTTAATGTCAGCACCAATAAACCATTTTAGAAAGTTACTGAAAACTTAGTAAGAAACAATGTTGGCACCAATAAACCATTTAAGAAGGTAAATTCAAATTTTGAGCAAAAACTCAAACTTGGCAAGGGAGTTAATTTAAGACTAAAGAATATTTTGTTGTCTCCCTTACTTAGTGCTGTAAGGGAAGTTAATTATTTAATATTTTTCATTGGCATTGCACAATTTATTTTTGTCCGAGTTCAATTTTGTGGATGTATTTTACAAAGTTTCCAAACAATTACCTATGAAAACAGTGATATCATAATCAGACATTTCTACCAACATCAGCTAAATAAACAACCATTGAACACAAAAAAGACCATAACATATGGCATTGGAAATCTAGGTCAAGGCTTGGGACAGGCACACAACTATCGAGATCTTGTAAGTCTCTGACAAACTATCAAGTTGTATCAAGTACACCTTGTCACAGGCAGTATTCAAGCTCACAACCTAATGGCTTTTCACAGGCAGAAACTCACAACTTAGTGGCTTGTCACAGGCAGTAACTCACAACTTAGTGGCTTGTCATAGGCAGTAAATCACAACTTAGTGGCTTGTTACAGGCAGAAACTCACAACTTAGTGGCTTGTCACAGGCTGAAACTCACAACTTAGTGGCTTGTCACAGGCAGAAACTCACAACTTAGTGGCTTGTCACAGGCAGAAACTCACAACTTAGTGGCTTGTCACAGGCAGAAACTCACAACTTAGTGGCTTGTCACAGGCAGAAACTCACAACTTAGTGGCTTGTCACAGGCAGAAACTCACAACTTAGTGGCTTGTCACAGGCAGAAACTCACAACTTAGTGGCTTGTCACAGGCAGAAACTCACAACTTAGTGGCTTGTCACAGGCAGAAACTCACAACTTAGTGGCTTGTCACAGGCAGAAACTCACAACTTAGTGGCTTGTCACAGGCAGAAACTCACAACTTAGTGGCTTGTCACAGGCAGAAACTCACAACTTAGTGGCTTGTCACAGGCAGAAACTCACAACTTAGTGGCTTGTCACAGGCAGTAACTCACAACTTAGTGGCCTGTCACAGGCTGTAACTCACAACTTAGTGGCTTGTCACAGGCAGTAACTCACAACTTAGTGGCTTGTCACGGGCAGAAACTCACAACTTAGTGGCTTGTCACAGGCAGTAACTCACAACTTAGTGGCTTGTCACAGGCAGTAACTCACAACTTAGTGGCTTGTCACAGGCAGAAACTCACAACTTAGTGGCTTGTCACAGGCAGTAACTCACAACTTAGTGGCTTGTCACAGGCAGAAACTCACAACTTAGTGGCTTGTCACAGGCAGAAACTCACAACTTAGTGGCTTGTCACAGGCAGAAACTCACAACTTAGTGGCTTGTCACAGGCAGTAACTCACAACTTAATGGCTTGTCACAGACAGTAACTCACAACTTAGTGGCTTGTCACAGGCAGTAACTCACAACTTAATGGCTTGTCACAGACAGTAACTCACAACTTAATGGCTTGTCACAGACAGTAACTCACAACTTAGTGGCTTGTCACAGGCAGTAACTCACAACTTAATGGCTTGTCACAGGCAGTAACTCACAACTTAATGGCTTGTCACAGACAGTAACTCACAACTTAGTGGCTTGTCACAGGCAGAAACTCACAACTTAGTGGCTTGTCACAGGCAGTAACTCACAACTTAGTGGCTTGTCACAGGCAGTAACTCACAACTTAGTGGCTTGTCACAGGCAGAAACTCACAACTTAGTGGCTTGTCACAGGCAGTAACTCACAACTTAGTGGCTTGTCACAGGCAGAAACTCACAACTTAGTGGCTTGTCACAGGCAGAAACTCACAACTTAGTGGCTTGTCACAGGCAGAAACTCACAACTTAGTGGCTTGTCACAGGCAGTAACTCACAACTTAATGGCTTGTCACAGACAGTAACTCACAACTTAATGGCTTGTCACAGACAGTAACTCACAACTTAGTGGCTTGTCACAGACAGTAACTCACAACTTAATGGCTTGTCACAGACAGTAACTCACAACTTAGTGGCTTGTCACAGACAGTAACTCACAACTTAATGGCTTGTCACAGACAGTAACTCACAACTTAATGGCTTGTCACAGACAGTAACTCACAACTTAGTGGCTTGTCACAGGCAGTAAATCACAACTTAGTGGCTTGTCACAGGCAGAAACTCACAACTTAGTGGCTTGTCACAGGCAGTAACTCACAACTTAGTGGCTTGTCACAGGCAGTAACTCACAACTTAGTGGCTATAAGCATTATGTAGATGTAAATACAGTTTATACATGAATATGTGACCACAAGAGTCATCAAAATGAAAATTTGAATTTACTGGTCCAAATCAATTTCTTGAATTTATTTTATATATACATTTGTATATCTAAATAAAAAGGGAAAATATTCACTGCTCCGAAAAAAAATTATCTGGTTTTGGGCTGAAGGACAGGTGTTCATTGTGAGGGATGCCACAATGACTCCTTGTGTATTAGATGTTTTTCGTGCAACCAGTTCACTCTCTATGTAAAAGAGTCTAGTTTTATAAATTTTGTGTTGTACAAGTCAGATACATTACTTTGACAACAAAAGAAGTGGTCTGTAATTAAACATAAGATATTTATTTCTAATTCGATTTGATTTGATTTATTGTGTTTAATGCCACTTTCAACAATATTTCAGCTATATCATGGCGACCAGTTTTAGTGGTGGAAGAACCACCAACCATAGCAAGCAACTGGTAAACTTTATCACTTGTGGCTGCGAGTCGAGTGCACCTTTTTTTGTAATTTACAAAGTTGGACGCGAACCCACGCCGTATTGATGATAGGCTTGTATGAGTTGTTAGGTAATCCAACTGCCTAACTCATTGAGCCTCTATTTATTTCTGGATCTGCACCCAGGCGAAACAGTCCTCTGACTCTTTCACTTGGGTACTCATGCGGCAAAGCAAGTCTCTAATGTCCAATATAGGTAAAGCAAATCTCTAATGTCCAATATAGGTAAAGCAAGTCTGTAATGTCCAATATAGGCACAGCAAGTCTCTAATCTCCAATATAGGCACAGCAAGTCTCTAATGTCCAATATAGGCACAGCAAGTCTCTAATGTCCAATATAGGCACAGCAAGTCTGTAATGTCCAATATAGGCACAGCAAGTCTCTAATGTCCAATATAGGCACAGCAAGTCTCTAATGTCCAATATAGGCACAGCAAGTCTCTAATGCCCAATATAGGCACAGCAAGTCTCTAATCTCCAATATAGGCTACTTCTTTTATTATTGAAGTATTGTATCTGTTACATGTAATCAAGAAAATACCAAAATTATCTTAATATTTTTCAAAATACCAGTAATTATTCATAGTGTTTGATTTGATGCCCAAAATAGTCCTAATTTGTTTAATATTTGGATGGTCAGGTGCCAGATATTCTATTTATAAACCCTCTGACTGTTGTATGTTTTGTTATATAGTCAGGTGCCCCCCTCTTCTGTGACCTCTTCGTTAGATGAAGATGAGGATGTTGCTGCTGAGAGGAAACGTGTTATGAGGAGTTCTGGTCGTAATGATATCCTACGTCTTGAAAACCTAACAAAGGTAAGTTTTAAAAAATAGACAAGTTGGTTGGTTGGATTATGGTGTTTCACCTCACTTTCAACAATATTTCAGTTATATCGTGGCAGACAGTTTTATTGGGTGGAGGAAACCACCGACCTGTCACAAGTCACTGACAAACTTTATCACATAATGTTGTATTGAGTATACCTCGTCATGAACGAGGTTTGAACTCACAACTTTAGTGGTGAAAGGTACTGATTGCACAGGTAGTTGTAAATTCAACAACCATGTGATCACGATTGCAGCTGCCTCTAAATTCTGGTTTATACAGTAATCTCCCTTATATAAGGCCACTCCCACCATTTGTGACCACATGTCTTGTGAGGACACTCCAACCAATGATGGCCACCCTCTTATCAGGAAGCTCCCACCATTAATGTCCATCCCTCTTATCAGGAAACTGCCACCATTAATGTCCATCCCTCTTATCAGGAAACTCCCACCATTAATGTCCATCCCTCTTATCAGGAAACTCCCACCATTAATGTCCATTCCTCTTATCAGGAAACTCCCACCATTAATGTCCATCCCTCTTATCAGGAAACTCCCACCATTAATGTCCATCCCTCTTATCAGGAAACTCCCACCATTAATGTCCATCCCTCTTATCAGGAAACTCCCACCATTAATGTCCATTCCTCTTATCAGGAAACTCCCACCATTAATGTCCATCCCTCTTATCAGGAAACTCCCACCATTAATGTCCATCCCTCTTATCAGGAAACTCCCACCATTAATGTCCATCCCTCTTATCAGGAAACTCCCACCATTAATGTCCATTCCTCTTATCAGGAAACTCCCACCATTAATGTCCATCCCTCTTATCAGGAAACTCCCACCATAAATGTCCATCCCTCTTATCTGGAAACTCCCACCATTAATGTCCATCCCTCTTATCAGGAAACTCTCACCATTAATGTCCATCCCTCTTATCAGGAAACTCCCACCATTAATGTCCATCCCTCTTAACAGGAAACTCCCACCATTAATGTCCATCCCTCTTATCAGGAAACTGCCACCATTAATGTCCATCCCTCTTATCAGGAAACTGCCACCATTAATGTCCATCCCTCTTATCAGGAAACTCTCACCATTAATGTCCATCCCTCTTATCAGGAAACTCCCACCATTAATGTCCATCACTCTTATCAGGAAACTGCCACCATTAATGTCCATCCCTCTTGTCAGGAAACTGCCACCATTAATGTCCATCCCTCTTATCAGGAAACTCCCACCATTAATGTCCATCCCTCTTATCAGGAAACTCCCACCATTAATGTCCATCCCTCTTATCAGGAAACTCCCACCATTAATGTCCATCCCTCTTATCAGGAAACTCCCACCATTAATGTCCATCACTCTTATCAGGAAACTCCCACCATTAATGTCCATCCCTCTTATCAGGAAACTGCCACCATTAATGTCCATCCCTCTTATCAGGAAACTCCCACCATTAATGTCCATCCCTCTTATCAGGAAACTCCCACCATTAATGTCCATCACTCTTATCAGGAAACTCCCACCATTAATGTCCATCCCTCTTATCAGGAAACTCCCACCATTAATGTCCATCCCTCTTATCAGGAAACTCCTACCATTAATGTCCATCACTCTTATCAGGAAACTCCTACCATTAATGTCCATCCCTCTTATCAGGAAACTCCCACCATTAATGTCCATCCCTCTTATCAGGAAACTCCCACCATTAATGTCTATCCCTCTTATCAGGAAACTCCCACCATTAATGTCCATCCCTCTTATCAGGAAACTCCCACCATTAATGTCCATCACTCTTATCAGGAAACTCCCACCATTAATGTCCATCACTCTTATCAGGAAACTCCCACCATTAATGTCCATCACTCTTAACAGGAAACTCCCACCATTAATGTCCATCCCTCTTATCAGGAAACTCCCACCATTAATGTCCATCACTCTTATCAGGCCAGTCTAGTTCCAGCTTATACAATTGTCCCTCTCTTACAAGGCCAATACCACCAAAGGCCACTCTTATCAGAAGTAAAATACTACTAAATTGTCTACATCAGGCCACTACTCTTATAATGCTCCTTTATCATTACAGAATGGGAAGCCTTACAAGAAATGAAATACTGTATATATACAATATATACATTTAGCATCTTGACAAAATGTATGTAAAATTCTTGTTGGAGCAAGATCTTATATTTGAAAAATTCCACAAAAATGAGAAAAAATAATTTAAGGTAAACAGGCTAATTGTAGGGTACATTTATAACTGACACTCTTATGTTGATAGTTTTTTTTTTAAATTGCTGAGTTGGCATTAAACAACAAACTCTGACTTTTATTGGATGGACAGTTTAAGTCTGGTCTGATGTTTTCTGTAATATTTTATTACTCCAGGTTTATAAGACGAGGAAGTTAGGAGACCATCTGGCTGTTGATCGGTTGTGTTTAGGAGTACCGACAGGAGAGGTAAGATATTGTCAGGGAAGGAGTAAATTGTGATTTATACTCGAGAAGAGTTAACAAAAAAAACTTGTTAGGGTCACGGTGTTTAATGCCACTTTCAACAATATTTCAGTTATATCATGGCGGTCAGTTTTATTGGTGGAGGAAACTGGAGTACCCAGAGAAACCACCGACCTGTCGCAAGTCACTGACAAACTTTATCACATAATGTTGTATTGTCATTCAGCAAAATAATAATTTTTTAATGAAAATATGTAAAAGTTTCTTTGTTGATGAGTGAAACATCATATTACTAAGTTTTATCATACTTAACATCTTCTGAAACCATTGAAATATTTGACTAAGCTGGAATGCTTCTTATTTTGTTTAAAGCGATCAGCAATGTAAGATGGCATACACTGCAGAAACCTTTGAAAAAATATTAAAATGTAACCTTGTTGAGCAATACATGCTCAGAGGACTCTTTAGAATCAAATATAATTACACTAAATAATATACACATTGTAGAATTGTTTACAATTTAACCCTTCATGTGTATTTCAATTTCAAATCTAAATTAAATTTTATTTGTGAAGAATTTTTTTATTTTAAATGGCTTATGAATCCTAAAGCTGCAGAAAGAATGAATTTGATTTTTGATGGTGTTTAACGCCACTTTCAAAAATATTTCAGCCATATCGTGGCGGTCAGTTTTATTGATGGAGGAAACCTGAGGACCCAGAGAAAACCACCGACCTGTCGCAAGTCACAAGGTTTATCAAAATGACTGTATTGATGCGTACAGTGTGTTCTTGTCACATTCGCTTTCAGCTCCACCATTGGCTAGCAGCTTGCTGTGAAAAGGGGAGCCGAGTACGTAAGCCTTCCTCGCCAATTATAGTCTCTCATACAGTAAGACCTATGTGGCCCAGATGGTAGATGGTAACTGGATGCTTTGTGGCTCCAGGCAGAACCACAAGGTCTCGGAGGAAACTAGACCCCTAGATGCACGGCATGCATGGCCCACCAGTGTGTGGATATTCCCTGATGTCTGCAAACCTAGTTCCCAGCTATGGGTTAAATAGTTCCACTGTTTTGTGGATGGAGAGGGAAACTCCATTATCAAACCTCCGCTGCCTTGCGGCATACCCATTTATGGGTAAGGCTTCGGGAGAAAACCTTGAGGATAAATCCAGTTTGGGACCTGTAAAGTCCCTCCTGTGCTTCCAGGAAAGGTCTTATACCAGAAGCTAAGGGAGAGGTAACCCTAACAGATACCCTGAGTGCTGAAGTCGGAGGTGCTGGGCCATAATTGGTGCACTCTTAACAGACCACAACACCATGCATTTACAGCCATTATTATACAAGCCACTGACAAACTTTATCACATAATGTTGTACATCTCGCCCTGATCGAGATTCGAACTCACAACATCAGTGGTGATAGGCACTGATTGCATAGGTTGTTGTAAATCCAACTACCATGCGATCACGGCCAGAATGAATTTGATTTATAATTACAGTGTTTTGGATTACTTGGTGTAAATGGTGCTGGTAAGACAACTACATTTAAAATGCTGACAGGGGACATCACTCCATCTAGTGGAACTGCTCATCTGGGAAGATTTAGGTAATAGATATAAATGAACCATTCATGTTAGTAATACAACAGGTACCACTAGTGGAGCAGGAACTATTTACACTTCTGGATCACCTTAGTTCAACATTCATGTTAGTAATACAACAGGTACCACTAGTGGAGCAGGAACTGCTTACACTTCTGGATCACCTTAGTTCAACATTCATGTTAGTAATACAACAGGTACCACTAGTGGAGCAGGAACTGCTTACACTTCTGGATCACCTTAGTTCAAGATTCATGTTAGTAATACAACAGGTACCACTAGTGGAGCAGGAACTGCTTACACTTCTGGATCACCTTAGTTCAAGATTCATGTTAGTAATACAACAGGTACCACTAGTGGAGCAGGGACTGTTTACACTTCTGGATCACCTTAGTTCAACATTCATGTTAGTAATACAACAGGTACCACTAGTGGAGCAGGAACTGCTTACACTTCTGGATCACCTTAGTTCAAGATTCATGTTAGTAATACAACAGGTACCACTAGTGGAGCAGGAACTGCTTACACTTCTGGATCACCTTAGTTCAACATTCATGTTAGTAATACAACAGGTACCACTAGTGGAGCAGGAACTGTTTACACTTCTGGATCACCTTAGTTCAACATTCATGTTAGTAATACAACAGGTACCACTAGTGGAGCAGGAACTGCTTACACTTCTGGATCACCTTAGTTCAACATTCATGTTAGTAATACAACAGGTACCACTAGTGGAGCAGGAACTGCTTACACTTCTGGATCACCTTAGTTCAAGATTCATGATAGTAATACAACAGGTACCACTAGTGGAGCAGGAACTGCTTACACTTCTGGATCATCTTAGTTCAACATTCATGTTAGTAATACAACAGGTACCACTAGTGGAGCAGGAACTGTTTACACTTCTGGATCACCTTAGTTCAACATTCATGTTAGTAATACAACAGGTACCACTAGTGGAGCAGGAACTGCTTACACTTCTGGATCACCTTAGTTCAACATTCATGTTAGTAATACAACAGGTACCACTAGTGGAGCAGGAACTGCTTACACTTCTGGATCACCTTAGTTCAACATTCATGTTAGTAATACAACAGGTACCACTAGTGGAGCAGGAACTGCTTACACTTTTGGATCACCTTAGTTCAACCCTTCAGTTCATGTTATTAAAAGGATACAAATAATCCCACTACTTGGTCATGTGATTGACTCACAATTTCTAATAAGAAGCATATATCCCTTCTAATCATCTATTGAAATGCATATTTTATTTTCATGAAATTAATTCTGTTAGGTTTCCATATTGCTGTCCTAGTTCAACTCCTTTTACAACTTTGTTGTATTACAAGTTCACACAAAAAAATCCCTATTTTTTGGTTTTAGACTCTGCCTTCATTAATTCTCTTATTGCATGTCAAAGATGATTCATTTTGTGGCAAGATAGTCAATTATTGATGGACATGACAGACAAATCCAAAGACATAGATAGTCAATTATTGATGGACATGACAGACAAATCCGAAGACATTGATAGTCAATTATTGATGGACATGACAGACAAATCCAAAGACATAGATAGTCAGTTATTGATGGACATGACAGACAAATCCAAAGACATAGATAGTCAATTATTGATGGACATGACAGACAAATCCGAAGACATTGATAGTCAATTATTGATGGACTTGACAGACAAATCCAAAGACATAGATAGTCAATTATTGATGGACATGACAGACAAATCCAAAGACATAGATAGTCAATTATTGATGGACATGACAGACAAATCCAAAGACATAGATAGTCAATTATTGATGGACATGACAGACAAATCCAAAGACATAGATAGTCAATTATTGATGGACATGACAGACAAATCCGAAGACATTGATAGTCAATTATTGATGGACATGACAGACAAATCCAAAGACATAGATAGTCAATTATTGATGGACATGACAGACAAATCCAAAGAGATAGATAGTCAATTATTGATGGACATGACAGACAAATCCAAAGACATAGATAGTCAATTATTGATGGACATGACAGACAAATCCGAAAACATTGATAGTCAATTATTGATGGACATGACAGACAAATCCAACGACATAGATAGTCAATTATTGATGGACATGACAGACAAATCCAAAGACATTGATAGTCAATTATTGATGGACATGACAGACAAATCCAAAGACATAGATAGTCAATTATTGATGGACATGACAGACAAATCCGAAGACATTGATAGTCAATTATTGATGGACATGACAGACAAATCCAAAGACATAGATAGTCAATTATTGATGGACATGACAGACAAATCCAAAGAGATAGATAGTCAATTATTGATGGACATGACAGACAAATCCAAAGAGATAGATAGTCAATTATTGATGGACATGACAGACAAATCCAAAGACATAGATAGTCAATTATTGATGGACATGACAGACAAATCCGAAGACATTGATAGTCAATTATTGATGGACATGACAGACAAATCCAAAGACATAGATAGTCAATTATTGATGGACATGACAGACAAATCCAAAGAGATAGATAGTCAATTATTGATGGACATGACAGACAAATCCGAAAACATTGATAGTCAATTATTGATGGACATGACAGACAAATCCAAAGACATAGATAGTCAATTATTGATGGACATGACAGACAAATCCGAAGACATTGATAGTCAATTATTGATGGACATGACAGACAAATCCAAAGACATAGATAGTCAATTATTGATGGACATGACAGACAAATCCAAAGACATAGATAGTCAATTATTGATGGACATGACAGACAAATCTGAAGACATAGATAGTCAATTATTGATGGACATGACAGACAAATCCAAAGACATAGATAGTCAATTATTGATGGACATGACAGACAAATCCAAAGACATAGATAGTCAATTATTGATGGACATGACAGACAAATCCAAAGACATACATAGTCAATTATTGATGGACATGACAGACAAATCCAAAGACATAGATAGTCAATTATTGATGGACATGACAGACAAATCCAAAGACATAGATAGTCAATTATTGATGGACATGACAGACAAATCCAAAGACATAGATAGTCAATTATTGATGGACATGACAGACAAATCCAAAGACATAGATAGTCAATTATTGATGGACATGACAGACAAATCCAAAGACATAGATAGTCAATTATTGATGGACATGACAGACAAATCCAAAGACATAGATAGTCAATTATTGATGGACATGACAGACAAATCCGAAGACATTGATAGTCAATTATTGATGGACATGACAGACAAATCCAAAGACATAGATAGTCAATTATTGATGGACATGACAGACAAATCCAAAGACATAGATAGTCAATTATTGATGGACATGACAGACAAATCCAAAGACATAGATAGTCAATTATTGATGGACATGACAGACAAATCCAAAGACATAGATAGTCAATTATTGATGGACATGACAGACAAATCCAAAGACATAGATAGTCAATTATTGATGGACATGACAGACAAATCCAAAGACATTGATAGTCAATTATTGATGGACATGACAGACAAATCCAAAGACATAGATAGTCAATTATTGATGGACATGACAGACAAATCCAAAGACATAGATAGTCAATTATTGATGGACATGACAGACAAATCCAAAGACATAGATAGTCAATTATTGATGGACATGACAGACAAATCCAAAGAGATAGATAGTCAATTATTGATGGACATGACAGACAAATCCAAAGACATAGATAGTCAATTATTGATGGACATGACAGACAAATCCAAAGACATAGATAGTCAATTATTGATGGACATGACAGACAAATCCGAAGACAATGTGACAGAAATTGTATTCCTGGGTATGCCATCCCAAAAGTGGGTTTATGTTGACAAAATAATTTTTAATTATTTTAAGCTTTTATGTTTAATTTTGCAAAGCTTATTTCATGATCTGGATATAATATAATGTTTACAGTATTCTAAAGGAACTGTTGCAAGTACAACAGAATATAGGGTATTGTCCACAGTTTGATGCCTTGTATGATGAGTTAACTGGAAGAGAACATCTAAGACTGTTTGCTAGGTTGAGAGGAATTCCCCCAAGCGACGAAAATAGGGTAAAATATTTAAATGTAGATACAATAGACATTTTTCTTTTTCTTTTTCACTTATATTACTTTTATAAAGCAGTCATGATACATGTTAACTCTTAATTATCTCCTCACCAACGAAGTTGTGAAGGGATATAGTAACGCTACCGTCCTTCCGTCCGTCCTTCCATAAAATCCTTGTGAACACTCTAGAATCGACATCCTTCAATGGATTTTGACCAAACTTGGTACATACTTAGTCCTTAAAAGAATCTGGAAACCTATTGATTTTCAAGGTCAAAGGTCAAATTTTTAGGCGAGGGGATACCCCACGCTTTGCGTTGCCCTTGTTCTAATAGTTTTAATCCCATTCATGGCGAGGTAATATTTCTATGAGTTGTATATTTTCCCTTTGATATTCCTGTTAGCAAGCAACACATGGTGAGGTAATATTATCTATGAGTTGTACATTTTCACTTTGATATTCCTGTTAGCAAGCAACACATGGTGAGGTAATATTATCTATGAGTTGTACATTTTCCCTTTGATATTCCTGTTAACAAGCAACAAGTATGATACAAACATACTATCATTGATTTCTAAGATTATATTGACGCCACTGTCAAATCTGTGAGGGGACGTCGTGGTTGTGATCGAATGGTAGTTGGATAAACAACTACCTATGCAATCAGTACCTATCACCACTAATGTTGTGAGTTCGAATACGGTTCAGACGAGGTGTACTCGTGGCCTCCATGGTAACGTGGTTCAGGTCTAGATGGACATAATCGCTAGTATCACAGCAAGTCCTAATACAGAAATATATTTATTGAATTTTATGATGAGTCTAGTTTTTAAAGGGGGTGTCTTGGTCGTGATCATATGATAGTTAGATTTACAACTACCTGTGCTATCAGTGCCTATCACCACTAGCGTTGTGAGTTCGAACCCCGTTCAGGCGAAGTGCACTCGATACAACATTATGTGATAAAGTTTGTCAGTGACTTGCGACTGGTCGGTGGTTTTCTCTGTGTACTCCAGTTTCCTCCACCAATAAAACTGACTGTCACGATGTAACTAAAATATTGTTGAAAATGGCATTAAACACCATAAACCAAAACCACGATACAGTCATTCTACATGTTGACTCTTAATTCTAGTAATCCTAAGAGATCTATAAATCAAGACCAATATCTTGTGTTTCTACAATTTTGATGCAGTCTTTTCTTTGACTTGATCATGACAAGGGGTTCAGGTAGTATTCCAATTGATTTCCTCTAACTGTTATGGTTTTAGAGTTAAACTTGATTGCAGTAAAACTTGTGCAGAAGTTGTTTCAGTTGTATCACACTGCACTCAGTGTAGCCTGTTATTTTTTTGTTTGATTATTTTAATGAAAAGAAAAGTTGACAAAATTCTATCATTTGAAGAAAAGTTTGAAGATACCAAAGGGTAATCAGAAGCCGTAAATCAAAGGACAGACAATACAATGGCTAAAAGTTTGAAGATACCAAAGGGTAATCAGAAGCCATAAATCAAAGGACAGACAATACAATGGCCAAAAGTTTGAAGATACCAAAGGGTAATCAGAAGCCATAAATCAAAGGACAGACAATACAATGGCCAAAAGTTTGAAGATACCAAAGGGTAATCAGAAGCCATAAATCAAAGGACAGACAATACAATGGCCAAAAGTTTGAAGATACCAAAAGGGTAATCAGAAGCCATAAATCAAAGGACAGACAATACAATGGCCAAAAGTTTGAAGATACCAAAGGGTAATCAGAAGCCGTAGATCAAAGGACAGATAACACAAGAAAAAGGACAAACAACGATCTACAAAACATTACATAGAAAACTGAAGAAATATACACTGTTCTTTTAACTTATATTAATAGATGAAAAACTGCTCACTAAGCAACAATGACCCACTTGCTCACTCACTTGGAGTTCAACAACAATCACTCACTTGGAGTTCAACAACAATCACTCACCTGGAGTTCAACAACAATCACTCACTTGGAGTTCAACAACAATCACTCACTTGGAGTTCAACAACAATCACTCACTTGGTGTTCAACAACAATCACTCACTGGGAGTTCAACAACAATCACTCACTTGGAGTTCAACAACAATCACTCACTGGGAGTTCAACAACAATCACTCACTGGGAGTTCAACAACAATCACTCACTGGGAGTTCAACAACAATCACTCACTTGGAGTTCAACAACAATCACTCACTTGGAGTTCAACAACAATCACTCACTTGGAGTTCAACAACAATCACTCACTTGGAGTTCAACAACAATCACTCACTTGGAGTTCAACAACAATCACTCACTGGGAGTTCAACAACAATCATTCACTTGGAGTTCAACAACAATCACTCACTGGGAGTTCAACAACAATCACTCACTTGGAGTTCAACAACAATCACTCACTTGGAGTTCAACAACAATCACTCACTGGGAGTTCAACAACAATCACTCACTTGGAGTTCAACAACAATCATTCACTTGGAGTTCAACAACAATCACTCACTTGGAGTTCAACAACAATCACTCACTGGGAGTTCAACAACAATCACTCACTGGGAGTTCAACAACAATCACTCACTGGGAGTTCAACAACAATCACTCACTTGGAGTTCAACAACAATCACTCACTTAGGAGTTCAACAACAATCACTCACTCACTCACTCGTTTTTTCTAATTTAATTTTTTTTAATTACCTTAGGTTGTAGAATGGGCATTAAAGAAGCTAAATTTAACAAAAGACGCAGATAAACCATCTGGTACTTACAGTGGTGGAAACAAACGGAAATTATCAACTGCCATAGCTCTTATAGGTCATCCTCCTGTTATATTCATGGTATGTATTAATTTAATAAGGGGGCTTTCATGGTTTAGAGGTTCAGGGATTCATGGTATAAGGGGCCTTCATAGTTTATTGGTTCAGGTATTAATGGTATGTATTTATTTGATAGAGGGGGCCTCAATGGTTTATTGGTTCAGGTATTTATGTTACATGTCTGTATTAATTTGCTATTGGGGGCCTCCATGGTTTAGTGGTTCAGGTATTCATGGTATGTATTGATTTGATAAGGGGGCCTCCATGGTTTAGTAGTTCAGATATTCATGGTATGTATCAATTTGATAAGGGGGCCTCTATGGTTTAGTAGTTCAGATATTACGGTATGTATTGATTTGCTATGGGGGCCTCCATGGTTTAGTAGTTCAGATATTATGATATGTATTGATTTGCTATGGGGGCCTCCATGGTTTAGTAGTTCAGATATTATCATTTGTATTGATTTGCTATGGGGGCCTCCATGATTTAGTGGATCAGGTCGAGACGGACATAATCGCTAGTATCGCAGCAAGTCCTAATACAGACAGATCCTTCTCCAGAAATATATTTATTATCCCCTCGGCAACGAAGTTGCGAAGGGATATAGTAACGCTACCGTCCGTCCAGGGGTAGAATTTAAGTAAAAATTGCAACTAGCCAGCAGGACTAGTAGATGTAAAAATCAACTAGCCCCCCAGATATTCTACTAGCCCGACCATCATGGGGACAATTACCGTATTTAGGGTTGTATAATGTGCAGAATTTTGCCCAGATTTTTTTATTTGTAGGAGGGGTGCGCATTATAAACAGGAACAATGTGTTTCTCTCTTTCCCAGACCGGGAAATCACATGTCCGCCAATAAAACCCAACACATTTAATATTTGCAACTTTATTGAAGATGAAAAGAGATAAATGGTTCTTAAATTCTCCCAGCAAATGAAACATGCTCAAAGGACTGAAAAATATATACGATTGATATTTAATTCTTACATTTCCGACGGCGATTTTTTTAAAAGTTCATGCGCATTATTTTTTTTTTATTTATTTTTTTTTTTCTCAACTGCAAAATACATCAATACAGAATAGAGTACAATAATATAATAACATATACAACATCATACAATCTATATAGTAAAGTACAATTAAATCTTCTTACAATCTTTTCCAATATATAATCATATGTATATTGCAGTGGAGGTTTTTTTTTTTTTTTTTAGAAAATAAAAGATGAGAAAAGAGGTATTTTGCAGAGTTTAAAATTGTTTACTAATGATATATGTGATAAATATTTTTTTTGTATAATTAGGAAAAAAAGTAGATAAGAATTTTAGTGTATTTTTAAAAAGAGAAAATAAGAAAAGAAAAGACATTGAGAAGTTGAGATTGTACTTTATATTGGCATTTATATGTAAAATTTTATGGTCTGGCCTGGTGCAAACAATCAATTGGACTATAACACTGTACCAGATATACAGAAGTATTATTTGGATGGATCAAACATTCATATTGTTTTAATTATCCTGTAATGAGTATACTATAAAGTATACTATAGTATAGTAAATATAAACAAGAAAAGTATATTTAGATAGACTATATCAGTTAGTATTTAGTGGAATCTCTATGGAAAGGGAATTTACATAAGAATAAAAACTATGTCAACAATCCTCAAACAGTTTTTCAAAAGTATTCCAATGTAATTGAAATTCTGCAATTCTTTGATTTCGGACAGCAATCATTTTTTCAGTTTTATATAAATTTATCAAACAGGCTTTAAGCGAATGAATGGATAATTTTTTCTTCAGACATCTGTTTGTATATATATAGTATTTTATGTTTAGTAAAATGGAATTGTATACATCATCTTTATGTACTTTATCAACATCCCCAAAAATTAGAGTCTTCTTTAAAAATGTTTGGTTAATGTCATTGTCACCGAACCAAGAATTTACTTGCCCTAGAAGATTTTGTACATTTTCACAACCCCAAAAAATGTGTTCAATGGTTTCATTTTCCTTTTGGCAAAAATTACAATTTGCATCATCAATAATTTTAATTTTTTTCAGGAAATAATTAGTAGCCAGAATATTGTGGTTTATTCTAAATTGAAACCAATGTAATTTTGTACATGCTGTAGCTTTAAAAGGGAGTATATAAATTTGTTTCCACTCATTTGAATTAATATCGAAAACTGTATTCCATTTTCTTTGAGCTGTAGGAAAGCTACTGTTTTTATTTAGAATTGTGTACATATCTTTTGAACCTTTAGAACTTCGAAGAATATTTTGTAGAGATGATGGGACAAAAGGAGTCTGTAAATTAGATGATTTGTCTCCATATGGATATAATTTTAGCATTTGTCGTAAAGAACTAATAACCCCATTATATTGCAAAAAATTTACACAAAATCCAAATTTGTTTGAAAACTGATCTAAAGTCAGAAAAGAACCATCATCATTGACAAAATCGTTAACAAACTTTACACCCCTGTTGAACCACTCTGGATAAAAGATAGTTCTTTTGTCAATTTTTACTTGTTTATTTAACCAAACTGTATTGGCAAGAAAGTTTGTCCAATCTTTGTTTTCGTCTTTTTCAATAACAGATTTCCAAGCATATAATACATCCTTCCAAAATTGATTTTTTACACTTTCTATTACTTGTTCTATATATCCACTACCACCACATGATAGTTTATTTATATCAATTGATGACATAAAAATATTCTGCCATTTACCATTGTTGAAAAAGAGTCTCCTGATCCATGTGGACTTCAAAGCCAAAATAAAAGAATGTATATTAATCATCTTAAGTCCCCCCTCTTGATACTCCTTTTGCATGATATCCTTTTTCACTCTATTAACAGATGATTTCCAAATAAATGTATATAACATATCTTCAATATCTTTAATAATTTCTATACTAGGGTTTGGAAGTGCAATAAAAAGATGGTTAAGTATTGGTAGAATTAGTGATTTAACCACAGTAATCTTACCTATAGGAGTTAAATTTCTTTTGTTCCACTGTTTAAAGAGTCCTTTCATTTTTTTTAAATATTTTTCATAATTGATTTTTGTAATTTTAGAAATATCAACATCGAAATTTATTCCCAGAACAGTAAACGTAGTTTTTCCCCAGGAGAGATTCCAGTTTTCACATAGTCTATCACTGCTGTATTTTTTGCTTCCTATCCAAATAACTTGTGTTTTTGAAAAATTTATTTTAAGGCCCGATATCTTTTTGAACCATTCCAATTCCAAAAGTGTTTCATTTAATGATTCTTCTGATCCATCCAAAATTACTGATGTATCATCAGCGAATTGAGAAATTTCATGTTCTGAGTGCAAGACTTTAATCCCCTTGCCTACAGCCTCTCTCTATACGAAAAAACTCAGATAAATTCCCTCCCTGATTGACTGCAGATTTAATGTTGCTATAAAACATTTTAACCCATTTTTGAATAGATTCCCCAAAATTGAAAAATTTTATAATGTTATTAAGAAAGTTCCATGATATTGAGTCGAAAGCCTTCTCAAAATCTATTAACAAAAATAAACCAGGTATATCATTCTCCTCTGCATATTCCATTATATCAAACAAAAGCCTAATATTTTCCCCTATGTACCTACCTGCAATAAAACCAGTCTGATCATTATTAATTAATGTGGGGAGAACTTTTTTAATTCTATTTGCTATCACCCCAGACCCTATCTTATATACTGTATTCAACAATGAGATTGGCCGCCAATTTTTTAGAAAATGTCTTGATTTGTCTCCCTTTGGTAAACATGTGATTATACCTTGTTTTTGTGTAACAGATAAACTTCCTAAACTATACCCATAATTTAAAGAACCAATAACAAAAACTTTCAGATCTTTCCAAAAAAACTTTAAAAACTCTGATGTAAACCCATCTGATCCAGGACTTTTGTTATTTTTCATCTTTTTCAAAATTTCCCCAGCTTCAAAGCTCCCAATTTCCCCTTCTAAATTATCTTTTTCTTCTTCTGTGAGTTTTCTTATACTTGCCCCCTTCAAACCCTCCACTATATCTTTAAGACTACAACCCTTATCTTCATCTTTATTTTTGTACAAATTTTCATAAAAATATTGTACTTCTTTTAATATCTCCTTCTGATCTGTAACAATTTCCCCATTATCTTTTTCAACTTTTGGAATTATCTTACTGGTATAATTTTTATGCGCATTATAGACACAAACTAGTTTTTTTCTGGAGATATTCAAGGCCAAAAGGGGGTGCGCTTTATGCACCAATGCGTATTATACAACCCTAAATACGGTACTAAAAATTATATAATAATTATTTTATTTGAAAAAATTATAATGAAGAAAGAATGTCAGTATTGTCATCACTTGAAACATCATCATCACCAGCATCACCATCATCCTGTCGGAAGAAGCATATTGTATGCAAACTGAACATGTCATTTGGTCTATTTCACTGTTGTGAACTAACCGGCAGTTGCGGTTTTTCTGCGAGCTTCTTTTTCTTTTTCTTTTGACCTGATTATACGTCCTTTTTTCTCTCCAATTTTCCATTATTATCTAATTTAATTTTTTTTCGCTGGTTGCTCTACGCCGGTAATGTGTCGCCACATTTCTTGGAACTTAGATTATTTTGTTAAGAACGCTCACATCCAAATAATACTTTTGTATAGTCCAATTGATTGTTTGCACCAGGCCAGACCATAAAAGTTTTATATATAAATGCCAATATAAAGTACAATCTCATCTTCTCAATGTCTTCTTTTTTTTTTCTTCTTCTTTTTAAAAATACATTAAATTCTTATCTACTTTTTTTCCGAATTATACAAAAAAATATTTATCACATATATCAATAGTAAACAATTTTAAACTCTGCAAAATACCTCTTTTCTCATCTTTTATATTCTAAAAAAAAAACAAAAAACCTCCACTGCAATATACATATGATTATATATTGGAAAAGATTGTAAGAAGATTTAATTGTACTTTACTATATAGATTGTATGATGTTTTATATGTTATTATATTATTGTACTCTATTCTGTATTGATGTATTTTGCAGTTGGGAAAAAAAAAAAGAACGCTCACTGAGTTACCCGGATTATCGAGTAATTTGATCAATTCGTATACCACCTTTTAGGATCTAATTGCTATCTAGGGAATTGTGTACAGCGTAAACAAACACAGTAATATGAATGACTAATTATGATTTTCAATTATGTCTTTAAAATTAATGAAGTGGAAACAATAACTGACAATTGGAAATTTTAACTAGCCCATCGGACTAGCTTCTAAGAGAGTTCTGCTAGCCCGACGCCGATTTTACTAGCCTCGGGATAGCAGACCAGCGTTAATTTCGTGCCCTGCGTCTGTCCTTCCTTCCATCCGTCCTTCCTGCCGTCCGTCCGTCCTTCCGTAACATCCTTGTGAACACTGTAGGATCAACATCCTTCAATGGATTTTGACCAAACTTGGTACATATTTAGTCCTTAAGAGAATCTGGAACCTTATTGATTTTCAAGGTCAAAGGTCAAGGTCACCGGGTCAAATTTTTACCGCATAATATCCTTGTGAACACTCTAGAATCAACATCCTTCAATGGATTTTGACTAAACTTGGTACAAGCTTAGTCCTTAGGAAAGTCTGGAACCCTATTGATTTTCAAGGTCAAAGGTCAAGGTCACTGGGTAATTTTTTTTACCGTGTAACATCCTTGTGAACACTAGAATCAACATCCTTCAATGGATTTGAACCAAACTTGGTACATACTTAGTCCTTAGGAGAGTCTGAAACCCTGTTGATTTTCTAGGTCATAGGTCAAAGGTCAATATCACCGGGTCAAATTTTTACTGCATAACATCCTTGTGAACACTCTAGAATCAACATTCTTCAATGGATTTTGACCAAACTTGGTACATACATAGTCCTTAGAAGAGTTTGGAACCCTATTGATTTTCAAGGTCAAAGGTCAAGGGGTTAATTTTTTACCGCATAACATCCTTGTGAACACTCTAGAATCAACATCCTTCAATGGATTTTGACCAAACTTGGTACATACTTAGTCCTTAGGAGAGTCTGGAACCCTATTGATTTTCTAGGTCATAGGTCAAAGATCAATGTCACGGTCAAATTTTTACTGCGTAACATCCTTGTGAACACTCTAGAATCAACATCCTTCAATGGATTTTGACCAAACTTGGTACATACATAGTCCTTAGGAGAGTCTGGAACCCTATTGATTTTCAAGGTCAAAGGTCAAGGGGTAAAATTTTACTGCATAACATCCTTGTGAACACTCTAGAATCAACATCCTTCAATGGATTTTGACCAAACTTGGTACATACTTAAACCTTAAGAGAATCTGGAACCGTATTGATTTTCAAGGTCAAAGGTCAAGGTCACAGGGTCTAATTTTTAGGCGAGGGGATACGCCACGCTTTGCGTTGCCCTTGTTGAATTTTATTACGAGTCTAATTTTTAAAGGGGGTGTGATCATTTGATAGTTGGATTTACAACTACCTGTGCAATCAGTGCCTATCACCACTAAATTTGCGAGTTCAAACCCCGTTCATGGAGAGGTGTACTCAGTACAACATTATGTGATAAAGTTTGTCAGTGACTTGCGACAGGTCAGTGGTTTTCTCCGGGTACTCCGGTTTCCTCCACCAATAAAACTGACAGCCATGATATAACTGAAATATTGTTGAAAGTGGCGCTAAGCACCATAAACTAAAACCATCTAGTTTTTAAACAAATATTTTTTACAGGATGAACCTACTACAGGGATGGATCCCTACTCCAGAAGATTTTTATGGAATCTCATTTTAGATCTAGTCAGAGATGGAAGATCAGTAGTGTTAACTTCTCACAGGTATGACAATACAGTAGTGTTAACTTCTCACAGGTGTGACATCAGTAGTGTTAGATTCTCACAGGTATGACATCAGTAGTGTTAACTTCTCACAGGTATGACATCAGTAGTGTTAACTTCTCACAGGTATGACATCAGTAGTGTTAACTTCTCACAGGTATGACATCAGTAGTGTTAACTTCTCACAGGTATGACAATACAGTAGTGTTAACTTCTCACAGGTATGACATCAGTAGTGTTAACTTCTCACAGGTATGACAATACAGTAGTGTTAACTTCTCACAGGTATGACATCAGTAGTGTTAATTTCTCACAGGTATGACAATACAGTAGTGTTAACTTCTCACAGGTATGACATCAGTAGTGTTAACTTCTCACTGGTATGACAATACAGTAGTGTTAACTTCTCACAGGTATGACAATACAGTAGTGTTAACTTCTCACAGATATGACATCAGTAGTGTTAACTTCTCACAGGTATGACAATACAGTAGTGTTAACTTCTCACAGGTATGACAATACAGTAGTGTTAACTTCTCACAGGTATGACATCAGTAGTGTTAACTTCTCACAGGTATGACAATACAGTAGTGTTAACTTCTCACAGGTATGACAATACAGTAGTGTTATCTTCTCACAGGTATGACATCAGTAGTGTTAACTTCTCACAGGTATGACAATACAGTAGTGTTAACTTCTCACAGGTATGACAATACAGTAGTGTTAACTTCTCACAGGTATGACAATACAGTAGTGTTAACTTCTCACAGATATGACAATACAGTAGTGTTAACTTCTCACAGGTATGACATCAGTAGTGTTAACTTCTCACAGGTATGACAATACAGTAGTGTTAGCTTCTCACAGGTATGACATCAGTAGTGTTAACTTCTCACAGGTATGACAATACAGTAGTGTTAACTTCTCACGGGTATGACATCAGTAGTGTTAACTTCTCACAGGTATGACAATACAGTAGTGTTAACTTCTCACAGGTATGACATCAGTAGTGTTAACTTCTCACAGGTATGACAATACAGTAGTGTTAACTTCTCACAGGTATGACAATACAGTAGTGTTAACTTCTCACAGGTATGACATCAGTAGTGTTAACTTCTCACAGGTATGACAATACAGTAGTGTTAACTTCTCACAGGTATGACAATACAGTAGTGTTATCTTCTCACAGGTATGACATCAGTAGTGTTAACTTCTCACAGGTATGACAATACAGTAGTGTTAACTTCTCACAGGTATGACAATACAGTAGTGTTAACTTCTCACAGGTATGACAATACAGTAGTGTTAACTTCTCACAGATATGACAATACAGTAGTGTTAACTTCTCACAGGTATGACATCAGTAGTGTTAACTTCTCACAGGTATGACAATACAGTAGTGTTAGCTTCTCACAGGTATGACATCAGTAGTGTTAACTTCTCACAGGTATGACAATACAGTAGTGTTAACTTCTCACGGGTATGACATCAGTAGTGTTAACTTCTCACAGGTATGACAATACAGTAGTGTTAACTTCTCACAGGTATGACATCAGTAGTGTTAACTTCTCACAGGTATGACAATACTTTCCATGTTGATTTATTTTTGTTTTTACTGCTGTTGAGTTATGCTGTCTTTAAATATATAATATACACTTTTAGATATATAATATACACTTTTAGATATATAATATATGCTTTTAGATACATAATATATGCTTTTTAGATCACCTGACAAAACGATCATGTGAGGAGGTGTTGTCATTATTTTGCATTCATCCTTGTTGTCGACATTGTCATTGCAGTTTAACAATACAATGGCATGAATTATAAATAATAGCTGAAATAAGTCTCTATGTACTATGACCTGGTTTTTAGCTGGCTCAAATAAGTCTCTCTGTACGATGACCTGGTTTTTAGCTGGCTCAAATAAGTCACTATGTACTATGACCTGGTTTTTAGCTGGCTCAAATAAGTCACTATGTACTATGACCTGGTTTTTAGCTGGCTCAAATAAGTCACTATGTACTATGACCTGGTTTTTAGCTGGCTCCAATAAGTCACTATGTACTATGACCTGGTTTTTAGCTGGCTCAAATAAGTCACTATGTACTATGACCTGGTTTTTAGCTGGCTCCAATAAGTCACTATGTACATTATCTTCTCGATTGAAATCACTGGTCTGTTTGATGTATGGTCAGTTTGGTATATAGAATGATTTTACTTGATTTATTTTCATGCAATATCAATGTATAAATTTCAAATATTCAAAGATTAACCAATCTTTAGTTGGCTTTTATTTTGATGAAAACTGTTATATACATCCTCCTCTCAGAAGGACTATAAAATTGGTATTTGTTGCTTCTCCACAAAGTACGCAGAATTAAGGGGTAAGAGCAAAGACTAGTTGACTCGGAATCAGAATAATGTGTCGGAGTGAAGCGACAAGTCTACCCACAGACTGTTGTTTCAGTGAGCTAGCACTAAATCGAACTAAGTGTGTTGGTCGAGTACAAAGCAGACCTCATCATCATCTCATTGAAAATGAACTTGTTTTGCCATGATATTGCTGAAAAATGACTGAATTGGTATTAAGTAACAATCACTTACATTTCTTTATATTTTTTTTTTTTCAGCATGGAGGAATGTGAAGCTCTTTGTTCACGTCTTGCGATCATGGTCAATGGAAAGTTTAAATGTCTAGGTAGTATACAGCATTTAAAAAACAGATATGGTGATGGCTACACGTTCTCAGTAAGACTTAAAGGACCAAATTACGACAGATCTAAGCATGTTGTAGAGAACTATATCAGAAGAAATCTTCCAGAGGCTGTCTTAAAGGTATAATAATAATATTTTCTAGGATTTGTAAATTTTCCTTTTGATTATTTGATAAGTATAGATTATTACATGGCATTTTTCATATCATACCCTTTATCAGCCATAGGTCATAATATCAGCCCGAGAGCCGAGGCTTGAGGGATGATATATGAACGATCAAGGACATAATTTTGTAGACACAGGTTTCCAGAAATTCATGAAGTGGCATGTAATAAACTTTCTTTATCAGCCCGATTGGGCTATTCTTGTGAAACTGGATGAAATAAACATGATTCATTTTATTATTCTAAACAAAACTCAAAAGTTTTATCACAGGGTAAAATTTTAGCTATATTATCTACAAGTATATGATAATACGTGTTGTCAAGCAACAAGCATGATGTAAACATACTATCATTGATTTCTAAGATTATGCTATATTGACATCACGTTGCCAAATCAACGATAAACATAATATCGTTGATATGTTTTGGTCAAAATGTGTATAATGATAAAAGGGGCCGTCGTGGTCATGATCGTATGGCAATTGGATTTACAACTACCTGTGAAATCAGAACCTATAACCACTAAAGTTGTGAGTTTGAACCCCAATCATGGCGAGATGTACTCGATACAACGTTATGTGATAAAGTTCGTCAGTGACTTGCGACAGGTCTGTGGTTTTCTCCGGGTACTCCTGTTTCCTCCACCAATAAAACTGACTGCCATGATATAGCTGAAATATTGTTGAAAGTGGTGTTAAACACTATAACTTTAAGTTCTTTTGAATTGCGTCTCTTGATTACTCATTTAGAGACTTTAGGATAAACATCATTATATCGCCATTCTATTTTTAGGAACACCATTATAACATGTTACAGTATGGAATTGGCATAGAACATGTTACCGTAGGCGACATCTTTAGGAAGTTGGAGGAAATAGAAAAAGATTTAGATATAGAGGATTATTCTGTCAGTCAAAACACGTTAGATAATGTAAGTTTATTCTGTCAGTCAAAACACATTAGATAATGTAAGTTTATTCTGTCAACCAAAACATGTTAGATAATGTAAGTTTATTCTGTCAGCCAAAACACGTTAGATAATGTAAGTTTATTCTGTCAGCCAAAACATGTTAGATAATGTAAGTTTATTCTGTCAGCCAAAACACGTCAGATAATGTAAGTTTATTCTGTCAGCCAAAACATGTTAGATAATGTAAGTTTATTCTGTCAGCCAAAACACGTTAGATAATGTAAGTTTATTCTGTCAGCCAGAATACGTTAGATAATGTAAGTTTATTCTGTCAGCCAAAACACGTTAGATAATGTAAGTTTATTCTGTCAGCCAAAATACGTTAGGTAATGTAAGTTTATTCTGTCAGCCAAAACACGTTAGATAATGTAAGTTTATTCTGTCAGCCAAAATATGTTAGATAATGTAAGTTTATTCTGTCAGCCAAAAACACATTAGATAATGTAAGTTTATTCTGTCAGCCAAAACACGTTAGATAATGTAAGTTTATTCTGTCAGCCAAAATATGTTAGATAATGTAAGTTTATTCTGTCAGCCAAAAACACATTAGATAATGTAAGTTTATTCTGTCAGCCAAAACACGTTAGATAATGTAAGTTTATTCTGTCAGCCAAAATATGTTAGATAATGTAAGTTTATTCTGTCAGCCAAAACACATTAGATAATGTAAGTTTATTCTGTCAGCCAAAACACGTTAGATAATGTAAGTTTATTCTGTCAGCCAAAACACGTTAGATAATGTAAGTTTATTCTGTCAGCCAAAACACGTTAGATAATATAAGTTTATTCTGTCAGCCAAAATACGTTAGATAATGTAAGTTTATTCTGTCAGCTAAAATACCTTAGATAATGTAAGTTTACTCTGTCAGCCAAAATACGTTAGATAATGTAAGTTTATTCTGTCAGCCAAAATACGTTAGATAATGTAAGTTTATTCTGTCAGCCAAAACACGTTAGATAATGTAAGTTTATTCTGTCAGCCAAAACATGTTAGATAATGTAAGTTTATTCTGTCAGCCAAAACACGTCAGATAATGTAAGTTTATTCTGTCAGCCAAAATACGTTAGATAATGTAAGTTTATTCTGTCAGCCAAAACACGTTAGATAATGTAAGTTTATTCTGTCAGCCAAAACACGTTAGATAATGTAAGTTTATTCTGTCAGCCAGAATACGTTAGATAATGTAAGTTTATTCTGTCAGCCAAAACACGTTAGATAATGTAAGTTTATTCTGTCAGCCAAAATACGTTAGGTAATGTAAGTTTATTCTGTCAGCCAAAACACATTAGATAATGTAAGTTTATTCTGTCAGCCAAAATATGTTAGATAATGTAAGTTTATTCTGTCAGCCAAAACACGTTAGATAATGTAAGTTTAATCTGTCAGCCAAAATATGTTAGATAATGTAAGTTTATTCTGTCAGCCAAAACACGTTAGATAATGTAAGTTTATTCTGTCAGCCAAAACACGTTGGATAATGTAAGTTTATTCTGTCAGCCAAAACACGTTAGATAATGTAAGTTTATTCTGTCAGCCAGAATACGTTAGATAATGTAAGTTTATTCTGTCAGCCAAAACACGTTAGATAATGTAAGTTTATTCTGTCAGCCAAAATATGTTAGGTAATGTAAGTTTATTCTGTCAGCCAAAACACGTTAGATAATGTAAGTTTATTCTGTCAGCCAAAATATGTTAGATAATGTAAGTTTATTCTGTCAGCCAAAAACACATTAGATAATGTAAGTTTATTCTGTCAGCCAAAACACGTTAGATAATGTAAGTTTATTCTGTCAGCCAAAATATGTTAGATAATGTAAGTTTATTCTGTCAGCCAAAAACACATTAGATAATGTAAGTTTATTCTGTCAGCCAAAACACGTTAGATAATGTAAGTTTATTCTGTCAGCCAAAATATGTTAGATAATGTAAGTTTATTCTGTCAGCCAAAACACATTAGATAATGTAAGTTTATTCTGTCAGCCAAAACACGTTAGATAATGTAAGTTTATTCTGTCAGCCAAAACACGTTAGATAATGTAAGTTTATTCTGTCAGCCAAAACACGTTAGATAATATAAGTTTATTCTGTCAGCCAAAATACGTTAGATAATGTAAGTTTATTCTGTCAGCTAAAATACGTTAGATAATGTAAGTTTACTCTGTCAGCCAAAATACGTTAGATAATGTAAGTTTATTCTGTCAGCCAAAATACGTTAGATAATGTAAGTTTATTCTGTCAGCCAAAACACGTTAGATAATGTAAGTTATTCTGTCAGCCAAAACACGTTAGATAATATAAGTTTATTCTGTCAGCCAAAACATGTTAGATAATGTAAGTTTATTCTGTCAGCCAAAACACGTCAGATAATGTAAGTTTATTCTGTCAGCCAAAATACGTTAGATAATGTAAGTTTATTCTGTCAGCCAAAACACGTTAGATAATGTAAGTTTATTCTGTCAGCCAAAACACGTTAGATAATGTAAGTTTATTCTGTCAGCCAGAATACGTTAGATAATGTAAGTTTATTCTGTCAGCCAAAACACGTTAGATAATGTAAGTTTATTCTGTCAGCCAAAATACGTTAGGTAATGTAAGTTTATTCTGTCAGCCAAAACACGTTAGATAATGTAAGTTTATTCTGTCAGCCAAAATATGTTAGATAATGTAAGTTTATTCTGTCGGCCAAAAACACATTAGATAATGTAAGTTTATTCTGTCAGCCAAAACACGTTAGATAATGTAAGTTTATTCTGTCAGCCAAAATATGTTAGATAATGTAAGTTTATTCTGTCAGCCAAAACACATTAGATAATGTAAGTTTATTCTGTCAGCCAAAATATGTTAGATAATGTAAGTTTATTCTGTCAGCCAAAACACGTTAGATAATGTAAGTTTAATCTGTCAGCCAAAATATGTTAGATAATGTAAGTTTATTCTGTCAGCCAAAACACGTTAGATAATGTAAGTTTATTCTGTCAGCCAAAACACGTTAGATAATGTAAGTTTATTCTGTCAGCCAAAACACGTTAGATAATGTAAGTTTATTCTGTCAGCCAGAATACGTTAGATAATGTAAGTTTATTCTGTCAGCCAAAACACGTTAGATAATGTAAGTTTATTCTGTCAGCCAAAATACGTTAGGTAATGTAAGTTTATTCTGTCAGCCAAAACACGTTAGATAATGTAAGTTTATTCTGTCAGCCAAAATATGTTAGATAATGTAAGTTTATTCTGTCAGCCAAAAACACATTAGATAATGTAAGTTTATTCTGTCAGCCAAAACACGTTAGATAATGTAAGTTTATTCTGTCAGCCAAAATATGTTAGATAATGTAAGTTTATTCTGTCAGCCAAAAACACATTAGATAATGTAAGTTTATTCTGTCAGCCAAAACACGTTAGATAATGTAAGTTTATTCTGTCAGCCAAAATATGTTAGATAATGTAAGTTTATTCTGTCAGCCAAAACACATTAGATAATGTAAGTTTATTCTGTCAGCCAAAACACGTTAGATAATGTAAGTTTATTCTGTCAGCCAGAACACGTTAGATAATGTAAGTTTATTCTGTCAGCCAAAACACGTTAGATAATATAAGTTTATTCTGTCAGCCAAAATACGTTAGATAATGTAAGTTTATTCTGTCAGCTAAAATACGTTAGATAATGTAAGTTTACTCTGTCAGCCAAAATACGTTAGATAATGTAAGTTTATTCTGTCAGCCAAAATACGTTAGATAATGTAAGTTTATTCTGTCAGCCAAAACACGTTAGATAATGTAAGTTATTCTGTCAGCCAAAACACGTTAGATAATGTAAGTTTATTCTGTCAGCCAAAACATGTTAGATAATGTAAGTTTATTCTGTCAGCCAAAACACGTCAGATAATGTAAGTTTATTCTGTCAGCCAAAATACGTTAGATAATGTAAGTTTATTCTGTCAGCCAAAACACGTTAGATAATGTAAGTTTATTCTGTCAGCCAAAACACGTTAGATAATGTAAGTTTATTCTGTCAGCCAGAATACGTTAGATAATGTAAGTTTATTCTGTCAGCCAAAACACGTTAGATAATGTAAGTTTATTCTGTCAGCCAAAATACGTTAGGTAATGTAAGTTTATTCTGTCAGCCAAAACACGTTAGATAATGTAAGTTTATTCTGTCAGCCAAAATATGTTAGATAATGTAAGTTTATTCTGTCGGCCAAAAACACATTAGATAATGTAAGTTTATTCTGTCAGCCAAAACACGTTAGATAATGTAAGTTTATTCTGTCAGCCAAAATATGTTAGATAATGTAAGTTTATTCTGTCAGCCAAAACACATTAGATAATGTAAGTTTATTCTGTCAGCCAAAATATGTTAGATAATGTAAGTTTATTCTGTCAGCCAAAACACGTTAGATAATGTAAGTTTAATCTGTCAGCCAAAATATGTTAGATAATGTAAGTTTATTCTGTCAGCCAAAACACGTTAGATAATGTAAGTTTATTCTGTCAGCCAAAACACGTTGGATAATGTAAGTTTATTCTGTCAGCCAAAACACGTTAGATAATGTAAGCATGACAATCTAAATATAGACTACATTTTGTTTTAAACATAATATTACCATCTTTTAATTCATTCAATTTACAGTCAAACCTAAAGGCCACTCAAGGGAACCTAAAAATGTGGCATTTATGAGCAGTTGCCCTTTATATACAGGTTAAAATTATATGCACTATTCAGTAATGGGGGAAAATGAGACTGCCCTTTATAGGCAGTGATTTGTTATATAGAGGTGTCCTTTAAGGCAGGTTTGACTGTATTATACATTGGACTTGGAAAGAAGAAAGAAATTATTCTGTAATGATATACATCTTTGTTTTATCCAAGTTATTTTGTAACAAATTATTACATCCTACCTATGATAATATCTGAGGGATAAAACAAATTATTACATCCTACCTATGATAGTATCTGAGGGATAAAACAAATTATTACATCCTACCTATGATAATATCTGAGGGATAAAACAAATTATTACATCCTACCTATGATAGTATCTGAGGGATAAAACAAATTATTACATCCTACCTATGATAGTATCTGAGGGATAAAACAAATTATTACATCCTACCTATGATAGTATCTGAGGGATAAAACAAATTATTACATCCTACCTATGATAATATCTGAGGGATAAAACAAATTATTACATCCTACCTATGATAGTATCTGAGGGATAAAACAAATTATTACATCCTACCTATGATAGTATCTGAGGGATAAAACAAATTATTACATCCTACCTATGATAGTATCTGAGGGATAAAACAAATTATTACATCCTACCTATGATAGTATCTGAGGGATAAAACAAATTATTACATCCTACCTATGATAGTATCTGAGGGATAAAACAAATTATTACATCCTACCTATGATAGTATCTGAGGGATAAAACAAATTATTACATCCTACCTATGATAATATCTGAGGGATAAAACAAATTATTACATCCTACCTATGATAGTATCTGAGGGATAAAACAAATTATTACATCCTACCTATGATAGTATCTGAGGGATAAAACAAATTATTACATCCTACCTATGATAGTATCTGAGGGATAAAATTTGTGTACAATCTTTATCCTTCTGGGATAAAATATTTAAGAAATCTTATCCATTGTGTAAAAATAATATCCTTACTATAGGATATTATTTCTTAAAAACTTAGGATAACATTCTCTGATATAATATCCCAGATGGATAATAGTTGTACACAAATTTTATCCCTTGGATAATATAAAAGGTATTAAGTAGAAAAGGAATTTTATTCCAGAATACTTTAATTTATGTAAACAAGGGACACATAATAAAAGTCTAAGAGATCAATATATATTTATAACATTAACAGTTTTACAAAAGAAATTCAATTAATTTAATTGAAATATTCGTATATACTAGACTGGTGTCTTTTCTTTTCCGTGCATTTTCACGAATAAGATTTCTTTAATTATCATAAGACATATTGAATAATATACATTTATATGAAATATACATGAAATATACATTTATTTCATGCTGGTGAGGGAAATATGAAAATTTATTCATCTAAGAGTATCATATTTCCTGAGGGCAACGACCGAGGGGAATATGATACTCGTGGGTGAATAAAATTTCATATTTCCTGAACCCGCATGCTATAAATGTTTTATTATACCGAATGAAACCAAGAAAACACATACATATAAAATACTGCTGGCAAACATATTTTAAGTCCATTGGAACGTTGTCTCAGACATTTAAAAACCACATCCACAACAACTTTGTAACGGTCACTTGCAAGTGATGCTTTCCGAGTGCCTCTGACGTTTTCCTGTCAAAGAACGATAACTCTGGCGGGAAAACCCGCGAGACTTCCGAAGGGGTGGAATATGATATTTATTTCACGGAATATGATTTTTGTCCTGTGTGATCACGTGTTCTGATTTTTACCCATTGTCCAATCAAATTAATCTATTTATGGTAATTAATATATGAGGTATAACAAAACGTTTTAGTAACATAGAATATTAAGGATATAATATAAATGATATAATGTCCCATAGGATAATCTTTCATTAATTTTATATCCTAGGATAATAAATCATTTTAAGATTTTATCCACAAAGGACAAATTAGCTAAAATATTTTTTCCATTAGAGATGATAAAATATTGATGACAAGGATGCTTTTTCCTTTTTCTTTTTATCCATTTATAACCATGAAAATATCCTTCAGGATATTTTTCTAAAATTAAATCCCCTAGGACATTTTATACTAGGGATGATATTTATGATTACAATTTCACTAAGAAGACATATTATACTAGGGATGATATTTATGATTACAATTTCACTAAGAAGACATATTATACTAGGGATGATATTTATGATTACAATTTCACTAAGAAGACATATTATACTAGGGATGATATTTAGGATTACAATTTCACTAAGAAGACATTTTATACTAGGGATGATATTTATGATTACAATTTCACTAAGAAGACATATTATACTAGGGATGATATTTATGATTACAATTTCACTAAGAAGACATATTATATTAGAGATGATATTTATGATTACAATTTCACTAAGAAGACATATTATACTAGGGATGATATTTATGATTACAATTTCACTAAGAAGACATATTATACTAGGGATGATATTTATGATTACAATTTCACTAAGAAGACATATTATACTAGGGATGATATTTATGATTACAATTTCACTAAGAAGACATTTTATACTAGGGATGATATTTATGATTACAATTTCACTAAGAAAACATTTTATACTAGGGATGATATTTATGATTACAATTTCACTAAGAAGACATATTATACTAGGGATGATATTTATGATTACAATTTCACTAAGAAGACATATTATACTAGGGATGATATTTATGATTACAATTTCACTAAGAAGACATATTATACTAGGGATGATATTTATGATTACAATTTCACTAAGTAGACATATTATACTAGGGATGATATTTATGATTACAATTTCACTAAGAAGACATATTATACTAGGGATGATATTTATGATTACAATTTCACTAAGAAGACATATTATACTAGGGATGATATTTAGAATTACAATTTCACTAAGAAGACATTTTATACTAGGGATGATATTTATGATTACAATTTCACTAAGAAGACATATTATACTAGGGATGATATTTATGATTACAATTTCACTAAGAAGACATATTATATTAGGGATGATATTTATGATTACAATTTCACTAAGAAGACATATTATACTAGGGATGATATTTATGATTACAATTTCACTAAGAAGACATATTATACTAGGGATGATATTTATGATTACAATTTCACTAAGAAGACATTTTATACTAGGGATGATATTTATGATTACAATTTCACTAAGAAAACATTTTATACTAGGGATGATATTTATGATTACAATTTCACTAAGAAGACATATTATACTAGGGATGATATTTATGATTACAATTTCACTAAGAAGACATATTATACTAGGGATGATATTTATGATTACAATTTCACTAAGAAGACATATTATACTAGGGATGATATTTATGATTACAATTTCACTAAGAAGACATTTTATACTAGGGATGATATTTATGATTACAATTTCACTAAGAAGACATTTTATACTAGGGATGATATTTATGATTACAATTTCACTAAGAAGACATATTATACTAGGGATGATATTTATGATTACAATTTCACTAAGAAGACATGTTATACTAGGGATGATATTTATGATTACAATTTTACTAAGAAGACATATTTGGATAAATTTTTAGATTATGTTTTTATATTTCAGGTTTTTATTAACTTTGTAAAACAACAGGTTGAAATTGTAGAAAATAACGATCCAGTTAAAAAAATCAGGGGTCAGAGGTCATCAGACAGACAAAGAGTAACAATAGAGGATAATGATGATGATGATGAAATGTTACTGGCCCTCGATCCTAGTGATGAAGGGCTGGGCAGTGATGATGATATTTGTTTCTCCTTTAATGAATCTGGGGTAGGTAATATTCTGCTGAATTTAGTTTGGGGGCCGTCGTGGTCTTGATCGTATAGTAGTTGGATTTACAACTACCTGTACAATCAGTGCCTATCACCACTAAAGTCGTGAGTTCGAACCCCATTCATGGCGAGATGTACTCGATACAACATTGTGTGATGTTGGTGACCTGCGACAGGTCGGTGGTTTTCTCCAGGTACTCCAGTTTACTCCACCAATAAAACTGACCACCACGATATAACTGAAATATTGTTGAAAGTGGCATTAAACACCATAAACCCAAACCTCTTATTATACATGTATATAGATTATTGTATCAAATGAAAAAAAACATTAATTACAATCATTGTGATAATTAAATGACAAACAGAAATACCTCCCGTCAGAACAGTTCCCAAATCTAATTGAAAAATGATAGAAATAGAGGTAAAATATATACCCCTATCACACATAAACATCACCGCTCACTTTCCTGGTTTTGGACAGGCACGTCTATTAAAGGTGGCAGGGTTTAATAAATTTTATGGGCCCAAACCTCTGTTCTCAGTGAAATGAGGCAGTCATACAAGTGATATTTTATCATATCTATAAGTTGACAACAGCATAAAACCCACATTCTAATATGACGTCCTTATTTCACTTTGTAAACAAACGAGTGATTTATTTAGTTGGCAAAATCTCATTAGCACATGCGCAGTGCACATATTTAAGCCAGGTGATAAAATCACAGAATAAAATTATTTTACACTGTTAACAACGTTTTAAACATCTATATTCAGTATATTAGTAAATTATATTCCTCGCTACGGCTTCGGATAAAATACTAATATCCGCCAACCCATGTTAAAACTCACAACACATTATGTCTTCATGAATTATTTCTTAATTATACTGATAATAGATTTATCCACTCTGATTGGCTCCTTCTTCTTCATTCTAATGAGGTTTATTAATGGCTGACATGTATGTGGAGTAGGTTATTGTAAAATTAAAGAACAAAATTTAATTGAGAAATATTACAAATGAAATATTGAGTTTATTGCTTTTGCTGTGCTGAGAATAAATCTCTGGGTGTGTTCTGATATAAACCTATAGGTTAATAATATACAATCATAGTCTTTTGTTGAGATCAATATGAGTTTTTATGGATCTTAAAAACAATATTGATTTCTAAGGTCCATAAAAACTTGTATTGACCGATACAAAAGACTGTAATTGTTTTATTACATTAAAATGAAAAGTGAAAGTGAAACCATGTCAATATGAGTTTTAATCAAACAATATCAAATTTTACGGAATGTCAGGTGACCAATAAAATAGCCAGATAGCCAATAAAATTGTTTAAATAAAATCATTATGTAATAATCATCATAATTTTTTTTTTTCTGAAATGTATCCAACCCAATGTATTTAATAAGTAAACAAATCCTAAATATTATTTTGGCAAGTTTACCAATACATATTCGCATATTCCATGTGGAGTGGTATTGATATATTTGTTACCCATCGATGACTACAGTAGATATCTGAACACACCTATCATTGGTATTGATATATTTATTACCCATCGATGACTACAGTAGATATCTGAACACACCTATCATTGGTATTGATATATTTGTTACCCATCGATGACTACAGTAGATATCTGAACACACTTATCATTGGTATTAATACATTTGTTACCCATCGATGACTACAGTAGATATCTGAACACACCTATCATTGGTATTGATATATTTGTTACCCATCGATGACTACAGTAGATATCTGAACACACCTATCATTGGTATTGATATATTTGTTACCCATCGATGACTACAGTAGATATCTGAACACACCTTTCATTGGTATTGATATATTTGTTACCCCTCGATTACTACAGTAGATATCTGAACACACCTTTCATTGGTATTGATATATTTGTTACCCCTCGATTACTACAGTAGATATCTGAACACACCTATCATTGGTATTGATATATTTGTTACCCCTCGATTACTACAGTAGATATCTGAACACACCTATCATTGGTATTGATATATTTGTTACCCATCGATGACTACAGTAGATATCTGAACACACTTATCATTGGTATTGATACATTTGTCACCCCTCGATTACTACAGTAGATATCTGAACATACCTATCATTGGTATTGATATATTTGTTACCCCTCGATTACTACAGTAGATATCTGAACACACCTATCATTGGTATTGATATATTTGTTACCCCTCAATTACTACAGTAGATATCTGAACACACCTATCGTTGGTATTGACACATTTGTTACCCCTTGATTACTACAGTAGATATCTGAACACACCTATCATTGGTATTGATATATTTGTTACCCCTCGATTACTACAGTAGATATCTGAACACACCTATCATTGGTATTGATATATTTGTTACCCCTCGATTACTACAGTAGATATCTGAACACACCTATCATTGGTATTGATATATTTGTTACCCCTCAATTACTACAGTAGATATCTGAACACACCTATCATTGGTATTGATACATTTGTTACTCATCGATGACTACAGTAGATATCTGAACACACCTATCATTGGTATTGATATATTTGTTACCCATCGATGACTACAGTAGATATCTGAACACGCTTATCATTGGTATTGATACATTTGTTACCCATCGATGACTACAGTAGATATCTGAACACACCTATCATTGGTATTGATATATTTGTTACCCATCGATGACTACAGTAGATATCTGAACACACCTATCATTGGTATTGATATATTTGTTACCCATCGATGACTACAGTAGATATCTGAACACACCTTTCATTGGTATTGATATATTTGTTACCCCTCGATTACTACAGTAGATATCTGAACACACCTTTCATTGGTATTGATATATTTGTTACCCCTCGATTACTACAGTAGATATCTGAACACACCTATCATTGGTATTGATATATTTGTTACCCATCGATGACTACAGTAGATATCTGAACACACCTTTCATTGGTATTGATATATTTGTTACCCCTCGATTACTACAGTAGATATCTGAACACACCTATCATTGGTATTGATATATTTGTTACCCCTCAATTAATACAGTAGATATCTGAACACACCTATCATTGGTATTGATACATTTGTTACTCATCGATGACTACAGTAGATATCTGAACACACCTATCATTGGTATTGATATATTTGTTACCCCTCGATTACTACAGTAGATATCTGAACACACCTATCATTGGTATTGATATATTTGTTTCCCCTCGATTACTACAGTAGATATCTGAACACACCTATCATTGGTATTGATATATTTGTTACCCATCGATGACTACAGTAGATATCTGAACACACTTATCATTGGTATTGATACATTTGTTACCCCTCGATTACTACAGTAGATATCTGAACATACCTATCATTGGTATTGATATATTTGTTACCCCTCGATTACTACAGTAGATATCTGAACACACCTATCATTGGTATTGATATATTTGTTACCCCTCAATTAATACAGTAGATATCTGAACACACCTATCATTGGTATTGATACATTTGTTACTCATCGATGACTACAGTAGATATCTGAACACACTTATCATTGGTATTGATACATTTGTTACCCCTCGATTACTACAGTAGATATCTGAACACACCTATCATTGGTATTGATATATTTGTTACCCCTCGATTACTACAGTAGATATCTGAACACACCTATCATTGGTATTGATATATTTGTTACCCCTCAATTACTACAGTAGATATCTGAACACACCTATCATTGGTATTGATACATTTGTTACTCATCGATGACTACAGTAGATATCTGAACACACCTATCATTGGTATTGATATATTTGTTACCCCTCAATTACTACAATAGATATCTGAACACACCTATCATTGGTATTGATATATTTGTTTCCCCTCGATTACTACAGTAGATATCTGAACACACCTATCATTGGTATTGATATATTTGTTACCCATCGATGACTACAGTAGATATCTGAACACACTTATCATTGGTATTGATACATTTGTTACCCCTCGATTACTACAGTAGATATCTGAACATACCTATCATTGGTATTGATATATTTGTTACCCCTCGATTACTACAGTAGATATCTGAACACACCTATCATTGGTATTGATATATTTGTTACCCCTCAATTAATACAGTAGATATCTGAACACACCTATCATTGGTATTGATACATTTGTTACTCATCGATGACTACAGTAGATATCTGAACACACCTATCATTGGTATTGATATATTTGTTACCCCTCGATTACTACAATAGATATCTGAACACACCTATCATTGGTATTGATATATTTGTTTCCCCTCGATTACTACAGTAGATATCTGAACACACCTATCATTGGTATTGATATATTTGTTACCCATCGATGACTACAGTAGATATCTGAACACACTTATCATTGGTATTGATACATTTGTTACCCCTCGATTACTACAGTAGATATCTGAACATACCTATCATTGGTATTGATATATTTGTTACCCCTCGATTACTACAGTAGATATCTGAACACACCTATCATTGGTATTGATATATTTGTTACCCCTCAATTAATACAGTAGATATCTGAACACACCTATCATTGGTATTGATACATTTGTTACTCATCGATGACTACAGTAGATATCTGAACACACCTATCATTGGTATTGATATATTTGTTACCCATCGATGACTACAGTAGATATCTGAACACGCTTATCATTGGTATTGATACATTTGTTACCCATCGATGACTACAGTAGATATCTGAACACACCTATCATTGGTATTGATATATTTGTTACCCATCGATGACTACAGTAGATATCTGAACACACCTATCATTGGTATTGATATATTTGTTACCCATCGATGACTACAGTAGATATCTGAACACACCTTTCATTGGTATTGATATATTTGTTACCCCTCGATTACTACAGTAGATATCTGAACACACCTTTCATTGGTATTGATATATTTGTTACCCCTCGATTACTACAGTAGATATCTGAACACACTTATCATTGGTATTGATACATTTGTTATCCCTCGATTACTACAGTAGATATCTGAACATACCTATCATTGGTATTGATATATTTGTTACCCCTCGATTACTACAGTAGATATCTGAACACACCTATCATTGGTATTGATATATTTGTTACCCCTCGATTACTACAGTAGATATCTGAACACACCTATCGTTGGTATTGACACATTTGTTACTCCTTGATGACTACAGTAGATATCTGAACACACCTATCATTGGTATTGATATATTTGTTACCCCTCGATTACTACAGTAGATATCTGAACACACCTATCATTGGTATTGATATATTTGTTTCCCCTCGATTACTACAGTAGATATCTGAACACACCTATCATTGGTATTGATATATTTGTTACCCATCGATGACTACAGTAGATATCTGAACACACTTATCATTGGTATTGATACATTTGTTACCCCTCGATTACTACAGTAGATATCTGAACATACCTATCATTGGTATTGATATATTTGTTACCCCTCGATTACTACAGTAGATATCTGAACACACCTATCATTGGTATTGATATATTTGTTACCCCTCAATTAATACAGTAGATATCTGAACACACCTATCATTGGTATTGATACATTTGTTACTCATCGATGACTACAGTAGATATCTGAACACACTTATCATTGGTATTGATACATTTGTTACCCCTCGATTACTACAGTAGATATCTGAACACACCTATCATTGGTATTGATATATTTGTTACCCCTCGATTACTACAGTAGATATCTGAACACACCTATCATTGGTATTGATATATTTGTTACCCCTCAATTACTACAGTAGATATCTGAACACACCTATCATTGGTATTGATACATTTGTTACTCATCGATGACTACAGTAGATATCTGAACACACCTATCATTGGTATTGATATATTTGTTACCCCTCAATTACTACAATAGATATCTGAACACACCTATCATTGGTATTGATATATTTGTTTCCCCTCGATTACTACAGTAGATATCTGAACACACCTATCATTGGTATTGATATATTTGTTACCCATCGATGACTACAGTAGATATCTGAACACACTTATCATTGGTATTGATACATTTGTTACCCCTCGATTACTACAGTAGATATCTGAACATACCTATCATTGGTATTGATATATTTGTTACCCCTCGATTACTACAGTAGATATCTGAACACACCTATCATTGGTATTGATATATTTGTTACCCCTCAATTAATACAGTAGATATCTGAACACACCTATCATTGGTATTGATACATTTGTTACTCATCGATGACTACAGTAGATATCTGAACACACTTATCATTGGTATTGATACATTTGTTACCCCTCGATTACTACAGTAGATATCTGAACACACCTATCATTGGTATTGATATATTTGTTACCCCTCGATTACTACAGTAGATATCTGAACACACCTATCATTGGTATTGATATATTTGTTACCCCTCAATTACTACAGTAGATATCTGAACACACCTATCATTGGTATTGATACATTTGTTACTCATCGATGACTACAGTAGATATCTGAACACACTTATCATTGGTATTGATACATTTGTTACCCCTCGATTACTACAGTAGATATCTGAACACACCTATCATTGGTATTGATATATTTGTTACCCATCGATGACTACAGTTGATATCTGAACACACCTTTCATTGGTATTGATATATTTGTTACTCATCGATGACTACAGTAGATATCTGAACACACCTATCATTGGTATTGATACATTTGTTACCCATCGATGACTACAGTAGATATCTGAACACACTTATCATTGGTATTGATATATTTGTTACCCCTCGATTACTACAGTAGATATCTGAACACACCTATCATTGGTATTGATATATTTGTTACCCCTCGATTACTACAGTAGATATCTGAACACACCTATCGTTGGTATTGACACATTTGTTACCCCTTGATTACTACAGTAGATATCTGAACACACCTATCATTGGTATTGATATATTTGTTACCCCTCGATTACTACAGTAGATATCTGAACACACCTATCATTGGTATTGATATATTTGTTACCCATCGATGACTACAGTAGATATCTGAACACACTTATCATTGGTATTGATATATTTGTTATCCCTCGATTACTACAGTAGATATCTGAACATACCTATCATTGGTATTGATATATTTGTTACCCCTCGATTACTACAGTAGATATCTGAACACACCTATCATTGGTATTGATATATTTGTTACCCCTCGATTACTACAGTAGATATCTGAACACACCTATCGTTGGTATTGACACATTTGTTACTCCTTGATTACTACAGTAGATATCTGAACACACCTATCATTGGTATTGATATATTTGTTACCCCTCGATTACTACAGTAGATATCTGAACACACCTATCATTGGTATTGATACATTTGTTACTCATCGATGACTACAGTAGATATCTGAACACACCTATCATTGGTATTGATATATTTGTTACCCCTCAATTACTACAATAGATATCTGAACACACCTATCATTGGTATTGATATATTTGTTTCCCCTCGATTACTACAGTAGATATCTGAACACACCTATCATTGGTATTGATATATTTGTTACCCATCGATGACTACAGTAGATATCTGAACACACTTATCATTGGTATTGATACATTTGTTACCCCTCGATTACTACAGTAGATATCTGAACATACCTATCATTGGTATTGATATATTTGTTACCCCTCGATTACTACAGTAGATATCTGAACACACCTATCATTGGTATTGATATATTTGTTACCCCTCAATTAATACAGTAGATATCTGAACACACCTATCATTGGTATTGATACATTTGTTACTCATCGATGACTACAGTAGATATCTGAACACACCTATCATTGGTATTGATATATTTGTTACCCCTCGATTACTACAATAGATATCTGAACACACCTATCATTGGTATTGATATATTTGTTTCCCCTCGATTACTACAGTAGATATCTGAACACACCTATCATTGGTATTGATATATTTGTTACCCATCGATGACTACAGTAGATATCTGAACACACTTATCATTGGTATTGATACATTTGTTACCCCTCGATTACTACAGTAGATATCTGAACATACCTATCATTGGTATTGATATATTTGTTACCCCTCGATTACTACAGTAGATATCTGAACACACCTATCATTGGTATTGATATATTTGTTACCCCTCAATTAATACAGTAGATATCTGAACACACCTATCATTGGTATTGATACATTTGTTACTCATCGATGACTACAGTAGATATCTGAACACACCTATCATTGGTATTGATATATTTGTTACCCATCGATGACTACAGTAGATATCTGAACACGCTTATCATTGGTATTGATACATTTGTTACCCATCGATGACTACAGTAGATATCTGAACACACCTATCATTGGTATTGATATATTTGTTACCCATCGATGACTACAGTAGATATCTGAACACACCTATCATTGGTATTGATATATTTGTTACCCATCGATGACTACAGTAGATATCTGAACACACCTTTCATTGGTATTGATATATTTGTTACCCCTCGATTACTACAGTAGATATCTGAACACACCTTTCATTGGTATTGATATATTTGTTACCCCTCGATTACTACAGTAGATATCTGAACACACTTATCATTGGTATTGATACATTTGTTATCCCTCGATTACTACAGTAGATATCTGAACATACCTATCATTGGTATTGATATATTTGTTACCCCTCGATTACTACAGTAGATATCTGAACACACCTATCATTGGTATTGATATATTTGTTACCCCTCGATTACTACAGTAGATATCTGAACACACCTATCGTTGGTATTGACACATTTGTTACTCCTTGATGACTACAGTAGATATCTGAACACACCTATCATTGGTATTGATATATTTGTTACCCCTCGATTACTACAGTAGATATCTGAACACACCTATCATTGGTATTGATATATTTGTTTCCCCTCGATTACTACAGTAGATATCTGAACACACCTATCATTGGTATTGATATATTTGTTACCCATCGATGACTACAGTAGATATCTGAACACACTTATCATTGGTATTGATACATTTGTTACCCCTCGATTACTACAGTAGATATCTGAACATACCTATCATTGGTATTGATATATTTGTTACCCCTCGATTACTACAGTAGATATCTGAACACACCTATCATTGGTATTGATATATTTGTTACCCCTCAATTAATACAGTAGATATCTGAACACACCTATCATTGGTATTGATACATTTGTTACTCATCGATGACTACAGTAGATATCTGAACACACTTATCATTGGTATTGATACATTTGTTACCCCTCGATTACTACAGTAGATATCTGAACACACCTATCATTGGTATTGATATATTTGTTACCCCTCGATTACTACAGTAGATATCTGAACACACCTATCATTGGTATTGATATATTTGTTACCCCTCAATTACTACAGTAGATATCTGAACACACCTATCATTGGTATTGATACATTTGTTACTCATCGATGACTACAGTAGATATCTGAACACACCTATCATTGGTATTGATATATTTGTTACCCCTCAATTACTACAATAGATATCTGAACACACCTATCATTGGTATTGATATATTTGTTTCCCCTCGATTACTACAGTAGATATCTGAACACACCTATCATTGGTATTGATATATTTGTTACCCATCGATGACTACAGTAGATATCTGAACACACTTATCATTGGTATTGATACATTTGTTACCCCTCGATTACTACAGTAGATATCTGAACATACCTATCATTGGTATTGATATATTTGTTACCCCTCGATTACTACAGTAGATATCTGAACACACCTATCATTGGTATTGATATATTTGTTACCCCTCAATTAATACAGTAGATATCTGAACACACCTATCATTGGTATTGATACATTTGTTACTCATCGATGACTACAGTAGATATCTGAACACACTTATCATTGGTATTGATACATTTGTTACCCCTCGATTACTACAGTAGATATCTGAACACACCTATCATTGGTATTGATATATTTGTTACCCCTCGATTACTACAGTAGATATCTGAACACACCTATCATTGGTATTGATATATTTGTTACCCCTCAATTACTACAGTAGATATCTGAACACACCTATCATTGGTATTGATACATTTGTTACTCATCGATGACTACAGTAGATATCTGAACACACTTATCATTGGTATTGATACATTTGTTACCCCTCGATTACTACAGTAGATATCTGAACACACCTATCATTGGTATTGATATATTTGTTACCCATCGATGACTACAGTTGATATCTGAACACACCTTTCATTGGTATTGATATATTTGTTACTCATCGATGACTACAGTAGATATCTGAACACACCTATCATTGGTATTGATACATTTGTTACCCATCGATGACTACAGTAGATATCTGAACACACTTATCATTGGTATTGATATATTTGTTACCCCTCGATTACTACAGTAGATATCTGAACACACCTATCATTGGTATTGATATATTTGTTACCCCTCGATTACTACAGTAGATATCTGAACACACCTATCGTTGGTATTGACACATTTGTTACCCCTTGATTACTACAGTAGATATCTGAACACACCTATCATTGGTATTGATATATTTGTTACCCCTCGATTACTACAGTAGATATCTGAACACACCTATCATTGGTATTGATATATTTGTTACCCATCGATGACTACAGTAGATATCTGAACACACTTATCATTGGTATTGATATATTTGTTATCCCTCGATTACTACAGTAGATATCTGAACATACCTATCATTGGTATTGATATATTTGTTACCCCTCGATTACTACAGTAGATATCTGAACACACCTATCATTGGTATTGATATATTTGTTACCCCTCGATTACTACAGTAGATATCTGAACACACCTATCGTTGGTATTGACACATTTGTTACTCCTTGATTACTACAGTAGATATCTGAACACACCTATCATTGGTATTGATATATTTGTTACCCCTCGATTACTACAGTAGATATCTGAACACACCTATCATTGGTATTGATATATTTGTTACCCCTCGATTACTACAGTAGATATCTGAACACACCTATCATTGGTATTGATATATTTGTTACCCATCGATGACTACAGTAGATATCTGAACACACCTATCATTGGTATTGATATATTTGTTACCCATCGATGACTACAGTAGATATCTGAACACACCTATCATTGGTATTGATATATTTGTTACCCATCGATGACTACAGTAGATATCTGAACACACCTTTCATTGGTATTGATATATTTGTTACCCCTCGATTACTACAGTAGATATCTGAACACACCTTTCATTGGTATTGATATATTTGTTACCCCTCGATTACTACAGTAGATATCTGAACACACCTATCATTGGTATTGATATATTTGTTACCCATCGATGACTACAGTAGATATCTGAACACACCTTTCATTGGTATTCATATATTTGTTACCCCTCGATTACTACAGTAGATATCTGAACACACCTTTCATTGGTATTGATATATTTGTTACCCCTCGATTACTACAGTAGATATCTGAACACACCTATCATTGGTATTGATACATTTGTTACCCATCGATGACTACAGTAGATATCTGAACACACCTATCATTGGTATTGATATATTTGTTACCCCTCGATGACTACAGTAGATATCTGAACACACCTATCATTGGTATTGATATATTTGTTACCCCTCGATTACTACAGTAGATATCTGAACACACCTTTCATTGGTATTGATATATTTGTTACCCCTCGATTACTACAGTAGATATCTGAACACACCTATCATTGGTATTGATACATTTGTTACCCATCGATGACTACAGTAGATATCTGAACACACCTATCATTGGTATTGATATATTTGTTACCCCTCGATTACTACAGTAGATATCTGAACACACCTATCATTGGTATTGATATATTTGTTTCCCCTCGATTACTACAGTAGATATCTGAACACACCTATCATTGGTATTGATATATTTGTTACCCATCGATGACTACAGTAGATATCTGAACACACTTATCATTGGTATTGATACATTTGTTACCCCTCGATTACTACAGTAGATATCTGAACATACCTATCATTGGTATTGATATATTTGTTACCCCTCGATTACTACAGTAGATATCTGAACACACCTATCATTGGTATTGATATATTTGTTTCCCCTCGATTACTACAGTAGATATCTGAACACACCTATCATTGGTATTGATATATTTGTTACCCATCGATGACTACAGTAGATATCTGAACACACTTATCATTGGTATTGATACATTTGTTACCCCTCGATTACTACAGTAGATATCTGAACATACCTATCATTGGTATTGATATATTTGTTACCCCTCGATTACTACAGTAGATATCTGAACACACCTATCATTGGTATTGATATATTTGTTACCCCTCAATTAATACAGTAGATATCTGAACACACCTATCATTGGTATTGATACATTTGTTACTCATCGATGACTACAGTAGATATCTGAACACACCTATCATTGGTATTGATATATTTGTTACCCCTCGATTACTACAGTAGATATCTGAACACACCTATCATTGGTATTGATATATTTGTTACCCCTCGATTACTACAGTAGATATCTGAACACACCTATCATTGGTATTGATATATTTGTTACCCATCGATGACTACAGTAGATATCTGAACACACCTATCATTGGTATTGATATATTTGTTACCCATCGATGACTACAGTAGATATCTGAACACACCTATCATTGGTATTGATATATTTGTTACCCATCGATGACTACAGTAGATATCTGAACACACCTTTCATTGGTATTGATATATTTGTTACCCCTCGATTACTACAGTAGATATCTGAACACACCTTTCATTGGTATTGATATATTTGTTACCCCTCGATTACTACAGTAGATATCTGAACACACCTATCATTGGTATTGATATATTTGTTACCCATCGATGACTACAGTAGATATCTGAACACACCTTTCATTGGTATTGATATATTTGTTACCCCTCGATTACTACAGTAGATATCTGAACACACCTTTCATTGGTATTGATATATTTGTTACCCCTCGATCACTACAGTAGATATCTGAACACACCTATCATTGGTATTGATACATTTGTTACCCATCGATGACTACAGTAGATATCTGAACACACCTATCATTGGTATTGATATATTTGTTACCCCTCGATGACTACAGTAGATATCTGAACACACCTATCATTGGTATTGATATATTTGTTACCCCTCGATTACTACAGTAGATATCTGAACACACCTTTCATTGGTATTGATATATTTGTTACCCCTCGATTACTACAGTAGATATCTGAACACACCTATCATTGGTATTGATACATTTGTTACCCATCGATGACTACAGTAGATATCTGAACACACCTATCATTGGTATTGATATATTTGTTACCCCTCGATTACTACAGTAGATATCTGAACACACCTATCATTGGTATTGATATATTTGTTTCCCCTCGATTACTACAGTAGATATCTGAACACACCTATCATTGGTATTGATATATTTGTTACCCATCGATGACTACAGTAGATATCTGAACACACTTATCATTGGTATTGATACATTTGTTACCCCTCGATTACTACAGTAGATATCTGAACATACCTATCATTGGTATTGATATATTTGTTACCCCTCGATTACTACAGTAGATATCTGAACACACCTATCATTGGTATTGATATATTTGTTACCCCTCAATTAATACAGTAGATATCTGAACACACCTATCATTGGTATTGATACATTTGTTACTCATCGATGACTACAGTAGATATCTGAACACACTTATCATTGGTATTGATACATTTGTTACCCCTCGATTACTACAGTAGATATCTGAACACACCTATCATTGGTATTGATATATTTGTTACCCCTCGATTACTACAGTAGATATCTGAACACACCTATCATTGGTATTGATATATTTGTTACCCCTCAATTACTACAGTAGATATCTGAACACACCTATCATTGGTATTGATACATGTGTTACTCATCGATGACTACAGTAGATATCTGAACACACCTATCATTGGTATTGATATATTTGTTACCCCTCGATTACTACAGTAGATATCTGAACACACCTATCATTGGTATTGATATATTTGTTACCCCTCGATTACTACAGTAGATATCTGAACACACCTATCATTGGTATTGATATATTTGTTACCCATCGATGACTACAGTAGATATCTGAACACACCTTTCATTGGTATTGATATATTTGTTACTCATCGATGACTACAGTAGATATCTGAACACACCTATCATTGGTATTGATACATTTGTTACCCATCGATGACTACAGTAGATATCTGAACACACTTATCATTGGTATTGATATATTTGTTACCCCTCGATTACTACAGTAGATATCTGAACACACCTATCATTGGTATTGATATATTTGTTACCCCTCGATTACTACAGTAGATATCTGAACACACCTATCGTTGGTATTGACACATTTGTTACCCCTTGATTACTACAGTAGATATCTGAACACACCTATCATTGATATTGATATATTTGTTACCCCTCGATTACTACAGTAGATATCTGAACACACTTATCATTGGTATTGATACATTTGTTACCCCTCGATTACTACAGTAGATATCTGAACATACCTATCATTGGTATTGATATATTTGTTACCCCTCGATTACTACAGTAGATATCTGAACACACCTATCATTGGTATTGATATATTTGTTACCCCTCGATTACTACAGTAGATATCTGAACACACCTATCGTTGGTATTGACACATTTGTTACCCTTTGATTACTACAGTAGATATCTGAACACACCTATCATTGGTATTGATATATTTGTTACCCCTCGATTACTACAGTAGATATCTGAACACACCTATCATTGGTATTGATATATTTGTTACCCCTCGATTACTACAGTAGATATCTGAACACACCTATCATTGGTATTGATATATTTGTTACCCATCGATGACTACAGTAGATATCTGAACACACCTTTCATTGGTATTGATATATTTGTTACTCATCGATGACTACAGTAGATATCTTAACACACCTATCATTGGTATTGATACATTTGTTACCCATCGATGACTACAGTAGATATCTGAACACACTTATCATTGGTATTGATATATTTGTTACCCCTCGATTACTACAGTAGATATCTGAACACACCTATCATTGGTATTGATATATTTGTTACCCCTCGATTACTACAGTAGATATCTGAACACACCTATCGTTGGTATTGACACATTTGTTACCCCTTGATTACTACAGTAGATATCTGAACACACCTATCATTGATATTGATATATTTGTTACCCCTCGATTACTACAGTAGATATCTGAACACACTTATCATTGGTATTGATACATTTGTTACCCCTCGATTACTACAGTAGATATCTGAACATACCTATCATTGGTATTGATATATTTGTTACCCCTCGATTACTACAGTAGATATCTGAACACACCTATCATTGGTATTGATATATTTGTTACCCCTCGATTACTACAGTAGATATCTGAACACACCTATCGTTGGTATTGACACATTTGTTACTCCTTGATTACTACAGTAGATATCTGAACACACCTATCATTGGTATTGATATATTTGTTACCCCTCGATTACTACAGTAGATATCTGAACACACCTATCATTGGTATTGATATATTTGTTACCCCTCGATTACTACAGTAGATATCTGAACACACCTATCATTGGTATTGATATATTTGTTACCCATCGATGACTACAGTAGATATCTGAACACACCTATCATTGGTATTGATATATTTGTTACCCATCGATGACTACAGTAGATATCTGAACACACCTATCATTGGTATTGATATATTTGTTACCCATCGATGACTACAGTAGATATCTGAACACACCTTTCATTGGTATTGATATATTTGTTACCCCTCGATTACTACAGTAGATATCTGAACACACCTTTCATTGGTATTGATATATTTGTTACCCCTCGATTACTACAGTAGATATCTGAACACACCTATCATTGGTATTGATATATTTGTTACCCATCGATGACTACAGTAGATATCTGAACACACCTTTCATTGGTATTGATATATTTGTTACCCCTCGATTACTACAGTAGATATCTGAACACACCTTTCATTGGTATTGATATATTTGTTACCCCTCGATTACTACAGTAGATATCTGAACACACCTATCATTGGTATTGATACATTTGTTACCCATCGATGACTACAGTAGATATCTGAACACACCTATCATTGGTATTGATATATTTGTTACCCCTCGATGACTACAGTAGATATCTGAACACACCTATCATTGGTATTGATATATTTGTTACCCCTCGATTACTACAGTAGATATCTGAACACACCTTTCATTGGTATTGATATATTTGTTACCCCTCGATTACTACAGTAGATATCTGAACACACCTATCATTGGTATTGATACATTTGTTACCCATCGATGACTACAGTAGATATCTGAACACACCTATCATTGGTATTGATATATTTGTTACCCCTCGATTACTACAGTAGATATCTGAACACACCTATCATTGGTATTGATATATTTGTTTCCCCTCGATTACTACAGTAGATATCTGAACACACCTATCATTGGTATTGATATATTTGTTACCCATCGATGACTACAGTAGATATCTGAACACACTTATCATTGGTATTGATACATTTGTTACCCCTCGATTACTACAGTAGATATCTGAACATACCTATCATTGGTATTGATATATTTGTTACCCCTCGATTACTACAGTAGATATCTGAACACACCTATCATTGGTATTGATATATTTGTTACCCCTCAATTAATACAGTAGATATCTGAACACACCTATCATTGGTATTGATACATTTGTTACTCATCGATGACTACAGTAGATATCTGAACACACTTATCATTGGTATTGATACATTTGTTACCCCTCGATTACTACAGTAGATATCTGAACACACCTATCATTGGTATTGATATATTTGTTACCCCTCGATTACTACAGTAGATATCTGAACACACCTATCATTGGTATTGATATATTTGTTACCCCTCAATTACTACAGTAGATATCTGAACACACCTATCATTGGTATTGATACATGTGTTACTCATCGATGACTACAGTAGATATCTGAACACACCTATCATTGGTATTGATATATTTGTTACCCCTCGATTACTACAGTAGATATCTGAACACACCTATCATTGGTATTGATATATTTGTTACCCCTCGATTACTACAGTAGATATCTGAACACACCTATCATTGGTATTGATATATTTGTTACCCATCGATGACTACAGTAGATATCTGAACACACCTTTCATTGGTATTGATATATTTGTTACTCATCGATGACTACAGTAGATATCTGAACACACCTATCATTGGTATTGATACATTTGTTACCCATCGATGACTACAGTAGATATCTGAACACACTTATCATTGGTATTGATATATTTGTTACCCCTCGATTACTACAGTAGATATCTGAACACACCTATCATTGGTATTGATATATTTGTTACCCCTCGATTACTACAGTAGATATCTGAACACACCTATCGTTGGTATTGACACATTTGTTACCCCTTGATTACTACAGTAGATATCTGAACACACCTATCATTGATATTGATATATTTGTTACCCCTCGATTACTACAGTAGATATCTGAACACACTTATCATTGGTATTGATACATTTGTTACCCCTCGATTACTACAGTAGATATCTGAACATACCTATCATTGGTATTGATATATTTGTTACCCCTCGATTACTACAGTAGATATCTGAACACACCTATCATTGGTATTGATATATTTGTTACCCCTCGATTACTACAGTAGATATCTGAACACACCTATCGTTGGTATTGACACATTTGTTACCCTTTGATTACTACAGTAGATATCTGAACACACCTATCATTGGTATTGATATATTTGTTACCCCTCGATTACTACAGTAGATATCTGAACACACCTATCATTGGTATTGATATATTTGTTACCCCTCGATTACTACAGTAGATATCTGAACACACCTATCATTGGTATTGATATATTTGTTACCCATCGATGACTACAGTAGATATCTGAACACACCTATCATTGGTATTGATATATTTGTTACCCATCGATGACTACAGTAGATATCTGAACACACCTATCATTGGTATTGATATATTTGTTACCCATCGATGACTACAGTAGATATCTGAACACACCTTTCATTGGTATTGATATATTTGTTACCCCTCGATTACTACAGTAGATATCTGAACACACCTTTCATTGGTATTGATATATTTGTTACCCCTCGATTACTACAGTAGATATCTGAACACACCTATCATTGGTATTGATATATTTGTTACCCATCGATGACTACAGTAGATATCTGAACACACCTTTCATTGGTATTGATATATTTGTTACCCCTCGATTACTACAGTAGATATCTGAACACACCTTTCATTGGTATTGATATATTTGTTACCCCTCGATTACTACAGTAGATATCTGAACACACCTATCATTGGTATTGATATATTTGTTACCCCTCGATTACTACAGTAGATATCTGAACACACCTTTCATTGGTATTGATATATTTGTTACCCCTCGATTACTACAGTAGATATCTGAACACACCTATCATTGGTATTGATACATTTGTTACCCATCGATGACTACAGTAGATATCTGAACACACCTATCATTGGTATTGATATATTTGTTACCCCTCGATTACTACAGTAGATATCTGAACACACCTATCATTGGTATTGATATATTTGTTTCCCCTCGATTACTACAGTAGATATCTGAACACACCTATCATTGGTATTGATATATTTGTTACCCATCGATGACTACAGTAGATATCTGAACACACTTATCATTGGTAATGATACATTTGTTACCCCTCGATTACTACAGTAGATATCTGAACATACCTATCATTGGTATTGATATATTTGTTACCCCTCGATTACTACAGTAGATATCTGAACACACCTATCATTGGTATTGATATATTTGTTACCCCTCAATTAATACAGTAGATATCTGAACACACCTATCATTGGTATTGATACATTTGTTACTCATCGATGACTACAGTAGATATCTGAACACACTTATCATTGGTATTGATACATTTGTTACCCCTCGATTACTACAGTAGATATCTGAACACACCTATCATTGGTATTGATATATTTGTTACCCCTCGATTACTACAGTAGATATCTGAACACACCTATCATTGGTATTGATATATTTGTTACCCCTCAATTACTACAGTAGATATCTGAACACACCTATCATTGGTATTGATACATTTGTTACTCATCGATGACTACAGTAGATATCTGAACACACCTATCATTGGTATTGATATATTTGTTACCCCTCGATTACTACAGTAGATATCTGAACACACCTATCATTGGTATTGATATATTTGTTACCCCTCGATTACTACAGTAGATATCTGAACACACCTATCATTGGTATTGATATATTTGTTACCCATCGATGACTACAGTAGATATCTGAACACACCTTTCATTGGTATTGATATATTTGTTACTCATCGATGACTACAGTAGATATCTGAACACACCTATCATTGGTATTGATACATTTGTTACCCATCGATGACTACACTAGATATCTGAACACACTTATCATTGGTATTGATATATTTGTTACCCCTCGATTACTACAGTAGATATCTGAACACACCTATCATTGGTATTGATATATTTGTTACCCCTCGATTACTACAGTAGATATCTGAACACACCTATCGTTGGTATTGACACATTTGTTACCCCTTGATTACTACAGTAGATATCTGAACACACCTATCATTGATATTGATATATTTGTTACCCCTCGATTACTACAGTAGATATCTGAACACACCTATCATTGGTATTGATATATTTGTTACCCCTCGATTACTACAGTAGATATCTGAACACACTTATCATTGGTATTGATATATTTGTTACCCATCGATGACTACAGTAGATATCTGAACACACCTATCATTGGTATTGATATATTTGTTACCCCTCGATTACTACAGTAGATATCTGAACACACCTATCATTGGTATTGATATATTTGTTACCCCTCGATTACTACAGTAGATATCTGAACACACCTATCATTGGTATTGATATATTTGTTACCCATCGATGACTACAGTAGATATCTGAACACACCTATCATTGGTATTGATATATTTGTTACCCCTCGATTACTACAGTAGATATCTGAACACACCTATCATTGGTATTGATATATTTGTTACCCATCGATGACTACAGTAGATATCTGAACATGCCTATTATTTATCTTGATTGATATGCAAAATAAATAAATAAATAGTTGTTTTTTCAATTTGTTTGTTTTCCAGACCCATTTAACTTTGATGGACATAGATTGAGAACAGATGAACTTTGAACTTGACATAGATTGAGAACAGATGAACTTTGAACTTGACATAGATTGAGAACAGATGAACTTTGAACTTGACATAGATTGAGAACAGATGAACTTTGAACTAGCTGATGCAAAACCAATATGTATTTATCCAACAGTATGATAATTGTTTTATTTAAAAAAAAAAAAGAATGGCATTTATGTAAACTAATCTTCCATTGAAACACATTTTGTACAATTGAAGAGCTAGTTTTTGTATGAAGAATGGTGTATATATGTATGTAGATGAGCAGGTTGTGACACTTCATTGGATGAAATAATTATTAACATTGGTGTACTACCTCTTCCATTGGATAACAGAAACTAGTAGAAAATATATATCAGATAAAATCTTATGCTGAAGTTTTTGATGGTGAACGTCCATGTTTGTCTTTTTCATTAGCTTTTCACATGTTAATTTCCACTAAAATCATTGGATCAAATTTAATCAAACATGGCTGGGATAGTGCTTAGGTGGTCCCTTATCTCACAGCCTATCCTCAATTGAAGATGGCCACTATTTGGGGAATAAATTGCATTTCTTTAAATGGCTAAACCTTCTATATTTTAAGCTTGGGATGGACTGAAATTTAAAATGGAGCTACAAGATTTAAGCTGTTTTATCAATATTTTTTGTTTTGCCAAAATTTGATATTTCTTTAAATGACTAAAACTTCTACATTTTATATTCTAAGCTTGGAATGAACTGAAATTTATACTGAAGCTATACATGATTTTAAGCTGTTTTATAAATATTCTGTGATTTTCTGTGAAATTTGTTGTTTTTCCAAATCCTGTCAATACACATTTTTGTTTTAACTACTGTCAAGAAACATCAGTTGTCTAAACATTCAGACTATTTAAAACACATTAGAGATATATTGCAGAACTTGTTTATAATTAATACTTTAAAACATATTTAATTACTTCCCTTTACTTTAAAAGATATATAATTACCTCCCTTATATCATTTCATTGCTAGTTTAAGAATTGTATTATTGTTTATTTATTTTAGAGTGCAATATTTTGTATAGAATACACTACAGTTAATTATTTATTTTAAGATGTGCTGATTTTCTTTATACAATGTTTTAGACATTTTTTTGTAGATTTTTGTCTGTGATAATCTATGTACATATATCCTTGTATTATACATACAAAATAACAGTATAGTTATTTGACCTGGCATAAAGAAAAGAAAATATCATTTCATTGTACAATTACTGACCATAAAGTCATATAGTACCCAGTACTGAATTTACTGTCAAATTGTAAACATCACATATTTATTTTTTGTGAAAAGAAAGGTTTTTTTTAGTATGGATTTTATGACAGTGTGAGATACAGTAACCCTATTTATGTTTATCTGTCTGTCAAAAGTGTGAGATACAGTAACCCTATTTATGTTTATCTGTCTGTCAAAAGTGTGAGATACAGTAACCCTATTTATGTTTATCTGTCTGTCAAAAGTGTGAGATACAGTAACCCTATTTATGTTTATCTGTCTGTCAAAAGTGTGAGATACAGTAACCCTATTTATGTTTATCTGTCTGTCAAAAGTGTGAGATACAGTAACCCTATTTATGTTTATCTGTCTGTCAAAAGTGTGAGATACAGTAACCCTATTTATGTTTATCTGTCTGTCAAAAGTGTGAGATACAGTAACCCTATTTATGTTTATCTGTCTGTCAAAAGTGTGAGATACAGTAACCCTATTTATGTTTATCTGTCTGTCAAAAGTGTAAGATACAGTAACCCTATTTATGTTTATCTGTCTGTCAAAAGTGTGAGATACTGTAACCCTATTTATGTTTATCTGTCTGTCAAAAGTGTGAGATACAGTAACCCTATTTATGTTTATCTGTCTGTCAAAAGTGTGAGATACAGTAACCCTATTTATGTTTATCTGTCTGTCAAAAGTGTGAGATACAGTAACCCTATTTATGTTTATCTGTCTGTCAAAAAGACCATGTCAACATCTTTACAAACATGAATGTGACATTAAAGAAATTTATATCTGTGATTTATCGAGAGTAATACTATAGGGTTATTGCACTAATATTGAAGACTATTGTCCCGAGCAGTATATCATATTACAGGAGTTTGTGAGTGCAATATGATATACTGCGAGGGACAGTATTCCTCAATATTAGTGCAATAACCCTTTTATAATATAGCACCAAATATTTCAGTCTGTGCCAATTACATTTCATCATATTTCTTTGCAACATGACATATTCAATATAATTCCGCCATCTTGTTAAGTCTCCCAAACAAAGTTTGGGGGACTTATTGTTTTTGCTCCGTTTCTTATTATTATTTTTATTTTTATTATTATTATTATTCTTCTTTCTTTCCGCGAAGCATGAACTTGTCCACGGCAGATCTCAGGAACTACAGGACAGAATTTCATGAAACTTGGTGGAGTTATAGATATATGTTTCTATTTGATCCTAAAGTTTTCAGATTTGTGGTAAAGGGGGTCAAAGCCATATTTTTGGGGGTTCAAAGGGGGTGGGGGTTACTATAGAATCCTATGGGAAAGTTGAAATTTCGTAAAATTAATGTTGATAACTTCTAACTGGATAATGATAGAGACATAAAATTTGATATAGTGATAGGTCATCATTAGAGGAGCAATTCTGCGTTTTCAAAATTTTCAAGATGGCTGCCAAAACACGGCATAAAAATGGGAGGTAAAAATTCAACATTGTCCGATATCATCAAAATTTGATATGTGGGTAGATAGTGTCAATGGCCGGTTTGGGAGACTTCATAATCGTTAGATTATAATCATATCTTGTTTATCTCTCATCTGCTTGCGTGCAAATATCGTTTTACTTGGAACCTCTCTAGTGTGTACCAAGCTTTAAGGAGAAAGAATGGAATGCAATTTCAGTCAAGATGCAATATGTTTAACTCATTTGGAAATGCTTGACTTTTTAGGAAGACTAGTAAAAATATCAGCAAATATGGCTGTTTTTATTTTACAAAGAAATTGACATGAAATATTTGATACTATATTATAATATCTGTGATTGGTCCAGAGTAATACTATCTGTGATTGGTCAAGAGTATCACTATCTGTGATTGGTAAAGAGTATTACAATTTTTTAAGCTTTTCTTTTGTTCCACATTCCATTTCAATTACTTAAGATATATTTGTTGCAAATACCAATGTCTTCAATTTATTATTCCAAGTGATAATTAGTGTTGAGAGAGATGGTGATCAGATTTAAAATGGCAAATCACCTGAAATGAAAATTTATCAATATCTGTATCTGTATTTGTACGTCGTAGAATCCCTGCTGGGCTATGAAACGACTGGGGAGAGAGCACAATAAATCGCATATTGAGCTACTACATGTAGTTAGTAGCTCTTTGAACTCCTCTGTGGTATTCGCTATTATGAGACTGTTTTCTAGGTGGTTCCAGTCAATGGCTGTTCTTATGAATAAGGAGTTTCTATATTGTTCAGTGTTGGAATGTTCGACTACTATGGCGTGTGTGTTGTTTCTGACTTGTGAGTTTACAATGTTCGTGGTTTCACAGTCCTGGAATGTTCTAGCTCTGATGTGTCGCTCAGGTTTTTGGTGGCTTGTATGTTCATGAGGAGGAATCGCTAGTATCTGCCCCTCAACCACTTTGTAAAAGAATATCAGTCACTGGTGTTGTCTCCTGGTTTGTAACAGTGGTAGATCTAAGTCTCTTAGCATTTTAGTCATGCTTCCTTCTTCTCGTGACTTGTAATCTTTAGTAATAAAACGGGCACCCCTCCGTTGTAGATTTTCCAATTTATTAATATCATTTTTATTATACAGGTCCCAGATGATAGCACCATATTCCATTGTAGTCATGTTGGTCCAGTCAATGTCAGGGCAATTGAATCGCCAGCTAGTATGATATTTTTGTCGTTTTCCGTTGTGATGGTATCAAGTGATTTTTGCAATTCGTTTAGGTCATTGATGTTTCTATGTGGCATGTAGAATGCACCTATTAGTAGATCTTTTGCATCTTTTAATTTGATTTTGATCCATTCAATTTCACATTTTGTTATGTACTGGACTTGTTCAGTTGCTATGATGTTGTTGTTTACAAGTATAAACACTCCTCCTCCTAGTGATCCTCTATAAACACTCCTCCTCCTAGTGATCCTCTATAAACACTCCTCCTCCTAGTGATCCTCAATAAACACTCTTCCTCCTAGTGATCCTCTATAAACACTCTTCCTCCTAGTGATCCTCTATAAACAATCTTCCTCCTAGTGATCCTCTATAAACACTCTTCCTCCTAGTGATCCTCTATTAACACTTCCTTCTAGTGATCCTCTATAAACAATCTTCCTCCTAGTGATCTTCTATAAACACTCTTCCTCCTAGTGATCCTCTATAAACACTCTTCCTCCTAGTGATCCTCTATATACACTCTTCCTCCTAGTGATCCTCTATAAACACTCTTCCTCCTAGTGATCCTCTATAAACACTCTTCCCCCTAGTGATCCTCTATAAGCACTCTTCCTCCTACGGATCCTCTATCATTTCTATAGGCTGTATAGTTTGATGGAAATATTTCTGATGACTTGATTGCATCTTTGGTTGGATTTTCTCCAGGTTTGATTCCTTCTAACCAGGATTCGGTGCTAATAATGATGTCAGGTTTTGTATAATCTATAGTTGTTTTTAATTCTGATGTTTTATCTTTAATACTTCTGCAGTTTATTGTAAGTATTCTAAGGTTTCTATTTTTTGGGATCTGGTGGTTTACAGTTTGGTTTCTGCTATTTGATCTGTTCATACTAGATTCTTGTGTGTCGTTGGCCTTAAGTGGTTTTGGGCTGCTAGTTTTCAGTGGACTGAATTTTGATGTAAATGATTGAGTGAAGCTTGCTGGAGTTGTCAATGGTTCATAGTAGCTGATGTATTTCCTAGCTCGTATGTGTGGTGTGTGAAAGACGATACATTTATGCTGTCACATTTACAGCAAAGCCATTGTACATTTGACCGTTAATAGATCATCATATTCAATGAGCTAGTGACGACTACTGTATTACGTAATCTCTCTACTCAGCGGGTGGTTTAGATGACCGTGCGATTTAACTGGTAAAATGCAAAAATGCCACGATAATGCAAATATGCCACGACAATTGCAAAAATGCCACGACAATGCAAATTTAAAAGGAAAAACGCAAATATAAAACTAAAAACGCTAAAATGCCACGACAATGCAAATTTAAAAGGAAAAACGCTAAAATGCCACGACAATGAAAATTTAAAGGGAAAAACGCTAAAATGCCAAGACAATGCAAATTTAAAAGGAAAAATGCTAAAATACCACGACAATGCAAATTTAAAAGGGAAAACGCTAAAATGCCACGACAATGCAAATTTAAAAGGAAAAGCGCTAAAATGCCATGACAATGCAAATTTAAAAGGAAAAATGCTAAAATGCCACGACAATGCATATTTAAAAGGAAAAGTGCAAAAATGCCACAACTATGCAAATTTAAAAGGAAAAACGCTAAAATGCCACGACAATGCAAATTTAAAAGGAAAAATGCAAAAATGCCACGACAATGCAAATTTAAAAGGTAAAACGCAAATATAACAAGACAATTCACTAATTTAACTGGTAAGCGCTAATATAACTGGTAATCTTTAATTATTTGCATTTTACCGGTTATATTTGCAAAAAAACGAGCATATTTGCATTTTCTATTTCCTAGTGTTTGAAGTAGTTCGTAATCTGCAGTACATAGTTCAATGAATGATTTATGGTGTCATTTTCTGGTTTGTTTTATGTAAATGAATATTTTTTAAGTTGTTTGAATATTGGGAAACATGAGTAAGATCAAAGTGAGATACAGTTGTCCTGCTCTTATTATAACTCCTTCTGTAATAAATAATTAAATATTTCGGTACATTTGAAAATCTAACCTGATAGGAGAGGTGAGACTTCTGTAATGAAATTTACTAATATTTCTCAAAGTAATATACACAAAACATTAAAATCGTGAAATAGAACAAATTCAGAAATAAAGAATGAAAACATATATTAGGGTTAGGGTTAGGGTTATGGTGTTTAATGCCACTTTCAACAATATTTTAGTAATATCGTTGGGGTCAGTTTTATTGGTGGAGGAAACTGGACTAGTCAGAGAAAACCACCAACCTGCCGCAAGACAAACTTTATCACATAAATTGTATTGAGTACATCTCGCATCAGCGGGATTTGAACTCACAACGCTGGAGGTTATAGGCACTGATGGCATAGGTTAAGACATATGTTAGAAAACAAATAAATAAAGACCATATTTGTTTTGAAAGAAAATGAATATGGTGTATGTAAAAATCCAGTACCTCTGTCTTGACATATAAATTCTGTCATTATATTTTTGTAATCTGATTAAAATCAGCTGTTGTATATGCTACGCTCCCCTTAAAATACGACAGAACCTGATTAGAGGTCATGTCCAGATGAACTCGAAATAAACCAATGAAAATAACGCTGGCAAAATCTTAGCAGCACCTTTCGAGCTATTTTATAACCTCATCACAAACGTAAAGCTCTCTGATTGGTTGATTGTTTAGTTAGTATTCATATTTGAAAGTTCATCTCGATATGGCCTCTAATGGAGTTCTATCCGATATTATAAATAACATCTGATCTTAGTCAGATTGATATTTTTGTATTATAAATGATCTCTTTATTTTGTTGATAATGATTTACAAATGTAACATAAAATCACATCCATGACTGATTTGTACTGTTGTAGTGTTTAAAGTTTAAAGGTCAACCTTATATAAGACATATTTTTCTTCCTGATCATGACTTCATAGAACATGGAATAGATATATTGTTATCATATTATATTTATGTATATTTTCATTTAAGTTCTGTATTTCCTGAAATCATTGGTGTACACTTACCTATACACTCAGTACCTATCACAATAAGGTCTGTTAGTTTAAAGATTTGACTATACACTCAGTACCTATCACAATAAGGTCTGTTAGTTTAAAGATTTGACTATACACTCAGTACCTATCACAATAAGGTCTGTTAGTTTAAAGATTTGACTATACACTCAGTACCTATCACAATAAGGTCTGTTAGTTTAAAGATTTGACTATACACTCAGTACCTATCACAGTAAGGTCTGTTAGTTTAAAGATTTGACTATACACTCAGTACCTATCACAATAAGGTCTGTTAGTTTAAAGATTTGACTATACACTCAGTACCTATCACAATAAGGTCTGTTAGTTTAAAGATTTGACTATACACTCAGTACCTATCACAATAAGGTCTGTTAGTTTAAAGATTTGACTATACACTCAGTACCTATCACAATAAGGTCTGTTAGTTTAAAGATTTGACCCCAGGCCAAAATGTAGAAAACTTCAAACTTGACATTAAACCCAAACTGAAAATTAATGATTCCTTACAAAATATGTGTTTTAATGTGGATGAACATTCCAATATGGCTGCCACTGCAGGAAAAACCTAAACGTATACCCTAGAGTTTAAAATATTGATTTTTCAGAAACCACAAACCTGAATGAACCCAAACTGTACATAGATGATCATTGAATAATCAATTGATAATTTATAATCAGGTAAACCTCTATAATAAGTTTCTTCAGGAAACAGCCTTGGGAGGGGGGTTTCATCTTCCAATAATCAACCAGTTTATAGCAATGATAACCAAGTGGGGTTATGAAGGATCATGTGCGAGTACAATTAATAAAGGGAGATAACTTGGTTCCATTTACAATTAATAAAGGGAGATAAATCCATTTTACTCCAGACATGGAATCCATGGTACAGTGAAACCTGTCCAACTCTGTATAAAATGGAAGCCTGCATAAACAAATAAGTCAAACTTTAAATAAAGTCCCAAATATTGGAAATCTTTTCTAAAAAAAACCTGTTAAACTGAACACCTGACTTTTCCAAACACAAAAGTTGTACATTTATATTGTGTGCATCAGATTCTGGTCTTCAATGCAATAAACAAAATAGTTATTGATATGGAGGGCAATATCAGGATAGACAGACTGTCCTTGGGTCCTGGTATGGACCGTGAAACTGATATTGGTCCCCAGGACGTTTGGTGTTAGACAGATTTCACTGGCTCAGTTTCTATCTATGGTATCCATGGTTACTAGAATATTATGAGAGCTTTGTCTCCCTGCTATATCATGTTAATTAGCTGTACATTAGTGAACAAATGTTTGTAAGTTTAGATAGATATATACATGTATATGTTAATTAGCTGTACATTAGTGAACAAATGTTTGTAAGTTTAGATAGATATATACATGTATATGTTAATTAGCTGTACATTAGTGAACAAATGTTTGTAAGTTTAGATAGATATATACATGTATATGTTAATTAGCTGTACATTAGTGAACAAATGTTTGTAAGTTTAGATAGATATATACATGTATATGTTAATTAGCTGTACATTAGTGAACAAATGTTTGTAAGTTTAGATAGATATATACATGTATATGTTAATTAGCTGTACATTAGTGAACAAATGTTTGTAAGTTTAGATAGATATATACATGTATATGTTAATTAGCTGTACATTAGTGAACAAATGTTTGTAAGTTTAGATAGATATATACATGTATATGTTAATTAGCTGTACATTAGTGAACAAATGTTTGTAAGTTTAGATAGATATATACATGTATATGTTAATTAGCTGTACATTAGTGAACAAATGAAACCACTGAATCAAATGTAACTAAACTTGCTGAATATCTTCTTTTGTTGCATCTTTATAAAGTTTGTTGTAGTAATAAGGTGAGTACTACACACTCAGATCTCTATTTGTTGTTGTAGTAATAAGGTGAGTACTACACACTCAGATCTCTATTTGTTGTTGTAGTAATAAGGTGAGTACTACACACTCAGATCTCTATTTGTTGTTGTTGATATACTTGTCATTGTTGTTGTTGACATACTTGTCATTGTTGTTGTTGACATACTTGTTCATCATGACTCGTCATTGTATTATTTCATGTTATTGTTGATACTTCTTAAGTCTTTCAAGCTTAATGATTATATTTTAGAATATATCAAGTTTATGTGGTACACTGTATATTTTTTATTGGAAATGCTGAATGAAATGTGAAACCAAACATTTTTCTTTATTATTCTCCCTACAATAATGTGCGATATAGTAGTGTCCATAATTTCTGTCTGTGTGTCCATCCACCTGCACCTATTATTCATTACTCAACTTAATCATTTATTAAAGGGGTTCATACCTCTACCTACATACAGACAACATCATGGTTAGTATGCTTGCCTCGAGTGTGGTGGTACAGACAACATCATGGTTAGCATGCTTGCCTCGAGTGTGGTGGTACAGACAGCATCTTGGTTAGCATGCTGGCCTCGAGTGTGGTGGTACAGACAACATCATGGTTAGCATGCTGGCCTCGAGTGTGGTGGTACAGACAACATCATGGTTAGCATGCTGGCCTCGAGTGTGGTGGTACAGACAGCATCTTGGTTAGCATGCTGGCCTCGAGTGTGGTGTTACAGACAGCATCATGGTTAGCATGCTGGCCTCGAGTGTGGTGGTACAGACAGCATCTTGGTTAGCATGCTGGCCTCGAGTGTGGTGGTACAGACAACATCATGGTTAGCATGCTGGCCTCGAGTGTGGTGGTACAGACAGCATCTTGGTTAGCATGCTGGCCTCGAGTGTGGTGTTACAGACAGCATCATGGTTAGCATGCTCACCTCGAGTGTGGTGGTTCAGACAGCATCATGGTTAGCATGCTGGCCTTGAGTGTGGTGGTACAAACAGCATCATGGTTAGCATGCTCACCTTGAGTGTGGTGGTACAGACAGCATCATGGTTAGCATGCTCACCTTGAGTGTGGTGGTACAGACAGCATCATGGTTAGCATGCTGGCCTCGAGTGTGGTGGTACAGACAGCATCATGGTTAGCATGCTGACCTCGAGTGTGGTGGTACAGACAGCATCATGGTTAGCATGCTCATCTCGAGTGTGGTGGTACAGACAGCATCATGGTTAGCATGCTGGCCTCGAGTGTGGTGGTACAGACAGCATCATGGTTAGCATGCTCACCTCGAGTGTGGTGGTACAGACAGCATCATGGTTAGCATGCTCACCTCGAGTGTGGTGGTTCAGACAGCATCATGGTTAGCATGCTCACCTTGAGTGTGGTGGTTCAGACAGCATCATGGTTAGCATGCTGACCTCGAGTGTGGTGGTACAGACAGCATCATGGTTAGCATGCTCACCTCGAGTGTGGTGGTACAGACAGCATCATGGTTAGCATGCTGGCCTCGAGTGTGGTGGTACAGACAGCATCATGGTTAGCATGCTCACCTCGAGTGTGGTGGTACAGACAGCATCATGGTTAGCATGCTCACCTCGAGTGTGGTGGTTCAGACAGCATCATGGTTAGCATGCTCACCTTGAGTGTGGTGGTTCAGACAGCATCATGGTTAGCATGCTTGCCTCGAGTGTGGTGGTTCAGACAGCATCATGGTTAGCATGCTCACCTCGAGTGTGGTGGTTCAGACAGCATCATGGTTAGCATGCTGGCATCATGGTTCGCATGCTCACCTCGAGTGTGGTGGTACAGACAGCATCATGGTTAGCATGCTCACCTCGAGTGGTGGTACAGACAGCATCATGGTTAGCATGCTCACCTCGAGTGTGGTGGTTCAGACAGCATCATGGTTAGCATGCTCACCTCGAGTGTGGTGGTTCAGACAGCATCATGGTTAGCATGCTGGCCTCGAGTGTGGTGGTTCAAGCTCTGATCTGGTCAAACAAAAGACTATAAAATTGGTACATATTGCTTCTCAAATTTGGATTGCTAGGGCTCATGCCCAATAGACCCTGGAACGTTTGTACAAATCTAAATCTAAATATCTTAATGATGCTACACAGCAAGAAGAGTTTAAAGATACCAAAGGGGTAATCAGAAGCCATAAATTGACAACACAATGACCAAAAGAAAAAGTACAAAAGAACAAACAATGATCTACAAAACATACATTGTTACTTTTATATTAATGATTCTTGAGAAGAAATGTGTTAAGATTTACAAAATTACCCCTTTTAGGCCCACTTATAGCCCCTCCCCAAGAAGGATCAACTTCATTCGTACAAATGTGAATCTCCTATTCTCAGGGAGCATCCCTGTAAAGTTTGATTCCATTTGGTTGAGAAATCTAGCAGAAGAAGATTAAAATGTGAAAAGTTAACAGATGATGGACAGACGCCAAGTGATTGCAAATGCTAACATGGCCTTTGGTCAAGTGAGTTTAAAAAAATAGAATAAATAGTAAAGTGGTGCCTCATACTAATGAACAAGAAATGAATCTTTAAACTAGGTCAGCAACTTCAATATTTTCACAATATCTGATGGAGCATTAATATATCCAGACTGCATAAAGCATAAGTGAGATAGTGTAATTCTTCTTAAAGGATTATATATTAACTACACAATGTGAAGAAAATAATTCAACCAAAACATTGAAGAATTTAACTATTTATTTACAAATGTATGAAAGAAAAATAAACAATATAAATATAAAGAAATAAGATCTGTTTCAAGATAAAAAGAATTGATAACAAAACAAACAATTATATCACATGTTTGTAAACAAACAATCATATCACATGTTTGTAAACAAGCAAGTATATCACATGTTTGTAAACAAACAATTATATCACATGTTTGTATAAAACAAAAAATTATATCACATGTTTGTAAACAAACAATTATATCACATGTGTGTAAGCAAACAATTATATCACATGTTTGTAAACAAACAATTATATCACATGTTTGTAAACAAACAATTATGTCACATGTTTGTAAACAAACAATTATATCATATGTTTGTAAACAAATAATTATATCACATGTTTGTATACAAACAATTATATTTATCCTGCAATCAGTACATTTGCTGTACAAATATGCTATACAATAAATTTTTGCTTTATTCGTACTAGACGAATAAACTTTTCGTACTATACGAATAAACTGTTCAACCTACGAATAAACTTTCCTGGTACCCTGTAGTTATGTACAGTGGAGGGCGCAGACAAGTATGAAACTGGTACTAATGTAACGCGGACCACGAAGAAGACACCCTTGACAACATTTATGAAAGGCGAGGAATGACGCTTGTTTCTGTCCTTTTTGTCTAAATCTGACAAGTTTTCCGACTTTTTTGACATTGCAGGATAAACACAAAATACGTACATTGTCTTTAAATATAAAATTCAATTGTACTCGCTGCGAAACGGGCCTGAAAAGCTCTCCATAGGTTCGCTCTTCTGCCTGTTTCTAAAGCTCGTACAAATAAATTTTGTATTCAACGACAATGTACGTATATTGTATATCACATGTTTGTAAAACAAAATATGGCATTTAATTCCTTTTTGATTTTCAAGATAATCTCTTTCTTTTCCTCAAGAATCTTGAGACATTACTGTCTGGAACCTCCATATTAAAGGCCGGGGAAGGAGTATAAATAGCAGCCAATGAGCATAATGGTGCCAAATCACATGACGGCATACAATGTTAGTATTACTGTAGATAAACTGGGCAGGTAAAGATTGATATAAAAATAGGATTTAGTACTTAAAATTATTACAAATCATCAAATATTTTTAACAAGTTTTTCAGAAAAAAAACTATGAATTGTAAAATTAATTTCAGAATTACCATGCATTAAAAACATACATTCTATGATTAAAAAACCCGTCTTTTTCACAAAACGAAATGCCTTGATTCTTCAAGGAGAAATAATTGCAAAGACTGGATATAGAACTAGGCTTATTTCACAAGAAATTTTACATAAAATTGTTCATTTGAAATATTCAGGCATATATATAAACATACAAATATGTGAATATTTAAAATTTTTAATTCCAAAATCAACTCCACTTCGATGACCGTATCATTTCACTATGTAGGGAGGTTCATAAAATTAATTGAACTCAGCCACTTTTGATTACATTGCCTGTATCAAGCCAGGAATTAGAGTGGTCATGTATATTTGTGTTAGGGGTATCAAATTTGCCTGTTTCCACGATTTTTCGATTAGATTTTGGGACTGTTCTGACAGAGTGGTCTTCCTTGTTTTTCATTTTATTACTGCTAATATGCTTTTTAAGCTACAAATTAAAAGGAGACAATGTCTACCACCTCTAAATAAAAACAAGCTGTCTATGTACAGCAAATTGTTCTACACATGTAGTCTTTGACAAACAATCTATTGTACAAATTTAAAGCTTTCTTTTATTAAATATTGGCACAAAGCACTGATTGTAGAACTACTTTATATATTATATAAATATTAAAGTTGAGCAACACCACTTTGATTTCTAGTTTACTGGATATATAGGTACAAGTCATAAAACAGAACCTTGTGTGTAATGATATTTTAATATCAGTACAAATTGGCTGCTGTAATATTTGACTATCTTGACTATCTTATTTTTTTGGATAAACTTAAAACTTTTAACTTCTCCATAATTGTCATCCTGCTACTTGGGAAAAACGCACATAGAATAATAGCAATTTTGAAGGCTGAGACAAACAATATCATAGTGAGTCTGATAATGTTCCTCAAGACCTTCAATACAAATGTTTTTAACGGTAACTTCGTAATGTATTTGACATCACATTTAACGATAATTTTCAGTACCAGCGTCAGTTCAATGACTTGGTGAGATCAATGAAAAATTTCAAAATTACCAATAAAGAATATCTGCTTGATTTTACAGACCTAAATATCTGACAAGCTAGATATCAATACGGTGGCTTCTAATTAAGCTGTTATAGATACAAGACTAGAAATTATTGTGACTAAAAACTATAGACACACATAAATGAAAGGTACAGTCGTAACAATGAAACACAGGTGATGGTGTTACAAAACATTACAATGTTAACAATGAAATATTATATAGATGATACTGTTGTTAAACAACTAATTATGTCTTACAGTTTATGTATAACATAACAAAAAAGTAACAAAATGTCTGTGTTAAAACAGTTGAATCAATAAAATACATTTAATTCCGTACTTTTCAAACAATTATCTCCCTTGATCTGAGTACATATTATCTCCCTTTAATTTATTTTTTAATCCTATTTTTTATTTTTATATGTGCAGATAAATTTTGCTACATATGTGGATCAATAATTTCATGTTGTAAATTCTATCATTGTAATAAATAATTTTGAAGATTATTTTTTAACGATTTAAAGGGAGATAATAAAGAGAATTATGTTTTAAGATATTTTTGTAGAGTTGACTTTCATCATAAGCAAAGACAAATTTAATTTCTATATATCTTAGCATTTTCTTTCACCTTTTTTCTCTATAGAAAAAATTATTCAAATAGGAAATTTTCTCATATTTAACATAAAGTCCCAAAAAAATGCCTGGATTCCAAAATTCTAAATTAATGTTTTTTGTTCACTCTAGAAATTGACTGAAAAGGAGTTTATTTTTTTAATACTTAAAGAGAGATACACAGAAAATTTTAGATATGATTTCTGCACCATATTCTTATGCTGTCCCCTTGAAAATGGTTATCAAAGGGGGTGGGGGTAAAATACTACTGTCCTGCATCCCTATTTTTCTGTCCAAAAAATAAATATAACTTTCTTTGGCTTAAGTATATCTATTAAGGTTGTACATCTTAAGTTGTTCTCTTTAAAAACTCTGTTTTCACAGTTTTATAATTGACATATTAATCTTGAATTGACCCCACTGGTAATAAGCTAAATGGCTTTTATGAGTTATCCTTGGTTTAAACAGTTTTATTTTTAGTTATATTTAGAAGTTTTAATTACTTTAGTATATTGTTGACATTGTTGACCTAAATGTACTCTACCATTTAAATATTCTATTCACTGATCAATATATTTCAATATTTATACAAAAGTACCTTGGAATTGTATCATGTCATGTTTTTAAAATAAATAGACATATTAGTTTATAAAAATCAGTCTTCGAAATTAGACTTTCGAATTTACTGGCCCGAAAACTTCAAAATTAGAATATTTATATAGATTCTATTGAAAATATTTGGCAAAAGTCACTGGTCCGAATCAATTTTCACTGGCCGTGGGCCACCGAACCACTGCTAAAGTTGATGACTGAAAAATATTGAATTACCTGATATTTATAACTGATCTTAAAGCTACTTTTTTTCCCGTTAAATTCTTTGTTAAATCAAAGATTGGAATTTGAAATAAAGCTTAATTTTTGGCAAGTATTAAAGCATACATCTATTACTAGAGCAGTAAAAGTTCTATCAAGAAGTTTATTATTTAGAACCGATTCTGAAGACATTACCGGTAACATTATGAGATTCAAATTAAATCAGAGATTAAATCAATTACAGCTGCAAGAAAATGCCCAGTGCCAATGAGCTTTTGGCCAACACATTACTGAATCCATGTTATAATGATACATGAGATTGTGCTCTTAAGAAAACAAAGTCACATAACTTAGATGTGTGCAATAACACTTTTATATAATTATTCTACAACAACAGAAGAGTGAGTGTAACTTACAGGAAAAAATATCAGCAGATCAAATCTGATTACAATCATAAAAAAAAATAGTGGACAATATACAGGCAAACCTGTCCATGTGGTCACCTCTATTAAGCAGTCATCTGTATTAAAAGGTCACCTTTTTCTTGTCCTGTCATAGAACATTTCATATGAATTGAACCTCTTTTAAGAGGTCACCTGTCTTATAAGGCCACTTTTTCTTTGTCCCAAAGGTGACCTCTTAATACAGGTTTGACTGTATTTACTTCTGTTAAAACTTTTACTATCTTTATCTTCAGTTAAACATTTCACATTGTTTTAATTTAAAATCTTGTCTTACAGACCCCTTTGTGAAAGTTAACTTGGTGGGCCTTGAGATTTGATTGAATTGTTGACTGTCAATATCAAAACTGTTTGTGATTGTAAGATGAAGAAGTGCTTTTAAAATACTATCTAAATACTTTAATTTTTGACTCTGAATACCATACAATTAGCCTTCTGATTTTCATGCACATATTCTTTTCTTAATATTATAATGTGATTATTGTGGATAACCAGACTTATAGTTTGCATGTATCATTTACATAAATTTACAGGAATTTACACTCAAACTTCGTAGGTTGTATATATAAATATATCAATTTTATAAAACCATAGCAACAGTTCTCATAATATCATTGTATGATGTCTTCCAATTCTTCCTTCAGCAACAATGATGTTTGCCTCATAATGTGTAGCCCCAGGTGTGTACCTCGGAGGGGCTGACATTCTATCTGAATTCTCTGCCCCTGGACCTGGTGTCAATGTCTGAGGGAGAGGGTAAAAAGTTTTAACAGTCTCATTTCTTTGTTTTTGTTGGGCTACCCTTGTCTTTGCTTCCATAATTCTTTCATTAGCTTCCTGAAGCATTCTTGAATCAAGTTCTGATTTAGCCAATGAGGATTCAGTTTGTCTCATTAACTGTCGATGTTCTAAGTATTTCTTTACAATGTCTTGTTGATCTTGTTTTGTTGATTTTAGATTCTGAACCAAATCTGACTTAGCTGTGACCCGATCTTCTTGTTTTGTCTGTTTATCATGTCTCATTAAAGCATTTGATACTGAGGTATGTTGGGTACTAAATTCTGTAATAAATGTAAAATCAGCTTTAAATGTTCTTGACATTTCTGATGACCTTGCTTTAAGGTCATGTCTTTTATCTAAATAGCTAAGTCTTTTCATTTCCCGTCTTTCCAAAGCTTCCAACATCTGAGCTCTTTCTTGGTCACGTTTTCTTAAGGCTTGGTTACGCTTTTCCTCGTTAAATAACCTGATTCTTTCCTTTGCCCGATCTTTTTCGTCACGTAAGTTCAAAATATTTTCCATTTTGGCAGCAGACCTTTCTGCCTTTTCTCTGTCTCTATATGCTTGATGAACAGCAAGTAGACTTGAAATTCCCATTGTTCCATGAACGCGAGCGAATATTCTCTGATCTGTGTTGACACTTTTTCGTGGAGAAATTTTGGGCTTGGGCAAACTATTAGTCCGTATGTGAATCTCATCTTCTGCATCTCGTACCATTCTTCCTGCTTCTTGGTTTGATAAAATAAGCTGTGTCCTGGCATCAATATACTCTGTATCAGGACGAACACCTCTCAGACGATATTGAGTTAGAGGCGTGTCATCATCAACCTCTAGCTCCTCTTTTTTTTCTGAAGATTCAACAACAGGGCCAAAAAACTGCTTCACACTTTTCACAATGCGTCTTTGCTGCTCAGATTTTTTTCTTCGTCTACATCGCTTTGTTTCTACTGGTGTAGAAACAGTTTCAAATGTTAATTCCGGTAAAATTGTTTCTATGGCAATTGCTTCATCATACAAAGTAGAAAACGTGCCAGACTGAAGCTTTGCCAAGTTAATTAATAGATTTTTCTTCTTCTTAGGAGACTCTACTTCTTCCTGTGTATGAGGTGTTTGAGGAGTTGGTGTGGGATGTGGTTCAATGCCCTAAAAAACAATAACAGTAACAATTAGTACTATCTGATGGAACAGCTATATTATACAGTACAAAGATTTAACAGAATGTACAGTACAACATGTACAATAAAACCCTCATATACCGCCATCAAATCTTTAGGAACCATTTTCGCCACATGTTAAATCTCTCGTTTTAATGCCAAACTCGCGTATTGGCATATGCCATGATATTGACAGAACTAATGATAGATTATATATCATATAAACCTGGATCATAATGACAATTACATGATGTCACATCTTGATGATCTATCAGTCACTAATTATATAATAGTACTTATGTATAGGGAATTATGCTCCATTTTTCACTCCTACACAACAGTTATTTGACAGTTTAAAGTGGCTGCCTTTTAGAGACAGAATTTCATATCACAAACTTATTTTAGTTTATAAAATTTTAAATAATAAAGCTCCCGATTATCTTAAGAAGCTGTGTATTCCAAGTTCTGAGAGTCACAGTAGAAATCTTAGATCTGGCTCAAATAATAACTTGTCAGTCATCCGTCCGAAAACAAATGTAATGAAAAAATAATTTGCCTATAGTTCAGCAGTGCTTTGGAATAAATTATCAACCAATGTTAAAACATCAACAACTTTAAGTATGTTTAAAACGAAATGCTTTAAATATCTCAAAGAAACATCAGACTAATATTAGTGGCTAAGTCATAAACAATACTATAATAAGAACTCCTATTTGTTGCATGATAAATATTTCATACTCTTGTATGTGTGAAAGCAATTACTTTTCTATTGTAAATTGTATGATTGTATTATGTATTGTATTTGATTTATGAGGGCCTCAAGTTAGATTAGTGAAAACTAATTGAGTATACCCTCTTTAAATAAAGGATATTATTATTATTATTATTATTAATTATCATGATTTATATAGACTGCCCAAGGGACTGTAGTAATGATTGAAACAGTGATAATACCTGATCTGTAGGTGAGGGCATTACAGTGATAATACCTGATCTGTAGGTGAGGGCATTACAGTGATACTACCTGATCTGTAGGCGAGGGCATTACAGTGATAATACCTGATCTGTAGGTGAGGGCATTACAGTGATAATACCTGATCTGTAGGTGAGGGCATTACAGTGATACTACCTGATCTGTAGGTGAGGGCATTACAGTGATACTACCTGATCTGTAGGTGAGGGCATTACAGTGATAATACCTGATCTGTAGGCGAGGGCATTACAGTGATACTACCTGATCTGTAGGTGAGGGCATTACAGTGATAATACCTGATCTGTAGGTGAGGGCATTACAGTGATACTACCTGATCTGTAGGTGAGGGCATTACAGTGATACTACCTGATCTGTAGGTGAGGGCATTACAGTGATAATACTACCTGATCTGTAGGTGAGGGCATTACAGTGATAATACCTGATCTGTAGGTGAGGGCATTACAGTGATAATACCTGATCTGTAGGTGAGGGCATTACAGTGATAATACCTGATCTGTAGGCGAGGGCATTACAGTGATACTACCTGATCTGTAGGTGAGGGCATTACAGTGATAATACCTGATCTGTAGGTGAGGGCATTACAGTGATAATACCTGATCTGTAGGCGAGGGCATTACAGTGATAATACCTGATCTGTAGGTGAGGGCATTACAGTGATACTACCTGATCTGTAGGTGAGGGCATTACAGTGATAATACCTGATCTGTAGGTGAGGGCATTACAGTGATAATACCTGATCTGTAGGTGAGGGCATTACAGTGATAATACCTGATCTGTAGGTGAGGGCATTACAGTGATACTACCTGATCTGTAGGTGAGGGCATTACAGTGATAATACCTGATCTGTAGGTGAGGGCATTACAGTGATAATACTACCTGATCTGTAGGTGAGGGCATTACAGTGATAATACCTGATCTGTAGGTGAGGGCATTACAGTGATAATACCTGATCTGTAGGTGAGGGCATTACAGTGATAATACCTGATCTGTAGGCGAGGGCATTACAGTGATACTACCTGATCTGTAGGTGAGGGCATTACAGTGATAATACCTGATCTGTAGGTGAGGGCATTACAGTGATAATACCTGATCTGTAGGTGAGGGCATTACAGTGATAATACCTGATCTGTAGGCGAGGGCATTACAGTGATACTACCTGATCTGTAGGTGAGGGCATTACAGTGATAATACCTGATCTGTAGGTGAGGGCATTACAGTGATAATACCTGATCTGTAGGTGAGGGCATTACAGTGATAATACCTGATCTGTAGGTGAGGGCATTACAGTGATACTACCTGATCTGTAGGTGAGGGCATTACAGTGATAATACTACCTGATCTGTAGGTGAGGGCATTACAGTGATACTACCTGATCTGTAGGTGAGGGCATTATCTATGTTTCAGTCAATACTACTGTCCCAAAGGCAGTCTATCTATCACGATAATGCCCTATATATAAGTAACTATTATTTTTATTTCATTGAAGGAAGTAAGACTTTTTAAATAAACTTGCTCATCTTACCCTCTGCCATGTTGGTTTACATTGACAACTGCATGATCTCCGTTGCATTTTAAAAAAGGGACGCAACTCTAAAACCTCCAGCGGTCATTAACATGTTAATAACTGGTGGATTTCTTTAACGCAGATTAATACATGAAACATGACCATGTCTACACCAATGAAAAAGTCAAATTTAGAACTGATATGAAATAATTAATAGGTAAACATCTAATTGATTACACACATATCAGTGTTGCTGTATCAACAGTGTCAATTTTCAAATTTAACAAAAGTAAAATGTTGATTATTTTTTATTATAAAATAAAACCCCTTTCCCGTTATTTGAGTTCATTTAATGTGCTATTTGACAGAAAAACGTCACTGACGAAACCAAAGGAGAATTATGTTAGATTCTAGACATAAAAAGGAAATGTTTATACAACAAATTATCTTAAATCTATGCAGCAAGATAGTGTTAGAAGAGTTTGAAGATATCAGAATGCATAAATCAAAGAAGAACATTGGCCAAAAGAAAAAGGACAAAAGGACAAACAACAATCTACAAAACATACACATAAAACTAAAGATGGAGTAACATGAACCCCACTAAAAACTGGGGATGAACTCAGGTGCTCCAGAAGTGTAAGCAGTTCCTGCCTGCTCCACTAGTGGCACCCTTTACTTTACTTTACGATTTTGTGTGATATCTTTGCAAAATGACGAACTTTACATAAGTAATATTATCACAAATGAGGAAACATATAGTAAAGGATATAGGCAGGAACACATGCCCTTTATATAAGCAGTTGCCCTTTATATACAGGTAAAAATTATATGTACTATTCATTAATGGGGAAAATAAGGCTGTCATTTGTAGACAGTGAATTGTTATATACATTGTAGATGTGCCCTTTTAAGGCAGGTTTGACTGTATTATTCAGAAGATGATCATCATGGGACTCCCTGAAAAACAGCTTGTATATAAATTTCAAATGATTTTTTAAAGGGAAACAGTTATGGGGCAAAACCATGAGAAGTTTGTATGTTCTGTAAATCTGTGAGCATAACTCCAGAGAAGAAAACTAGAGGCTCAGCCCACTGAGCCTGTATCGCTCACCTGACAATAGAATGATACTGAAGCAAATTTCAAAGGGAGATAATCATTACCTTAAAAAACAGCAGCCATCTTGAATGGAGGGTGGGGCTGTCGGACACAATTTTAAAAAGAACACACCCAGGGACCATCTATGCCAAGTTTGGCTCCATTTGGCCTAGCTGTTTCAGAGGAGAAGATTTTTTTAACATTAGCCAATCAGAAAAAAGAATTATTCTTGGCGGCCATGTTTATAGGCCAAATGGAACGAAATGGAGAAACTTTATAGAGGACCTTACATAGATGCTTACTGCCATTTAGTTTGGTTCCATTTGGCCAAGTTGCTTCAGAGGAGAAGATTAAAATATGAAAAAGTTAACGGACGGACGACGGACGCCAAGTGATGGCAATACCTCACATGGCCCTTTGGGTCAGGTGAGCTAAAAAATGATGAAAAAAGGGGAATAACTCCTAGACGGGTAATCAGATTTACTTCAAATTGCAGGGCATGTAGATCTTGACAAGCTGAACATGTTTTCAGTTTACACTCAACATCTATCTCTTATAGTTTTTGAAATAAAGGATGAAAAGTATTAACATTTTTAAAATTTGATGAAAAAAGGGCAATAACTTCAAGATGGGTAATCAGATTTACTTTAAAATTGTAGGCTGGGTTGATCTTGACATGCTGAACATGTTTGCTGTTTAAACTTAACATCTATCTCTTATAGTTTTTGAAATAAAGGACAAAAGGTATTAACATTTTGAAAATTTGACAAAAAAAAGGGCAATAACTCCAAATTGGGTACTCAAATTAACTTCAAAATTACAGGGTAGGTAGATCTTAATATGCTGCACATGTTTGCAATTTAAACTTAACCTTTATCTCTAATAGTTTTTGAAATATTAGACAAAAATGTTTAAATTAAAAAAATAAAAAATAAAAAAGGGCAATAACTCCTAGACGGGTAATCAGATTTACTTCAAAATTGCAGGGCATGTAGATCTTGACATGCTGCACATGTTTGCTGTTTAAACTTAACATCTATCTCTTATAGTTTTCGAAATAAAAAACGAAAAGTATTAAAATTTTGAAAATTTGACGAAAAAAGGGCAATAACTCCAAGATAGGTAATCAGATTTTCTTCAAAATTTCAGGGTAGTTAGATCTTCCTGTGCTGATCATTTTTATCCATGTCAGATTTCTGATATTATTAACGGTTTTTGAGTTGTTACCAAAAATGTGCAATTTTACCCTATGTTCTATTTTTAGTAACAGCGGCCATGTTTGTTGGCCGAATGGAATTAAATGAAGAAGTTTTATAGAGGATCTTACATAGATGCTTCCTGCCAAGTTTGGCTCCATTTGGCCAAGCAGTTTCAGAGGAGAAGATTTTTTTAACATTAGCCAATCAGAAACAAGAATTGCCCTTGGCGGCCATATTTGTTGGCGGAATGGGACGAAATGAAGAAACTTTATAGAGGACCTTATATAGATGCTTTCTGCCAAGTTTGGTTCCATTTGGTCCAGTTGTTTCAGAGGAGTAGATTAAAATATGAAAAGTTAACGGACGGACGACGGACGCCAAGTGATGGCAATACCTCACATGACCCTTTGGGTCAGGTGAGCTAAAAAAGTGGCAAAGTCTGAAATTAAACATTGGTCGGTCTTCTATAGGTCCCTGATCTTAGTTTAAACATATTTTATTTAATTTAATTCTTTATTTATTTTATGAGGATTACATACAGCCAGAGGCTACTAATACCTCTTTTCCTTTTTATACGCCCGTCTCGAGACGGGCCATATTATGTGATTGGGTATGGCGGGCGGGCGTCCACACAGGTTTCCGTACAATAACTTTAGTTCTGTATATCGGATCTTTACCAAACTTGGTCACATGATTCCTCTGTGGAAGGGGTAGAACCCTATTTATTTTGGGGTCAAAGGTCAAGGTCACCATTACTATAAATATAATTTTTGACAACAGGGTCGTTTCCACATGATAACTTTAGTTCTGTATATTGGATCTTTACCAAACTTGACCACATGATTGCCCTGTGGAAGGGGAAGAATCCTATTAATTTTGGGGTCATTAGGTCAAAGGTTAAGGTCATTGTTACTATAAATATAATTTTTGACAATAGGGTCGTTTCCGCATGATAACTTTAGTTCTGTATATTGGATTTTTACCAAACTTAACCACATGATTCCCCTGTGGAAGGGGAAGAACCCTATTTATTTATGGGGTCATTAGGTCAATGGTCAAGGTCACTGTTACTATAAAGATAATTTTTGACAACAGGGTTGTTTCCACACGATAACTTTAGTTCTATATATTGGATCTTTAACAAACTTGGCCACATGATTCCCCTATGGAAGGGGAAGAACCTTATTTATTTTGGGGTCATTAGGTCAAAGTCAACATTACTATAAATATAATTTTTGACAACAGTATCGTTTCTGCATGATAACTTTAGTTCTGTATATTGGATCTTTACCAAACTTGACCACATGATTCCCCTGTGGAAGGGGAAGAACCCTATTTATTTTGGGGTCATTACCATTATACCGTTTGATAATTTATATAGACGGGCGTATTTTGTGATGCACACATTTCTTGTTTATTAATCATTTCAACTTAAAATTACAACATTTGACTATATAATGATACTTAATATAATTCATAAGATTAGGAAACAAGTTGGTTGATCTTAATATTAATCCTTATAGGACACTGACATTGTAAATACATTTCAAATGATGTAATTAAGGGGTCACCGAAAATTGTACTTTTTGCGAATTGACGGACAAAACTCCAGAAATAAAGTCTATAATCGAACATGACCTGCCTTTTATAGTCACTGACATTTTGTATACATTTCAAATGATTAATTAAGGGAACAATAATAATGTGTACTTTTTGCAACTCAATGGGCAGAGCTCCAGAAAGGATAAAGTAATAAAGTGCATAATCAAACATGACCTGCCATTCCTAGTCACTGACATTTGTGAATAAATTTCAAAAGATTTGCTTAAGGGGGACTTAAGTTATATTGAGCAGAAACGAAATGTGGGATGAACGGATGGATAAATGGTCATGGGTCATGGGTCATGGGTAAATGTTAAGAGACATAAAAAACCAATTGAGTTAGTTGTAAGAGAGTAGGTTACAGCTGTATCATGGCTAGAACAAGTTGCATTTCTATGAGATGATAATGATGATTTCCACTTGGCACTGGACCAACACTCTTCCTTCGATTTTTGTAGTGCTAGCTCGCTGAAATAATAGTCCAAGGGTAGACATGTAGCTCCACTCAGACGCTTTATCGTGACTCTGAGCCAACCAATCTTTGCTCTTACTCCTTATTGCTGGGTGCTATACTGAGAAGCAGAAAACACCAACCCACGATCCACTCGAGGAGAGCATGCTAACCATAACACCACCAAGGCGGTAACAATTAAACTCTGGCCAAAATATAGTTTTTGATTTGATTTGATTTGATTTATTGTATTAAATGCCACTTTCAGCAATATTTCAGCTATATCATGGTGACCAGTTTTAGTGGTGGAAGAAGCAGGCGTACCCAAAGAGAACCACCGACCATGGGCAAGCAACTGATAAACTTTATCACTTGCGGCTGTGAGTCGAGTGCACCCTTTTTTGTAATTTACAAAGCCGACCATGAACCCATGCTGTATTGGTGATAGGCTTGTATGAGTTGTTAGGTAATCCAACTACCTAACTCATTGAGCCACCCTGGCCCTAACAAATTTTAAAATGTGAAAAAAAAATAACCTTTGTTGTAAGAACTTCTGTGCCATCACTGAGTGCAGATGAGTCTGGTCTACGTGGCTTCAAATAGGAATCATAATCCATACTCCCTGTGATAGAAATCTCATGGTTACTAAGTGTGAATGCAGGAGAGGTACTAGGAGGAGGGGGAACAACATCTGTTGTGTGTGCCATATCACTTTCTCTGAAATTCTGGGACGATTTACCAAAATTACCAAATCTACAAAACAAACATACTACATGTACATATAATCGTAAAGGTATTTTCTTAAAGTTTACATGCAATATCTAAACATTTTATTTTCACAATACAATTAAACCTGCTTCAGCGATCCATCTCTTGTTAAACAATATCTTGTATTGTTTGCTGGTAATATATATCTGCTGAATATTACCCACGACAACAACAAGGGGTATAATTAACAGATTCAATGTTCAACACAGGATAATTAATTATAAACATCATAACAACAGGGTTCCATATACAATCCAACCTGCCCATGTGGTCACCTCTATTAAGCAGTCACCTGCATTCAAAGTTCAACTTTTTCTTGTCCAGTCATAGAAAATTTCATATGAATTGAACCTCTTTTAAGAGGTCACCTGTCTTATAAGACCACTTTTTCTTTGTCCAATAGGTGACCTCTTAATACAGGTTTGACTATTATTTTCATCAAAGTTCATTTCAATGAAGTGCTGAAAAAGGCATTATTATACTTTACTGTAGTAAATAAACTTTAAAGAAAACTGATGGGGCAATCAAGAATAGACAACCCAGAGAAACTGGAAACATGGGGTACACAGAACACGGGACGAAAACACAACACGGAAAACTAAGAAGATGAACGACATGGATCCCACCAAAAACCAGGGGTGAACCCAGGCACTCACAAAACACAAGCTCCTCTTATAAGACACCTGCCATGTTACTTATAAGTCATATAGTCATGTGACATCACTATACCCACATAGCTCTAATAACTATTCGGGAATGTGTACATAACGAAGAATAACCTTGAATTTGGAGCATAACTGCACATTGAACTAATAACTGATTATTTTCATCGTCTGCCATAAAAATGGACATCATTGTAGGAAGATGGCTAGGGTCAAGATGGATGTGAAGTGAATTTCAACGTCCACGTCCATGTCAATATATCAGAATGAAGGCTAAACTTTGACATCATTCAATTGAAATTTGTTAATTTTGTGATTATTGTATTAAAATGTTGTCTGAAGTGAATCATAGATTATTTGCACAGTATATAAATCCTTCTCAATTTGATAAATACCCATTACATACATAGTATGTTGGTACAAGATTTTGTATCAGGTCGAGCCTGTTGTGTGAAACAGTATCACTACGAGTCGCGATAGCGAAGAGTTGTGATGCGGTTAGTTCACTCAACAGGCAAGACCTGATATAAAGTCTTGTACCAACACACTATGCATGTAATAAGGTTATCTAACATTTCAATAAAAACGAATTTTAAACAAATAACAAGGGTTGAATTAAAATTTGTGAGAGACTACATTTTGTTCATGATGCCACGTTATTTTTGCCATTCATTCACCAATGTCAAGTACTGTGTTTTGTCTCACATTCCAATGATATGACGTCATGACAAAATAGTTCGACAGAGAAGATCTTGTGCAACGTTGCGCCATTCTTTTATCACCATAGTGTGGTGATACAACATCTTGTATCAGACACCTTGCATCAGACAGGCAACTTTCGTTAATTTCAAAGGAAAACATACATAATGTTAGATAATTATGGATATTAACTTTTCATGAAGGTCATACTTGCATATTATACACTCATAATCCTTATAGTATAATATAGTTATAAAAGTGTTATTTTCCCTCTTTTTAACATACCTCTTTCTAGTAAGAATGCCTCTAAAATGTCTCTGTATAATAAGAACAGGAGAATGATGGGCCATTATATGATTGATGTTGGATTCGGTCCGGCGAACAATTGCCATTTCTTCTTCAAGTGTTCCATCCTAAATAATAAATACAAATTAGATTTTGAACAAGAAATTCAAAAGAATGTGTAAATTATAAAACAATTTTTAGTTGATGTAAAAAACACATTAGATTTTGAAGAAGAAATTCATAAGAATGTTTGTTTGTTTGTTTGTTTGTTTGATGGTGTTTAACACCACTTTCAACAATATTTCAGTTATGTCGGTAAGTTTTATTGGTGGAGGAAACCGGAGAACCCGGAAAAACCACCGACTTGTCGCAAGTCACTGACGTATAACACAATGTCTGTTTTTACATCACCCAACTTTTACTAGCACTCTAACAAGTGTGTTTTTAAACGTCAGCATATAGTAGATTTAAATGTGCAGTCATATCATGTTATGCCAAATTCTGATATCATAAGTTTTCTTTCCTTCATAATGCCAAGTAACATTATTTGTTTGTTTGTTTGTTTGATGGTGTTTAACCCCACTTTCAACAATAATTCAGTTATACTGTGGCGATCAGTTTTATTGGTGGAGGAAACCCGGAGGATCCCGATAAAACTACCGACCATTCGCAAGTCACTGACAGAGTTTATCACATAATGTTGCATATTTCGCTCTGATCAAGATTCGAACTAACAACATCAGTGGTGATAGGAACTGATTGCATAGGTAGTTGTAAATCCAATTACCATATGATCAAGGCCATAACGGCCCCACTTTTCAAAAGTTAATACTTTTACAGTCATTTTATATTTGTTGATTAACAGAAAATCCAGAAATATTGATATAAGGGAACGACCATTTAACTTGAAGGGGGGTTATGGTTTTTTTCTAAAAAAATATTCTGATTCCCAATGTTGCTGAAAAAAATATTCTGATTTTGGTGGAGGAAAAAAAAATAATCTGATTCAGAGTTTTTGTCATATAACCTAATGTTAAATTCTGGAAAAAAAATTCCAAAAAATTTCAAAAATATAAATATTCTAACTCTTGTGTTGTCCGAAAAAAAAATTCTGAACGAAACAAAAAACCATAACCCCCGCCCTTCAAGTTAAATGGTCGGTCCCTTAAAAAGATTTCAAATTGTTTAATACAAACCTCATACCACTTTGGACATAGGTCAATCTTAAAATTCCCATTCAATGTAACAAACTGTCCACCAAATACAGCATCCTCTATTATTTCTTCATCAGATATTACATAGTGGTCTAAAGCTTTCAGTGACCAAATACTGTTAACAACGTGATGACGATAGTTTCTCTTTAAACCAAGGGGCGTGTCATACATGGTCAGACCAATCAGATTAGGACATGTAGCTATATTCTGTAATGTCTCGTACTTTCCCAGTGGATTATCATGTAGAATTAGAAACTTCAGTTGTCTAAGAGATGACCAAAATGCAATCCCTGGCACTGTTGATAACTGGGGAAGAAAATTAAATTCAGTTACGGTAAACAGAAATGTGATAAGTTCAGAGAGAATTAAAAACCAAAACAGTACAGCCAATCAATATATAAATGTAAAGGGGTTCCATTTTTATTAAACCCCAAAATGTCTTGCTAATTCAGTAAATAAATGATTTTTTTGCCCAAAGAGTAGCCAACAAACTCTTTCTATCTAGCAAATGGTCACTTAACTACCAGCATTCATTGACCCTGCTATTGTACTGTCAACGTAACTAACAGATTCTACCTTCCTAGCTAGTAGCTAGTAGTCAGTTAACTACCAGCATTCATTGACCCTGCTATTGTACTGTCCACGTAACTAACAGATTCTACCTTCCTAGCTAGTAGTCAGTTAACTACCAGCATTCATTGACCCTGCTATTGTACTGTCCACGTAACCAACAGATTCTACCTTCCTAGCTAGTAGTCAGTTAACTACCAACATTCATTGACCCTGCTATTGTACTGTCCATGTAACCAACAGATTCTACCTTCCTAGCTAGTGGTCAGTTAACTACCAGCATTCATTGACCCTGCTATTGTACTGTCCACGTCACTAACAGATTCTACCTTCCTAGCTAGTGGTCAGTTAACTACCAGCATTCATTGAACCTGCTATCATTGACCCTGCTATTGACCCTGCTATCATTGACCCTTTTATCATTGACCCTGCTATTGACCCTGCTATTGACCCTGCTATCATTGACCCTGCTATCATTGACCCTGTTATTGCACATCAATGTGAATGTTGTTATTCATTCTTGTGATACTATGTGGTCTTTCTGACTTGAAGCCAAATCTGTGCAGGTTTTTTTATCTTTTGTTTATAAATGTGTTGCCGTTGGAGATCCAGTTATCAAGAGGGAAGGATTGGGATCACATTAACTGGTTTAAATCTGCCTCATATTTGTGTCTGTCCCAAGCCAGGACCTGGATCTCCAACATCATATGTCATGGTCTTTTTTTGTGTTCACTGAGTTAAGGTGAGACGTGATTTTTCATTTCATTAATATTGGTGGAATTGTTGACCAAAAGTGTTTAAACTTTCTTTTCATAATTCCTTATACAGGTTATAGCTTGTATTACCAGTTCAGAATAGAGATTATCTACTACCAACAAATCTGTTAAAATTGAGGAGAAAAAATATTTCAACTTGGATTAATATATAACAATATACAGTAATCCTCTTCTTATAATGCCAGCATTTCCTTAGTTTTCTGTGCAATGTTTTGTAGATCATTGTTGTTCTTTTAGCCATTGTGTTGTCTGTCCTTATTTGATTTACAGCTTCTGATTACCCCTTTGGTGTCTTCAAACTTTTTTTCATTTACTGAAAGATTTTATAGGCTCATTGCTAATAGGTCATTTGAAATCTGACCTTGGTAGATATGAATTAATGTGTGATTTTTTTTTAAAAGATCAAAAGGACATTTAACTTTAATAAGAAAAACGGTAATCAGAAGAAAAATGGTAATCAGAAGAAAAACGGTAATCAGAAGAAAAACGGTAATCAGAAGAAAAATGGTAATCAGAAGAAAAACGGTAATCAGAAGAAAAATGGTAATCAGAAGAAAAATGGTAATCAGAAGCCATAAATTGTATTAGTATTATATACAGGAATTCAAAATACAATCAGTTTAAAGACAAATGTATGGATGTGTATTAAACAAAGTCAATTACAGGATATAGTTAAAGAAAAGTTGACAATATTACCTGATTTGAATGTAGATCTAATTTAATCAGCTGACGACAGGTAGCCAAACTGTCAATTTTTGTCAGGAAATTGTTATTCAAGATACAAATCCTTAAATTTAAGCAATAAGAAATGTCTCCAATTTTCCTCAAATGAACACCAACCAGTTTGACAAGAAAGAGTTTATTCGTGTCCCTGACACGACGGCCATTCATAGCCCCATTAGTTTTAATAAGATAAGACTGAGTAGGAATCAAGAAGTAGCCATGTTCCTCTGCTAGTCTTATTGTCTCTTCCTCCCGCTGTTTGTAATACTTGTTCATCAAGATGTTCCCTGGCTCTTTGAATGTGTCCTGAAGCCGGGAAAACTTGGACCAGTCTGGAATGCTCACCATGGTGACTGACTGTTACAAGTCAACTATTAAAAATGTCTCCTGAAAAAAAAAAAGTCACAAAAAGTTAACAGATTGTATCCTTAGAAATTCTAAAATGAATGAAACGGTGCCTATAAAGTCAATTCTATTTGAACCAGCAAATATATACATACATACAGTGGAACCACCAAATATATACATACAGTGGAACCTGGGCAATTTAGATTTGAAACTAGCTATCTGTATACCTGAGTTTTACGACATCCTGTGACATCCGACAAAAATTCATGGTCCCAAAATATTTCTTTAACAGTCTTTGTTAAAAAACCTTGTCTCTTCTGGAACCTGTCACTTCAGACATCTGACACTGTTTTACGGTCCCAGTGTTATTAATTACACTTAATTAATCCTGTCTTATCTGACCCTTTGATCTGCTCATTAATAAATTACCATCATTCCACGTGTATCATTAAATATAAACCATTGACAAATTGACGGGCTTGTGTACACAAATAAATAATAATTTGAACTTATTCAAGTTATTGATTGGCAGGTGATTAGAGCCAATAGAGGCTCATTAGTAAGTTTACAACGAATATAAATGTAATAATTAAACTTTTTACAGTTAACTGGTTTCACTTTCTTTGTAAAGGACATGGTTACAACTATTATCTGATATATTATAAAGTTGTTCTAGTTTTGTATACACAAATATATTAAGATTTGAATTTATTGATTGGCAAGTGATTAGAGACCCATTAGTAAGGGTTAAAGTAAGTTTACCAAGTACCTGTATATAATAATTACAATTTTGCAGTTAACTGTTTTCACTCTCTTAAAGGACATGGCTGCAACCATTATCTGATAGATTATGAAATTGTTCTAAATATATTAATTGTGATATAAATTAAATATTACATGTTTATTCATCTACATTTTATAAACATCCCTTTACAATTTGTAGTTCCTATTATTTAAACCATCCTACATAATCAAACATACATAATTTCTTCTCTTGTTAAAATTGTGTAAATTACTGTTATCTAGAAGTAAAACCTGAGTTTTCTGATATCCTGTACAATCTGACATATTTCCCTGGTCCCTAGGTGTGTCGGATTAGACAGGTTCTACTGTATATATATTTAACATCATTTTATGATGTAATTTACCAGAAAATTTGGTTGATACTTGAGGACAATGTTACTTAAGAGGCTCCTAAAACAATGATCAGTGAAGTCAAAGTCCCATGTTAATAGAGTTTATAGGACATCCTAATGGTCATCTGAATTAATTAAAGACAATTGATCTAGTTTGAAGATTTCTTCTATTTAACTTTAAATATTACTGACATGTTGAAAACATGCACCCTATCATTTCACTAAGAAGGGGGCTTCCATAAAACTTGCTTAACCTGCTACCTACTTTTTACAGAAGTGGGTAAAAAAAAGATAATTGGGTGTAAATGAAAATGAGAAACTATCCAGCATTATATATAAGACACAAATTAAAGTAAAGTACTTTTATTGCTGTGCAGGTTTTTATTGTTTGTTTATCATGTTTATATCTCTATATTTGTTGGAGATCAGGAAGGGTTGAGATTCCTTTGACTGGTTAACCCACCACATTGTTGTGCCTATACCAAGCCAAGACCTGTATATCCATCAGCATATGTCATAGTCTTTTTGTATTAAATAATTTTGGGTGACAGGTAGTTCTTTTTGCATTAAATAATTTAAGGTTACCGGTAGTTTTTTGTTTCATTGATATTTATTTAAACTTTCTTGTCATAATATTATCATTCATTTTCTATTCAAAATTAGGGCTTTTTTTAATGCCTTTTTCAAGTGGGTTTCACACATTCAGAACCTATGGGAAGAAACTATCTTTGTAACTTTAAATTCTCAAAGGGGAACATTGAAATTTCAAAGATGTCTTAATTAACATTATTAAATCGCAAGTGTTCAGATTAGCATAAAGTACAAATTCTGCAGCATTTTTCTGGTATTACATTAACAGTCCTTAGTTCATGGAAGTGGGCATGGTTGTGCACTTTGTTGACTGATGAAATTCAATTTCGATATCATATGTCAACCTTTTGATCAATCACATGGCACTTTTTGAATAAAATGAACACATGAATGATGAAACCAAAGGGCATATTGCATAGTTTATCAAAAGACTCATCAAGCCGGTGTTAGTTCAAGAGTCGTATCATATTAAGTTCTTTCGAGGCTTTGGAATTAATTTCATTATTAATTAGATCTTTCTGTTAGTCAATTGCACTGTTTCCATTTTGTATTAAATAATTTATAATTAAATCTCATGCCTATCATTAGTAATTTTACAAGCCATGGTCCATGACAATCTGCATAAGTAAAACATATTTTTGAATGATTTTCATGTGTGGCAAGATTGGGTACTGATTACTTTTATACTTGATAATGATAGTGACTTAGTGTAGCCAACCAGAAAGTGTTTTGTAATCATATTTCAAACTGACTACATCTGGGACCATAGGTTTACTGCTTCTTTTTAGTAGACCATCAATAATCATAGGTTTATTGGGGAAACCATGGATACATGATTGCTTAAAAAAACAAGTCTGGTGTATTAATAAATATGTAAAATCGTTTGTTTACAACCTAAATACAAAAGTATTTCAACGTATTTTGATTTTAATTTAAGAAGGTGCACCTTTTAAGAACTTCATTCAGTTGATTACGTGCATATAAAATTGAAAAGTAATCATTTTAAATGATGAAAAGAATGCTGCAAAGCTTTGACACCATTTAATATCTTAACCTGTGAAAATCACCTTTGATCACCTTGTGCCCGCCATTTGTAAACGTTGCCCGCAACAACAATAATATCTCGAAAAAGACGAGAGTTGGGTGCATGTCGGTCCGTAACTCGGTTCGTAACTGATACGATTCGTACTGTTCTATTCTGTGTATGTATTGCACTTAATTGAATTGAATTATAATAAAAATCTACAGTTAAAATACAATACAGTAAAAAATATCCAAATATAAAAAATATCTAAAATTCCAGCACTATCACAATTGCATAGGTAGTTGTAAATCACTTGTAAAACCAACTACCATACGATCCCGACCACGACGGCCCGATGCGGGTTATTCCAGGAAAATGTCATGGGCATTAAATTTGATATTGTTATTTTTTTTAATTCTTTTGTGTATTTTTTATACACTGCAATCCAAGATGGTAACATACATAGTCTGGCTTCAATGGGGAAAATGATTCATTTATCGTCTTTACAGAAACCACTAAACTAATATAACCGAACACTATCATTGGATTGTTCTTTACATAAAGTGTGAATTTTCTAATGACAGCAATCCGAGATGGCCACCACTACAACTAACATAGGCTTCTATAGGAAAAGAATATGATGTGCCAAATGTTGTTTAATATTTTCCATGAATCTCTAAAAGTCATTCAGATGAACTATACAGGCTGTCATGAGCCTCTTTATGTTATTGTGTTGAGAATCTGCAACCTCTTTGTATAAGTTTTTGCATAAAAATTGTATACTAAATGGAAAATAAATGAATGTTTCCAAAAGGTATTAAATAGAAATTGTATTTAGGTTAATTTGTATATATTTCATGTAATTCTGATTATAGCCCTGGATAATCAGAACAGGATGTAACAGGGAAACACCAAAAGGAGCTTGGACTTTTGGCGTGTTAATTGTAGCAAGCATTTGAATAAAATATATTACGTTGTTAAAAAAAAGAAAAAAAAAAGTTTTTGCATAAACTTGACTAAATTCTCAAAATCCCAGATTTTTCATAAAAAAAAAAAAAATTTCCACCCAAAAAGGTTGGATCTGATCCACCTGGCTAGTTATTCAAGACCTTCATATTTTCAAACTTCATGCAAAATAAGTTTTGAAAAGAATCATTTTTACTCACTAAATGTGATAAAGCACAAACAATAGGGTTGTTACCATAGCAACGGAACTGAGAAAAATTCTATCATTTATATCTTACCAAATTGACTTTTTGCAATATCAAGTACAATGCTTACTATTTCCCTTATTATTGAATGTAAATTGTACGATATGTTGCATTTATTTGACGACCTATGATTGGATAAAATCATTCCTAAAAATAACGATGAAGGCAGAGCCATATGTGGAAATCTAGAGAATAAGATTATTGATACGCTTTACTGGCCAGTGGAAAATTCCATTCCTAAGCATAACGATAGAAGCAGACTGTAGCATTGTGTAATCTATTATTGCATAATTTGACCTTGACCATGTCCGAAATAAAGAAATATTGTAATCGATAACCGAGACCATGTCGGTTTGAAAAGCTCTTGAGAGCTTATGTTGTATTGTTATAAAATGTACCGACTTTAAATAAAACTTTGATTGATTGATTGACGACGTATTTGACCAGGCTCTCTATGTGTGTGTATTTTGATTTAGCGTAATTAAACACAACTTCATGATGATTTATATTTTTTTCTAAAATAACGTGCAGTTACGAAACGATGCAGACGGAAAATTACAGAAGGTCATGATCAGTGGGCGGTGCTTAATTTTGTGTATTGACCATTACGTCTTTAGCCTTAGAACTTCCAAGAAAGTCCGTCGAAAATAGTTCGTGGAAAAAACTTAGTTACTGTTTCAAGTTATAGATCAGCAACATTGTACAAAAATGTTATAAGCTCCCGTGACCGACTATGGTTATTTACTTACCGTCTAAATAACGATAGACGGTCACTAGGGAGCTTATAACTTATAATAATAGCAAAAACACCATGTACTTGGATAAAGGATCCACAAGATATGAAACAAATACATCATTTTCTCACCGACCTACCTTAAAACAAAATATCTGAATTCTATAAAAAAAAATGATGTTGCATCATGAAAAATTGGAAACTTTACAACCTATTATTACTTGAATGGAGGGCAGAGTTGTTGAACACAATTTTGAAAATACACCATTACAGCTAAGTTTAGTTTATGGATCTTCCATAGACGTTTCCTGTACAATATCACTTTATTTGGCCAAACGGCGGTTTCAGAGAGGAAGATTCCTATATACTTTCCAAATGTGCGAAATTTCGGAATTTGGGTCCCTTTTTATATATAATTTAATTTGAATTGAATATATATGATTTAATTTGATTTGAATATTTCAATCTGATTGGCTAATCAAATCAAATTAAATTATATATAATTTAATTTGATTTGAATATTTCAATCTGATTGGCTAATCCGCCTGGAGAAAATGTTGGTTATATACTCGATAACCTGGGTTGGTATTGTGACGTCAAAAAAATATAATTTAATTTGATTTTAATATTTCAATCTGATTGGCTAATCCGCCTGGAGAAAATTTTGGTTATACTCGATAACCTGGGTTGGTATTGTGACGTCACCAACGTGTTCATCCGCCAACGACAAATTCAAATAGTCACATAAAATAATCGTAATTAAAATCGAGGAATCACTAAATTTTGTTGTAAAAATTAAATTATAAGGAATATTTGAAATTGTTGAACAGGTTATACTTGCATAACCTGGTTTGGGTCACGCTTCGCGGTTTATTAAGCGTAAACTTATCCAAACCAGGTTATATCGTATAACCTGTTCAACAATTTCAAATATTCCTTAAATATATTCCCATAGACAAACTCATTTCATATAAAATACATTAGCAAGATGATAATAAAATAATAGAAAGGTTGAATAAATTATTTCACACATTTCGTTATCAGTCATTCCCAGATAATGGTACCAATAGCAGCCAGACTATGTGAAAAAATGAACTTCATGATAATGACAAAATAAAATTTGAATGATATTTCAAAACTATTCACCTCTTTTATGTTAAATTTTCACACGTTAAATATTACTTATAACAAATATATGACAATTTCAATTTGCATGGGGTTGAAACACCGTTACGGAGGTTATGTAGAACCACAATCGGGCTTGTATGGAATTTGCAAATTATTTTTCATCCTTTTATCATTCATATAATCAGAAACAATCATTAATCAATAGAAAAATATCCAGGTGTTTTGCAACAAATCAAAATAACAAAATTGTTGATGTTGAAAGACATTTACAGATTCCGTATATATTATCATAAGAAAAACTAATATGTTCTAGATTATCAAATTTATTTTGTTTCGTTCACATGAAGTTCTTTTGTCCACGAACATATATTTTAAATGTTTAGCTGCATAAATTTACAGAGGATGACCATATTCTACCACTAGAATGGATAGGAGCGAACCTTATTGAGGAGGAACAATTTGTTACGGAGGTTATGGAAACATACCAATATTTTGTTGTGCAACATTTATAGGGAAAATGAATTGCAATAGAATGTCTTAAGAATTTTGACATCAGATTTAATGAAACAAGACGTGTCAAATATGTACATTTTGTCACCATGTCGTATTACTCTCGTTTTTGCATATTGAAATGAGCCCGATTTTTATTGATTATCCTGAATTTCTACAGTTGCAAGGCATGGTAGAAATACCATGCAATGAAATAAGCAAGAACAGATTCGTTAAAGACATCTTTTGACTCTAGTATAGCTACTGGAAATAATAATGTACAAATTTCAGTTAATCAACTACGTTACGGAAGTTAGCAGAAAAAACACATGTATGTTTCGGAAGCCAAAATTTATAACTTGAACATCCTAACATAAACAAAATAAACAGTCTAATTTTGGGAAAGTTCTTCTATTTTTGTTAATTCACATTCCGAAATCCGGAAAATATCTGTCCAAGGCGATATATCGTTATGGAGGATAGCGTTACGGAGATTAGGGTCAAAGATATTATCTATTTAATTATAAACATATCAAGAAGAAAATTCTCAGAACTCTTTTAATTATGTCCTACTGTACCATTCATCGAATAGAGACTGCGTCTTTTGGTTTTATTTGTGTTATTTTACTACAAACAACGTTATGTAGGATATAGGTTCTTATATGTCACAAACGAAAAATATCAATGTAACTGCAAATATTTGAGAAAAAAAATGTTGATGCCATAAAAGAGCATTTATTTTAATGTATGTGGACAATATCTTATTTTTTAACTACTGTTTTGGGTGGATAGGAAAAGAAATACACGAGGGAATTATTTAATTGTCCGCGTTACGGTAGGATAGAGGTATTTCTGCGATATAGGAAAAGTTGTGCCAAGTCAAAGATGAGAGCTTTATTGATTCTACAAGTATGCAGTTCCTAATCTATACCTTCAAATGAGTCCATAAAAGTTAAATAAATAAGATAAGATAAGATAAGATAAGTTTTATTTATAGTCGGCATATTTAAATAACAATACAACACAAGCCCTAGTGGGCTTTTGACCGACATACACAATACAAGAATAAATAACAGTTAAAAACAACAAAAGCATGCACACAAATTAATAATTTAGATAAAAGCACTCATAGTAGCAAAATACAGCAAATAAGTTAAAGCACACATATAGCACAGACAAGGTAAGCATATACAAAAGTAAAAAAGTTAATCAAGCACAGTAATAAAAGCTAAAAAAATAAAATAAAGCTGGTGTTACGAGCTAAAAGCATGTTATACTGCTAAAAAATAAATAAATATAAATAATATAAACATTGAAAAGACCTTGATGGTATTAAAATTGTTTACATGCATTACATTTGCATTCATTTCCATTCCAAGATAATAAAATGTTTTTAAATTGGTTAAAATTGGCAATTTTTCTAAAATCATCAGGTAGGTCATTCCATAAAACAGCAGCTGTATATTTAAAAGAATTCTTACCATAGGTAGTAGTCTTTACTCTAGGTATCTCTACAATATTAGAATATCTAAAACTATATTTACTATTTTTTAAAACAACTAAATCATTTAAGCATGGTGGAGACAGTTTATACAATATTTTAAAACATTCTAATGCCATAGTGCGCATTCTCCTTATTTGTAGAGATGGTACTTTCGCTATATGTAAAAGTTCTTCATATGTGCTATTGTAATCCTCATAGATAAAACGTAAAGCTCTTTCCTGTATTTTCTCCAGTTTTATAGTGTTTGCTTTTGAACAAAAATGCCAAGCCAAAGGACAAAAATTGAAATAAATCAAACAGTTTGTGTTTTACCGATCAAATATCGCCTTTAAACTGAAAATAGTGTGTAGGGACATCAAAGTTTACCCCAAAATCGGTACCTCTTGGAGCTCGAAATTGAATATCCGACAAACTAATATGTGAATATATGTTTATTCATTGCCGTGAAGCACGCAAACATTCATACTTAAATTTGTTCTACAAAGCCTTGCGAATTTTTGTCAACCTAACGACAGTTAATTTCCCTAATTGTGTCAATTATGTGGGAATGACTGTTATACGGTCCCCATACCAATAAACAATACACATAAATCTGACATTTCATACAAATAATTTTTTTCCTGGGTACGAAACAATCAGGTTACGAATCGTCTAAGCATTCGATATTCAACATGGCTGCGCCCATAACCACAGCTCTGACAAAATCGCTTTTATGTCCAATCAAAGAATTGCGGCTTGATAAAACATTGGCATGTGGACAGTCATTCAGGTTTAGTTCTATATGTTATATATTTAGAGTAACTGTTACATGAGAAGCGAGCGATAGATAGGATAGTCACAAAAAGACCGAGGTCCTTACCAGATTGGTGAAGAGGACAGAACAACAAAGTAACAAAGTAACAAACTCGTTTAGACCAAATTAAAAATGTATTTATGCCTATGCCATGGTTTATTCGAATAATACGGTACCACTAAATAATTCCCCATAGCATTCTATGTAAATAAGATCTTTTTGAGCATTTGTACATTTCCCCCCTGAAGTTTAATATAAGCGACACTCGTCTCATGGAAGGGGTACCTAATTGGAAACTTGCCTACGAAAATCAACATACAAGAAAAAATCGTCTGCTTGAAGTTGTCAACCCTCGAAAAACCCTACTTTCACTTTTGCTTTAACGCAATTTCAGGTGGTTACTTTCCAATAATATCAAATGTTTATTTAAGACCACAAGGTCATCAAAAATGGGTTTAAGATGATACTTCATTACTAGGTTTAAAAAATATTTATTATCAAAAACTTATATGGTCAAATACAACATTACTACCAAACATGAAAGGGATTCGGAAACAAGATTTCCTTATATTAATCCGTTTCCCTTATTAATCTGTATCCCTAAGATGATGCTTAAATCTGTAGGTTTCTGCCTATATTTTGCAGTACATCTATCTACAAGGGTTTAATTCTTATCTAGCATTGTAGGGATCCATTTTGTATTTTTGTGATAATTGACTATTAGTCTTCACGCTTAACTTTTTACCTTACAAACCCACCAGGCCTGTAAGTTCAAATATTTACAGGCCCACCATCAATTCTACAGGCCAGAATTTGAAACCCACATTAATGACCATTAATTCAAACCACCAAAACTCAAAAGATGATGATGTACATGTACCAAATATTATGTGGACATGTCAGTTATGCATTAGGTAAGACCAGAATATGGGTAAAAAAAAACAAAAAGACACTTTATTTTGGATTCATGTTTATATTAATCTCCTGAAAATTCTAAAATCATATTGTCAATAGCATCCTCAGTATATTCCATATTATCATCATCATCACAACCAATATTGTTATAAGATTCTTATAACTAGACATATAATTTGGTGATAATTTTTTATATGTACCCCTCCTTTTTTTTTAAATATCACTATGCTTTGAGTTAATACCACACAAAATGTAAAAAGTCACATTTGTGTAGCCTTCAGCAGAAGAAATATGTATATGCCAATTTGCTCAACGGTCCAACTATATATAGATAGCTAGGGAATGCAAATATAGCACGAACGTATATTGACACTGACAGTCATAAACTGAAGCAAGTAAAGATTGTAATTATTATTTGTCAGACCTCAAATCAGAGTGCAACAATGGAACAAAACTACTGTAGTTCAAAGTCTATTTTCTAACTGCAGAGGTATTAACGTAGACAGAGGTCTGTCAGCAACAGTTCTATAAATAGATCGCAATTAATAAAAAATACCGATCGGATTTGGAAGCAGATTGAAAAAAATCTGAAGTGTCTCCGTGCATTTCAACGAATTTTGAATGACCAACCTTCTCAAATATGAACATATTATATATGAGAACTCAGACTTTATGTCACAGGATTGAGAAAAAAATAAATCAAAAGTTTGTTTGGTTAAAAGTAGCTTCGATCAACATTTCCCGTAGCACAGTGTCTGATTGCGCCCCCTTTCTCGTGGTGCCATTTTTATTTGATATTGAACAAAATTAAAGTTTCTTTAAATGAAATGGATTACTTTTCAAGAAAGTCACTTTCAAAATACTTAATGAATACCATACAATTCAATAAACACGATGTCGATATTTTCATAAATGGCACGTGGCAAAAATACGCGGGCAACATAGGGTGACTCTTCAAAATTACAAGGCTACTTGAACTTTGCTTTTGACCAACGAGAAATCAAAGTCAATCTTCACCAAGCAACTACTTCGCCCTCTAACGTGAGCCCTGCTTCTCGTCCTTTTTTAAAATCTACGCGTACATGACGGTAAACATATCAACCAATCAAATTGCAAAAAACAGACACACCTAAATCTATTTCGAATATCGGAAATTCTTAAAAGGACTTGTTTGCCTACCCATTTTTTGCATTGACTTGGCAGCAACTGAAAACAGAGAATAATAAACTAAATATCTACACACAATATCTTATGAAATCAACTTTTGAAACTATATGACTTTTTTTTCACAGGCCCGTCGGACTTGTGGAACTACTCATTTTATACGCCCATGTACAATTTTACACGCCACGGGTTTCGGACTACCGCCTAATTTCGAAGACTGCTATTATGACTTTATGATCTGTAAACCTAGACATTGATACCAACATGTTAAAATATAATTAACTGTGACATTGTTATTTAGATAAGATGAGGCAAACCGTTATCTTTTGATTAATGTTGTCTGCACATGTTTCTATTTTAGTAAGAGAAGGTGCATGGAAAGTTCACCATAGCAGCATGCTTTTGATTCATTCATGTTTTGTAGTTCGACCGTTTAGGATTAATAAATTGATAGCTTAGAAATTGGTGTTTTCTATGTGTGTACTAAGGAAGATACCACAATTTTACATACTACTGTATTGTACATCATTTTGACTGGTTATCGGATTTAGTGACTGGTTACCAGATTTACTGGTATTATACTTAAGAATAGTAAAATGCTATAAGTATTTTCATTGGACACCTAGCAGTGTGCTGCATCAGGCTATGTATACAGTTGGGGTGAGTGAGCGAGTGATTGTTGTTAAATGCCAGTTCAGCAATTATTCAGCTATATCATGGTGAGAACAAGTTAATTTCGAATGAGATAATGATGAGGCCTGCTTTGTACTAGACCAACATGCTAAGTTGGATATTTATAGGGCTACCTCACTGAAACAACAGTCCGCTAACCATTACGCCACCAATGCGGTCTGTATACTGTTGGAGCTATAGATATATATCATATGATTCAAAATGTAATTCGCCTGTCAATTCTGGCATTGTTTTTCTACATTACTGCTTACTTAAGGCCATTCCTTGTATACTGCAGGTATGTAGAATAAACATGTTTTGCCTGGAAAAAACTAGAATGGAGCTGAAATGTTATCCAGTCTGTGCCAAAAACATTTTGACGAACTAGCCCGATCAGCACTTTATAACAATTTTTTCTATTTGGTTCAACAAGTTTTATGCAATCTTTTGTCATCACTTGGCGTCCGTCCGTCGTACGTCGTAAACTTTCACATTTAAATCTTCTCCTCTGAAACCCCTGAACCAAATTAAGCCTAACCTGGCAGGGATGGTCCCTGGGTGGGTCCCCTTTCAATATTGTGTCTGACAGCCCTGCCCTTTATTCAAGATGGCTGCTGTTACTAAAAATAGAAATTTCTTCAATTGTCCATTGCTGCTTTAGTATAAGTCAAAATGAGCTCAAATTTTAACTGCAGCTACATGGCAAGGAGTAGTTTTACACATATTGCAGGTTTTTCTGTGAAATGTTTTTTCTTTCAGCCGATTTATACTGATTATGCAAATTGGGCATATTTTGATAAAAGATCACATTTAAATCATCTCCTCTGAAACCGCTGAACCAAACTAAAAACAATTGCCTGGGATGGTCCTTGGGTGGTCCCCTTTCAATATTGTGTCTGACAGCCCCGCCCTCCATTCAAAATGGCTGCTATTACTAAATATAGAAATTTCTTCAATTGTCCATTGCTGCTTTAGTATAAGTCAAAATGAGCTCAAATTTTAAATGCAGCTACATGGCAATGAGTAGTTTAACATTTATTCTGGGTTTTTCTGTGAGACTTTTTCAGCCAGTTTATTCCATTTAAGAATATTATGAGATAAAAATCACATCTAAATCTTTTGCTCAGAAATTTGAGTTGAAATGATCTTTGGGTGGCCCACTTTCAAAATTATGTGTAACACCCCCATTTTCTATCAACTTTAGATGTCAAATTGAAAACCAGGTGAGCGATTACAGGCTCCTGGGAACCTCTAGTTACTAGCCCTACCAATTTCTACTAGACTGAGGCTTAGGGCTAGCGGTTTTTGGCACAGACTGGTCATCGCTAAGATGTAGCGAATGTCAGTGTTTTAATGTATTCTATTACACAAAAACAATGTCTGATATGGAAACAGGCTTTTGTAATGTTGAAAAAACACATGAAAATGGTTGATTTGTTAAAATTATAAGCTATGCACCATAATATGAAAGTTGTTATGGTGCTATACAGGGTATATAATATCACAGGCACTGGACACTATATCAATAAAAACAATCCATACAGTTCATGGTAAATAACAAATAAGGTTTAGTATAATATGAAAAGAAAAGACTTCCAATGCAAAAATGTAAAGAAATTGGTTCATTTTTTCTGTGAAACATTTTCACTGTTAACCTGTGGTATTTTTAGACGTACATGTACATAACGTTTTCTCCACTACATGATTTGTTGGATTGCAGACCACTATACATCAACACAAGCCACTTGTGTCATGCTGTTGATTAAATTAGAGCTCCATCTCAGATCAGCCATGATTATACTGTCCTCCATCTCAGATCAGCCATGATTATACTGTCCTCCATCTCAGATCAGCCATGATTATACTGTCCTCCACACAGAATATCTACATATAAGAATAAACAAATGTTATTGCTTATTTTTATGTTGCTTTACTTTTACTCAGCAGAAAAGATATATATTTTCATTAGGAAAACTGTTTTTATTTATTTTTATTTGAATTTCATACCTGTACAATTGTAAAGGGAGAAGGCTTACAACACTCCATTTTGTATTTCTCTGTAAAGGGAGAAGGCTTACAACACTCCATTTTGTATTTCGCTCATCTGGTCTGGAAATCCCTGTAAATTTCCCCAAAATATTAATCATTTGCCAAAAAACAACAACCAATCTCTAATTGATAAACTTCTACTTTATGTTATATTATTTGTTTTATTTCAGATGGAAGGAAAATTCTCCAGGAACATGGACAGGAGTGTTAGCAGGAAGAGTATGGAAACTTTCACAGAATGATAACGAAATTCTTTATTCCACATATGGTGGATCTATAGGTTCTAACCACCACAGTTTTAAAACAGACTTTCATTCCCATAAAGACGGCAAAAGATTTAAGAAGAAATCTGTTCATGACTTAAATCAAAGTTCCAAATTTCAAATTGAAGAACAAAACGTTTATATTTCAGATGATAATGATATTGTAGAAGAAAGACTTTTGACAGATTACTTTCAATTGTGTGTGAACTTACAGGAACTATACGACCAGTGGTCACACAAAGATGCTAACTTTAAAGTAAAATCACAACATTTTCAAGGTATAAGAATGTTACGCCAACATCCTGTTGAAAACTTATTCTCTTTCATTTGTTCTTCAAATAACCATATATCAAGAATAAGTTCTATGGTAGAAAAACTTTGTGAACATTACGGGGACCCAGTCATGGAAGTTGATGGTCAGAAATATTTCTCTTTTCCATCAATTTCAGCATTGGCTGCAAAAGGTGTCGAGGAAAACCTACGAAAACTAGGCTTTGGATATCGTGCAAAATACATTAGTTCAACAGCACAGTATCTGAAGGACAACGGTGGTGATAAATACCTGTTTAATCTTAGAGACCAACCTTATGAAGAAGCTAAACAACAGTTGATGAAACTTAATGGAGTAGGGGCTAAGGTAAACAAAACAAATAGGCGATTTTGTATTTTGACATACGTTTTTTTTGTATTTAAAAGAAAACTTTTTAAATGTCTTTAACCAATATATTTTATCTTCCTATCTAGTAGTCAGTATGTGACTGTATATCTAGTAGTCAGTATGTGTTTAATGTCTATATTTTTGTCCCCTATGTTTTAGGTAGCAGACAGTGTGTGTTTAATGTCTATATTTTCGTCCCCTATGTTTTAGGTAGCAGACTGTGTGTTTAATGTCTATATTTTCGTCTCCTATGTTTTAGGTAGCAGATTGTGTGTGTTTAATGTCTATATTTTTGTCTCCTATGTTTTAGGTAGTAGACTGTGTGTGTTTAATGTCTATATTTTTGTCTCCTATGTTTTAGGTAGCAGATTGTGTGTGTTTAATGTCTATGTTTTCACCCACTATGTTTTAGGTAGCAGACTGTGTGTTTAATGTCTATATTTTCGTCCCCTATGTTTTAGGTAGCAGACTGTGTGTGTTTAATGTCTATGTTTTCGTCCCCTATGTTTTAGGTAGCAGACTGTGTGTGTTTAATGTCTATATTTTTGTCCCCTATGTTTTAGGTAGCAGACTGTGTGTGTTTAATGTCTATATTTTCATCCCCTATGTTTTAGGTAGCAGACTGTGTTTAATGTCTATATTTTCGTCCCCTATGTTTTAGGTAGCAGACTGTGTGTGTTTAATGTCTATGTTTTCACCCACTATGTTTTAGGTAGCAGACTGTGTGTGTTTAATGTCTATATTTTCATCCCCTATGTTTTAGGTAGCAGACTGTGTGTGTTTAATGTCTATATTTTCGTCCCCTATGTTTTAGGTAGCAGACTGTGTGTGTTTAATGTCTATGTTTTCGTCCCCTATGTTTTAGGTAGCAGACTGTGTGTGTTTAATGTCTATATTTTTGTCTCCTATGTTTTAGGTAGCAGATTGTGTGTGTTTAATGTCTATATTTTCATCCCCTATGTTTTAGGTAGCAGACTGTGTGTGTTTAATGTCTATGTTTTGGTCTCCTATGTTTTAGGTAGCAGACTGTGTGTGTTTAATGTCTATATTTTCGTCCCCTATGTTTTAGGTAGCAGACTGTGTGTGTTTAATGTCTATATTTTCATCCCCTATGTTTTAGGTAGCAGAATGTGTTTAATGTCTATATTTTCATCCCCTATGTTTTAGGTAGCAGACTGTGTGTTTAATGTCTATGTTTTGGTCTCCTATGTTTTAGGTAGCAGACTGTGTGTTTAATGTCTATATTTTCGTCCCCTATGTTTTAGGTAGCAGACTGTGTGTGTTTAATGTCTATATTTTCGTCCCCTATGTTTTAGGTAGCAGACTGTGTGTGTTTAATGTCTATATTTTCATCCCCTATGTTTTAGGTAGCAGACTGTGTGTGTTTAATGTCTACGTTTTCGTCCCCTATGTTTTAGGTAGCAGACTATGTGTGTTTAATGTCTATATTTTCGTCCCCTATGTTTTAGGTAGCAGACTGTGTGTGTTTAATGTCTATATTTTCATCCCCTATGTTTTAGGTAGCAGACTGTGTGTTTAATGTCTATATTTTCATCCCCTATGTTTTAGGTAGCAGAATGTGTTTAATGTCTATATTTTCGTCCCCTATGTTTTAGGTAGCAGACTGTGTGTGTTTAATGTCTATATTTTTGTCTCCTATGTTTTAGGTAGCAGATTGTGTGTGTTTAATGTCTATATTTTCATCCCCTATGTTTTAGGTAGCAGACTGTGTGTGTTTAATGTCTATGTTTTGGTCTCCTATGTTTTAGGTAGAAGACTGTGTGTGTTTAATGTCTATATTTTCGTCCCCTATGTTTTAGGTAGCAGACTGTGTGTGTTTAATGTCTATATTTTCATCCCCTATGTTTTAGGTAGCAGAATGTGTTTAATGTCTATATTTTCATCCCCTATGTTTTAGGTAGCAGACTGTGTGTTTAATGTCTATGTTTTGGTCTCCTATGTTTTAGGTAGCAGACTGTGTGTTTAATGTCTATATTTTCGTCCCCTATGTTTTAGGTAGCAGACTGTGTGTGTTTAATGTCTATATTTTCGTCCCCTATGTTTTAGGTAGCAGACTGTGTGTGTTTAATGTCTATATTTTCATCCCCTATGTTTTAGGTAGCAGACTGTGTGTGTTTAATGTCTACGTTTTCGTCCCCTATGTTTTAGGTAGCAGAATGTGTTTAATGTCTATATTTTCGTCCCCTATGTTTTAGGTAGCAGACTGTGTGTGTTTAATGTCTATATTTTCGTCCCCTATGTTTTAGGTAGCAGACTGTGTGTGTTTAATGTCTATATTTTCATCCCCTATGTTTTAGGTAGCAGACTGTGTGTGTTTAATGTCTACGTTTTCGTCCCCTATGTTTTAGGTAGCAGACTATGTGTGTTTAATGTCAATATTTTCGTCCCCTATGTTTTAGGTAGCAGACTGTGTGTGTTTAATGTCTATATTTTCATCCCCTATGTTTTAGGTAGCAGACTGTGTGTGTTTAATGTCTATATTTTCATCCCCTATGTTTTAGGTAGCAGAATGTGTTTAATGTCTATATTTTCATCCCCTATGTTTTAGGTAGCAGACTGTGTGTTTAATGTCTATATTTTCGTCCCCTATGTTTTAGGTAGCAGACTGTGTGTGTTTAATGTCTATATTTTCGTCCCCTATGTTTTAGGTAGCAGACTGTGTGTGTTTAATGTCTATGTTTTCATCCCCTATGTTTTAGGTAGCAGACTGTGTGTGTTTAATGTCTATATTTTCGTCCCCTATGTTTTAGGTAGCAGACTGTGTGTGTTTAATGTCTATATTTTCGTCCCCTATGTTTTAGGTAGCAGACTGTGTGTGTTTAATGTCTATATTTTCGTCCCCTATGTTTTAGGTAGCAGACTATGTGTGTTTAATGTCTAATGTTTTCGTCCCCTATGTTTTAGGTAGCAGACTATGTGTGTTTAATGTCTATATTTTCATCCCCTATGTTTTAGGTAGCAGACTGTGTGTGTTTAATGTCTATATTTTCGTCCCCTATGTTTTAGGTAGCAGACTGTGTGTTTAATGTCTATATTTTCGTCCCCTATGTTTTAGGTAGCAGACTATGTGTGTTTAATGTCTATATTTTCGTCCCCTATGTTTTAGGTAGCAGACTGTGTGTGTTTAATGTCTATATTTTCATCCCCTATGTTTTAGGTAGCAGACTGTGTGTGTTTAATGTCTATATTTTCATCCCCTATGTTTTAGGTAGCAGACTGTGTGTGTTTAATGTCTATATTTTCATCCCCTATGTTTTAGGCAGCAGACTGTGTGTGTTTAATGTCTATATTTTCGTCCCCTATGTTTTAGGTAGCAGACTGTGTGTGTTTAATGTCTATATTTTCGTCCCCTATGTTTTAGGTAGCAGACTGTGTGTGTTTAATGTCTACGTTTTCGTCCCCTATGTTTTAGGTAGCAGACTATGTGTGTTTAATGTCTAATGTTTTCGTCCCCTATGTTTTAGGTAGCAGACTATGTGTGTTTAATGTCTATATTTTCATCCCCTATGTTTTAGGTAGCAGACTGTGTGTGTTTAATGTCTATATTTTCGTCCCCTATGTTTTAGGTAGCAGACTGTGTGTTTAATGTCTATATTTTCGTCCCCTATGTTTTAGGTAGCAGACTGTGTGTGTTTAATGTCTATGGACAAAGCTGGAGCTATTCCAGTTGATACTCATGTATGGCAGATAGCAGTCAGAGATTATATACCTAAACTTAAACAGTCAAAATCATTGACAGAAAATCTTTATAGAGAAATAGGTAGTTAATATCTAGATTATTAGTTAGAAATGGTTTTAGTTATCTAATACAGCACATATGATGTCATTAAATCCATATAAGGCGAAAGCAAATTTACATTTCCAGTAAATTCCATATTAGGAGAAGGCAAATATATAAATTGTGTGTGACATTTTCCGCAAGCGTAAATATAAATTACTGTCTTCCAATCAAAGTATACTACCGTATTTGTACTCTTAGATATATCAGAATCGAAATAAATCATGGAAGCCAGAATGTGTTTTGAGTTTTACATGGATTGACGGATATTAGTAAATTTCATCCCTCACTTCTGGCTCGGGATAAAATACCAATATCCGCCAATCCATGTTAAAACTCCCAACATATTCTGGCTTCCATGATTTATTTCTTAAGTAAATATCTTACTGAGGATCATCCTTAAATCATATAGACCTAGAAAAAGCAACTTGCTCCAAGATATATTGTACAATAAAGCAGTATTAAGTTTTATGTGTTTGCATTTTATTTCAGTATCTGTTGTACAAAATAAAATAGAAGCCCACTACAATGTGTATCTATTCTCCCGCCACGATATAACTGAAATATTGTTGAAAGTGGCATTAAACACCATCAAACAAACAGCATATATTCTTTTTATTCTGTAATCTTGCATTTTGATGAAAATAAAGACACATGCCATTAAATAAAAACGTAAAGTATATATTATGATTAAAGATTGTATATTCCGTAGTTGATTGTATATGAATTACATATTTACTTTATCATGTTTATGTCAATATCAGCAATTCTTCAGCTACAATTGAACCAAATAAAGTATGTACCGTACTTCTAGAAGATATATATTATAAATAGCCTCTGTTTTAGAGTTCACAGGGTCATTACGGTTTTCACAGTTTTCCGGTTGTTGACTGATTTTGTCTGTTTATATAATTATGAGTTTTGACTTTCCCTTTGTAAGATTGTTCGGAGTTCGGTAATTTTGTTATTACCCTTATTTTAGAGTTCACAGTTGAACTTTGTTATCTCAAACTAAAACATTTGTGGATCATTATTCAGTTCTAGGTCAGGTTTTCAAAACTACACAGTTGCTCATTTCAGGTTCCCTTTGCTGCACAACCTTAGGTCCTCATAAGAGACAATGGAGGGAATCTAATTATCTCCTTTGCCTTGTTATTAAGGGGAGATAATTCAATGTTTCTCATACTTTCTCAACTTTAAGTCTTTAACATTTCATCAGATGGAGCTATGTAATTATTATTTTTATATGAGCTATTTACTGAATGAATGTACATTTATTATTTTTATTTAAGCCTTTTTTTTTGCAATATTGTAGGAGACCATTTTAGAAGTTTATGGGGACCGTATGCTGGATGGGCTCATTCTGTAAGTTGATTATTCAAGAAAAAACTTCAAGCCTTTGTATTATATTTCTAGACTTATCTGATTTTGTATTGAAAAACATAAACCTCCTAGAAAATTATATTATATTGTTCAGAGCTATAATGACACATGACTTTCATAACTAAATTTAACCAAGACTGCCCACCACCTAAGGGGGGGGGGATGTTGTGGTCGTGATCATATGCTACCTAGGCAATTAGTGTTTATCACCACTAACGTAGCGAGTTCAAATCCCATTTAGGACGAAGTGTACTTGATACAACATTATGTGATAAAGATTGTCAGTGACTTGCGACAGGTCAGTGGTTTTTCTCGTGGTACTCTGGTTTCCACCACCAATAAAACTGACCTCCATGATATAACTGAAATATTGTTGAAAGTGGTATTAAACACCATAACCCTAACCCACCCACTAAGGTAAAATTTTCATGTAGAAATCAACAACAGTCTTTTGAGTATATATAGAATTAATAAGCCAATATATACATGTGTAAAGAAAAAATATATATTTGATTTTTTGGGGTGTTTTAATGCCACTTTCAGCAATATTTCAGCTATATCATGGCTACCAGTTTTAGTGATGGAGGAAGCCGGAATACCCGGAGAGAACCACCGATGATTCTGGGCAAGCAACTGGTAAACTTTATCACTTGCGACTGCGAGTCGAGTGCACCCTTTTTAGCTCGACTTTTCGAAGACAAAAAGTTGAGCTATTGTCGTCACGTCAGCATCTGGGTCGGTTAAGTTTTAGGTTAAGTTTTTTGTCAGAGTCCATTTCTCAAAAACTATCAAAGGTATCCATTTGAAACTTGGAATACTTGTTCACTATCAAAAGAGGAACCAATTACAACAAGGCAGATGACCCTGTGATTTGTATATCCAGAGTTATCTGCCCTTGTTTTGACATAGTACATAGAAATTAGGGATATTTTTTTAGTATAATTAAAATTTCTCAATAACTATCAAAGCTATTAACTTGAAACTCAATACACTTGTAGAATGTGTTGACCCCAATCTGTTGACAAGAGAAGACAACTCCATCTAGCATTTTATTTGAGTTATTCCCCCTTTTTGACTTAGAATGAGCTAAACATACAATTTCTCAATAATTATGATAGGCATGTAAATGAAACTCAACATACCTGTTCACTATCAAATGGGGAACCCATTACAACAAAGTGTTGACCCCAATCTGTTGACAAGTTAGAAGTATGTATAACTTTGTAAATTACTTGCAGTTTAATATCCGATACGAAAAAGTCGAGCGTCCAGCACCCATGGGCGGTGCTCGTTTGTAATTTACAAAGCTGGGTGCGAACCCACGCCGTATTGGTGATAGGCATGTATGAAAAAATATATATAACTGCATCAGTGGTGTAATGGTTAGCATGCTCAACTTGAGTGATGTAGTTCCTGGGTTTTAACCTCCGTCGTGTCAAACCAAAGATTATAGATATGGTATTTGTTGCTTCTCCACTTAACACACAGCTTTAAGGAGTAAGAGCAAAGACTGATTGGCTTGGAATAACTGTAAAGAAATAAGGTCTTGAATTATCCTTACAACATTTTTGTATAATTGTTATATAAACAGTCTATACTTTTCTAGGGCCAGAGTGGCTCAATGAGTTAGGTAGTTGGATTACCTAACAACTCGTACAAGCCTATCACCAATATGGCGTGGGTTCGCACCCGGCTTTGTAAATTATAAAAAAGGGTGCACTCGACTCACAGCTGCAAGTGATAAAGTTTACCAGTTGCTTGGCCATGGTCGGTGGTTCTCTCCGGGTACTCCGGCTTCTTCCACCACTAAAACTGGCCGCCATGATATAGCTGAAATATTGCTGAAAGTGGCATTAAAACACCAAAAATCAAAATCAAATCTAGTGTCAGTAGTAGTCTAAAGTTGTTGCTTCTGTGGTCCTATCCATTCCACATTTTTGTATAATTGTTATATGAACCCTCCATACTTTTCTAGTGCCAGTAGTAGTCAAAAGTTGTTGCTTCAGTGGTCCTATCCATACCACATTTTTGTATAATTGTTATATAAACCCTCCATACTTTTCTAGTGCCAGTAGTAGTCAAAAGTTGTTGCTTCAGTAGTCCTATCCATACCACATTTTTGTATAATTGTTATATAAACCCTCCATACTTTTCCAGTCAAACGTCATTGTTCCAGTTTTCGCATATCTACAGTAGAGTTATCTCCCATTCCTCCCTAATTTCTGTATAATATTTATATATTGTAAAAAAAAATGTTGAACTCGTTCTTGTCTTGATAATGACTGAAATATTTGCCAACAATCAGTATGTTCCCTGACTGCTCATTTAAAGCATAAACTATTGTAATAAAGAAATAAATCACATCACTTTTGTGATTTGAGATTGACTTGTTTATAGAGATTAACAAGTAATATAGTGTTGTGTTTATTTTAAGGTGCTGTTTACTGCCGATCTGAAAAAATTCAAAAGAGAAAACCCAGACGTTGACTCCAAGGTAGTTATAGTGTAAATATTTTTTAGAGTCTGTTAAAATGTTATACATGTTACTGTAGTAAATTGATCATTATTATAGAAATTAAACATAGATAATTATTATAGTAATTAAACATAGATAATTATTATAGAAATTAAACATAGATAATTATTATAGTAATTAAACATAGATAATTATTATAGAAATTAAACATAGATAATTATTATAGTAATTAAACATAGATCCCCAGTCTGGTCTGGTCTAACCAAAGACTATAAAATTGTGGTATTTGTTGCTTCTCTGAGAAGCAAGCTGCATCCAGAAGTAATAGCAAAGACTGGTGGTTGGACCAGAGTCAGAATAATGTGCTGAGTCATGTTTACCTGCAGACTGAACCAGAGGCAGAATAATGTGCTGAGTCATGTTTACCTGCAGACTGAACCAGAGTCAGAATAATGTGTTGAGTCATGTTTACCTGCAGACTGAACCAGAGTCAGAATAATGTGCCGAGTCATGTTTACCTGCAGACTGAACCAGAGTCAGAATAATGTGCTGAGTCATGTTTACCTGCAGACTGAACCAGAGTCAGAATAATGTGTTGAGTCATGTTTACCTGCAGACTGAACCAGAGTCAGAATAATGTGCTGAGTCATGTTTACCTGCAGACTGAACCAGAGTCAGAATAATGTGTTGAGTCATGTTTACCTGCAGACTGAACCAGAGTCAGAATAATGTGTCGAGTCATGTTTACCTGCAGACTGAACCAGAGTCAGAATAATGGGCTGAGTCATGTTTACCTGCAGACTGAACCAGAGTCAGAATAATGTGCTGAGTCATGTTTACCTGCAGACTGAACCAGAGTCAGAATAATGTGTCGAGTCATGTTTACCTGCAGACTGTTGTTTCAATCAGTTGGTACTGATAATATCAGACTCACTATTTTATCAAGAAGTATTTTTTCTCACTATGATATAGCTGACAATTGCTCACTTGGCATTAAACAACAATCACTGACACACATATCTACTTGTCAGAACATTAAACAACAATCACTGACACACATATCTACTTGTCAGAACATTAAACAACAATCACTGACACACATATCTACTTGTCAGAACATTAAACAACAATCACTGACACACATATCTACTTGTCAGAACATTAAACAACAATCACTGACACACATATCTACTTGTCAGAACATTAAACAACAATCACTGACACACATATCTACTTGTCAGAACATTAAACAACAATCACTGACACACATATCTACTTGTCAGAACATTAAACAACAAACACTGACACACATATCTACTTGTCAGAACATTAAACAACAATCACTGACACACATATCTACTTGTCAGAAACTGGTACAACAATCACTGACACACATATCTACTTGTCAGAAACTGTTTTTTTTTTAACATATCTATGGATTGTGCTAAAAACACCAATCAAAGTTGTTTCAATCTGAAATCTATGGACAAACAATAGCTTTTCTGATGGGAAATATGCACACATGAAAAATCTTATAAAATACTGCCATCTAAATAAAATTAGATATCATTACACGCAAGTGTATTGTCAACAGATAATAATAAAAAAAGATACAACAAACATCTTATTTTATAATTAGACTGAAATCACTGGAGACAATTTGAACAGGAGATGGTTTGATAGCATTTAATGCCACTTTCAACAATATTTCAGTTATAACGTGGCGGTCATATTTATCGATGGACGAAACCGTAGTAGCCGGGGAAAACCACAGACCTCTGGCAAGTCACTGACAAACATTATCACATGTTGTATCGAGTACACATTGCCAGAGTGGGATTCCTACTCACATTAGTGGTGATAGGCACTGATTGCATAGGTAGTTATAAATCCAACTACCATATGAGCTGGTGATTGTTGTTTAGCACCAACTCAGCAATTTTTCAGCTATATCATGGCGAGAACAAGTTAATTTTCAATGAGATGAGGACCGCTTTGTACTAGACCAACACACTTAGTTGGATATTTATAGTACTAGCTCACTGAAACAAGTCTGCGGGAAGACATGTTGCCCCACTCAGACACATTATCCTGATTCTGAGGCAACCAGTCTTTGTTCTTTTTGTTACGTGCTTAGCGGAGAATCAACAAATACCAAACCAATGCGGTTTTACAGGAAATGAAAGAAGAGGTCTTGTGGTCAAAAGTTAAAAAACAGGCTGCTGAGGAAAATTGTTAAGAAATCTTCTAAAAGATCCTGGAATGGAAAAGCAATTGCATTTCGCATGTGATCGTATGGTAGTTGGATTTACAACTACCTATGCAATCAGTGCCTATCACCAGCAATCAGGCGAGGTGTACAACAATATGTGATAAAGTTTGTCAGTGACTTGCGACAGGCTGGTAGTTTTCTCCGGTTTCCTCCACCAATAAAACTGACCGCCACGATATAACTGAAATATTGTTGAAAGTGGTTTGATCCAACCGGGGCACAACCCCATGATCTATCACATTCAAGGCGAGCACGCTAAACCATTACACCACCAATGTGGTAGTTATCAATAACTTCCAGTCAAATCAAATAAAATTAGTATTAAGGTTACAATTTCATACTTTTATAGGTTAAAGCAAAGAAGAAAAAAGTCAAATAAAGAGATGAAGATTGGCAGCATGGTATACAAAGATGTAGAGAAAGTGAATGGGGAAGCATATTATTATCTGTTTTGATGTAAACAATAAGAATGAAGGACTCAAAAGGAATAAAAATATTAATCTTACATTGTTGTATGATTTGTTGATGAGAAATAGAAACAACAACAAAATGGCAGCCATATTAGTTGTACAATCAGCATGAAATATAGAAATTTTGTACAGGATCTCCCATACATCATTCCTACAAAAGGCAGCCATATTAGTTGTACAATCAGCATGAAATATAGAAATTTTGTACAGGATCTCCCATACATCATTCCTACAAAGTAACAAGTTATTGTAACTCCTAGTTTAAGATGAGAAGATTTTTTAAATTTGAGAAACAAGAATTGTCCATGTCGACCATGTTTTTAGCTCACCTGACCCAAAGGGTCATGTGAGGTATTGCCATCACTTGGCGTCCATCGTCCGTCCGTTAACTTTTTCATATTTTAATCTACTCCTCTGAAACAACTGGGCCAAATGGAACCAAACTTGCCAGAAAGCATCAAGGGCAATTCTTGTTTCTGATTGGCTAATGTTAAAACAATCTTCTCCTCTGAAACTGCTTGGCCAAATGGAGCCAAACTTGGCAGGAAGCATCTATGTAAGATCCTCTATAAAACTTCTGCATTTGGTTCCATTCGGCCAACAAACATGGCCATTGTTACTAAAAATAGAACATATGGTAAAATTGCACGTTTTTGGTAACAACTCAAAAACCATTAATAATATCAGAAATCGGACGGGGGAAAATGATCAGCACAGCAAGATCTAACTACCCTGAAATTTTGAAGAAAATCTGATTACCTATCTTGGAGTTATTGCCCTTTTTTCATGAAATTTTCAAAATTTTAATACTTTTCGTTTTTTATTTCAAAAACTATAAGAGATAGATGTTAAGTTTAAACAGCAAACATGTGCAGCATGTCAAGATTTACCTAGCCTGCAATTTTAAAGTAAATCTGATTAACCATCTTGAAGTTATTGCCCTTTTTTCATCAAATTATAAAAATGTTAATACTTTTCATTCTTTATTTCAAAAACTATAAGAGGTAGATGTTAAGTGTAAACTGAAAACATGTTCAGCTTGTCAAGATCTACATGCCCTGCAATTTTGAAGTAAATCTGATTACCCGTCTAGGAGTTATTGCCCTTTTTTCATTATCTTTTGTTTAATTTAAACATTTTTGTCCGATATTTCAAGAACTATTAGAGATACAGGTTAAGTTTAAATTGCAAAAATGTGCAGCATATCAAGATCTACCTACCCTGCAATTTTGAAGTTAATCTGAGTACCCAATTTGGAGTTATTGCTCTTTTTTCATCAAATTATCAAAATGCTAATACCTTTTGTCCTTTATTTCAAAAACTATAAGAGATAGATGTTAAGTTTAAACAGCAAACATGTTCAGCATGTCAAGATCTATCTAGCCTGCAATTTTAAAGTAAATCTGATTACCCATCTTGAAGTTATTGCCCTTTTTTCATCAAATTTTAAAAATGTTAATACTTTTCATCCTTTATTTCAAAATCTATAAGAGATAGATGTTAAAAGTAAACTGAAAACATGTTCAACATGTCAAGATACACATGCCCTGCAATTTTGAAGTAAATCTGATTACCCGTCTAGGCGTTATTGCCCTTTTTTCATCATTTTTTAGCTCACCTGGCCCAAAGGGCCATGTGAGGTATTGCCATCACTTGGCGTCCGTCCGTTAACTTTTTCATATTTGAATCTTCTCCTCTGAAACAACTTGGCCAAATGGAACCAAACTTGGCAGTAAGCATCTATGTAAGGTCCTCTATAAAGTTTCATCCATTTCGTTCCGTTCCACCAACAAATATGGCCGCCAAGGGCAATTCTTGTTTCTGATTGGCTACTGTTTAAAAAAATCTTCTCCTCTGAAACTGCTTGGCAAAATGGAGCCAAACTTGGCAGGAAGCATGTATGTAAGATCCTCTATAATGCTTCTTCATTTGGTTCCATTCGGCCAAAAAACATGGCTGCCAAGATTAATTTTTTTTTTCGATTGGCTAATGTTAAAAAAATCTTCTCCTCTGAAACAGCTTGGCCAAATGGAGCCAAACTTGGCAGGAAGCATCTATGTAAGGTCCAAACCTGGCATAGATGGTCCCTGGGTGTGTCCCTTTCAAAATTGTGTCTGACAACCCCACCCTCCATTCAAGATGGCTGCTGTTTTTTAAGGTAATGATTATCTCCCTTTGAAATTTGCTTCATTATCATTCTATTGTCAGGTGAGCGATACAGGCTCAGTGAGCTGAGCCTCTAGTTAGCTCACCTGGCCTTTAGGCCATGTGAGCTATTGTCATCACTTTTCGTCCGTCCGTCAACATTTCACATTTTAATCTTCTCCTCAGAAACCACTGGACCAATTGCAACCAAACTTTGGTGGAATGGTCCTTGGATGGCCCCCTTTCAAATATGTGTCCGGTGATCCCGACTTCCAACCAAGATGGCCGGCAAGCTAAAAATAGCTCACCTGGGTATAATAACAACATCAGTCAATAAAACTTGATAACTTCGGTGAAAAAAATTAACAAATGTAGCCTTCGTCATTGCAGACCCCTTCTACAAAAAAATTTGGGCAGGGGTTCCCCCTTTAATGTAAGTTATCAAAAATGCTGTTAAAAAAACATATATGTCAATGATTCTCAAAATTTAGCTTTTCCTACTTCACATTTTGTAATAGAGTTGCTTCCCTTTGATTATTTGAGTAACCAAAAGCAGTGAGTCAACAAAAAATGCATTTCAAGAGGAATAACTCTTCACACAGTTGTCACACATTTTTAACTGTGGGAAATTTTTTGTAGATCTTGACATGCTGAACATTTTTGCAGTTTAAACTTTCCCTCTATCTCTAATAGTTTTTGAGATATAAGATGATAGTATTAAAATTGAGAACATTTTGATGAAAAAAGGGCAATAACTCCAAAATGGGTAATGGGATTTACTTCAAAATTGCAGGGTAGGAAGATCTTGACATGCTGCAAATTTTAGCAATTTAAACTTAACCTTTATCTCTTATAGTTTTTGAAATATAAGATGAAAAGTATTAATTTTTTTTTTTAATTTGATGAAAAAAAGGGCAAGAACTCCAAGATGGGTAATCATATTTACTTCAAAATTGCAGGGTAGGTAGATATCGACATGATGCACATTTTTGCAATTTAAACTTAACATCTATCTCTTATAGTTTTTGAAATACAACACGAAAAGTATTAAAATAAAAAAAAAAAATTGATCGAAGGGCCAAACCACCGGACACATTTTTGGAAGAGAACCATCCAATGACTATTTCATCCAAATTTTGTTCTTATTGAGCAAATGGTTTCAGACAAGAAGATGTTTATGGGAATTTCCCATAGGGTCCTATGTTAAATTAAGTTCGGCTGTGGCGGCCATCTTGGTCAGTGTTCTGAAATGCGGGACACAATTTTGGAAGAGGACCACCCAAGAATCATTTCAGCAAAGTTTGGTTGAGATTGGCTCAATAGTTTCAGAGGAGAAGATTTTTTTTTAATTTCATCCCCCCTTTTTTCTAATTTGCATAATCGGTCAAAATAGGCAAAAGTTCAAAGTTCATAAAAAATTCCGTAATATATGTTAAAAAGCTCATCATTATGCAAAGTTTGGTTGAGATTGGCTCGGAAGATTTTTTTAAAATTTCATCCCCCCTTTTTTTTAATTTGCATAATCGGTCAAAATGGGTAATGGGATTTACTTCAAAATTGCAGGGTAGGTAGAAGATCTTGACATACTGCACATTTTTGCAATTTAAACTTAATATCTATTTCTAAATAGTTTTTGAAATATAAGACGAAAAGTATTAAAATTAAAAAAAAAAATGATGAAAAAAGGGCAATAACTCCAAGATGGGAAATCAAATTTACTTCAAAATTGCAGGGTATGTAGATCTTGACATGCTGAACATGTTTGCAGTTTCAACTTACCATCTGTCTCTTATAGTTTTTGAAATAAAGGACGAAAAGTATTAAAATTTTGAAAATTTGATGAAAAAAGGAAAATAACTCCAAAATGGGTAATGGGATTTACTCCAAAATTGCAGGGTGGGTAGATCATGATATGGCGCACATTTTTGCAATTTAAAGTTAACCTTTATTTCTTATAGTTTTTGAAATATAAGACGAAAAGTATTAAAATTTTACAAATTTGATGAAAAAAGGGCAATAACTCCAAGATGGGCAATCAGATTTACTTCAAAATTGCAGGGTAGGTAGATCTTGATGTGCTGATCATTTTTACCCCATGTCAGATTTTTGATATTATTAACGGTTTTTGAGTTATTACCCAAAACCTGCAATTTTACCATATGTTCTATTTTTAGTAACAGTGGCCATGTTGGTTGGTGCACGGAATTACCGGACACAATTTTGAAACTATACACCCTAGTGATGAATCAGACCAAGTTTGGTTTCCATTGGTCTTGTACTTTCAGAGGAGAAGATTTTTGAAAAAGTTTACGACGTACGACGACGACGGACGCCAAGTGATGGCAATAGCTCACATGACCCTTTGGGTCAGGTGAGCTAAAAAGGGGGGATGAAATTTTAATTGTCCATTGCTGCTTTAGTGCAAGTCAAAATGAGCTAAAATTTTAACTGCAGCTACATGGCAAGGAGTAGTTTAACATATATTCCGGATTTTTCTGTGAAATTTTTCTTTCAGCCGATATATACCGATTATGCAAATTAGGCATATTTTGATAAAAGATCACATTTAAATCTTCTCCTCTGAACCAAATTAAACCAAACCTGGCAGGGATGGTCCCTGTGTGGGTCCCTTTCAAATTTGTGTTCGGCAGTCCCGCCCTCCATTCAAGATGGCCGCTGTTACTAAAAATAGAAATTTCTTCAAATGGCCAAAACTGCTCTATTTTAAGCCAGAATGTGCCCAAATTTGAACTGTGTAAGCATAATGATGAGCTTTTTGGCATATATTACAGGATTTTTTATGAACTTTGAACTTTTGCCGATTTTGACCGATTATGCAAATTAGAAAAAAGGGGGGATGAAATTTAAAAAAAATCTCCTCCTCGGAAACTACTGAGCCAATATCAACCAAACTTTGCTGAAATGATTCTTGGGTGGCCCCCTTCCAAAATTGTGTCCGGTGATCCCGACTTCCAACCAAGATGGCCGCCAAGCTCAAAATAGAAAAAAGGGGGGATGAAATTTTAATTGTCCATTGTTGCTTTAGTGTAAGTCAAAATGAGCTGAAATTTTAACTGCAGCTACATGTCAAGAAGTAGTTTAGCATATATTCCGGGTTTTTCTTTGAAATTTTTCTTTCAGCCGATTTATACAGATTATGCAAATTAGGCATAGTTTGATAAAAGATCACATTTAAATCTTCTCCGCTGAAACCGCTGAACCAAATTTGTGTCTGGTGGTCCCACCCTCTGACCAAGATGGCTGCACTTAGTTTAACATAGGACCCTATGGGAAATTCACATAAAAACCATCTTGTCTGGAACCAGTAGCTCAATTAAAACCAAACTTTGATGGAATAGTCATTGGATGGTCCTCTTCCAAAATGGTGTCCGGCAGTTGCGGAACTGGACGAAATGAGCAATCTTTATAGATGACCTTCCATAGATGCTTCCTACCAATTTAAGGTTCATTTGACCAAGCAGTTTCAGAGGAGAAGATTAAAATGTAGAAAGTTATATGGAGGTCATGTGATGGGAAAAGCTCACAATTTTTAGTGGGGTTCATGTTACTTGATCTTTAGTTTTATGTCTATGTTTTGTAGATTGTCTTTTTGTACTGGTACTTTTTCTTTTGGCCATTGTGTTGTCTGTTGTTCTTCGATATGCAAAAGGGGCCCGGGTGGCTCAATGCATTAGGTCGTTGGATCTAACAACTCGTACAAGCCTATGATCAATACGGTGTGGGTTCGTGCCCAGCTTTGTAAATTACAAAAAAAGGGTGCACTCGACACGCAGCCGCAAGTGATAAAGTTTACCAGTTGCTTGCCCAGGGTGGTTCTCTCCGGTTACTTCGGCTTCCTCGCCATGATATAGCTGAAATAATGCTGAAAGTGGCGTTGCACACAAAATTCAAATTCATTCAAACTCATTATGCATATTCTGATTATCTTCATACTCTTCTTATCTAAAAAGAGAGTGCTTCAAAAAAGTCAGAAATCAGAAGCCTTAAGTAATCATTGTGAAATAGTTGTACACTTCGTCGACGAAGATGAACGTCTACTGATAAGTTATATCATTTTTAACTTTTTTTGGCTTTTATGAAACGATGGTCTAAATCCTGTGTAATACGAAAATAAAATTGAATTCTAATATATATGAAATCTTTGTAAATTTAACAAATTTAATCAGAACACTTGTCTATTCAGAACAAAAAAAAAGTTGGTGTCAATTCTTTTTGGTTTATATTTTATGTATTTTATGAGACATACATGTATTGTCTTGTGTATTATATAAAGAATAACAGATAAACATCATCACTGTACATATTAGCCATAGTTAAATTTGTTTTATATAAGGAATAACAGATAAACATCATCACTGTACATATTAGCCATAGTTAAATTTGTTTTATATAAGGAATAACAGATAAACATCACCATCATCACTGTCCATATTAGCCACAGTTAAGTCCACATATTTAACATGATCAGGTAAATTAATAACAGTATTTTTTGTTTCCTCGTCATTGTCAGGTGGAGTGATCATAGTTTGGTATGGTGTCAGTAACTTGTTTGGTACATTAATCACTTCATCAATTTTATCTTTTGAACCAAATTTTCCTTGTTTGACTTTCAACGTAGCCTTTTCTGTGTTACTGACTGCATCACTAGTACTGTCTTCACAGTAATTAATGTTTGACTTCTTATTATCAAGCACTATTGACAATTTTTCTCTACCAATTTCAGATTCAATGTTATTTTTGTTGCTTGGCAACTGATTTTTAACAGATTCTTTTATAGTAAAGTTTTTTTCACAATTATTTTTATCAATTGTCACAGTTTCAACAGTACTGGTGTCTATTACAACATCATTTTCAATAATTACATCATTTTCAATAATTACATCATTTTCAATAATTACATCTTTTTCAATAATTACATCTTTTTCAATATCTTGTGGCATACCATCTGTCAACATACTATCAGCTGCTAATTGTATATCAAGAGAAGACAAATCAGCTTTATTCACAGATCTTGGTATAAGAGGAGTATCACTAGAGGAAATATCAGCTTTCTTCACAGAACTTGGTTTAAGGGGAGTGTCCAATTTCAGAAGACTTGAAGCAATATCAATTTCATTTTGAGTGAAATCTTTTGGTATCTGACTCCTATTATCATGTGGTGTTTCCATTTCTAATTTGTTAACTTCCTTTTGCCCATCTAAGAATTCTTCATTATCAGTATCATGATTGCTTTCAATTTCGTCGTCATTTTCTGACATCGATACATTACTATTGTTATTCTGTAAACCTAAAGCATCAATTTTTGTGAGGTTTCTACTAGGAGAAAGTTCTAATCTAGTAGCCGTGTATATACCAATGCCAAAGTCATTCAATACTTTCAAGTTATCATTATCTACAGTAGAGTTATCTCCCATTACTATATCTCTATTAGTAGAGTTATCTCCCATTACTTTATCACTATTATCTGTCAATTTATGCTCAAATTCATCAGTTTTAGAGATATATTCAAAAGTATTCCATAATCTATCAACTGTATTGCCTGAAGGAAGATCACTTGAAAACAATTTCTCTCTGGATAAACTTATTTGGTTACCAATTTCATTTTCACTGCTCGTGCTGATTTTGTCATCCATATCACTATTTCCATCACAAACATCTCTTTGATCTTCCGTTGATTTAACCTGTTTTAATGTGTCTTCCCCAGTCTTTACAACTACTTTTGACAGTTTGCTGTCATCCGTAAGAAGGTTTGGGTTTTGTCCAGCATTGTCTATACGTCCTAATGAAAGATTTAAACTGCTCATCAGATGATTACCTGTACGGTCGTCAACAGGTAGAGAGTTACCTTGTGGAATCTCATCAGTCTCTGTAAAACATAAAGTGTTAGAGGTTATATCAGTGTGCATCTTCTGTCTGTGTTTTGTTGCACTGCTAAACAATCGTACTACAGTTCCACATATATTACAAACCCAATATTTCCTACTGTGACATGTATGTATATGATTCTTCAATAACCGTTCGTTCAATTGCAATGATCCACAGGTCTGACAGATATAAAATTCGTCAGTAGTGACATCTTCAGTTTCGATTGTTTCTTTTTTGCCCTTCACATTGTCAGTAGTGACATCTTCAGTTTCGATTGTTTCTTTTTTGCCCTTCACATTGTCAGTAGTGACATCTTCAGTTTCGATTGTTTCTTTTTTGCCGGCCATATTGCCTTCAATCTTTATATTTTCTTTACTTTTGGTTTGTATTTTCAGTGGGCTATCTTGACTGTCTAGATGACTAATTGTTGATGGTTTTTTAAGTTTCTTTTGAGGAGATTTCTGTAAGTATTGCTGAATATAAATCACAGCTTTGTCAGTCTCATCATCTCTATCTTTAACAGAAGCTTGCCTTACAGGAGAAGATGAAACAACAGATTTGTTATGAGTTACCTTGCTATCATTGCCATGCATCCTTTCAGCATGTTTTCTTAACCCTCTAGCGCTGGCAAGACTGTGTCCACAAACACTGCAATCAAACTTTACATTAGAATGATATTGACGTTTGTGGTTGGTAAGGTCCTTCCTGTATCCAAAACATTCTCCACAAAAATTACATTTAAACTTCAAATCAAGAACAAATGATTCTTTATGATTTCTTTCCATGTGGAGCCTCAGACCACGCTTTGATTTCAGAATTCTGTTACAAATCTTACATTGCTGTTCTTCTCCATGACAATAATTCATGTGCTGGCGTAAATCACCTGCACATAAACAAGAATAATTACAGATTGAACAAAAATGTGTCCTTTTACCCAGATGTTTACGAAGAACATGCCATTTTATTTTATAGATCTTATTGGTTTTAAACACAAGTCCACACGACTTGCAAACACATTTTCCTTCCCTCCTAGTTATGTAATCTTCATACCGAGTGCTATTAGGTTCAGTTGATTTCACGTCAGGAATAAAACGAACATCTACATTTTGAATATGTGTGGTATCTTTAGGAGCTGTGATGTAACAGTGATCAGGAGTTATCTTCTCTTCATTAGACACTCCTGTACTGATGTTATGTAGCTTCTTCAAGTGGTATATCATATCAAATTCTACTCCAAATCCAGAATTACAAATGTGACACACATATGATTTGTTCTTATTATGCTTCCTTTCAATATGAGATTTTAAAAATTGCTTACTTTTAAATATTCTTCCACACTCGTTACAAACAGAAACTTTAAAGTAAGAAAATGATCGGCCATGCTCACAAAGGTAAGATCCAAACTTAAAGAATCGATGACAGACAATACAATTAATACCATTTAAATGTGTATTTTTTACTCTAACAGGACCAAGTAATTTCCGAGCAAGGTTAATTTTGCGCTTAAGATTTATTAACTTTTGTCTTCGTAAAAACTGTTTCTCGTAAACATTTAATTTCACATTCAGCGAATATTTTCTATTTTTCAATTTAGAATAATTTGTTACTGAAGGCGTTTTATCCTCCTGAGATGAACCATTGTTAGAAGTTTTATCCTGCTGAGATGAACCATTGTTAGAAGTTTTATCCTGCTGAGATGAACCATTGTTAGAATGAACTTTGTTGTTTCTATTACGATCTCTGTGTAATAGGCCACGTTTGCATTCATGGCGACAATTAATTACAAAGTCAAGGCCACAGACCTTACAGAACAACAATCCTTTTCCTTGGTGTAACCTTTTATGCCACTCCAGTAATTCAATCTTGTAAAACGTAGACTGACAGACATCACAAGAATACGGGAACTTCTGATGTTCAGTAGGGTGTGCAACAACCCATCTTCTTCTAGCATGTTCTGTTAAGTTAGTTCCTTTACCACATTCTAGACATATAATTGGATTTTTACCAGGATGGCCACTTAAATGGTTAAAGAAATCTGTGTAGTCATTCATTCTAAGTTCACAGATCTCACATAAGTATACGCCATCCTCTTCACTTGATATTTTTGTCTGACTACTAACATTTTCCTCTGAACATGTTTTATCGTTGCTTGCATTTGCATCTAGAAGTTGATCTCTACTATTAACATTTTCCTCTGAACATATTGTATTGTTGCTGGAATTTGTATCTAGAAGTTGATCTCTTTCAATTTGACTGTCTAATTCATTTTCTGCATCAAAAGAAATTTTCCTATTCTCTGACAATGTATTATTTAATTCTCGAGGACTTTGAGGAGTTCCATTTTGTTCAATTTTATTCTCAATTTCATCAATTATTTCTTTGAAACAAGCATCATCTTTTGTTTTTCCACTGTTTTCAAACATATTTTTCCGTCTACGTATTCCGACGGAATCGTATCCAGCATCTTTAGATATTTTCATTTTCAAAGAAGACAATTTCTGTCTGCTACTTTTTCGTGTTGGACTACTATATATCTTCTCAATATGTCTGTCTCTCTTTTTTACTTTTGTTCCATCAGTTACTTTCTGTTTTTGGCATCTTTTTTTACTTCCTCGTTTGTTTCTCCTGTTTTTCTTTGTTGAAGGTTTACTTTCTTCATGATAATCAATAATGGATGATTTCTCCTCACCAGACATATCAAGTGAATCTTTAACATCCTCTTTTAATTTCTTGCTATTTTCATTTTCATTGATTTTTAGTATACATTTGTTTTTAGACATTTCTTGAATTTCTTCATTTTGATTTTTTAATCTTTTATTTTTCCTTTTTGAGAATTCAGATATTTCAAAAGATGGCAAACGTTTTGATCTTTGGAAAGGCACTGAATCATCGACAGCTTTTAATTCAGAATCATGATTACTGGTGACACAGTCATGTGACATAGTTATAGAAGTATCAGAAACATTAGCCTCACGGATAGTAGTATTCTTTGACATTTTTAATTTCTTAGGAGAAGCTGAATATTCGTCTAGCCGGGTAGGTCTCTTTATTCTCCTACCTGAAGATGTAACCCTTTCTTTTTCTGGTGATGTAACCCTATCTATTTCTGGTGACGTATGACGTTTTTCTGGTGATGTAACTCTTTCTATTTCTGGTGACGTATGACGTTTTTCTGGTGATGTAACCCTTTCTATTTCTGGTGACGTATGACATGTCTCATCTTGATATTCTCCAGAAGTTACTTTGACATTTGTATCATTATCAGAAATATCTTGAAGACCAACATTAGCTGTTTGGTTATTTTCTTGAATTTCTTTAGTTTCCTTTAATAACTGAATTACAGATTGCACATCTAGGTTGGAGTTTGTTTTACCAGCAGATTTAATCAGCTGTTGGTAGGTTTTTAAATTAGCCAGTGTCTTGTCAGACATTTTTACAACAGTTGCTGGACTACCACTTTGTGTTGTTATATTTTCTTCCAATTCTGAAAATACAACCTTAGGATCATTTAATCCAGACCTCTCTGTAGAGATTATACAACTAGCTGAAACCAGCTGAGTGTCAATGATAGACTGTATCGCAAAATCAGAAGTTTGTTTGTTGCTTTCATCAGGTTCATTCCTTGAATCCATCATCTCTGAAATTGAATCCTGTGAAGAAGTATCAGATTCTGTTATATTTTCTGTATTCATTTCCTCATTAGCCGTGTTATTTTCTGTATTCATTTCCTCATTCATCGTGTTATTTTCTGTATTCATTTCCTCGTTCGTCGTGTTATTTTCTGTATTCATTTCCTCATTAGTCATGTTGTCATTACACGTTTGAAGTTTCTTCTTTAGCCTATCAGGATCTGTTTTTTTACTAAAGTGCACGTTTTTAAAAGCATTACGTGAAAACCTTCCTTTATCTTTACAACAAGTAAATAAATGTGTTTTATAAAGAAATAAACCTTTAAAACCCTCTGTACAACCTGGACACACATGCATGTATGGCTTTATCTGTTTTAAACATTTTTCTCTGTGAGTTTTCATATTCTCCTTTATTTTTATGGTCAACTGACAGTTTTCACACACATGTTCTTTTTTGTGCTCTTGAAAGTTGTCTTCACATAAAAACTTTTGTGGACATAATCTACAAACATACCAATCTTTTTCTATGATCTGGTGGATATTATCAACATGATGAATCAAATCTTGTATATCATTATAACTGTATCCACACAATCCACACTTGTATGGATAGTCTTGTTTATGGTCCTTAACGTGCATCCTCAGAAGTTCATGAGTTTCAAAACTTTTACGACAGGAATGACAAACTAATGGATGTCTGATATTAACATGTACTTTTAACTTTCTTGATACATATTTCTGTTTGCAATCTTTTGGACAAAATTTGCATTTTAACATTTGTTCTTGAAACGTCTTCTCTTTCTTTCCTGTTGGTTTGTAAAGGCCAGATATTTTGCCTTTATGAGCTTCATAATGCTCTATAAATAACTTACTCACTTTAAATCCACGTTCGCATCTTCCACAATACAGCAGTTCTCTCCCTTGATGAATAACATCGTGATGCAAACTGAGAAGCTCCGCATACATAAAACGTTCTTCACAGATACTGCATTCGTAATGTAGCTCTTCCTTTTCCTCTACATGCTGAATGCGATGACTATCATATGCCTGCCTTGTTTCCATGCCAACACCACAACTACTGCAGATATAAACTTCCTTGTGATTATGTTGTTCCATTACAAGATGGTAGTACAGATTTAAATAGGATTTGAATGACATGTCACAACTTAAACATTTGTAAATCATAGTTTTCCCTCCTGATGTATTATTATACTTTATATAGCATTTGTTATCAACATGTAAGGACAAACAAGAAATAGGATTTCCAAAGTCAACTATACACTCCCCTCCATCAATGTCCTGATCTTTAGATTTCTTACTATCACTGCTACATTGTAAATATTCTGTACTACTACATGTCTGTATGCCATAAAACTGGCTTCCTGTGTAGATTGTACACATATTTAGTTTGCTGGTTTGTCTTTTATCTTCCTTACCAACTGTTTTGTCCTTTGTTTCACCTTTATCTTCTTTACCAACTGTTTTGTCCTTTGTTTCACCTTTATCTTCTTTACCAACTGTTTTGTCCTTTGTTTCACCTTTATCTTCTTTACCAACTGTTTTGTCCTTTGTTTCACCTTTATCTTCTTTACCAACTGTTTTGTCCTTAGTTTCACCTTTATCTTCTTTACCAACTGTTTTGTCCTTTGTTTCACCTTTATCTTCTTTACCAACTGTTTTGTCCTTTGTTTCACCTTTATCTTCTTTACCAACTGTTTTGTCCTTTGTTTCACCTTTATCTTCTTTACCAACTGTTTTGTCCTTTGTTTCACCTTTATCATCTTTACCAACTGTTTTGTCCTTAGTTTCATCTTTATCTTCAACATCTATTTGATGTTCCATTGTTTTTTCTAAAGGTTTACATTTAACCTCTGGGTCATTGAAATGATCCAACAGAAAACGCCCATCTTGGTATCTTTCATGACACGCATGACATTCATAGTAATAAATGCCGTAATGCATTTTCTTGTGTACCAATAATAATCCTAGTTCAGTAAAGTGTTCATCACAGACATCACACTGGATATTTACGGGGAACAATTTTTTTTCATGTGTTGTTTTATGTTCAATGATCAGCTGTTCTGTCATATTGTCAAAGCCGACACCACAGTTCATACAAATAAATATATCACTTAGGTCATGTGTATTCATATGGATATATAATTCTGAAGGAGAATGGACAATAGACTTACAAGTATTACAATGCCAGTCACATCCTCTTGATTTTGTTCTCCTTTTATGTTTTTTCTCAACTTCTAAATCTACTAGGAAATGTTTGCTTAAAAAATGTTTTATAAACGAGGAGCCACTGTCAAACCCTTTACCACACTTTATACATGTGATAATCCTTGTTTTATGTGACTCTGCATGGAAATCCAACAAGAACTGTGTGGTAAAGCCCTGGCTACAAATGTTACATTCATAAGGCATTTCCTGACACAATTTAGGTCTTCTACTTTTATGACTACTCCATTGTTGTTTGGTAATAAAACCAGTGCCACATTTCTCACATAACTTAGGATCAGCATCAGGATGTTCAAATAGATGGTGGCACAAATCAGGAAAAAGTCTGAAAATCTCCCCACATTCAAAACACTGATATGACCCTTTACTTCTATTAGCAATAATTGACCTTTGTTTGTTTTCTTTACTGATATCTATGACGGGCTGGTGTATTTCTTTACTGATATCTATGACGGGCTGGTGTATTTCTTTACTGATATCTATAACGGGCTGGTGTATTTCTTTACTGATATCTATAACAGGCTGGTGTATTTCATTACTGTCGTTTATATATACTAATTCATATCCCGGTTTGACTGACTTTTTTTTCCTAGACTTTGCAGATTTCAATTTTTTACTTTTTATTTCCGTCATTTTATCTTCAGGGCTTGGACATTCATCTGCTATGATCTTAATTTGTATCTCTTCACAGTTCTCCGTAAGTGTGGTATTCTCATTAGAGAATTTGTCTGTCGTTGGAATATTTGTTTTCTTATTTCTTTTCATTTTCTGTTTTTTTTCCTTTTCGTTACCTATTAATAATAACACCTGAAAGAATACAAAAGAGAATTAAATGTCGTTTCTGAATCAAAAACATGCCCCCCCCCCTCCCCCTCCATTCTTTATCTTTTGGGCAAGAGATACGTACAATCTATAGGAAGGTGTTAAAATGTATAGTTACACCTGTCTTATTATGTGACCTTCCAAGGTGAAATATGGTCACATAAGACAGGTAGTCAATACAGGTTTAATTGATATAAATACAAGTTACTGGTCACTAAAGCAGGTATCAGACTGACATCATAACACTGATATAAAATGTACAAAAGATAAAGGTGTTAATTTTTGCTATATTTTCAAAGAGGGTAATAACCCTGTACAAACTGGTTCTATCAACCTTCAAAAACAATACGTAATTCTCCATATCATAATAAGCAAGAATGCACAGTTATGAACTCCCACTGACAAAGTGAAAGTAGGAGGAATTGCAAATTTGCAATTACAATTTTTTTTTTTAACTCCCACTGACAAAGTGAAAGTAGGAGGAATTGCAATTACAATTTTTTGTTTATGTCATTTTCAAATCAAAAAGGGAAATACCTTAAAATATGGTGTGACCAAATTAAACTGCCAAAAAGATAGGGAAATCTCCGACACCCAAGGGTAAGATTACCATCGTTCTCTTACGAGGCTTGCAGAGTTAGAGAACAATTGAAATCTTACCCAAGGGTGTGGGAGATTTCTCTATCTTGTACGGTTTCTGGTGTTTGATTTTATTTCTCACTAAACATCTTTGTTTTGTTTACATTCCATCGAGCGTTTTCCCGCAAGAGGGTAATAACCCTGTACAAACTGGTTCTATCAACCTTCAAAAACAATACGTAATTCTCCATATCATAATAAGCAAGAATGCACAGTTGTTATGAACTCCCACTGACAAAGTAGGAGGAATTGCAATTACAATTTTTTTTTTTTATGTCATTTTCAAATCAAAAAGGGAAATACCTTAAAAAATGGTGTGACCAAATTAAACTGCCAAAAAGATATATAGAATCTAACACTGGGAGGAGTACAAGATAGGGAAATCTCCGACACCCGAGGGTAAGATTTCCATCGATCTCTTACAAGGCTTGCCGAGTTAGAGAACGATTGAAATCTTACCCAAGGGTGTCAGAGATTTCTCTATCTTGTATGCTTTCTGGTGTTTGATTTTATTTCTCACTAAACATCTTTGTTTTGTTTTAAACATTCCAATTTCCATCGAGCATTTTCCCACAAAATTGTTTTCCGTTGGTGAAGTTAATTGTCGATTTATCGATATACATCTGTGTATTGGCAGTATTTCAATTGTATTTCATAATAAAATACAATGTATTTTATAAATGCTACTACAACAGCGATAAATACCTGTAAAAATTATTTGACTTTGGTCAAAGGGAGGTAATTTCTTTCTTTACGTTAGTTATTAACAAGGGAGAGCACTCTATGTTTTGCTCAAAGGAAACAAACATTTACACGGTAGAAAGAGGTGAGAAAAAGTCAAACGCAGTGAAAGGTGCAATATCGTATACATAGATTAATCAAAAAATACTTATGTAGTAGAATCGTGGTTTTATTGATGAGAATAAAGTCGGAACCGTGGTGAAGAGCTATGAATAGATTTTTTCCGGGAAAATGTGCTTGACTTTTTTTCTTGTCATGTATGGTGGGGTACAAGACAAGAAAATCTTCCATCCCTAAAAATAGGAACTGGCTTATCTTTTTAGTGAGAAATGTGAATCTCCATATGGTAAGAATTTAGCATGCAAAGTCCTATTTGAAATGTAGAATGATTTTGTTTGTTTGTTTGATGGTGTTTAACGCCACTTTCAAAAGTATTTCAGTTATATCGTGGCGGTCAGTTTTATTGGTGGAGGAAATAGGAGTACCCAGAGAAAACCACCGACCTGTTGCAAGTCACTGACAAACTTTATCACTTAAGGCCAAAAAAAAAATAGGTGTTTCCGATCGACCCTAAAATTTTACTGCCGACCCTAACATTTTTTATGCCAAAAAAAAAATTTAGATCGGCAAAATCAGGAAATTCGTCTCCGTTTCCGTGTTTGTTTCTGACTTCAACAATTTTCTTCATTTCCTTGTACATTTGATCGATGTTTGGAACCAAAAACATTGTACTGCATGTCAAATAATTAATAAGCTGTAGTAAGAAAGAAAGAAACAAGTTTGTGTGATTTTAGAGGAAGGAGCATACTTGTAGGTTTAAAAAAATATATCAAAAAATCAAAAAAAATCCCGACCTACCGACCCTAATTTTGAAGACCATGCGATCGGAAACACACATATTTTTTTTTTTGCCTAATCAATGTTGTACACCTCGCCCTGATTGAGATTCAAACTCACAACATCTAAAATGTAGAATGAGTTGAACATACAAACTTTTTGATGAAATACATTAAATAAACTAGAGGCTCAGCCCCACTGAGCCTGTATCGCTCACCTGACACTAGGGACATCAAAATCCTAATTTCCTTGGCTGTATATTAATTTCCGTCAGGAAGTGCTAATTATTCGCACTTATCAGCGGAGATTCCATGTGAAATGTAGGGATTTATACACAATAATGGAGATTAGATTCAAATCGAGAGATTTATACATGCATCGAGAGATTATAACCTGTATCGGTAAATTATTACTTCGTAGTTCAATTTCATACTTTATTTGGCAGGATTTAATCGATAATCTTTATATATATATATATATATATAGATGTTTGTACATTTATCGATTTTTTACGGATGGGTACGTATATATATACGCGATCGAGTTGAGAAAAATTTTGTTTGTTTTCATTTAGTTATGTATCGACAGCTAGTGTATTTATGAATAAAATATGTTTAAAATGAAATAGTGTATTTACCGTTGGCAGAAGTAAAAAAAAACGAATTCGCAACAAATGAAAACGGAATACATATTTCGCCAAAGATCGAGTCTGTATTAATGAATATATATATATGCATTCAAGTATTTACGGCTGACAAAAAATAATAAACGTAATTTACACATTTCACCAAGATCGAGTTTAACAGCCGGTTTAATTTTCATGAATGAAATGATGAATGTTGAAATAAAAATTCCTTCTGTCCTGACCACGCAGGTGTTATAATTATCACGCCATGTACATGTTTGCATGTGTACTAATCGATCGCGAGAGCTATATATAGCACACAGGTAAGTTATATATTTTAGCTGCAGTACATTAATATGTATATATTTTTTTTTTACAGACATTTCAAGAAAAGGTATCAAAATATAAAATCGTTTGTTTTGTGTTATACCACAAGTTAGTTTTTATCTTATAATTTTTAGTTCTTTTTTCATTAAACTTTAATTATCATTATTTCTGTATAGTGTACATGTACTAACAACTGTTTTCACTAACAAAACAATTTCTTTTACAAGTTAATTGCTAACCCTTTCATTTGTATAGACAACAGAATATAATTATTGATTTTTGCAGGTGCGTACGTGTATATGTATCGACGGCCTGTTGACAGAAAATAAAAACCGAATACACATTTCTCCCAGGTCGAGTTTTAAATTTAACAGACTATTTTAATGAATATATATATGCTATCAAGTTATAATGAAGAATGTTGTATTAATCCTGGCGTTTGTTTGGATATTAGGCGGTGTTTTTTTTTACCGGTTTTTGTACTGCACGAAATCGCGGACAAAATATGGTAGAATGATCATAACCTGATCAAGTGAGTTAAAGTATATCACATAGTGTCATTATTGTAGCTATTAATTATATGTGTTTATTCAAAACCATGTTTGCTTTTTATTTTTAATGCTTAAGTATAATTGTCTTTAGTGCTTTTCGGGAAACTGCTTATATTTCTTTTATTTTACAGATATTTCAACCAGAGGCTCTCAAGAGCCTGTATCGTTCACCTGGTTATAAAAAAAACCAATTGGTCCTATGTAAAAACTAGGTCCTGTAGTGGTAGTCATCTTGGAATTACCATCAACATAAAAAACACAAAGTTTGTAAAGGACCTTCCAATGATTGATGCACAGTTTAGGTTCAATCAGTGCAATAGCTTCAGAGAAGAATATATTTCTGTATTTTCCCCTATGGTCCTGTGTTAATACTATGACCTGTGGTGGCAGCCATCTTGGATTTCCGATCGGCATAAAAAACAGAAACTTTGTAGAGGACCTTCCAATGATCATTCCTGGGCAGTTTGGTTTCAACTGTCCAAGTGGTTTCAGAGAACAAGCGTTTTGAAACATTTTTCCCATAGGGTCCAATGTTAAACTAAGTCCTGCCGTAGCCGCCATTTTGAATTTCATATCAGAACAAAAAACGTAAAGTTTGTAGAGGACCATCCAATGAACATTCATGTACAGTTTGGCTTTAATCATATTTGTAGTTTCTGAGTAGAAGGCATTTGAACATTTTCCCATAGGGTCCAATGTTAATCTATGTATTGCGGTGGTGACCATCTTGGATTTCCGATCGGCATAAAAAACACACACCTTGTAGAGGACCTTCCAATGATCATTCCTGGGCAGTTTGGTTTCAATTATCCAAGTGGTTTCAGAGAAGAAGCGTTTTGAAACATTTTCCCCATAGGGTCCAATGTTAAACTAAGTCCTGCCGTGGCCGCCATTTTGAATTTCATATCGGAATAAAAAACGTAAAGTTTGTAGAGGACCATTCAATGAACATTCATGTACAGTTTTGCTTTAATCATATTTGTAGTTTCTGAGAAGAAGGCATTTGAACATTTTCCCATAGGGTCCAATGTTAATCTATGTCCTGCGGTGGCGGCCATCTTGAATTTTCGATCGGCATAAAAAAACAGAAACTTTGTAGAGGACCTTCCAATGATCATTCCTGGGCAGTTTGGTTTCAATTGTCCAAGTGGTTTCAGAGAAGAAGCGTTTTGAAACATTTTTCCCATAGGGTCCAATGTTAAACTAAGTCCTGCCGTAGCCGCCATTTTGAATTTCATATCGGAACAAAAAACGTAAAGTTTGTAGAGGACCATCCAATGAACATTCATGTACAGTTTGGCTTTAATAATATTTGTAGTTTCTGAGAAGAAGGCATTTGAACATTTTCCCATAGGGTCCAATGTTAATCTATGTATTGCGGTGGCAGCCATCTTGGATTTCCGATCGGCATAAAAAACATAAAATTTGTAGAGGACCTTCCAATGATCATTCCTGGGCAGTTTGGTTTCAACTGTCCTAGTGGTTTCAGAGGAGAAGCGTTTTGAAACATTTTCCCATAGGGTCCAATGTTAAACTAGGTCCTGCCGTAGCCGCCATTTTGAATTTCATATCGGAACAAAAAACCTTAAGATTGTAGAGGACCATCCAATGAACATTCATGTACAGTTTGGCTTTAATCATATTTGTAGTTTCTGAGAAGAAGGCATTTGAATATTTTCCCATAGGGTCCAATGTTAATCTATGTCCTGCGGAGGCGGCCATCTTGGATTTCCGATCGGCATAAAAAACAGAAACTTTGTAGAGGACCTTCCAATGATCATTCCTGGGCAGTTTGGTTTCAACTGTCCAAGTGGTTTCAGAGAAAAAGCATTTTGAAACATTTTTCCCATAGGGTCCAATGTTAAACTAAGTCCTGCCATAGCCGCCATTTTGAATTTCATATCGGAACAAAAAATTTAAGATTGTAGAGGACCATCCAATGAACATTCATGTACAGTTTGGCTTTAATCATATTTGTAGTTTCTGAGAAGAAGGCATTTGAATATTTTCTCATAGGGTCCAATGTTAATCTATGTCCTGCGGTGGCAGCCATCTTGGATTTCAGATCGTCATAAAAAACAGAAACTTTGTAGAGGACCTTCCAATGATCATTCCTGGGCAGTTTGGTTTCAACTGTCCAAGTGGTTTCAGAGAACAAGCGTTTTGAAACATTTTTCCCATAGGGTCCAATGTTAAACTAAGTCCTGCCGTAGCCGCCATTTTGAATTTCATATCAGAACAAAAAACGTAAAGTTTGTAGAGGACCATCCAATGAACATTCATGTACAGTTTGGCTTTAATCATATTTGTAGTTTCTGAGTAGAAGGCATTTGAACATTTTCCCATAGGGTCCAATGTTAATCTATGTATTGCGGTGGTGACCATCTTGGATTTCCGATCGGCATAAAAAACACACACCTTGTAGAGGACCTTCCAATGATCATTCCTGGGCAGTTTGGTTTCAATTATCCAAGTGGTTTCAGAGAAGAAGCGTTTTGAAACATTTTCCCCATATGGTCCAATGTTAAACTAAGTCCTGCCGTGGCCGCCATTTTGAATTTCATATCGGAATAAAAAACGTAAAGTTTGTAGAGGACCATTCAATGAACATTCATGTACAGTTTTGCTTTAATCATATTTGTAGTTTCTGAGAAGAAGGCATTTGAACATTTTCCCATAGGGTCCAATGTTAATCTATGTCCTGCGGTGGCGGCCATCTTGAATTTTCGATCGGCATAAAAAAACAGAAACTTTGTAGAGGACCTTCCAATGATCATTCCTGGGCAGTTTGGTTTCAATTGTCCAAGTGGTTTCAGAGAAGAAGCGTTTTGAAACATTTTTCCCATAGGGTCCAATGTTAAACTAAGTCCTGCCGTAGCCACCATTTTGAATTTCATATCGGAACAAAAAACGTAAAGTTTGTAGAGGACCATCCAATGAACATTCATGTACAGTTTGGCTTTAATAATATTTGTAGTTTCTGAGAAGAAGGCATTTGAACATTTTCCCATAGGGTCCAATGTTAATCTATGTATTGCGGTGGCAGCCATCTTGGATTTCCGATCGGCATAAAAAACATAAAATTTGTAGAGGACCTTCCAATGATCATTCCTGGGCAGTTTGGTTTCAACTGTCCTAGTGGTTTCAGAGGAGAAGCGTTTTGAAACATTTTCCCATAGGGTCCAATGTTAAACTAGGTCCTGCCGTAGCCGCCATTTTGAATTTCATATCGGAACGAAAAACCTTAAGATTGTAGAGGACCATCCAATGAACATTCATGTACAGTTTGGCTTTAATCATATTTGTAGTTTCTGAGAAGAAGGCATTTGAATATTTTCCCATAGGGTCCAATGTTAATCTATGTCCTGCGGTGGCGGCCATCTTGGATTTCCGATCGGCATAAAAAACAAAAACTTTGTAGAGGACCTTCCAATGATCATTCCTGGGCAGTTTGGTTTCAACTGTCCAAGTGGTTTCAGAGAAGAAGCATTTTGAAACATTTTTCCCATAGGGTCCAATGTTAAACTAAGTCCTGCTGTAGCCGCCATTTTGAATTTCATATCGGAACAAAAAACCTTAAGATTGTAGAGGACCATCCAATGAACATTCATGTACAGTTTGGCTTTAATCATATTTGTAGTTTCTGAGAAGAAGGCATTTGAATATTTTCCCATAGGGTCCAATGTTAATCTATGTCCTGCGGAGGTGGCCATCTTGGATTTCCGATCGGCATAAAAAACAGAAACTTTGTAGAGGACCTTCCAATGATCATTCCTGGGCAGTTTGGTTTCAACTGTCCAAGTGGTTTCAGAGAACAAGCGTTTTGAAACATTTTTCCCATAGGGTCCAATGTTAAACTAAGTCCTGCCGTAGCCGCCATTTTGAATTTCATATCAGAACAAAAAACGTAAAATTTGTAGAGGACCATCCAATGAACATTCATGTACAGTTTGGCTTTAATCATATTTGTAGTTTCTGAGTAGAAGGCATTTGAACATTTTCCCATAGGGTCCAATGTTAATCTATGTATTGCGGTGGTGACCATCTTGGATTTCCGATCGGCATAAAAAACACACACCTTGTAGAGGACCTTCCAATGATCATTCCTGGGCAGTTTGGTTTCAATTATCCAAGTGGTTTCAGAGAAGAAGCGTTTTGAAACATTTTCCCCATATGGTCCAATGTTAAACTAAGTCCTGCCGTGGCCGCCATTTTGAATTTCATATCGGAATAAAAAACGTAAAGTTTGTAGAGGACCATTCAATGAACATTCATGTACAGTTTTGCTTTAATCATATTTGTAGTTTCTGAGAAGAAGGCATTTGAACATTTTCCCATAGGGTCCAATGTTAATCTATGTCCTGCGGTGGCGGCCATCTTGAATTTTCGATCGGCATAAAAAAACAGAAACTTTGTAGAGGACCTTCCAATGATCATTCCTGGGCAGTTTGGTTTCAATTGTCCAAGTGGTTTCAGAGAAGAAGCGTTTTGAAACATTTTTCCCATAGGGTCCAATGTTAAACTAAGTCCTGCCGTAGCCGCCATTTTGAATTTCATATCGGAACAAAAAACGTAAAGTTTGTAGAGGACCATCCAATGAACATTCATGTACAGTTTGGCTTTAATCATATTTGTAGTTTCTGAGAAGAAGGCATTTGAATATTTTCTCATAGGGTCCAATGTTAATCTATGTCCTGCGGTGGCAGCCATCTTGGATTTCAGATCGTCATAAAAAACAGAAACTTTGTAGAGGACCTTCCAATGATCATTCCTGGGCAGTTTGGTTTCAACTGTCCAAGTGGTTTCAGAGAACAAGCGTTTTGAAACATTTTTCCCATAGGGTCCAATGTTAAACTAAGTCCTGCCGTAGCCGCCATTTTGAATTTCATATCAGAACAAAAAACGTAAAGTTTGTAGAGGACCATCCAATGAACATTCATGTACAGTTTGGCTTTAATCATATTTGTAGTTTCTGAGTAGAAGGCATTTGAACATTTTCCCATAGGGTCCAATGTTAATCTATGTATTGCGGTGGTGACCATCTTGGATTTCCGATCGGCATAAAAAACACACACCTTGTAGAGGACCTTCCAATGATCATTCCTGGGCAGTTTGGTTTCAATTATCCAAGTGGTTTCAGAGAAGAAGCGTTTTGAAACATTTTCCCCATATGGTCCAATGTTAAACTAAGTCCTGCCGTGGCCGCCATTTTGAATTTCATATCGGAATAAAAAACGTAAAGTTTGTAGAGGACCATTCAATGAACATTCATGTACAGTTTTGCTTTAATCATATTTGTAGTTTCTGAGAAGAAGGCATTTGAACATTTTCCCATAGGGTCCAATGTTAATCTATGTCCTGCGGTGGCGGCCATCTTGAATTTTCGATCGGCATAAAAAAACAGAAACTTTGTAGAGGACCTTCCAATGATCATTCCTGGGCAGTTTGGTTTCAATTGTCCAAGTGGTTTCAGAGAAGAAGCGTTTTGAAACATTTTTCCCATAGGGTCCAATGTTAAACTAAGTCCTGCCGTAGCCACCATTTTGAATTTCATATCGGAACAAAAAACGTAAAGTTTGTAGAGGACCATCCAATGAACATTCATGTACAGTTTGGCTTTAATAATATTTGTAGTTTCTGAGAAGAAGGCATTTGAACATTTTCCCATAGGGTCCAATGTTAATCTATGTATTGCGGTGGCAGCCATCTTGGATTTCCGATCGGCATAAAAAACATAAAATTTGTAGAGGACCTTCCAATGATCATTCCTGGGCAGTTTGGTTTCAACTGTCCTAGTGGTTTCAGAGGAGAAGCGTTTTGAAACATTTTCCCATAGGGTCCAATGTTAAACTAGGTCCTGCCGTAGCCGCCATTTTGAATTTCATATCGGAACGAAAAACCTTAAGATTGTAGAGGACCATCCAATGAACATTCATGTACAGTTTGGCTTTAATCATATTTGTAGTTTCTGAGAAGAAGGCATTTGAATATTTTCCCATAGGGTCCAATGTTAATCTATGTCCTGCGGTGGCGGCCATCTTGGATTTCCGATCGGCATAAAAAACAAAAACTTTGTAGAGGACCTTCCAATGATCATTCCTGGGCAGTTTGGTTTCAACTGTCCAAGTGGTTTCAGAGAAGAAGCATTTTGAAACATTTTTCCCATAGGGTCCAATGTTAAACTAAGTCCTGCTGTAGCCGCCATTTTGAATTTCATATCGGAACAAAAAACCTTAAGATTGTAGAGGACCATCCAATGAACATTCATGTACAGTTTGGCTTTAATCATATTTGTAGTTTCTGAGAAGAAGGCATTTGAATATTTTCCCATAGGGTCCAATGTTAATCTATGTCCTGCGGAGGTGGCCATCTTGGATTTCCGATCGGCATAAAAAACAGAAACTTTGTAGAGGACCTTCCAATGATCATTCCTGGGCAGTTTGGTTTCAACTGTCCAAGTGGTTTCAGAGAACAAGCGTTTTGAAACATTTTTCCCATAGGGTCCAATGTTAAACTAAGTCCTGCCGTAGCCGCCATTTTGAATTTCATATCAGAACAAAAAACGTAAAATTTGTAGAGGACCATCCAATGAACATTCATGTACAGTTTGGCTTTAATCATATTTGTAGTTTCTGAGTAGAAGGCATTTGAACATTTTCCCATAGGGTCCAATGTTAATCTATGTATTGCGGTGGTGACCATCTTGGATTTCCGATCGGCATAAAAAACACACACCTTGTAGAGGACCTTCCAATGATCATTCCTGGGCAGTTTGGTTTCAATTATCCAAGTGGTTTCAGAGAAGAAGCGTTTTGAAACATTTTCCCCATATGGTCCAATGTTAAACTAAGTCCTGCCGTGGCCGCCATTTTGAATTTCATATCGGAATAAAAAACGTAAAGTTTGTAGAGGACCATTCAATGAACATTCATGTACAGTTTTGCTTTAATCATATTTGTAGTTTCTGAGAAGAAGGCATTTGAACATTTTCCCATAGGGTCCAATGTTAATCTATGTCCTGCGGTGGCGGCCATCTTGAATTTTCGATCGGCATAAAAAAACAGAAACTTTGTAGAGGACCTTCCAATGATCATTCCTGGGCAGTTTGGTTTCAATTGTCCAAGTGGTTTCAGAGAAGAAGCGTTTTGAAACATTTTTCCCATAGGGTCCAATGTTAAACTAAGTCCTGCCGTAGCCGCCATTTTGAATTTCATATCGGAACAAAAAACGTAAAGTTTGTAGAGGACCATCCAATGAACATTCATGTACAGTTTGGCTTTAATAATATTTGTAGTTTCTGAGAAGAAGGCATTTGAACATTTTCCCATAGGGTCCAATGTTAATCTATGTATTGCGGTGGCAGCCATCTTGGATTTCCGATCGGCATAAAAAACATAAAATTTGTAGAGGACCTTCCAATGATCATTCCTGGGCAGTTTGGTTTCAACTGTCCTAGTGGTTTCAGAGGAGAAGCGTTTTGAAACATTTTCCCATAGGGTCCAATGTTAAACTAGGTCCTGCCGTAGCCGCCATTTTGAATTTCATATCGGAACGAAAAACCTTAAGATTGTAGAGGACCATCCAATGAACATTCATGTACAGTTTGGCTTTAATCATATTTGTAGTTTCTGAGAAGAAGGCATTTGAATATTTTCCCATAGGGTCCAATGTTAATCTATGTCCTGCGGTGGCGGCCATCTTGGATTTCCGATCGGCATAAAAAACAAAAACTTTGTAGAGGACCTTCCAATGATCATTCCTGGGCAGTTTGGTTTCAACTGTCCAAGTGGTTTCAGAGAAGAAGCATTTTGAAACATTTTTCCCATAGGGTCCAATGTTAAACTAAGTCCTGCTGTAGCCGCCATTTTGAATTTCATATCGGAACAAAAAACCTTAAGATTGTAGAGGACCATCCAATGAACATTCATGTACAGTTTGGCTTTAATCATATTTGTAGTTTCTGAGAAGAAGGCATTTGAATATTTTCCCATAGGGTCCAATGTTAATCTATGTCCTGCGGAGGTGGCCATCTTGGATTTCCGATCGGCATAAAAAACAGAAACTTTGTAGAGGACCTTCCAATGATCATTCCTGGGCAGTTTGGTTTCAACTGTCCAAGTGGTTTCAGAGAAAAAGCATTTTGAAACATTTTTCCCATAGGGTCCAATGTTAAACTAAGTCCTGCCATAGCCGCCATTTTGAATTTCATATCGGAACAAAAAATTTAAGATTGTAGAGGACCATCCAATGAACATTCATGTACAGTTTGGCTTTAATCATATTTGTAGTTTCTGAGAAGAAGGCATTTGAATATTTTCTCATAGGGTCCAATGTTAATCTATGTCCTGCGGTGGCAGCCATCTTGGATTTCAGATCGTCATAAAAAACAGAAACTTTGTAGAGGACCTTCCAATGATCATTCCTGGGCAGTTTGGTTTCAACTGTCCAAGTGGTTTCAGAGAAGAAGCATTTTGAAACATTTTTCCCATAGGGTCCAATGTTAAACTAAGTCCTGCCGTAGCCGCCATTTTGAATTTCATATCGGAACAAAAAACCTTAAGATTGTAGAGGACCATCCAATGAACATTCATGTACAGTTTGGCTTTAATCATATTTGTAGTTTCTGAGAAGAAGGCATTTGAATATTTTCCCATAGGGTCCAATGTTAATCTATGTCCTGCGGTGGCGGCCATCTTGGATTTCCGATCGGCATAAAAAACAGAAACTTTGTAGAGGACCTTCCAATGATCATCCCTGGGCAGTTTGGTTTCAACTGTCCAAGTGGTTTCAGAGAAGAAGCATTTTGAAACATTTTTCCCATAGGGTCCAATGTTAAACTAAGTCCTGCCGTAGCCGCCATTTTGAATTTCATATCGGAACAAAAAACCTTAAGATTGTAGAGGACCATCCAATGAACATTCATGTACAGTTTGGCTTTAATCATATTTGTAGTTTCTGAGAAGAAGGTATTTGAATATTTTCCCATAGGGTTCAATGTTAATCTATGTCCTGCGGTGGCAGCCATCTTGGATTTCCGATCGGCATAAAAAACAGAAACTTTGTGGAGGACCTTCCAATGATCATTCCTGGGCAGTTTGGTTTCAACTGTCCAAGTGGTTTCAGAGAAGAAGCATTTTGAAACATTTTTCCCATAGGGTTCAATGTTAAACTAAGTTCTGCCATAGCCGCCATTTTGAATTTCATACCGGAACAAAAAACCTATAGTTTGTAGAGGGCCATCTAATGAACATTCATGTACAGTTTGGCTTTAATCATATTTGTAGTTTCTGAGAAGAAGGCATTTGAATATTTTCCCATAGGGTCCAATGTTAATCTATGTCCTGCGGTGGTGGCCATCTTGGATTTCCGATCGGCATAAAAAACAGAAACTTTGTAGAGGACCTTCCAATGATCATTCCTGGGCAGTTTGGTTTCAACTGTCCAAGTGGTTTCAGAGAAGAAGCATTTTGAAACATTTTTCCCATAGGGTCCAATGTTAAACTAAGTCCTGCCGTAGCCGCCATTTTGAATTTCATATCGGAACAAAAAACCTTAAGATTGTAGAGGACCATCCAATGAACATTCATGTACAGTTTGGCTTTAATCATATTTGTAGTTTCTGAGAAGAAGGCATTTGAATATTTTCCCATAGGGTTCAATGTTAATCTATGTCCTGCGGTGGCAGCCATCTTGGATTTCCGATCGGCATAAAAAACAGAAACTTTGTGGAGGACCTTCCAATGATCATTCCTGGGCAGTTTGGTTTCAACTGTCCAAGTGGTTTCAGAGAAGAAGCATTTTGAAACATTTTTCCCATAGGGTTCAATGTTAAACTAAGTTCTGCCATAGCCGCCATTTTGAATTTCATACCGGAACAAAAAACCTATAGTTTGTAGAGGGCCATCTAATGAACATTCATGTACAGTTTGGCTTTAATCATATTTGTAGTTTCTGAGAAGAAGGCATTTGAATATTTTCCCATAGGGTCCAATGTTAATCTATGTCCTGCGGTGGCGGCCATCTTGGATTTCCGATCGGCATAAAAAACAGAAACTTTGTGGAGGACCTTCCAATGATCATTCCTGGGCAGTTTGGTTTCAACTGTCCGAGTGGTTTCAGAGAAGAAGCATTTTGAAACATTTTTCCCATAGGGTTCAATGTTAAACTAAGTTCTGCCATAGCCGCCATTTTGAATTTCATACCGGAACAAAAAACCTATAGTTTGTAGAGGGCCATCTAATGAACATTCATGTACAGTTTGGCTTTAATCATATTTGTAGTTTCTGAGAAGAAGGCATTTGAATATTTTCCCATAGGGTCCAATGTTAATCTATGTCCTGCGGTGGCGGCCATCTTGGATTTCCGATCGGCATAAAAAACAGAAACTTTGTAGAGGACCTTCCAATGATCATTCCTGGGCAGTTTGGTTTCAACTGTCCAAGTGGTTTCAGAAAAGAAGCATTTTGAAACATTTTTCCCATAGGGTCCAATGTTAAACTAAGTCCTGCCGTAGCCGCCATTTTGAATTTCATATCGGAACAAAAAACCTTAAGATTGTAGAGGACCATCCAATGAACATTCATGTACAGTTTGGCTTTAATCATATTTGTAGTTTCTGAGAAGAAGGCATTTGAATATTTTCCCATAGGGTCCAATGTTAATCTATGTCCTGCGGTGGTGGCCATCTTGGATTTCCGATCGGCATAAAAAACAGAAAATTTGTAGAGGACCTTCCAATGATCATTCCTGGGCAGTTTGGTTTCAACTGTCCAAGTGGTTTCAGAGAAAAAGCATTTTGAAACATTTTTCCCATAGGGTCCAATTTTAAACTAAGTCCTGTGGTAGCCGCCATTTTGAATTTCATACCGGAACAAAAAACCTAAAGTTTGTAGAGGACCATCTAATGAACATTCATGTACAGTTTGGCTTTAATCATATTTGTAGTTTCTGAGAAGAAGGCATTTGAATATTTTCCCATAGGGTCCAATGTTAATCTATGTCCTGCGGTGGCAGCCATCTTGGATTTCCGATCGGCATAAAAAACAGTAACTTGGTAAAGGACATTCCAATGATCATTCATGTACAGTTTAGGTTCAGTCAGTTCATTAGTTTCAGAGAAGAAGATCTTTGAAATTTCAGCCAATCAGAGCATATTATTGGCATTGGCAGCCATATTGAATATCCGACTGGAACGAAAAACAGTAACTTTGTAGAGGACCATCCAAGGAACATTCCTGCTAAGTTTGGTTCCAATCGGCCCAGTGGTTTCGGAGAAGAAGCTTGAAATGTGAAAAGTTTACAGACTACAGACGACAGACGCCAAGTGATGGCAATAGTTCACATGGACCTTTGGTCCAGGTGAACTAATAAAAGGTATCAAAATATTAAATAGTTTGTTTTATGTTATTTTGTTACCTTCCATTCAGTTTTTTTTGTTGTAGTTTGTGTTATATTATTTCTGTTAATGTTTTTTTTTAATTCAGTTTCTAATACAACTTTTTATGTTTATTATTCTTATTGTTCATTTTTATAACTGTGTTCATTAACAAAACAATTATGTTATAGATTAATTGTTATTCCTTAGTAAGGTTTGACAGTCTTATCAATGAATTATGTAACTTTTATCAAGTTTTATGAAAGTAAATGATTTTTGTTATCACTTAATTGTCTATAATTAAAATAAATGTAACGTTTCCACATTAGAAAAATGAGCTTCAAATTGTTTCTTGCCAATAATTTTATCATTTTATAGGTTAATGTTTTTTTAATTTTCATATTTCCAGAAAATAAGCTGGTTTGAAGCCTAGTCAACAACAGACCTACAAAGAATTAAATTATTATATACATGTATTATATTTATATGTGTGTGTGTGTGTGTATATATTTTAGTTAGAAAAAATTATGGTAGAAGTAAGCAAACACATTTTTGTTCTCCACTTGCTCTTCCTTTCCCTTCATGCAACTTCTATAGGATAAAACTACCTCACAGTTTATTAGGACTTCTGTAATGAAGGAGGGAACTATATGGTGCCAAGGAGAGTTTATTTGAGGTGCCCGCAACACTGGTATTATAGGAATGGTGATTGTTAAAGACATCACATGATGCGAAGATGAGAATTATGTACACATCACCAGTACCAGAAGTAGTAACATAAACAAATTATAAAAACCCGTTTTTGGTACTGTCGTATATTTGGACATATCAATTTAAACTGGTGCGATGAATGAAAAAAAATCAATATGATTTTATTATATTATACAGAAAACAAGAGATTGTTTTGATTGTAGGAAATGCACAGAAAATATGATTTAAACAATGAAAGACAAAACAAAGAAATACTTTCCCAAAGAAATAAACATTTGAAAGGCAAAACAATACTTTTTTTTAATCCACTATAAAATTAAGTAATGTGTAAAGCCCCGTTTACACGATCAAAGTTTTCAATCAAAAACTTTGTCAAAGTTTTTTGACCATGTAAACCTGCATCAAAAACTTTGGTCAAAAACTTTGACGGACTTTGATGGAATAGAACTCCATCCTATTTTTCTAAAAACTTTGATGGACTTTGATGGGAACTAACCAATCAGAATGGTTTTTGGAATTAAGATATTATGTAAACAGAAGCACATGGTAAATATGGCGGGAAACAACAGACAAACAAGTTCAAATAAAATGTCAAAATTTAACTGAACAAATGAGTTAGTAAATGATCTCATGATATATGGTCGGACCTTTTCCAGGAGCATATCAAATGTTTCTTTGCTCATTCTCATATTTTTATATTCATCAATATCTTCAGCCCTCAGCTCTTGCAGTAGAATGTTATAGCAACTTCTGGTCCTCCTCCTTTGAAGCCAGACTCTAGACCACATTCTCCTTGGTCTAACACGAAGTCTACGCAGCCTTCGCCTTAAAATCAAAGTGCACAAAATGCACACATACAAAGCAACATACTCCTCAAAGTCAGCCATGTTTATGTTATCTTTGCATTTCCCGCCAATTCCCATCAAAAACTTTGATCCTGTAAACAGGGCAGTTCTTTATCGTGTAAACGGGGCTTAACAATAAAAAATAAAAGAGAAAACAAATATCAGACTGACAGGAAATTATATAATTCTTATTACTTTGGTATTTCACCCCCATAAAATAGTTAATACCTTGACAGTAGTGAAAACAGCACGTTGACATCCGAGAAAAGGGCCTCTGGGCATGACTAACTGTATAAATATCTTTGGGGCAATTCCCTTTCCCACCCCCCAAATAATATCAATATAATTATTAAGAATATAAGAATATTTTAACAAGAAAACAAGGCCTTATACTTTACAAAAAAATTGCATAGTGACATGTTCTATTTATGAACGTTACAGTTAACTAAAATTCCAAAAACGCGTCATGTACAGTACACTCCGGTCAGGTCGGACATATCCCTCCCAAAATGTCCGACAAATTTGAGAGTCAACACCCTCTAACTCCGACTATTTGGTCGGACGTGAGAGTGTATATTTAAAGATTTTTTTTTACATTTCTCGAGGTGAACATGTCAAACGTTTTGTGATCGATGTGCATTTGTAAGCGTACTTTCTTTCCGGTGTGTAGAATGTCCGGGTACGTAAATACCCTAGTGTATTTCTACCTTGCACCATATTCGCGCCAGGAAAGGTAGCTTAAAGGTCAATATATAACTGAAATATTGTTGAAAAGTGACGTTTAAACACCCATAGCCTCATATAAATTATTGCAATAAAATATCGATTAAGTAACGAAATCGATATAAATTATTTTCCAGTATATTTAGTATAAAAGGCTTGTTCTGCACGCTTACTGTGAGATGTATTGCAACCGCCATTTTTTACTACAACCACGTGCGCATGCTCGTGTTTGATGGGAAAGCTATAGCTATATTTAGATATTTTGTGATAATAATTTTATATTGTAAATCGATCCACTCTGTGATTTTTTTCAACAAGATACATTTTTTATAGTATATATTTTATTATAAAATACAACATTGAACTGATTTTCGCTAACACTTCAATCACTGAATATTGATTTTTTCGGATGTTGAATATTTTATCCCCAGAATTGCACCCCCTGTTAGTATACTTTTATTGCTTTATTTAAAAAAAAAATAACACCAAGAACATCGATGATACAAGTCTTCTTATTCAGAAATAAACCTACAGCAAAATAAAGGTATACTGTAAACAAAATCGTCATTTTTATCTAGATTTATCGTCCGAAAAATACGGCACTCCTCTACTATACTAATTTGGATTAGGTGATGAGAATTAGGTGCCATCATCAAAATAAAGATTAAAAAAATGTATTTTATGATAATGATGACTGATTAAAATTGTTTGTCATGCATTAGCTGTCAGTTGTAATATACAGGATGTAACCAATATACAGGAAGAGCCCCTACTGGGAAGCCATCTATTTTGAGATGCCATTCAATGAAAATAACAACCTGACCATATTGTTAAATAAGAATAAGAATTAGATAAGAAATTAAAATTTATAGAAGGCAAGGATTTATATAATTAACACATTAAGTCACATTTCATTTATTTAGCTTGGGTCAGTTATCAATTAAAAAGACAAAAATGGTTTTAAAAAAAATCTGTCTAATAAGTATTTATCTAAATAACGATATCATAACGTATAATAATTTCTCACCGTAAATGTATTTATTTTATTAAGATATTTATACACATATGCAAGAAAGAAAAAAATATAAATTTATTTTTTAAGTAAATTAGAATTATTTACCCGGGTTCGTTCGCCCTGGCAAACACGTAAAAGAGCAAACGCACCCGATATGTAAACCGGCAACTGTCTGCAGCAAGTGAAAGGGCCTTGGCATCGATTGTCGCGAGTACATAGGGGCATATTAATATTCACTTCTAGTGCACTTAAAACATGGGTACTGCATGTTAATATATTTTATTCATGGATATTATTGTATATATCGCCCGTGACGGCCGTTAGCATATCTATACTTTCCGTACTGTATATCACTCATTTACTTCAGCTTTACTAAGATACGCATGTTTCTTTATGCACAAATTTATTGGTTAGAAGAATTTGGGGACGTTTCCTGTTAACAGTTTAACTATCTGAGAGTGGAGACTCTCACTCCGACATGGGAGGATTTTGTCGGACGATTTTGTCGGACAATTTTAAGAGTGACACTCTCTTCAAGTCCGACAAAACTCTGTGTCCGACCTGAGAGTATGATCGTTGATACACTTGGAGGGATGTGTACACTAAATTTGATATATAAGTTTGACACCGCATTACTGATTATTTAAAAACTATACAACTTGCAGTTTTCTAAAAAAAAAATAAAAAAATCAATCGAAAACACGATTACAAATCAATTACAGAATTACCAAATCTAATTATGAGGGTTAAATGTTGGACTATATAGGTCGTGTTCTTTATTTAGCTTGCAATTTTGAAACACGATAATTTAATAAAGAGTGAGTGGTGATCATTGTTATTTAACGCCAATGCAGCAATTTTTCAGCTATATCATGGCGAGAACATGTTAATTTTCAATGAGATGATGATGTCCGCTTTGTACTAGACCAATATGCTGGATTGAATTTTTATAGTGCTAGCTCACTGAAACAAGTCCACGGATAGACATGTCGCCCCACTCTGACTCGTTATCCTGATTCCGAGTTAACCAGTCGTTGCTCTTTCTCCTTAATGTTGGGTACTTAGCGGAGAAGCAACAAATACCAAGTTTATAGTCTTTGATTTTATCCCGATCTACCGCACTCGAGTATGAGTGATTTTTTGATCAATTTTACAAAAGATCGATCGTTCTACCGACTCTTAATTCACTTATCTTTGCGTATATATATATATATATCTGCTTTACTTATTCCAAGGGACTTAAATGTTTAACTTTGCTCATAATCGAAACATACACTTGTTAAAATTTCTCAATTTAATATTTGTAAACATCAAATATCAGGGGCGGATCCAGAGGGGGGCGCACCTGGCGTGCACCCCCCCCCCCCCCTAAAATTGGAAAAAATAAGATTAATTGGCGTAAAATCGTGATTTTTCACACGACATACCCCACAAATTTTCGTTCCTCCCTCCGCAATTGGAAAAAATAAGATTTTTTTGCGTAAAATCGTGATTTTTCACACGAAATACCCCAAAAATTTTAGCACTTCCCTCCGCTCGGCGCAATTTTTTTTAAGTGCGTCCTCCCTAACTTGAAATCCTGGATCCGCCCCTGAATATCATTTATACTTTGTTTATTTTTAATACCATACATATATATAATTATCAGGGAGAACGGACCCGAAACCCCACTAATGCAGGTAAAAAAAATTCCACATAAAAATTGTCATCCAACTGGAAATCTCCAAAAATGAAAATAGTCGAAAAATTTGAGAAATTATATTAACTAAAAGGGAAATAAAAAATAACTGATAAAAACGCAACAGAAAATAATAATAACAAAAACTGAATGGAAGGTTATAACAAAATAACATAAAACAAACTATTTAATATTTTGATACCTTTTCTTGAAATATCTGTAAAATAAAAGAAATATATGCAGTTTCCCGAAAAAGCACTAAAGACAATTATACTTAAGCATTAAAAATAAAAAGCAAACATGGTTTTAAATAAACACAGATAATTAATAGCTACAATAATTACACTATGTGATATACTTTAACTCACTTGATCATTCTACTATATTTTGTCCGCGATTTCGTGCAGTACAAAAATCGGTGAAAAAAAACAACACAGCGTAATATCCAAACAAACGCCAGGATTAATACAACATTCTTCATTATAACTTGATAGCATATATATATTCATTAAAATAGTCTGTTAAATTTAAAACTCGACCTGGGAGAAATGTGTATTCCGTTTTTATTTTCTGTCAACAGGCCGTCGATACATATACACGTACGCACCTGCAAAAATCAATAATTATATTCTGTTGTCTATACAAATGAAAGGGTTAGCAATTAACTTGTAAAAGAAATTGTTTTGTTAGTGAAAACAGTTATTAGTACATGTACACTATACAGAAATAATGATAATTAAAGTTTAATGAAAAAAGAACTAAAAATTATAAGATAAAAACTAACTTGTGGTATAACACAAAACAAACGATTTTATATTTTGATACCTTTTCTTGAAATGTCTGTAAAAAAGAAATATACATATTAATATACTGCAGCTACAATATATAACTTACCTGTGTGCTATATATAGCTCTCACGATCGATCACTACACAAACATGTTGTAATGTAAATATTGTATTTGTGTATCTGTTATTTATTTGTCATGTGTGTGTTGTGTTATATTTTTATATGTAACTTCTCTATACCATTGTAATGTATGGTTTATTCGAGAATAAAGAGTCTTAGGTCTTAGGAAAACATAGAAGGAATTTTTATTTCAACATTCATCCTTTAATTCATGAAAATTAAACCGGCTGTTAAACTCGATCTTGGTGAAATGTGTAAATTACGTTTATTATTTTTGTCAGCCGTGAAATATGTATTCCGTTTTCATTTGTTGCGAATTCGTTTTTTTTTACTTCTGCCAACGGTAAATACACTATTTCATTTTAAACATATTTTATTAATAAATGCACTATAGCTGTCGATACATAACTAAATGAAAACAAACATCCATTTTTTCTCAACTCGATCGCGTATATATATACGTACCCATCCGTAAAAAATCGATAAATGTACAAACATTATATATATGTATATATATATATAAAGATTATCGATTAAATCCTGCCAAATAAAGTATGAAATTGAACTACGAAGTAATAATTTACCGATACAGGTTATAATCTCTCGATGCATGTATAAATCTCTCGATTTGAATCTAATCTCCATTATTGTGTATAAATCCTTAAATTTCACATGGAATCTCCGCTGAAAAGTGCAAATAATTAGCACTTCCTGACGGAAATTAATATACAGCCAAGGAAATTAGGATTTTGATGTCCCTAGTGTGACAATAGAATGATACTGAAGCAAATTTCAAAGGGAGATAATCATTACCTTAAAAAACAGCAGCCATCTTAAATGAAGGGTGGGACTGTTGGGACACAATTTTGAAAGGGACACACCCAGGGACCATCTATGCCAGGTTTGGACCTTACATAAATGCTTCCTGTCAAGTTTAGCTCCATTTGGCCAAGCTCTTTCAGAGGAGAAGATTTGTTTAACATTAACCAATCAGAAAAAAGAATTAATCTTGGTGGCCATGTTTGTTGGCTGAATGGAACCAAATGAAGAAGCTTTATAGAGGATCTTGCATAGATGCTTCCTGCCAAGTTTGGCTCCATTTTGCCAAGCAGTTTCAGAGGAGAAACTTTATAGAGGACCTTACATAGATGCTTACTGCCAAGTTTGGTTCCATTTGGCCAAGTTGTTTCAGAGGAGAAGATTAAAATATGAAAAAGTTAACGGACAGACGACAGACACCAAGTGATGGCAATACCTCACATGGCACTTTGGGCCAGGTGAGCTAAAAAATTATGAAAAAAGGGCAATAACTCAGACGGGTAATCAGATTTACTTCAAAATTGCAGGGCATGTAGATATTGACAAGCTGAACATGTTTTCAGTTTACACTTAACATCCATCTCTTATAGTTTTTGAAATAAAGGATGAAAAGTATTAACATTTTTAAAATTTGATGAAAAAAGGGCAATAACTTCAAGATGGGTAATCAGATTTACTTTAAAATTGCAGGCTAGGTAGATCTTGACATGCTAAACATGTTTGCTGTTTAAACTTAACATCTATCTCTTATAGTTTTTGAAATAAAGGACAAAAGGTATTAACATTTTGAAAATATGACGAAAAAAAGGGCAATTACTCCAAAATGGGTACTTAGATTTACTTAAAAATTGCAGGGTATGTAGATCTTGATATACTGCACATTTTTGCAATTTAAACTTAACCTTTATCTCTAATAGTTTTTGAAATATCAGACAAAAATGTTTAAATAAAAAAATAAAAAAAAAATAAAAAAGGGCAATAACTCCTAAGACGGGTAATCAGATTTACATGTCTCTTGACTACTGAATCACTATCACCAAGATGAGTGATATGTCTATCTCGGTGATTTATCATGCAATGTTTCTGACTGTACTGTATCACTATCACCAAGATGAGTGAAACATATATCACAGTGATTTATCAAGCCATGTCTCCGACTGTACTGTATTTAAATACTTTGTTTTATACTTACTTATATTTAATACAACATGACATTTCATTTTCCTTCTTCAATCATTGGGTGCTGACTGTAGTGACATTTCGGTGACAGTGTCAACCTGAAACAAAATGATACGTCATCAGGTGAAATTAACGTTGTGTTATTTACAAATTGTTTATATTGTTATAAAAGGTTATAGAAATTTACAACAGTTTATACAGAGGTGGAGTCTGAAGATGACTGCTACATGTATCTGCTATCATGCCTCAAATACAGTCAAACCTGCCCATGCAGTCATCTGTATTAAAAGGTCACCTTTTTCATATGAATTGAACATCTTTTAAAAGGTCACCTGTCTTATAAGGCCATATTTTCTTTGTCTCAAAGGTGACCTCTTAATACAGGTTTGGCTCTATATAGTATACATGTACATGTCATTTACTAAAATTGTGTTCAATATAATTGTAATATGAAGGTTAGGATGATTCAGGGCTTTACAATCACTTTTTTGTCAACTTGTCAATTTGGACAAGTGAGTTATTATTTTAACTCTATAACTGGCTCAAATGTAATCTTTGTTATTGTTTTTAAATGCATTCTGGGAGAAAATACACAATTTCCTTATATCGATTAACTAATAAGTCGTCAAAATTTAACCTTGAATTCAAATAAAATGATGGAGTTGGACCCTAGTGTGTATCTGTCTTGGTGAAATAGGGCCCAGGTGGCTCAATGAGTTAGGTAGTTGTAGGGCCCAGGTGGCTCAATGAGTTAGGTAGTTGGATTACCTAACAACTCATACAAGCCTACAAGCCTACATTGTGTATCATCAATACAGCGTGGGTTCCCACCCGGCTTTGTAAATTACAAAAAAGAGTACACTTGACTAGCAGCTGCAAGTGATAAAATTAACCAGTTGCTGGCTCCTTCCACCACTAAAACTGGTCGCCATGAGATAGCTGAAAGTGGCATTAAACACCAAAAATCACAATCATAAATCTTGATGAAATATGGAATATACACTATTTACAGCAAACATAAACACCTGTTTTCCCCCTTATGGCCTCTTGTTTGGAAACAGGTCGAGTTAAAAATATGTCAAATCAACACCACGCTTCATTTTGAGTCAGGGATCTTTGTGTAAAAAATTCAGAAGAATTGGTCAACTAGAATAAAAGTCAACTCGCAATAAAACCATTGTGTTTATAGACAGACAATGATTGACCCATAACATAAGAGGACAAATATTTTTTTTAATAAAAATTGCTCAGCATTTAACAATATTTATTTACCTATGCCAAGAGAGAGAACTAAATTTTATTCTCTTAATTAGTGTACTGAAGACCTTCAAACTTTAACTTTCTTTATCTACCGGTAACTATTATTTTATCTGGAAATAAAAGAAGAAATTAATGCATTACAAAAGAATACCTGTACAAAATGAATTATAATGAGGACACAATAATCTATGTCAGGGCTCGCCTCCATGGTTTCAATGAAATTGCCCAAAGGCCAAGTTTTAGTCACCCTGTCAGTTTTTGGAAGTTAGCATTATTTCACCAATAACCCATATTCATGTAGACTAAAGAGCTCCCATGTGCCTGAAATTAGGAGACAACTGTATTGTATTTGAAAATTTCACGGCATCAATTGGAGATTTGATGGTCGCAAATTGAGTTTACTGGCGACGCATTAAATTCTTGTAAGGTAATTGAGCAGCACATTTGTTTTGTGAAGTATAGAGGGACATGTCGTAGTTAAAATTTCTGCAAACTCTCTTTGGAAGTCTCCCATATTTTAACACGCTTCGCCTTGAGTCAACTAAAAGAGATGTAATGTCACCATGTTTTTTCCAAGTGTAATGAGCCCTGCTATGTGGATGAGGTATCAAACGGATCCTATAATACAACACTGTAGCTTAAAGCATTTGAAAAAATTTCCGTTTTAAAATAATTGTCTGTTTTACATGTTTTAACATCTACATGTAATGCATGGAAATTTATTGTTGTATCTTATTTCTGATAAGGCCTAATTTAAAAAATTGTTTGTTTGCCATTCTCTGACTCAGATTTTTTTGTGTGGGTAGGTAGGCATATTATTTTATTTTTCTGAACCAGACATACATTTTTTGTATGTTTAAAATATTAAGCATACAGTATGAATATACATGTACTGAGCATGCATGAAGCTAAATAGACATCCATGCATGTTTCTGTTTTAGATTTAGATACATGAACCAGGGGATGTCATAAGGAAAGGGGATGGAATCAGCAAATAATTATGCTAGAAAATGGCCAATTTTACTATTCGATGTATCTCGGGATTTTATAATAAGTAAGGAAATTCTCGTCTAGTTTGCATATATCTAGAAACTCTTCATTGGATAATTTTTTGACGTATTTAAAGTGTGTATGCAAATTTAGAATCGACCGAGATAAGTGGGAAAATACCGAAGTATAATTGTAATATACGGAAAATACTGAAGGAAATTCAGCAATATATATTTATAGCAAAGTGGGCGTTGATTATATAAATAAATCCAAAAGTTCTTCAAGGTAGGTATATTTAATTTAAATAATTGCAACTATAATATTCATATAAATATGAACATAAAAAAAATTATTATTTAATATTGATAACAATTTCAAAATATAACAATTAAATGCAAAAAGTTGAATTAACAATAATTATTGGGGAAAATGCTCTTTAAGGAATTTGAATAAAGGGAGATAATCATAGTACTGTATAGTATTATAATTACATTACTTCCGTTTTTCATTGAAATGTTACAATATGATTGGTTATGAAGTGGTCATATGATTATAAAAGAGATGTTTCACATCCCAATGAAACTCAAATCCGAACTTGCACGTGCCTCCGTTGACGACGTCAGATGTAAACAATCAATGACGTAGTAATTTCCAACAGCAAATAATCTAGCACAAATAAAATTCACAACGAAAAATTCAACTATATTAAATTTTGGTGTGATTTAAATATAATTATAAGAATTGAATGCATCATCTTTTGAAGCTTCATTGGGGTATGAAAGTGTTGATCGAACTACATTTTCAACATGAAGCAGTACTGCGCTTCATTGAAAATGTACTTCGGTCAATGCTTTCATACCCCAATGAAACTTCAAAAGAATGCATTCAATTCTTAAATAAAATTACTACTGAAAAATTTTTTGAGTAAAAAAAAAATTGAACCAATAGTGATTAACACAGTTTGTCTATAAACTAGTAATAAGTATCCTTATATTTAAAAAAAAAATGAAATAAATATTTTACAAAACTGTCTGTACTCCCGTAGGAGTGGGAAGCCCATCTAAATAGATCCTGTTTTTAATAACAATTTATATATTCATAAAATAAAATAATCTAAAATGCATATGTACCGGTATGCTAAATAAAATTTGGATTAAGTGTTAACTATGTTAACTATGAACCTTGCACTTTTTGGGCTATATTGCATGTGTTATCGACAACTAAAATGTGCAGTCCAAAGTCACTGCATAATCTTCAACATGACGAAGGAGGCAATTACATGGCAGAAACAGAGACACGAACTATGGAAAGACTACGAGAATTCCTAATATACCGGAAACCGGAACTTTACTAAAACACGGAACGGGTCGGAACGAAAATTTCAGAAATAATAAAAAATATATTTTGAAAACGGCAATAAAATCTTTTGAGTTGCGCAGATTTTTTGGGGTCGGTCGGCTGACGGCAAACAATCAATATTTTAATATAGGCTTTATCTACAAATTTTATCACAGATTTTTGGCAGGGGTCGTCGTGGTCATAATGGTAGTTGAGTTTCTAACTACCTACATGTTTGTATGCAATCAGTGCCTATCAGTATTGTAACAAATTATTACATCCTACCTATGATAATATCTGGGGGATAAAATTTGTGTACAATTTTTATCCTTCTGGGATAAAATATCTAAGAAATGTTATCCATTGTGTAAAAATAATATCCTTTCCATAGGATATTATTTCTTAAAAACTTAGGATAACATTTCTCTGATATAATATCCCATATGGATAATAGTTGTACACAAATTTTATCCCTTGGATAATATAAATGGTATTAAGTAGAAAAGGAATTTTATTCCAGAATACAATGTACTTTAATTTGTGTAAACAAGAGACATAATAAAAGTCTAAGAGATCAATATATATTTATAACATTAACATTTTTACAAAAGAAATTCAATTAATTTAATTGAAATATTCGTATATATTAGACTGGCATCTTTTCTTTTCCGTGCATCTTCACAAATAAGATTTCTTTAATTATCAAAAGACATATTGAATAAAACGTTTAAGTAACTTAGAATATTAAGGATATAATATAAATGATATAATGTCCCATAGCAGAGCTCCAGATAAGGTTTCTTAAATTGGGTTTTTAACTCACCTGTTTAGCATTTCCATTGGGTGATCTATTTATTAAATGCTTTACTTCAAATTTTTCACTCACCAGAATAAGATTCAATTGGGTTTTTTACCCACCATGAATAAATTGAATTGAGTCTTTTACTCTCTGTACATGACATGCATTGTTTTTTTGTTGCAGGTATATCAGGCATTGAAAAGGTACAAAATGTATACATCCAGTTTTATTCTCCTGATGTACATTATACTGTATTCTTTAAATAGTTACTGCAGAAAACTTGAAGTTGGGGGTACCCTCATGTCCCCACACACTACTGATTTTAATACCTTTGGAAGCAGCTGATATGCATTCTGTGCATTGCAAATATGGAATACCATTTTTCTCTACATTTGTACTTTACATAGCCATGGAAATTTTTCTTTCCAAGTGACAAAAGTTTTGTCTGTGACTGAATGTTTCCGTTTCGTTGAATTATTGTCAGTCTTTACTGCCCCTTTCAAAATATCATCAATGATTTCTGTTGCAACAATTTTACTATGATTTACAACATTTTCAATCAGCGTATCTAAGTGTCAAAAGTACGCTTGGACAAAACTGCCAGATGTCTGTCCGTATGAGGGCAAAAAAAAAAGCTGGGATAAAACTGCAATATTTTTGTCAGTATAGAGACAGAAAAAAAACCAACCAAAGAACAAAGTTAAACAATATTTTAGACACTATAGAATCAGAATCGACTACAAGATTTAAGAATCGATCATCGGATCGTATGATGACGTCCGACTGATTAGTCGATGTTTCCGATGATCGGTGCACCACTAACAGCTACAAAATTAATTTCAAGGCAAACAAGATTAAATTCTAGCATGGAAACGGAATTCATTTCGTTGTTAAAATTTGCCTCCGAATTCTGCGGAACACCTTAAGTGGAGTGAATATTTGGAACTCCTCACACCCTTAGATAGAAGTAACGGATCCCATCAGAACTATATATCGGCAAACCTCAGGAGATTTGTAGTCTTATGAGTGTTGACGAGTGAAAGAGAAAGTAAAATGTCACACAACAGAAATCATACGATATGCTTTAATTACGCAACTACATAAAAATTAATGAGTGAAGTAAGCACTCATTAAACGAAGAATTGGGTTATATCTGGATGGAATTGGGTTCAACAACGCAAAAGAAATAGAAAAATTGGGTTTTTGTTAATCTTATTTGCATAATCATGCAAAAACGCAGCTTATCTGGAGCTCTGCCATAGGATATTCTTTCATTTATTTTATGTCCTAGGATATAATCGTTATTCATTTTATCCCTTTAAGATAATAAATCATTTAAATATTTTATCCACAAAGGGCAAATTAGCTAAAATATTATCTTTCATTAATTTTATATCCTAGGATATAATCATTGTTATTCATTTATCCCTTTAGGATAATAAATCATTTAAAGATTTTATCCACAAAGTACAAATTAGCTATAATATTTTATCCATCACATACATGTAGGATAAAATATTGATGACTAGGATGTTTTTTCCTTATTCTTTTTATCCATTTAAAGCCATGAAAATATCCTTCAGGATATTTTTTCTCTAAAATTAAATCCCCTAGGACATTTTATATTAGGGACGATATTTATGATTACACCACTAATGTTGTGAGTTCAGCATTATGTGATAAAGTTTGTCAGTGACTTGCGGCAGGGTAGTGGTTTTCTGTAGATACTCTGATTTCCTTCACCAATAAATCTGACTGTAGATCGATATGTAGCCGACATATTCTTTGGAAATGTTCCATTGCCTATCATCTTTTAAAATCTGGATTTACAAATAATCTGCACATTACAGATAATATTTGTTGTGAAGAATACTACATTTGGTATATTTAATGAGGAGGAGGGATCAGCATTACATTTTATTCTCCAAAATTCTTTTCAATGGAAAATTTGAATTTTATTTTAACAATATAAAATAAAGCTGTCATGAATACAATTTGACAAAAATCAAAATAGAGATCTTAGTTAGTGTCAACGAGGACAATTGATTAATTTAATTATTATATATACAAATGTAACTATCAAATAATTTTATTTGCATTGAAGTCTATGTAGAACCCCGAGGATTATTCTAGGCATCACCTCCAATTATTGACATTATAGATCCTGGACTTTTATGGATTATTATTAATATTTTATGCTGCACTTGTAAATACTTCACGTCATGGTTTTATTGGATATGGGATGTTCTACATGCCAAATGGCATGGTTAAGAAGGATGTGAAGATACAATATGGCTTCATATCTGGCCGTTCAACTTCACTACAATTACTGGAAGTATTGGATAAATGGACTGAAGCTTTAGACAATGGCCATTATGTAGACTGCATATATATGGACTTCCAGAAGGCTTTTGACAAGGTGCCACACAAGACTATTAGAGAAAATAAAAAGTTATGGTATAGTAGGTACAACACTAAACTGGATAGAAGACTTCCTAAAAAATAGAACACAAAAGGTCATGGTAAATGGGGCGAGTTCAGAATGGGAAAATGTAACATCGGGCATACCGCAAGGTTCAGTACTAGGCCCAATTCTCTTTGTTATATATATAAATGATCTACCAGACACTGTTGAATCAGACTCATACTTCTTTGCTGATGATACCAAAATATTCAGAATAATCAAGGGCGAAGATGACAAGGAAATATTACAAGATGATCTCACCAAACTAGAAGAATGGAGTGATAAGTGGTTTCTCAAATTTCATCCTGAGAAATGTAAGCACATGAAGATTAGCAAAAGTAAATACGAAAAACCAATACATATAAATTACTTGGACAAGATATTGAACAGTAAACCAAGAAAAAGATATAGGGGTCATAATTGACTCTGAGCTTACATTTGAAAACCACCTATGTGAGAAAGTCAAAAAAGCTACTTCCATATTTGCAGCAATGAGGAGAACTTTCAAGTATTTAGATACAAAGTCATTTTTGGTTATATACAAAACTCTAGTCAGAACTCATTTAGACTATGCCAGCTCTGTCTGGGCACCATACAAAATCAAGTACATAGAAAAGATAGAAAGTGTCCAAAAACCAGTAACTAAACAATTCCCTGGAATGAAAAACTTGTCATATCCCGAAAGATTAAAAAAATTAGGGTTACCTACATTAGCTCACAGACGAATAAGAGGGGATAGGATTGAAGTATACAAAATTATTAAGGGATGCTACGACAGAGAGGCTAGTTCATTCTTGAAATTGATGAATGAAACTGGATTAAGATTCAGCTCTAGAATTAACTCGAACAAGATAGTTCATCAACATGTAAAATCAAACAAGAGAAAGTATGCATTCACATTAAGGGTATCAAGAATATGGAACAAACTACCAGATACAGTAGTAAACGCCCCGACACTAAATACATTTAAGAATAGGCTGGATAGATATTGGAAAAATCAAGACCTATTTTTCAATAATTACAAATCAGACATTCAATGGGACTGTCACGTGACCAACGAATGTTTGGAAGTAGAAAGTGAAGAGTCTGGCGAAGAGGACCTGTATGTTCTGAGCTGGAAAATCACCATAAGTAACCATAAGTAAGTACAGAGGAAATGATGACACTTCAGATTATAGACAACTGATAGTACAATTATCCTGTTTCGTTTCTATTCATCACTTTATTCCACATGGCTATAACTCTCGTACTGAATACATATATGTATGGATAATCATTCAATCTCATCAAACTTCTCGACCTAAATAAAAAAGATGACTTCCGAATGTAACTTTTCTCCCGAGCAGTTTGAAAATCGTTTTTATTTTTAACCTTTAATATTAATTATAACCAAAAACTTGGATATATCGGAATTTCATTTGGGTGAAAAGTTATCTTGGGTGTAACTGCACGGCCAAATTAAAAAAAATAAAACTTCATGATAGCAGGGGATTACCGCAGGCGGGAACATAAATAGGAAATTTTATCAACGACGAATTTCTCATTATCCTACAATATTTCAGCTGGCATGGAAAAGTTTGAAATAAAGGAAGCGTCGACAATATACTTTCAGAACAATTTTTAGGAAAATTAATGGAATGTATTAAATGCAGCTTGAATTACAACCTCTTCGTCGTTAAATATCAAATATCGTCGACATGCAAATGGCGTTGCCAGTACTTCACTTCCGTTTCCCTTGTAAGTTGTAGGCCTAAGTGGCGCCTATTTAGGAGCACTCAATTTCTTGAGAGATTTATATAATTTCAGTTTTTAACTATTCTATCATAATAGGCAGTCATCATTTTATACTCTCATTATGGGAGCAACGATATAATTCAGTACAAGAAACAACAACCCATTATAATATCAAATTATATCCACCAGGACAAACTATTATATAAATACAGTTTTTTCCCACATGCAGTAGTTCTCTGGAACTCACTACCTTATACAGTTGTTAATGCTGGGTCCCTGGATCAGTTTAAACAACTGATCCAAAGTCAGAACATCTAAACGGTGCCGATTTGTCCTGATACAGATTTGTCTTGATACTGAACTTTCTTGAGGCCGAACTGTCTTTTTCAAAGGGTGTCGAAATGTCTTGGTGCCGATCTGTCTTGATACCTCGACAGATTGGGGCTAAACACTTAAAGAGGCATTAGCTACGATTTTGACCAAAGAAATTATATGTTTTGGAAATTGGTAAATAGTTATTATTTGGACATTTTTTTTTGCCATACAGTGTGGCAAAATAAAATATCGTTCCAAATAATAAAAAGGAAATATATAATGACAAATATAAACCCACAAGAGACAGATTATTCGGTCTAGGTTATTGCTTAACATTCAGCGAGCAGCATTTCAATTATATCAAGGAGGAGAACAAGTTCAATAACATATTTAAACTATAAAGAAATGAAGGGATGATGTGGGGATGAGTAAACCGGCTCAACCACTTTTGACTGCCATTGAAATAGTATGCAGAGTTTAGTCTTTTGTAGCCATTATAATGCGCCTACTCTTTTTTGAAATCTACATTAGAGGTCTTTAACGTTCAGGTCGTGAATCTCTCCAAACACGTTACATACTATGATCCATGGTAGAAAATAAAATTGGATGTCATATTGGATCCATTTTTTGTGGAGTACCAACTGTAGCTGATGATGTAACACTAATAGCAAATGACCCACATGACCTTCAAACTATGTTAAACATACAGATGGATCATGCTAACAAACACAGATACATTATTAGTGACCAAAAATCCTGTGTGTTGAAGATCAGGGATAAAACACATTGTACATGGACTATGAATGACAAAAATCTAAATATGCCAGCAAACGCAACTCACTTGGGAATCAGAAGAGACACCTCCTCAAAATTTGGAGTAAAACTGGTTGTACCAGACAGAATACAAACTGCACGCAAAACAGTATTCCCACTGATGGGGGTAGGTTTGCATGGGATGAATGGAATAAATCCAATGGTCTCAATACACATCATCAAATGCTTTGTACTTCCCAGACTACTGTATGGACTGGATGTGATAAGACTTACTAAAACTGACATTAAAAATCTTTCAACATATTTTGTACAATTACTAAAACAAATTCAACATCTTCCTGTCCGTACATCAACAGCAGCAGTACTAATTCTAGCTGGACAAATACCAATAGAAGCTGAACTCCACAAACGAATGCTCTCCTTATTCAGAAATATTGCTGAAAATAAAGGATCTATGGAATATAATATTGCTTTCAGACAACTTGCAATAAAACCTGAGGACTCAAACAGCTGGTTTATACAAATAGTGAAAGAAACAGAAATGTATAATTTACCGTCACCTAGAGACATCCTCAACCCTGTACCTAATAAGGCAATTTGGAAAAGAACTATATATACAGCAATTAATGAATACTGGAAAGATCAATTAGTGAAAGATGCTACAACAAAATCTACACTAAAACTGTTCAACTTTGAGGAATTTGAAATAGGTAAAATACATAACATTTGGAAAAGTTGTGGTTCAGATTTATATGCAGTTAAAAGAGCATGTGTTAAATCTAAAATAGTTTGCGGAACATACACACTTCAAGCTGATCGAGCTAGATTTAATGGACAAAAAACTACCTCCAGGTGCCCTCTTTGCTTCAAAGAACCTGAAGATACAAAACACTTCTTATTAAAGTGCATCATACTAAATGATACACGATCAAAATTCATCAAGAAACTGAGGGACCTGTTAGAATTGAAATTTTTGAAACCTCTCGTATTTGAACTATTTGAAGGTGATGATAATCTTCTGCAGTTAATTGTTGACTGCACTAAGTTCCATTTTCTGAATGAATTATATACCGATATTGAAAGATTAACCAGTAGTATGTGCTTTGCACTACACCTGCAAAGGTCAAATTTAATTGGGTAGATGTTTAAATGAAGTCATGATCTTATGTTAGTTACAGAGGAACATTATTGTGTTGAACATTGGTGACATGAGAGTGATGGAGGTGTATGTATATGTATATAATCCTTACTTATCGATGATTTTATATTTTACCATAACTATGGGCATCAATAGATGTATTTTAGATTTTACCACAAAATGTGCACAGATGATATGTCTTTTAGATTTTACCACAATTATGCGTCTTAGTTTTTACCACATTTTTGAGTTTTATATTTTACCACAATTATGTGAATCGATGGATGTGTTTTAGATTTTAACACAATTATGTGCAACGATGGAGGTATCCTAGATTTTATCACTTTTTAAATTTAGCCGTGAATTTTACCAAATCTATGTGTCTGATTTTACCACACCTATGTGCCTTAGATTTTAACATAATTGTGTGCATCAATGGATGTGTCTCAGATTTTATTACTATTATATGCATCGATGGATGTTTATTATTCAAAGTGCGTGTGTTATGACATACTCTTTTAAAAAATGTTCCACATCCCGTATAAAGTATATAATATAGTGTGATAAAAAAAAAAAAAAAATCATAAGAAATATAAACTACGCTTCGATAATGGATGAAGATCCTTTGATGAAGTGGTTCTCCTGACAAAGGCGGCAACATACAGAGAAGGTAACAGGTAACAGGTAACAGGTGGGGCAATTCCGCATCCTGAGAGGCTGAGACACCCTTAGCTTCCACCTTTCGAGAGGGTTTCACATATCCGGCTTCCAGGATGTGTTGAGCAGTTCTGTGGCTTTAAGCACTGAGACATTTGTTTAATTGAAGTGCCTTACCAAGCCAGAGTAGTGAGTAGTCATGTATATATGTGTGTGGGTATCAAGCCAGAGGAGTGAGTAGTCATGTATATATGTGTGTGGGTATCAAGCCAGAGGAGTGAGTAGTCATGTATATATGTGTGTGTGGGTATCAAGCCAGAGGAGTGAGTAGTCATGTATATATGTGTGTGGGTATCAAGCCAGAGGAGTGAGTAGTCATGTATATGTGTGTGTGGGTATCAAGCTAGAGGAGTGAGTAGTCATGTATATATGTGTGTGGGTATCAAGCCAGAGGAGTGAGTAGTCATGTATATATGTGTGTGGGTATCAAGCCAGAGGAGTGAGTAGTCATGTATATATGTGTGTGACCCTGTACCAAGCCAGAGGAGTGAGTAGTCATGTATATATGTGTGTGACCCTGTTCCAAACCAGATGAGTAAGTAGTCACGTGTATATGTGTGTGACCCTGTACCAAGCCAGAGGAGTGAGTAGTCATGTATATATGTGTGTGGGTATCAAGCCAGAGGAGTGAGTAGTCATGTATATATGTGTGTGGGTATCAAGCCAGAGGAGTGAATAGTCATGTATTTATATATATGTGTGGGTATCAAGCCAGAGGAGTGAGTAGTCATGTATATATGTGTGTGGTATCAAGCCAGATGAGTGAGTAGTCGTGTATATATGTGTGTGGGTATCAAGCCAGAGGAGTGAGTAGTCATGTATATATGTGTGTGACCCTGTACCAAGCCAGAGGAGTGAGTAGTCATGTATATATGTGTGTGATCCTGTACCAAACCAGAGGAGTGAGTAGTCATGTATATATGTGTGTGGGTATCAAGCCAGAGGAGTGAGTAGTCATGTATATATGTGTGTGGGTATCAAGCCAGAGGAGTGAGTAGTCATGTATATATGTGTGTGGGTATCAAGCCAGAGGAGTGAGTAGTCATGTATATATGTGTGTGTGGGTATTGAGCCAGAGGAGTGAGTAGTCATGTATATATGTGTATGTGGGTATCGAGCCAGAGGAGTGAGTAGTCATGTATATATGTGTGTGTGGGTATCGAGCCAGAGGAGTGAGTAGTTATGTATATATGTGTGTGTGGGTATCGAGCCAGAGGAGTGAGTAGTCATGTATATATGTGTGTGTGGGTATCGAGCCAGAGGAGTGAGTAGTCATGTATATATGTGTGTGTGGGTATCGAGCCAGAGGAGTGAGTAGTCATGTATATATATGTGTGTGGGTATCGAGCCAGAGGAGTGAGTAGTCGTGTATATATGTGTGTGGGTATAAAGCCAGAGGAGTGAGTAGTCATGTATATATGTGTGTGTGGGTATCGAGCCAGAGGAGTGAGTAGTCATGTATATATGTGTGTGTGGGTGTCGAGCCAGAGGAGTGAGTAGTCATGTATATATGTGTGTGTGGGTATCGAGCCAGAGGAGTGAGTAGTCATGTATATATGTGTGTGTGGGTATCGAGCCAGAGGAGTGAGTAGTCATGTATATATGTGTGTGTGGGTATCGAGCCAGAGGAGTGAGTAGTCATGTATATATATGTGTGTGGGTATCGAGCCAGAGGAGTGAGTAGTCATGTATATATGTGTGTGTGGGTATCGACCTGTACCAAGCCAGAGGAGTGAGTAGTCATGTATTTGTGTGTGTGGTTATCGACCCTGTACAAAGCCAGAGGAGTGACTAGTCATGTATATGTGTGTGTGGGTATCGACCCTGTACCAAGCCAGAAGAGTGAGTAGTAATGTATATATGTGTGTGTGGGTATCGACCCTGTACCAAGCCAGAGGAGTGACTAGTCATGTATATGTGTGTGTGGGTATCGACCCTGTACCAAGCCAGAAGAGTGAGTAGTAATGTATATATGTGTGTGTGGGTATCGACCCTGTACCAAGCCAGAGGAGTGAGTAGTCATGTATATGTGTGTGTGGGTATCGACCTTGTACCAAGCCAGAGGAGTGAGTAGTCATGTATATGTGTGTGTGGGTATCGACCCTGTACCAAGCCATAGGAGTGAGTAGTCATGTATATGTGTGTGTGGGTATCGACCCTGTACCAAGCTAGAGGAGTGAGTTATCATTTATATATATGTGTGGGTATCAAGCCAGAGGAGTGAGTAGTCATGTATATATGTGTGTGTGGGTATCAAGCCAGAGGAGTGAGTAGCCATGTATATATGTGTGTGTGGGTATCAAGCCAGAGGAGTGAGTAGTCATGTATATATGTGTGTGTGGGTATCCAGCCAGAGGAGTGAGTAGTCAGGTATATATGTGTGTGTGGGTATCAAGCCAGAGGAGTGAGTAGTCATGTATATATCTGTGGGTATCAAGCCAGAGGAGTGTGTAGTCATGTATATATGTGTGTATGGGTATCAAGCCAGAGGAGTGTGTAGTCATGTATATATATGTGTGTGGGTATCAAGCCAGAGGAGTGAGTAGTCATGTATATATGTGTGTGGGTATCAAGCCAGAGAAGTGAGTAGTCATGTATATATGTGTGTGAACCTGTACCAAGCCAGAGGAGTGAGTAGTCATGTATATATGTGTGTGGGTATCAAGCCAGAGGAGTGAGTAGTCATGTATATATGTGTGTGGGTATCAAGCCAGAGGAGTGAGTAGTCGTGTATATATGTGTGTGGGTATCAAGCCAGAGGAGTGAGTAGTCATGTATATATGTGTGTGACCCTGTACCAAGCCAGAGGAGTAAGTAGTCATGTATATATGTGTGTGACCCTGTACCAAAACAGAGGAATGAGTAGTCATGTATATATGTGTGTGGGTATCAAGCCAGAGGAGTGAGTAGTCATGTATATATGTGTGTGGGTAACAAGCCAGAGGAGTGAGTAGTCATGTATATATGTGTGTGGGTATCAAGCCAGAGGAGTGAGTAGTCATGTATATATGTGTGTGGGTATCAAACCAGAGGAGTGAGTAGTCATGTATATATGTGTGTGGATATCAAGCCAGAGGAGTGAGTAGTCATGTATATATGTGTGTGGGTATCAAGCCAGAGGAGTGAGTAGTCATGTATATATGTGTGTGGGTATCAAACCAGAGGAGTGAGTAGTCATGTATATATCTGTGTGGATATCAAACCAGAGGAGTGAGTAGTCATGTATATATGTGTGTGGGTATCAAGCCAGAGGAGTGAGTAGTCATGTATATATATATGTGTGTGGGTATCGAGCCAGAGGAGTGAGTAGTCATGTATATATGTGTGTGTGGGTATCGAGCTAGAGGAGTGAGTAGTCATGTATATATGTGTGTGTGGGTATCGAGCCAGAGGAGTGAGTAGTCATGTATATATGTGTGTGTGGGTATCGAGCCAGAGGAGTGAGTAGTCATGTATATATATATGTGTGTGGGTATCGAGCCAGAGGAGTGAATAGTCATGTATATATGTGTGGGTATCGAGCCAGAGGAGTGAGTAATCATGTATATATGTGTGTGTGGGTATCGAGCCAGAGGAGTGAGTAGTCATGTATATATGTGTGTGGGTATAGTGCCAGAGGAGTGAGTAGTCATGTATATATGTGTGTGTGGGTATCGACCCTGTACCAAGCCAGAGGAGTGGGTAGTCATGTATATGTGTGTGTGGGTATCGACCCTGTACCAAGCCAGAGGAGTGAGTAGTCATGTATATGTGTGTATGGGTATCGACCCTGTACCAAACCAGAGGAGTGAGTAGTCATGTATATATGTGCGTGTGGGTATCGACCCTGTACCAAGCCAGAGGAGTGAGTAGTCATGTATATGTGTGTGTGGGTATCGACCTTGTACCAAGCCAGAGGAGTGAGTAGTCATGTATATGTGTGTGGGTATCGACCCTGTATCAAGCCAGAGGAGTGAGTAGTCATGTATATGTGTGTGTGGGTATCGACCCTGTACCAAGCCAGAGGAGTGAGTAGTCATTTATATATATGTGTGGGTATCAAGCCAGAGGAGTGAGTAGTCATGTATATATGTGTGTGTGGGTATCAAACCAGAGGAGTGAGTAGCCATGTATATATGTGTGTGTGGGTATCAAGCCAGAGGAGTGAGTAGTCATGTATATATGTGTGTGTGGGTATCAAGCCAGAGGAGTGAGTAGTCATGTATATATGTGTGTGTGGGTATCAAGCCAGAGGAGTGAGTAGTCATGTATATATGTGTGGGTATCAAGCCAGAGGAGTGAGTAGTCATGTATATATGTGTGTGTGGGTATCAAGCCAGAGGAGTGAGTAGTCATGTTTATATGTGTGTGGGTATCGAGCCAGAGGAGTGAGTAGTCATGTATATGTGTGTGTGGGTATCAAGCCAGAGGAGTGAGTAGTCATGTATATATGTGTATGACCTGTACCAAGCCAGAGGAGCGATTAGTCATGTATATATGTGTGTGACCCTGTACCAAGCCAGAGGAGCGAGTAGTCATGTATATATGTGTGTGACCCTGTACCAAGCTAGAGGAGTGAGTAGTCATGTATATATGTGTGTGGGTATCAAGCCAGAGGAGTGAGTAGTCATGTATATATGTGTGTGACCCTGTACCAAGCCAGATGAGTGAGTAGTCATGTATATATGTGTGTGGGTATCAAGCCAGAGGAGTGAGTAGTCATGTATATATGTGTGTGAACCTGTACCAAGCCAGAGGAGTGAGTAGTCATGTATATATGTGTGTGGGTATCAAGCCAGAGGAGTGAGTAGTCATGTATATATGTGTGTGGGTATCAAGCCAGAGGAGTGAGTAGTCATGTATATATGTGTGTGGGTATCAAGCCAGAGGAGTGAGTAGTCATGTATATATGTGTGTGGGTATCAAGCCAGAGGAGTGAGTAGTCATGTATATATGTGTGTGGGTATCAAGCCAGAGGAGTGAGTAGTCATGTATATATGTGTGTGGGTATAGTGCCAGAGGAGTGAGTAGTCATGTATATATGTGTGTGTGGGTATCGACCCTGTACCAAGCCAGAGGAGTGGGTAGTCATGTATATGTGTGTGTGGGTATCGACCCTGTACCAAGCCAGAGGAGTGAGTAGTCATGTATATGTGTGTATGGGTATCGACCCTGTACCAAACCAGAGGAGTGAGTAGTCATGTATATATGTGCGTGTGGGTATCGACCCTGTACCAAGCCAGAGGAGTGAGTAGTCATGTATATGTGTGTGTGGGTATCGACCTTGTACCAAGCCAGAGGAGTGAGTAGTCATGTATATGTGTGTGGGTATCGACCCTGTATCAAGCCAGAGGAGTGAGTAGTCATGTATATGTGTGTGTGGGTATCGACCCTGTACCAAGCCAGAGGAGTGAGTAGTCATTTATATATATGTGTGGGTATCAAGCCAGAGGAGTGAGTAGTCATGTATATATGTGTGTGTGGGTATCAAACCAGAGGAGTGAGTAGCCATGTATATATGTGTGTGTGGGTATCAAGCCAGAGGAGTGAGTAGTCATGTATATATGTGTGTGTGGGTATCAAGCCAGAGGAGTGAGTAGTCATGTATATATGTGTGTGTGGGTATCAAGCCAGAGGAGTGAGTAGTCATGTATATATGTGTGGGTATCAAGCCAGAGGAGTGAGTAGTCATGTATATATGTGTGTGTGGGTATCAAGCCAGAGGAGTGAGTAGTCATGTTTATATGTGTGTGGGTATCGAGCCAGAGGAGTGAGTAGTCATGTATATGTGTGTGTGGGTATCAAGCCAGAGGAGTGAGTAGTCATGTATATATGTGTATGACCTGTACCAAGCCAGAGGAGCGATTAGTCATGTATATATGTGTGTGACCCTGTACCAAGCCAGAGGAGCGAGTAGTCATGTATATATGTGTGTGACCCTGTACCAAGCTAGAGGAGTGAGTAGTCATGTATATATGTGTGTGGGTATCAAGCCAGAGGAGTGAGTAGTCATGTATATATGTGTGTGACCCTGTACCAAGCCAGATGAGTGAGTAGTCATGTATATATGTGTGTGGGTATCAAGCCAGAGGAGTGAGTAGTCATGTATATATGTGTGTGAACCTGTACCAAGCCAGAGGAGTGAGTAGTCATGTATATATGTGTGTGGGTATCAAGCCAGAGGAGTGAGTAGTCATGTATATATGTGTGTGGGTATCAAGCCAGAGGAGTGAGTAGTCATGTATATATGTGTGTGGGTATCAAGCCAGAGGAGTGAGTAGTCATGTATATATGTGTGTGGGTATCAAGCCAGAGGAGTGAGTAGTCATGTATATATGTGTGTGGGTATCAAGCCAGAGGAGTGAGTAGTCATGTATATATGTGTGTGGGTATAGTGCCAGAGGAGTGAGTAGTCATGTATATATGTGTGTGTGGGTATCGACCCTGTACCAAGCCAGAGGAGTGGGTAGTCATGTATATGTGTGTGTGGGTATCGACCCTGTACCAAGCCAGAGGAGTGAGTAGTCATGTATATGTGTGTATGGGTATCGACCCTGTACCAAACCAGAGGAGTGAGTAGTCATGTATATATGTGCGTGTGGGTATCGACCCTGTACCAAGCCAGAGGAGTGAGTAGTCATGTATATGTGTGTGTGGGTATCGACCTTGTACCAAGCCAGAGGAGTGGGTAGTCATGTATATGTGTGTGTGGGTATCGACCCTGTACCAAGCCAGAGGAGTGAGTAGTCATGTATATGTGTGTATGGGTATCGACCCTGTACCAAACCAGAGGAGTGAGTAGTCATGTATATATGTGCGTGTGGGTATCGACCCTGTACCAAGCCAGAGGAGTGAGTAGTCATGTATATGTGTGTGTGGGTATCGACCTTGTACCAAGCCAGAGGAGTGAGTAGTCATGTATATGTGTGTGGGTATCGACCCTGTATCAAGCCAGAGGAGTGAGTAGTCATGTATATGTGTGTGTGGGTATCGACCCTGTACCAAGCCAGAGGAGTGAGTAGTCATTTATATATATGTGTGGGTATCAAGCCAGAGGAGTGAGTAGTCATGTATATATGTGTGTGTGGGTATCAAACCAGAGGAGTGAGTAGCCATGTATATATGTGTGTGTGGGTATCAAGCCAGAGGAGTGAGTAGTCATGTATATATGTGTGTGTGGGTATCAAGCCAGAGGAGTGAGTAGTCATGTATATATGTGTGTGTGGGTATCAAGCCAGAGGAGTGAGTAGTCATGTATATATGTGTGGGTATCAAGCCAGAGGAGTGAGTAGTCATGTATATATGTGTGTGTGGGTATCAAGCCAGAGGAGTGAGTAGTCATGTTTATATGTGTGTGGGTATCGAGCCAGAGGAGTGAGTAGTCATGTATATGTGTGTGTGGGTATCAAGCCAGAGGAGTGAGTAGTCATGTATATATGTGTATGACCTGTACCAAGCCAGAGGAGCGATTAGTCATGTATATATGTGTGTGACCCTGTACCAAGCCAGAGGAGCGAGTAGTCATGTATATATGTGTGTGACCCTGTACCAAGCTAGAGGAGTGAGTAGTCATGTATATATGTGTGTGGGTATCAAGCCAGAGGAGTGAGTAGTCATGTATATATGTGTGTGACCCTGTACCAAGCCAGATGAGTGAGTAGTCATGTATATATGTGTGTGGGTATCAAGCCAGAGGAGTGAGTAGTCATGTATATATGTGTGTGAACCTGTACCAAGCCAGAGGAGTGAGTAGTCATGTATATATGTGTGTGGGTATCAAGCCAGAGGAGTGAGTAGTCATGTATATATGTGTGTGGGTATCAAGCCAGAGGAGTGAGTTGTCATGTATATATGTGTGTGGGTATCAAGCCAGAGGAGTGAGTAGTCATGTATATATGTGTGTGGGTATCAAGCCAGAGGAGTGAGTAGTCATGTATATATGTGTGTGGGTATCAAGCCAGAGGAGTGAGTAGTCATGTATATATGTGTGTGGGTATAGTGCCAGAGGAGTGAGTAGTCATGTATATATGTGTGTGTGGGTATCGACCCTGTACCAAGCCAGAGGAGTGGGTAGTCATGTATATGTGTGTGTGGGTATCGACCCTGTACCAAGCCAGAGGAGTGAGTAGTCATGTATATGTGTGTATGGGTATCGACCCTGTACCAAACCAGAGGAGTGAGTAGTCATGTATATATGTGCGTGTGGGTATCGACCCTGTACCAAGCCAGAGGAGTGAGTAGTCATGTATATGTGTGTGTGGGTATCGACCTTGTACCAAGCCAGAGGAGTGAGTAGTCATGTATATGTGTGTGGGTATCGACCCTGTACCAAGCCAGAGGAGTGAGTAGTCATGTATATGTGTGTGTGGGTATCGACCCTGTACCAAGCCAGAGGAGTGAGTAGTCATTTATATATATGTGTGGGTATCAAGCCAGAGGAGTGAGTAGTCATGTATATATGTGTGTGTGGGTATCAAACCAGAGGAGTGAGTAGCCATGTATATATGTGTGTGTGGGTATCAAGCCAGAGGAGTGAGTAGTCATGTATATATGTGTGTGTGGGTATCAAGCCAGAGGAGTGAGTAGTCATGTATATATGTGTGTGTGGGTATCAAGCCAGAGGAGTGAGTAGTCATGTATATATGTGTGGGTATCAAGCCAGAGGAGTGAGTAGTCATGTATATATGTGTGTGTGGGTATCAAGCCAGAGGAGTGAGTAGTCATGTTTATATGTGTGTGGGTATCGAGCCAGAGGAGTGAGTAGTCATGTATATATGTGTATGACCTGTACCAAGCCAGAGGAGCGATTAGTCATGTATATATGTGTGTGACCCTGTACCAAGCTAGAGGAGTGAGTAGTCATGTATATATGTGTGTGGGTATCAAGCCAGAGGAGTGAGTAGTCATGTATATATGTGTATGACCTGTACCAAGCCAGAGGAGCGATTAGTCATGTATATATGTGTGTGACCCTGTACCAAGCCAGAGGAGCGAGTAGTCATGTATATATGTGTGTGACCCTGTACCAAGCTAGAGGAGTGAGTAGTCATGTATATATGTGTGTGGGTATCAAGCCAGAGGAGTGAGTAGTCATGTATATATGTGTGTGACCCTGTACCAAGCCAGATGAGTGAGTAGTCATGTATATATGTGTGTGGGTATCAAGCCAGAGGAGTGAGTAGTCATGTATATATGTGTGTGAACCTGTACCAAGCCAGAGGAGTGAGTAGTCATGTATATATGTGTATGGGTACCAAGCCAGAGGAGTGAGTAGTCATGTATATATGTGTGTGGGTATCAAGCCAGAGGAGTGAGTAGTCATGTATATATGTGTGTGGGTACCAAGCCAGAGGAGTGAGTAGTCATGTATATGTGTGTGTGGGTATCAAGCCAGAGGAGTGAGTAGTCATGTATATATGTGTGTGGGAACCAAGCCAGAGGAGTGAGTAGTCATGTATATATGTGTGTGGGTACCAAGCCAGAGGAGTGAGTAGTCATGTATATATGTGTGTGGGTACCAAGCCAGAGGAGTGAGTAGTCATGTATATGTGTGTGTGGGTACCAAGCCAGAGGAGTGAGTAGTCATGTATATATGTGTATGGGTACCAAGCCAGAGGAGTGAGTAGTCATGTATATATGTGTGTGGGTACCAAGCCAGAGGAGTGAGTAGTCATGTATATGTGTGTGTGGGTACCAAGCCAGAGGAGTGAGTAGTCATGTATATGTGTGTGTGGGTACCAAGCCAGAGGAGTGAGTAGTCATGTATATATGTGTGTGGGTACCAAGCCAGAGGAGTGAGTAGTCATGTATATATGTGTGTGGGTACCAAGCCAGAGGAGTGAGTAGTCATGTATATATGTGTGTGGGTACCAAGCCAGAGGAGTGAGTAGTCATGTATATATGTGTGTGGGTACCAAGCCAGAGGAGTGAGTAGTCATGTATATGTGTGTGTGGGTACCAAGCTAGAGGAGTGAGTAGTCATGTATATATGTGTGTGGGTACCAAGCCAGAGGAGTGAGTAGTCATGTATATATGTGTGTGGGTACCAAGCCAGAGGAGTGAGTAGTCATGTATATGTGTGTGTGGGTACCAAGTCAGAGGAGTGAGTAGTCATGTATATGTGTGTGTGGGTACCAAGCCAGAGGAGTGAGTAGTCATGTATATATGTGTGTGGGTACCAAGCCAGAGGAGTGAGTAGTCATGTATATATGTGTGTGGGTACCAAGCCAGAGGAGTGAGTAGTCATGTATATATGTGTGTGGGTACCAAGCCAGAGGAGTGAGTAGTCATGTATATATGTGTGTGGGTACCAAGCCAGAGGAGTGAGTAGTCATGTATATATGTGTGTGGGTACCAAGCCAGAGGAGTGAGTAGTCATGTATATATGTGTGTGGGTACCAAGCCAGAGGAGTGAGTAGTCATGTATATATGTGTGTGGGTACCAAGCCAGAGGAGTGAGTAGTCATGTATATGTGTGTGTGGGTACCAAGCCAGAGGAGTGAGTAGTCATGTATATGTGTGTGTGGGTACCAAGCCAGAGGAGTGAGTAGTCATGTATATATGTGTGTGGGTACCAAGCCAGAGGAGTGAGTAGTCATGTATATATGTGTGTGGGTACCAAGCCAGAGGAGTGAGTAGTCATGTATATATGTGTGTGGGTACCAAGCCAGAGGAGTGAGTAGTCATGTATATATGTGTGTGGGTACCAAGCCAGAGGAGTGAGTAGTCATGTATATATGTGTGTGGGTACCAAGCCAGAGGAGTGAGTAGTCATGTATATATGTGTGTGGGTACCAAGCCAGAGGAGTGAGTAGTCATGTATATATGTGTGTGTGGGTATCGACTTTGGCTCTGTTTCTATATAGTTTTTTCAGATTAGAATTTGAAACTGATCTGACGATGTTGCATTATTTGTTTTTCATTTCTTCTGACCGTTTTGGAAATAGTTCCTCGATTTGATACTTTTCATGAATATTGTTATAGGTAGTGTTAAGCGTTGAGATAACGCAGATTTATGGTATCGTCCAATAAAAAATAAAATGGAACCGCCATATGATATAGCTGAAATATTGTTAAAAGTGGCGTAACACCATAACCCACCCCTCCAATACAATGGGATCGTATGCGTCGATATAGGAGTATACTAACGAGTCTTTCACCGTGACCATGTCAGTCAGTCAGTTAGATTACAACTCATTCAGTCAGTCAGTTAGATTACAACTCATTCAGTCAGTCAGTTAGATTACAACTCATTCAGTCAGTCTACAGAGAGGCGTTCTTAGATACATGTGAACTGGCTGAGAAGACACATATAGATCATGGTAATACATTTCTCTGACGTCACACTATTGTTCGAACAGTGGATTATTTTTAAGAATTTACAGTTTATTTTTTTGTTCTTGAGTATATGAACTTTAACCTTTTACTGTTTTAGGCTTAAAATCGCGATATACATATTTTGGGATTTTCTGGTATGGAACCACTGCTGTGATTTTTGACTTTCAAAACTTCCATCTAACCACTCAGTTATGGTGACTACACTACAACGGTATAATCTATGATTAGTATATATATGACTCTTGATAGTAAGCTTTGCTTAAAAAAATTATCAAGCAATTGATCAATATTTACAAGACGTGATACAAGTATTTCAGATCTGGCATAATTTATGCTCAGAACTGACGAGTATCACGGCCCCAAGCGCTCTAAATCATATCCAAATGATATGAATAAAAATTGTTTAGAGGAACTTCCGGAAATGACGATGAGGACCTTAGGCAGGATCATGCAAAAAGGTAAGTCGAGTATTTTCTGCAAAATAAACTTTTTTCTAAAAATCAAAGAATGTCATTCGACCCTTTTATAATTTGTCTTTATCTACTGAAAGTTTGCTGGTTGTCTTTTACGTTAATTCGTCGGTAGAACTTTTCTCCCGCAAACTTCCATTGGGTTCTGAGATTTTTTATTTAATCAACGATAGATTTCTCATATAAAACCACGATTTCCTGTCATTTCTTTGACTGGATCGACTGAAAATCACCCCTAGTTTTTATCACGCCCCTCCACAATAAACAGAATTGCTCCTTTCCTGAAAAAAACATTATTGACATGATATGATTTAGATGTACTAACTGTGACTTGGAGGAACTTGATGTGCCTTGGAGGAACTCAAAATGTCTGTAATGATATCACTTTCTGCATATGCTAGTAATATAATGAGTTCCTCCAAGGCACATCAACGACAGCTCATGCCAGTGCAGTACATGCAGATGACCTTTTATATCTATGTAGCATCTTCCTGGAACGGCAGCTCATGCCACTGCAGTGCATGCAGATGACCTTTTATATATATGTAGCATCTTCCTGGAACGGCAGCTCATGCCAGTGCAGTACATGCAGATGACCTTTCATATCTATGTAGCATCTTCCTGGAACGGCAACTCATGCCAGTGCAGTACATGCAGATGACCCTTTATATCTATGTAGCATCTTCCTGGAACGGCAGCTCATGCCAGTGCAGTACATGCAGATGACCTGTTATATATATGTAGCATCTTCCTGGAACGGCAGCTCATGCCAGTGCAGTGCATGTAGATGACCTGTTATATCTATGTAGCATCTTCTTGGAACGGCAGCTCATGCCAGTGCAGTGCATGCAGATGACCATTTATATCTATGTAGCATCTTCCTGGAACGGCAGCTCATGCCAGTGCAGTACATGCAGATGACCTATTATATCCATGTAGCATCTTCCTGGAACGGCAGCTCATGCCAGTGCAGTACATGCAGATGACCTGTTATATCTATGTAGCATCTTCCTGGAACGGCAGCTCATGCCAGTGCAGTACATGCAGATGACCTTTTATATCTATGTAGCATCTTCCTGGAACGGCAGCTCATGCCAATGCAGTACATGCAGATGACCTGTTATATCCATGTAGCATCTTCCTGGAACGGCAGCTCATGCCAGTGCAGAACATGCAGATGACCTGTTATATCTATGTAGCATCTTCCTGGAACGGCAGCTCATGCCAGTGCAGTACATGCAGATGACCTTTTATATCTATGTAGCATCTTCCTGGAACGGCAGCTCATACCAGTGCAGTACATGCAGATGACCTGTTATATCTATGTAGCATCTTCTTGGAACGGCAGCTCATGCCAGTGCAGTACATGCAGATGACCTTTTATATGTATGTAGCATTTTCCTGGAACGGCAGCTCATGCCAGTGCAGTACATGCAGATGACCTGTTATATCCATGTAGCATCTTCCTGGAACGACAGCTCATGCCAGTGCAGTACATGCAGATGACCTGTTATATCTATGTAACATCTTCCTGGAACGACAGCTCATGCCAGTGCAGTGCATGCAGATGACCTGTTATATCTATGTAACATCTTCCTGGAACGGAAGTTCATGCCAGTGCAGTACATGCAGATGACCTGTTATATCTATGTAGCATCTTCCTGGAACGGCAGATCATGCCAGTGCAGTGCATGCAGATGACCTTTTATATCTATGTAGCATCTTCCTGGAACGGCAGCTCATGTCAGTGCAGTGCATGCAGATGACCTGTTATATCCAAATTTTCATGCTTTTTTATATTTATATTTTTTGTTTGCTTAAATGCACGAACCTCTTATTTTTAGTTTGCTTTTGTTATATATAAATATATGCTATGTATAGACTTTAAATAAAACTTTGAATTAAATTGAATTAATATTGAAAGTCCAGGATTAATTCATAACATTTCCAGAATTCCTCATTTTTTTAATCCAATTGGTATATAGATACTTAAAGATAATAAATGACGAGCAATTTTTTCTGAATATTTTTTTGTCCAAATTGTCAATGTTGAATTATGATGTTCGAAAGTTTCACCTTGATGGGGGACTTTGAGTATGACAACATTCTGACACCAGAGTTGATAAAAACATTTGTAAATGGTGTGGATAATTTCTCTAGTCACAGTAAAACCTCGGTTGCGGGTATTGAGCTTGATATAAAGGATGCCACATATACATATATAGGTCTGCTTCATACCTTGACCTAGACCACGAAATTGACAGTGAGGGGCAGTTAAGAAGGAAACTTTACGACAAAAGAGATTATTTAAATTTTCCCATTGTGAAATTGCCATTAATATGTAGCAACATCCAGCAGCACTTGCATATGGAGTATATATCTCTCAGTTGATACGATATTCCACAGCTTGTGCTTCCTATCAGGATTTCCTTGATAGAGCTTTGCTGCTAACAAGGAAGCTACTGAACCAAGGGTTCCTCTTGGTCAAGTTGAAGTCATCTCTTCGAAAGTTTTACGGTCGCCACCATGCCTTGGTTGACCGTTATGGAATATCTGTGTCACAAATGACCACGGATATTTTCCACTTGTCTTAAGCACTTCCCAGTCCTTTCCTCGTATGTGACTTATCACCGGATTTGTAACTAGATTAACACGACGGCTGCCACTAGTGGAGCAGGAACTGCTTACCCTTTCGCAGCACCTGAGTTCACCCCTCATTTTTAGTGGGGTTCGTGTTACTCAATCCAGTTTTATATGTATGTTTTGTAGATCGTTGTTTGTCCTTTTGCACTTTTTTTTGGGGCCATTGTGTTGTCTGTTCTTCTTCGATATATGGATTCTGACTACCCCTTTGGTTTCTCCAAACCTTTCTTAGCCACAAACCAGAGCAGCACTTCTTATTTCGAACAAAACTTCAGCCAGTTAACTATAAATGGTCTCCACTAAGAGCGCATCACATTCGAACAAAACTGTATTCCGTACCACTTTCAAAGTTACATTCTCTATACAACTTCAAACTTCAACTAACGATCCTTGTTCTATTTTTTACAAAATGACTGCTATATACTGGATATTATAGTCAACACATGCTTTTCAAGCCGGCGACGAGAAGTGGGAATAAAAAGGAAAATATAACCGTTCTCCAACTACTCTTTGCTAAATAAACAAGAATACCGAAGTGGTATAGTAATCAAAAATTGACAATCCAGAGAAACTGGCAACATAGGGGGTACACAAGATGAAGAAAAACAAAACGACAATCCAGAGAAACTGGCAACATAGGAGGTACACAAGATGAAGACAAACAAAACGACAATCCAGAGAAACTGGCAACATAGGGGGTACACAAGATGAAGAAAAACAAAACGACAATCCAGAGGCAACATAGGGGGTACACAAGATGAAGAAAAACAAAACGACAATCCAGAGAAACTGGCAACATAAGGGGTACACAAGAAGAAGAAAAACAAAACGACAATCCAGAGAAACTGGCAACATAAGGGGTACACAAGATGAAGAAAAACAAAACGACAATCCAGAGAAACTGGCAACATAGAGGGTACACAAGATGATGAAAAACAAAACGACAATCCAGAGGCAACATATGGGGTACACAAGATGAAGAAAAACAAAACGACAATCCAGAGGCAACATAGGGGGTACACAAGATGAAGAAAAACAAAACGACAATCCAGAGAAACTGGCAACATAGGGGGTACACAAGATGAAGAAAAACAAAACGACAATCCACAGAAACTGGCAACATAGGGGTACACAAGATGAAAAAAAAAAAAACGACAATCCAGAGAAACCGGCAACATAGGGGGTACACAAGATGAAGAAAAACAAAACGACAATCCAGAGGCAACATAGAGGGTACACAAGAAGAAGAAAAGCAAAACGACAATCCAGAGGCAACATAGGGGGTACACAAGATGAAGAAAAGCAAAACGACAATCCAGAGAAACTGGCAACATAGGGGGTACACAAGATGAAGAAAAACAAAACGACAATCCAGAGAAACTGGCAACATAGGGGGTACACAAGATGAAGAAAAACAAAACGACAATCCAGAGAAACTGGCAACATAAGGGGTACACAAGATGAAGAAAAACAAAACGACAATCCAGAGAAACTGGCAACATAAGGGGTACACAAGATGAAGAAAAACAAAACGACAATCCAGAGAAACTGGCAACATAGAGGGTACACAAGATGACGAAAAACAAAACGACAATCCAGAGGCAACATAGGGGGTACACAAGATGAAGAAAAACAAAACGACAATCCAGAGAAACTGGCAACATAGGGGGTACACAAGATGAAGAAAAACAAAACGACAATCCAGAGAAACTGGCAACATAGGGGTACACAAGATGAAAAAAAACAAAAGGACAATCCAGAGAAACCGGCAACATAGGGGGTACACAAGATGAAGAAAAACAAAACGACAATCCAGAGGCAACATTAGGGGTACACAAGATGAAGAAAAGCAAAACGACAATCCAGAGAAACTGGCAACATAGGGGGTACACAAGATGAAGAAAAATAAAACGACAATCCAAAGGCAACATAGAGGGTACACAAGATGAAGAAAAACAAAACGACAGTCCAGAGAAACTGGCAACATAGGGGGTACACAAGATGAAGAAAAACAAAACGACAATCCAGAGAAACTGGCAACATAGGGGGTACACATAATGAAGAAAAACAAAACGACAATCCAGAGGCAACATAGAGGGTACACAAGATGAAGAAAAACAAAACGACAGTCCAGAGGCAACATAGGGGGTACACAAGATGAAGAAAAGCAAAACGACAATCCAGAGAAACTGCAACATAGGGGGTACACAAGATGAAGAAAAACAAAACGACAATCCAGAGAAACTGGCAACATAGGGGGTACACAAGATGAAGAAAAACAAAACGACAATCCAGAGAAACTGGCAACATAGGGGTACACAAGATGAAAAAAACCAAAACGACAATCCAGAGAAACCGGCAACATAGAGGGTACACAAGATGAAGAAAAACAAAACGACAATACAGAGAAACTGGCAACATAGGGGGTACACAAGATGAAGAAAAACAAAACGACAATCCAGAGAAACTGGCAACATAGGGGGTACACAAGATGAAGAAAAGCAAAACGACAATCCAGAGGCAACATAGGGGGTACACAAGATGAAGAAAAGCAAAACGACAATCCAGAGAAACTGGCAACATAGGGGGTACACAAGATGAAGAAAAACAAAACGAAAATCCAGAGAAACTGGCAACATAGGGGGTACACAAGATGAAGAAAAACAAAACGACAATCCAGAGGCAACATAGAGGGTACACAAGATGAAGAAAAACAAAACGACAGTCCAGAGGCAACATAGGGGGTACACAAGATGAAGAAAAGCAAAACGACAATCCAGAGAAACTGCAACATAGGGGGTACACAAGATGAAGAAAAACAAAACGACAATCCAGAGAAACAGGTAACATAGGGGGTACACAAGATGAAAAAAACCAAAACGACAATCCAGAGAAACTGGCAAAATAGGGGTACACAAGATGAAAAAAAACAAAACGACAATCGAGAGGCAACATAGGGGGTACACAAGATGAAGACAAACAAAACGACAATCCAGAAGCAGCATAGGGGGTACACAAGATGAAGAAAAACAAAACGACAATCCAGAAGCAGCATAGGGGGTACACAAGATGAAGAAAAACGACAAACTGGCAACCTAGTGGGTACACAAGATGAAGAAAAACAAAACGACAATCCAGAGGAAACATAGGGGGTACACAAGATGAAGAAAAACAAATCGACAATCCAGAGAAACTGGCAACATAGGAGGTACACAAGATGAAGAAAAACAAAACGACAATCCAGAGGCAACATAGGGGGTACACAAGATGAAGAAAAACAAAACGACAATCCAGAAGCAGCATAGGGGGTACACAAGATGAAGAAAAACAAAACGACAATCCAGAAGCAGCATAGGGGGTACACAAGATGAAGAAAAACAAAACGACAATCCAGAAGCAACATAGGAGGTACACAAGATGAAGAAAAACAAAACGACAATCCAGAGAAACTGGCAACATAGGGGGTACACAAGATGAAGAAAAACAAACGACAATCTAGAGGCAACATAGGGGGTACACAAGATGACGAAAAACAAAACGATAATCCAGAGGCAACATAGGGGGTACACAAGATGAAGAAAAACAAAACGACAATCCAGAGGCAACATAGGGGGTACACAAGATGAAGACAAACAAAACGACAATCCAGAGAAACTGGCAACATAGGGGGTACACAAGATGAAGACAAACAAAACGACAATCCAGAGAAACTGGCAACATAAGGGGTACACAAGATGAAGAAAAACAAAACGACAATCCAGAGGCAACATAGGGGGTACACAAGATGAAGAAAAACAAAACGACAATCCAGAGGCAACATAGGAGGTACACAAGATGAAGAAAAACAAAACGACAATCCAGAGAAACTGGCAACATAGGAGGTACAAAAGATGAAGACAAAGAAAACGACAATCCGGAGGCAACATAGGGGGTACACAAGATGAAGAAAAACAAAACGACAATCCAGAGGCAACATAGGGGGTACACAAGATGACGAAAAACAAAACGACAATCCAGAGGCAACATAGGGGGTACACAAGATGAAGAAAAACAAAACGACAATCCAGAGGCAACATAGGGGGTACACAAGATGAAGAAAAACAAAACGACAATCCAGAGGCAACATAGGGGGTACACAAGATGAAGAAAAACAAAACGACAATCCAGAGGCAACATAGGGGGTACACAAGATGAAGAAAAACAAAACGACAATCCAGAGGCAACATAGGGGATACACAAGATGAAGAAAAACAAAACGACAATCCAGAGAAACTGGCAACATAGGGGGGGTACACAAGATGAAGAAAAACAAAACGACAATCCAGAGAAACTGGCAACATAGGGGGTACACAAGATGAAGAAAAACAAAACGACAATCCAGAGGCAACATAGGGGGTACACAAGATGAAGAAAAACAAATCGACAATCCAGAGGCAACATAGGGGTTACACAAGATGACGAAAAACAAAACGACAATCCAGAGGCAACATAGGGGGTACACAAGATGAAGAAAAACAAAACGACAATCCAGAGGCAACATAGGGGGTACACAAGATGAAGAAAAACAAAACGACAATCCAGAGGCAACATAGGGGGTACACAAGATGAAGAAAAACAAAACGACAATCCAGAGGCAACATAGGGGGTACACAAGATGAAGAAAAACAAAACGACAATCCAGAGGCAACATAGGGGGTACACAAGATGAAGAAAAACAAAACGACAATCCAGAGGCAACATAGGGGATACACAAGATGACGAAAAACAAAACGACAATCCAGAGGCAACATAGGGGGTACACAAGATGAAGAAAAACAAAACGACAATCCAGAGAAACTGGCAACATAGGAGGTACACAAGATGAAGAAAAACAAAACGACAATCCAGAGAAACTGGCAACATAGGGGGTACACAAGATGAAGAAAAACAAAACGACAATCCAGAGGCAACATAGGGGGTACACAAGATGAAGAAAAACAAATCGACAATCCAGAGAAACTGGCAACATAGGAGGTACACAAGATGAAGACAAACAAAACGACAATCCAGAGGCAACATAGGGGGTACACAAGATGAAGAAAAACAATCCAGAGAAACTGGCAACATAGGGGGTACACAAGATGAAGAAAACCAAAACGACAATCCAGAGGCAGCATAGGGGGTACACAAGATGAAGAAAAACAAAACGACAATCCAGAGAAACTGGCAACATAGGGGGTACACAAGATGAAGAAAAACAAAACGACAATCCAGAGAAACTGGCAACATAGGGGGTACACAAGATGAAGAAAAACAAAACGACAATCCAGAGGCAACATAGGGGGTACACAAGATGAAGAAAAACAAAACGACAATCCAGAGAAACTGGCAACATAGGGGGTACACAAGATAAAAAAAAACAAAACGACAATCCAGAAAAACTGGCAACATAGGGGGTACATAAGATGAAGAAAAACAAAACGACAATCCAGAGAAACTGGCAACATAGGGGGTACACAAGATGAAGAAAAACAAAACAACAATCCAGAGAAACTGGCAACATAGGGGGTACACAAGATGAAGACAAACAAAACGACAATCCAGAGGCAACATAGGGGGTACACAAGATGAAGAAAAACAAAACGACAATCCAGAAAAACAGGCAACATAGGGGGTACATAAGATGAAGAAAAACAAACGACAATCCAGAGAAACTGGCAACATAGGGGGTACACAAGATGAAGACAAACAAAACGACAATCCAGAGGCAACATAGGGGGTACACAAGATGAAGAAAAACAAAACGACAATCCAGAGAAACTGGCAACATAGGGGGTTCACAAGATAAAAAAAACAAAACGACAATCCAAAGAAAATGGCAACATAGAGGGTACACAAGATGAAAAAAAAACAAATCGACAATCCAGAGGCAACATAGGAGGTACACAAGATGAAGAAAAACAAAACGACAATCCAGAGAAACTGGCAACATAGGAGGTACACAAGATGAAGACAAACAAAACGACAATCCAGAGGCAACATAGGGGGTACACAAGATGAAGAAAAACAAAACGACAATCCACAGAAACTGGCAACATAGGGGGTACACAAGATGAAGAAAAACAAAACGACAATCCAGAGAAACTGGCAACATAGGAGGTACACAAGATGAAGACAAACAAAACGACAATCCAGAGAAACCGGCACCATAGGGGGTACACAAGATGACGAAAAACAAAACGATAATCCAGAGGCAACATAGGGGGTACACAAGATGAAGAAAAACAAAACGACAATCCACAGAAACTGGCAACATAGGAGGTACACAAGATGAAGAAAAACAAAACGACAATCCAGAGGCAACATAGGGGGTACACAAGATGAAGAAAAACAAAACGACAATCCAGAGAAACTGGCAACATACGGGGTACACAAGATGAAGAAAAACAAATCGACAATCCAGAGAAACTGGCAACATAGGAGGTACACAAGATGAAGACAAACAAAACGACAATCCAGAGAAACTGGCAACATAGGGGGTACACCAGATGAAGAAAAACAAATCGACAATCCAGAGAAACTGGCAACATAGGGGGTACACAAGATGAAGAAAAACAAAACGACAATCCACAGAAACTGGCAACATAGGGGGTACACAAGATGAAGAAAAACAAAACGACAATCCAGAGAAACTGGCAACATAGGAGGTACACAAGATGAAGACAAACAAAACGACAATCCAGAGAAACCGGCACCATAGGGGGTACACAAGATGACGAAAAACAAAACGATAATCCAGAGGCAACATAAGGGGTACACAAGATGAAGAAAAACAAAACGACAATCCAGAGGCAACATAGGGGGTACACAAGATGAAGAAAAACAAAACGACAATCCAGAGAAACTGGCAACGTAGGGGGTACACACGATGAAGAAAAACAAATCGACAATCCAGAGAAACTGGCAACATAGGAGGTACACAAGATGAAGACAAACAAAACGACAATCCAGAGAAACTGGCAACATAGGGGGTACACCAGATGAAGAAAAACAAATCGACAATCCAGAGAAACTGGCAACATAGGGGGTACACCAGATGAAGAAAATCAAATCGACAATCCAGAGAAACTGGCAACATAGGGGGTACACAAGATGAAGAAAAACAAAACGACAATCCAGAGGCAACATAGGGGGTACACAAGATGAAGAAAATCAAATCGACAATCCAGAGAAACTGGCAACATAGGGGGTACACAAGATGAAGAAAAACAAAACGACAATCCAGAGGCAACATAGGAGGTACACAAGATGAAGAAAAAGAAATCGACAATCCAGAGAAACTGGCAACGTAGGAGGTACACAAGATGAAGACAAACAAAACGACAATCCAGAGAAACTGGCAACATAGGTGGTACACAAGATGAAGAAAAACAAAACGACAATCCAGAGAAACTGGCAACGTAGGAGGTACACAAGATGAAGACAAACAAAACGACAATCCAGAGAAACTGGCAACATAGGGGGTACACAAGATGAAGAAAAACAAATCGACAATCCAGAGAAACTGGCAACGTAGGAGGTACACAAGATGAAGACAAACAAAACGACAATCCAGAGAAACTGGCAACATAGGGGGTACACAAGATGAAGAAAAACAAATCGACAATCCAGAGAAACTGGCAACGTAGGAGGTACACAAGATGAAGACAAACAAAACGACAATCCAGAGAAACTGGCAACATAGGGGGTACACAAGATGAAGAAAAACAAAACGACAATCCAGAGGCAACATAGGGGGTACACAAGATGAAGAAAAACAAAACGACAATCCAGAGGCAACATAGGGGGTACACAAGATGAAGAAAAACAAATCGACAATCCAGAGAAACTGGCAACGTAGGAGGTACACAAGATGAAGACAAACAAAACGACAATCCAGAGAAACTGGCAACATAGGGGGTACACAAGATGAAGAAAAACAAAACGACAATCCAGAGGCAACATAGGGGGTACACAAGATGAAGAAAAACAAATCGACAATCCAGAGAAACTGGCAACATAGGAGGTACACAAGATGAAGACAAACAAAACGACAATCCAGAGAAACTGGCAACATACGGGGTACACAAGATGAAGAAAAACAATCCAGAGAAACTGGCAACATAGGGGGTACACAAGATGAAGAAAAACAAAACGACAATCCAGAGGCAACATAGGGGGTACACAAGATGAAGAAAAACAAAAACACAACACAATATGTGTTGGACACCACCATACGTAAACAAACACAAACAACGTAAATAAGACCTGAGCCGTATAGATAGATAGATAGATTTATTCGACAACATATCAACATACAATATGCAAATATACATATAAAATAATAGAATTAAAAATATGCAAACATACATGTACATAGAAGCTTCACCCATGTCAGTCTAAAATTGGAATTTTTCAAAAATTATTAAAAAAAATTAAAAAAATGTTGATATTAAACCTAGGACACCCCTTAAAGCTTACTAAGCTTATTTCCAATGCGGTCCTGTTCTTTAAGTAATATAAATAGCATTAAAATGGTTTGACCAGTCATTGACTTTAGCAGGACTAAGAGGTGAATTAAACTTTTATCATATAAAACGTGTTTTAAAAACTAATGAACTCTTTTGGACATTCATATAAACAAAAATAATTTGAATATACATCCCTACAGTGGTTAAAAATAAATTCTTTTACATCGTATTTGAACGACTGGAAGTTTTTAGTACTTTCAAGTGGAATTGGAAGGGAGTTCCAGTCCTTAATAGCATTAAAATAAAAAGTTGCACTAGTCATCCCATTTACACTGGCACTACAAAATTATAATGTTTACCCCTTGTTGAGTGATGATGTAAATCTCTCGCTTTACTGAAATGTTGTCCCTCCTACAAACAACTGGAGGTAAAGACGAACTGAACATAATTTTTATGCGGAAATCATAACGGACATGACAACACGGAACCTTAACTCAGAACGTAACTTTAGACACATTTATCACGACACAAAAAAATAAAGAGATGAGCAACATGCATGGACCCCACCAAAAAAACCGGAGGTGAACGCAGCTGCTCGCGAAAAGTAAGCAGTTTCTGCTTCTTATAAGACACCCACCGTCTTGGCAGTGATAGAGGAAAGAAATCATCTACGTAAAAAGTATCATTAATAATATTATATATTAGGTAAATGAAAAATCAAAGAAAGGAATTAATTGATAAATACCATAAACACATAGCAATGAATGCATGCTGGATTATCATGATAACAGATGCAGTGAATGTATGCTGGCTTATCATGATAACAGATGCAGTGAATGCATGCTGGCTTATCATGATAACAGATGCAGTGAATGCATGCTGGCTTATCATGATAACAGATGCAATGAATGCATGCTGGCTTATCATGATAACAGATGCAGTGAATGCATGCTGGCTTATCATGATAACAGATGCAGTGAATGCATGCTGGCTTATCATGATAACAGATGCAGTGAATGCATGCTGGCTTATCATGATAACAGATGCAGTGAATGCATGCTGGCTTATCATGATAACAGATGCTGGACCTGATTACCCCATTGGTATCTTCAAACTCTTCTTTCTACTACAACGCCACCTGTAATCAAGTGGGGATAATCTTCCCCAATGTTCTCCATTACATTATATTAAATGGTCAACCTTTTGAATGTATTTTCACATTCTCTCTACAAACTGGACAAACAGCTTGACTCTGGAAAAGAAACATATACACATGATTTATGTAGTACTGAACAAAAGCCAATCTAATTAAAATCTGATATTTGTTTATCTGTGGTGATCGATTGATGTTTAATGCCAACTTTAGCATTTTGTTGCTGTGATTTTGTATATCTATGTGTAGTGCTTTCACTTATGTATATGGTACTTTTATCTTATACAAATGTATGTAGTTGTTAAAAATCTAAATATCAGATACAAATATTTTTCTAGAATAAAATCTGAAAACTTAAGACTCCCAGAACTACACAGAAAAACAAAACATAGTTCAAATTCTCCTATAAATGTTCAATAGGAAAACAAAACATAGTTCAAATTCTAAATCATGTTCAAATTCTAAAACATAGTTCAAATTCTAAATCCTATAAATATACAGTCTCTATAACTAAGGACAATGGGTTCTTAAATTTTGAACTTTATGTTGTTAAATGTGTATATATGTTACATATTTTTTATTTTGTGGTTGTCACAAGTTGTTAATGAAATGTAGATATCAAATTTCGTCGGCACCACATGTTTTTGGAATAACCTTCACCAGGCAAGTTCAAAGTCAAATGATAACCAAATTCTACTGAGATCGCTGTTACATACTCATTCTCCCTCCTACTCATTTTCCCCCCCGGAAAGATCAGTATATACTCATTTTCCCCCCCAGAAAGATCAGTATATACTCATCTTTCACCCTGATTTTTAGGGGGGAAATCTGAGTATATACTGAAGTTTCCCCCTCATATTCAATTCTCCCCCTTTGCACTGATAGACTATACAAGGGCAATAACTCCTATAAGGGGTCGACCCTATGGAGACTTTTGTAGAGCTTTTGATGCTGAAGAAGAAAGATCACCTCTATTTTTCTCTATATGTAATACTTTTTGAAATATTAGCCAATGACTGCAGTTTGGCCCCTATGTTCTATTTTTAGCCATGGCGGCCATGTTTTTTCATCGACGGATATATAATTCACAAACTAAAGTCTACACACCCTAAGGATCATCCATACCAAGGGGGGCGGGGGATTTCCGACCACCGGAACCCCCCTGGATCCGCCAATGGTTATCTGTTAATATATTCTTAAGAATTTCAACTGTTTACAGTACACCGAGACACAACATAATTGGCTTTAAACTAAACAAACTATTTTGTGGTAGCTTGTTTGTTTGTAATCGATCATTTTAAATAAAGATCAGTAAATATAGAATGGCAGTGTCCATCAATGACGCATAACTATGAATGATACAATTATTAGTTCTACTGTCAGAGTGTGGATTTGTTTTAACGAACATAATTATACCAATTTATCATATTATGTTCATTTCAAATGATGAACTAAACGGTAACAGTATTCTCTAAATTAAACTACTACTATGAGGGGGGAAGGACCCTTTTCAGGACTCCGGGATGGTGTTTTTTTAAGCTCGAGAATTCGGGATTGACCATTTCGGGATTCAGGATCGAAATTTTATTATATTCGGGACTTCTGGATTTCAAGTTTTTTAGTTCGGGACTAAGGGGATTTCAAGTTTTTTAGTTCGGGGTTTCGGGGTCAGACCCCCTCCTAACCCCCTCTACTATATCAGCACAATTATTTTTTGCTTCGTGTCATGATCAAATTATTATAAAATTGAGCTATCTTGATAAATGCGTTTGCCTCCATCTTTTTTGATTGATCTACCGAAAGTGGTAGCACTATAATACCATATTCACACGTATTCCGGATTGAAATCGAATCATTAAATCGAATTTAAATCCGTTATAATTGTCGTATCGGATTTGAAATCAGTTAGCGTTCGCATATGGTCAACCAATGCGTAATTGGTCGTCTGCATTGAATTTATCTGTGGTCTGCATATTGACTAGAAATTGTACTGAGGGATCTGGTGTTTGTTTAGATCGGATGAGGGATTGTTTCCGATTCGTCAACAAATGGCCATCAGGAGACATTGGAAACATTGTTAGTTTTTCAACAATCTTTTTTCAAGAACCACTGAAGCGATGGTATGGAAACGTGATTTGTATGTTCATTTTAAGGTCCTTGACAGGTCTTGTTACTTTTTGAGCCCATCGGAAATTCAAAATTGTTGCTAGAGGAGGTCAAAGTTTGCTTTGAAACCATATGTAAAGCAACATTTTCATGGTCTACTTGAAAAACACTGAACAGAATTTAACCACACTTGGCAGAGGTGTTCACTATTATGTCCTACGCAAGTGTTGTTACTTTTCATGCCGATTCGTTAAAAAATGAATAAAAGAAGAATGTGTCTGAGGACACGGAGTTCTCCGCTTTCAGCTAAATGGGCCTAACTTCCAAGCCGTATATGGGATCTGGCTGAAATTGAACTTGACCTGCATATTATGGTTGTAAACATTGTCTTGAGTCCTTTACAGGTGATAATGGTTTTTATGCCGATCGGAAATTCAAAATGGTCGACAGCGAAGCTCAAAATTGCTTTGAAAACCTATGAATTACATTTTCCTAATCTCATTGAGAACCACTGAACATAATTTAACCAATTTAACTTTGAGGGTGTTCACTATGAGGTACTACACAAGTGTTGTTTCTTTGGTGCAGATCGATAGGAGACTTTGAACATTCTGATTAATCGATTTTCAAGAACCACTGAAGGCATTGTCGGGAGAAATGTATTAAAGTAGTCGTTCTCCTCACTACCTTTCTCACCCTTCCTTTCCCTCACTGCCTCTCTCTCCTTCCTCATCCTCGTTCCTCTCCATCCTCTTCCTCAATACCTCTCTCCCTCCTTCCTTCCCATCCTCCTCCTCACTACCTCTCTCCCTCCTTCTTCCTCTTCTCTACTTCTCTCCCTCCTTGTTCTCTTCTTACTACCTCTCTCCCTTCTTCCTCTGCCTCCTACTCACTGCCTCTCCCTCCTTCCTCCTCCTCATTACTTCTCCCTCATTCCTCTCCATCCACTTCCTCACTACCTATCTTCCTCCTTCCTCTCTGTCATCCTCACTACCTCTCCCTCCTTCCTCTTCTCTACTTATCTACTTATCTCCCTCCTTGCTCTCCTCTTCTCCCTCATTCCTCTCCATCCACTTCCTCACTACCTCTCTCCCTCCTTCCTCTGTCATCCTCTCCCACTCCTTCCTCTCCATCCTCCTCCTTACTACCTCTCTCTCTCCTTCTCCATCCTTCTCACTAGCTCTCTCCCTCCTTCCTCTGTCATCCTCCTCACTACCGCTCTCCTTCCTTCCTCTTAATCCTCCTCACTACTTCTCTCCCTCCTTCCTCTCAGTCATCCTCACTGCCTCTCTCCCTCCTTACTCTCAGTCATCCTCACTACCTCTCTCCCTCCTTCCGCTCAGTCATCCTCACCACCTCTCCATCCTTCATTCCTTTCAATCCGCCACCTCATTACCTCTCTTCTCTTTCCTGTAATATTATCATCCACCTCATTACCTCTGTCTTTCTTCCGTCTCCATCCTCCTTATTAACTCTTCCTAATTACCTTCTCCGTATACTTTTCTCCTCCGTCGTCATCATCATCCTCCTTATTACCTCCTCCTCACTACTTCTCTCCTCCTCGTTTACCTTTGTCACTTCGTCCTTTTTATTCTCTTCCTTCAAATCTCCTCTTCAATACCTGTTTCACTACTTCCTCATCATTATCCTCCTCACTATCTCCATCCTTTTCCATATTGACTCCCTCCCTAATTCCTCCCCGTCATCCTCCTTATTTTATACCTCTAGTATCTCTCCTTCCTCCCCATCATCTTTTTACCATTCTCCCTCCGTCCTCTCTATCCTTCTCTTTATATTCCTTCCTTCCTGTCCTCTTCCTCATACCTGTCAGCTGTGCCTTCCAGCACTTAGCAAACTTGAGTTTTTCTCACTTGCACTAAGGAAGATCGCTTTATCACTCAAGTGTTTTCCCCTTCCTTTCCTCCTACCTCCTTATCCGTTCTCACTCCATGTTCATGCTTGCCTTAGTTATTACTATCATCATTGTTGATACCCTCTTTCGTCCACATTTAACTAGTATGTCTTCCACCATATACATGCATATAAGTGTACACAAGAAAAACCCTATTAAAATAGGAGAAGGGAAAAACTAGTATGAGGGGAAAAATGAGTATATGTTAACACATACTTGGATTTCCGGGGGGAAAATTCAGTATATACTCATTTTTCCGGGGGGGAAATCTCAGTATATACTCATTTTTCCGGGGAGAAAAATGAGTATGTAACACCGGCGGGAGTAAATAAAATATTCTTAAATGACTACACTGTTTATGGTTATTATCATAATTAAGTCTCCCAAACAACGTTTGGGAGACTTATTGTTTTTGCTCCGTTTCTTCTTCTTATTAAGTTCCCAAACACAGTTTGGGAACTTATTGTTTTTGCACCGTTTCTTATTATTATTATTATTATTATTATTATTATTATTATTATTATTATTATTATTATTATTCTTCCTCTTCTTCTTCTTCTCGCTGTGAGCTCTTCCGACCAAATTCTCAGAGACTGATGATCCAATCTTTACTAAACTTCACAGGAAGGTAGATCCCCATCTAAAGAGGTGCTATCAGGTCTTGGAATTTTCAAAATGGCCGCCGTTGCCATGGAAACCATGAGCGTATGTCAAAATCTTTGACCTCACTTATATCGGAAACCGCCAAAGGGATTTCCACAAAACTTGGCATATATATTAAGGAGGGTTGGTAGAATATTCTGACCCAAAAAAAATCGCGAGCGAATGGCCGCCGACAAAATCGGCAAAATTTCAATGTTCTCTGATTTCAATAAAAATTGATATCTAGGGTTATTTTGAAGTGAGGAATTGATTGGTAATGATGAAAATTGCATTCAGGGTAATTTTTATTTTCAAAATGGCCGCCGTCAAAATCGGCAAAAATTTCATTGTTCTCTAATTTCAATGAAAATTTGATATCGAGGGTTATTTTGAAGTGAGGAATTGATTGGTTAATGATGAAAATTGCATTCAGGGTCATTTTTACGATGCCACCGTTTCCAAAATGGCCACCAACAAAATCGACAAATTGTTAATGGTCTCCGATTTCAATGAAAATTGATATCTAGGAGTATTTTGAAGTGAGGAATAGGTTGGTAATGATGAAATTTGCATTCAGGGTCATTTTTACGAGGCCACCATTTTCAAAATGACTGCTAACAAAATCGTCAAATTGTCAATGGTCTGATTTCAATGAAAATTGATATCTAGGAGTATTTTGAAGTGATGAATTGGTTGGTGCCATGAATTCTGATATGGGGGTTGTTTGGGAACTTCTGTGTTTGCATTCAAACACAATAAAACCTAGTTATTATTACATCACCCCGACTGCTGTCGGGTGATGTATTGCTATTCTACGTTTCTCTTTCACTATTATTACGTCACTCCGAACGCAGTCGAGTGACGTATTGCTATTCTACGTTTCTTTTTCACTATTATTATTATTATTCTTCCACACATTTTTGTCCGCTCTATTTCTCGGAGATGCCTTGATCAAACTTTATGAAACCTTGTAGGAATATCATATGCCATGTGAAGTTGTGCTGATAAGGGTTGATTTTTTCAAAATGGCTGACGTTGCCATGGAAACGACCAAAATGCTAAAAAATTGAAAAACACAAAAATGATCATAGCAGGTTACTCGCTGAATAGAAATTGATGAAACTTGATAGGAACAACATCCACAGCTAGTGGAACGAGATAAGCCAAAAAAATCGGAATCGGTTGGACAAACTTTGCCGCAGTTGCCATGGAAACAAAAAAGGGGGGAATTAAAATAATTTTGGATTCCTTTCATCAAACTTCATGAAACTTTGTAGGAATATCCACTGTAGTGTGTGGCAGCTGTTGGGGGTTGAACAAATCCAAAATGGCGGCCGTTGCCATGGGAACCAAGGTGCAAAAAATGTTAAATTCACTTCCAACTTCACAAAGTTTTGCAGTAATGTTTCCTGTCACATCCACATCTAGTTGAATGAGATAAGCCAAAAAAATCGCAATCGGTTGGACAAACTTTGCCGCAGTTGCCATGGAAATAAAAAAAGGGGGGATTTAAAAAAAAATTAGATTTTTCATCAAACTTCATGAAACATCGTAGGAATATTCACCGTAGTGTGTGGAAGCTTTTGGCGTGTTGATAAAATTCAAAATGAAGTTACCATGGAAACCGAGGTACCAAAATAGTGGGGTGGGGTGACGTCCGCTATTGCTTTGCAATGGCAATTCTAGTTCTTATTATTATTCTTCCACACATTTTTGTCCGCTCGATTTCTCGGAGATGCCTTGATCAAACTTTATGAAATCTTGTAGGAATATCATATGCCATGTGAAGTTGTGCTGGTAAGGGTTGATTTTTTCAAAATGGCTGCCGTTGCCATGGAAACGGCCAAAATGCTACAAAATTGAAAAACACAAAAATGATCATAGCGGGTTACTCGCTGAATAGAAATTGATGAAACTTGATAGGAACAACATCCACATCTAGTGGAACGAGATAAGCCAACAAAAATCGGAATCGGTTGGACAAACTTTGCCGCAGTTGCCATGGAAACAAAAAAGGGGGGATTTAAAATAATTTTGGATTCTTTTCATCAAACTTCATGAAACTTTGTAGGAATATCCACTGTAGTGTGTGGCAGCTGTTGGAGGGGTTGAACAAATTCAAAATGGCGGCCGTTGCCATGGTAACCAAGGTGCAAAAAATGTTAAATTCACTTCCAACTTCACAAAGTTTTGCAGTAATGTTTCCTGTCACATCCACATCTAGTTGAATGAGATAAGCCAAAAAAATCGCAATCGGTTGGACAAACTTTGCCGCAGTTGCCATGGAAATAAAAAAGGGGGGGGGGATTTAAAAAAAAATTAGATTTTTCATCAAATTTCATGAAACATCGTAGGAATATTCACCGTAGTGTGTGGAAGCTTTTGGCGAGTTGATAACATTCAAAATGAAGTTACCATGGAAACCGAGGTACCAAAATAATGGGGTGGGGTGACGTCCGCTATTGCTTTGCAATGGCAATTTTAGTTATTATTCTTATTCTACCACACATTTTTGTCCGCTCAATTTCTCGGAGATGCCTTGATCAAACTTTATGAAACCTTGTAGGAATATCATATGCCATATGCAGTTGTGCTGTCAAGGGTTGATTTTTTCAAAATGGCTGCCGTTGCCATGGAAACGGCCAAAATGCTACAAAATTGAAAAACACAAAAATGATCATAGCGGGTTACTCGCTGAATAGAAATTGATGAAACTTGATAGGAACAACATCCACATCTAGTGGAACGAGATAAGCCAAAAAAATCGGAATCTGTTGGACAAACTTTGCCGCAGTTGCCATGGAAACAAAAAAGGGGGGATTTAAAATAATTTTGGATTCTTTTCATCAAACTTCATGAAACTTTGTAGGAATATCCACTGTAGTGTGTGGCAGCTGTTGGAGGGGTTGAACAAATTCAAAATGGCGGCCGTTGCCATGGTAACCAAGGTGCAAAAAATTTTAAATTCACTTCCAACTTCACAAAGTTTTGCAGTAATGTTTCCTGTCACATCCACATCTAGTTGAATGAGATAAGCCAAAAAAATCGCAATCGGTTGGACAAACTTTGCCGCAGTTGCCATGGAAATAAAAAAAGGGGGGATTTAAAAAAAAATTAGATTTTTCATCAAACTTCATGAAACATCGTAGGAATATTCACCGTAGTGTGTGGAAGCTTTTGGCGTGTTGATAAAATTCAAAATGAAGTTACCATGGAAACCGAGGTACCAAAATAGTGGGGTGGGGTGACGTCCGCTATTGCTTTGCAATGGCAATTCTAGTTCTTATTATTATTCTTCCACACATTTTTGTCCGCTCGATTTCTCGGAGATGCCTTGATCAAACTTTATGAAATCTTGTAGGAATATCATATGCCATGTGAAGTTGTGCTGGTAAGGGTTGATTTTTTCAAAATGGCTGCCGTTGCCATGGAAACGGCCAAAATGCTACAAAATTGAAAAACACAAAAATGATCATAGCGGGTTACTCGCTGAATAGAAATTGATGAAACTTGATAGGAACAACATCCACATCTAGTGGAACGAGATAAGCCAAAAAAATCGGAATCTGTTGGACAAACTTTGCCGCAGTTGCCATGGAAACAAAAAAGGGGGGATTTAAAATAATTTTGGATTCTTTTCATCAAACTTCATGAAACTTTGTAGGAATATCCACTGTAGTGTGTGGCAGCTGTTGGAGGGGTTGAACAAATTCAATATGGCGGCCGTTGCCATGGTAACCAAGGTGCAAAAAATTTTAAATTCACTTCCAACTTCACAAAGTTTTGCAGTAATGTTTCCTGTCACATCCACATCTAGTTGAATGAGATAAGCCAAAAAAATCGCAATCGGTTGGACAAACTTTGCCGCAGTTGCCATGGAAATAAAAAAAGGGGGGATTTAAAAAAAAATTAGATTTTTCATCAAACTTCATGAAACATCGTAGGAATATTCACCGTAGTGTGTGGAAGCTTTTGGCGTGTTGATAAAATTCAAAATGAAGTTACCATGGAAACCGAGGTACCAAAATAGTGGGGTGGGGTGACGTCCGCTATTGCTTTGCAATGGCAATTCTAGTTCTTATTATTATTCTTCCACACATTTTTGTCCGCTCGATTTCTCGGAGATGCCTTGATCAAACTTTATGAAATCTTGTAGGAATATCATATGCCATGTGAAGTTGTGCTGGTAAGGGTTGATTTTTTCAAAATGGCTGCCGTTGCCATGGAAACGGCCAAAATGCTACAAAATTGAAAAACACAAAAATGATCATAGCAGGTTACTCGCTGAATAGAAATTGATGAAACTTGATAGGAACAACATCCACATCTAGTGGAACGAGATAAGCCAAAAAAATCGGAATCGGTTGGACAAACTTTGCCGCAGTTGCCATGGAAACAAAAAAGGGGGGATTTAAAATAATTTTGGATTCTTTTCATCAAACTTCATGAAACTTTGTAGGAATATCCACTGTAGTGTGTGGCAGCTGTTGGAGGGGTTGAACAAATTCAAAATGGCGGCCGTTGCCATGGTAACCAAGGTGCAAAAAATGTTAAATTCACTTCCAACTTCACAAAGTTTTGCAGTAATGTTTCCTGTCACATCCACATCTAGTTGAATGAGATAAGCCAAAAAAATCGCAATCGGTTGGACAAACTTTGCCGCAGTTGCCATGGAAATAAAAAAGGGGGGGGGATTTAAAAAAAAATTAGATTTTTCATCAAATTTCATGAAACATCGTAGGAATATTCACCGTAGTGTGTGGAAGCTTTTGGCGAGTTGATAACATTCAAAATGAAGTTACCATGGAAACCGAGGTACCAAAATAATGGGTGGGGTGACGTCCGCTATTGCTTTGCAATGGCAATTTTAGTTATTATTCTTATTCTACCACACATTTTTGTCCGCTCAATTTCTCGGAGATGCCTTGATCAAACTTTATGAAACCTTGTAGGAATATCATATGCCATATGCAGTTGTGCTGTCAAGGGTTGATTTTTTCAAAATGGCTGCCGTTGCCATGGAAATGGCCAAAATGCTAAAAAAATTAAGAACACAAAAATGATCATAGCAGGTTACTCGCCAAGCAGAAATTGATGAAACTTGATAGGAACAACATCCACATCTAGTGGAACGAGATAAGCCAAAAAAAAAATCGGAATCGGTTGGACAAACTTTGTCGTAGTTGCCATGGAAACTAAAAAGGGGGATTTATAAAAAAATTGGATTCCTTTCATCAAACTTCATGAAACTTTGTAGGAATATCCACCGTAGTGTGTGGCAGCTTTTGGGGGTTGAAAAAATTCAAAATGGTGGCCGTTGCCATGGTAACCAAGGTGCAAAAAATATTAAATTCACTCTGTACAGTGGATCCTTTTCAAACTTGACACAAAAATAGATCATCACTCAAAGTTGTGCTCTTTGTTTTTAAAATTTTCAAAATGGCTGCCAATATAAAATCAAAATAAATTGTTAAAAATTCAAAAATGAAAAGATTTCAATGGAAATGGATGTTGACAGGGAGTAATAGATGCTGCACCATATGGCGACCTTTTTGGTTAGCTATGGCGGCCATTTTGAATCCATAATGGCCGCCAAAATACAAAAAACCTCTGATTTGGGCAAAATTTGGTTTCCAAGTAGATCTTGGTCTTGCGAATTGATAATCGTCATCGTTTTTGGAATTGGGAGCTATGGGGTGGGGTGATGTCCGCTATTGCTTTCCAATGCCAATTCTAGTTATTATTATTATTCTTCTCTTTCTCCTTTCTTTCTTTGGCACATGAACTTGTTCACGACAGACCTCAGGAACTACTCCCGGATTGATTCCCGACATTGACAAATTTCTACCAGTCACCATTTTCAAAATGGCCGCCACAATACCGCAACAATTCAAGATTGTCCGATATCATCAACATTTAATATGTGGGTACATAATGATGTCCCGAATTGATTCCCGACATTGAAAAATTTCTACCGGTCGCCATTTTCAAAATGGCCGCCACAATACCGCATAAATTCAACATTGTCCGATATCATCTAAATTTGATATGTGGGTAGATTATGATATCCCGAATTTATTCCTGACATTGAAAAATTTCTAGCGGTCGCCATTTTCAAAATGACCGCCACAATACCGCAAAAAATTCAACATTGTCCGATTTCAATGACATTTCATATGTGGGTAGATTATGATGTCCCGAATTGATTCCCGACATTGAAAAATTTCTAGCAGTCCCAAATTTTAAAAATGGCCGCAAAAATTCAACATTGACCGATATCATCAAAATTTGACATGTGGGTAGATAATGATGTGCCGAATCGATTCCCGACATTGAAACATTTCTACCAGTGGCCATTTTCAAAATGGCCACCACAATACCGCACAAATCCAACATTGTCCGATTTCAACGACATTTCATATGTAGGTAGATTATGATGTCCCGAATTGATTCCTGACATCAAAAAATTTCTACTAGTCTAGTCTCCATTTTCAAAATGACCACCACAATTCAACATTGTTCGATTTCAAAGGTAGATTTTGATTTATTTTTTAAACCTGTTGTCAGTGGCCGGTTTGCGAGACTTGAGACTTCATAATCGTTAGATTATAATCATATCTTGTTATTATTATTATTATTATACTTTACTATAGAAAGAAAGCAAGAAATAATTAAGATATTTTAAAGCTTTATTCCATGGAACAAGAAATAACTCATTATTCCCGTGGCAAACTGCACGTAGGTCAAATAACTGTGAGGGAATATGCGCATAGCACAAAATAACTGTTTGAAATTGGCGCGTTTTTGCACATCGAACCAATAGCTAGTTATTTCCCTCAGCACGTCGAACCAATAACTAGTTATTTCCCTCAGCACGTCGAACCAATAACTAGTTATTTCCTTCATATTAGTTCAGTATAATAATACAGTTATGTCCTTCATGAGAAGTTAATATTTAAATTATTAAATCTCGAAAGGATTATTTTCCCTTGGTCCTTCGGACCTCGGACCTCGGGAAAATAACCCTTTCCAGATTTTATAATTATGGATATTAACTTCTCATGTAGGCCATAATTGTATATTATTATTATTATTATTAGCATAATTATTATTATTATTATCATAATTATTTATATTATCATGATTATTATTATTATTATTATTATTATTATTATTATTGTCTTTATTGTCATTTTTATTTTTCTTATCATTATCATAATTATCATCATTATAATCATTATTATTATTATTATTATCATTATTATTATTATTATTATCATTATTATTATTATAATCATTATTATTATCATTATTTATTATTATTATCATTATTATTATTATTATCATTATTATAATCATTATTATTTTGTTATTATTATTATTATTATTATTATCATTATTTATTATTATTATTATTATTATTATTATTATCATTATTATAATCATTATTATTATCATTATTATTTTGTTATTATTATTATTATTATTATTATCATTATTTATTATTATTATCATTATTATTATTATTATCATTATTATAATCATTATTATTATCATTATTATTTTGTTATTATTATTATTATTATTATCATTATTTTTATTATTACATGTATTATTATTATCATCATCATTATTATTATTATTAAAACTATGCAAGTTGTTGCTAAATATAGTCAGATAATGAGTAGACTCACCTTCAACCATTTATCTATACAGTTCTTGTGGTAGGAATGAAAACATGGTAATGTCTTGACATTTTCACCATTGGCGTATTCAGATAAACATATTCTACAACAGTCTTTTTCACTAAGTGTGGTGCCCCTTCTTGGTTTAAACTTATGGTGAGGAATCCGACCTATTTGTTGAGGAGTTAATCCATTATTATGAACATCACCATTACGTTCTTGTAACTCCCATAATGACTGAAAAAAAATTGAGTGCACTAGTCAACAATTGAGTGAGTTTTTGGTTGACGGGAACCCATGAACTAACAAGGCGAGCATACTTACCAATACACCACTCGCCAGAACATGTGTTAAAATTAGGCAATATTTTTCTATTTTCAGGAATTTCTATTTTCGTAATGGTAGATGTCATTGATGGAGGATTGAGTTATAACACTGAATTATGAAAATATAGAAACAAAAACTACACGTTGCCTATCTGACTCTATCTGACTTGTAAGTGAATTAGTTTTAACTTTTCCAACAGTGCGGTATTTGATTCTATTGACAGTGTGAAATATATTATAATATCTTGGTATACTAGTATGTACTTAATAACTGCATGCGAGGTCAATAGCGATATCTATTTTCCCAAGGGATAGACTATTGACCGGGACGAATGAACTAGTGACCGACGCGAAGCGGAGGTCACTAGTTTATCCGTCTCGGTCAATAGTCTACCCCGAGGGAAAATAGAGCTCGCTATTGATCAAGCGTGCAGTTATTAAGTACTTTATTACACCGACTTAAACAAGGGAGAGGGTAAACCATTTACTGTATTTCCGGTACTATGTTGTATTTTATATTTGTGATTGTATGTTATTTCTTATCTTTTGTATGCTGTAAGCATCAGGATGAAGAACAACAATGAAAGCAGTATTTCCTTGCTATTTGTTTCCCTGTATATAGATTGGAATTTTATCTCATATACATTTACTTTTTCTTCTTCTCTTTTGTCATCAATTAATTTTGTTCCGAGTTCCGAGAGATATAAGTTACAAATTAGCTTCTTTTTTGGTGATTATTCGATAAAACCAATCAAACAATGTTTCTATAATGTATTTATAACATTGTGATGATGTATTTTCGTGTATTAAAGTTTACCGTAATCTTGTCTATTTTTCAATGTTTTTTTATATTTAATTTTTTTTTGGAATGCGACGTTATATCACGTCATTTATGACGCCCATGCACTAGTTTCGAAGACGTGCACTAGTTCCAGGACATGGATTTCATTCAGATGAGTGCATTAGTTTAAAATAAAACTAAATCATGTGGTATCATTTCTAATTTTTCATTGGTTCTTAATATAAGAGTGTGTAATAATATATATTATAAAAAGTTTGATTATTTCGTCTGACGATTGATATTGACGCCTGTGCCAGGCACCTTATTACGGGGTCATAGTATCTATTCTGATAAGAATTTCTGCTTCACCTCATAATCGTCAAGGTTGATATCACCGTCTACTTGAAGGTCACCTCTGTGATGTTGTCTGGGCATTCCAAATCCTCCCCATTCCCCTAGTCTTCCATGTCCACGCTGTTCTGGCGTTGAATTCTGAATATGTAAAATCATTGTCTTATATTGAAAACAAAACGAAATCAAATACACAAAAACATTTTAGATTTTTTTTTATTTCAATCAGTTTTATGCAAAATAAGGTGCTATTCCAAGATCTGGCAATAAAATGTGAAAATATTTCCTGTTTTTGTTATAATGAACAAATATGAATTATGTTAGGTCAAACACATTATGATGTGCTAATAAAAATAATAACATCAGTTTTGAATGTCTAGACGTACGTTACCACTATGATCAGAACTTCTCCTATCGGACTCGCTTCAATTCTGGCGATAATGATTGTCTCGCCCTTCATAAGTGCCATTAATCTATATTCATAAACAGGTGAAAAACAACGATCAATCATGATATATCGATACACACAGATCATGACTATAAATAACATATTTTAAACAAAATGTGAAAATGAACACTGAAAACTATGACATAGTATTAGGTCTTTTTCCTAGCTTAGGATGTTGATATTTTGGAAAAACTGGTTAACTATGTACAACCTGCCTACTGTTAAAGACATGATAAAAACGTAGATATCAAATTTAGTGCACAGGACGCGGTTCTGTCATCAGGTAGGATCATAATTAAAAGATTGAAAAGTCAAAAAAAGTAAACGTTTTGGGGGCAGGAATATACCAAAGGGCTTAAATAGAACAACCAAATTCAGGTAAGCTTACATATATTTTATAACGTTGCAGCAGCGGGAGGTTGCAGAGAGAATTTGTAAACACAATCGGAAAAAACCCGCCCACCCTCCTCAAAAATCTTTTAAATGTTATTGTACGTTCACAGATACTGCTGGGCTTTATTTTTATATCTTCAGGTCCTTGCTATGTGTGGAAATTGTGACCTGTCCAGCCATACTAAAGATCATTCATTATAAGCAGTTCAAGAAACATGCAACTATTAACTAGCTATTTATCTATGCAAAGTTGGATTTACTGATGGTCTGCCATGCGATTTTGTGAGTGGAATCTGTGCAATGACTTTGCAATTTCGCTGCGATGGACTACCAATTTGTTTGAATTTAATCGTAGCTTAAGCCTCATATCCAGGGCTTAGCATATCGTCACCATTTTCTACAGATTTATTAGAAACTATATTATAGCTATTAGCCTCTGAATTCCAGGGCTAATTGCTTCCGGCAATTTTCATTTTCACATTGCAATTTTGATCTGCCATTTAGCACATTTTCGGCGATCAATTTATTAACAATTGACATTTACGCAAAGTAAACCATTTCAATTTGAACAGTTTACAGTATTGGACAGTTTATAATTTCAACACTTTACAGTATTAAACATTTTCAACAATTTCATGAATTCATTGTAACATATGTAATAAACTACTGTGGCCATTTATTGCCAAACTTTTAAGTCATTTGTTGTTTTAATGAGCATCATGGATAACAACAACAATGTTGATGTCTGTGTAACATCTTAGCTAAGCTTACATCTATTTTATAACAACAACAATGTTGATGTCTGTGTAACATCTTAGCTAAGCTTACATCTATTTTATAATGGCAACAATGTTGATGTCTGTGTAACATCTTAGCTAAGCTTACATCTATTTTATAATGGCAACAATGTTGATGTCTGTGTAACATCTTAGCTAAGCTTACATCTATTTTATAATGGCAACAATGTTGATGTCTGTGTAACATCTTAGCTAAGCTTACATCTATTTTATAATGACAACAATGTTGATGTCTGTGTAACATCTTAGCTAAGCTTACATCTATTTTATAATGGCAACAATGTTGATGTTTGTGTAACATCTTAGCTAAGCTTACATCTATTTTATAATGACAACAATGTTGATGTTTGTGTAACATCTTAGCTCAGCTTACATCTATTTTATAATGACAACAATGTTGATGTCTGTGTAACATATTAGCTAAGCTTACATCTATTTTATAATGACAACAATGTTGATGTCTGTGTAACATCTTAGCTAAGCTTACATCTATTTTATAATGACAACAATGTTGATGTTTGTGTAACATATTAGGTAAGCTTACATCTATTTTATAACAACAACAATGTTGATGTTTGTGTAACATCTTAGCTAAGCTTACATCTATTTTATAATGACAACAATGTTGATGTCTGGTAACATTTTAGCTAAGCTTACATCTATTTAATAATGACATCAATGTTGATGTTTGTGTAGCATCTTAGCTAAGCTTACATCTATTTGATAATGACAACAATGTTGATGTCTGTGCAACATATTAGCTATGCTTACATCTATTTTATAATGACAACAATGTTGATGTTTGTGTAACATTTTAGCTAATCTTACATCTATTTTATAATGACAACAATGTTGATGTTTGTGTAACATCTTAGCTAAGCTTACATCTATTTCATAATGACAACAATGTTGATGTTTGTGTAACCTCTTAGCTAAGCTTACATCTATTTTATAATAACAACAATGTTGATGTTTATGTAACATCTTAGCTAAGCTTACATCTATTTTATAATGACAACAATGTTGATGTTTGTGTAACATCTTAGCTATGCTTATCACTATTTTATAACGACAACAATGTTGATGTCTGTGTAACATCTTAGCTAAGCTTACATCTATTTGATAACGACAACAATGTTGATGTTTGTGTAACATATTAGCTAAGCTTACATCTATTTTATAACGACAACAATGTTGATGTCTGTGTAACATCTTAGCTAAGCTTACATCTATTTTATAATGACAACAATGTTGATGTCTGTGTAACATATTAGCTAAGCTTACATCTATTTTATAATGACAACAATGTTGATGTTTGTGTACCATCTTAGCTAAGCTTACATCTATTTTATAATGACAACAATGTTGATGTCTGTGTAACATATTAGCTAAGCTTACATCTATTTTATAATGACAACAATGTTGATGTTTGTGTAACATCTTAGCTATGCTTATATCTATTTTATAACGACAACAATGTTGATGTTTGTGTAACATATTAGCTAAGCTTACATCTATTTTATAATGACAACAATTTTGATGTTTGTGTAACATCTTAGCTAAGGTTACATCTATTTTATAATGACAACAATGTTGATGTCTGTGTAACATCTTAGCTAAGCTTACATCTATTTTATAATGACAAATATGTTGATGTCTGTGTAACATCTTAGCTAAGCTTACATCTATTTTATAATGACAACAATGTTGATGTCTGTGTAACATATTAGCTAAGCTTACATCTATTTTATAATGACAACAATGTTGATGTCTGTGTAACATCTTAGCTAAGCTTACATCTATTTTATAACAACAACAATGTTGATGTTTGTGTAACATATTAGCTAAGCTTACATCTATTTTATAATGACAACAATGTTGATGTCTGTGCATCTTAGCTAAGCTTACATCTATTTTATAATGACAACAATGTTGATGTCTGTGTAACATCTTAGCTAAGCTTACATCTATTTTATAATGACAACAATGTTGATGTTTGTGTAACATATTAGCTAAGCTTACATCTATTTTATAATGACAACAATGTTGATATCTGTGTAACATCTTAGCTAAGTTTACATCTATTTTATAATGGCAACAATGTTGATGTTTGTGTAACATCTTAGCTAAGCTTACATCTATTTTATAACAACAACAATGTTGATGTTTGTGTAACATCTTAGCTAAGCTTACATCTATTTTATGATGACAACAATGTTGATGTCTGTGTAACATCTTAGCTAAGCTTACATCTATTTTATAATGACAACAATGTTGATGTCTGTGTAACATCTTAGCTAAGCTTACATCTATTTTATAATGACAACAATGTTGATGTCTGTGTAACATATTAGCTAAGCTTACATCTATTTTATAATGACAACAATGTTGATGTCTGTGTAACATATTAGCTAAGCTTACATCTATTTTATAATGACAACAATGTTGATGTCTGTGTACCATCTTAGCTAAGCTTACATCTATTTTATAACAACAACAATGTTGATGTCTGTGTAACATCTTAGCTAAGCTTACATCTATTTAATAATGACAACAATGTTGATGTTTGTGTAACATCTTAGCTAAGCTTACATCTATTTCATAATGACAACAATGTTGATGTTTATGTAACATCTTAGCTAAGCTTACATCTATTTTATAATGACAACAACGTTGATGTTTGTGTAACATATTAGCTAAGCTTACATCTATTTTATAATGACAACAATTTTGATGTTTGTGTAACATCTTAGCTAAGCTTACATCTATTTTATAATGACAACAATGTTGATGTCTGTGTAACATCTTAGTTAAGCTTACATCTATTTTATAATGACAACAATGTTGATGTCTGTGTAACATATTAGCTAAGCTTACATCTATTTTATAACAACAACAATGTTGATGTTTGTGTACCATCTTAGCTAAGTTTACATCTATTTCATATTGACAACAATGTTGATGTTTGTGTAACATCTTAGCTAAGCTTACATCTATTTTATAATGACAACAATGTTGATGTCTGTGTAACATCTTAGCTAAGCTTACATCTATTTTATAATGACAACAATGTTGATGTCTGTGTAACATATTAGCTAAGCTTACATCTATTTTATAATGACAACAATGTTGATGTCTGTGTAACATCTTAGCTAATCTTACATCTATTTTATAACAACAACAATGTTGATGTATGTGTAACATCTTAGCTAAGGGACCGACCATTTAACTTGAAGGGGGGGGGGGGGGTTATGGTTTTTTGTTTCGTTCAGAATTTTTTTTTCAAACAACACAAGCGTTAGAATATTTTTATTCCCGCAGAATTTAACATTAGGTTATATGTAAAAACTCTGAATCAAATTATTTTTTTTTCCTCTGTCAAAATCAGAATATTTTTTTCAGCAACATTGGGAATCAGAATATTTTTTTAGAAGAAAACCATAACCCCTCCCTTCAAGTTAAATGGTCGTTCCCTAAGCTTACATCTATTTTATAATGGAAACAATGTTGATGTTTGTGTAACATATTAGCTAAGCTTACATCTATTTTATAATGACAACAATGTTGATGTCTGTGTAACATCTTAGCTAAGCTTACATCTATTTTATAATGACAACAATGTTGATGTCTGTGTAACATATTAGCTAAGCTTACATCTATTTTATAATGACAACAATGTTGATGTTTGTGTAACATCTTAGCTAAGTTTACATCTATTTTATAATGACAACAATGTTGATGTTTGTGTAACATCTTAGCTAAGCTTACATCTATTTTATAACAACAACAATGTTGATGTTTGTGTAACATCTTAGCTAAGCTTACATCTATTTTATAATGACAACAATGTTGATGTCTGTGTAGCATCTTAGCTAAGCTTACATCTATTTTATAATGACAACAATGTTGATGTTTGTGTAACATCTTAGCTAAGCTTACATATATTTTATAATGACAACAATGTTGATGTCTGTGTAACATCTTAGCTAAGTTTACATATATTTTATAATGACAACAATGTTGATGTCTGTGTAACATCTTAGCTAATCTTACATCTATTTTATAACAACAACAATGTTGATGTATGTGTAACATCTTAGCTAAGGGACCGACCATTTAACTTGAAGGGGGGGGGGGAGGTTATGGTTTTTTGTTTCGTTCAGAATTTTTTTTTCAAACAACACAAGCGTTAGAATATTTTTATTCCCGCAGAATTTAACATTAGGTTATATGTAAAAACTCTGAATCAGATTATTTTTTTTTCCTCTATCAAAATCAGAATATTTTTTTCAGCAACATTGGGAATCAGAATATTTTTTTAGAAGAAAACCATAACCCCTCCCTTCAAGTTAAATGGTCGTTCCCTAAGCTTACATCTATTTTATAATGGAAACAATGTTGATGTTTGTGTAACATATTAGCTAAGCTTACATCTATTTTATAATGACAACAATGTTGATGTCTGTGTAACATCTTAGCTAAGCTTACATCTATTTTATAATGACAACAATGTTGATGTCTGTGTAACATATTAGCTAAGCTTACATCTATTTTATAATGACAACAATGTTGATGTTTGTGTAACATCTTAGCTAAGTTTACATCTATTTTATAATGACAACAATGTTGATGTTTGTGTAACATCTTAGCTAAGCTTACATCTATTTTATAACAACAACAATGTTGATGTTTGTGTAACATCTTAGCTAAGCTTACATCTATTTTATAATGACAACAATGTTGATGTCTGTGTAGCATCTTAGCTAAGCTTACATCTATTTTATAATGACAACAATGTTGATGTTTGTGTAACATCTTAGCTAAGCTTACATATATTTTATAATGACAACAATGTTGATGTCTGTGTAACATCCTAGCTAAGTTTACATATATTTTATAATGACAACAATGTTGATGTCTGTGTACCATCTTAGCTAAGCTTACATCTATTTTATAATGACAAAAATGTTGATGTCTGTGTAACATATTAGCTAAGCTTACATCTATTTTATAATGACAACAATGTTGATGTTTGTGTACCATCTTAGCTAAGCTTACACATATTTTATAATGACAACAATGTTGATGTCTGTGTAACATCTTAGCTAAGCTTACATCTATTTTATAATGACAACAATGTTGATGTTTGTGTAACATCTTAGCTATGCTTATATCTATTTTATAACGACAACAATGTTGATGTCTGTGTAACATCTTAGCTAAGCTTACATCTATTTTATAATGGCAACAATGTTGATGTTTGTGTAACATCTTAGCTATGCTTATCTCTATTTTATAACGACAACAATGTTGATGTCTGTGTAACATCTTAGCTAAGCTTACATCTATTTTATAACGACAACAATGTTGATGTCTGTGTAACATATTAGCTAAGCTTACATCTATTTCATAACAACAACAATGTTGATGTTTGTGTAACATCTTAGCTAAGCTTACATCTATTTTATAATGACAACAATGTTGATGTCTGTGTAACATCTTAGCTAAGCTTACATCTATTTTATAATGACAACAATGTTGATGTTTGTGTAACATCTTAGCTAAGCTTACATATATTTTATAATGACAACAATGTTGATGTCTGTGTAACATCTTAGCTAAGTTTACATCTAATTTATAATGACAACAATGTTGATGTCTGTGTAACATCCTAGCTAAGTTTACATATATTTTATAATGACAACAATGTTGATGTATGTGTACCATCTTAGCTAAGCTTACATCTATTTTATAATGACAACAATGTTGATGTTTGTGTAACATCTTAGCTAAGCTTACATCTATTTTATAACAACAACAATGTTGATGTTTGTGTAACATCTTAGCTAAGCTTACATCTATTTTATAATGACAACAATGTTGATGTCTGTGTAGCATCTTAGCTAAGCTTACATCTATTTTATAATGACAACAATGTTGATGTTTGTGTAACATCTTAGCTAAGCTTACATATATTTTATAATGACAACAATGTTGATGTCTGTGTAACATCCTAGCTAAGTTTACATATATTTTATAATGACAACAATGTTGATGTCTGTGTACCATCTTAGCTAAGCTTACATCTATTTTATAATGACAAAAATGTTGATGTCTGTGTAACATATTAGCTAAGCTTACATCTATTTTATAATGACAACAATGTTGATGTTTGTGTACCATCTTAGCTAAGCTTACACATATTTTATAATGACAACAATGTTGATGTCTGTGTAACATCTTAGCTAAGCTTACATCTATTTTATAATGACAACAATGTTGATGTTTGTGTAACATCTTAGCTATGCTTATATCTATTTTATAACGACAACAATGTTGATGTCTGTGTAACATCTTAGCTAAGCTTACATCTATTTTATAATGGCAACAATGTTGATGTTTGTGTAACATCTTAGCTATGCTTATCTCTATTTTATAACGACAACAATGTTGATGTCTGTGTAACATCTTAGCTAAGCTTACATCTATTTTATAACGACAACAATGTTGATGTCTGTGTAACATATTAGCTAAGCTTACATCTATTTCATAACAACAACAATGTTGATGTTTGTGTAACATCTTAGCTAAGCTTACATCTATTTTATAATGACAACAATGTTGATGTCTGTGTAACATCTTAGCTAAGCTTACATCTATTTTATAATGACAACAATGTTGATGTTTGTGTAACATCTTAGCTAAGCTTACATATATTTTATAATGACAACAATGTTGATGTCTGTGTAACATCTTAGCTAAGTTTACATCTAATTTATAATGACAACAATGTTGATGTCTGTGTAACATCCTAGCTAAGTTTACATATATTTTATAATGACAACAATGTTGATGTATGTGTACCATCTTAGCTAAGCTTACATCTATTTTATAATGACAAAAATGTTGATGTCTGTGTAACATATTAGCTAAGCTTACATCTATTTTATAATGGCAACAATGTTGATGTTTGTGTACCATCTTAGCTAAGCTTACACATAATTTATAATGACAACAATGTTGATGTCTGTGTAACATCTTAGCTAAGCTTACATCTATTTTATAATGACAACAATGTTGATGTTTGTGTAACATCTTAGCTATGCTTATATCTATTTTATAACGACAACAATGTTGATGTCTGTGTAACATCTTAGCTAAGCTTACATCTATTTTATAATGGCAACAATGTTGATGTTTGTGTAACATCTTAGCTATGCTTATATCTATTTTATAACGACAACAATGTTGATGTCTTTGTAACATCTTAGCTAAGCTTACATCTATTTTATAACGACAACAATGTTGATGTCTGTGTAACATCTTAGCTAAGCTTACATCTATTTTATGACAACAATGTTGATGTCTGTGTAACATCTTAGCTAATCTTACATCTATTTTATAACAACAACAATGTTGATGTCTGTGTAACATCTTAGCTAAGGGACCGACCATTTAACTTGAAAGGGGGGGGGGGGGGGGTTATGGTTTTTTGTTTCGTTCAGAATTATTTTTTCGGACAACACAAGCGTTAGAATATTTTTTTCCCCCCAGAATTTAACATTAGGTTATATGTAAAAACTCTGAATTAGATTATTTTTTTTTCCTCTATCAAAATCAGAATATTTTTTTCAGCAACATTGGGAATCAGAATATTTTTTTAGAAAAAAACCATAACCCCCCCCCCCCCCCCTTTTCAAGTTAAATGGTCGTTCCCTAAGCTTACATCTATTTTATAATGGAAACAATGTTGATGTTTGTGTAACATATTAGCTAAGCTTACATCTATTTTATAATGACAACAATGTTGATGTCTGTGTAACATCTTAGCTAAGCTTACATCTATTTTATAATGACAACAATGTTGATGTCTGTGTAACATATTAGCTAAGCTTACATCTATTTTATAATGACAACAATGTTGATGTTTGTGTAACATCTTAGCTAAGTTTACATCTATTTTATAATGACAACAATGTTGATGTCTGTGTAACATGTTAGCTAAGCTTACATCTATTTTATATTGACAACAATGTTGATGTTTGTGTAACATATTAGCTAAGCTTACATCTATTTTATAATGACAACACTGTTGATGTTTGTGTAACATCTTAGCTAAGCTTACATCTATTTTATAACAACAACAATGTTGATGTTTGTGTAACATCTTAGCTAAGCTTACATCTATTTTATAATAACAACAATGTTGATGTCTGTGTAACATCATAGCTAAGCTTACATCTATTTTATAATGACAACAATGTTGATGTTTGTGTAACATCTTAGCTAAGCTTACATATATTTTATAATGACAACAATGTTGATGTCTGTGTAACATCTTAGCTAAGTTTACATCTATTTTATGACAACAATGTTGATGTCTGTGTAACATCTTAGCTAATCTTACATCTATTTTATAACAACAACAATGTTGATGTTTGTGTACCATCTTAGCTAAGCTTACACATATTTTATAATGACAACAATGTTGATGTCTGTGTAACATCTTAGCTAAGCTTACATCTATTTTATAATGACAACAATGTTGATTTTTGTGTAACATCTTAGCTATGCTTATATCTATTTTATAACGACAACAATGTTGATGTCTGTGTAACATCTTAGCTAAGCTTACATCTATTTTATAATGGCAACAATGTTGATGTTTGTGTAACATCTTAGCTATGCTTATCTCTATTTTATAACGACAACAATGTTGATGTCTGTGTAACATCTTAGCTAAGCTTACATCTATTTTATAACGACAACAATGTTGATGTCTGTGTAACATATTAGCTAAGCTTACATCTATTTCATAACAACAACAATGTTGATGTTTGTGTAACATCTTAGCTAAGCTTACATCTATTTTATAATGACAACAATGTTGATGTCTGTGTAACATCTTAGCTAAGCTTACATCTATTTTATAATGACAACAATGTTGATGTTTGTGTAACATCTTAGCTAAGCTTACATATATTTTATAATGACAACAATGTTGATGTCTGTGTAACATCTTAGCTAAGTTTACATCTAATTCATAATGACAACAATGTTGATGTCTGTGTAACATCCTAGCTAAGTTTACATATATTTTATAATGACAACAATGTTGATGTATGTGTACCATCTTAGCTAAGCTTACATCTATTTTATAATGACAAAAATGTTGATGTCTGTGTAATATATTAGCTAAGCTTACATCTATTTTATAATGGCAACAATGTTGATGTTTGTGTACCATCTTAGCTAAGCTTACACATAATTTATAATGACAACAATGTTGATGTCTGTGTAACATCTTAGCTAAGCTTACATCTATTTTATAATGACAACAATGTTGATGTTTGTGTAACATCTTAGCTATGCTTATATCTATTTTATAACGACAACAATGTTGATGTCTGTGTAACATCTTAGCTAAGCTTACATCTATTTTATAATGGCAACAATGTTGATGTTTGTGTAACATCTTAGCTATGCTTATATCTATTTTATAACGACAACAATGTTGATGTCTTTGTAACATCTTAGCTAAGCTTACATCTATTTTATAACGACAACAATGTTGATGTCTGTGTAACATCTTAGCTAAGCTTACATCTATTTTATGACAACAATGTTGATGTCTGTGTAACATCTTAGCTAATCTTACATCTATTTTATAACAACAACAATGTTGATGTCTGTGTAACATCTTAGCTAAGGGACCGACCATTTAACTTGAAAGGGGGGGGGGGGGGGGGTTATGGTTTTTTGTTTCGTTTAGAATTATTTTTTCGGACAACACAAGCGTTAGAATATTTTTTTCCCCCCAGAATTTAACATTAGGTTATATGTAAAAACTCTGAATTAGATTATTTTTTTTTCCTCTATCAAAATCAGAATATTTTTTTCAGCAACATTGGGAATCAGAATATTTTTTTAGAAAAAAACCATAACCCCCCCCCCCTTTTCAAGTTAAATGGTCGTTCCCTAAGCTTACATCTATTTTATAATGGAAACAATGTTGATGTTTGTGTAACATATTAGCTAAGCTTACATCTATTTTATAATGACAACAATGTTGATGTCTGTGTAACATCTTAGCTAAGCTTACATCTATTTTATAATGACAACAATGTTGATGTCTGTGTAACATATTAGCTAAGCTTACATCTATTTTATAATGACAACAATGTTGATGTTTGTGTAACATCTTAGCTAAGTTTACATCTATTTTATAATGACAACAATGTTGATGTCTGTGTAACATGTTAGCTAAGCTTACATCTATTTTATATTGACAACAATGTTGATGTTTGTGTAACATATTAGCTAAGCTTACATCTATTTTATAATGACAACACTGTTGATGTTTGTGTAACATCTTAGCTAAGCTTACATCTATTTTATAACAACAACAATGTTGATGTTTGTGTAACATCTTAGCTAAGCTTACATCTATTTTATAATAACAACAATGTTGATGTCTGTGTAACATCATAGCTAAGCTTACATCTATTTTATAATGACAACAATGTTGATGTTTGTGTAACATCTTAGCTAAGCTTACATATATTTTATAATGACAACAATGTTGATGTCTGTGTAACATCTTAGCTAAGTTTACATCTATTTTATGACAACAATGTTGATGTCTGTGTAACATCTTAGCTAATCTTACATCTATTTTATAACAACAACAATGTTGATGTTTGTGTAACATCTTAGCTAAGGGACCGACCATTTAACTTGAAAGGGGGGGGGGGGGTTATGGTTTTTTGTTTCGTTCAGAATTATTTTTTCGGACAACACAAGCGTTAGAATATTTTTTTCCCCCCAGAATTTAACATTAGGTTATATGTAAAAACTCTGAATTAGATTATATTTTTTTCCTCTATCAAAATCAGAATATTTTTTTCAGCAACATTGGGAATCAGAATATTTTTTTAGAAAAAAAACATACCCCCCCCCCCCCTTTTCAAGTTAAATGGTCGTTCCCTAAGCTTACATCTATTTTATAATGGAAACAATGTTGATGTTTGTGTAACATATTAGCTAAGCTTACATCTATTTTATAATGACAACAATGTTGATGTCTGTGTAACATCTTAGCTAAGCTTACATCTATTTTATAATGACAACAATGTTGATGTCTGTGTAACATATTAGCTAAGCTTACATCTATTTTATAATGACAACAATGTTGATGTTTGTGTAACATCTTAGCTAAGTTTACATCTATTTTATAATGACAACAATGTTGATGTCTGTGTAACATGTTAGCTAAGCTTACATCTATTTTATAACGACAACAATGTTGATGTTTGTGTAACATCTTAGCTAAGCTTACATCTATTTTATAACAACAACAATGTTGATGTTTGTGTAACATCTTAGCTAAGCTTACATCTATTTTATAATAACAACAATGTTGATGTCTGTGTAACATCTTAGCTAAGCTTACATCTATTTTATAATGACAACAATGTTGATGTTTGTGTAACATCTTAGCTAAGCTTACATATATTTTATAATGACAACAATGTTGATGTCTGTGTAACATCTTAGCTAAGTTTACATCTATTTTATAATGACAACAATGTTGATGTCTGTGTAACATCCTAGCTAAGTTTACATATATGTTATAATGACAACAATGTTGATGTCTGTGTACCATCTTAGCTAAGCTTACATCTATTTTATAATGACAAAAATGTTGATGTCTGTGTAACATATTAGCTAATCTTACATCTATTTTATAATGACAACAATGTTGATGTTTGTGTACCATCTTAGCTAAGCTTACACATATTTTATAATGACAACAATGTTGATGTCTGTGTAACATCTTAGCTAAGCTTACATCTATTTTATAATGACAACAACGTTGATGTTTGTGTAACATCTTAGCTATGCTTATATCTATTTTATAACGACAACAATGTTGATGTCTGTGTAACATCTTAGCTAAGCTTACATCTATTTTATAATGACAACAATGTTGATGTTTGTGTAACATCTTAGCTATGCTTATCTCTATTTTATAACGACAACAATGTTGATGTCTGTGTAACATCTTAGCTAAGCTTACATCTATTTTATAACGACAACAATGTTGATGTCTGTGTAACATATTAGCTAAGCTTACATCTATTTTATAATGACAACAATGTTGATGTCTGTGTAACATCTTAGCTAAGCTTACATCTATTTTATAACGACAACAATGTTGATGTTTGTGTAACATATTAGCTATGCTTACATCTATTTCAGCAGATTGGTGGATTTGCATTCGTCCTCGTTGTCGTAGTTGTCTAAAATGACCTACAGATGGCAGCTGTTGATGTTGATGACGTCTTTGTTGCTGTTGATTGTTAGGCATTAAAATTTGTTGACCAGAGGGTATCAATACAGTATCATCTACTTGTTGACGTTGTTCTGTATTTGGTTGTTGTCGGTGTCCATGTTGTAATTGTGCAAGTCGTCGCCTTTGCCAAGGTATTGCAAGTATAGTTCCATCTCTATTATCTTCATCCTCTGAATTCAGTTTTTATTTATTATATTTTATGGATTGTGCATTATAATTTACAGACGTTTGCGCATCAGATAACGATTATTGCATACATTTCATAAGAGGTCAGATTGTAAATATAAATAACACGGCGGGTGTCTTGTAAGAAGCAGGAACTGCTTACCCTTCACGATCACCAGAGTTCATTCCCAGTTTTTTTTGTGGGTCCACGATGCACATCTTTTTAGGTTTTTTTTATGTTGTCCTAGTATGTGTCTTTATGTTCTTGGTTCCGAGTCGTGATGTCCGTTACGATTTCCGCATAAAAATGATGGTCGGTTCATCTTTACATCCAGTTGTTTGTAGGAGGGCTCGTGTCTTATTGTAATTTTTGTGTATGTTTGCGTAAAGTGATGTCAAACAGTTTGTTGTTGCTCATCTTTCAGTTTTCTGTGTTGTGTTTTTTGTTTTGTTTATCTTCGTCTTGTGTACCCAATGTTGCCAGTTTCTCTGGATTGTTCATTCTCAACTTGGCGCTTCGGTTTTCTCTATACACGTTTATTTTATATTCTTTTCTACCAGTCTGTCTATTTAGAATATGTAACATGTTGTATTATTCCTAATTGAAAGTTTCTGCCAATTAGGAACAATGTCAGCATCATGTTCTAGTAGTTGTTGCTGACTACGGATTTCAATAAATATTCGTTTTTTAGATACATTTTATATATTTATAAGGGACCGCCGTGTCCGTGATCGTATGGTAGTTGGATTTACAAGTACCTATGCAATCAGTGCCTATCATCACTGATGTTGTGTGAGTTCGAATCTCGATCAGGGCGAGGTGTATGAGATAAAGTTTGTCAGTGACTTGTGATAGGTCGGTGGTTTTCTCCGGGTCCTCCGGTGTCCTCTACCAATACAACTGACTGCCACGATATAACTAAAATATTGTTGAAAGTGGCGTTAAACACCACCAAACAAACAAATAAACAAAAAATATAAAACATTTGGTTAATCTAATCAAGTGTAATTACCGCTGTCCGAGGAAAAGTCTGTTATATCTATAGCAGGACCACCAATGAATATGAGTTCTGGGTTTCTTGACATCATAGATGGACCACGTACAGACCTGCTAAAGTCCATCTACAATACAGACAATTTTAACATAGAATAGAAATTACAAAAATGTATATTATTCCCAAATTAATGGGGGCCATAAAGGGCAGATTAATGGACGCTATAGAAGGCAAATTAATGGGACCATAAAGGGCAAATTAATAGGGGGTTATAAAGGGCAAATTAATGGGGACCATGAAGGACAAATTAATGGGGGTATAAAGGGCAAATTATTGGGGGGGGGGGATAAAGGGCAAATTATTGGGGGGGATAAAGGGCAAATTATTGGGGGGGATAAAGGGCAAATTATTGGGGGAGGGGGGATAAAGGGCAAATTAATGGGACCCATTACGGGCAAACAATCAAATGCAATGATTACAATGATTGATACAACAAAATCTTTCATTTATTATTCAGAAATCTGTTGCATTGATTTTTATTAAAATAATAAGACCACAAAGGAGTGTTGTAATTATAAACCAGCTGTTAAAATAACTAGTCCAAGATGGCCACCATCGCAGTGCTTAGTTTAAAATAGCTGTAACAATATAGCTATTCCAAGATGGCCACCACCGCAGGGCTTAGTTTAAAATAACTGTAACAATATAACTAGTCCAAGATGGCCACCACCACAGAGCTTAGATTAAGATAACTGTTACAATATAACTAGTCCAAGATGGCCACCACCGCAAGGCTAAGTTAAAATAGCTGTAACAATATAACTAGTCCAAGATGGCCACCACAACAGGGCTTAGATTAAAATAACTGTTACAATATAACTATTCCAAGATGACCACCACCGCAGTGCTTAGTTTAAAATAGCTGTAACAATATAACTAGTCCAAGATGGCCATCACCACAGGGCTTAGTTTAAGATAGCTGTAACCATATAACTAGTCCAAGATGACAACCATGGCAGTGCTTAGTTTAAAATAGCTGTATCAATATAACTAGTCCAAGATGGCCACTACCACAGGGCTTAGTTTAAAATAGCTGTAACAATATAACTAGTCCAAGATGGCCACCACCACAGGGCTTAGCTTAAAATAGCTGTAACAATATAACTAGTTCAAGATGGCCACCACCACAGGTCTTAGTTTAAAATAGCTGTACCAATATAACTAGTCCAAGATGGTCACCACCACAGGGCTTAGTTTAAAATAGCTGTAACAATATAACTAGTCCAAGATGGCCACCACCACAGGTCTTAGCTTGAAATAGCTGTAACAATATAACTAGTCCAAGATGGCCACCACCGCAGTGCTTAGTTTAAAATAGCTGTAACAATATAACTAGTCCAAGATGGCCACCACCACAGGGCTTAGTTTAAAATAGCTGTAACAATATAACTAGTCCAAGATGTCCACCACCACAAGGCTTAGTTTAAAATAGCTGTAACAATATAACTAGTCCAAGATGGCCACCACCACAGGTCTTAGTTTAAAATAGCTGTACCAATATAAATAGTCCAAGATGGCCACCACCACAGGGCTTAGTTTAAAATAGCTGTAACAATATAACTAGTCCAAGATGGCCACCACCACAGGTCTTAGCTTGAAATAGCTGTAACAATATAACTAGTCCAAGATGGCCACCACCGCATTGCTTAGTTTAAAATAGCTGTAACAATATAACTAGTCCAAGATGGCCACCACCACAGGGCTTAGTTTAAGATAGCTGTAACCATATAACTAGTCCAAGATGACAACCATGGCAGTGCTTAGTTTAAAATAGCTGTAACAATATAACTAGTCCAAGATGGCCACTACCACAGGGCTTAGTTTAAAATAGCTGTAACAATATAACTAGTCCAAGATGGCCACCACCACAGGGCTTAGCTTAAAATAGCTGTAACAATATAACTAGTCCAAGATGGCGACCACCACAGGCCTTAGTTTAAAATAGCTGTAACAATATAACTAGTCCAAGATGGCCACCACCGCAGGGCTTAGTCTAAGATAACTGTAATAATATAATTAGTCCAAGATGGACCCCACCACAGGGCTTAGCTTAAAATAGCTGTAACAATATAACTAGTCAAAGATGGCCATCACCAGTGCTTAGTTTAAAATAGGACCATATGAGAAAATGGATAAAAGCTCTGACTCTGAAACGCGTGGCAGGCATTGTCCTTGAAAGGACATATATACTTTTTGTGTCGATCGTTAATCTAAGTACTCTACAAAGTTTACAGGATAGCCACCACAGCAGATACATGTTTAAGTAATTATACAAGATAAAACATTAACTCTTTAACCGACTTAAAGAAGCATATCTTCAATATGCTCTGAAAAGCTCAGTGCCATGAGAATCTCCTCAAATGGTGCCTGCTATTGTTTACTAGTATATGTATACATTGTATATTATTTTTTTTTCTTCATGGACATTTGTAATAATATTATAAAATTTTAAGTGTGAGTATGAACAGATGGATAGCAAAGTTTAATTGTTTTAAGCAACGAAAATAGAAATGCATAAATTTAGATTTTAGTTATATACATGTATTGTATATATAGAGACAATGGAAAATATGCAGTATACAGTCATGATCTGACTTTAACAGTGTTTCTTCAAAATGGTAATAATAACTTTTGGACATGTACTAAATATTAGGGTTGGTTTGGTTAGCAGAAACATATAAACTGTCCATTATTGTTTGTAGACACAAACACTGGTACCTCAACCCTCTCTGCCCCTGTTGTAAGCCACTAGTTTTCTTATATAAATTTTGAGGAAGAATTTAGAAATCATAAAATATCTTCTCAGAATTGATTCGATCTACAGTGTACATAAAATGCAGACTCATATGCAGGGCCGTCTTAACGCTTTGTAGGTCTCCTGGGCAAAACAATGCACTGCGGCCTTCACCTACACAACCACCCACAGGAATATAAATGTTATTGGTCTATAACATATACAATGTATATTGAATTGGAACTTCCAACAAAATCAGTGTTTAAACATAAAAAAACATGCTGTACATAAAAAAAGCCATAGATTAGCATGGGGCTCCGTGCAACTGTCCAGCATGCCCATGCTTTAAGACGGCATTGATCATGTGATCATATTACCATGGGGCCCCGTGCAACTGTCCAGCGTGCCCATGCGTTAAGACGGCATTGATCATGTGATCATATTACCATGGGGCCCCGTGCAACTGTCCAGTGTGCCCATGCGTTAAGACGGCATTGATCATGTGATCATATTACCATGGGGCCCCGTGCAACTGTCCAGCGTGCCCATGCGTTAAGACGGCATTGATCATGTGATCATATTACCATGGGGCCCCGTGCAACTGTCCAGCGTGCCCATGCGTTAAGACGGCATTGATCATGTGATCATATTACCATGGGGCCCCATGCAACTGTCCAGCGTACCCATGCGTTATGACGTCACGTGATCATATTACCTTTATAGAACCCAGTGAAGAAGGGTTTCAAAGTTAAACGAGAAAGAATTGTTTGCTTTAGATCTAGAAATGAAAGTGAAATTTATTTGGGATACCGGTATGCAGTGCAGATTCAGTGTTATGCAAAAATATGTAAACCCATTTGGGTCTAAAGATAAGCAGAGGGGCTTCAATATGATCTCAGAAGTACATGTCTACCACTGATAGGAATAATCATATACAAAATAAGCATATTGTTGAAAATTGCACAGAATAATCTCTCTGACAAAATTTGGTTTTCTTCATTACAAAGTCAAATACATATCTTCAAATGTCCTTCAGGGGCCCGGGTGGCTCAATGAGTTTGGTTGTTGGATTTAACAACTCATACAAGTCTATCACCAATACGGCGTGGGTTCGCGCCCAGCTTTGTAAATAACAAAAAGGGTGTACTCGACTCGCAGCCGCAAGTGATAAAGTTTACCAGTTGCTTGCCCATGGTCGATGGTTCTCTCCGGGTACTCCGTCTTCCTCCACCACTAAAACTGGTCGCCATGATATATTGCTGAAATATTACTGAAAGTGGCGTTGAACACCAAAATTCAAAAATTCAATTTCAAATGTCCTTCACATATGTGCTTAGATCTAAATTCATTTGGTCGTACATTCTCTGTAAATATGTTGATAGCACAAACTTATAATTATGGACTACTGAAAATTATGCTCAAAAGTTTAAATAGTCACAATTTCTGTAAATAGTTATCATCATCATTAACAGTCACATGCAAATCTTGGATATGGTCCTAATAACTGTGTAGAGGTTTAAATTCATTTCAAATGGATTTGGCTGTAAACTTTTAATGTTAACATCTAGCCTTGTACATAGTCCGCTCGCCTGGCCGTCCATGATTTCATCATATTCTAACACCATTTACATTTGTCCAACAAAATCAAATATGACCTTTCTTCAAAGTAGAATTTGTATGTCACATTTCACATCTTCATTAGTAATGCAGTAACATGATAAGTAGAAAATAGCAATACATTCATTATATATATTAATATCTATTAATTAAAAAGTCATTTCTAGTAAAATAAACAAAAATGTATTGATAGTTTACCACCTACAAATGAATACTTTGGAATGGAAAACCAGATATAATTTCGTCTTACATACTAATGCTGTGTTACAATTTATAAAATATTTACATCACTAGTAGGAATTGAACTAGACCTCTCTATTTCTTGTAATATTTACCTCACTAGTAGGACTTGGGCTAAACCTCTCTATTTCTTGTAATATTTACCTCACTAGTAGGACTTGGGCTAGACCTCTTTATTTCTTGTAATATTTACCCCACTAGTAGGACTTGGACTAGACCTCTCTATTTCTTGTAATATTTACCTCATTAGTAGGACTTGGGCTACACCTTTCAATGTCTTGTAATATTTACCTCACTAGTACAGGACTTGGGCTAGACCTTTCTATTTCTTGTAATATTTACCTATCTAGTACAGGACTTGGGCTAGACCTTTCAATGTCTTGTAATATTTACCTCACTAGTATGACTTGGGCTAGACCTCTCTATTTCTTGTAATATTTACCTCACTAGTAGGACTTGGACTAGACCTCTCTATTTCTTGTAATATTTACTTCACTAGTAGGATTTGGGCTAGACCTCTCTATTTCTTGTAATATTTACCTCACTAATAGGACTTGGGCTAAACCTTTCAATGTCTTGTAATATTTACCTCACTAGTAGGACTTGGGTTAGAACTCTCTATTTCTTGTAATATTTACCTCACTAATAGGACTTGGGCTAGACCTCTCTATTTCTTGTAATATTTACATCACTAGTAGGACTTGGGCTAGACCTTTCAATGTCTTGTAATATTTACCCCACTAGTAGGACTTGGGATAAACCTTTCAATGTCTTGTAATATTTACCTCACTAGTAGGACTTGGGTTAGAACTCTCTATTTCTTGTAATATTTACCTCACTAGTACAGGACTTGGGCTAGACCTTTCAATGTCTTGTAATATTTACCTCACTAGTAGGACTTGGGCTAGCCCTCTCTATTTCTTGTAATATTTACCTCACTAGTACAGGACTTGGGCTAGACCTTTCTATTTCTTGTAATATTTACCTATCTAGTACAGGACTTGGGCTAGACCTTTCAATGTCTTGTAATATTTACCTCACTAGTAGGACTTGGGCTAGACCTCTCTATTTCTTGTAATATTTACCTCACTAGTAGGACTTGGACTAGACCTCTCTATTTCTTGTAATATTTACTTCACTAGTAGGACTTGGGCTAGACCTCTCTATGTCTTGTAATATTTACCTCACTAATAGGACTTGGGCTAAACTTTTCAATGTCTTGTAATATTTACCTCACTAGTAGGACTTGGGTTAGAACTCTCTATTTCTTGTAATATTTACCTCACTAATAGGACTTGGGCTAGACCTCTCTATTTCTTGTAATATTTACTTCACTAGTAGGACTTGGGCTAGACCTTTCAATGTCTTGTAATATTTACCCCACTAGTAGGACTTGGGCTAAACCTTTCAATGTCTTGTAATATTTACCTCACTAGTAGGACTTGGGTTAGAACTCTCTATTTCTTGTAATATTTACCTCACTAGTACAGGACTTGGGCTAGACCTTTCAATGTCTTGCAATATTTTTCTCACTAGTAGGACTTGGGCTAGACCTATCTATTTCTTGTAATATTTACCTCACTATTAGGACTTGGGCTAGCCCTCTTTATTTCTTGTAATATTTACCTCACTAGTACAGGACTTGGGCTAGACCTATCTATTTCTTGTAATATTTACCTATCTAGTACAGGACTTGGGCTAGACCTATCTATTTCTTGTAATATTTACCTCACTATTAGGACTTGGGCTAGCCCTCTCTATTTCTTGTAATATTTACCTCACTAGTACAGGACTTGGGCTAGACCTTTCTATTTCTTGTAATATTTACCTATCTAGTACAGGACTTGGGCTAGACCTATCTATTTCTTGTAATATTTACCTCACTATTAGGACTTGGGCTAGACCTCTCTATTTCTTGTAATATTTACCTCACTAGTACAGGACTTGGGCTAGACCTTTCAATGTCTTGTAATATTTACCCCACTAGTAGGACTTGGGCTAAACCTTTCAATGTCTTGTAATATTTACCTCACTAGTAGGACTTGGGTTAGAACTCTCTATTTCTTGTAATATTTACCTCACTAGTACAGGACTTGGGCTAGACCTTTCAATGTCTTGTAATATTTACCTCACTAGTAGGACTTGGGCTAGACCTCTCTATTTCGTGTAATATTTACCTCACTAGTACAGGACTTGGGCTAGACCTTTCAATGTCTTGCAATATTTTTCTCACTAGTAGGACTTGGGCTAGACCTTTCTATTTCTTGTAATATTTACCTATCTAGTACAGGACTTGGGCTAGACCTTTCAATGTCTTGTAATATTTACCTCACTAGTAGGACTTTGGCTAGACCTCTCTATTTCTTGTAATATTTACCTCACTAGTACAGGACTTGGGCTAGACCTTTCAATGTCTTGTAATATTTACCCCACTAGTAGGACTTGGGCTAAACCTTTCAATGTCTTGTAATATTTACCTCACTAGTAGGACTTGGGTTAGAACTCTCTATTTCTTGTAATATTTATCTCACTAGTACAGGACTTGGGCTAGACCTTTCAATGTCTTGTAATATTTACCTCACTAGTAGGACTTGGGCTAGACCTCTCTATTTCTTGTAATATTTACCTCACTAGTAGGACTTGGGCTAGACCTCTCTATTTCATGTAATATTTACTTCACTAGTAGGACTTGGACTAGACCTCTCTATTTCTTGTAATATTTACTTCACTAGTAGGACTTGGACTAGACCTCTCTATTTCTTGTAATATTTACTTCACTAGTAGGACTTGGGCTAGACCTTTCAATGTCTTGTAATATTTACCTTACTAGTACAGGACTTGGGCTAGACCTCTCTATTTCTTGTAATATTTACCCCACTAGTAGGACTTGGGCTAGACCTCTCTATTTCTTGTAATATTTACCTCACTAGTAGGACTTGGACTAGACCTTTCAATGTCTTGTAATATTTACCTCACTAGTAGGACTTGGGCTAGATCTTTCAATGTCTTGTAATATTTACCTCACTAGTACAGGACTTGGGCTAGACCTCTCTATTTCTTGTAATATTTACCTCACTAGTAGGACTTGGGCTAGACCTCTCTATTTCTTGTAATATTTACTTCACTAGTAGGACTTGGGCTAGACCTCTCTATTTCTTGTAATATTTACGTCACTAGTAGGACTTGGACTAGACCTTTCAATGTCTTGTAATATTTACCTCACTAGTAGGACTTGGACTAGATCTTTCAATGTCTTGTAATATTTACCTCACTAGTAGGACTTGGGCTAGACCTCTCTATTTCTTGTAATATTTACTTCACCAGTAGGACTTGGGCTAGACCTTTCAATGTCTTGTAATATTTACCCCACTAGTAGGACTTGGGCTAGACCTTTCAATGTCTTGTAATATTTACCTCACTAGTACAGGACTTGGGCTAGATCTCTCTATTTCTTGTAATATTTACCTCACTAGTAGGACTTGGACTAGACCTCTCTATTTCTTGTAATATTTACCTCACTAGTAGGACTTGGGCTAGACCTCTCTATTTCTTGTAATATTTACTTCACTAGTAGGACTTGGGCTAGACCTCTCTATTTCTTGTAATATTTACCTCACTAGTAGGACTTGGACTAGATCTTTCAATTTCTTGTAATATTTACCTCACTAGTAGGACTTGGGCTAGACCTCTCTATTTCTTGTAATATTTAATTCACTAGTAGGACTTGGGCTAGACCTCTCAATGTCTTGTAATATTTACCCCACTAGTAAGACTTGGGCTAGACCTTTCAATGTCTTGTAATATTTACCCCACTAGTAGGACTTGGGCTAGACCTTTCAATGTCTTGTAATATTTACCTCACTAGTACAGGACTTGGGCTAGACCTCTGTATTTCTTGTAATATTTACCTCACTAGTAGGACTTGGACTAGACCTCTCTATTTCTTGTAATATTTACTTCACTAGTAGGACTTGGGCTAGACCTTTCAATGTCTTGTAATATTTACCCCACTAGTAGGACTTGGGCTAGACCTTTCAATGTCTTGTAATATTTACCTCACTAGTATAGGACTTGGGCTAGACCTCTCTATTTCTTGTAATATTTACCTCACTAGTAGGACTTGGGCTAGACCTCTCTATTTCTTGTAATATTTACCTCACTAGTAGGACTTGGGCTAGACCTCTCAATGTCTTGTAATATTTACCTCACTAGTAGGACTTGGACTAGATCTTTCAATGTCTTGTAATATTTACCTCACTAGTAGGACTTGGGCTAGACCTCTCTATTTCTTGTAATATTTACTTCACTAGTAGGACTTGGGCTAGACCTTTCAATGTCTTGTAATATTTACCCCACTAGTAGGACTTGGGCTAGACCTTTCAATGTCTTGTAATATTTACCTCACTAGTACAGGACTTGGGCTAGATCTCTCTATTTCTTGTAATATTTACCTCACTAGTAGGACTTGGGCTAGACCTCTCTATTTCTTGTAATATTTACTTCACTAGTAGGACTTGGGCTAGACCTTTCAATGTCTTGTAATATTTACCCCACTAGTAGGACTTGGGCTAGACCTTTCAATGTCTTGTAATATGTACCTCACTAGTAGGACTTGGGCTAGACCTCTCTATTTCTTGTAATATTTATCTCACTAGTAGGACTTGGGCTAGACCTCTCTATTTCTTGTAATATTTACCTCACCAGTAGGACTTGGGCAAGACCTATCTATTTCTTGTAATATTTACCTCACTAGTAGGATTTGGGCTAGACCTCTCTATTTCTTGTAATATTCACCTGACTAGTAGGACTTGGGCTATACCTCTCTATTTCTTGTAATATTTACTTCACTAGTACAGGACTTGGGCTAGACCTTTCAATGTCTTGTAATATTTACCTCACTAGTACAGGACTTGGGCTCGACCTCTCTATTTCTTGTAATATTTACCTCACTAGTAGGACTTGGGCTAGACCTCTCTATTTCTTGTAATATTTACTTCACTAGTAGGACTTGGACTAGACCTTTCAATGTCTTGTAATATTGACTTCACTAGTAGGACTTGGGCTAGATCTTTCAATGTCTTGTAATATTTACCTCACTAGTACAGGACTTGGGCTAGACCTCTCTATTTCTTGTAATATTTACCTCACTAGTAGGACTTGGGCTAGACCTCTCTATTTCTTGTAATATTTACTTCACTAGTAGGACTTGGGCTAGACCTCTCTATTTCTTGTAATATTTACCTCACTAGTAGGACTTGGGCTAGACCTCTCTATTTCTTGTAATATTTACTTCACTAGTAGGACTTGGGCAAGACCTATCTATTTCTTGTAATATTTACCTCACTAGTAGGACTTGGACTAGATCTTTCAATGTCTTGTAATATTTACCTCACTAGTAGGACTTGGGCTAGACCTCTCTATTTCTTGTAATATTTAATTCACTAGTAGGACTTGGGCTAGACCTCTCAATGTCTTGTAATATTTACCCCACTAGTAGGACTTGGGCTAGACCTTTCAATGTCTTGTAATATTTACCCCACTAGTAGGACTTTGGCTAGACCTTTCAATGTCTTGTAATATTTACCTCACTAGTACAGGACTTGGGCTAGACCTCTCTATTTCTTGTAATATTTACCTCACTAGTAGGACTTGGGCTAGACCTCTCTATTTCTTGTAATATTTATTTCACTAGTAGGACTTGGGCTAGACCTTTCAATGTCTTGTAATATTTACCCCACTAGTAGGACTTGGGCTAGACCTTTCAATGTCTTGTAATATTTATCTCACTAGTACAGGACTTGGGCTAGACCTCTCTATTTCTTGTAATATTTACCTCACTAGTAGGACTTGGGCTAGACCTCTCTATTTCTTGTAATATTTACCTCACTAGTAGGACTTGGGCTAGACCTTTCAATGTCTTGTAATATTTACCTCACTAGTAGGACTTGGACTAGACCTCTCTATTTCTTGTAATATTTACCTCACTAGTAGAACTTGGGCTAGACCTTTCAATGTCTTGTAATATATACCTCACTAGTAGGACTTGGGCTAGACCTCTCTATTTCTTGTAATATTTACCTCACTAGTAGGACTTGGACTAGACCTTTCAATGTCTTGTAATATTTACCTCACTAGTACAGGACTTGGGCTAGACCTATCTATTTCTTGTAATATTTACCTCACTAGTAGGACTTGGGCTACACCTCTCTATTTCTTGTAATATTTACCTCACTAGAAGTACTTGGGCTAGACCTTTCAATGTCTTGTAATATTTATCTCACTAGTAGGACTTGGGCTAGACCTCTCTATTTCATGTAATATTTACCTCACTAGTAGGACTTGGACTAGACCTTTCAATGTCTTGTAATATTTACTTCACTAGTAGGACTTGGGCTAGATCTTTCAATGTCTTGTAATATTTACTTCACTAGTAGGACTTGGGCTAGACCTTTCAATGTCTTGTAATATTTACCTCACTAGTAGGACTTGGGCTAGACCTCTTTATTTCTTGTAATATTTACCTCACTAGTAGGACTTGGGCTAGACCTCTCTATTTCTTGTAATATTTACTTCACTAGTAGGACTTGGGCTAGATCTTTCAATGTCTTGTAATATTTACCCCACTAGTAGGACTTGGGCTAGACCTCTCAATGTCTTGTAATATTTACCTCACTAGTACAGGACTTGGCCTAGACCTCTCTATTTCTTGTAATATTTACCTCACTAGTAGGACTTGGGCTAGACCTCTCTATTTCTTGTAATATTTACCTCACTAGTAGGATTTGGGCTAGACCTTTCAATGTCTTGTAATATTTACCTCACTAGTAGGACTTGGACTAGACCTCTCTATTTCTTGTAATATTTACCTCACTAGTAGGACTTGGACTAGACCTTTCAATGTCTTGTAATATTTACCTCACTAGTACAGGACTTGGGCTAGACCTATCTATATCTTGTAATATTTACCTCACATGTAGGACTTGGGCTAGACCTCTCTATTTCTTGTAATATTTACCTCACTAGAAGTACTTGGGCTAGACCTTTCAATGTCTTGTAATATTTATCTCACTAGTAGGACTTGGGCTAGACCTCTCTATTTCATGTAATATTTACCTCACTAGTAGGACTTGGACTAGACCTTTCAATGTCTTGTAATATTTACTTCACTAGTAGGACTTGGGCTAGATCTTTCAATGTCTTGTAATATTTACTTCACTAGTAGGACTTGGGCTAGACCTTTCAATGTCTTGTAATATTTACCTCACTAGTAGGACTTGGGCTAGACCTCTTTATTTCTTGTAATATTTACCTCACTAGTAGGACTTGGGCTAGACCTCTCTATTTCTTGTAATATTTACTTCACTAGTAGGACTTGGGCTAGATCTTTCAATGTCTTGTAATATTTACCCCACTAGTAGGACTTGGGCTAGACCTCTCAATGTCTTGTAATATTTACCTCACTAGTACAGGACTTGGGCTAGACCTCTCTATTTCTTGTAATATTTACCTCACTAGTAGGACTTGGGCTAGACCTCTCTATTTCTTGTAATATTTACCTCACTAGTAGGAATTGGGCTAGACCTTTCAATGCCTTGTAATATTTACCTCACTAGTAGGACTTGGGTTAGACCTCTCTATTTCTTGTAATATTTACCTCACTAGTAGGACTTGGACTAGACCTCTCAATGTCTTGTAATATTTACTTCACTAGTAGGACTTGGGCTAGACCTTTCAATGTCTTGTAATATTTACCTCACTAGTAGGACTTGGGCTAGACCTCTCTATTTCTTGTAATATTTACTTCACTAGTAGGACTTGGGCTAGACCTTTCAATGTCTTGTAATATTTACCCCACTAGTAGGACTTGGGCTAGACCTTTCAATGTCTTGTAATATTTACCTCACTAGTACAGGACTTGGGCTAGACCTATCTATTTCTTGTAATATTTACCTCACTAGTAGGACTTGGGCTAGACCTCTCTATTTCTTGTAATATTTACCTCACTAGTAGGACTTGGGCTAGAGCTTTCAATGTCTTGTAATATTTACCTCACTAGTAGGACTTGGGCTAGACCTCTATATTTCTTGTAATATTTACCTCACTAGTACAGGATTTGGGCTAGACCTTTCAATGTCTTGTAATATTTACCCCACTAGTAGGACTTGGGCTAGACCTTTCAATGTCTTGTAATATTTACCTCACTAGTAGGACTTGAGATAGAACCCTCTATTTCTAGTAATATTTACCTCACTAGTAGGACTTGGGCTAGAATTCTCTATTTCTTGTAATATTTACCTCACTAGTTGGACTTCGGCTACACCTATCTATTTCTTGTAATATTTACCTCACTAGTAGGACTTGGGCTAGACCTTTCAATGTCTTGTAATATTTACCTCACTAGTAGGACTTGGGCTAGACCTCTTTATTTCTTGTAATATTTACCTCACTAGTAGGACTTGGGCTAGACCTCTCTATTTCTTGTAATATTTACTTCACTAGTAGGACTTGGGCTAGATCTTTCAATGTCTTGTAATATTTACCCCACTAGTAGGACTTGGGTTAGACCTCTCTATTTCTTGTAATATTTACCTCACTAGTAGGACTTGGACTAGACCTCTCAATGTCTTGTAATATTTACTTCACTAGTAGGACTTGGGCTAGACCTTTCAATGTCTTGTAATATTTACCTCACTAGTAGGACTTGGGCTAGACCTCTCTATTTCTTGTAATATTTACTTCACTAGTAGGACTTGGGCTAGACCTTTCAATGTCTTGTAATATTTACCCCACTAGTAGGACTTGGGCTAGACCTTTCAATGTCTTGTAATATTTACCTCACTAGTACAGGACTTGGGCTAGACCTATCTATTTCTTGTAATATTTACCTCACTAGTAGGACTTGGGCTAGACCTCTCTATTTCTTGTAATATTTACCTCACTAGTAGGACTTGGGCTAGAGCTTTCAATGTCTTGTAATATTTACCTCACTAGTAGGACTTGGGCTAGACCTCTATATTTCTTGTAATATTTACCTCACTAGTACAGGATTTGGGCTAGACCTTTCAATGTCTTGTAATATTTACCCCACTAGTAGGACTTGGGCTAGACCTTTCAATGTCTTGTAATATTTACCTCACTAGTACAGGACTTGGGCTAGACCTCTCTATTTCTTGTAATATTTACCTCACTAGTAGGACTTGGGCTAGACCTCTCTATTTCTTGTAATATTTATTTCACTAGTAGGACTTGGGCTAGACCTTTCAATGTCTTGTAATATTTACCCCACTAGTAGGACTTGGGCTAGACCTTTCAATGTCTTGTAATATTTATCTCACTAGTACAGGACTTGGGCTAGACCTCTCTATTTCTTGTAATATTTACCTCACTAGTAGGACTTGGGCTAGACCTCTCTATTTCTTGTAATATTTACCTCACTAGTAGGACTTGGGCTAGACCTTTCAATGTCTTGTAATATTTACCTCACTAGTAGGACTTGGACTAGACCTCTCTATTTCTTGTAATATTTACCTCACTAGTAGAACTTGGGCTAGACCTTTCAATGTCTTGTAATATATACCTCACTAGTAGGACTTGGGCTAGACCTCTCTATTTCTTGTAATATTTACCTCACTAGTAGGACTTGGACTAGACCTTTCAATGTCTTGTAATATTTACCTCACTAGTACAGGACTTGGGCTAGACCTATCTATTTCTTGTAATATTTACCTCACTAGTAGGACTTGGGCTAGACCTCTCTATTTCTTGTAATATTTACCTCACTAGAAGTACTTGGGCTAGACCTTTCAATGTCTTGTAATATTTATCTCACTAGTAGGACTTGGGCTAGACCTCTCTATTTCATGTAATATTTACCTCACTAGTAGGACTTGGACTAGACCTTTCAATGTCTTGTAATATTTACTTCACTAGTAGGACTTGGGCTAGATCTTTCAATGTCTTGTAATATTTACTTCACTAGTAGGACTTGGGCTAGACCTTTCAATGTCTTGTAATATTTACCTCACTAGTAGGACTTGGGCTAGACCTCTTTATTTCTTGTAATATTTACCTCACTAGTAGGACTTGGGCTAGACCTCTCTATTTCTTGTAATATTTACTTCACTAGTAGGACTTGGGCTAGATCTTTCAATGTCTTGTAATATTTACCCCACTAGTAGGACTTGGGCTAGACCTCTCAATGTCTTGTAATATTTACCTCACTAGTACAGGACTTGGCCTAGACCTCTCTATTTCTTGTAATATTTACCTCACTAGTAGGACTTGGGCTAGACCTCTCTATTTCTTGTAATATTTACCTCACTAGTAGGACTTGGGCTAGACCTTTCAATGTCTTGTAATATTTACCTCACTAGTAGGACTTGGACTAGACCTCTCTATTTCTTGTAATATTTACCTCACTAGTAGGACTTGGACTAGACCTTTCAATGTCTTGTAATATTTACCTCACTAGTACAGGACTTGGGCTAGACCTATCTATTTCTTGTAATATTTACCTCACATGTAGGACTTGGGCTAGACCTCTCTATTTCTTGTAATATTTACCTCACTAGAAGTACTTGGGCTAGACCTTTCAATGTCTTGTAATATTTATCTCACTAGTAGGACTTGGGCTAGACCTCTCTATTTCATGTAATATTTACCTCACTAGTAGGACTTGGACTAGACCTTTCAATGTCTTGTAATATTTACTTCACTAGTAGGACTTGGGCTAGATCTTTCAATGTCTTGTAATATTTACTTCACTAGTAGGACTTGGGCTAGACCTTTCAATGTCTTGTAATATTTACCTCACTAGTAGGACTTGGGCTAGACCTCTTTATTTCTTGTAATATTTACCTCACTAGTAGGACTTGGGCTAGACCTCTCTATTTCTTGTAATATTTACTTCACTAGTAGGACTTGGGCTAGATCTTTCAATGTCTTGTAATATTTACCCCACTAGTAGGACTTGGGCTAGACCTCTCAATGTCTTGTAATATTTACCTCACTAGTACAGGACTTGGGCTAGACCTCTCTATTTCTTGTAATATTTACCTCACTAGTAGGACTTGGGCTAGACCTCTCTATTTCTTGTAATATTTACCTCACTAGTAGGAATTGGGCTAGACCTTTCAATGCCTTGTAATATTTACCTCACTAGTAGGACTTGGGTTAGACCTCTCTATTTCTTGTAATATTTACCTCACTAGTAGGACTTGGACTAGACCTCTCAATGTCTTGTAATATTTACTTCACTAGTAGGACTTGGGCTAGACCTTTCAATGTCTTGTAATATTTACCTCACTAGTAGGACTTGGGCTAGACCTCTCTATTTCTTGTAATATTTACTTCACTAGTAGGACTTGGGCTAGACCTTTCAATGTCTTGTAATATTTACCCCACTAGTAGGACTTGGGCTAGACCTTTCAATGTCTTGTAATATTTACCTCACTAGTACAGGACTTGGGCTAGACCTATCTATTTCTTGTAATATTTACCTCACTAGTAGGACTTGGGCTAGACCTCTCTATTTCTTGTAATATTTACCTCACTAGTAGGACTTGGGCTAGAGCTTTCAATGTCTTGTAATATTTACCTCACTAGTAGGACTTGGGCTAGACCTCTATATTTCTTGTAATATTTACCTCACTAGTACAGGATTTGGGCTAGACCTTTCAATGTCTTGTAATATTTACCCCACTAGTAGGACTTGGGCTAGACCTTTCAATGTCTTGTAATATTTACCTCACTAGTAGGACTTGAGATAGAACCCTCTATTTCTAGTAATATTTACCTCACTAGTAGGACTTGGGCTAGAATTCTCTATTTCTTGTAATATTTACCTCACTAGTTGGACTTCGGCTACACCTATCTATTTCTTGTAATATTTACCTCACTAGTAGGACTTGGGCTAGACCTTTCAATGTCTTGTAATATTTACCTCACTAGTAGGACTTGGGCTAGACCTCTTTATTTCTTGTAATATTTACCTCACTAGTAGGACTTGGGCTAGACCTCTCTATTTCTTGTAATATTTACTTCACTAGTAGGACTTGGGCTAGATCTTTCAATGTCTTGTAATATTTACCCCACTAGTAGGACTTGGGTTAGACCTCTCTATTTCTTGTAATATTTACCTCACTAGTAGGACTTGGACTAGACCTCTCAATGTCTTGTAATATTTACTTCACTAGTAGGACTTGGGCTAGACCTTTCAATGTCTTTTAATATTTACCTCACTAGTAGGACTTGGGCTAGACCTCTCTATTTCTTGTAATATTTACTTCACTAGTAGGACTTGGGCTAGACCTTTCAATGTCTTGTAATATTTACCCCACTAGTAGGACTTGGGCTAGACCTTTCAATGTCTTGTAATATTTACCTCACTAGTACAGGACTTGGGCTAGACCTATCTATTTCTTGTAATATTTACCTCACTAGTAGGACTTGGGCTAGACCTCTCTATTTCTTGTAATATTTACCTCACTAGTAGGACTTGGGCTAGAGCTTTCAATGTCTTGTAATATTTACCTCACTAGTAGGACTTGGGCTAGACCTCTATATTTCTTGTAATATTTACCTCACTAGTACAGGATTTGGGCTAGACCTTTCAATGTCTTGTAATATTTACCCCACTAGTAGGACTTGGGCTAGACCTTTCAATGTCTTGTAATATTTACCTCACTAGTAGGACTTGGGATAGAACCCTCTATTTCTTGTAATATTTACCTCACTAGTAGGACTTGGGCTAGAATTCTCTATTTCTTGTAATATTTACCTCACTAGTTGGACTTCGGCTACACCTATCTATTTCTTGTAATATTTACCTCACTAGTAGGACTTGGGCTAGACCTTTCCATTTCTTGTAATATTTACCTCACTAGTAGGATTTGGGCTAGACCTATCAATGTCTTGTAATATTTACCTCACTGGTAGGACTTGGACTAGACCTCTCAATGTCTTGTAATATTTACCTCACTAGTAGGACTTGGGCTAGATCTTTCAATGTCTTGTAATATTTACCTCACTAGTACAGGACTTGGGCTAGACCTCTCTATTTCTTGTAATATTTACCTCACTAGTAGGACTTGGGATAGACCTCTCTATTTCTTGTAATATTTATCTCACTAGTAGGACTTGGACTAGACCTCTCTATTTCTTGTAATATTTACCTCACTAGTAGGACTTGGGCTAGACCTCTCTATTTCTTGTAATATTTACTTCACTAGTAGGACTTGGGCTAGACCTATCTATTTCTTGTAATATTTACCTCACTAGTAGGACTTGGACTAGATCTTTCAATGTCTTGTAATATTTATCTCACTAGTAGGACTTGGGCTAGACCTCTCTATTTCATGTAATATTTACCTCACTAGTAGGACTTGGACTAGACCTTTCAATGTCTTGTAATATTTACTTCACTAGTAGGACTTGGGCTAGATCTTTCAATGTCTTGTAATATTTACCTCACTAGTACAGGACTTGGGCTAGACCTATCTATTTCTTGTAATATTTACCTCACTTGTAGGACTTGGGCTAGACCTCTCTATTTCTTGTAATATTTACCTCACTAGAAGTACTTGGGCTAGACCTTTCAATGTCTTGTAATATTTATCTCACTAGTAGGACTTGGGCTAGACCTCTCTATTTCATGTAATATTTACCTCACTAGTAGGACTTGGACTAGACCTTTCAATGTCTTGTAATATTTACTTCACTAGTAGGACTTGGGCTAGATCTTTCAATGTCTTGTAATATTTACTTCACTAGTAGGACTTGGGCTAGACCTTTCAATGTCTTGTAATATTTACCTCACTAGTAGGACTTGGGCTAGACCTCTTTATTTCTTGTTATATTTACCTCACTAGTAGGACTTGGGCTAGACCTTTCAATGTCTTGTAATATTTACCTCACTAGTAGGACTTGGGCTAGACCTCTTTATTTCTTGTAATATTTACCTCACTAGTAGGACTTGGGCTAGACCTCTCTATTTCTTGTAATATTTACCTCACTAGTAGGACTTGGGTTAGACCTCTATATTTCTTGTAATATTTACCTCACTAGTACAGGATTTGGGCTAGACCTTTCAATGTCTTGTAATATTTACCCCACTAGTAGGACTTGGGCTAGACCTTTCAATGTCTTGTAATATTTACCTCACTAGTAGGACTTGGGATAGAACCCTCTATTTCTTGTAATATTTACCTCACTAGTAGGACTTGGGCTAGAATTCTCTATTTCTTGTAATATTTACCTCACTAGTTGGACTTCGGCTACACCTATCTATTTCTTGTAATATTTACCTCACTAGTAGGACTTGGGCTAGACCTTTCCATTTCTTGTAATATTTACCTCACTAGTAGGATTTGGGCTAGACCTATCAATGTCTTGTAATATTTACCTCACTGGTAGGACTTGGACTAGACCTCTCAATGTCTTGTAATATTTACCTCACTAGTAGGACTTGGGCTAGATCTTTCAATGTCTTGTAATATTTACCTCACTAGTACAGGACTTGGGCTAGACCTCTCTATTTCTTGTAATATTTACCTCACTAGTAGGACTTGGGATAGACCTCTCTATTTCTTGTAATATTTATCTCACTAGTAGGACTTGGACTAGACCTCTCTATTTCTTGTAATATTTACCTCACTAGTAGGACTTGGGCTAGACCTCTCTATTTCTTGTAATATTTACTTCACTAGTAGGACTTGGGCTAGACCTATCTATTTCTTGTAATATTTACCTCACTAGTAGGACTTGGGCTAGACCTTTCCATTTCTTGTAATATTTACCTCACTAGTAGGATTTGGGCTAGACCTATCAATGTCTTGTAATATTTACCTCACTGGTAGGACTTGGACTAGACCTCTCAATGTCTTGTAATATTTACCTCACTAGTAGGACTTGGGCTAGATCTTTCAATGTCTTGTAATATTTACCTCACTAGTACAGGACTTGGGCTAGACCTCTCTATTTCTTGTAATATTTACCTCACTAGTAGGACTTGGGATAGACCTCTCTATTTCTTGTAATATTTATCTCACTAGTAGGACTTGGACTAGACCTCTCTATTTCTTGTAATATTTACCTCACTAGTAGGACTTGGGCTAGACCTCTCTATTTCTTGTAATATTTACTTCACTAGTAGGACTTGGGCTAGACCTATCTATTTCTTGTAATATTTACCTCACTAGTAGGACTTGGACTAGATCTTTCAATGTCTTGTAATATTTATCTCACTAGTAGGACTTGGGCTAGACCTCTCTATTTCATGTAATATTTACCTCACTAGTAGGACTTGGACTAGACCTTTCAATGTCTTGTAATATTTACTTCACTAGTAGGACTTGGGCTAGATCTTTCAATGTCTTGTAATATTTACCTCACTAGTACAGGACTTGGGCTAGACCTATCTATTTCTTGTAATATTTACCTCACTTGTAGGACTTGGGCTAGACCTCTCTATTTCTTGTAATATTTACCTCACTAGAAGTACTTGGGCTAGACCTTTCAATGTCTTGTAATATTTATCTCACTAGTAGGACTTGGGCTAGACCTCTCTATTTCATGTAATATTTACCTCACTAGTAGGACTTGGACTAGACCTTTCAATGTCTTGTAATATTTACTTCACTAGTAGGACTTGGGCTAGATCTTTCAATGTCTTGTAATATTTACTTCACTAGTAGGACTTGGGCTAGACCTTTCAATGTCTTGTAATATTTACCTCACTAGTAGGACTTGGGCTAGACCTCTTTATTTCTTGTTATATTTACCTCACTAGTAGGACTTGGGCTAGACCTTTCAATGTCTTGTAATATTTACCTCACTAGTAGGACTTGGGCTAGACCTCTTTATTTCTTGTAATATTTACCTCACTAGTAGGACTTGGGCTAGACCTCTCTATTTCTTGTAATATTTACCTCACTAGTAGGACTTGGGTTAGACCTCTATATTTCTTGTAATATTTACCTCACTAGTACAGGATTTGGGCTAGACCTTTCAATGTCTTGTAATATTTACCCCACTAGTAGGACTTGGGCTAGACCTTTCAATGTCTTGTAATATTTACCTCACTAGTAGGACTTGGGATAGAACCCTCTATTTCTTGTAATATTTACCTCACTAGTAGGACTTGGGCTAGAATTCTCTATTTCTTGTAATATTTACCTCACTAGTTGGACTTCGGCTACACCTATCTATTTCTTGTAATATTTACCTCACTAGTAGGACTTGGGCTAGACCTTTCCATTTCTTGTAATATTTACCTCACTAGTAGGATTTGGGCTAGACCTATCAATGTCTTGTAATATTTACCTCACTGGTAGGACTTGGACTAGACCTCTCAATGTCTTGTAATATTTACCTCACTAGTAGGACTTGGGCTAGATCTTTCAATGTCTTGTAATATTTACCTCACTAGTACAGGACTTGGGCTAGACCTCTCTATTTCTTGTAATATTTACCTCACTAGTAGGACTTGGGATAGACCTCTCTATTTCTTGTAATATTTATCTCACTAGTAGGACTTGGACTAGACCTCTCTATTTCTTGTAATATTTACCTCACTAGTAGGACTTGGGCTAGACCTCTCTATTTCTTGTAATATTTACTTCACTAGTAGGACTTGGGCTAGACCTATCTATTTCTTGTAATATTTACCTCACTAGTAGGACTTGGACTAGATCTTTCAATGTCTTGTAATATTTATCTCACTAGTAGGACTTGGGCTAGACCTCTCTATTTCATGTAATATTTACCTCACTAGTAGGACTTGGACTAGACCTTTCAATGTCTTGTAATATTTACTTCACTAGTAGGACTTGGGCTAGATCTTTCAATGTCTTGTAATATTTACCTCACTAGTACAGGACTTGGGCTAGACCTATCTATTTCTTGTAATATTTACCTCACTTGTAGGACTTGGGCTAGACCTCTCTATTTCTTGTAATATTTACCTCACTAGAAGTACTTGGGCTAGACCTTTCAATGTCTTGTAATATTTATCTCACTAGTAGGACTTGGGCTAGACCTCTCTATTTCATGTAATATTTACCTCACTAGTAGGACTTGGACTAGACCTTTCAATGTCTTGTAATATTTACTTCACTAGTAGGACTTGGGCTAGATCTTTCAATGTCTTGTAATATTTACTTCACTAGTAGGACTTGGGCTAGACCTTTCAATGTCTTGTAATATTTACCTCACTAGTAGGACTTGGGCTAGACCTCTTTATTTCTTGTAATATTTACCTCACTAGTAGGACTTGGGCTAGACCTTTCAATGTCTTGTAATATTTACCTCACTAGTAGGACTTGGGCTAGACCTCTTTATTTCTTGTAATATTTACCTCACTAGTAGGACTTGGGCTAGACCTCTCTATTTCTTGTAATATTTACCTCACTAGTAGGAATTGGGCTAGACCTTTCAATGCCTTGTAATATTTACCTCACTAGTAGGACTTGGGTTAGACCTCTCTATTTCTTGTAATATTTACCTCACTAGTAGGACTTGGGCTAGATCTTTCAATGTCTTGTAATATTTACCCCACTAGTAGGACTTGGGCTAGACCTCTCAATGTCTTGTAATATTTACCTCACTAGTACAGGACTTGGGCTAGACCTCTCTATTTCTTGTAATATTTACCTCACTAGTAGGACTTGGGCTAGACCTCTCTATTTCTTGTAATATTTACCTCACTAGTAGGAATTGGGCTAGACCTTTCAATGCCTTGTAATATTTACCTCACTAGTAGGACTTGGGTTAGACCTCTCTATTTCTTGTAATATTTACCTCACTAGTAGGACTTGGACTAGACCTCTCAATGTCTTGTAATATTTACTTCACTAATAGGACTTGGGCTAGACCTTTCAATGTCTTGTAATATTTACCTCACTAGTAGGACTTGGGCTAGACCTCTCTATTTCTTGTAATATTTACTTCACTAGTAGGACTTGGGCTAGACCTTTCAATGTCTTGTAATATTTACCCCACTAGTAGGACTTGGGCTAGACCTTTCAATGTCTTGTAATATTTACCTCACTAGTACAGGACTTGGGCTAGACCTATCTATTTCTTGTAATATTTACCTCACTAGTAGGACTTGGGCTAGACCTCTCTATTTCTTGTAATATTTACCTCACTAGTAGGACTTGGGCTAGAGCTTTCAATGTCTTGTAATATTTACCTCACTAGTAGGACTTGGGCTAGACCTCTATATTTCTTGTAATATTTACCTCACTAGTACAGGATTTGGGCTAGACCTTTCAATGTCTTGTAATATTTACCCCACTAGTAGGACTTGTGCTAGACCTTTCAATGTCTTGTAATATTTACCTCACTAGTAGGACTTGGGATAGAACCCTCTATTTCTTGTAATATTTACCTCACTAGTAGGACTTGGGCTAGAATTCTCTATTTCTTGTAATATTTACCTCACTAGTTGGACTTCGGCTACACCTATCTATTTCTTGTAATATTTACCTCACTAGTAGGACTTGGGCTAGACCTTTCAATGTCTTGTAATATTTACCTCACTAGTAGGACTTGGGCTAGACCTCTTTATTTCTTGTAATATTTACCTCACTAGTAGGACTTGGGCTAGACCTCTCTATTTCTTGTAATATTTACTTCACTAGTAGGACTTGGGCTAAATCTTTCAATGTCTTGTAATATTTACCCCACTAGTAGGACTTGGGCTAGACCTCTCAATGTCTTGTAATATTTACCTCACTAGTACAGGACTTGGGCTAGACCTCTCTATTTCTTGTAATATTTACCTCACTAGTAGGACTTGGGCTAGACCTCTCTATTTCTTGTAATATTTACCTCACTAGTAGGAATTGGGCTAGACCTTTCAATGCCTTGTATTATTTACCTCACTAGTAGGACTTGGGTTAGACCTCTCTATTTCTTGTAATATTTACCTCACTAGTAGGACTTGGACTAGACCTCTCAATGTCTTGTAATATTTACTTCACTAGTAGGACTTGGGCTAGACCTTTCAATGTCTTGTAATATTTACCTCACTAGTAGGACTTGGGCTAGACCTCTCTATTTCTTGTAATATTTACTTCACTAGTAGGACTTGGGCTAGACCTTTCAATGTCTTGTAATATTTACCCCACTAGTAGGACTTGGGCTAGACCTTTCAATGTCTTGTAATATTTACCTCACTAGTACAGGACTTGGGCTAGACCTATCTATTTCTTGTAATATTTACCTCACTAGTAGGACTTGGGCTAGACCTCTCTATTTCTTGTAATATTTACTTCACTAGTAGGACTTGGGCTAGAGCTTTCAATGTCTTGTAATATTTACCTCACTAGTAGGACTTGGGCTAGACCTCTATATTTCTTGTAATATTTACCCCACTAGTAGGACTTGGGCTAGACCTTTCAATGTCTTGTAATATTTACTTCACTAGTAGGACTTGGGCTAGATCTTTCAATGTCTTGTAATATTTACTTCACTAGTAGGACTTGGGCTAGATCTTTCAATGTCTTGTAATATTTACTTCACTAGTAGGACTTGGGTTAGACCTCTCTATTTCTTGTAATATTTACTTCACTAGTAGGACTTGGGCTAGACCTTTCAATGTCTTGTAATATTTACCCCACTAGTAGGACTTGGGCTAGACCTTTCAATGTCTTGTAATATTTACCTCACTAGTACAGGACTTGGGCTAGACCTATCTATTTCTTGTAATATTTACCTCACTAGTAGGACTTGGGCTAGACCTCTCTATTTCTTGTAATATTTACCTCACTAGTAGGACTTGGGCTATAGCTTTCAATGTCTTGTAATATTTACCTCACTAGTAGGACTTTGGCTAGACCTCTATATTTCTTGTAATATTTACCTCACTAGTACAGGATTTGGGCTAGACCTTTCAATGTCTTGTAATATTTACCCCACTAGTAGGACTTGGGCTAGACCTTTCAATGTCTTGTAATATTTACCTCACTAGTAGGACTTGGGATAGAACCCTCTATTTCTTGTAATATTTACCTCACTAGTAGGACTTGGGCTAGAATTCTCTATTTCTTGTAATATTTACCTCACTAGTTGGACTTCGGCTACACCTATCTATTTCTTGTAATATTTACCTCACTAGTAGGACTTGGGCTAGACCTTTCCATTTCTTGTAATATTTAATTCACTAGTAGGATTTGGGCTAGACCTATCAATGTCTTGTAATATTTACCTCACTGGTAGGACTTGGACTAGACCTCTCAATGTCTTGTAATATTTACCTCACTAGTAGGACTTGGGCTAGATCTTTCAATGTCTTGTAATATTTACATCACTAGTACAGGACTTGGGCTAGACCTCTCTATTTCTTGTAATATTTACCTCACTAGTAGGACTTGGGCTAGACCTCTCTATTTCTTGTAATATTTATCTCACTAGTAGGACTTGGACTAGACCTCTCTATTTCTTGTAATATTTACCTCACTAGTAGGACTTGGGCTAGACCTCTCTATTTCTTGTAATATTTACTTCACTAGTAGGACTTGGGCTAGACCTATCTATTTCTTGTAATATTTACCTCACTAGTAGGACTTGGACTAGATCTTTCAATGTCTTGTAATATTTATCTCACTAGTAGGACTTGGGCTAGACCTCTCTATTTCATGTAATATTTACCTCACTAGTAGGACTTGGACTAGACCTTTCAATGTCTTGTAATATTTACTTCACTAGTAGGACTTGGGCTAGATCTTTCAATGTCTTGTAATATTTACCTCACTAGTACAGGACTTGGGCTAGACCTCTCTATTTCTTGTAATATTTACCTCACTAGTAGGACTTGGGCTAGAGCTTTCAATGTCTTGTAATATTTACCTCACTAGTAGGACTTGGGCTAGACCTCTATATTTCTTGTAATATTTACCCCACTAGTAGGACTTGGGCTAGACCTTTCAATGTCTTGTAATATTTACTTCACTAGTAGGACTTGGGCTAGATCTTTCAATGTCTTGTAATATTTACTTCACTAGTAGGACTTGGGCTAGATCTTTCAATGTCTTGTAATATTTACTTCACTAGTAGGACTTGGGTTAGACCTCTCTATTTCTTGTAATATTTACTTCACTAGTAGGACTTGGGCTAGACCTTTCAATGTCTTGTAATATTTACCCCACTAGTAGGACTTGGGCTAGACCTTTCAATGTCTTGTAATATTTACCTCACTAGTACAGGACTTGGGCTAGACCTATCTATTTCTTGTAATATTTACCTCACTAGTAGGACTTGGGCTAGACCTCTCTATTTCTTGTAATATTTACCTCACTAGTAGGACTTGGGCTATAGCTTTCAATGTCTTGTAATATTTACCTCACTAGTAGGACTTTGGCTAGACCTCTATATTTCTTGTAATATTTACCTCACTAGTACAGGATTTGGGCTAGACCTTTCAATGTCTTGTAATATTTACCCCACTAGTAGGACTTGGGCTAGACCTTTCAATGTCTTGTAATATTTACCTCACTAGTAGGACTTGGGATAGAACCCTCTATTTCTTGTAATATTTACCTCACTAGTAGGACTTGGGCTAGAATTCTCTATTTCTTGTAATATTTACCTCACTAGTTGGACTTCGGCTACACCTATCTATTTCTTGTAATATTTACCTCACTAGTAGGACTTGGGCTAGACCTTTCCATTTCTTGTAATATTTAATTCACTAGTAGGATTTGGGCTAGACCTATCAATGTCTTGTAATATTTACCTCACTGGTAGGACTTGGACTAGACCTCTCAATGTCTTGTAATATTTACCTCACTAGTAGGACTTGGGCTAGATCTTTCAATGTCTTGTAATATTTACCTCACTAGTACAGGACTTGGGCTAGACCTCTCTATTTCTTGTAATATTTACCTCACTAGTAGGACTTGGGCTAGACCTCTCTATTTCTTGTAATATTTATCTCACTAGTAGGACTTGGACTAGACCTCTCTATTTCTTGTAATATTTACCTCACTAGTAGGACTTGGGCTAGACCTCTCTATTTCTTGTAATATTTACTTCACTAGTAGGACTTGGGCTAGACCTATCTATTTCTTGTAATATTTACCTCACTAGTAGGACTTGGACTAGACCTCTCTATTTCATGTAATATTTACCTCACTAGTAGGACTTGGACTAGACCTTTCAATGTCTTGTAATATTTACTTCACTAGTAGGACTTGGGCTAGATCTTTCAATGTCTTGTAATATTTACCTCACTAGTACAGGACTTGGGCTAGACCTCTCTATTTCTTGTAATATTTACCTCACTAGTAGGACTTGGGCTAGAGCTTTCAATGTCTTGTAATATTTACCTCACTAGTAGGACTTGGGCTAGACCTCTATATTTCTTGTAATATTTACCCCACTAGTAGGACTTGGGCTAGACCTTTCAATGTCTTGTAATATTTACTTCACTAGTAGGACTTGGGCTAGATCTTTCAATGTCTTGTAATATTTACTTCACTAGTAGGACTTGGGCTAGATCTTTCAATGTCTTGTAATATTTACTTCACTAGTAGGACTTGGGTTAGACCTCTCTATTTCTTGTAATATTTACTTCACTAGTAGGACTTGGGCTAGACCTTTCAATGTCTTGTAATATTTACCCCACTAGTAGGACTTGGGCTAGACCTTTCAATGTCTTGTAATATTTACCTCACTAGTACAGGACTTGGGCTAGACCTATCTATTTCTTGTAATATTTACCTCACTAGTAGGACTTGGGCTAGACCTCTCTATTTCTTGTAATATTTACCTCACTAGTAGGACTTGGGCTATAGCTTTCAATGTCTTGTAATATTTACCTCACTAGTAGGACTTTGGCTAGACCTCTATATTTCTTGTAATATTTACCTCACTAGTACAGGATTTGGGCTAGACCTTTCAATGTCTTGTAATATTTACCCCACTAGTAGGACTTGGGCTAGACCTTTCAATGTCTTGTAATATTTACCTCACTAGTAGGACTTGGGATAGAACCCTCTATTTCTTGTAATATTTACCTCACTAGTAGGACTTGGGCTAGAATTCTCTATTTCTTGTAATATTTACCTCACTAGTTGGACTTCGGCTACACCTATCTATTTCTTGTAATATTTACCTCACTAGTAGGACTTGGGCTAGACCTTTCCATTTCTTGTAATATTTAATTCACTAGTAGGATTTGGGCTAGACCTATCAATGTCTTGTAATATTTACCTCACTGGTAGGACTTGGACTAGACCTCTCAATGTCTTGTAATATTTACCTCACTAGTAGGACTTGGGCTAGATCTTTCAATGTCTTGTAATATTTACCTCACTAGTACAGGACTTGGGCTAGACCTCTCTATTTCTTGTAATATTTACTTCACTAGTAGGACTTGGGCTAGACCTTTCAATGTCTTGTAATATTTACCCCACTAGTAGGACTTGGGCTAGACCTTTCAATGTCTTGTAATATTTACCTCACTAGTACAGGACTTGGGCTAGACCTATCTATTTCTTGTAATATTTACCTCACTAGTAGGACTTGGGCTAGACCTCTCTATTTCTTGTAATATTTACCTCACTAGTAGGACTTGGGCTATAGCTTTCAATGTCTTGTAATATTTACCTCACTAGTAGGACTTTGGCTAGACCTCTATATTTCTTGTAATATTTACCTCACTAGTACAGGATTTGGGCTAGACCTTTCAATGTCTTGTAATATTTACCCCACTAGTAGGACTTGGGCTAGACCTTTCAATGTCTTGTAATATTTACCTCACTAGTAGGACTTGGGATAGAACCCTCTATTTCTTGTAATATTTACCTCACTAGTAGGACTTGGGCTAGAATTCTCTATTTCTTGTAATATTTACCTCACTAGTTGGACTTCGGCTACACCTATCTATTTCTTGTAATATTTACCTCACTAGTAGGACTTGGGCTAGACCTTTCCATTTCTTGTAATATTTAATTCACTAGTAGGATTTGGGCTAGACCTATCAATGTCTTGTAATATTTACCTCACTGGTAGGACTTGGACTAGACCTCTCAATGTCTTGTAATATTTACCTCACTAGTAGGACTTGGGCTAGATCTTTCAATGTCTTGTAATATTTACCTCACTAGTACAGGACTTGGGCTAGACCTCTCTATTTCTTGTAATATTTACCTCACTAGTAGGACTTGGGCTAGACCTCTCTATTTCTTGTAATATTTATCTCACTAGTAGGACTTGGACTAGACCTCTCTATTTCTTGTAATATTTACCTCACTAGTAGGACTTGGGCTAGACCTCTCTATTTCTTGTAATATTTACTTCACTAGTAGGACTTGGGCTAGACCTATCTATTTCTTGTAATATTTACCTCACTAGTAGGACTTGGACTAGATCTTTCAATGTCTTGTAATATTTATCTCACTAGTAGGACTTGGGCTAGACCTCTCTATTTCATGTAATATTTACCTCACTAGTAGGACTTGGACTAGACCTTTCAATGTCTTGTAATATTTACTTCACTAGTAGGACTTGGGCTAGATCTTTCAATGTCTTGTAATATTTACCTCACTAGTACAGGACTTGGGCTAGACCTCTCTATTTCTTGTAATATTTACCTCACTAGTAGGACTTGGGCTAGAGCTTTCAATGTCTTGTAATATTTACCTCACTAGTAGGACTTGGGCTAGACCTCTATATTTCTTGTAATATTTACCCCACTAGTAGGACTTGGGCTAGACCTTTCAATGTCTTGTAATATTTACTTCACTAGTAGGACTTGGGCTAGATCTTTCAATGTCTTGTAATATTTACTTCACTAGTAGGACTTGGGCTAGATCTTTCAATGTCTTGTAATATTTACTTCACTAGTAGGACTTGGGTTAGACCTCTCTATTTCTTGTAATATTTACTTCACTAGTAGGACTTGGGCTAGACCTTTCAATGTCTTGTAATATTTACCCCACTAGTAGGACTTGGGCTAGACCTTTCAATGTCTTGTAATATTTACCTCACTAGTACAGGACTTGGGCTAGACCTATCTATTTCTTGTAATATTTACCTCACTAGTAGGACTTGGGCTAGACCTCTCTATTTCTTGTAATATTTACCTCACTAGTAGGACTTGGGCTATAGCTTTCAATGTCTTGTAATATTTACCTCACTAGTAGGACTTTGGCTAGACCTCTATATTTCTTGTAATATTTACCTCACTAGTACAGGATTTGGGCTAGACCTTTCAATGTCTTGTAATATTTACCCCACTAGTAGGACTTGGGCTAGACCTTTCAATGTCTTGTAATATTTACCTCACTAGTAGGACTTGGGATAGAACCCTCTATTTCTTGTAATATTTACCTCACTAGTAGGACTTGGGCTAGAATTCTCTATTTCTTGTAATATTTACCTCACTAGTTGGACTTCGGCTACACCTATCTATTTCTTGTAATATTTACCTCACTAGTAGGACTTGGGCTAGACCTTTCCATTTCTTGTAATATTTAATTCACTAGTAGGATTTGGGCTAGACCTATCAATGTCTTGTAATATTTACCTCACTGGTAGGACTTGGACTAGACCTCTCAATGTCTTGTAATATTTACCTCACTAGTAGGACTTGGGCTAGATCTTTCAATGTCTTGTAATATTTACCTCACTAGTACAGGACTTGGGCTAGACCTCTCTATTTCTTGTAATATTTACCTCACTAGTAGGACTTGGGCTAGACCTCTCTATTTCTTGTAATATTTATCTCACTAGTAGGACTTGGACTAGACCTCTCTATTTCTTGTAATATTTACCTCACTAGTAGGACTTGGGCTAGACCTCTCTATTTCTTGTAATATTTACTTCACTAGTAGGACTTGGGCTAGACCTATCTATTTCTTGTAATATTTACCTCACTAGTAGGACTTGGACTAGATCTTTCAATGTCTTGTAATATTTATCTCACTAGTAGGACTTGGGCTAGACCTCTCTATTTCATGTAATATTTACCTCACTAGTAGGACTTGGACTAGACCTTTCAATGTCTTGTAATATTTACTTCACTAGTAGGACTTGGGCTAGATCTTTCAATGTCTTGTAATATTTACCTCACTAGTACAGGACTTGGGCTAGACCTCTCTATTTCTTGTAATATTTACCTCACTAGTAGGACTTGGGCTAGAGCTTTCAATGTCTTGTAATATTTACCTCACTAGTAGGACTTGGGCTAGACCTCTATATTTCTTGTAATATTTACCCCACTAGTAGGACTTGGGCTAGACCTTTCAATGTCTTGTAATATTTACTTCACTAGTAGGACTTGGGCTAGATCTTTCAATGTCTTGTAATATTTACTTCACTAGTAGGACTTGGGCTAGATCTTTCAATGTCTTGTAATATTTACTTCACTAGTAGGACTTGGGTTAGACCTCTCTATTTCTTGTAATATTTACTTCACTAGTAGGACTTGGGCTAGACCTTTCAATGTCTTGTAATATTTACCCCACTAGTAGGACTTGGGCTAGACCTTTCAATGTCTTGTAATATTTACCTCACTAGTACAGGACTTGGGCTAGACCTATCTATTTCTTGTAATATTTACCTCACTAGTAGGACTTGGGCTAGACCTCTCTATTTCTTGTAATATTTACCTCACTAGTAGGACTTGGGCTATAGCTTTCAATGTCTTGTAATATTTACCTCACTAGTAGGACTTTGGCTAGACCTCTATATTTCTTGTAATATTTACCTCACTAGTACAGGATTTGGGCTAGACCTTTCAATGTCTTGTAATATTTACCCCACTAGTAGGACTTGGGCTAGACCTTTCAATGTCTTGTAATATTTACCTCACTAGTAGGACTTGGGATAGAACCCTCTATTTCTTGTAATATTTACCTCACTAGTAGGACTTGGGCTAGAATTCTCTATTTCTTGTAATATTTACCTCACTAGTTGGACTTCGGCTACACCTATCTATTTCTTGTAATATTTACCTCACTAGTAGGACTTGGGCTAGACCTTTCCATTTCTTGTAATATTTAATTCACTAGTAGGATTTGGGCTAGACCTATCAATGTCTTGTAATATTTACCTCACTGGTAGGACTTGGACTAGACCTCTCAATGTCTTGTAATATTTACCTCACTAGTAGGACTTGGGCTAGATCTTTCAATGTCTTGTAATATTTACCTCACTAGTACAGGACTTGGGCTAGACCTCTCTATTTCTTGTAATATTTACCTCACTAGTAGGACTTGGGCTAGACCTCTCTATTTCTTGTAATATTTATCTCACTAGTAGGACTTGGGCTAGACCTCTCTATTTCTTGTAATATTTACTTCACTAGTAGGACTTGGGCTAGACCTATCTATTTCTTGTAATATTTACCTCACTAGTAGGACTTGGACTAGATCTTTCAATGTCTTGTAATATTTATCTCACTAGTAGGACTTGGGCTAGACCTCTCTATTTCATGTAATATTTACCTCACTAGTAGGACTTGGACTAGACCTTTCAATGTCTTGTAATATTTACTTCACTAGTAGGACTTGGGCTAGATCTTTCAATGTCTTGTAATATTTACCTCACTAGTACAGTACTTGGGCTAGACCTATCTATTTCTTGTAATATTTACCTCACATGTAGGACTTGGGCTAGACCTCTCTATTTCTTGTAATATTTACCTCACTAGTAGGACTTGGGCTAGACCTTTCAATGTCTTGTAATATTTACCTCACTAGTAGGACTTGGACTAGACCTCTCTATTTCTTGTAATATTTACCTCACTAGTAGGACTTGGACTAGACCTTTCAATGTCTTGTAATATTTACCTCACTAGTACAGGACTTGGGCTAGACCTATCTATTTCTTGTAATATTTACCTCACATGTAGGACTTGGGCTAGACCTCTCTATTTCTTGTAATATTTACCTCACTAGAAGTACTTGGGCTAGACCTTTCAATGTCTTGTAATATTTATCTCACTAGTAGGACTTGGGCTAGACCTCTCTATTTCATGTAATATTTACCTCACTAGTAGGACTTGGACTAGACCTTTCAATGTCTTGTAATATTTACTTCACTAGTAGGACTTGGGCTAGATCTTTCAATGTCTTGTAATATTTACTTCACTAGTAGGACTTGGGCTAGACCTTTCAATGTCTTGTAATATTTACCTCACTAGTAGGACTTGGGCTAGACCTCTTTATTTCTTGTAATATTTACCTCACTAGTAGGACTTGGGCTAGACCTCTCTATTTCTTGTAATATTTACTTCACTAGTAGGACTTGGGCTAGATCTTTCAATGTCTTGTAATATTTACCCCACTAGTAGGACTTGGGCTAGACCTCTCAATGTCTTGTAATATTTACCTCACTAGTACAGGACTTGGACTAGACCTCTCTATTTCTTGTAATATTTACCTCACTAGTTGGACTTCGGCTACACCTATCTATTTCTTGTAATATTTACCTCACTAGTAGGACTTGGGCTAGACCTTTCCATTTCTTGTAATATTTAATTCACTAGTAGGATTTGGGCTAGACCTATCAATGTCTTGTAATATTTACCTCACTGGTAGGACTTGGACTAGACCTCTCAATGTCTTGTAATATTTACCTCACTAGTAGGACTTGGGCTAGATCTTTCAATGTCTTGTAATATTTACCTCACTAGTACAGGACTTGGGCTAGACCTCTCTATTTCTTGTAATATTTACCTCACTAGTAGGACTTGGGCTAGACCTCTCTATTTCTTGTAATATTTATCTCACTAGTAGGACTTGGACTAGACCTCTCTATTTCTTGTAATATTTACCTCACTAGTAGGACTTGGGCTAGACCTCTCTATTTCTTGTAATATTTACTTCACTAGTAGGACTTGGGCTAGACCTATCTATTTCTTGTAATATTTACCTCACTAGTAGGACTTGGACTAGATCTTTCAATGTCTTGTAATATTTATCTCACTAGTAGGACTTGGGCTAGACCTCTCTATTTCATGTAATATTTACCTCACTAGTAGGACTTGGACTAGACCTTTCAATGTCTTGTAATATTTACTTCACTAGTAGGACTTGGGTTAGATCTTTCAATGTCTTGTAATATTTACCTCACTAGTACAGGACTTGGGCTAGACCTCTCTATTTCTTGTAATATTTACCTCACTAGTAGGACTTGGGCTAGAGCTTTCAATGTCTTGTAATATTTACCTCACTAGTAGGACTTGGGCTAGACCTCTATATTTCTTGTAATATTTACCCCACTAGTAGGACTTGGGCTAGACCTTTCAATGTCTTGTAATATTTACTTCACTAGTAGGACTTGGGCTAGATCTTTCAATGTCTTGTAATATTTACTTCACTAGTAGGACTTGGGCTAGATCTTTCAATGTCTTGTAATATTTACTTCACTAGTAGGACTTGGGTTAGACCTCTCTATTTCTTGTAATATTTACTTCACTAGTAGGACTTGGGCTAGACCTTTCAATGTCTTGTAATATTTACCCCACTAGTAGGACTTGGGCTAGACCTTTCAATGTCTTGTAATATTTACCTCACTAGTACAGGACTTGGGCTAGACCTATCTATTTCTTGTAATATTTACCTCACTAGTAGGACTTGGGCTAGACCTCTCTATTTCTTGTAATATTTACCTCACTAGTAGGACTTGGGCTATAGCTTTCAATGTCTTGTAATATTTACCTCACTAGTAGGACTTTGGCTAGACCTCTATATTTCTTGTAATATTTACCTCACTAGTACAGGATTTGGGCTAGACCTTTCAATGTCTTGTAATATTTACCCCACTAGTAGGACTTGGGCTAGACCTTTCAATGTCTTGAAATATTTACCTCACTAGTAGGACTTGGGATAGAACCCTCTATTTCTTGTAATATTTACCTCACTAGTAGGACTTGGGCTAGAATTCTCTATTTCTTGTAATATTTACCTCACTAGTTGGACTTCGGCTACACCTATCTATTTCTTGTAATATTTACCTCACTAGTAGGACTTGGGCTAGACCTTTCCATTTCTTGTAATATTTAATTCACTAGTAGGATTTGGGCTAGACCTATCAATGTCTTGTAATATTTACCTCACTGGTAGGACTTGGACTAGACCTCTCAATGTCTTGTAATATTTACCTCACTAGTAGGACTTGGGCTAGATCTTTCAATGTCTTGTAATATTTACCTCACTAGTACAGGACTTGGGCTAGACCTCTCTATTTCTTGTAATATTTACCTCACTAGTAGGACTTGGGCTAGACCTCTCTATTTCTTGTAATATTTATCTCACTAGTAGGACTTGGACTAGACCTCTCTATTTCTTGTAATATTTACCTCACTAGTAGGACTTGGGCTAGACCTCTCTATTTCTTGTAATATTTACTTCACTAGTAGGACTTGGGCTAGACCTATCTATTTCTTGTAATATTTACCTCACTAGTAGGACTTGGACTAGATCTTTCAATGTCTTGTAATATTTATCTCACTAGTAGGACTTGGGCTAGACCTCTCTATTTCATGTAATATTTACCTCACTAGTAGGACTTGGACTAGACCTTTCAATGTCTTGTAATATTTACTTCACTAGTAGGACTTGGGCTAGATCTTTCAATGTCTTGTAATATTTACCTCACTAGTACAGGACTTGGGCTAGACCTCTCTATTTCTTGTAATATTTACCTCACTAGTAGGACTTGGGCTAGAGCTTTCAATGTCTTGTAATATTTACCTCACTAGTAGGACTTGGGCTAGACCTCTATATTTCTTGTAATATTTACCCCACTAGTAGGACTTGGGCTAGACCTTTCAATGTCTTGTAATATTTACTTCACTAGTAGGACTTGGGCTAGATCTTTCAATGTCTTGTAATATTTACTTCACTAGTAGGACTTGGGCTAGATCTTTCAATGTCTTGTAATATTTACTTCACTAGTAGGACTTGGGTTAGACCTCTCTATTTCTTGTAATATTTACTTCACTAGTAGGACTTGGGCTAGATCTTTCAATGTCTTGTAATATTTACCCCACTAGTAGGACTTGGGCTAGACCTTTCAATGTCTTGTAATATTTACCTCACTAGTACAGGACTTGGGCTAGACCTATCTATTTCTTGTAATATTTACCTCACTAGTAGGACTTGGGCTAGACCTCTCTATTTCTTGTAATATTTACCTCACTAGTAGGACTTGGGCTATAGCTTTCAATGTCTTGTAATATTTACCTCACTAGTAGGACTTTGGCTAGACCTCTATATTTCTTGTAATATTTACCTCACTAGTACAGGATTTGGGCTAGACCTTTCAATGTCTTGTAATATTTACCCCACTAGTAGGACTTGGGCTAGACCTTTCAATGTCTTGTAATATTTACCTCACTAGTAGGACTTGGGATAGAACCCTCTATTTCTTGTAATATTTACCTCACTAGTAGGACTTGGGCTAGAATTCTCTATTTCTTGTAATATTTACCTCACTAGTTGGACTTCGGCTACACCTATCTATTTCTTGTAATATTTACCTCACTAGTAGGACTTGGGCTAGACCTTTCCATTTCTTGTAATATTTAATTCACTAGTAGGATTTGGGCTAGACCTATCAATGTCTTGTAATATTTACCTCACTGGTAGGACTTGGACTAGACCTCTCAATGTCTTGTAATATTTACCTCACTAGTAGGACTTGGGCTAGATCTTTCAATGTCTTGTAATATTTACCTCACTAGTACAGGACTTGGGCTAGACCTCTCTATTTCTTGTAATATTTACCTCACTAGTAGGACTTGGGCTAGACCTCTCTATTTCTTGTAATATTTATCTCACTAGTAGGACTTGGACTAGACCTCTCTATTTCTTGTAATATTTACCTCACTAGTAGGACTTGGGCTAGACCTCTCTATTTCTTGTAATATTTACTTCACTAGTAGGACTTGGGCTAGACCTATCTATTTCTTGTAATATTTACCTCACTAGTAGGACTTGGACTAGATCTTTCAATGTCTTGTAATATTTATCTCACTAGTAGGACTTGGGCTAGACCTCTCTATTTCATGTAATATTTACCTCACTAGTAGGACTTGGACTAGACCTTTCAATGTCTTGTAATATTTACTTCACTAGTAGGACTTGGGCTAGATCTTTCAATGTCTTGTAATATTTACCTCACTAGTACAGTACTTGGGCTAGACCTATCTATTTCTTGTAATATTTACCTCACATGTAGGACTTGGGCTAGACCTCTCTATTTCTTGTAATATTTACCTCACTAGTAGGACTTGGGCTAGACCTTTCAATGTCTTGTAATATTTACCTCACTAGTAGGACTTGGACTAGACCTCTCTATTTCTTGTAATATTTACCTCACTAGTAGGACTTGGACTAGACCTTTCAATGTCTTGTAATATTTACCTCACTAGTACAGGACTTGGGCTAGACCTATCTATTTCTTGTAATATTTACCTCACATGTAGGACTTGGGCTAGACCTCTCTATTTCTTGTAATATTTACCTCACTAGAAGTACTTGGGCTAGACCTTTCAATGTCTTGTAATATTTATCTCACTAGTAGGACTTGGGCTAGACCTCTCTATTTCATGTAATATTTACCTCACTAGTAGGACTTGGACTAGACCTTTCAATGTCTTGTAATATTTACTTCACTAGTAGGACTTGGGCTAGATCTTTCAATGTCTTGTAATATTTACTTCACTAGTAGGACTTGGGCTAGACCTTTCAATGTCTTGTAATATTTACCTCACTAGTAGGACTTGGGCTAGACCTCTTTATTTCTTGTAATATTTACCTCACTAGTAGGACTTGGGCTAGACCTCTCTATTTCTTGTAATATTTACTTCACTAGTAGGACTTGGGCTAGATCTTTCAATGTCTTGTAATATTTACCCCACTAGTAGGACTTGGGCTAGACCTCTCAATGTCTTGTAATATTTACCTCACTAGTACAGGACTTGGGCTAGACCTCTCTATTTCTTGTAATATTTACCTCACTAGTAGGACTTGGGCTAGACCTCTCTATTTCTTGTAATATTTACCTCACTAGTAGGAATTGGGCTAGACCTTTCAATGCCTTGTAATATTTACCTCACTAGTAGGACTTGGGTTAGACCTCTCTATTTCTTGTAATATTTACCTCACTAGTAGGACTTGGACTAGACCTCTCAATGTCTTGTAATATTTACTTCACTAGTAGGACTTGGGCTAGACCTTTCAATGTCTTGTAATATTTACCTCACTAGTAGGACTTGGGCTAGACCTCTCTATTTCTTGTAATATTTACTTCACTAGTAGGACTTGGGCTAGACCTTTCAATGTCTTGTAATATTTACCCCACTAGTAGGACTTGGGCTAGACCTTTCAATGTCTTGTAATATTTACCTCACTAGTACAGGACTTGGGCTAGACCTATCTATTTCTTGTAATATTTACCTCACTAGTAGGACTTGGGCTAGACCTCTCTATTTCTTGTAATATTTACCTCACTAGTAGGACTTGGGCTAGAGCTTTCAATGTCTTGTAATATTTACCTCACTAGTAGGACTTGGGCTAGACCTCTATATTTCTTGTAATATTTACCTCACTAGTACAGGATTTGGGCTAGACCTTTCAATGTCTTGTAATATTTACCCCACTAGTAGGACTTGGGCTAGACCTTTCAATGTCTTGTAATATTTACCTCACTAGTAGGACTTGGGATAGAACCCTCTATTTCTTGTAATATTTACCTCACTAGTAGGACTTGGGCTAGAATTCTCTATTTCTTGTAATATTTACCTCACTAGTTGGACTTCGGCTACACCTATCTATTTCTTGTAATATTTACCTCACTAGTAGGACTTGGGCTAGACCTTTCAATGTCTTGTAATATTTACCTCACTAGTAGGACTTGGGCTAGACCTCTTTATTTCTTGTAATATTTACCTCACTAGTAGGACTTGGGCTAGACCTCTCTATTTCTTGTAATATTTACTTCACTAGTAGGACTTGGGCTAGATCTTTCAATGTCTTGTAATATTTACCCCACTAGTAGGACTTGGGCTAGACCTCTCAATGTCTTGTAATATTTACCTCACTAGTACAGGACTTGGGCTAGACCTCTCTATTTCTTGTAATATTTACCTCACTAGTAGGACTTGGGCTAGACCTCTCTATTTCTTGTAATATTTACCTCACTAGTAGGAATTGGGCTAGACCTTTCAATGCCTTGTATTATTTACCTCACTAGTAGGACTTGGGTTAGACCTCTCTATTTCTTGTAATATTTACCTCACTAGTAGGACTTGGACTAGACCTCTCAATGTCTTGTAATATTTACTTCACTAGTAGGACTTGGGCTAGACCTTTCAATGTCTTGTAATATTTACCTCACTAGTAGGACTTGGGCTAGACCTCTCTATTTCTTGTAATATTTACTTCACTAGTAGGACTTGGGCTAGACCTTTCAATGTCTTGTAATATTTACCCCACTAGTAGGACTTGGGCTAGACCTTTCAATGTCTTGTAATATTTACCTCACTAGTACAGGACTTGGGCTAGACCTATCTATTTCTTGTAATATTTACCTCACTAGTAGGACTTGGGCTAGACCTCTCTATTTCTTGTAATATTTACCTCACTAGTAGGACTTGGGCTAGAGCTTTCAATGTCTTGTAATATTTACCTCACTAGTAGGACTTGGGCTAGACCTCTATATTTCTTGTAATATTTACCCCACTAGTAGGACTTGGGCTAGACCTTTCAATGTCTTGTAATATTTACTTCACTAGTAGGACTTGGGCTAGATCTTTCAATGTCTTGTAATATTTACTTCACTAGTAGGACTTGGGCTAGATCTTTCAATGTCTTGTAATATTTACTTCACTAGTAGGACTTGGGTTAGACCTCTCTATTTCTTGTAATATTTACTTCACTAGTAGGACTTGGGCTAGACCTTTCAATGTCTTGTAATATTTACCCCACTAGTAGGACTTGGGCTAGACCTTTCAATGTCTTGTAATATTTACCTCACTAGTAGGACCTGGACTAGACCTCTCTATTTCTTGTAATATTTACCTCACTAGTAGGACTTGGGCTATACCTTTCAATGTCTTGTAATATATACCTCACTAGTAGGACTTGGGCTAGACCTCTCTATTTCTTGTAATATTTACCTCACTAGTAGGACTTGGACTAGACCTTTCAATGTCTTGTAATATTTACCTCACTAGTACAGGACTTGGACTAGACCTATCTATTTCTTGTAATATTTACCTCACTTGTAGGACTTGGGCTAGACCTCTCTATTTCTTGTAATATTTACCTCACTAGAAGTACTTGGGCTAGACCTTTCAATGTCTTGTAATATTTATCTCACTAGTAGGACTTGGGCTAGACCTCTCTATTTCATGTAATATTTACCTCACTAGTAGGACTTGGACTAGACCTTTCAATGTCTTGTAATATTTACTTCACTAGTAGGACTTGGGCTAGATCTTTCAATGTCTTGTAATATTTACTTCACTAGTAGGACTTGGGCTAGACCTTTCAATGTCTTGTAATATTTACCTCACTAGTAGGACTTGGGCTAGACCTCTTTATTTCTTGTAATATTTACCTCACTAGTAGGACTTGGACTAGACCTCTCTATTTCTTGTAATATTTAACTCACTAGTAGGACTTGGGCTAGATCTTTCTATGTCTTGTAATATTTACCCCACTAGTAGGACTTGGGCTAGACCTCTCAATGTCTTGTAATATTTACCTCACTAGTACAGGACTTGGGCTAGACCTCTCTATTTCTTGTAATATTTACCTCACTAGTAGGACTTGGGCTAGACCTCTCTATTTCTTGTAATATTTACCTCACTAGTAGGAATTGGGCTAGACCTTTCAATGCCTTGTAATATTTACTTCACTAGTAGGACTTGGGTTAGACCTCTCTATTTCTTGTAATATTTACCTCACTAGTAGGACTTGGACTAGACCTCTCAATGTCTTGTAATATTTACTTCACTAGTAGGACTTGGGCTAGACCTTTCAATGTCTTGTAATTTTTACCTCACTAGTAGGACTTGGGCTAGACCTCTCTATTTCTTGTAATATTTACTTCACTAGTAGGACTTGGGCTAGACCTTTCAATGTCTTGTAATATTTACCCCACTAGTAGGACTTGGGCTAGACCTTTCAATGTCTTGTAATATTTACCTCACTAGTACAGGACTTGGGCTAGACCTATCTATTTCTTGTAATATTTACCTCACTAGTAGGACTTGGGCTAGACCTCTCTATTTCTTGTAATATTTACCTCACTAGTAGGACTTGGGCTAGAGCTTTCAATGTCTTGTAATATTTACCTCACTAGTAGGACTTGGGCTAGACCTCTATATTTCTTGTAATATTTACCTCACTAGTACAGGATTTGGGCTAGACCTTTCAATGTCTTGTAATATTTACCCCACTAGTAGGACTTGGGCTAGACCTTTCAATGTCTTGTAATATTTACCTCACTAGTAGGACTTGGGATAGAACCCTCTATTTCTTGTAATATTTACCTCACTAGTAGGACTTGGGCTAGAATTCTCTATTTCTTGTAATATTTACCTCACTAGTTGGACTTCGGCTACACCTATCTATTTCTTGTAATATTTACCTCACTAGTAGGACTTGGGCTAGACCTTTCAATGTCTTGTAATATTTACCTCACTAGTAGGACTTGGGCTAGACCTCTTTATTTCTTGTAATATTTACCTCACTAGTAGGACTTGGGCTAGACCTCTCTATTTCTTGTAATATTTATTTCACTAGTAGGACTTGGGCTAGATCTTTCAATGTCTTGTAATATTTACCCCACTAGTAGGACTTGGGCTAGACCTCTCAATGTCTTGTAATATTTACCTCACTAGTACAGGACTTGGGCTAGACCTCTCTATTTCTTGTAATATTTACCTCACTAGTAGGACTTGGGCTAGACCTCTCTATTTCTTGTAATATTTACCTCACTAGTAGGAATTGGGCTAGACCTTTCAATGCCTTGTAATATTTACCTCACTAGTAGGACTTGGGTTAGACCTCTCTATTTCTTGTAATATTTACCTCACTAGTAGGACTTGGACTAGACCTCTCAATGTCTTGTAATATTTACTTCACTAGTAGGACTTGGGCTAGACCTTTCAATGTCTTGTAATATTTACCTCACTAGTAGGACTTGGGCTAGACCTCTCTATTTCTTGTAATATTTACTTCACTAGTAGGACTTGGGCTAGACCTTTCAATGTCTTGTAATATTTACCCCACTAGTAGGACTTGGGCTAGACCTTTCAATGTCTTGTAATATTTACCTCACTAGTACAGGACTTGGGCTAGACCTATCTATTTCTTGTAATATTTACCTCACTAGTAGGACTTGGGCTAGACCTCTCTATTTCTTGTAATATTTACCTCACTAGTAGGACTTGGGCTAGAGCTTTCAATGTCTTGTAATATTTACCTCACTAGTAGGACTTGGGCTAGACCTCTATATTTCTTGTAATATTTACCTCACTAGTACAGGATTTGGGCTAGACCTTTCAATGTCTTGTAATATTTACCCCACTAGTAGGACTTGGGCTAGACCTTTCAATGTCTTGTAATATTTACCTCACTAGTAGGACTTGGGATAGAACCCTCTATTTCTTGTAATATTTACCTCACTAGTAGGACTTGGGCTAGAATTCTCTATTTCTTGTAATATTTACCTCACTAGTTGGACTTCGGCTACACCTATCTATTTCTTGTAATATTTACCTCACTAGTAGGACTTGGGCTAGACCTTTCCATTTCTTGTAATATTTACCTCACTAGTAGGATTTGGGCTAGACCTATCAATGTCTTGTAATATTTACCTCACTGGTAGGACTTGGACTAGACCTCTCAATGTCTTGTAATATTTACCTCACTAGTAGGACTTGGGCTAGATCTTTCAATGTCTTGTAATATTTACCTCACTAGTACAGGACTTGGGCTAGACCTCTCTATTTCTTGTAATATTTACCTCACTAGTAGGACTTGGGCTAGACCTCTCTATTTCTTGTAATATTTATCTCACTAGTAGGACTTGGACTAGACCTCTCTATTTCTTGTAATATTTACCTCACTAGTAGGACTTGGGCTAGACCTCTCTATTTCTTGTAATATTTACTTCACTAGTAGGACTTGGGCTAGACCTATCTATTTCTTGTAATATTTACCTCACTAGTAGGACTTGGGCTAGACCTCTCTATTTCTTGTAATATTTAATTCACTAGTAGGACTTGGGCTAGACCTCTCAATGTCTTGTAATATTTACCCCACTAGTAGGACTTGGGCTAGACCTTTCAATGTCTTGTAATATTTACCTCACTAGTAGGACTTGGGCTAGACATTTCAATGTCTTGTAATATTTACCTCACTAGTACAGGACTTGGGCTAGACCTCTCTATTTCTTGTAATATTTACCTCACTAGTAGGACTTGGGCTAGACCTCTCTATTTCTTGTAATATTTACTTCACTAGTAGGACTTGGGCTAGACCTTTCAATGTCTTGTAATATTTACCCCCCTAGTAGGACTTGGGCTAGACCTTTCAATGTCTTGTAATATTTACCTCACTAGTACAGGACTTGGGCTAGACCTCTCTATTTCTTGTAATATTTACCTCACTAGTAGGACTTGGGCTAGACCTCTCTATTTCTTGTAATATTTACCTCACTAGTAGGACTTGGGCTAGACCTTTCAATGTCTTGTAATATTTACCTCACTAGTAGGACTTGGACTAGACCTCTCTATTTCTTGTAATATTTACCTCACTAGTAGGACTTGGGCTATACCTTTCAATGTCTTGTAATATATACCTCACTAGTAGGACTTGGGCTAGACCTCTCTATTTCTTGTAATATTTACCTCACTAGTAGGACTTGGACTAGACCTTTCAATGTCTTGTAATATTTACCTCACTAGTACAGGACTTGGGCTAGACCTATCTATTTCTTGTAATATTTACCTCACTTGTAGGACTTGGGCTAGACCTCTCTATTTCTTGTAATATTTACCTCACTAGAAGTACTTGGGCTAGACCTTTCAATGTCTTGTAATATTTATCTCACTAGTAGGACTTGGGCTAGACCTCTCTATTTCATGTAATATTTACCTCACTAGTAGGACTTGGACTAGACCTTTCAATGTCTTGTAATATTTACTTCACTAGTAGGACTTGGGCTAGATCTTTCAATGTCTTGTAATATTTACTTCACTAGTAGGACTTGGGCTAGACCTTTCAATGTCTTGTAATATTTACCTCACTAGTAGGACTTGGGCTAGACCTCTTTATTTCTTGTAATATTTACCTCACTAGTAGGACTTGGGCTAGACCTCTCTATTTCTTGTAATATTTACTTCACTAGTAGGACTTGGGCTAGATCTTTCAATGTCTTGTAATATTTACCCCACTAGTAGGACTTGGGCTAGACCTCTCAATGTCTTGTAATATTTACCTCACTAGTACAGGACTTGGGCTAGACCTCTCTATTTCTTGTAATATTTACCTCACTAGTAGGACTTGGGCTAGACCTCTCTATTTCTTGTAATATTTACCTCACTAGTAGGAATTGGGCTAGACCTTTCAATGCCTTGTAATATTTACCTCACTAGTAGGACTTGGGTTAGACCTCTCTATTTCTTGTAATATTTACCTCACTAGTAGGACTTGGACTAGACCTCTCAATGTCTTGTAATATTTACTTCACTAGTAGGACTTGGGCTAGACCTTTCAATGTCTTGTAATATTTACCTCACTAGTAGGACTTGGGCTAGACCTCTCTATTTCTTGTAATATTTACTTCACTAGTAGGACTTGGGCTAGACCTTTCAATGTCTTGTAATATTTACCCCACTAGTAGGACTTGGGCTAGACCTTTCAATGTCTTGTAATATTTACCTCACTAGTACAGGATTTGGGCTAGACCTATCTATTTCTTGTAATATTTACCTCACTAGTAGGACTTGGGCTAGACCTCTCTATTTCTTGTAATATTTACCTCACTAGTAGGACTTGGGCTAGAGCTTTCAATGTCTTGTAATATTTACCTCACTAGTAGGACTTGGGCTAGACCTCTATATTTCTTGTAATATTTACCTCACTAGTACAGGATTTGGGCTAGACCTTTCAATGTCTTGTAATATTTACCCCACTAGTAGGACTTGGGCTAGACCTTTCAATGTCTTGTAATATTTACCTCACTAGTAGGACTTGGGATAGAACCCTCTATTTCTTGTAATATTTACCTCACTAGTAGGACTTGGGCTAGAATTCTCTATTTCTTGTAATATTTACCTCACTAGTTGGACTTCGGCTACACCTATCTATTTCTTGTAATATTTACCTCACTAGTAGGACTTGGGCTAGACCTTTCAATGTCTTGTAATATTTACCTCACTAGTAGGACTTGGGCTAGACCTCTTTATTTCTTGTAATATTTACCTCACTAGTAGGACTTGGGCTAGACCTCTCTATTTCTTGTAATATTTACTTCACTAGTAGGACTTGGGCTAGATCTTTCAATGTCTTGTAATATTTACCCCACTAGTAGGACTTGGGCTAGACCTCTCAATGTCTTGTAATATTTACCTCACTAGTACAGGACTTGGGCTAGACCTCTCTATTTCTTGTAATATTTACCTCACTAGTAGGACTTGGGCTAGACCTCTCTATTTCTTGTAATATTTACCTCACTAGTAGGACTTGGGCTAGACCTTTCAATGTCTTGTAATATTTACCTCACTAGTAGGACTTGGACTAGACCTCTCTATTTCTTGTAATATTTACCTCACTAGTAGGACTTGGGCTATACCTTTCAATGTCTTGTAATATATACCTCACTAGTAGGACTTGGGCTAGATCTTTCAATGTCTTGTAATATTTACTTCACTAGTAGGACTTGGGCTAGATCTTTCAATGTCTTGTAATATTTACTTCACTAGTAGGACTTGGGCTAGACCTTTCAATGTCTTGTAATATTTACCTCACTAGTAGGACTTGGGCTAGACCTCTTTATTTCTTGTAATATTTACCTCACTAGTAGGACTTGGGCTAGACCTCTCTATTTCTTGTAATATTTACTTCACTAGTAGGACTTGGGCTAGATCTTTCAATGTCTTGTAATATTTACCTCACTAGTACAGGACCTGGGCTAGACCTATCTATTTCTTGTAATATTTACCTCACTAGTAGGACTTGGGCTAGACCTCTCTATTTCTTGTAATATTTACCTCACTAGAAGGACTTGGGCTAGACCTTTCAATGTCTTGTAATATTTATCTCACTAGTAGGACTTGGGCTAGACCTCTCTATTTCATGTAATATTTACCTCACTAGTAGGACTTGGACTAGACCTTTCAATGTCTTGTAATATTTACTTCACTAGTAGGACTTGGGCTAGATCTTTCAATGTCTTGTAATATTTACTTCACTAGTAGGACTTGGGCTAGACCTTTCAATGTCTTGTAATATTTACCTCACTAGTAGGACTTGGGCTAGACCTCTTTATTTCTTGTAATATTTACCTCACTAGTAGGACTTGGGCTAGACCTCTCTATTTCTTGTAATATTTACTTCACTAGTAGGACTTGGGCTAGATCTTTCAATGTCTTGTAATATTTACCTCACTAGTAGGACTTGGACTAGACCTCTCTATTTCTTGTAATATTTACCTCACTAGTAGGACTTGGGCTATACCTTTCAATGTCTTGTAATATATACCTCACTAGTAGGACTTGGGCTAGACCTCTCTATTTCTTGTAATATTTACCTCACTAGTAGGACTTGGACTAGACCTTTCAATGTCTTGTAATATTTACCTCACTAGTACAGGACTTGGGCTAGACCTATCTATTTCTTGTAATATTTACCTCACTTGTAGGACTTGGGCTAGACCTCTCTATTTCTTGTAATATTTACCTCACTAGAAGTACTTGGGCTAGACCTTTCAATGTCTTGTAATATTTACCTCACTAGTAGGACTTGGGATAGAACCCTCTATTTCTTGTAATATTTACCTCACTAGTAGGACTTGGGCTAGAATTCTCTATTTCTTGTAATATTTACCTCACTAGTTGGACTTCGGCTACACCTATCTATTTCTTGTAATATTTACCTCACTAGTAGGACTTGGGCTAGACCTTTCAATGTCTTGTAATATTTACCTCACTAGTAGGACTTGGGCTAGACCTCTTTATTTCTTGTAATATTTACCTCACTAGTAGGACTTGGGCTAGACCTCTCTATTTCTTGTAATATTTACTTCACTAGTAGGACTTGGGCTAGATCTTTCAATGTCTTGTAATATTTACCCCACTAGTAGGACTTGGGCTAGACCTCTCAATGTCTTGTAATATTTACCTCACTAGTACAGGACTTGGGCTAGACCTCTCTATTTCTTGTAATATTTACCTCACTAGTAGGACTTGGGCTAGACCTCTCTATTTCTTGTAATATTTACCTCACTAGTAGGAATTGGGCTAGACCTTTCAATGCCTTGTAATATTTACCTCACTAGTAGGACTTGGGTTAGACCTCTCTATTTCTTGTAATATTTACCTCACTAGTAGGACTTGGACTAGACCTCTCAATGTCTTGTAATATTTACTTCACTAGTAGGACTTGGGCTAGACCTTTCAATGTCTTGTAATATTTACCTCACTAGTAGGACTTGGGCTAGACCTCTCTATTTCTTGTAATATTTACTTCACTAGTAGGACTTGGGCTAGACCTTTCAATGTCTTGTAATATTTACCCCACTAGTAGGACTTGGGCTAGACCTTTCAATGTCTTGTAATATTTACCTCACTAGTACAGGACTTGGGCTAGACCTATCTATTTCTTGTAATATTTACCTCACTAGTAGGACTTGGGCTAGACCTCTCTATTTCTTGTAATATTTACCTCACTAGTAGGACTTGGGCTAGAGCTTTCAATGTCTTGTAATATTTACCTCACTAGTAGGACTTGGGCTAGACCTCTATATTTCTTGTAATATTTACCCCACTAGTAGGACTTGGGCTAGACCTTTCAATGTCTTGTAATATTTACCTCACTAGTAGGACTTGGGATAGAACCCTCTATTTCTTGTAATATTTACCTCACTAGTAGGACTTGGGCTAGAATTCTCTATTTCTTGTAATATTTACCTCACTAGTTGGACTTCGGCTACACCTATCTATTTCTTGTAATATTTACCTCACTAGTAGGACTTGGGCTAGACCTTTCCATTTCTTGTAATATTTACCTCACTAGTAGGATTTGGGCTAGACCTATCAATGTCTTGTAATATTTACCTCACTGGTAGGACTTGGACTAGACCTCTCAATGTCTTGTAATATTTACCTCACTAGTAGGACTTGGGCTAGATCTTTCAATGTCTTGTAATATTTACCTCACTAGTACAGGACTTGGGCTAGACCTCTCTATTTCTTGTAATATTTACCTCACTAGTAGGACTTGGGCTAGACCTCTCTATTTCTTGTAATATTTATCTCACTAGTAGGACTTGGACTAGACCTCTCTATTTCTTGTAATATTTACCTCACTAGTAGGACTTGGGCTAGACCTCTCTATTTCTTGTAATATTTACTTCACTAGTAGGACTTGGGCTAGACCTATCTATTTCTTGTAATATTTACCTCACTAGTAGGACTTGGACTAGATCTTTCAATGTCTTGTAATATTTACCTCACTAGTAGGACTTGGGCTAGACCTCTCTATTTCTTGTAATATTTAATTCACTAGTAGGACTTGGGCTAGACCTCTCAATGTCTTGTAATATTTACCCCACTAGTAGGACTTGGGCTAGACCTTTCAATGTCTTGTAATATTTACCACACTAGTAGGACTTGGGCTAGACATTTCAATGTCTTGTAATATTTACCTCACTAGTACAGGACTTGGGCTAGACCTCTCTATTTCTTGTAATATTTACCTCACTAGTAGGACTTGGGCTAGACCTCTCTATTTCTTGTAATATTTACTTCACTAGTAGGACTTGGGCTAGACCTTTCAATGTCTTGTAATATTTACCCCACTAGTAGGACTTGGGCTAGACCTTTCAATGTCTTGTAATATTTACCTCACTAGTACAGGACTTGGGCTAGACCTCTCTATTTCTTGTAATATTTACCTCACTAGTAGGACTTGGGCTAGACCTCTCTATTTCTTGTAATATTTACCTCACTAGTAGGACTTGGGCTAGACCTTTCAATGTCTTGTAATATTTACCTCACTAGTAGGACTTGGACTAGACCTCTCTATTTCTTGTAATATTTACCTCACTAGTAGGACTTGGGCTATACCTTTCAATGTCTTGTAATATATACCTCACTAGTAGGACTTGGGCTAGATCTTTCAATGTCTTGTAATATTTACTTCACTAGTAGGACTTGGGCTAGATCTTTCAATGTCTTGTAATATTTACTTCACTAGTAGGACTTGGGCTAGACCTTTCAATGTCTTGTAATATTTACCTCACTAGTAGGACTTGGGCTAGACCTCTTTATTTCTTGTAATATTTACCTCACTAGTAGGACTTGGGCTAGACCTCTCTATTTCTTGTAATATTTACTTCACTAGTAGGACTTGGGCTAGATCTTTCAATGTCTTGTAATATTTACCTCACTAGTACAGGACCTGGGCTAGACCTATCTATTTCTTGTAATATTTACCTCACTAGTAGGACTTGGGCTAGACCTCTCTATTTCTTGTAATATTTACCTCACTAGAAGGACTTGGGCTAGACCTTTCAATGTCTTGTAATATTTATCTCACTAGTAGGACTTGGGCTAGACCTCTCTATTTCATGTAATATTTTCCTCACTAGTAGGACTTGGACTAGACCTTTCAATGTCTTGTAATATTTACTTCACTAGTAGGACTTGGGCTAGATCTTTCAATGTCTTGTAATATTTACTTCACTAGTAGGACTTGGGCTAGACCTTTCAATGTCTTGTAATATTTACCTCACTAGTAGGACTTGGGCTAGACCTCTTTATTTCTTGTAATATTTACCTCACTAGTAGGACTTGGGCTAGACCTCTCTATTTCTTGTAATATTTACTTCACTAGTAGGACTTGGGCTAGATCTTTCAATGTCTTGTAATATTTACCCCACTAGTAGGACTTGGGCTAGACCTCTCAATGTCTTGTAATATTTACTTCACTAGTACAGGACTTGGCCTAGACCTCTCTATTTCTTGTAATATTTACCTCACTAGTAGGACTTGGGCTAGACCTCTCTATTTCTTGTAATATTTACCTCACTAGTAGGACTTGGGCTAGACCTTTCAATGTCTTGTAATATTTACCTCACTAGTAGGACCTGGACTAGACCTCTCTATTTCTTGTAATATTTACCTCACTAGTAGGACTTGGGCTATACCTTTCAATGTCTTGTAATATATACCTCACTAGTAGGACTTGGGCTAGACCTCTCTATTTCTTGTAATATTTACCTCACTAGTAGGACTTGGACTAGACCTTTCAATGTCTTGTAATATTTACCTCACTAGTACAGGACTTGGACTAGACCTATCTATTTCTTGTAATATTTACCTCACTTGTAGGACTTGGGCTAGACCTCTCTATTTCTTGTAATATTTACCTCACTAGAAGTACTTGGGCTAGACCTTTCAATGTCTTGTAATATTTATCTCACTAGTAGGACTTGGGCTAGACCTCTCTATTTCATGTAATATTTACCTCACTAGTAGGACTTGGACTAGACCTTTCAATGTCTTGTAATATTTACTTCACTAGTAGGACTTGGGCTAGATCTTTCAATGTCTTGTAATATTTACTTCACTAGTAGGACTTGGGCTAGACCTTTCAATGTCTTGTAATATTTACCTCACTAGTAGGACTTGGGCTAGACCTCTTTATTTCTTGTAATATTTACCTCACTAGTAGGACTTGGACTAGACCTCTCTATTTCTTGTAATATTTAACTCACTAGTAGGACTTGGGCTAGATCTTTCTATGTCTTGTAATATTTACCCCACTAGTAGGACTTGGGCTAGACCTCTCAATGTCTTGTAATATTTACCTCACTAGTACAGGACTTGGGCTAGACCTCTCTATTTCTTGTAATATTTACCTCACTAGTAGGACTTGGGCTAGACCTCTCTATTTCTTGTAATATTTACCTCACTAGTAGGAATTGGGCTAGACCTTTCAATGCCTTGTAATATTTACTTCACTAGTAGGACTTGGGTTAGACCTCTCTATTTCTTGTAATATTTACCTCACTAGTAGGACTTGGACTAGACCTCTCAATGTCTTGTAATATTTACTTCACTAGTAGGACTTGGGCTAGACCTTTCAATGTCTTGTAATTTTTACCTCACTAGTAGGACTTGGGCTAGACCTCTCTATTTCTTGTAATATTTACTTCACTAGTAGGACTTGGGCTAGACCTTTCAATGTCTTGTAATATTTACCCCACTAGTAGGACTTGGGCTAGACCTTTCAATGTCTTGTAATATTTACCTCACTAGTACAGGACTTGGGCTAGACCTATCTATTTCTTGTAATATTTACCTCACTAGTAGGACTTGGGCTAGACCTCTCTATTTCTTGTAATATTTACCTCACTAGTAGGACTTGGGCTAGAGCTTTCAATGTCTTGTAATATTTACCTCACTAGTAGGACTTGGGCTAGACCTCTATATTTCTTGTAATATTTACCTCACTAGTACAGGATTTGGGCTAGACCTTTCAATGTCTTGTAATATTTACCCCACTAGTAGGACTTGGGCTAGACCTTTCAATGTCTTGTAATATTTACCTCACTAGTAGGACTTGGGATAGAACCCTCTATTTCTTGTAATATTTACCTCACTAGTAGGACTTGGGCTAGAATTCTCTATTTCTTGTAATATTTACCTCACTAGTTGGACTTCGGCTACACCTATCTATTTCTTGTAATATTTACCTCACTAGTAGGACTTGGGCTAGACCTTTCAATGTCTTGTAATATTTACCTCACTAGTAGGACTTGGGCTAGACCTCTTTATTTCTTGTAATATTTACCTCACTAGTAGGACTTGGGCTAGACCTCTCTATTTCTTGTAATATTTACTTCACTAGTAGGACTTGGGCTAGATCTTTCAATGTCTTGTAATATTTACCCCACTAGTAGGACTTGGGCTAGACCTCTCAATGTCTTGTAATATTTACCTCACTAGTACAGGACTTGGGCTAGACCTCTCTATTTCTTGTAATATTTACCTCACTAGTAGGACTTGGGCTAGACCTCTCTATTTCTTGTAATATTTACCTCACTAGTAGGAATTGGGCTAGACCTTTCAATGCCTTGTAATATTTACCTCACTAGTAGGACTTGGGTTAGACCTCTCTATTTCTTGTAATATTTACCTCACTAGTAGGACTTGGACTAGACCTCTCAATGTCTTGTAATATTTACTTCACTAGTAGGACTTGGGCTAGACCTTTCAATGTCTTGTAATATTTACCTCACTAGTAGGACTTGGGCTAGACCTCTCTATTTCTTGTAATATTTACTTCACTAGTAGGACTTGGGCTAGACCTTTCAATGTCTTGTAATATTTACCCCACTAGTAGGACTTGGGCTAGACCTTTCAATGTCTTGTAATATTTACCTCACTAGTACAGGACTTGGGCTAGACCTATCTATTTCTTGTAATATTTACCTCACTAGTAGGACTTGGGCTAGACCTCTCTATTTCTTGTAATATTTACCTCACTAGTAGGACTTGGGCTAGAGCTTTCAATGTCTTGTAATATTTACCTCACTAGTAGGACTTGGGCTAGACCTCTATATTTCTTGTAATATTTACCTCACTAGTACAGGATTTGGGCTAGACCTTTCAATGTCTTGTAATATTTACCCCACTAGTAGGACTTGGGCTAGACCTTTCAATGTCTTGTAATATTTACCTCACTAGTAGGACTTGGGATAGAACCCTCTATTTCTTGTAATATTTACCTCACTAGTAGGACTTGGGCTAGAATTCTCTATTTCTTGTAATATTTACCTCACTAGTTGGACTTCGGCTACACCTATCTATTTCTTGTAATATTTACCTCACTAGTAGGACTTGGGCTAGACCTTTCCATTTCTTGTAATATTTACCTCACTAGTAGGATTTGGGCTAGACCTATCAATGTCTTGTAATATTTACCTCACTGGTAGGACTTGGACTAGACCTCTCAATGTCTTGTAATATTTACCTCACTAGTAGGACTTGGGCTAGATCTTTCAATGTCTTGTAATATTTACCTCACTAGTACAGGACTTGGGCTAGACCTCTCTATTTCTTGTAATATTTACCTCACTAGTAGGACTTGGGCTAGACCTCTCTATTTCTTGTAATATTTATCTCACTAGTAGGACTTGGACTAGACCTCTCTATTTCTTGTAATATTTACCTCACTAGTAGGACTTGGGCTAGACCTCTCTATTTCTTGTAATATTTACTTCACTAGTAGGACTTGGGCTAGACCTATCTATTTCTTGTAATATTTACCTCACTAGTAGGACTTGGGCTAGACCTCTCTATTTCTTGTAATATTTAATTCACTAGTAGGACTTGGGCTAGACCTCTCAATGTCTTGTAATATTTACCCCACTAGTAGGACTTGGGCTAGACCTTTCAATGTCTTGTAATATTTACCTCACTAGTAGGACTTGGGCTAGACATTTCAATGTCTTGTAATATTTACCTCACTAGTACAGGACTTGGGCTAGACCTCTCTATTTCTTGTAATATTTACCTCACTAGTAGGACTTGGGCTAGACCTCTCTATTTCTTGTAATATTTACTTCACTAGTAGGACTTGGGCTAGACCTTTCAATGTCTTGTAATATTTACCCCCCTAGTAGGACTTGGGCTAGACCTTTCAATGTCTTGTAATATTTACCTCACTAGTACAGGACTTGGGCTAGACCTCTCTATTTCTTGTAATATTTACCTCACTAGTAGGACTTGGGCTAGACCTCTCTATTTCTTGTAATATTTACCTCACTAGTAGGACTTGGGCTAGACCTTTCAATGTCTTGTAATATTTACCTCACTAGTAGGACTTGGACTAGACCTCTCTATTTCTTGTAATATTTACCTCACTAGTAGGACTTGGGCTATACCTTTCAATGTCTTGTAATATATACCTCACTAGTAGGACTTGGGCTAGACCTCTCTATTTCTTGTAATATTTACCTCACTAGTAGGACTTGGACTAGACCTTTCAATGTCTTGTAATATTTACCTCACTAGTACAGGACTTGGGCTAGACCTATCTATTTCTTGTAATATTTACCTCACTTGTAGGACTTGGGCTAGACCTCTCTATTTCTTGTAATATTTACCTCACTAGAAGTACTTGGGCTAGACCTTTCAATGTCTTGTAATATTTATCTCACTAGTAGGACTTGGGCTAGACCTCTCTATTTCATGTAATATTTACCTCACTAGTAGGACTTGGACTAGACCTTTCAATGTCTTGTAATATTTACTTCACTAGTAGGACTTGGGCTAGATCTTTCAATGTCTTGTAATATTTACTTCACTAGTAGGACTTGGGCTAGACCTTTCAATGTCTTGTAATATTTACCTCACTAGTAGGACTTGGGCTAGACCTCTTTATTTCTTGTAATATTTACCTCACTAGTAGGACTTGGGCTAGACCTCTCTATTTCTTGTAATATTTACTTCACTAGTAGGACTTGGGCTAGATCTTTCAATGTCTTGTAATATTTACCCCACTAGTAGGACTTGGGCTAGACCTCTCAATGTCTTGTAATATTTACCTCACTAGTACAGGACTTGGGCTAGACCTCTCTATTTCTTGTAATATTTACCTCACTAGTAGGACTTGGGCTAGACCTCTCTATTTCTTGTAATATTTACCTCACTAGTAGGAATTGGGCTAGACCTTTCAATGCCTTGTAATATTTACCTCACTAGTAGGACTTGGGTTAGACCTCTCTATTTCTTGTAATATTTACCTCACTAGTAGGACTTGGACTAGACCTCTCAATGTCTTGTAATATTTACTTCACTAGTAGGACTTGGGCTAGACCTTTCAATGTCTTGTAATATTTACCTCACTAGTAGGACTTGGGCTAGACCTCTCTATTTCTTGTAATATTTACTTCACTAGTAGGACTTGGGCTAGACCTTTCAATGTCTTGTAATATTTACCCCACTAGTAGGACTTGGGCTAGACCTTTCAATGTCTTGTAATATTTACCTCACTAGTACAGGATTTGGGCTAGACCTATCTATTTCTTGTAATATTTACCTCACTAGTAGGACTTGGGCTAGACCTCTCTATTTCTTGTAATATTTACCTCACTAGTAGGACTTGGGCTAGAGCTTTCAATGTCTTGTAATATTTACCTCACTAGTAGGACTTGGGCTAGACCTCTATATTTCTTGTAATATTTACCTCACTAGTACAGGATTTGGGCTAGACCTTTCAATGTCTTGTAATATTTACCCCACTAGTAGGACTTGGGCTAGACCTTTCAATGTCTTGTAATATTTACCTCACTAGTAGGACTTGGGATAGAACCCTCTATTTCTTGTAATATTTACCTCACTAGTAGGACTTGGGCTAGAATTCTCTATTTCTTGTAATATTTACCTCACTAGTTGGACTTCGGCTACACCTATCTATTTCTTGTAATATTTACCTCACTAGTAGGACTTGGGCTAGACCTTTCAATGTCTTGTAATATTTACCTCACTAGTAGGACTTGGGCTAGACCTCTTTATTTCTTGTAATATTTACCTCACTAGTAGGACTTGGGCTAGACCTCTCTATTTCTTGTAATATTTACTTCACTAGTAGGACTTGGGCTAGATCTTTCAATGTCTTGTAATATTTACCCCACTAGTAGGACTTGGGCTAGACCTCTCAATGTCTTGTAATATTTACCTCACTAGTACAGGACTTGGGCTAGACCTCTCTATTTCTTGTAATATTTACCTCACTAGTAGGACTTGGGCTAGACCTCTCTATTTCTTGTAATATTTACCTCACTAGTAGGACTTGGACTAGACCTTTCAATGTCTTGTAATATTTACCTCACTAGTACAGGACTTGGGCTAGACCTATCTATTTCTTGTAATATTTACCTCACTTGTAGGACTTGGGCTAGACCTCTCTATTTCTTGTAATATTTACCTCACTAGAAGTACTTGGGCTAGACCTTTCAATGTCTTGTAATATTTATCTCACTAGTAGGACTTGGGCTAGACCTCTCTATTTCATGTAATATTTACCTCACTAGTAGGACTTGGACTAGACCTTTCAATGTCTTGTAATATTTACTTCACTAGTAGGACTTGGGCTAGATCTTTCAATGTCTTGTAATATTTACTTCACGAGTAGGACTTGGGCTAGACCTTTCAATGTCTTGTAATATTTACCTCACTAGTAGGACTTGGGATAGAACCCTCTATTTCTTGTAATATTTACCTCACTAGTAGGACTTGGGCTAGAATTCTCTATTTCTTGTAATATTTACCTCACTAGTTGGACTTCGGCTACACCTATCTATTTCTTGTAATATTTACCTCACTAGTAGGACTTGGGCTAGACCTTTCAATGTCTTGTAATATTTACCTCACTAGTAGGACTTGGGCTAGACCTCTTTATTTCTTGTAATATTTACCTCACTAGTAGGACTTGGGCTAGACCTCTCTATTTCTTGTAATATTTACTTCACTAGTAGGACTTGGGCTAGATCTTTCAATGTCTTGTAATATTTACCCCACTAGTAGGACTTGGGCTAGACCTCTCAATGTCTTGTAATATTTACCTCACTAGTACAGGACTTGGGCTAGACCTCTCTATTTCTTGTAATATTTACCTCACTAGTAGGACTTGGGCTAGACCTCTCTATTTCTTGTAATATTTACCTCACTAGTAGGACTTGGACTAGACCTTTCAATGTCTTGTAATATTTACCTCACTAGTACAGGACTTGGGCTAGACCTATCTATTTCTTGTAATATTTACCTCACTTGTAGGACTTGGGCTAGACCTCTCTATTTCTTGTAATATTTACCTCACTAGAAGTACTTGGGCTAGACCTTTCAATGTCTTGTAATATTTATCTCACTAGTAGGACTTGGGCTAGACCTCTCTATTTCATGTAATATTTACCTCACTAGTAGGACTTGGACTAGACCTTTCAATGTCTTGTAATATTTACTTCACTAGTAGGACTTGGGCTAGATCTTTCAATGTCTTGTAATATTTACTTCACGAGTAGGACTTGGGCTAGACCTTTCAATGTCTTGTAATATTTACCCCACTAGTAGGACTTGGGCTAGACCTCTTTATTTCTTGTAATATTTACCTCACTAGTAGGACTTGGGCTAGACCTCTCTATTTCTTGTAATATTTACTTCACTAGTAGGACTTGGGCTAGATCTTTCAATGTCTTGTAATATTTACCCCACTAGTAGGACTTGGGCTAGACCTCTCAATGTCTTGTAATATTTACCTCACTAGTACAGGACTTGGGCTAGACCTCTCTATTTCTTGTAATATTTACCTCACTAGTAGGACTTGGGCTAGACCTCTCTATTTCTTGTAATATTTACCTCACTAGTAGGAATTGGGCTAGACCTTTCAATGCCTTGTAATATTTACCTCACTAGTAGGACTTGGGTTAGACCTCTCTATTTCTTGTAATATTTACCTCACTAGTAGGACTTGGACTAGACCTCTCAATGTCTTGTAATATTTACTTCACTAGTAGGACTTGGGCTAGACCTTTCAATGTCTTGTAATATTTACCTCACTAGTAGGACTTGGGCTAGACCTCTCTATTTCTTGTAATATTTACTTCACTAGTAGGACTTGGGCTAGACCTTTCAATGTCTTGTAATATTTACCCCACTAGTAGGACTTGGGCTAGACCTTTCAATGTCTTGTAATATTTACCTCACTAGTACAGGATTTGGGCTACACCTATCTATTTCTTGTAATATTTACCTCACTAGTAGGACTTGGGCTAGACCTCTCTATTTCTTGTAATATTTACCTCACTAGTAGGACTTGGGCTAGAGCTTTCAATGTCTTGTAATATTTACCTCACTAGTAGGACTTGGGCTAGACCTCTATATTTCTTGTAATATTTACCTCACTAGTACAGGATTTGGGCTAGACCTTTCAATGTCTTGTAATATTTACCCCACTAGTAGGACTTGGGCTAGACCTTTCAATGTCTTGTAATATTTACCTCACTAGTAGGACTTGGGATAGAACCCTCTATTTCTTGTAATATTTACCTCACTAGTAGGACTTGGGCTAGAATTCTCTATTTCTTGTAATATTTACCTCACTAGTTGGACTTCGGCTACACCTATCTATTTCTTGTAATATTTACCTCACTAGTAGGACTTGGGCTAGACCTTTCAATGTCTTGTAATATTTACCTCACTAGTAGGACTTGGGCTAGACCTCTTTATTTCTTGTAATATTTACCTCACTAGTAGGACTTGGGCTAGACCTCTCTATTTCTTGTAATATTTACTTCACTAGTAGGACTTGGGCTAGATCTTTCAATGTCTTGTAATATTTACCCCACTAGTAGGACTTGGGCTAGACCTCTCAATGTCTTGTAATATTTACCTCACTAGTACAGGACTTGGGCTAGACCTCTCTATTTCTTGTAATATTTACCTCACTAGTAGGACTTGGGCTAGACCTCTCTATTTCTTGTAATATTTACCTCACTAGTAGGAATTGGGCTAGACCTTTCAATGCCTTGTAATATTTACCTCACTAGTAGGACTTGGGTTAGACCTCTCTATTTCTTGTAATATTTACCTCACTAGTAGGACTTGGACTAGACCTCTCAATGTCTTGTAATATTTACTTCACTAGTAGGACTTGGGCTAGACCTTTCAATGTCTTGTAATATTTACCTCACTAGTAGGACTTGGGCTAGACCTCTCTATTTCTTGTAATATTTACTTCACTAGTAGGACTTGGGCTAGACCTTTCAATGTCTTGTAATATTTACCCCACTAGTAGGACTTGGGCTAGACCTTTCAATGTCTTGTAATATTTACCTCACTAGTACAGGACTTGGGCTAGACCTATCTATTTCTTGTAATATTTACCTCACTAGTAGGACTTGGGCTAGACCTCTCTATTTCTTGTAATATTTACCTCACTAGTAGGACTTGGGCTAGAGCTTTCAATGTCTTGTAATATTTACCTCACTAGTAGGACTTGGGCTAGACCTCTATATTTCTTGTAATATTTACCTCACTAGTACAGGATTTGGGCTAGACCTTTCAATGTCTTGTAATATTTACCCCACTAGTAGGACTTGGGCTAGACCTTTCAATGTCTTGTAATATTTACCTCACTAGTAGGACTTGGGATAGAACCCTCTATTTCTTGTAATATTTACCTCACTAGTAGGACTTGGGCTAGAATTCTCTATTTCTTGTAATATTTACCTCACTAGTTGGACTTCGGCTACACCTATCTATTTCTTGTAATATTTACCTCACTAGTAGGACTTGGGCTAGACCTTTCCATTTCTTGTAATATTTACCTCACTAGTAGGATTTGGGCTAGACCTATCAATGTCTTGTAATATTTACCTCACTGGTAGGACTTGGACTAGACCTCTCAATGTCTTGTAATATTTACCTCACTAGTAGGACTTGGGCTAGACCTCTCTATTTCTTGTAATATTTACCCCACTAGTAGGACTTGGGCTAGACCTTTCAATGCCTTGTAATATTTACCTCACTAGTAGAACTTGGGCTAGACCTTTCAATGTCTTGTAATATTTACCTCACTAGTACAGGATTTGGGCTAGACCTTTCAATGTCTTGTAATATTTACCCCACTAGTAGGACTTGGGCTAGACCTTTCAATGTCTTGTAATATTTACCTCACTAGTAGGACTTGGGCTAGAACCCTCTATTTCTTGTAATATTTACCTCACTAGTAGGACTTGGGCTAGAATTCTCTATTTCTTGTAATATTTACCTCACTAGTTGGACTTGGGCTACACCTATCTATTTCTTGTAATATTTACCTCACTAGTAGGACTTGGGCTAGACCTTTCTATTTCTTGTAATATTTACCTCACTAGTAGGACTTGGGCTAGACCTATCTATTTCTTGTAATATTTACCCCACTAGTAGGACTTGGGCTAGACCTTTCAATGCCTTGTAATATTTACCTCACTAGTAGAACTTGGGCTAGACCTTTCAATGTCTTGTAATATTTACCTAACTAGTACAGGACTTGGGCTAGACCTATCTATTTCTTGTAATATTTACCCTACTAGTAGGACTTGGACTATACCTCTCAATTTCTTGTAATATTTACCCCACTAGTAGGACTTGGACTAGACCTTTCAATGTCTTGTAATATTTACCCCACTAGTAGGACTTGGGCTAGACCTTTCAATGCCTTGTAATATTTACCTCACTAGTAGAACTTGGGCTAGACCTTTCAATGTCTTGTAATATTTACCTAACTAGTACAGGACTTGGGCTAGACCTATCTATTTCTTGTAATATTTACCTCACAGGTAGGATTTGAACAAGACCTCTAAATGTTTTGTAATATTTACCCCACTAGTAGGACTTGGACTAGACCTCTCAATTTCTTGTAATATTTACCTCACTAGTAGGACCTGGACTAGACCTCTCAATGTCTTGTAATATTTACCCCACTAGTAGGACTTGGACTAGACCTCTCAATGTCTTGTAATATTTACCCCACTAGTAGCACTTGGACTAGACATCTCAATGTCTTGTAATACGTTTCTCAGTTGATCTACTCTTCCTCTGTTCTGTCTACTACTGCTATCGTCATTTTCAGACAATCTTTGTGCCACCTCGCCGTCATGTTGCTCTTGTTCAAAATGTTCTTGTTCCTGGAGTTGCCATGCCACCCGTTCACTATCTTCGTCTATAACAGGAGGTAATGGGGTCTGTATCTCCATCCTCTGAAGTTCCAAGGCCAAGGCTGCATCCGGGTTCCCAATGATACTGTCTGTGAAAGCTCTCCCTGCAGCTTCGTAAGCAGAAGTTGCAATTTCATTTTGTTGAAATTTTCTAGCAAAATCTTTATCGTTTGTTGTGGTCATCGGAAGTGTAATGTCAATCTACAAATATAATATTTATCTGAATGATCCGAGTGAAGAAAAAAACCAACAGTTTGAAATTGTCCCCCCCCCCAAGAAACCAGAGGCTCCCAGGAGCCTGTAATTGCTCACCTGGTTTTCAATTTGACATCTAAAGTTGATAGAAAATAGGGGTGTTACACATAATTTTGAAAGTGGGCCACCCAAAGATCATTTCAACTCAAATTTCTGAGCAAAAGATTTTGATGTGATTTTTATCTCATAATATTCCTAAACGGAATAAACTGACTGAAAAAAATACTCATTGTCATGTAGCTACAGTTAAAATTTGAGTTCATTTTGATTTATAATAAAGCAGCAATGGACAACTAAAGAAATTTCTGTTTTTAGTAACAGCAGCCATTTTGAATGGAGGGCGGAGCTGTCGGACACAATTTTGAAATGGGACTAACCCAGGGACTATCCCAGCCAAATTTGGTTTAATTTGGTTCAGCGGTTTCAGAGAAGAAGATTTAAATGTGATTTTTTATCAAAATATGCCTAATTTGCATAATCGGTATAAATCGGCTGAAAGAAAAATTTCACAGAAAAACCCGGACTATATGTTAAACTACTCATTGTCATGTAGCTGCAGTTAAAATATGAGCTCATTTTGATTTATAATAAAGCAGCAATGGACAATTGAAGAAATTTCTATTTTTAATAACAGCTGCCATCGTGAATGGAGGGCAGGGCTGTCGGACACAATTTTGAAATGGGACTACCCTAGGACTATCCCAGCCAAATTTGGTTTGATTTGGTTCAGCGGTTTCAGAGAAGAAGATTTAAATGTGATCTTTTATCAAAATATGCCTAATTTGCATAATCGGTATAAATCGGCTGAAAGAAAAATTTCACAGAAAAACCCGGAATATATGTTAAACTACTCATTACCATGTAGCTGCAGTTAAAATTTGAGCTCATTTTGACTTATACTATAACAGCAATGGACAATTGAAGAAATTTCTATTTTTAATAACAGCAGCCATCTTGAATTAAAATTTCATCCCCCCTTTTTCTATTTTTAGCTTGGCGGCCATTTTGGAAGAGGGCCATACAAATACCATTCCACCAAAGTTTGGTTGCAATTGGCCCAGTGGTTTCTGAGGAAAAGATTAAAGTTTACGACGTACGACGGACGGGTGGACGGACGGACGACGACGGACGACGGACGCCAAGTGATGCCAAAGGCCATGTGAGCTAAAAAAAAAAAGCAACAAATCAATTAACATAAAAGGACTTGTTTTGTGTGGATAAAATAAATATGTATCTGTTGTATTAATTCAAAAAATGTGTCACAATACGTAACACAGGCGGTCGTGGCATGGAATTACCACCCCCTTTTTAACTGTTAACGGAAAAAAAAAAAAAAAAGGGGGGGTTGTAATTCCGTGCCACGACCGCCTGTTGTATTATTTTGTAAAAAATGAAGAAGACATTTCTAAGTTGTATAAATTGTGTCGGGTCCTTTTGTAGTTTTATGACAATAAAATATGTTTAAATTAATTAATAAAATTAGTCTTTCTGAAATCCATTCGGAATGCCCAAATCATCATAAAGTAAAAAGAAAAATCTACCTGATCGAATAGTTGGATCAAAGCCGGTCTACCAAATAATTCAAAGATATCCACAAAGTACTCATCCTGATTATCAGAAAACAACGACACGTTACAACAGAAGTAATGTCCTCCACCTAGAAGTTGATGTCTTTCTGAAAGTTGATGAGATCTACTTTCAGTTTCAGTTTCCATGTTCTAGTAGATAGACATGTAGTAATGTACACCTATTTCCGTTTTTTGTTATGGTTCCATGATATATGATACTTAGATTTGATTATATCTTGAAAATAAGCAAGAAAAATAAATTTTGACAAATCTAACACAAAATTATTAAAGAAATATTTATCAATATTATACAACAGAAGTCGTTTTATTTCATTAACCTACATTATAGTACATGGAAAACTCCTTCTCTGTTAAAATCCTTTTGTCTACAGTAACTCTAGAGACTAGATTTCAATATCTTTTGTTTCCTCTCTAAGTGTATGGTATTTTGTTAGTCATACTGCTTACCTAATAAGTACCCTTTATAAACACTTTAATTCTCCATTTTAAATAACAGTTATATCATCCTTGTGTGTATCTAAAAATAAATTGATCGTATACATTTAAAAATAACTACGGTAGCACATAGGCAACATATGTAAAGTTTCACACTGGATCTGAGATATAGGGGACAAACCAGAACATGATCCACTAAATAATAATACTTATATTTATATTTTTAGAAATATAAAAACCTTAAACTATGTCCTTTTTCTTTTGTGTGTATGTCTCATTTATCAATCATGAATGTTTGTATTGTTAATGATGCCTCGTGTGGGCCCTATGATTAGGCAATAACATATATTACGAATTTAGTTTGTTACGCACATTTTCATTGGTTATTCAACCCTGAATGTCAGCATATATTCGGAAAACAGACGGGGTATATATGTACGTTTTCGGTCTCCCTCATTTGGGCCCCAAAAAACAATAACAACGTGGTTGACAAAAACAGAAATATTTACGCTTCACTGAATCAATATCACAATACGGAATAATAAATGTATTTTTACCAAATTAAATGCTGTTTTTAAACTCAAAACGGTTGTATGAACAAAAAAATATTCTTTTCTTCAATAAAAAAAAAAAAAAGAAACTGTTCAATGGCACAAATTATGGCAGTTACCGGACACAAATCTGCCTCGTCAGTTGCGGTATATCAACGTGTTTCATCAAAGGAAAAACAAGTTATGGGAGACATTATCACAAGTTCTGTTCGTGGAGAGCAACCATCTCAACTATCCTCAATAATGCCACCGCACAGTACTTCTCGGTTGCAACTCATGCCGCCGACACAAAACAGTTCAAGTTCAACATCACTTGTTCAAATGAGAGCCAATACACATGTTTCATCGTCGGTTACGGACGTCGTTGACATTTTAGATGTAAATTATGATTACGGCTGTACCATTACAAATTTGAACATAACAATCAACAAGTGAAAGTGTGTTAAAGTTTCCGCCTTTAAAACTTTCGAGGTCACGGGGCCACACCAAGTTTTTGCTTATTGTTAACATTTTAATTATTGAAATTGTTTCACAAACCCGTTGTTTTGTTATGTAATATATTAATGTTATAATTATAAAGTTTATTAAACTTACTGCATATGAAATTGTGTTGATTTAGAAATATTGAACAGGATTTTCCTTTATGAGACACCTCAGTACATAAAATATCACGTGACAAATATTTGACGTCATTGAACAAAGAATGTCAGAGGTACTAATAGGGACATCTAGAAATACGGAAAATGAAAACAAAAGATGCAAAATATTTAATAAGGTTTTAAATATGAATTGGGGACTATGTACGTGTTAAAAAACCCAAAAAGAAAATAAAAATAAACAAAAAAAGGAAACAAACAAACAAAAAATAAATAAAAAAAAAAAAATTAAACAAAATTTTATACGACAGTTTGGTTCTGTATTTAACAAAAAAATGGTTAAATCCGTAATATATTTGTTATTCAGCTATCAGACAGGGTATATAATGTGACATTCCCGGCTTATGCTCTGCGCCTCAGGGAATATAGATCATAAGCCGGGAATGTCACATTATATACCCTGTCTGATAGCTGAATAACATATAATATTACGAATTTAGTTTGTTACACATATTTTCATTGGTTCTTCAATCCTGAATGTCAGCATATATTCGGAAAACAGACGGGGTATATATTTCAGTCCCCAAAAACGATTAAAACATGGACGACAAAACATTACTACGCTTCACTGAATCAATGGTATAATACGGAATAATAAATGTATTTTTACCAAATTAAATGCTGTTTTCAATACTCAAAACGGCTGCATGAACAAAAAAATATTACAACGATTAATTCCGTCACAAATACCTGATCGATTCAGCAAACTCATATGTTCCACGGCTGTACCATAACAAATAAACAAAACGTTGAGCCTTGAAAACTTTCGACGTCATGGGGCCACACCAAGGTTTTATTTACATGTTGTTAACATTTAAATTATTGAAACTGTTTCGCAAACCCGTTGTTGTGTTATGTGATATATTAATGTTATATTTATAAAGTTTATAAAATTTACTACATATGAAACTGTATTGATTTAGAAATTTAGTACAGTATTTTCCTTCAAGAGACACCCTATACATGAAATATGACGTGACACATATTTTGACGTCATTGAAGAATGACGTCAAAGGTACGGCAACGGACATCTAGAGATACGAAAAATGAAAATAAAAGAGGCAAATTTATTTAATACAGTTGGATGTTGTATTTAAAAAAAGGTTAAATCCGTAATATATCTGTTATTCAGCTATCAGACAGGGTATATAATGTGACATTCCCGGCTTATGCTATATATTCCCTTCGGCTGCGCCTCAGGGAATATAGATCCTAAGCCGGGATATACCCTGTCTGATAGCTGAATAACATATAATATATTCCATAGGCGACATCTTAAAATATTTCAATTATCAAACCAGTAACAAACATACTTAGCATTACCTATTGAAAGGGAAATCTTTTAGAGTTACTAAAATGCATTCTCTTCACATTGAGACAGGCTGCAATAAAGGAAGAATATTCACTTACTAGCATACATTGTATGGTTGTCACTTGTTTCAGACAATTGTGATATTCATACAAAGAAATACATGTTAACAAAAAAAAATATTTATTTTTGTCAAACAATCATATGTTCCTAAAACAATGATATGTTCATAAATGTTTATAAAAACAAATACAATGTCTATACAAATCTATATTCCTCAAGGTATTTCTAATACGTCCTTCCTTGGCTATGTTGACAATGCCACGATAAAATTCCCGGTATATTATGCTTCGCACATGTGTATTGCTGTACAAATTGTGGCTACCATTCAAGAAGGGAGATCACTTAACATCAATGTTGTACACATGTTGTACACTAAAGATCATTTAAGACACTACAGTTTTTGGAAATTGCGCAATAGAAAAAAACGATAATCAAGATATAGAAAAGATATAAACAAAAATTCAAAGTATCCGGGAAATTGAGGTTTAAATAAAAATGAAAACATGTCAAAAAGTTAGGCGTGTGGCCTATAATGCAGATATTTTTTGCAACAATATTCTATTGTGGATTTCAATAGGAAACGCGTTGCCGGTAGCTGGAAAAAAAACTCTAGATACCCCGTGTGAACCAAGTCCAACTAGCGAGAATTTTATATAACTATGTTTTATATTTCAACAAACAAAATATTACGTTTCCACAAGATTCAGACATTATTCCCGCATTTTTGTCAGTAATGTTACATAAATAAACGTTAGAGAAAACCGAAGGGACAATCAAGATTGGATAATCCACAGATACTGGTAACATTGAGCACACAAGACATAGGACACCCTCAGACAAACATTAAAACAACATATTTGTCCTATTATGTGTCTTTACATTCTTGATTTGATTTAATGCCACTTTCAGCAATATTTCAGCTATATCATGGCGACCAGTTTTAGTGGTGGAAGAAGCCGGAGTACCCGGAGAGAACCACCGACCATGGGCAAGCAACTGGTAAACTTTATCACTTGCGGCTGCGAGTCGAGTGCACCCTTTTTGTAATTTACAAAGCCGGGCGCGAACCCACGCCGTATTGGTGCTAGGCTTGTATGAGTTGTTAGGTAATCCAACTAACCCAATTCATTGAGCCACCCGGGCCCTTCTTTACATTCTTAATTCCATGTTGTGATGTCCGTTACAAATTCCGCATAACACCGGATGTTCGGTTCGTCTTTACCTTCGGCATGTCTTATTTACGTTACTTGTGTTTGTTTACGTATAGCGGTATCCAACACATATTACAGGAGCGGACCCAGACACTCTTTTGACGGGGGGGGGGGGGGGGGGCAGTTTATGTGAAAGGAGTGAGTGAGTGATTGTTGTTTAACGCCAACTCAACATTTTTTCTGCTAAATCACGACGAGAACAAGTTAAATATCAATGAAATGATGATGAGGTCCACTTTGTAATAGACCAACACACTTAGTTGGATTTTTGTAGTGTTACATGTAGCTCACTGAAATAACAGTCCGCGGATAGACATGTCGCCCCACTCGGACACATTATCCTGGTTCCGAGCCAACCAGTCTTTATTCTTTCTCCTTAATGCTGCGTATACGTACTTAGCGAAGAAGCAACACATACCAATTTTATAGTCTTTGATTTGAACCGATTGGGGATCGAACCCACGATCTACCGCACTCGAGGGGAATACCACTGAGCCAATTATGCATGTAAAGTATATTTACATGGCAAGTTGGTTTAAAAAAAAAGAAGAGAAATCTTCTGTCTGTGGTAACATTGACATTAGATGAAACCGACTGAAGCCCCAAAGTGGCTCTTGGTGTTCACGATAAAGGGTCTGAACAACAACAGGAAAACAATCTATTAAATCTATTATTTTATATAAATTTATATTTTCATTTAAACTTTAAAATATGCTGTATTCATATATATTAAAAAACTGTAACTCGGTATTCTTTTTTAATATATTTTTTTTGGGGGTTATTTAAAACAATATAGCGACATATGCCTTTAATTTCATTTGTCAAATAAATGTCATTTAAATAAGAATTTCCTTCATAGAGCCTCAATTTACAGGTGTTGGTGGTTATACCACAGGAGCTTGGCGTTTTATCAGTAAAATAGATGTAGGGTACAAAAAGGGTCTCGTTTTTTTATATATGGAACGGGACCCTTTTTGTACCCTACATCTATTTTATTGATAAAACGTCAAGCTCCTGTGGTTATACCTATATGTAATTATGACAATAGATATGTTTACATAACGGTTTAAGACAATACCCGATTAATTGGTATTTTGACGATGCATTCATAAAAACTTCAAAGAAACTTAAACTTTTGATTTAGCATAATTACTTACCTCTTTGAAGATTAAATCAATATAAAGAAATTAATTTGTATTTTGTTTTACTTTCATGATCATCACACAAATCGAAATCATTTGATTAAAAGTCATATCGTTCAACTGCCTTGAAAAATGTATGTTAATATATATGCTTGACTTATTGGACGGGGGAGCTGAAGCCCCAAAAGCCCCTCCCCCCTTGAATCCGCCACTGTATTGTGTTGTTGTTTTATTTTGTCCACGTATTGTGTCTTGTGTACCCAATGTTGCCAGTTTCTTTGGATTGTCCATTCTTGATTGCCCTTTCAGTTTTCTCTAACCTTTGTCCTGTGTCTTGTGTACCCAATGTTGCCAGTGTCTCTGAATTGTCCATTCTTGATTGCCCCTTTGGTTTTCTCTAACCTTTGTCCTGTGTCTTGTGTACTCAATGTTGCCAGTTTCTTTGGATTGTCCATTCTTGATTGCCCCTTCGTTTTTCTCTAACCTTTGTCCTGTGTCTTGTGTACCCCATGTTGCCAGTTTCTTTGGATTGTCCATTCTTGATTGCCATTTCTGTTTTCTCTAACCTTTCTCCAGTGGCTTGTTTACCCAATGTTGCCAGTTTCTTTGGATTGTCCATTCTTGATTGCCCCTTCGGTTTTCTCTAACCTTTGTCCTGTGTCTTGTGTACCCAATGTTGCCAGTTTCTTTGGATTGTCCATTCTTGATTGCCCCTTCGGGTTTCTCTAACCTTTGTCCTGTGTCTTGTGTACCCAATGTTGTCAGTTTCTTTGGATTGTCTATTCTTGATTGCCATTTCGGTTTTCTCTAACCTTTGTCCTGTGTCTTGTGTACCTAATGTTGCCAGTTTCTTTGGATTGTCCATTCTTCATTGTCCCTTTGGTTTTCTCTAACCTTTGTCCTGTGTCTTGTGTACCTAATGTTGCCAGTTTCTTTGGATTGTCCATTCTTGATTGCCCTTTCAGTTTTCTCTAACCTTTGTCCTGTGTCTTGTGTACCCAATGTTGCCAGTGTCTCTGAATTGTCCATTCTTGATTGCCCCTTTGGTTTTCTCTAACCTTTGTCCTGTGTCTTGTGTACTCAATGTTGCCAGTTTCTTTGGATTGTCCATTCTTGATTGCCCCTTCGTTTTTCTCTAACCTTTGTCCTGTGTCTTGTGTACCCCATGTTGCCAGTTTCTTTGGATTGTCCATTCTTGATTGCCATTTCTGTTTTCTCTAACCTTTCTCCAGTGGCTTGTTTACCCAATGTTGCCAGTTTCTTTGGATTGTCCATTCTTGATTGCCCCTTCGGGTTTCTCTAACCTTTGTCCTGTGTCTTGTGTACCCAATGTTGTCAGTTTCTTTGGATTGTCTATTCTTGATTGCCATTTCGGTTTTCTATAACCTTTGTCCTGTGTCTTGTGTACCTAATGTTGCCAGTTTCTTTGGATTGTCCATTCTTCATTGTCCCTTTGGTTTTCTCTAACCTTTGTCCTGTGTCTTGTTTACCCAATGTTGCCAGTTTCTTTGGATTGTCCGTTCGTGATTGCTCCTTCGGGTTTCTCTAACCTTTGTCCTGTGTCTTGTGTACCCAATGTTGCCAGTTTCTTTGGATTGTCCATTCTTGATTGCCCATTCGGTTTTCTCTAACCTTTGTCCTGTGTCTTGTGTACCCAATGTTGCCAGTTTCTTTGGATTGTCCATTCTTGATTGCCCCTTCGGTTTTCTCTAACCTTTGTCCTGTGTCTTGTTTACCCAATGTTGCCAGTTTCTTTGGATTGTCAATTCTTGATTGCCATTTCGGTTTTCTCTAACCTTTGTCCTGTGTCTTGTGTACCCCATGTTGCCAGTTTCATTGGATTGTCCATTCTTGATTGCCTCTTCGGGTTTCTCTAACCTTTGTCCTGTGTCTTGTGTACCCAGTGTTGCCAGTTTCTTTGGATTGTCCATTCTTGATTGCCATTTCGGTTTTCTCTAACCTTTGTCCTGTGTCTTGTGTACCCACTGTTGCCAGTTTCTTTGGATTGTCCATTCTTGATTGGCCTTTCGGTTTTCTCTCACTGTGCTGTGAACAAGCTCTAGAATAACCTACTAGTTGTTAAGTATAAACTCTATACACATGTGATGCTGGAATGTTGTTTTTGATGAAATGAAAGTTGACTAATACAGATGAAGTCATCACGTTTGTCATAAACTTTTGTTTTTAATCTTCCTCAGTTATCTATTTCATGGTGACGGTCAAGGTAAGAAGCAGACATTTGAGTGTCAGTAGTATCCTTTACTTCAAGCTCATTTGGATAGACGAGATGTATATTATCACAGTTGTCGAGAATTATTAAGTGACAGAACTTCATCTATATATAGCGGAAGCTGGAATTAAAAGTCTGGGCTATTTTTAAATCTTTGTTATTGTGGAAAAAAAGCTGACATATATAAGATAAAAGAAGACTTAGCAATCTTGAACACAACACACAAAAATAGAGATAGAAATGTTAAATCTATGTGACAAGCATTCAAGACAGCTATACAAAACATCATAGAAAAAAGAGTACCATCCAAATTGACATAAGGAAGACATACCCATCCATGGATAAATACAACCATCAGAAGACATACCCATCCATGGATAAATACAACCATCAGAAGACATACCCATCCATGGATAAATACAACCATCAGAAGACATACTCATCCATGGATAAATACAACCATCAGAAGACATACTCATTAATGGATAAATACAACCATCAGAAGACATACCCATTAATGGATAAATACAACCATCAGAAGACATACCCATCCATGGATAAATACAACCATCAGAAGACATACCCATCCATGGATAAATACAACCATCAGAAGACATACTCATTAATGGATAAATACAACCATCAGAAGACATACCCATTAATGGATAAATACAACCATCAGAAGACATACCCATCCATGGATAAATACAACCATCAGAAGACATACTCATTAATGGATAAATACAACCATCAGAAGACATACCCATCCATGGATAAATACAACCATCAGAAGACATACTCATTAATGGATAAATACAACCATCAGAAGACATACCCATCCATGGATAAATACAACCATCAGAAGACATACCCATCCATGGATAAATACAACCATCAGAAGACATACCCATCCATGGATAAATACAACCATCAGAAGACATACTCATTAATGGATAAATACAACCATCAGAAGACATACCCATTAATGGATAAATACAACCATCAGAAGACATACCCATCCATGGATAAATACAACCATCAGAAGACATACCCATCCATGGATAAATACAACCATCAGAAGACATACTCATTAATGGATAAATACAACCATCAGAAGACATACCCATCCATGGATAAATACAACCATCAGAAGACATACCCATTAATGGATAAATACAACCATCAGAAGACATACCCATCCATGGATAAATACAACCATCAGAAGACATACCCATCCATGGATAAATACAACCATCAGAAGACATACTCATTAATGGATAAATAAAACCATCAGAAGACATACCCATCCATGGATAAATAAAACCATCAGAAGACATACCCATCCATGGATAAATACAACCATCAGAAGACATACCCATTAATGGATAAATAAAACCATCAGAAGACATACCCATCCATGGATAAATAAAACCATCAGAAGACATACCCATCCATGGATAAATAAAACCATCAGAAGACATACCCATCCATGGATAAATACAACCATCAGAAGACATACCCATCCATGGATAAATACAACCATCAGAAGACATACTCATCCATGGATAAATACAACCATCAGAAGACATACTCATCCATGGATAAATACACCATCAGAAGACATACCCATCCATGGATAAATACAACCATCAGAAGACATACCCATCCATGGATAAATAAAACCATCAGAAGACATACCCATCCATGGATAAATAAAACCATCAGAAGACATACCCATCCATGGATAAATACAACCATCAGAAGACATACCCATCCATGGATAAATACAACCATCAGAAGACATACCCATCCATGGATAAATAAAACCATCAGAAGACATACCCATCCATGGATAAATAAAACCATCAGAAGACATACCCATCCATGGATAAATACAACCATCAGAAGACATACTCATCCATGGATAAATACACCATCAGAAGACATACCCATCCATGGATAAATACAACCATCAGAAGACATACCCATCCATGGATAAATACAACAATCAGAAGACATATCAGTTGTATATGGGTAGGGACAAAGTCATATTTGCGGAGGATCCAGAGGATCTGACCATTGTGCATGCTTGACCGGAAGTCACGTGACCGGAAGCGGCCCTGACCGAAAATGTGATCGAAGGTGATTCCCTTGGGTGCGCGCATACGCAACCGCAAGTTGCGCAATATCCGCCCTAGTGGGGCCTTTTCACTGGAAGTGACGCCATCAAACGTCACCCGTAGGGCTTCCCCTGGAACTGGAAGTTGGGGGTGTGGAAAGGGTGTGCGCATACGCAACTGGAAGTTGTGCAATATCCACCCTAGTGGGCATTTTCACCGTAAGTGCCCCTTTGGGTGTTCTCTAGGACGTCCGCGTCTATCGTTTTCTAGACCTGGTTATCTGCCCCTTCCCCGCCATTTTATTTTCATATAATATTTCTATAATGGTTTTCACTGGTATTGTGACCTGTATATATTAATGAATTACTTATTTAACCCTTACATGTCCAAAGAGCCTATTTTTGTTATATTTTCAGAGATCTTTTAACATTTTATTAATTAATTGTTCGTTTTTGCTATGTTTTATTTCGTGAACTTTCTATCTATAACGACGTTTCTTGATTCCTTCCTCTAATTTTCGTGTTTATTCAACATCTTAATCACTATTTTGTTGACTTGTTGCAGTTTTGTCATAGATGTTTACGTTAATGTATGATAATTTCATAATGTGTTTCGCTTTGTTTTTGTTTGTAACGTGTTTTGGGTGGAATTTCAACGTTATGGCGGCGGCGGCGGCGGCGGCGGACGAGGAGTAGGTCTCTTTGGGTGTAATTATGACTAACACAGAAATCTTCCATATTTTCCATCTCTTTTCACTATTCAACTTACTTTTCCTCCATATTTTCCATATCTTTTCACTATTCAACTTGGCTTTCTTCCATATTTGCCATATCTTTTCACATTTCAACTTGCCTTCCTTCCATATTTTCCATATCATTTCACTATTCAACTTGGGTTTCTTCCATATTTTTCATATCTTTTCACTATTCGACTTACTTTTCTTCCATATTGTCCATATCTTTTCACTTTTCAACTTACTTTTCGTCCATATTTTCCATATCATTTCACTATTCAACTTGCCTTTCTTCCATATTTTCCATATCTTATCACTATTCGACTTGTCTTTCTTCCATGTTTTCCATATCATTTCACATTTCAACATATTTTTCTTCCATATTTTCCACATCATTTCACAATTCAACCTACTTTTCTTCCGCATTTTCCATATCATTTCACAATGTTCTTCTGTATCTTCCATATTTTTCCATATCTTATCACTATTCAACCTACTTTTCTTCCGTATTTTCCATATCTTTTTCACAATTCAACCTACTTTTCTTCCGTATTTTCCATATCTTTTTCACAATTCAACCTACTTTTCTTCCATGATTTCCAAATCATTTCACTATTCAACTTGGCTTTCTTCCATATTTTCCATATCTTTTCACAATTCAACTTGGCTTTCTTCCATAATTTCCATGTTTTTTCACTATTCAACTTACTTTTCTTCCATAATTTCCATGTCCTTTCACTATTCAACTTAATTTTCTTCTGTATTTTCCATATCATTTCACTATTCAACCTACTTTCTAGTACATGACGTTATAACACATTTCATTTTCCCGTACTTTTTCAAACGGAACGATACTTGTTTTTCTATTACATGACGTTATAAAACATTTCATTTTCTCGTACTTTTTCAAACCGCAACGTTTGAAATGCAACGTTACTTGCTTTTCTAGTACATGATGTTATAAAACATTTTATTTTCCCATACTTTTTTCACGTATTTTTTCTAACCGCAACGTTTCAAATGCAATGCTACTTGCTTTTCTAGTACATGACGTTATAAAACATTTCATTTTCTCGTACTTTTTCAAACCGCAACGTTTGAAATACAACGTTTGATATATCAGTTAGTTGTTTTTTCTAGTACATGACGTTATAAAACATTTCATTTTCCCGTACTTTTTTCCCTATCTTTTCACTATTCAACTTACTTTTCTTCTGTATTTTCCAAATCTTTTCACTATTCAAGTTACTTTTCTTCTGTATTTTCCATATCTTTTCACTATTCAACTTACTTTTCTTCCATAAATTCCCATTTCACTATTCAACTTACTTTTCTTCTGTATTTTCCATATCTTTTCACTATTCAACTTACTTTTCTTCCATAGTTTACATATCTTTTCACTATTTAACTTACTTTTCTTCTGTATTTTCCAAATCTGTTCACTATTCAACTTACTTTTCTTCCATAATTTCCACATCATTTCACTATCCAACTTACTTTGCTTCTGTATTTTCCATATCATTTCACTATTCAACCTACTTTTCGTCCATATTTTCCATATCTTTTCACTATCTAACTTGCCTTTCTTCCATATTGTCCATATCATTTCAGTATTCAACCTACTTTTCTTCCATATTTTCGATATCTTTTCACAATTTAACTTGCCTTTCTTCCATATTTTCCATATCTTTTCACTTTTAAACTTACTTTTCTTCCATATTTTTCGTATCTTTTCACTTTTCAACTTACTTTTCTTCCATATTTTCCATATCATTTCACTATTCAACTGACTTTTCTTCCATATTTTCCATATCTTTTCACTATTCAACTGACTTTTCTTCCATACTTTCCAAATCTTATCACTATTCAACTTTCTTTTCTTCCATATTTTCCATATCTTTTCACTATTCAGCTTACTTTTCTTCCATATTTTCCCTATCTTTTCACTATTCAACTTACGTTTCTTCCATATGTTCCATATCTTTTTTTCATCTTTCAAATCAGATTTTTCTTCTCTCCATGTTTGCTGATTTTCCAAGATTAATTCTGCTTTCCTAATTCTGGAAATATAAAATAATGATTAAAATCCTAACTTCATACGCCATGACTATGATATTGTGGTGTTTGCTCGCAGAACAGTGAAATCTATATAAACATATTGAAACTCTGTAAAACGAATATAACTTGCAACGTTACTTGTCTTCCGCGTACATGACGTCATAAGACATTTCATTTTACCATACTTTTTCAAACCGCAACGTTTGAAATGCAACGTTACTTGTCTTCCGCGTACATGACGTCATTTCCCGCGTATCATTTTCCCGTACTTAAAAAAAAATCATTTTCGTGACAGAATCTATTTTTCATAAGTTTTATTATTTTCCTTAAATTTTCATTTTCGTCCCAGAATCTATTTTTACTATCAATACTACAGCATGTTATAGTTTCTAAAAGCAACTACATTAATACAATGTTGCCCAATGAGATGGTCTTAGCTCCTCTACAAAAGCTGAAGATTAACTATGAATTGTCTTACCAATCTACTACCAGGCTGAAATATATTAATAAATTTCACCAATTGCTGATCATCCACCAGTGAACGTCTACGGTTGATAACACTGTGCGATCGTTGATGCATTTCACCATTTTTATCTGATACTATGTAGTAAAACATTTCCCATCATTTATAAAATAATCATTAAATAACTGGTGTGCAATTAAAATGTTTATAGTATTACATGTGTGGATCCTGTTTACGTGACACAGACAACAAGAGCAGTGACTATATTATATAAAATACATTACAGTATAGAGCTTCCCAAAACAAAAACGAATTATCGGTTTTCAAAATATAATAGGGTTCTTCATCATTACTCTGTGAGTATTGCGGCGGTGGCCGTGGCGGCGGCGAGATGCTAGGAGTTTGATCAGTACTTGATTGTTTTGAGGACCTGTAGGCCATCATAATTTGGGAAAGGTGTGCTACCAAAGCCAAGTTGAATAGTGAAATGATTTGGAAAATATGGAAGAAAAGTAGGTTGAATTGTGAAAAAGATATGGAAAATACGGAAGAAAAATACGTTGAATAGTGATAAGATATGGAAAATATGGAAAATACAGAAGAAAATTGTGAAATGATATGGAAAATGCTGAAGAAAAGTAGGTTGAATTGTGAAATGATATAGAAAATATGGAAGAAAAGTAAGTTGAAATGTGAAATGATATGTAAAATATGGAAGAAAGACAAGTTGAATAGTGATAAGATATTGACAATATGGAAGAAAGGCAAGTTGAATAGTGAAAAGATATGAAAAATATGGAAGAAAAGTAAGTTGAATAGTGAAAAGATTTCGAAAATTCCGAAGAAAATAGTGAAAAGATAGGGAAAATACAGAAGAAAATAGTGAAAAGATAGGGAAAATACAGAAGAAAATAGTGAAAAGATAGGAAAAATATGGAAGAAATATAACTTGAATAGAGAAATGATTAGGAAAATATGGAAGAAAAGTAAGTTGAATAGTGAAAAGATATGGAAAATGCGAAAGAAAGACAACTTGAAAAGTGAAATGATTTGGAAAATATGGAAGAAAAGTAAGTTGAATAGTGAAAATATATGGACATTATGGACGAAAAGTCAGTTGAATAGTGAAAAGATATGAAAAATATGGAAGAAAATTGTGAAATGATATGGAAAATATGGATGAAATGTGAAATGATATGGAAAATATGGAAGAAAAGTAAGTTGAAAAGTGAAAAGATATGGAAAATATGGAAGGAAGGTAAGTTGAATAGTGAAAAGATATGAAAAATATGGAAGAAACCCAAGTTGAATAGTGAAAAAATTTGGAAAATACAGAAGAAAAGTAAGTTGAATAGTGAAAAGATATGGAAAATGCGGAAGAAAAGTAGGTTGAATTGTGAAATGATATGGAAAATATGGAAGAAAAGTAAGTTGAATAGTGAAAAGATTTGGAAAATACAGAAGAAATCTCAGTTGAATAGTGAAAAGATAGGGAAAATATGGAAGAAAAGTAAGTTGAATAATGAAAAGATATGGAAAATATGAAAGAAAAGTAGGTTGAATTGTGAAATGATATGGAAAATATGGAAGAAAATTGTGAAATGATATGGACAATATGGAAGAAAGGCAAGCTGAATAGTGCGCATGCACACACCCCTTCCACACACCCCGACTTCTAGTTCCAGGGGAAGCTTTACGGGTGATGTTTGATGACGTCACTTCCAGTGAAAAGCCCCACTTGGGTGGATATAGCGCAACTCCCTTCATGGTCACGTGACCTTCGGTCACATCCGGTAGCCATGGTACTTGTACTACTGTACTAATGTACTACTACTCTAGTAAGAAAACCGAAGGGAAACCGAAGAAAAAGGTGGGAACCCTCATTTCCGGTGACGTCACTTCTGGTCGCGTGACTAACGTTATTTCCAGTCATTCCCGGTCACGTGACTTTCGGTGACGTCACTTTCGGTCACGTGACTTCCGGTCAAGTATGCGTAATGGTCAGATCCTCTGGATCCTTCTCAAATATGACTTTGTCCGTACCCATATACTACTCATACCCATCCACGGATAAATACAGCCATCAGAAGACATACCCATCCATGGATAAATACAACCATCAGAAGATATACCCATCCATGGATAAATACAACCATCAGAAGAATAGGTCAGAAACAAAGAGCCCACAAAAAGGTTAGAGACTAAAAAGAAAAAAGACATGGACAGGTACAAGAGACTTAAACAGAAAGTACAATGGGAAATCAGACAAGCTAACAAGAAATATATGGAAGAAGTTAGCGCCGATTACAAAAACAACTCGAAAAGAGTCTGGTCATATATCAAGAGCAAAGGCCAAGAATGGATAGGTGTAGCACCTTTGAAGAATAAAATGGGATTCCTGCAAAATGACAACAAGAGCAAAGCTGGGATTCTGAATGAACATTTCCAGTCAGTATTCACTAAGCGCAAATTCTTACAGAATTATACCAAACATCACTCAACACCGGAGTAGTACCACAAGATTGGAAAGATGCATATGTAGTACCACTTTTTAAGAAAGACGAAAGACACTTAGCTTCTGATTACAGACCTGTATCACTTACATCAATCACATGCAAGGTCATGGAACATATAGTGCATTGTAGTGTAATGGGCCACTTTGACAGAAATAAAATTCTAACTAATACTCAACATGGATTCCGCTAAAAAAGATCATGCGAATCCCAACTCATTGTAACCATCCATGATATAGCATCAAAACTCAAAATTGGAATGAGACTCACAAGTCGATATCATCCTTCTAGACTTTGCAAAGGCATTCGACAAAGTTCCATGCCACCGCCTTCTACACAAGTTAGAATACTATGGCGTCAACTCCAAAATCAGATGGTTTCGCTCGTTCTTAGAGAACAGAAAGCAGAGCGTAATACTTGAAGGGACTGTCTCCAAGCAAGTTCCAGTACTCTCTGGTGTTCCCAAGGTACAGTTATTGGACTCTACTGTTCCTGGCCTACATCATCGACATGCCAGGAACAGCAACCTCATCCCAGATCAAATTATTTGCAGATGACAGCCTTCTATACCGTACTATTAACAACCAGACTGACAGTGACCTATTGCAGAGGGACCTTACAATTCTAGAAGACTGGGAAAACATATGGCAGATGAGTTTCAACGCAAAAAAATGCATTGTCATCAGAATAGGACCAAAAAACAAACAGGTGAGGCAAACAAGTTACAAATTACATGGACATACTCTGGATAATGTGGAAGCCAGCAAATATTTAGGTGTAACCATCAATATCAACTTATCCTGGGATAGACGCTAGGATTTATCAGCCGAAACATTAAAGACTGCACAAAACTTGTAAAATCAGCAGCATATACAGCAATAGTAAGATATACAGTGGAATATGCAAGCACAGTTTGGGATCCATCTAACCAAAAAAAGATCAAATCCATAGAACAGGTGCAGAAAAGAGCAGCACGATTTGTGCACAACAACTACAAATATGGTAAAATCTTTAAAATGAGAAAGCCTTGAAAATCGTAGAAAATCAGCAAGATTAAGCATGCTATTTAAGATCCAGCATGACCTTATCGACATAGATAGACAGCAATATCTGACGCCAAATGACAGCCGGACCCGATGTAAAAATAAACGCCTCTACCAAGAAAGATCAAGCACGGATACCTACGGACAATCATTCTTCCCTAAGACCATCAGAGACTGGAATCGACTTCCAACTAATACCACATCGGCAGACACAATCGAAGGATTTAGAGCTGCCCTAAAGTCAACCCCTGGAAGAAAATGAACAACATAGAGTGTACATAATTTTAATTGTAAATTGGGGATTATTTTAAATGTAAATAGTTTATAGAAAACTTGCTGTGTTGCCCGACACTGCGCAGAGTTTTTCAAGCGGAACCAACTACATTCGATTAACGAATCCGGCAAGTCTGTCTCGTAAGCGTACAAAGAAACAAATCAGTGAGTAGCGAAGCGCAATTTGTGCCAATTGGAAAACTGAACAAATTTGTTGTTGATCTGTTTTTCTTCTTTATATTGATTGTTAGATTTTGAATGGCTTTTGACAAAGTAGAACAGAATAGAACATAATTTTTATTGGTGTAAAATCCATATACAAAGGATTGTTACCAAAACAACACATTATTTACATACAAAACAAAGAAAACTGTTAAATACAATCAAACTACATATACATGTTTGAAACGCATGCCTCCCTAACGACATTTAGTATGAGGAGGTGGTACATTTTAAATATGATTTAATAAGACTTGTCTCTACCAATAACAAGAAACTGATACCTTTGTTCTCCGTTCTTCTTTGAAAAGCAACGCTGAATAAATTCTTTAATCCTAGAGATCTTAATTACATATGTGGAATGGTGGTATATAAGGCTATCCTAAAGCTTTTTGCACTGAACATGATATATCGGTAACTGCACCACCAAACATCGAAAATATCATAAAAAGACAAATAGTTTAAAAATTTTATTTTTTTGCAATGAATGAATGAAACTTTCACATTACCGCCATACAATCGATCACATGATCGGCGACTTCAAACGGATGTAAACAAACCATCCGAGGATATCTAAACCTTTGTGCTTTCGCAACATACTGTTACACTAACGAGGCTTTTCCATGTACCTGTGCTCCTGAGTTGCCCAGGAGACGAAGATTAACACTGCTCATTTAACACCTTTTGTTCCATCTTTACTCACATTTTCAGATCTCGAGCACTGCACAGGTAAGGGACTTACAGAGGCAAGATGAAATTACATTATACTTTTCTAGTATTATCTATACTCTTGAGCATAATTAACCAACTTGATATTTATACCAGCAAAACTGCAGAAAGTGACTCACACTTACATACATGTAAATTAACCCAAACAACAGGGGTAATTGTGAGCCAGCTGAAAGTAAATAGAAGTAGACCTGTTAGTAAATACATCTTTATTTTATTATTAGCAAATGCTTTTGATATAGAAACAAACCCAGGACCCAGAGCTCCTAAATGGCCTTGTGGAGCATGTAAAAAAGCTGTAAAATGGAATCCTATACGCTCATCTATTTGTGGTGATAATTGTGAAACTTGGTTCCATATTGATTGTCAACACGTATCCAGATACATGGATGCAAGCAATATGTCATGGGAATGTCTAAATTGTGGTATACCAAATTTCTCAACTGCTCTATTTAATTCCAAATATAGCATTGAATCTGATAATCATCTCTCATACCTCAGTAAAAACTCAATATTTAGCAGCCCAGGTGTACCAGCCTCTTCACCAAAATTACCTGAATCATCCAGACATGACCGTAAAGACATCTATAATGTCTATAGGAGGGATAGATCTCAAGATGGAAATGGAGCTAATTCAAATCATGGGGGAGATTTAATTGCTATTTCGAAAGAGTTTATTAGCTCTGAGATCAAGGAATTACAGACCGATTATGAGATTGTCTGGGCGGAAATAAATATCGCTGGAACAAAAAAGATAATTATAGGTTTTTATTATAGACCTCCATCAGATGATGGCAAATCTCTTGATAATCTAGATGAATCTCTAAACAGGCTAAGCAAGTACCATGCTTCTAATATATGGCTTGGTGGAGATTTTAACCTTGATCATATTGATTGGTCTGTCCCATCATTCGTTTCCGGAAAACCAGAACCAAAACTACATAATCAACTCCTAGTCCTAGACATAATTGATGATCATAACCTACATCAAACAGTAGACAAACCAACCAGAAAAGATAGAACACTTGACTTATTCCTTGTAACAAATCCATCTAGTGTTAACAAAGTTACACCATTACCACCCATAGGAAAAGCAGACCATGATATTGTGTACATAGAGTTAGATACAAGGCTTAAAAGAGTACGTGAAGTTCCCAGAAAAAATATGAAGTTCAATAAAGCAAACTGGGAAAATATAAAATCAGATCTACAAAAAGTTCTTGAAAAAATTCAGCTGAAAAATAATGACACCAGAAATACTGTAGATACCCTTTGGAACATTTTCAAAACCGAGCTGATTACATCTATTGAAAGCAATGTTCCACATAAAATAATCACTTATAAACATCGCCTTCCATGGGTAACACCTAATTTACGAAAACTTATTAACAAGAAAAATAAAGCAGAAAGACAGAAATATCCTGAAAAATTGTAAAGGTTTAAGAATGCTGTACAAAACGAATTGTGTGCAGCATACTGGAACTAAATAGAAAAAATCATATGCGACTTACCAATCAATGAACCGGGCCAGTTTGATTCATCTAGGGCAAAACCTAAAAACTTCTTTAGTTACATCAAAAGCACCCGTTCTGACAACTCAGGGGTCGCCCCACTAAAAAAAGAAGATTCATTAATAACAGAGACAGAAGAAAAAGCAAACATTTTAAATCAACAATTCCAATCTGTATTTACCAATGAAACAGATCTAAATATTCCAGACAAAGGTCCAAGTCCTCACCCTCAAATACCATCTATAAACATCAGTGAAACAGGAATCAATAAATTGTTAGCAAACCTAAATCCACACAAAGCTTGCGGGCCAGACAATATCAATAGCCGTGTATTGAAAGAACTAAAAGATCAACTTGCACCTATATTTAAAAAAATCATTTGAAACAGGAGAAACACCAAAAGACTGGAAACACGCAAACGTTGCTCCGACATTTAAAAAAGGAGAAAAATATAAAGCTGTAAATTACAGACCTATATCGTTAACATGTAAATTACAGACCTATATCGTTAACATGTATTTACTGTAAGCCAAATGGAGCATATTATCACAAGTAACATCATGTCACACCTGGGAAATAATAAAATATTATACAACCTCCAACATGGTTTCAAAAATGCTCGCTCCTGTGAAACACAACTCATAAACTTCATACAAGAACTGGCAATAAGTAATAACTGTAGTAAACAAACTGTGAAACACAACTCATAGACTTCATACAAGAACTGACAAAAAGTAATAACTGTAGTAAACAAACTGTGAAACACAACTCATAGACTTCATACAAGAACTGGCAAAAAGTAATAACTGTAGTAAACAAACTGTGAAACACAACTCTTAGACTTCATACAAGAACTGACAAAAAGTAATAACTGTAGTAAACAAACTGTGAAACACAACTCATAGACTTCATACAAGAACTGACAAAAAGTAATAACTGTAGTAAACAAACTGTGAAACACAACTCATAGACTTCATACAAGAACTGACAAAAAGTAATAACTGTAGTAAACAAACTGTGAAACACAACTCATAGACTTCACACAAGAACTGGTAAAAAGTAATAACTGTTGTAAACAAACTGTGAAACACAACTCATAGACTTCATACAAGAACTGACAAAAAATAATAACTGTAGTAAACAAACTGTGAAACACAACTCATAGACTTCATACAAGAACTGACAAAAAGTAATAACTGTAATAAGCAAACTGTGAAACACAACTCATAGACTTCATACAAGAACTGGCAAAAAGTAATAACTGTAGTAAACCAACTGTGAAACACAACTCATAGACTTCATACAAGAACTGACAAACAGTAATAACTGTAGTAAACAAACTGTGAAACACAACTCATAGACTTCATACAAGAACTGACAAAAAGTAATAACTGTAGTAAACAAACTGTGAAACACAACTCATAGACTTCATACAAGAACTTACAAAAAGTAATAACTGTAGTAAACAAACTGTGAAACACAACTCATAGACTTCATACAAGAACTGACAAACAGTAATAACTGTAGAAAACAAACTGTGAAACACAACTCATAGACTTCATACAAGAACTGGCAAAAAGTAATAACTGTAATAAACAAACTGTGAAACACAACTCATAGACTTCATACAAGAACTGACAAAAAGTAATAACTGTAGTAAACAAACTGTGAAACACAACTCATAGACTTCATACAAGAACTGACAAAATATAATAACTGTAGTAAACAAACTGTGAAACACAACTCATAGACTTCATACAAGAACTGACAAAAAGTAATAACTGTAGTAAACAAACTGTGAAACACAACTCATAGACTTCATACAAGAACTGACAAAAAGTAATAACTGTAGTAAACAAACTGTGAAACACAACTCATAGACTTCATACAAGAACTTACAAAAAGTAATAACTGTAGTAAACAAACTGTGAAACACAACTCATAGACTTCATACAAGAACTGACAAACAGTAATAACTGTAGTAAACAAACTGTGAAACACAACTCATAGACTTCATACAAGAACTGGCAAAAAGTAATAACTGTAATAAACAAACTGTGAAACACAACTCATAGACTTCATACAAGAACTGACAAAAAGTAATAACTGTAGTAAACAAACTGTGAAACACAACTCATAGACTTCATACAAGAACTGACAAAATATAATAACTGTAGTAAACAAACTGTGAAACACAACTCATAGACTTCATACAAGAACTGACAAAAAGTAATAACTGTAGTAAACAAACTGTGAAACACAACTCATAGACTTCATACAAGAACTGACAAAATATAATAACTGTAGTAAACAAACTGTGAAACACAACTCATAGACTTCATACAAGAACTGGCAAAAAGTAATAACTGTAGTAAACAAACTGTGAAACACAACTCATAGACTTCATACAAGAACTGACAAAATATAATAACTGTAGTAAACCAACTGTGAAACACAACTCATAGACTTCCTACAAGAACTGACAAAAAGTAATAACTGTAGTAAACAAACTGTGAAACACAACTCATAGACTTCATACAAGTACTGGCAAAAAGTAATAACTGTAATAAACAAACTGTGAAACACAACTCATAGACTTCATACAAGAACTGACAAAAAGTAATAACTGTAGTAAACAAACTGTGAAACACAACTCATAGACTCCATACAAGAACTGACAAACAGTAATAACTGTAGTAAACAAACTGTGAAACACAACTCATAGACTTCATACAAGAACTGGCAAAAAGTAATAACTGTAGTAAACCAACTGTGAAACACAACTCATAGACTTCATACAAGAACTGACAAAATATAATAACTGTAGTAAACAAACTGTGAAACACAACTCATAGACTTCATACAAGAACTGACAAAAAGTAATAACTGTAGTAAACAAACTGTGAAACACAACTCATAGACTTCATACAAGAACTGACAAAAAGTAATAACTGTAGTAAACAAACTGTGAAACACAACTCATAGACTTCATACAAGAACTTACAAAAAGTAATAACTGTAGTAAACAAACTGTGAAACACAACTCATAGACTTCATACAAGAACTGACAAACAGTAATAACTGTAGTAAACAAACTGTGAAACACAACTCATAGACTTCATACAAGAACTGGCAAAAAGTAATAACTGTAATAAACAAACTGTGAAACACAACTCATAGACTTCATACAAGAACTGACAAAAAGTAATAACTGTAGTAAACAAACTGTGAAACACAACTCATAGACTTCATACAAGAACTGACAAAATATAATAACTGTAGTAAACAAACTGTGAAACACAACTCATAGACTTCATACAAGAACTGGCAAAAAGTAATAACTGTAGTAAACAAACTGTGAAACACAACTCATAGACTTCATACAAGAACTGACAAAATATAATAACTGTAGTAAACAAACTGTGAAACACAACTCATAGACTTCATACAAGAACTGACAAAAAGTAATAACTGTAGTAAACAAACTGTGAAACACAACTCATAGACTTCATACAAGAACTGACAAAATATAATAACTGTAGTAAACAAACTGTGAAACACAACTCATAGACTTCATACAAGAACTGGCAAAAAGTAATAACTGTAGTAAACAAACTGTGAAACACAACTCATAGACTTCATACAAGAACTGACAAAATATAATAACTGTAGTAAACCAACTGTGAAACACAACTCATAGACTTCCTACAAGAACTGACAAAAAGTAATAACTGTAGTAAACAAACTGTGAAACACAACTCATAGACTTCATACAAGTACTGGCAAAAAGTAATAACTGTAATAAACAAACTGTGAAACACAACTCATAGACTTCATACAAGAACTGACAAAAAGTAATAACTGTAGTAAACAAACTGTGAAACACAACTCATAGACTCCATACAAGAACTGACAAACAGTAATAACTGTAGTAAACAAACTGTGAAACACAACTCATAGACTTCATACAAGAACTGGCAAAAAGTAATAACTGTAGTAAACCAACTGTGAAACACAACTCATAGACTTCATACAAGAACTGACAAAATATAATAACTGTAGTAAACAAACTGTGAAACACAACTCATAGACTTCATACAAGAACTGACAAAAAGTAATAACTGTAGTAAACAAACTGTGAAACACAACTCATAGACTTCATACAAGAACTGACAAAAAGTAATAACTGTAGTAAACAAACTGTGAAACACAACTCATAGACTTCACACAAGAACTGGTAAAAAGTAATAACTGTTGTAAACAAACTGTGAAACACAACTCATAGACTTCATACAAGAACTGACAAAAAATAATAACTGTAGTAAACAAACTGTGAAACACAACTCATAGACTTCATACAAGAACTGGCAAAAAGTAATAACTGTAGTAAACAAACTGTGAAACACAACTCTTAGACTTCATACAAGAACTGACAAAAAGTAATAACTGTAGTAAACAAACTGTGAAACACAACTCATAGACTTCATACAAGAACTGACAAAAAGTAATAACTGTAGTAAACAAACTGTGAAACACAACTCATAGACTTCATACAAGAACTGACAAAAAGTAATAACTGTAGTAAACAAACTGTGAAACACAACTCATAGACTTCACACAAGAACTGGTAAAAAGTAATAACTGTTGTAAACAAACTGTGAAACACAACTCATAGACTTCATACAAGAACTGACAAAAAATAATAACTGTAGTAAACAAACTGTGAAACACAACTCATAGACTTCATACAAGAACTGACAAAAAGTATTAACTGTAATAAGCAAACTGTGAAACACAACTCATAGACTTCATACAAGAACTGGCAAAAAGTAATAACTGTAGTAAACCAACTGTGAAACACAACTCATAGACTTCATACAAGAACTGACAAAAAGTAATAACTGTAGTAAACAAACTGTGAAACACAACTCATAGACTTCATACAAGAACTGACAAAAAGTAATAACTGTAGTAAACAAACTGTGAAACACAACTCATAGACTTCATACAAGAACTTACAAAAAGTAATAACTGTAGTAAACAAACTGTGAAACACAACTCATAGACTTCATACAAGAACTGACAAACAGTAATAACTGTAGTAAACAAACTGTGAAACACAACTCATAGACTTCATACAAGAACTGGCAAAAAGTAATAACTGTAATAAACAAACTGTGAAACACAACTCATAGACTTCATACAAGAACTGACAAAAAGTAATAACTGTAGTAAACAAACTGTGAAACACAACTCATAGACTTCATACAAGAACTGACAAAATATAATAACTGTAGTAAACAAACTGTGAAACACAACTCATAGACTTCATACAAGAACTGACAAAAAGTAATAACTGTAGTAAACAAACTGTGAAACACAACTCATAGACTTCATACAAGAACTGACAAAAAGTAATAACTGTAGTAAACAAACTGTGAAACACAACTCATAGACTTCATACAAGAACTGACAAAATATAATAACTGTAGTAAACAAACTGTGAAACACAACTCATAGACTTCATACAAGAACTGGCAAAAAGTAATAACTGTAGTAAACAAACTGTGAAACACAACTCATAGACTTCATACAAGAACTGACAAAATATAATAACTGTAGTAAACCAACTGTGAAACACAACTCATAGACTTCCTACAAGAACTGACAAAAAGTAATAACTGTAGTAAACAAACTGTGAAACACAACTCATAGACTTCATACAAGTACTGGCAAAAAGTAATAACTGTAATAAACAAACTGTGAAACACAACTCATAGACTTCATACAAGAACTGACAAAAAGTAATAACTGTAGTAAACAAACTGTGAAACACAACTCATAGACTCCATACAAGAACTGACAAACAGTAATAACTGTAGTAAACAAACTGTGAAACACAACTCATAGACTTCATACAAGAACTGGCAAAAAGTAATAACTGTAGTAAACCAACTGTGAAACACAACTCATAGACTTCATACAAGAACTGACAAAATATAATAACTGTAGTAAACCAACTGTGAAACACAACTCATAGACTTCATACAAGAACTGACAAAAAGTAATAACTGTAGTAAACAAACTGTGAAACACAACTCATAGACTTCATACAAGAACTGACAAAAAGTAATAACTGTAGTAAACAAACTGTGAAACACAAGTCATAGACTCCATACAAGAACTGACAAACAGTAATAACTGTAGTAAACAAACTGTGAAACACAACTCATAGACTTCATACAAGAACTGGCAAAAAGTAATAACTGTAGTAAACCAACTGTGAAACACAACTCATAGACTTCATACAAGAACTGACAAAATATAATAACTGTAGTAAACCAACTGTGAAACACAACTCATAGACTTCATACAAGAACTGACAAAAAGTAATAACTGTAGTAAACAAACTGTGAAACACAACTCATAGACTTCATACAAGAACTGACAAAAAGTAATAACTGTAGTAAAAAAACTGTGAAACACAACTCATAGACTTCATACAAGAACTGGCAAAAAGTAATAACTGTAGTAAACAAACTGTGAAACACAACTCATAGACTTCATACAAGAACTGACAAAAAATAATAACTGTAGTAAACAAACTGTGAAACACAACTCATAGACTTCATACAAGAACTGACAAAAAGTAATAACTGTAGTAAACAAACTGTGAAACACAACTCATAGACTTCCTACAAGAACTGACAAACAGTAATAACTGTAGTAAACAAACTGTGAAACACAACTCATAGACTTCATACAAGAACTGGCAAAAAGTAATAACTGTAATAAACAAACTGTGAAACACAACTCATAGACTTCATACAAGAACTGACAAAAAGTAATAACTGTAGTAAACAAACTGTGAAACACAACACATAGACTTCATACAAGAACTGACAAAAAGTAATAACTGTAGTAAACAAACTGTGAAACACAACTCATAGACTTCATACAAGAACTGACAAAATATAATAACTGTAGTAAACAAACTGTGAAACACAACTCATAGACTTCATACAAGAACTGACAAAAAGTAATAACTGTAGTAAACAAACTGTGAAACACAACTCATAGACTTCATACAAGAACTGACAAAATATAATAACTGTAGTAAACAAACTGTGAAACACAACTCATAGACTTCATACAAGAACTGACAAAATATAATAACTGTAGTAAACAAACTGTGAAACACAACTCATAGACTTCATACAAGAACTGACAAAAAGTAATAACTGTAGTAAACAAACTGTGAAGCACAACTCATAGACTTCATACAAGAACTGACAAAATATAATAACTGTAGTAAACAAACTGTGAAACACAACTCATAGACTTCATACAAGAACTGGCAAAAAGTAATAACTGTAGTAAACAAACTGTGAAACACAACTCATAGATTTCATACAAGAACTGACAAAAAGTAATAACTGTAATAAACAAACTGTAAAACACAACTCATAGACTTCATACAAGAACTGACAAAAAGTAATAACTGTAGTAAACAAACTGTGAAACACAACTCATAGACTTCCTACAAGAACTGACAAAAAGTAATAACTGTAGTAAACAAACTGTGAAACACAACTCATAGACTTCATACAAGAACTGACAAAAAGTAATAACTGTAGTAAACAAACTGTGAAACACAACTCATAGACTTCATACAAGAACTTACAAAAAGTAATAACTGTAGTAAACAAACTGTGAAGCACAACTCATAGACTTCATACAAGAACTGGCAAAAAGTAATAACTGTAGTAAACAAACTGTGAAACACAACTCATAGACTTCATACAAGAACTGACAAAAAGTAATAACTGTAGTAAACAAACTGTGAAACACAACTCATAGACTTCATACAAGAACTGGCAAAAAGTAATAACTGTAATAAACAAACTGTGAAACACAACTCATAGACTTCATACAAGAACTGACAAAAAGTAATAACTGTAGTAAACAAACTGTGAAACACAACTCATAGACCTCATACAAGAACTGACAAAAAGTAATAACTGTAGTAAACAAACTGTGAAACACAACTCATAGACTTCATACAAGAACTGGCAAAAAGTAATAACTGTAGTAAACAAACTGTGAAACACAACTCATAGACTTCATACAAGAACTGACAAAAGTAATAACTGTAGTAAACAAACTGTGAAACACAACTCATAGACTTCATACAAGAACTGACAAAAAGTAATAACTGTAGTAAACAAACTGTGAAACACAACTCATAGACTTCATACAAGAACTGGCAAAAAGTAATAACTGTAGTAAACAAACTGTGAAACACAACTCATAGACTTCATACAAGAACTGACAAAAAGTAATAACTGTAATAAGCAAACTGTGAAACACAACTCATAGACTTCATACAAGAACTGGCAAAAAGTAATAACTGTAGTAAACCAACTGTGAAACACAACTCATAGACTTCATACAAGAACTGACAAAAAGTAATAACTGTAGTAAACAAACTGTGAAACACAACTCATAGACTTCATACAAGAACTGACAAAAAGTAATAACTGTAGTAAACAAACTGTGAAACACAACTCATAGACTTCATACAAGAACTTACAAAAAGTAATAACTGTAGTAAACAAACTGTGAAACACAACTCATAGACTTCATACAAGAACTGACAAACAGTAATAACTGTAGTAAACAAACTGTGAAACACAACTCATAGACTTCATACAAGAACTGGCAAAATATAATAACTGTAGTAAACAAACTGTGAAACACAACTCATAGACTTCATACAAGAACTGACAAAAAGTAATAACTGTAGTAAACAAACTGTGAAACACAACTCATAGACTTCATACAAGAACTGACAAAAAGTAATAACTGTAGTAAACAAACTGTGAAACACAACTCATAGACTTCATACAAGAACTGACAAAATATAATAACTGTAGTAAACAAACTGTGAAACACAACTCATAGATTTCATACAAGAACTGACAAAAAGTAATAACTGTAGTAAACAAACTGTGAAACACAACTCATAGACTTCATACAAGAACTGACAAAAAGTAATAACTGTAGTAAACAAACTGTGAAACACAACTCATAGACTTCATACAAGAACTGACAAAATATAATAACTGTAGTAAACAAACTGTGAAACACAACTCATAGACTTCATACAAGAACTGGCAAAAAGTAATAACTGTAGTAAACAAACTGTGAAACACAACTCATAGACTTCATACAAGAACTGACAAAAAGTAATAACTGTAGTAAACAAACTGTAAAACACAACTCATAGACTTCATACAAGAACTGACAAAAAGTAATAACTGTAGTAAACCAACTGTGAAACACAACTCATAGACTTTCTACAAGAACTGACAAAAAGTAATAACTGTAGTAAACAAACTGTGAAACACAACTCATAGACTTCATACAAGTACTGGCAAAAAGTAATAGCTGTAATAAACAAACTGTGAAACACAACTCATAGACTTCATACAAGAACTGACAAAAAGTAATAACTGTAGTAAACAAACTGTGAAACACAACTCATAGACTCCATACAAGAACTGACAAACAGTAATAACTGTAGTAAACAAACTGTGAAACACAACTCATAGACTTCATACAAGAACTGGCAAAAAGTAATAACTGTAGTAAACCAACTGTGAAACACAACTCATAGACTTCATACAAGAACTGACAAAATATAATAACTGTAGTAAACCAACTGTGAAACACAACTCATAGACTTCATACAAGAACTGACAAACAGTAATAACTGTAGTAAACAAACTGTGAAACACAACTCATAGACTTCATACAAGAACTGACAAAATATAATAACTGTAGTAAACAAACTGTGAAACACAACTCATAGACTTCATACAAGAACTGACAAAAAGTAATAACTGTAGTAAACAAACTGTGAAACACAACTCATAGACTTCATACAAGAACTGACAAAAAATAATAACTGTAGTAAACAAACTGTGAAACACAACTCATAGACTTCATACAAGAACTGACAAAAAGTAATAACTGTAGTAAACAAACTGTGAAACACAACTCATAGACTTCCTACAAGAACTGACAAACAGTAATAACTGTAGTAAACAAACTGTGAAACACAACTCATAGACTTCATACAAGAACTGGCAAAAAGTAATAACTGTAATAAACAAACTGTGAAACACAACTCATAGACTTCATACAAGAACTGACAAAAAGTAATAACTGTAGTAAACAAACTGTGAAACACAACACATAGACTTCATACAAGAACTGACAAAAAGTAATAACTGTAGTAAACAAACTGTGAAACACAACTCATAGACTTCATACAAGAACTGACAAAATATAATAACTGTAGTAAACAAACTGTGAAACACAACTCATAGACTTCATACAAGAACTGACAAAAAGTAATAACTGTAGTAAACAAACTGTGAAACACAACTCATAGACTTCATACAAGAACTGACAAAATATAATAACTGTAGTAAACCAACTGTGAAACACAACTCATAGACTTCATACAAGAACTGACAAAATATAATAACTGTAGTAAACAAACTGTGAAACACAACTCATAGACTTCATACAAGAACTGACAAAAAGTAATAACTGTAGTAAACAAACTGTGAAGCACAACTCATAGACTTCATACAAGAACTGACAAAATATAATAACTGTAGTAAACAAACTGTGAAACACAACTCATAGACTTCATACAAGAACTGGCAAAAAGTAATAACTGTAGTAAACAAACTGTGAAACACAACTCATAGACTTCATACAAGAACTGACAAAAAGTAATAACTGTAATAAACAAACTGTAAAACACAACTCATAGACTTCATACAAGAACTGACAAAAAGTAATAACTGTAGTAAACAAACTGTGAAACACAACTCATAGACTTCCTACAAGAACTGACAAAAAGTAATAACTGTAGTAAACAAACTGTGAAACACAACTCATAGACTTCATACAAGAACTGACAAAAAGTAATAACTGTAGTAAACAAACTGTGAAACACAACTCATAGACTTCATACAAGAACTTACAAAAAGTAATAACTGTAGTAAACAAACTGTGAAGCACAACTCATAGACTTCATACAAGAACTGGCAAAAAGTAATAACTGTAGTAAACAAACTGTGAAACACAACTCATAGACTTCCTACAAGAACTGACAAAAAGTAATAACTGTAGTAAACAAACTGTGAAACACAACTCATAGACTTCATACAAGAACTGGCAAAAAGTAATAACTGTAATAAACAAACTGTGAAACACAACTCATAGACTTCATACAAGAACTGACAAAAAGTAATAACTGTAGTAAACAAACTGTGAAACACAACTCATAGACCTCATACAAGAACTGACAAAAAGTAATAACTGTAGTAAACAAACTGTGAAACACAACTCATAGACTTCATACAAGAACTGGCAAAAAGTAATAACTGTAGTAAACAAACTGTGAAACACAACTCATAGACTTCATACAAGAACTGACAAAAGTAATAACTGTAGTAAACAAACTGTGAAACACAACTCATAGACTTCATACAAGAACTGACAAAAAGTAATAACTGTAGTAAACAAACTGTGAAACACAACTCATAGACTTCATACAAGAACTGACAAAATATAATAACTGTAGTAAACAAACTGTGAAACACAACTCATAGACTTCATACAAGAACTGACAAAAAGTAATAACTGTAGTAAACAAACTGTGAAACACAACTCATAGACTTCATACAAGAACTGGCAAAAAGTAATAACTGTAGTAAGCAAACTGTGAAACACAACTCATAGACTTCATACAAGAGCTGACAAAAAGTAATAACTGTAGTAAACAAACTGTGAAGCACAACTCATAGACTTCATACAAGAACTGACAAAATATAATAACTGTAGTAAACCAACTGTGAAACACAACTCATAGACTTCATACAAGAACTGACAAAAAGTAATAACTGTAGTAAACCAACTGTGAAACACAACTCATAGACTTCATACAAGAACTGACAAACAGTAATAACTGTAGTAAACAAACTGTGAAACACAACTCATAGACTTCATACAAGAACTGACAAAAAGTAATAACTGTAGTAAACAAACTGTGAAACACAACTCATAGACTTCATACAAGAACTTACAAAAAGTAATAACTGTAGTAAACAAACTGTGAAACACAACTCATAGACTTCATACAAGAACTGGCAAAAATGTAATAACTGTAGTAAACAAACTGTGAAGCACAACTCATAGACTTCCTACAAGAACTGACAAAAAGTAATAACTGTAGTAAACAAACTGTGAAACACAACTCATAGACTTCATACAAGAACTGGCAAAAAATAATAACTGTAATAAACAAACTGTGAAACACAACTCATAGACTTCATACAAGAACTGACAAAAAGTAATAACTGTAGTAAGCAAACTGTGAAACACAACTCATAGACCTCATACAAGAACTGACAAAAAGTAATAACTGTAGTAAACAAACTGTGAAACACAACTCATAGACTTCATACAAGAACTGGCAAAAAGTAATAACTGTAGTAAACAAACTGTGAAACACAATTCATAGACTTCATACAAGAACTGACAAAAGTAATAACTGTAGTAAACAAACTGTGAAACACAACTCATAGAATTCATACAAGAACTGACAAAAAGTAATAACTGTAGTAAACAAACTGTGAAACACAACTCATAGACTTCATACAAGAACTGGCAAAAAGTAATAACTGTAGTAAACAAACTGTGAAACACAACTCATAGACTTCATACAAGAACTGACAAAAAGTAATAACTGTAGTAAACAAACTGTGAAACACAACTCATAGACTTCATTCAAGAACTGGCAAAAAGTAATAACTGTAGTAAACAAACTGTGAAACACAACTCATAGACTTCATACAAGAACTGACAAAAGTAATAACTGTAGTAAACAAACTGTGAAACACAACTCATAGAATTCATACAAGAACTGACAAAAAGTAATAACTGTAGTAAACAAACTGTGAAACACAACTCATAGACTACATACAAGAACTGGCAAAAAGTAATAACTTTAGTAAACAAACTGTGAAACACAACTCATAGACTTCATACAAGAACTGACAAAAAGTAATAACTGTAGTAAACAAACTGTGAAACACAACTCATAGACTTCATACAAGAACTGACAAAAAGTAATAACTGTAATAAACAAACTGTGAAACACAACTCATAGACTTCATACAAGAACTGACAAAAAGTAATAACTGTAGTAAACAAACTGTGAAACACAACTCATAGACTTCATACAAGAACTGACAAAAAGTAATAACTGTAGTAAACAAACTGTGAAACACAACTCATAGACTTCATACAAGAACTGGCAAAAAGTCATAACTGTAGTAAACAAACTGTGAAACACAACTCATAGACTTCATACAAGAACTGACAAAATATAATAACTGTAGTAAACAAACTGTGAAACACAACTCATAGACTTCATACAAGAACTGACAAAAAGTAATAACTGTAGTAAACAAACTGTGAAACACAACTCATAGACTTCATACAAGAACTGACAAAATATAATAACTGTAGTAAACAAACTGTGAAACACAACTCATAGACTTCATACAAGAACTGACAAAAAGTAATAACTGTAGTAAACAAACTGTGAAACACAACTCATAGACTTCATACAAGAACTGACAAAATATAATAACTGTAGTAAACAAACTGTGAAACACAACTCATAGACTTCATACAAGAACTGACAAAAGTAATAACTGTAGTAAACAAACTGTGAAACACAACTCATAGACTTCATACAAGAACTGACAAAAAGTAATAACTGTAGTAAACAAACTGTGAAACACAACTCATAGACTTCATACAAGAACTGACAAAAAGTAATAACTGTAGTAAACCAACTGTGAAACACAACTCATAGACTTCATACAAGAACTGACAAAAAGTAATAACTGTAGTAAACAAACTGTGAAACACAACTCATAGACTTCATACAAGAACTGACAAAAAGTAATAACTGTAGTAAACAAACTGTGAAACACAACTCATAGACTTCATACAAGAACTGGCAAAAAGTAATAACTGTAGTAAACAAACTGTGAAACACAACTCATAGACTTCATACAAGAACTGACAAAGAGTAATAACTGTAGTAAACAAACTGTGAAACACAACTCATAGACTTCATACAAGAACTTACAAAAAGTAATAACTGTAGTAAACAAACTGTGAAACACAACTCATAGACTTCCTACAAGAACTGACAAAAAGTAATAACTGTAGTAAACAAACTGTGAAACACAACTCATAGACTTCATACAAGAACTGGCAAAAAATAATAACTGTAATAAACAAACTGTGAAACACAACTCATAGACTTCATACAAGAACTGACAAAAAGTAATAACTGTAGTAAACAAACTGTGAAACACAACTCATAGACTTCATACAAGAACTGGCAAAAAGTAATAACTGTAGTAAACAAACTGTGAAACACAACTCATAGACTTCATACAAGAACTGACAAAAGTAATAACTGTAGTAAACAAACTGTGAAACACAACTCATAGAATTCATACAAGAACTGACAAAAAGTAATAACTGTAGTAAACAAACTGTGAAACACAACTCATAGACTTCATACAAGAACTGGCAAAAAGTAATAACTGTAGTAAACAAACTGTGAAACACAACTCATAGACTTCATACAAGAACTGACAAAAAGTAATAACTGTAGTAAACAAACTGTGAAACACAACTCATAGACTTCATACAAGAACTGGCAAAAAGTAATAACTGTAGTAAACAAACTGTGAAACACAACTCATAGACTTCATACAAGAACTGACAAAAGTAATAACTGTAGTAAACAAACTGTGAAACACAACTCATAGAATTCATACAAGAACTGACAAAAAGAAATAACTGTAGTAAACAAACTGTGAAACACAACTCATAGACTTCATACAAGAACTGGCAAAAAGTAATAACTGTAGTAAACAAACTGTGAAACACAACTCATAGACTTCATACAAGAACTGACAAAAAGTAATAACTGTAGTAAACAAACTGTGAAACACAACTCATAGACTTCATACAAGAACTGACAAAAAGTAATAACTGTAATAAACAAACTGTGAAACACAACTCATAGACTTCATACAAGAACTGACAAAAAGTAATAACTGTAGTAAACAAACTGTGAAACACAACTCATAGACTTCATACAAGAACTGACAAACAGTAATAACTGTAGTAAACAAACTGTGAAACACAACTCATAGACTTCATACAAGAACTGGCAAAAAGTCATAACTGTAGTAAACAAACTGTGAAACACAACTCATAGACTTCATACAAGAACTGACAAAATATAATAACTGTAGTAAACAAACTGTGAAACACAACTCATAGACTTCATACAAGAACTGACAAAAAGTAATAACTGTAGTAAGCAAACTGTGAAACACAACTCATAGACTTCATACAAGAACTGACAAAATATAATAACAGTAGTAAACAAACTGTGAAACACAACTCATAGACTTCATACAAGAACTGACAAAAAGTAATAACTGTAATAAACAAACTGTGAAACACAACTCATAGACTTCATACAAGAACTGACAAAATATAATAACTGTAGTAAACAAACTGTGAAACACAACTCATAGACTTCATACAAGAACTGACAAAAGTAATAACTATAGTAAACAAACTGTGAAACACAACTCATAGACTTCATACAAGAACTGACAAAAAGTAATAACTGTAGTAAACAAACTGTGAAACACAACTCATAGACTTCATACAAGAACTGACAAAAAGTAATAACTGTAGTAAACCAACTGTGAAACACAACTCATAGACTTCATACAAGAACTGACAAAAAGTAATAACTGTAGTAAACAAACTGTGAAACACAACTCATAGACTTCATACAAGAACTGACAAAAAGTAATAACTGTAGTAAACAAACTGTGAAACACAACTCATAGACTTCATACAAGAACTGGCAAAAAGTAATAACTGTAGGAAACAAACTGTGAAACACAACTCATAGACTTCATACAAGAACTGACAAAGAGTAATAACTGTAGTAAACAAACTGTGAAACACAACTCATAGACTTCATACAAGAACTGACAAAAAGTAATAACTGTAGTAAACAAACTGTGAAACACAACTCATAGACTTCCTACAAGAAATGACAAAAAGTAATAACTGTAGTAAACAAACTGTGAAACACAACTCATAGACTTCATACAAGAACTGGCAAAAAATAATAACTGTAATAAACAAACTGTGAAACACAACTCATAGACTTCATACAAGAACTGACAAAATATAATAACTGTAGTAAACAAACTGTGAAACACAACTCATAGACTTCATACAAGAGCTGACAAAAAGTAATAACTGTAGTAAACAAACTGTGAAACACAACTCATAGACTTCATACAAGAACTGACAAAAAGTAATAACTGTAGTAAACAAACTGTGAAACACAACTCATAGACTTCATACAAGAACTGACAAAATATAATAACTGTAGTGAACAAACTGAGAAACACAACTCATAGACTTCATACAAGAACTTACAAAAAGTAATAACTGTAGTAAACAAACTGTGAAACACAACTCATAGACTTCATACAAGAACTGGCAAAAAGTAATAACTGTAGTAAACAAACTGTGAAACACAACTCATAGACTTCCTACAAGAACTGACAAAAAGTAATAACTGTAGTAAACAAACTGTGAAACACAACTCATAGACTTCATACAAGAACTGGCAAAAAGTAATAACTGTAATAAACAAACTGTGAAACACAACTCATAGACTTCATACAAGAACTGACAAAAAGTAATAACTGTAGTAAACAAACTGTGAAACACAACTCATAGACCTCATACAAGAACTGACAAAAAGTAATAACTGTAGTAAACAAACTGTGAAACACAACTCATAGACTTCATACAAGAACTTGCAAAAAGTAATAACTGTAGTAAACAAACTGTGAAACACAACTCATAGACTTCATACAAGAACTGACAAAAGTAATAACTGTAGTAAACCAACTGTGAAACACAACTCATAGACTTCATACAAGAACTGACAAAAAGTAATAACTGTAGTAAACAAACTGTGAAACACAACTCATAGACTTCATACAAGAACTGGCAAAAAGTAATAACTGTAGTAAACAAACTGTGAAACACAACTCATAGACTTCATACAAGAACTGACAAAAAGTAATAACTGTAGTAAACAAACTGTGAAACACAACTCATAGACTTCATACAAGAACTGACAAAAAGTAATAATTGTAGTAAACAAACTGTGAAACACAACTCATAGACTTCATACAAGAACTGACAAAAAGTAATAACTGTAGTAAACAAACTGTGAAACACAACTCATAGACTTCATACAAGAACTGGCAAAAAGTAATAACTGTAATAAACAAACTGTGAAACACAACTCATAGACTTCATACAAGAACTGACAAAAAGTAATAACTGTAGTAAACAAACTGTGAAACACAACTCATAGACTTCATACAAGAACTGACAAAAAGTAATAACTGTAGTAAACAAACTGTGAAACACAACTCATAGACTTCCTACAAGAAATGACAAAAAGTAATAACTGTAGTAAACAAACTGTGAAACACAACTCATAGACTTCATACAAGAACTGGCAAAAAATAATAACTGTAATAAACAAACTGTGAAACACAACTCATAGACTTCATACAAGAACTGACAAAATATAATAACTGTAGTAAACAAACTGTGAAACACAACTCATAGACTTCATACAAGAGCTGACAAAAAGTAATAACTGTAGTAAACAAACTGTGAAACACAACTCATAGACTTCATACAAGAACTGACAAAAAGTAATAACTGTAGTAAACAAACTGTGAAACACAACTCATAGACTTCATACAAGAACTGACAAAAAGTAATAACTGTAGTGAACAAACTGAGAAACACAACTCATAGACTTCATACAAGAACTTACAAAAAGTAATAACTGTAGTAAACAAACTGTGAAACACAACTCATAGACTTCATACAAGAACTGGCAAAAAGTAATAACTGTAGTAAACAAACTGTGAAACACAACTCATAGACTTCCTACAAGAACTGACAAAAAGAAATAACTGTAGTAAACAAACTGTGAAACACAACTCATAGACTTCATACAAGAACTGGCAAAAAGTAATAACTGTAGTAAACAAACTGTGAAACACAACTCATAGACTTCATACAAGAACTGACAAAAAGTAATAACTGTAGTAAACAAACTGTGAAACACAACTCATAGACTTCATACAAGAACTGACAAAAAGTAATAACTGTAATAAACAAACTGTGAAACACAACTCATAGACTTCATACAAGAACTGACAAAAAGTAATAACTGTAGTAAACAAACTGTGAAACACAACTCATAGACTTCATACAAGAACTGACAAACAGTAATAACTGTAGTAAACAAACTGTGAAACACAACTCATAGACTTCATACAAGAACTGGCAAAAAGTCATAACTGTAGTAAACAAACTGTGAAACACAACTCATAGACTTCATACAAGAACTGACAAAATATAATAACTGTAGTAAACAAACTGTGAAACACAACTCATAGACTTCATACAAGAACTGACAAAAAGTAATAACTGTAGTAAGCAAACTGTGAAACACAACTCATAGACTTCATACAAGAACTGACAAAATATAATAACAGTAGTAAACAAACTGTGAAACACAACTCATAGACTTCATACAAGAACTGACAAAAAGTAATAACTGTAATAAACAAACTGTGAAACACAACTCATAGACTTCATACAAGAACTGACAAAATATAATAACTGTAGTAAACAAACTGTGAAACACAACTCATAGACTTCATACAAGAACTGACAAAAGTAATAACTATAGTAAACAAACTGTGAAACACAACTCATAGACTTCATACAAGAACTGACAAAAAGTAATAACTGTAGTAAACAAACTGTGAAACACAACTCATAGACTTCATACAAGAACTGACAAAAAGTAATAACTGTAGTAAACCAACTGTGAAACACAACTCATAGACTTCATACAAGAACTGACAAAAAGTAATAACTGTAGTAAACAAACTGTGAAACACAACTCATAGACTTCATACAAGAACTGACAAAAAGTAATAACTGTAGTAAACAAACTGTGAAACACAACTCATAGACTTCATACAAGAACTGGCAAAAAGTAATAACTGTAGGAAACAAACTGTGAAACACAACTCATAGACTTCATACAAGAACTGACAAAGAGTAATAACTGTAGTAAACAAACTGTGAAACACAACTCATAGACTTCATACAAGAACTGACAAAAAGTAATAACTGTAGTAAACAAACTGTGAAACACAACTCATAGACTTCCTACAAGAAATGACAAAAAGTAATAACTGTAGTAAACAAACTGTGAAACACAACTCATAGACTTCATACAAGAACTGGCAAAAAATAATAACTGTAATAAACAAACTGTGAAACACAACTCATAGACTTCATACAAGAACTGACAAAATATAATAACTGTAGTAAACAAACTGTGAAACACAACTCATAGACTTCATACAAGAGCTGACAAAAAGTAATAACTGTAGTAAACAAACTGTGAAACACAACTCATAGACTTCATACAAGAACTGACAAAAAGTAATAACTGTAGTAAACAAACTGTGAAACACAACTCATAGACTTCATACAAGAACTGACAAAAAGTAATAACTGTAGTGAACAAACTGAGAAACACAACTCATAGACTTCATACAAGAACTTACAAAAAGTAATAACTGTAGTAAACAAACTGTGAAACACAACTCATAGACTTCATACAAGAACTGGCAAAAAGTAATAACTGTAGTAAACAAACTGTGAAACACAACTCATAGACTTCCTACAAGAACTGACAAAAAGTAATAACTGTAGTAAACAAACTGTGAAACACAACTCATAGACTTCATACAAGAACTGGCAAAAAGTAATAACTGTAATAAACAAACTGTGAAACACAACTCATAGACTTCATACAAGAACTGACAAAAAGTAATAACTGTAGTAAACAAACTGTGAAACACAACTCATAGACCTCATACAAGAACTGACAAAAAGTAATAACTGTAGTAAACAAACTGTGAAACACAACTCATAGACTTCATACAAGAACTTGCAAAAAGTAATAACTGTAGTAAACAAACTGTGAAACACAACTCATAGACTTCATACAAGAACTGACAAAAGTAATAACTGTAGTAAACCAACTGTGAAACACAACTCATAGACTTCATACAAGAACTGACAAAAAGTAATAACTGTAGTAAACAAACTGTGAAACACAACTCATAGACTTCATACAAGAACTGGCAAAAAGTAATAACTGTAGTTAACAAACTGTGAAACACAACTCATAGACTTCATACAAGAACTGACAAAAAGTAATAACTGTAGTAAACAAACTGTGAAACACAACTCATAGACTTCATACAAGAACTGACAAAAAGTAATAATTGTAGTAAACAAACTGTGAAACACAACTCATAGACTTCATACAAGAACTGACAAAAAGTAATAACTGTAGTAAACAAACTGTGAAACACAACTCATAGACTTCATACAAGAACTGGCAAAAAGTAATAACTGTAATAAACAAACTGTGAAACACAACTCATAGACTTCATACAAGAACTGACAAAAAGTAATAACTGTAGTAAACAAACTGTGAAACACAACTCATAGACTTCATACAAGAACTGACAAAAAGTAATAACTGTAGTAAACAAACTGTGAAACACAACTCATAGACTTCCTACAAGAAATGACAAAAAGTAATAACTGTAGTAAACAAACTGTGAAACACAACTCATAGACTTCATACAAGAACTGGCAAAAAATAATAACTGTAATAAACAAACTGTGAAACACAACTCATAGACTTCATACAAGAACTGACAAAATATAATAACTGTAGTAAACAAACTGTGAAACACAACTCATAGACTTCATACAAGAGCTGACAAAAAGTAATAACTGTAGTAAACAAACTGTGAAACACAACTCATAGACTTCATACAAGAACTGACAAAAAGTAATAACTGTAGTAAACAAACTGTGAAACACAACTCATAGACTTCATACAAGAACTGACAAAAAGTAATAACTGTAGTGAACAAACTGAGAAACACAACTCATAGACTTCATACAAGAACTTACAAAAAGTAATAACTGTAGTAAACAAACTGTGAAACACAACTCATAGACTTCATACAAGAACTGGCAAAAAGTAATAACTGTAGTAAACAAACTGTGAAACACAACTCATAGACTTCCTACAAGAACTGACAAAAAGTAATAACTGTAGTAAACAAACTGTGAAACACAACTCATAGACTTCATACAAGAACTGGCAAAAAGTAATAACTGTAATAAACAAACTGTGAAACACAACTCATAGACTTCATACAAGAACTGACAAAAAGTAATAACTGTAGTAAACAAACTGTGAAACACAACTCATAGACCTCATACAAGAACTGACAAAAAGTAATAACTGTAGTAAACAAACTGTGAAACACAACTCATAGACTTCATACAAGAACTTGCAAAAAGTAATAACTGTAGTAAACAAACTGTGAAACACAACTCATAGACTTCATACAAGAACTGACAAAAGTAATAACTGTAGTAAACCAACTGTGAAACACAACTCATAGACTTCATACAAGAACTGACAAAAAGTAATAACTGTAGTAAACAAACTGTGAAACACAACTCATAGACTTCATACAAGAACTGGCAAAAAGTAATAACTGTAGTAAACAAACTGTGAAACACAACTCATAGACTTCATACAAGAACTGACAAAAAGTAATAACTGTAGTAAACAAACTGTGAAACACAACTCATAGACTTCATACAAGAACTGACAAAAAGTAATAATTGTAGTAAACAAACTGTGAAACACAACTCATAGACTTCATACAAGAACTGACAAAAAGTAATAACTGTAGTAAACAAACTGTGAAACACAACTCATAGACTTCATACAAGAACTGGCAAAAAGTAATAACTGTAATAAACAAACTGTGAAACACAACTCATAGACTTCATACAAGAACTGACAAAAAGTAATAACTGTAGTAAACAAACTGTGAAACACAACTCATAGACTTCATACAAGAACTGACAAAAGTGATAACTGTAGTAAACCAACTGTGAAACACAACTCATAGACTTCATACAAGAACTGACAAAAAGTAATAACTGTAGTAAACAAACTGTGAAACACAACTCATAGACTTCATACAAGAACTGGCAAAAAGTAATAACTGTAGTAAACAAACTGTGAAACACAACTCATAGACTTCATACAAGAACTGACAAAAAGTAATAACTGTAGTAAACAAACTGTGAAACACAACTCATAGACTTCATACAAGAACTGACAAAAAGTAATAACTGTAGTAAACAAACTGTGAAACACAACTCATAGACTTCATACAAGAACTGACAAAAAGTAATAACTGTAGTAAACAAACTGTGAAACACAACTCATAGACTTCATACAAGAACTGGCAAAAAGTAATAACTGTAATAAACAAACTGTGAAACACAACTCATAGACTTCATACAAGAACTGACAAAAAGTAATAACTGTAGTAAACAAACTGTGAAACACAACTCATAGACTTCATACAAGAACTGACAAAAAGTAATAACTGTAATAAACAAACTGTGAAACACAACTCATAGACTTCATACAAGAACTGACAAAAAGTAATAACTGTAGTAAACAAACTGTGAAACACAACTCATAGACTTCATACAAGAACTGACAAAAAGTAATAACTGTAGTAAACAAACTGTGAAACACAACTCATAGACTTCATACAAGAACTGGCAAAAAGTCATAACTGTAGTAAACAAACTGTGAAACACAACTCATAGACTTCATACAAGAACTGACAAAATATAATAACTGTAGTAAACAAACTGTGAAACACAACTCATAGACTTCATACAAGAACTGACAAAAGTAATAACTGTAGTAAACAAACTGTGAAACACAACTCATAGACTTCATACAAGAACTGACAAAAAGTAATAACTGTAGTAAACAAACTGTGAAACACAACTCATAGACTTCATACAAGAACTGATAAAAAGTAATAACTGTAGTAAACAAACTGTGAAACACACTCATAGACTTCATACAAGAACTGACAAAAAGTAATAACTGTAGTAAACAAACTGTGAAACACAACTCATAGACTTCATACAAGAACTGACAAAAAGTAATAACTGTAGTAAACAAACTGTGAAACACAACTCATAGACTTCATACAAGAACTGACAAAAAGTAATAACTGTAGTAACCAAACTGTGAAACACAACTCATAGACTTCATACAAGAACTGACAAAAAGTAATAACTGTAGTAAACAAACTGTGAAACACAACTCATAGACTTCATACAAGAACTGACAAAAAGTAATAACTGTAGTAAACAAACTGTGAAACACAACTCATAGACTTCATACAAGAACTGACAAAAAGTAATAACTGTAGTAAACAAGGTGTGAAACACAACTCATAGACTTCATACAAGAACTGGTAAAAAGTAATAACTGTAGTAAACAAACTGTGAAACACAACTCATAGACTTCATACAAGAACTGACAAAAGTAATAACTGTAGTAAACAAACTGTGAAACACAACTCATAGACTTCATACAAGAACTGACTAAAAGTAATATCTGTAGTAAACAAACTGCGAAACACAGCTCATAGACTTCATACAAGAACTGACAAAAAGTAATAACTGTAGTAACCAAACTGTGAAACACAACTCATAGACTTCATACAAGAACTGACAAAAGTAATAACTGTAGTAAACAAACTGTGAAACACAACTCATAGACTTCATACAAGAACTGACAAAATATAATAACTGTAGTAAACAAACTGTGAAACACAACTCATAGACTTCATACAAGAACTGACAAAAAGTAATAACTGTAGTAAACAAACTGTGAAACACAACTCATAGACTTCATACAAGAACTGACAAAAGGTAATAACTGTAGTAACAAACTGTGAAACACAACTCATAGACTTCATACAAGAACTGACAAAATATAATAACTGTAGTAAACAAACTGTGAAACACAACTCATAGACTTCATACAAGAACTGGCAAAAAGTAATAACTGTAGTAAACAAACTGTGAAACACAACTCATAGACTTCATACAAGAACTGACAAACAGTAATAACTGTAATAAACAAACTGTGAAACACAACTCATAGACTTCATACAAGAACTGGCAAAAAGTAATAACTGTAGTAAACAAACTGTGAAACACAACTCATAGACTTCATACAAGAACTGACAAAAAGTAATAACTGTAGTAAACAAACTGTGAAACACAACTCATAGACTTCATACAAGAACTTGCAAAAAGTAATAACTGTAGTAAACAAACTGTGAAACACAACTCATAGACTTCATACAAGAACTGACAAAAGTAATAACTGTAGTAAACCAACTGTGAAACACAACTCATAGACTTCATACAAGAACTGACAAAAAGTAATAACTGTAGTAAACAAACTGTGAAACACAACTCATAGACTTCATACAAGAACTGGCAAAAAGTAATAACTGTAGTAAACAAACTGTGAAACACAACTCATAGACTTCATACAAGAACTGACAAAAAGTAATAACTGTAGTAAACAAACTGTGAAACACAACTCATAGACTTCATACAAGAACTGACAAAAAGTAATAATTGTAGTAAACAAACTGTGAAACACAACTCATAGACTTCATACAAGAACTGACAAAAAGTAATAACTGTAGTAAACAAACTGTGAAACACAACTCATAGACTTCATACAAGAACTGGCAAAAAGTAATAACTGTAATAAACAAACTGTGAAACACAACTCATAGACTTCATACAAGAACTGACAAAAAGTAATAACTGTAGTAAACAAACTGTGAAACACAACTCATAGACTTCATACAAGAACTGACAAAAAGTAATAACTGTAGTAAACAAACTGTGAAACACAACTCATAGACTTCATACAAGAACTGACAAAAAGTAATAACTGTAGTAAACAAACTGTGAAACACAACTCATAGACTTCATACAAGAACTGACAAAAAGTAATAACTGTAGTAAACAAACTGTGAAACACAACTCATAGACTTCATACAAGAACTGGCAAAAAGTAATAACTGTAATAAACAAACTGTGAAACACAACTCATAGACTTCATACAAGAACTGACAAAAAGTAATAACTGTAGTAAACAAACTGTGAAACACAACTCATAGACTTCATACAAGAACTGACAAAAAGTAATAACTGTAATAAGCAAACTGTGAAACACAACTCATAGACTTCATACAAGAACTGACAAAAAGTAATAACTGTAGTAAACAAACTGTGAAACACAACTCATAGACTTCATACAAGAACTGACAAAAAGTAATAACTGTAGTAAACAAACTGTGAAACACAACTCATAGACTTCATACAAGAACTGGCAAAAAGTCATAACTGTAGTAAACAAACTGTGAAACACAACTCATAGACTTCATACAAGAACTGACAAAATATAATAACTGTAGTAAACAAACTGTGAAACACAACTCATAGACTTCATACAAGAACTGACAAAAGTAATAACTGTAGTAAACAAACTGTGAAACACAACTCATAGACTTCATACAAGAACTGACAAAAAGTAATAACTGTAGTAAACAAACTGTGAAACACAACTCATAGACTTCATACAAGAACTGATAAAAAGTAATAACTGTAGTAAACAAACTGTGAAACACACTCATAGACTTCATACAAGAACTGACAAAAAGTAATAACTGTAGTAAACAAACTGTGAAACACAACTCATAGACTTCATACAAGAACTGACAAAAAGTAATAACTGTAGTAAACAAACTGTGAAACACAACTCATAGACTTCATACAAGAACTGACAAAAAGTAATAACTGTAGTAACCAAACTGTGAAACACAACTCATAGACTTCATACAAGAACTGACAAAAAGTAATAACTGTAGTAAACAAACTGTGAAACACAACTCATAGACTTCATACAAGAACTGACAAAAAGTAATAACTGTAGTAAACAAACTGTGAAACACAACTCATAGACTTCATACAAGAACTGACAAAAAGTAATAACTGTAGTAAACAAGCTGTGAAACACAACTCATAGACTTCATACAAGAACTGGTAAAAAGTAATAACTGTAGTAAACAAACTGTGAAACACAACTCATAGACTTCATACAAGAACTGACAAAAAGTAATAACTGTAGTAAACAAACTGTGAAACACAACTCATAGACTTCATACAAGAACTGACAAAAAGTAATAACTGTAGTAAACAAACTGTGAAACACAACTCATAGACTTCATACAAGAACTGACAAAAGGTAATAACTGTAGTAACAAACTGTGAAACACAACTCATAGACTTCATACAAGAACTGACAAAATATAATAACTGTAGTAAACAAACTGTGAAACACAACTCATAGACTTCATACAAGAACTGGCAAAAAGTAATAACTGTAGTAAACAAACTGTGAAACACAACTCATAGACTTCATACAAGAACTGACAAACAGTAATAACTGTAATAAACAAACTGTGAAACACAACTCATAGACTTCATACAAGAACTGGCAAAAAGTAATAACTGTAGTAAACAAACTGTGAAACACAACTCATAGACTTCATACAAGAACTGACAAAAAGTAATAACTGTAGTAAACAAACTGTGAAACACAACTCATAGACTTCATACAAGAACTGACAAAAAGTAATAACTGTAATAAACAAACTGTGAAACACAACTCATAGACTTCATACAAGAACTGACAAAAAGTAATAACTGTAGTAAACAAACTGTGAAACACAACTCATAGACTTCATACAAGAACTGACAAAAAGTAATAACTGTAGTAAACAAACTGTGAAACACAACTCATAGACTTCATACAAGAACTGACAAAAAGTAATAACTGTAGTAAACAAACTGTGAAACACAACTCATAGACTTCATACAAGAACTGGCAAAAAGTAATAACTGTAGTAAACAAACTGTGAAACACAACTCATAGACTTCATACAAGAACTGACAAAGAGTAATAACTGTAGTAAACAAACTGTGAAACACAACTCATAGACTTCATACAAGAACTGACAAAAAGTAATAACTGTAGTAAACAAGCTGTGAAACACAACTCATAGACTTCCTACAAGAACTGACAAAAAGTAATAACTGTAGTAAACAAACTGTGAAACACAACTCATAGACTTCATACAAGAACTGGCAAAAAGTAATAACTGTAATAAACAAACTGTGAAACACAACTCATAGACTTCATACAAGAACTGACAAAAAGTAATAACTGTAGTAAACAAACTGTGAAACACAACTCATAGACTTCATACAAGAGCTGACAAAAAGTAATAACTGTAGTAAACAAACTGTGAAACACAACTCATAGACTTCATACAAGAACTGGCAAAAAGTAATAACTGTAGTAAACAAACTGTGAAACACAACTCATAGACTTCATACAAGAACTGACAAACAGTAATAACTGTAATAAACAAACTGTGAAACACAACTCATAGACTTCATACAAGAACTGGCAAAAAGTAATAACTGTAGTAAACAAACTGTGAAACACAACTCATAGACTTCATACAAGAACTGACAAAAAGTAATAACTGTAGTAAACAAACTGTGAAACACAACTCATAGACTTCATACAAGAACTGACAAAAAGTAATAACTGTAATAAACAAACTGTGAAACACAACTCATAGACTTCATACAAGAACTGACAAAAAGTAATAACTGTAGTAAACAAACTGTGAAACACAACTCATAGACTTCATACAAGAACTTGCAAAAAGTAATAACTGTAGTAAACAAACTGTGAAACACAACTCATAGACTTCATACAAGAACTGACAAAAGTAATAACTGTAGTAAACCAACTGTGAAACACAACTCATAGACTTCATACAAGAACTGACAAAAAGTAATAACTGTAGTAAACAAACTGTGAAACACAACTCATAGACTTCATACAAGAACTGGCAAAAAGTAATAACTGTAGTAAACAAACTGTGAAACACAACTCATAGACTTCATACAAGAACTGACAAAAAGTAATAACTGTAGTAAACAAACTGTGAAACACAACTCATAGACTTCATACAAGAACTGACAAAAAGTAATAATTGTAGTAAACAAACTGTGAAACACAACTCATAGACTTCATACAAGAACTGACAAAAAGTAATAACTGTAGTAAACAAACTGTGAAACACAACTCATAGACTTCATACAAGAACTGGCAAAAAGTAATAACTGTAATAAACAAACTGTGAAACACAACTCATAGACTTCATACAAGAACTGACAAAAAGTAATAACTGTAGTAAACAAACTGTGAAACACAACTCATAGACTTCATACAAGAACTGACAAAAGTAATAACTGTAGTAAACCAACTGTGAAACACAACTCATAGACTTCATACAAGAACTGACAAAAAGTAATAACTGTAGTAAACAAACTGTGAAACACAACTCATAGACTTCATACAAGAACTGGCAAAAAGTAATAACTGTAGTAAACAAACTGTGAAACACAACTCATAGACTTCATACAAGAACTGACAAAAAGTAATAACTGTAGTAAACAAACTGTGAAACACAACTCATAGACTTCATACAAGAACTGACAAAAAGTAATAACTGTAGTAAACAAACTGTGAAACACAACTCATAGACTTCATACAAGAACTGACAAAAAGTAATAACTGTAGTAAACAAACTGTGAAACACAACTCATAGACTTCATACAAGAACTGATAAAAAGTAATAACTGTAGTAAACAAACTGTGAAACACAACTCATAGACTTCATACAAGAACTGACAAAAAGTAATAACTGTAGTAAACAAACTGTGAAACACAACTCATAGACTTCATACAAGAACTGACAAAAAGTAATAACTGTAGTAAACAAACTGTGAAACACAACTCATAGACTTCATACAAGAACTGACAAAAAGTAATAACTGTAGTAACCAAACTGTGAAACACAACTCATAGACTTCATACAAGAACTGACAAAAAGTAATAACTGTAGTAAACAAACTGTGAAACACAACTCATAGACTTCATACAAGAACTGACAAAAAGTAATAACTGTAGTAAACAAACTGTGAAACACAACTCATAGACTTCATACAAGAACTGACAAAAAGTAATAACTGTAGTAAACAAGCTGTGAAACACAACTCATAGACTTCATACAAGAACTGGTAAAAAGTAATAACTGTAGTAAACAAACTGTGAAACACAACTCATAGACTTCATACAAGAACTGACAAAAGTAATAACTGTAGTAAACAAACTGTGAAACACAACTCATAGACTTCATACAAGAACTGACTAAAAGTAATATCTGTAGTAAACAAACTGCGAAACACAGCTCATAGACTTCATACAAGAACTGACAAAAAGTAATAACTGTAGTAAACAAACTGTGAAACACAACTCATAGACTTCATACAAGAACTGACAAAAGTAATAACTGTAGTAAACAAACTGTGAAACACAACTCATAGACTTCATACAAGAACTGACAAAAAGTAATAACTGTAGTAAACAAACTGTGAAACACAACTCATAGACTTCATACAAGAACTGACAAAAAGTAATAACTGTAGTAAACAAACTGTGAAACACAACTCATAGACTTCATACAAGAACTGACAAAAGGTAATAACTGTAGTAAACAAACTGTGAAACACAACTCATAGACTTCATACAAGAACTGACAAAATATAATAACTGTAGTAAACAAACTGTGAAACACAACTCATAGACTTCATACAAGAACTGGCAAAAAGTAATAACTGTAGTAAACAAACTGTGAAACACAACTCATAGACTTCATACAAGAACTGACAAACAGTAATAACTGTAATAAACAAACTGTGAAACACAACTCATAGACTTCATACAAGAACTGGCAAAAAGTAATAACTGTAGTAAACAAACTGTGAAACACAACTCATAGACTTCATACAAGAACTGACAAAAAGTAATAACTGTAGTAAACAAACTGTGAAACACAACTCATAGACTTCATACAAGAACTGGCAAAAAGTAATAACTGTAATAAACAAACTGTGAAACACAACTCATAGACTTCATACAAGAACTGACAAAAAGTAATAACTGTAGTAAACAAACTGTGAAACACAACTCATAGACTTCATACAAGAGCTGACAAAAAGTAATAACTGTAGTAAACAAACTGTGAAACACAACTCATAGACTTCATACAAGAACTGGCAAAAAGTAATAACTGTAGTAAACAAACTGTGAAACACAACTCATAGACTTCATACAAGAACTGACAAACAGTAATAACTGTAATAAACAAACTGTGAAACACAACTCATAGACTTCATACAAGAACTGGCAAAAAGTAATAACTGTAGTAAACAAACTGTGAAACACAACTCATAGACTTCATACAAGAACTGACAAAAAGTAATAACTGTAGTAAACAAACTGTGAAACACAACTCATAGACTTCATACAAGAACTGACAAAAAGTAATAACTGTAATAAACAAACTGTGAAACACAACTCATAGACTTCATACAAGAACTGACAAAAAGTAATAACTGTAGTAAACAAACTGTGAAACACAACTCATAGACTTCATACAAGAACTTGCAAAAAGTAATAACTGTAGTAAACAAACTGTGAAACACAACTCATAGACTTCATACAAGAACTGACAAAAGTAATAACTGTAGTAAACCAACTGTGAAACACAACTCATAGACTTCATACAAGAACTGACAAAAAGTAATAACTGTAGTAAACAAACTGTGAAACACAACTCATAGACTTCATACAAGAACTGGCAAAAAGTAATAACTGTAGTAAACAAACTGTGAAACACAACTCATAGACTTCATACAAGAACTGACAAAAAGTAATAACTGTAGTAAACAAACTGTGAAACACAACTCATAGACTTCATACAAGAACTGACAAAAAGTAATAATTGTAGTAAACAAACTGTGAAACACAACTCATAGACTTCATACAAGAACTGACAAAAAGTAATAACTGTAGTAAACAAACTGTGAAACACAACTCATAGACTTCATACAAGAACTGGCAAAAAGTAATAACTGTAATAAACAAACTGTGAAACACAACTCATAGACTTCATACAAGAACTGACAAAAAGTAATAACTGTAGTAAACAAACTGTGAAACACAACTCATAGACTTCATACAAGAACTGACAAAAGTAATAACTGTAGTAAACCAACTGTGAAACACAACTCATAGACTTCATACAAGAACTGACAAAAAGTAATAACTGTAGTAAACAAACTGTGAAACACAACTCATAGACTTCATACAAGAACTGGCAAAAAGTAATAACTGTAGTAAACAAACTGTGAAACACAACTCATAGACTTCATACAAGAACTGACAAAAAGTAATAACTGTAGTAAACAAACTGTGAAACACAACTCATAGACTTCATACAAGAACTGACAAAAAGTAATAACTGTAGTAAACAAACTGTGAAACACAACTCATAGACTTCATACAAGAACTGACAAAAGTAATAACTGTAGTAAACCAACTGTGAAACACAACTCATAGACTTCATACAAGAACTGACAAAAAGTAATAACTGTAGTAAACAAACTGTGAAACACAACTCATAGACTTCATACAAGAACTGGCAAAAGTAATAACTGTAGTAAACAAACTGTGAAACACAACTCATAGACTTCATACAAGAACTGACAAAAAGTAATAACTGTAGTAAACAAACTGTGAAACACAACTCATAGACTTCATACAAGAACTGACAAAAAGTAATAACTGTAGTAAACAAACTGTGAAACACAACTCATAGACTTCATACAAGAACTGACAAAAAGTAATAACTGTAGTAAACAAACTGTGAAACACAACTCATAGACTTCATACAAGAACTGATAAAAAGTAATAACTGTAGTAAACAAACTGTGAAACACACTCATAGACTTCATACAAGAACTGACAAAAAGTAATAACTGTAGTAAACAAACTGTGAAACACAACTCATAGACTTCATACAAGAACTGACAAAAAGTAATAACTGTAGTAAACAAACTGTGAAACACAACTCATAGACTTCATACAAGAACTGACAAAAAGTAATAACTGTAGTAACCAAACTGTGAAACACAACTCATAGACTTCATACAAGAACTGACAAAAAGTAATAACTGTAGTAAACAAACTGTGAAACACAACTCATAGACTTCATACAAGAACTGACAAAAAGTAATAACTGTAGTAAACAAACTGTGAAACACAACTCATAGACTTCATACAAGAACTGACAAAATATAATAACTGTAGTAAACAAGCTGTGAAACACAACTCATAGACTTCATACAAGAACTGGTAAAAAGTAATAACTGTAGTAAACAAACTGTGAAACACAACTCATAGACTTCATACAAGAACTGACAAAAGTAATAACTGTAGTAAACAAACTGTGAAACACAACTCATAGACTTCATACAAGAACTGACTAAAAGTAATATCTGTAGTAAACAAACTGCGAAACACAGCTCATAGACTTCATACAAGAACTGACAAAAAGTAATAACTGTAGTAAACAAACTGTGAAACACAACTCATAGACTTCATACAAGAACTGACAAAAGTAATAACTGTAGTAAACAAACTGTGAAACACAACTCATAGACTTCATACAAGAACTGACAAAAAGTAATAACTGTAGTAAACAAACTGTGAAACACAACTCATAGACTTCATACAAGAACTGACAAAAAGTAATAACTGTAGTAAACAAACTGTGAAACACAACTCATAGACTTCATACAAGAACTGACAAAAGTAATAACTGTAGTAAACAAACTGTGAAACACAACTCATAGACTTCATACAAGAACTGACAAAATATAATAACTGTAGTAAACAAACTGTGAAACACAACTCATAGACTTCATACAAGAACTGGCAAAAAGTAATAACTGTAGTAAACAAACTGTGAAACACAACTCATAGACTTCATACAAGAACTGACAAACAGTAATAACTGTAATAAACAAACTGTGAAACACAACTCATAGACTTCATACAAGAACTGGCAAAAAGTAATAACTGTAGTAAACAAACTGTGAAACACAACTCATAGACTTCATACAAGAACTGACAAAAAGTAATAACTGTAGTAAACAAACTGTGAAACACAACTCATAGACTTCATACAAGAACTGGCAAAAAGTAATAACTGTAATAAACAAACTGTGAAACACAACTCATAGACTTCATACAAGAACTGACAAAAAGTAATAACTGTAGTAAACAAACTGTGAAACACAACTCATAGACTTCATACAAGAGCTGACAAAAAGTAATAACTGTAGTAAACAAACTGTGAAACACAACTCATAGACTTCATACAAGAACTGGCAAAAAGTAATAACTGTAGTAAACAAACTGTGAAACACAACTCATAGACTTCATACAAGAACTGACAAACAGTAATAACTGTAATAAACAAACTGTGAAACACAACTCATAGACTTCATACAAGAACTGGCAAAAAGTAATAACTGTAGTAAACAAACTGTGAAACACAACTCATAGACTTCATACAAGAACTGACAAAAAGTAATAACTGTAGTAAACAAACTGTGAAACACAACTCATAGACTTCATACAAGAACTGACAAAAAGTAATAACTGTAATAAACAAACTGTGAAACACAACTCATAGACTTCATACAAGAACTGACAAAAAGTAATAACTGTAGTAAACAAACTGTGAAACACAACTCATAGACTTCATACAAGAACTTGCAAAAAGTAATAACTGTAGTAAACAAACTGTGAAACACAACTCATAGACTTCATACAAGAACTGACAAAAGTAATAACTGTAGTAAACCAACTGTGAAACACAACTCATAGACTTCATACAAGAACTGACAAAAAGTAATAACTGTAGTAAACAAACTGTGAAACACAACTCATAGACTTCATACAAGAACTGGCAAAAAGTAATAACTGTAGTAAACAAACTGTGAAACACAACTCATAGACTTCATACAAGAACTGACAAAAAGTAATAACTGTAGTAAACAAACTGTGAAACACAACTCATAGACTTCATACAAGAACTGACAAAAAGTAATAATTGTAGTAAACAAACTGTGAAACACAACTCATAGACTTCATACAAGAACTGGCAAAAAGTAATAACTGTAATAAACAAACTGTGAAACACAACTCATAGACTTCATACAAGAACTGACAAAAAGTAATAACTGTAGTAAACAAACTGTGAAACACAACTCATAGACTTCATACAAGAACTGACAAAAAGTAATAACTGTAGTAAACAAACTGTGAAACACAACTCATAGACTTCATACAAGAACTGACAAAAAGTAATAACTGTAGTAAACAAACTGTGAAACACAACTCATAGACTTCATACAAGAACTGGCAAAAAGTAATAACTGTAGTAAACAAACTGTGAAACACAACTCATAGACTTCATACAAGAACTGACAAAGAGTAATAACTGTAGTAAACAAACTGTGAAACACAACTCATAGACTTCATACAAGAACTGACAAACAGTAATAACTGTAGTAAACAAACTGTGAAACACAACTCATAGACTTCCTGCAAGAACTGACAAAAAGTAATAACTGTAGTAAACAAACTGTGAAACACAACTCATAGACTTCATACAAGTACTGGCAAAAAGTAATAACTGTAATAAACAAACTGTGAAACACAACTCATAGACTTCATACAAGAACTGACAAAAAGTAATAACTGTAGTAAACAAACTGTGAAACACAACTCATAGACTTCATACAAGAGCTGACAAAAAGTAATAACTGTAGTAAACAAACTGTGAAACACAACTCATAGACTTCATACAAGAACTGACAAAAAGTAATAACTGTAGTAAACAAACTGTGAAACACAACTCATAGACTTCATACAAGAACTGACAAAAAGTAATAACTGTAGTAAACAAACTGTGAAACACAACTCATAGACTTCATACAAGAACTTACAAAAAGTAATAACTGTAGTAACCAAACTGTGAAACACAACTCATAGACTTCATACAAGAACTGACAAAAAGTAATAACTGTAGTAAACAAACTGTGAAACACAACTCATAGACTTCATACAAGAACTGACAAAAAGTAATAACTGTAGTAAACAAACTGTGAAACACAACTCATAGACTTCATACAAGAACTGACAAAATATAATAACTGTAGTAAACAAGCTGTGAAACACAACTCATAGATTTCATACAAGAACTGGTAAAGAGTAATAACTGTAGTAAACAAACTGTGAAACACAACTCATAGACTTCATACAAGAACTGACAAAAAGTAATAACTGTACTAACCAAACTGTGAAACACAACTCATAGACTTCATACAAGAACTGACAAAAAGTAATAACTGTAGTAAACAACCTGTGAAACACAACTCATAGACTTCATACAAGAACTGACAAACAGTAATAACTGTAGTAAACAAACTGTGAAACACAACTCATAGACTTCATACAAGAACTGACAAAAAGTAATAACTGTAGTAAACAAGCTGTGAAACACAACTCATAGACTTCATACAAGAACTGGCAAAAAGTAATAACTGTAGTAAACAAACTGTGAAACACAACTCATAGACTTCATACAAGAACTGACAAAAGTAATAACTGTAGTAAACAAACTGTGAAACACAACTCATAGACTTCATACAAGAACTGACTAAAAGTAATAACTGTAGTAAACAAACTGCGAAACACAACTCATAGACTTCATACAAGAACTGACAAAAAGTAATAACTGTAGTAAACAAACTGTGAAACACAACTCATAGACTTCATACAAGAACTGACAAAAAGTAATAACTGTAGTAAACAAACTGTGAAACACAACTCATAGACTTCATACAAGAACTGACAAAAGTAATAACTGTAGTAAACAAACTGTGAAACACAACTCATAGACTTCATACAAGAACTGACAAAAAGTAATAACTGTAGTAAACAAACTGTGAAACACAACTCATAGACTTCATACAAGAACTGACAAAAAGTAATAACTGTAGTAAACAAACTGTGAAACACAACTCATAGACTTCATACAAGAACTGACAAAAAGTAATAACTGTAGTAAACAAACTGTGAAACACAACTCATAGACTTCATACAAGAACTGGCAAAAAGTAATAACTGTAGTAAACAAACTGTGAAACACAACTCATAGACTTCATACAAGAACTGACAAAGAGTAATAACTGTAGTAAACAAACTGTGAAACACAACTCATAGACTTCATACAAGAACTGACAAAAAGTAATAACTGTAGTAAACAAACTGTGAAACAAAACTCATAGACTTCCTACAAGAACTGACAAAAAGTAATAACTGTAGTAAACAAACTGTGAAACACAACTCATAGACTTCATACAAGAACTGGCAAAAAGTAATAACTGTAATAAACAAACTGTGAAACACAACTCATAGACTTCATACAAGAACTGACAAAAAGTAATAACTGTAGTAAACAAACTGTGAAACACAACTCATAGACTTCATACAAGAGCTGACAAAAAGTAATAACTGTAGTAAACAAACTGTGAAACACAACTCATAGACTTCATACAAGAACTGACAAAAAGTAATAACTGTAGTAAACAAACTGTGAAACACAACTCATAGACTTCATACAAGAACTGACAAAAAGTAATAACTGTAGTAAACAAACTGTGAAACACAACTCATAGACTTCATACAAGAACTTACAAAAAGTAATAACTGTAGTAAACAAACTGTGAAACACAACTCATAGACTTCATACAAGAACTGGCAAAAAGTAATAACTGTAGTAAACAAACTGTGAAACACAACTCATAGACTTCCTACAAGAACTGACAAAAAGTAATAACTGTAGTAAACAAACTGTGAAACACAACTCATAGACTTCATACAAGAACTGGCAAAAAGTAATAATTGTAATAAACAAACTGTGAAACACAACTCATAGACTTCATACAAGAACTGACAAAAGTAATAACTGTAGTAAACAAACTGTGAAACACAACTCATAGACTTCATACAAGAACTGACAAAAAGTAATAACTGTAGTAAGCAAACTGTGAAACACAACTCATAGACTTCATACAAGAACTGGCAAAAAGTAATAACTGTAGTAAACAAACTGTGAAACACAACTCATAGACTTCATACAAGAACTGACAAAAAGTAATAACTGTAGTAAACAAACTGTGAAACACAACTCATAGACTTCATACAAGAACTGACAAAAAGTAATAACTGTAGTAAACAAACTGTAAAACACAACTCATAGACTTCATACAAGAACTGACAAAAAGTAATAACTGTAGTAAACAAACTGTGAAACACAACTCATAGACTTCATACAAGAACTGGCAAAAAGTAATAACTGTAGTAAACAAACTGTGAAACACAACTCATAGACTTCATACAAGAACTGACAAAATATAATAACTGTAGTAAACAAACTGTGAAACACAACTCATAGACTTCATACAAGAACTGACAAAAAGTAATAACTGTAGTAAACAAACTGTGAAACACAACTCATAGACTTCATACAAGAACTGACAAAAAGTAATAACTGTAGTAAACAAACTGTGAAACACAACTCATAGACTTCATACAAGAACTGACAAAAAGTAATAACTGTAGTAAACAAACTGTGAAACACACTCATAGACTTCATACAAGAACTGACAAAAAGTAATAACTGTAGTAAACAAACTGTGAAACACAACTCATAGACTTCATACAAGAACTGGCAAAAAGTAATAACTGTAGTAAACAAACTGTGAAACACAACTCATAGACTTCATACAAGAACTGACAAACAGTAATAACTGTAGTAACCAAACTGTGAAACACAACTCATAGACTTCATACAAGAACTGACAAAAAGTAATAACTGTAGTAAACAAACTGTGAAACACAACTCATAGACTTCATACAAGAACTGACAAAAAGTAATAACTGTAGTAAACAAACTGTGAAACACAACTCATAGACTTCATACAAGAACTGACAAAATATAATAACTGTAGTAAACAAGCTGTGAAACACAACTCATAGATTTCATACAAGAACTGGTAAAAAGTAATAACTGTAGTAAACAAACTGTGAAACACAACTCATAGACTTCATACAAGAACTGACAAAAGTAATAACTGTAGTAAACAAACTGTGAAACACAACTCATAGACTTCATACAAGATCTGACTAAAAGTAATAACTGTAGTAAACAAACTGCGAAACACAACTCATAGACTTCATACAAGAACTGACAAACAGTAATAACTGTAGTAAACAAACTGTGAAACACAACTCATAGACTCCATACAAGAACTGATAAAAAGTAATAACTGTAGTAAACAAACTGTGAAACACAACTCATAGACTTCATACAAGAACTGGCAAAATGTAATAACTGTAGTAAACCAACTGTGAAACACAACTCATAGACTTCATACAAGAACTGACAAAAAGTAATAACTGTAGTAAACCAACTGTGAAACACAACTCATAGACTTCATACAAGAACTGACAAAAAGTAATAACTGTAGTAAACCAACTGTGAAACACAACTCATAGACTTCATACAAGAACTGACAAAAAGTAATAACTGTAGTAAACAAACTGTGAAACACAACTCATAGACTTCATACAAGAACTGACAAAATATAATAACTGTAGTAAACAAACTGTGAAACACAACTCATAGACTTCATACAAGAACTGGCAAAAAGTCATAACTGTAGTAAACAAACTGTGAAACACAACTCATAGACTTCATACAAGAACTGACAAAATATAATAACTGTAGTAAACAAACTGTGAAACACAACTCATAGACTTCATACAAGAACTGACAAAAAGTAATAACTGTAGTAAACAAACTGTGAAACACAACTCATAGACTTCATACAAGAACTGACAAAAAGTAATAACTGTAGTAAACAAACTGTGAAACACAACTCATAGACTTCATACAAGAACTGACAAAAAGTAATAACTGTAGTAAACAAACTGTGAAGCACACTCATAGACTTCATACAAGAACTGACAAAAAGTAATAACTGTAGTAAACAAACTGTGAAACACAACTCATAGACTTCATACAAGAACTGGCAAAAAGTAATAACTGTAGTAAACAAACTGTGAAACACAACTCATAGACTTCATACAAGAACTGACAAACAGTAATAACTGTAGTAACCAAACTGTGAAACACAACTCATAGACTTCATACAAGAACTGACAAAAAGTAATAACTGTAGTAAACAAACTGTGAAACACAACTCATAGACTTCATACAAGAACTGACAAAAAGTAATAACTGTAGTAAACAAACTGTGAAACACAACTCATAGACTTCATACAAGAACTGACAAAAAGTAATAACTGTAGTAAACAAACTGTGAAACACAACTCATAGACTTCATACAAGAACTGACAAAAGTAATAACTGTAGTAAACAAACTGTGAAACACAACTCATAGACTTCATACAAGAACTGACAAACAGTAATAACTGTAGTAAACAAACTGTGAAACACAACTCATAGACTTCATACAAGAACTGACAAAAAGTAATAACTGTAGTAAACAAACTGTGAAACACAACTCATAGACTTCATACAAGAACTGACAAAAAGTAATAACGGTAGTAAACAAACTGTGAAACACAACTCATAGACTTCATACAAGAACTGACAAAATATAATAACTGTAGTAAACAAACTGTGAAACACAACTCATAGACTTCATACAAGAACTGGCAAAAAGTAATAACTGTAGTAAACAAACTGTGAAACACAACTCATAGACTTCATACAAGAACTGACAAAAAGTAATAACTGTAGTAAACAAACTGTGAAACACAACTCATAGACTTCATACAAGAACTGACAAAAAGTAATAACTGTAGTAAACAAACTGTGAAACACAACTCATAGACTTCCTACAAGAACTGACAAAAAGTAATAACTGTAGTAAACAAACTGTGAAACACAACTCATAGACTTCATACAAGAACTGGCAAAAAGTAATAACTGTAATAAACAAACTGTGAAACACAACTCATAGACTTCATACAAGAACTGACAAACAGTAATAACTGTAGTAAACAAACTGTGAAACACAACTCATAGACTCCATACAAGAACTGATAAAAAGTAATAACTGTAGTAAACAAACTGTGAAACACAACTCATAGACTTCATACAAGAACTGGCAAAATGTAATAACTGTAGTAAACCAACTGTGAAACACAACTCATAGACTTCATACAAGAACTGACAAAAAGTAATAACTGTAGTAAACCAACTGTGAAACACAACTCATAGACTTCATACAAGAACTGACAAAAAGTAATAACTGTAGTAAACCAACTGTGAAACACAACTCATAGACTTCATACAAGAACTGACAAAATATAATAACTGTAGTAAACAAACTGTGAAACACAACTCATAGACTTCATACAAGAACTGACAAAAAGTAATAACTGTAGTAAACAAACTGTGAAACACAACTCATAGACTTCATACAAGAACTGGCAAAAAGTCATAACTGTAGTAAACAAACTGTGAAACACAACTCATAGACTTCATACAAGAACTGACAAAATATAATAACTGTAGTAAACAAACTGTGAAACACAACTCATAGACTTCATACAAGAACTGACAAAAAGTAATAACTGTAGTAAACAAACTGTGAAACACAACTCATAGACTTCATACAAGAACTGACAAAAAGTAATAACTGTAGTAAACAAACTGTGAAACACAACTCATAGACTTCATACAAGAACTGACAAAAAGTAATAACTGTAGTAAACAAACTGTGAAGCACACTCATAGACTTCATACAAGAACTGACAAAAAGTAATAACTGTAGTAAACAAACTGTGAAACACAACTCATAGACTTCATACAAGAACTGGCAAAAAGTAATAACTGTAGTAAACAAACTGTGAAACACAACTCATAGACTTCATACAAGAACTGACAAACAGTAATAACTGTAGTAACCAAACTGTGAAACACAACTCATAGACTTCATACAAGAACTGACAAAAAGTAATAACTGTAGTAAACAAACTGTGAAACACAACTCATAGACTTCATACAAGAACTGACAAAAAGTAATAACTGTAGTAAACAAACTGTGAAGCACACTCATAGACTTCATACAAGAACTGACAAAAAGTAATAACTGTAGTAAACAAACTGTGAAACACAACTCATAGACTTCATACAAGAACTGGCAAAAAGTAATAACTGTAGTAAACAAACTGTGAAACACAACTCATAGACTTCATACAAGAACTGACAAACAGTAATAACTGTAGTAACCAAACTGTGAAACACAACTCATAGACTTCATACAAGAACTGACAAAAAGTAATAACTGTAGTAAACAAACTGTGAAACACAACTCATAGACTTCATACAAGAACTGACAAAAAGTAATAACTGTAGTAAACAAACTGTGAAACACAACTCATAGACTTCATACAAGAACTGACAAAATATAATAACTGTAGTAAACAAGCTGTGAAACACAACTCATAGACTTCATACAAGAACTGGCAAAAAGTAATAACTGTAGTAAACAAACTGTGAAACACAACTCATAGACTTCATACAAGAACTGACAAAAGTAATAACTGTAGTAAACAAACTGTGAAACAGAACTCATAGACTTCATACAAGAACTGACTAAAAGTAATAACTGTAGTAAACAAACTGCGAAACACAACTCATAGACTTCATACAAGAACTGACAAAAAGTAATAACTGTAGTAAACAAACTGTGAAACACAACTCATAGACTTCATACAAGAACTGACAAAAAGTAATAACTGTAGTAAACAAACTGTGAAACACAACTCATAGACTTCATACAAGAACTGACAAAAGTAATAACTGTAGTAAACAAACTGTGAAACACAACTCATAGACTTCATACAAGAACTGACAAAAAGTAATAACTGTAATAAACAAATTACTAAAGCATTTGATAAAGTTCCTCACTGTCGTCTCCTATATCAATTAAAATTCTATAGTATCCAAAAAGATATATTAAACTGGATTAAAGCATTTTTATCTGATAGAACTGTAGTCGTAAATGTCAACTCTTCAACATCAGTCCCAGTGACATCAGGTGTTCCCCAGGGCACTGTCCTGGGCCGATTCTATTTTTAATCTACATAAATGATTTACCAGAATATCTAAAATACAGTAAACTCAGACTGTTTGCTGATGACAGCATAATATATCGAGAAATTAAATCACATCAAGACTGTCAAAAACACCAACATGACTTAGATGCCGCAGCTCAGTGGGAGTCAGATTGGCTAATGGCTTTCCACCCGGATAAGTGTACAAAACTCTCTATATCACAAAAGAAAAATACCATTAATCATGACTACATCCTACACAATCACACTCTTGAATCTGTATCATCTGCAAAATATTACAATATTACATCAAATGGGAACAAATCACTGGACTTTTTAAAACGAAACCTTAAAGTGGCAAATACTGAGATTAAGTCTAGAGCATATCAAGCACTGGTACGTCCCAAACTAGAATATAGCTGCAGTGTTTGGGACCCCCATACAAAAGACCAGCAACAAAAATTAGAAAAAGTACAGTGTAGGGTGGCTCGCTACGTACAAAATAACTATGATTACACCAGCAGTACAACGGCCATGATAAACACCTTACAGTGGTCTACTTTAGCTGAGCGTCGCCTGAAAACTAGACTAGTTTTATTTTATAAAATAGTTCACTGCCTGGTAGCCATTCTATCGCACATACTAGTACCAACTGACAGTAGAACAAGACAAAATCACCTACAAAATTTTAGACAAATTCAAACAACAAAGGATACATATAAATGGTCATTTTTTCCCAATACCATCATTCAATGGAATATGCTTCTACATCAACCGACTACTTCTGTTCTCTCTCAATTCTATTAAACCACACAGTTATGACAAATTGTAAATAAGTTTGTTCTCTTTTAATCACTTTCCAAATTGTAAATACAACTGACACAAATTTATTATTATTTATTATCTTTGGTAATCATACTTTTTGTAAATACGTTTACCAGCCATGCATGTGCGACTTCAAGTAATCTTCAGTAAATGATGTTTTGATGTATACCAGAAGAAGAAGGTGTATGTGCTAAATAATGCTGTTATAAACATAGAGATCTAGAACGTTAGAAATCCCCAACGAGTCTTTTAAGTTTTATTAATATCCACATTTAATTTGGTCAACGCCACTTCTAGAAAAGCCTTTATCATGATATTATTTCAGGAGACGCCTATTGATTGACAGCTGTAAAAATATGAGTTAAAGTTTGGAAAGATGCCAATACAAATAAAATAGAAAATATTCAGGAGCGAGCACTAAGATTTATTTATAATGATTATAATAGTACAAAACTTGTTAATAGTATCTAAGCTTCCAACATTAAAAGTGAGAAGGCTGAGAACTATGGCCATTGAGGTTTATACAATTTTACATAAAGAAAGTCCTTCATATTCACATGACTTAATCAAAATTAGAAATACTAAATATTGTTTTAGGTACGACAACATTACAGAAATTCCTTCAGTACGAACCACAAGGTATGGTCTAAAATCATTTCGATAAGCTGCTGCTAAACTGTGGAACGAGTTGCCAAACCATTTTAGAACACAAACATCTTTTAATCAATTCAAAAATTTAATAAACTCATGGAATGGCAACTCGTGCCGCTGCAATGCTTGCTGCTAGTATTAATTATTTTTCTATAATAGACATTGCATGAAATTTGCCTTACTGCTGCCTTTTTGCTTTGTGTGCTTTTCAGTTTAACTTGTGCCTTATTTTAGTGCTTAGCTATTTCTGCGTGAATATTTATAAAATATGTTTTAAAAGTGCATGAATATTTTATGTGTGTTTTGAGTTGATTTGCTTATTTGCTTAATTATAGACTGCTTATAATTTGCATGAATCCTTCGGGGATAAAATATCTAAGAAATGTTATCCATTGTGTAAAAATAATATCTTATCCTATATCCTTTCCATAGGATATTATTTCTTAAAAACTTAGGATAACATTTCTCTGATATAATATCCCATATCATATGGATAATAGTTGTACACAAATTGTATCCCTTGGATAATATAAATGGTACCAAGTAGAAAAGGAATTTTATCCCAGAATACTTTAATTTATGTAAACAAGGGACATAATAAAAGTCTAAGAGATCAATATATATTTATAACATTAACATTTTTACAAAAGAAATTCAATTAATTCAATTGAAATATTCGTATATATTAGACTGGCGTCTTTTCTTTTCCGGGCATCTTCACAAATAAGATTTCCTTAATTATCATATGACATATTGAATAAAACGTTTAACTAGCTTAAAATATTAAGGATATAATATAAATGATATAATGTCCCATAGCAGAGCTCCAGATAAGGTTTCTTAAATTGAGTTTTTAACTCACCTGTTTAGCATTTCCATTGGGTGATCTATTTTTTAAATGCTTTACTTCAAATTTTTCACTCACCAGAATAAGATTCAATTGGATTTTTTACCCACCATGAATAAATTGAATTGAGTCTTTTACTCTCTGTACATGACATGCATTGTTTTTTTGTTGCAGGTATATCAGGCATTGAAAAGGTACAAAATGTATACATCCAGTTTTATTCTCCTGATGTACATTATACTGTATTCTTTAAATAGTTACTGCAGAAAACTGGAAGTTGGGGGTACCCTCATGTCCCCACACACTACTGATTTTAATACCTTTGGAAGCAGCTGATATGCATTCTGTGCATTGCAAATATGGAATACCGTTTTTCTCTACCTTACATAGCCATGGAAATTTTTCTTTCCAAGTGACAAAAGTTTTGTCTATGACTGAATGTTTCCGTTTCGTTGAATTATTGTCAGTCTTTACTGCCCCTTTCAAAATATCATCAATGATTTCTGTTGCAACAATTTTACTATGATTTACAACATTTTCAATCAGCGTATCTAAAATTCGTGTAAACATGGCTTTTGAATCTGTCTTTAAATAAATAGCGACAGATTAATTCACCCGTACTAAAGGGGCTTTCTTCCTCCCTCGACCATTCATAATAATAGACTGAAACCGCTACAAAATTAATTTCAAGTCAAACAAGACTAAATTCTAGCATGGAACCGGAATTTATTTCGTTGTTAAAATTTGCCTCCGAATTCTGCGGAGCACCTTTAGTGGAGTGAATATTTGAAACTCCTCGCACACTTAGATAGAAGTAACGGATCCCATCAGAACTATATATCGGCAAACCTCGGGAGATTTGTAATCTTATGAGTGTTGACGAGTGAAAGAGAACGTAAAATCTCACGCAATAGAAATCATACGATATGCTTTAATTACGCAACTACATAAAAATGAATGAGTGAAGTAAGTACTCATTAAACGAAGAATTGGGTTATATCTGGATGGAATTGGGTTCAACAACACAAAGGAAATAGACAAATTGGGTTTTTGTTAATGTTATTTGCGTAATTATGCAAAAACGCAGCTTATCTGGAGCTCTGCCATAGGATATTCTTTCATTAATTTTATATCCTAGGATATAATCTTTAGAAATGCCTGTACCAAGTCAGGGTCATTACGGTTTTCACAGTTTTCCGGTTGTTGACTGATTTTGTCTGTATATATACTTATGAGTTTTGACTTTCCCTTTGTAAGATTGTTCGGAGTTCGGTAATTTTGTTATTACCCTTATCGTTATTCATTTTATCCCTTTAGGATAATAAATCATTTAAATATTTTATCCACAAAGGACAAATTAGCTAAAATATTTATCCTTCATTAATTTTATATCCTAGGATATAATCATTGTTATTCATCCCTTTAGGATAATAAATCATTTAAAGATTTTATCCACAAAGTACAAATTAGCTATAATATTTTATCCATCACATACATGTAGGATAAACTATTGATGACTAGGATGTTTTTTCCTTATTCTTTTTATCCATTTAAAGCCATGAAAATATCGTTCAGGATTTTTTTCTCTAAAATTAAATCCCCTAGGACATTTTATATTAGGGATGATATTTATGATTACAGGAACATAAATTAACGGTCGCCCACTCGACCATGGCGACTGAAACTTCAGCTGGGCCACTAAATAATACCTCAAAGGAGCCCAGCTGGCGACTAATAATTTTATATTTCCTTGTTGCAAGTTTGACGAGAGTTGTTTACAATACGACCACGTGAAATATCATACACATTTCACTGGTTCTGGTTCTTTCTACTTCTTGTCTACTGTAATTTGCGTAATAATTCCCGCGAACCAGTATGGAAAATAGTAAAGTGATGATTTCATTTCTTAAATTTCTTGACCAATTTTTCCGAGTTTCATTGAAAGAAGGCCTTTAATTTTGGGTGTTTTACAAAATAGGTACTTCTCCTCAATCCTCAATCAACGGTCTATGGCACAAATGTGTCTCTTGGTGCTGTTAAACTATCTCATGTGTGGAATATTGTCACTACGTACTCTATGTACTTGAATGTGTTACGTACTTTGATCGAGGTTGAGGTTATTCAAAGTGGCCCGTTACATCTATGAAATTCGCAACTGCGGCTAGCTTTTCACTTTTCTCTAGTCTCTTCTGGATTTTCCTCTCCAAATTGTCTAATTTATATAAATAAGACACAAGCACTGAAAAAAGCGTAAGGTAAGTATAAATTAAATGTACCATATACGGGATTTTCCCATACCTTCTCCGTTAACGGACAATTAATAAAATTTATGAATTTCCGGAAAGTTTCATCAAAACAAATATATACTATAATCCCCTGATCAAAATGTGGAACTTTATAAAAGGTGTGAATCCTCCTATTAAAAAAAGAAAAACTGAAGATAGAACTCTATACAATAGTGAATATGAGTCTTCTAAAAGGGTGAGGAGTTATTCTACAGAATGGGAAAAAGATAGACTGTGGCTTAAACTCACCGACAATGGTATGGCATGCCTGGCTTGTCAAGCTCATGGCGACAAGACTGTCATGAACCAATTTATCAGTGGTTGTGTCTCTTATAAATTAGACAGTATTCAGAAACACCAAAAGTCTACAGGCCATGAAAAATCACTTTTAATTGAGAAGGCAAAAAATGAATCTAAAGCAGAGTCAAAGGCAAGAAAAATAATTCAAACATTGAACACTGAAAACTTTCAAAAATTAAATAAAATGTTTAGGAATGTCCATGCTATGGTTCAACATAGCCGTCCCTTGGGCGATTATGTTTGGATGTGCGAGTTGGATGAGATGAAGGGAGTACAATTGGGGAATACTTACTGTAACCAAAAATCTGCAAATGTTTTTATAAAAGCTATAAAAAATTCAAAATTTTCATGGGGGGATGCCCCCAAACCCCCTAGCATGTTCGGACCACTTCACGGTCCTCACCGGTGATACCTGGGCCCCTACATTTACACCTGGGCTACCAGATTTTTAAATCTAGGGGCCCAGATGGCTATTGCCTATAAAAGTAATTTTTTGTCCCTGTGATTACACCACTAATGTTGTGAGTTCGAATCCCGCCCAGGGATTCAGCATTATGTGATAAAGTTTGTCAGTGACTTGCGGCAGGGTAGTGGTTTTCTGTAGATACTCTGATTTCCTTCACCAATAAATCTGACTGTAGATCGATATGTAGCCGACATATTCTTTGGAAATGTTCCATTGCCTATCATCTTTTAAAATCTAGATTAATACAAATAATCTGCACATTACAGATAATATTTGTTGTGAAGAATACTACATTTGGTATATTTAATGAGGAGGGGGGATCAGCATTACATTTTATTCTCGAAAATTCTTTTCAATGGAAAATTTGAATTTTATTTTAACAATATAAAATAAAGCTGTCATGAATACAATTTGAAAAAAATCAAAATAGAGATCTTAGTTAGTGTCAACGAGGACAATTGATTAATTTAATGATTATATATACAAATGTAACTATCAAATAATTTTATTTGCATTGAAGTCTATGTAGAACCCCGGGGATTATTCTAGGCATCACCTCCAATTATTGACATTATAGATCCTGGACTTTTATGGATTATTATTAATATTTTATGCTGCACTTGTAAATACTTCACATGGTTTTATTGGATATGGGATGTTATGCCAAATGGCATGGTTAAGAAGGATGTGAAGATACAGAGGAAAGGATGACACTTCAGATTATAGACAACTGATAGTACCATTATCCTGTTTCGTTTCTATTCATCACTTTATTCCACATGGCTATAAATCTCGTTCTGAATACATATATGTATGGATAATCATCAAACTTCTCGACCTAAATAAAAAAGATGACTTCCGAATGTAACTTTTCTCCCGAGCAGTGTGAAAATAGTTATTTTTAACCTTTAATATTAATTATAACCAAAAACTTGGATATATCGGAATTTCATTTGGGTGAAAAGTTATCTTGGGTGTAACTGCACGGCCAAATTAAAAAAAATAAAACTTCATGGTAGCAGACGATTACCGCAGGCGGGAACATAAATAGGAAATTTTATCAACGACGAATTTCTCATTATCCTACAATATTTTAGCTGGCATGGTAAAGTTTGAAATAAAGGTACTAGAACGAGGGACACGTTTATTACAGCACAGGATTTTTTATCCATTTTTATCCTTTTTAGAGTTTTGCACTGCACCTACACCAAACATTTAAGCATCAGAAACTTACACAAAACACGTTTTAGTGTTTCTAGGGATATTTCAACTTTTTACCTGCAGAAAAGCAATTTAATTACATTGTCTCTTGAGACACGAGGCGTCTGAAAAAAAATGGCCGATCGTTGAGGATTGAAGAAATTATTTGCAATCAGAATTCTAGAAATTATATAGTAAATTTTAATACTACAAATCATCGTCATTAACAAAAGTGTTTAAGATAGTAACTTTTTCTTACCAACAGAACATTTGAAGTGAACTTCTGCAAATTATAATTCCCGCCATTTTCCCGGAGCTCGTGCACAATGCCAGTTTAGTACAACTGAAAACTTTTTTTAGATTTTAGCTACATTTTAATCGTACTTATATGATTTTATATTGTACCACTAACTATTTTAAATATTAATAATTGAAATGACAACAGAAAAGGAGTGATTCGTTGTGGCTGCCACCCCCCTTATCCTGCTATTCTGCATTAACATCTGTGTTCCTAGCTTGCGTAATCTCCTGCATTACCTTATATATTAGCAGTTCATGTCTGAGATTAAACTACAAAACTACTTGGCACGGCCAAGAACTCCTGTTCCTGCCCATACAATATATACACCTGTCTTCCTGTCCGACAGTAAAGGCTATAGGTTACAGTCCCAGATCGACCACAATCATAGTATTGAGAGACAAATTGTTTGGTGGAATCAGAGTGGAGCCACTATTGAAGATCAATTGGATATAAACTGGCAAATATATTAAATTTCGGCTTTCACATAGCAACATCTTTACTCCATAAATTTCAGCAAAGCCATCTGCAATAGTGTTAACTTCTGTTTCAAACCAGGCAGCCCGGGCATTTCCGAGCTAAACTGGTCCACCCGTTGAGTTACTTAACATAGCTATAGATAAGCAGAATATAACATAAGTAAATGTTCATTCTTTAAAATAGGCAGCCCGGATATATCCGAGCTATACTAGTACCGTCAGTTTATTACCTATAAAAGCAATGGCTACACATGAAAGGGTGCTTACTAGAAGGCATGCCTCTGCAAGTTCACCACCTCTAGTATCAGAATCAAATAGACTTTATACATTGGATAAACAAAAAGCTCTGGAGAAAAAGAAATCCTCTTGTCAGAGAGCATTTGCATACACAATGGAAGGCCCATAACTTTATCCTAGATTTTAGTACCTCAGCATATGAAATGGCAAAAACTATACTATATCAACTACTAAGTAAAGATAACTGACCATATAACAAAATCAGAATAGTACATGGAATAGATAATGATCAAGCAAATGTTGAAGTATGCATCAGGGTGTTCAATAAACTTAAAGATGGTACACAGGGCAAAACCATGAAGTTTGCTATAAATGTCTATCATACCAACAGTAGAATGATGATAAATGGTACTAGAGTAGACCTTTTTGTCTCTGATATATACAAAGAGCTACGTGAGACTCTAAATAATCATTTTGACGAACTAAGCATCTTAAATAAGGATAAGATAAACAACACACAACAATCTTACAACCAGACCAACGATATCGCTCATTCAGTGAACACATCCACCACGACAATAGTCACGAATTCTCAAAAGCAATCTATAGCGAATCTCGGTAGCTCTACAAATGCAACCATATCAAAAGCTCTATCACCAACTCCAAATACATTTAGCTCAGATCTGAACCGAGCTGAAAATAATACAACTACAAAACAACAACAACCATCAACCACTGAAAGTGTGCAGACTTTAAAGCCTAGTACATCAAATACAACATCTGTCTCTGAAAATCCAAACACCATGAAACATCCAGGTGCAACTGCCAACCGTAACTACACAGAATCAACTGACAGTAAGCAAGATACATCTGTCTTCTGTCCGATATGTAATGAAGTAGCTGGTATGGACACCATTGAATGTGATGAATGTCAACATTGGTTACACTTTAAATGTGCAGATGTACTAAGTCCTGCATCTATGGAGAATAAGGACTTTACTTGTACTTTATGCATAGAAAACCTTATGTACACTGCTAATAATCAACATATGGATAGTGTAAATGAAGAACTCACACATGACAGGCAAACATATAATACGGACTCCTCCTCAAATACATTAATAGAAGCAACACAAAACCCACATGATGGCTGGGATAAAAGTAACAAGGGAAATGAAGTGGAACAAACCTTAAACTCTATACCATCCAGAGCACAAAACTGTAATATAAATGTCAGCTATTCTAACAATCAGCTTGATAGGGATCCTGAAAATAGCCAAATCAGCTATCTAGAACCATCAGTAACAAAACCTAAATATAAAAAAACCTTCAGTACCACGTATTCAGAAGTCGAAGGAAAACTCCGCAGATAGAGTATATATAGCACAATTAGAAAGTGAAGTAGAAAAATTAAAATCCACAGTTGAGCTATTTCAAAAATCATGTAACCTACAGTCGGGTAAAACTTCAACATCAACAAGTTCTATTGTTAACAGTGCACAAACATCAGATCAATTCAACCAACAAACACATTTGGGTGATGCTACCAACGTAACACTTAACATTGAACAGAAACTGGTTGACCACAGACTGAGAACAATTAAGATGCAAATGAGTCAAAACATGCATATATTACAAGCTCAACAAATGCAATTACTCATACAGATGCAAGCACACCAGACACGCCCATGCTATTGCCATCATATTAATACAGTATCACCTTATTCTAATCCAGGCAGCCCGGGTCTCTCCGAGCTATACTGGCCGCAACAAAGGCATCCATATCAAACTCCAATAAATGGGTTAAGTACAGGACCATTACCATATCCCCAATGTTTGAGGCAGTATATTCCGGCAATGCCTATGGCACAGCATATACCGATAAAATCTCCGCCTTATGTACCAATACAGCCTCCTATAGCTACTACACCACGGTATGCTCACCTTATACCTCAACAAGTCCAACCAAACCCACATGTACCAACACAGCCTCCTATAGCTACTACACCAAGGTATGCTCACCTTATACCTCAACAAGTCCAACCAAACCCACATGTACCAACACAGCCTCCTATAGCTACTACACCAAGGTATGCTCACCTTATACCTCAACAAGTCCAACCAAACCCACATGTACCAACACAGCCTCCTATAGCTACTACACCAAGGTATGCTCACCTTATACCTCAACAAGTCCAACCAAACCCACATGTACCAACACAGCCTCCTATAGCTACTACACCAAGGTATGCTCACCTTATACCTCAACAAGTCCAACCAAACCCACATGTACCAACACAGCCTCCTATAGCTACTACACCAAGGTATGCTCACCTTATACCTCAACAAGTCCAACCAAACCCACGTGTACCAACACAGCCTCCTATAGCTACTACACCAAGGTATGCTCACCTTATACTTGAGCAAGTCCAACCAAACCCACATGTACCAACACAGCCTCCTATAGCTACTACACCAAGGTATGCTCACCTTATATGGAGATAAATAATATGACTGTTGAATTGAATCATAACCAGAATGAAATTATACCAAAACATCCAACAACGCAGCATATAGAAGGAAAAATAGGAAATGTAGACAAAGCGGCGCAAAAACAAAAGAACCATTTTTTAGAGCTTCCCATGAGACCAAAAAAAAACCACCCGAGGTGGAGATTTACGAAGAGGAAATAATAACCAGACTTTAACAATTGCAACCTGTAACATCGAAGGCGTGAAATCAAATTTGGTATATGCCAAAGGCCTCGTAAACTCTTACGACATTATATGCTTTCAGGAACATTGGCTTTTTGAATTCCAAAAGAATGAATTAGATAAATTTAAAGGAAAGGACTTTTTTGCCCGATACATATGACCAAATCTCACCTTTTAATCTACCTAGAGGAAAAGGTGGAGTGGCAATTGCGTGGCCTCAGGCTCTATCTAGTAAAGTAACAAGGCTCTCTGAAGGAAATACTAGAGTTATGGGAATCCTGATTGCTATAAACCCAAAGGTATGTGTAATTGGTACATACATGCCAACAAACAATCCATCCGTGAACTCGTCAATCGAATACGCCGAATGCCTTGATATTATACAACACATGGTCATGACCTATAAAGAAACTCATGAAATTATTATTATTGGAGATCTAAATGGTACTCTAAACACACCCAGAAACTATAATAGACATGATGTATTACTGCAAAGCTTCGTACATGAACTTGGCATACATGTTGAACATTCAGAAACGCAAACTTTCTTCCATCACTCAGGAGCATCGACATCCCAGATTGATTATATTTTGTCTCTTAATGACAAAACTTTAAAGGACTACAGAGTTCATGTCCAAAGTGCTGAGAATTTATCTAGCCACGTACCTGTATCAGCCACATTAAATACTATCATTGAAAGTAAGAAAAAACCTGGAAAAAATACCTCAAAGAGTATAAAAAAAAAATGCAACTGGAAGAAAGCTGACACAGAAGGTTTCCAGAAGACACTGGAGGATGAACTATATAAACTAGAACAGACAGAGTCAGGAACAGTAAATGATAACTTAACATCTCTTATGGTATTATTATTGAAATCTACGAAACAAAATGTTCCAAGTAGAATAGTAAATCTGAGAGGCCCACTATGGAAAGTGTCACCAACTGTACGCTCTTTACTGGAAAATACTAAATTAACATATAAGATATGGAACCAGCATGGTCGTCCAAATGATCAACTCAAAAAGGGAAAAACAATGCACAAAACCAGTTAAGAAAACAATTATGAAAAGAACACTTTAACGATCGACAAAACCTGTACCACCAAATCATGGAAAATCCATCCACTGATCTGTTCTATAAATTAATAAAAAGAAATAGAGGAGGTACAAATCAGAAAACTGCTTGTATATGTCTGAATTTACAAGATTACTATGATCCATGGTAACAAAGAAATGCTTCCTAAAGTACTTCGAGGATCTATCAATCCCAAAAGATAAAGGATATGATAATGGTTACCTGGAACTTTGCAACATCCGCCAAAAGCTAATAACACAAATCTACTCTGAAGATAGCTCACCAATTGATCCATTTAAAGAAGAGGATGTCTCTAAGGCAGTCAAACAATTAAATGCAGGAAAAGCAGCAGATGAATATGGCATCGTAGCTGAACATCTGAAGATGGCCGGTGGAGTAATAATACCATATGCTACAAAAATATTCAATCAAATATTAAAGAATAAAACAATCCCGGATATATTTAAAACTGGTATCCTAACACCTGTGCTGAGGAAACTAAAAGACGCAACTCAAATGGACAACTACCAGGGGATCACTGTTACACCAGTCATTACAAAACTTTTTGAATATGTTTTACTCCCAAAATTATCACACAGCTTCAAACAATCTACATTACAATTTGGTTTTACATAAGGCTGCTCTATGTTACTGTCTGCACTACGTATTTCAGAATCAAAGGCTGAATGTAAATTATTAACTGCAGATCCACTATTCCTCATCACAGTCGACAGTCAAAAAGCGTTTGACGTAGTTAATCATATTATAATGTTAGACAAAATGTATGAAACTGGAGTGCATCCAACCCTGTGGACAATAGTAAAGGACTTTTATGATGGTTTAACATCAAAAATAAAATGGTGTGGTGACATAAGCGAAAGCTTTCCAATTAAGCAAGGTGTTCGACAGGGTGGTGTCCTCTCAACTTTTCTCTACAAGGTGTACAATAACGCACTACTCCAGGACTTACAAAACCAAAAATTAGGATTTATGATTGGCAGAACCTACGTCGGCTGCCCAACTTGTGCGGATGACATAGCTTTGCTCTCCAATAACGTTAACAAATTACAGGATATGCTCCTAACTCTTCACAGGCATTCAAGACAAGACAGGGTTTCCATCCATCCGACAAAAACAAAAGCCGTCATATTAAACAAAACCTCAAAAATACCAAAAACAAATCTAAAATGGCAGCTTGGTGATACAGAAATTAGTCCAACTAACCATGCAATCCATCTAGGTATAATTAGAGCAGAAACTAGAGAAAATGAAGCAAATATTGAAGATCGAATTAGCTTAGCAAGGAAAACTATGTATGCTCTCATGAATACTGGGTTACATGGATCAAACGGAATAAATCCAAGTGTAGCATTACGTATATATGAGGCATATGTACTGCCTAAGCTATTATATGGAATGGAAGTTCTGTCACTAAATTAGAAGCAACTAGGTATCTTAAGTAAATTTCACATAGACAATCTCCGAAAATTCCAATCGCTACCAATAAGAACAGCAACAGCAGTAATTTATTTATTAATAGGAGCCATGCCAATTGAAGCCGAAATCCAAAAACGACAGATAAGCTTCCTACACAACATATTGAACTGTAATAATGACAACATTAGAGCACTAACTGATAGACAGTTAATTATGAATATAAACAACCCATAAAGCTTCTTCTGCAGGTCCTCTGCAACTCTGGAAATGTATAACTTGCCAACGATAACTGAGTTGAAAACAAATCTACCATCAAAATTAAACTGGAAATATATATGTAAGAAAGCAATTAAATCATTCTGGACTGGAAATCTACAACAAATGCTTCAGGATAAAACATCATTAAGAAACATGAATACTAAGGATCTAAAAGTTGGCTCTACACATCTTGTTTGGACCTCGTTACCATCGAATGTAGCAGATATAAGGAAAGGTATAACAAAGTGCAGAATGTTAACAGGCACATATTTAGTACAAAAAGATAAACATCGCTTCTGAAATGGTCGTGTAGACCCAATATGCCCACTATGTGGAGTTGGTGACGAAGACATAGAACATATGCTGACTAGGTGCTCAGCACTACACTGTATACGAAGGACCAATTTACAAGATTCAGCAGTTACCGTGAAGATACCGTCACATACAATATATGTATATGTTGAACTTGTACATAAGGATCCATCTTTTTTCGATTTTAAGGGCTGAACTTTTCAGCGACCCATTAACTGTATATATATGGGATATTTAATACTACCGCACTAGTTTTTTACCTTTTATCCGAAATTTTTAATTATTCGATACTGTGGGTGTAAATAAGGTGCATATAGTGCAACTCTTAAATGTTGTAGAGTGGAAATAAAGATTAATACAAGTTTATACTTGGTGATTCAGTCCTGGACGCAAATACGGAAGAAAGAAGAAGATGAAGCGTCGATAATATACTTTCAGAACAATTTTTAGGAAAATTAATGGAATGTATTAAATGCAGCTTGAATTACAACCTCTTCGTCGTTAAATATCAAATATCGTCAAGACATGCAAATAGCGTTGCCAGTGCTTCACTTCCGTTTCCCTTGTAAGTTGTAGGCCTAAGTGGCGGGTTGGTCTAAAAACAAGACGAAGAAAAACAGGATGGGCAAATTTTGATATATTTTTAGACATAACTTTTTTATTACTTGAACTTTTTTTTAAATTTAAATTGATTTGTAAAGTAGAAACAAATATCTAACGTTTGCTATAAAATTTATTTGGAAATATTGAAAGATGAATTCAAAATCTTGACAGGACGGACTTTTTCACGGAACAAAATGGCGAGAAAATTATCAGTGTTCTCGTCTTTGATATCAAATTATTCTTTTAATAATAATTTCTGTCAATAGATAATTATATATTTGGAAAGCTTGTACAATAAGCTTTATTTTGATATAAAGTTTATTTCGAAATACTGAAAGATGAATTCAAAATCTTGACAGGACGAACTTTTTCACGGAACAAAATGGCGAGAAAATTATCAGTGTTCTCGTCTTTGATGTCAAATTATTCTTTTTAGAAGCACCCAATTTCTTGAGAGATTTATATAATTTCAGTTTTTAACTATTCTATCATAATATGCATTCATCATTTTATATTCTCATTATGGGGGCAACGATATAATTCAGTACAAGAAACAACAACCCATTACAATATCAAATTATATCCACCAGGACAAACTATTATATAAATACAGTTTTTTCCCACATGCAGTAGTACTCTGGAACTCACTACCTTATACAGTTGTTAATGCTGGGTCCCTGGATCATCTAAACAGAAAATGCGGTGCCGATTTGTACTGATACAGATTTGTCTTGATACCGAACTCTCTTGGTGCCGAACTGTCTTTTTCAATGGGTGCCGAACTGTCTTGATACCTCGACAGATTGAGACTAAACACTTAAAGAGGCATTAGCTACGATTTTGACCAAAACAATTATATGTTTTTGAAATTGGTAAATAGTTTTAACATGATGAAATAATTACAGATTAATACATGGGCATTTCCATATTGGCCTGGTTATCATCCCGAGAGAGACCCCCATATTGGCCCGAGACGCAGATGTTAACCAGGCCAATATGGAAATGCCCATGTATTAAACTATTTATTACATACTTTCAACATCTAGAAAAGAGAGACCCATATTGGCCTGAGACGAAGTCGAAGCCCATATTGACCATGGCCAATATATATGGGCCTCGATATGGAAATGATCTTGTAGTAATCCAATAACCGGTTATTTTCCCGGGGTGTGAAAATATGGACAGTTTACTTTCGGTCATATTGGTCATACAAAAATGCCTTTATTTGAACTAAGTATGTAATAAAGGTAAATATTTCACATTAAACAGCTTATCGTACCACTTTTCGCCTTTTGAGAACGAAAATTACCATCGATTTATTATTTCATTGCAAGCAAATAATTTGACCTCGCTTTCGCCGTATGCAACTGACCTTACTAGTGATACTAGTGACAGGTAAAAGCGAGTAATTTATATTTTGTCGCTTATTAACTGCAAACTTGTGTCAGAATAGAAAAATCAAGAAAAACATATGTTGACTGCTTAACATCAGAGGAGGCACGACACGGTGTCGTGTGCAACAATCTACATGTTGCTCAACCGGAAGTCGTCATCAATATATCGTTATCTGATGAGGGTGACATTATCGAATTTTCAGTGTTTTACTAAGCCGATTACTGCGTTCATGGATGATTAATGGCGAGTCCCTCTCGGTAAATTATTGATAGATATCTATATATGAATGGAATTAACATAAGACTGTTTGGGTTGAATGTTAAATGTGATCATCTGCAATTTTCGAGAGGGACATTTTGTCGCCATCTTTTTTTTTCATTCATAGCGTCCTCAACCGATCAACATTAAAAATGAAAATTTGTAAAAATCTGTTGGAGACTTTCCCTATCCCTTTTAGTATGACATAGATCAATCATGGTGCTTCCAATATTTTCTTAAGTCTCCTTAAGTCTCCATCCATTGTGCCACAATTGACCTTGAAAAATCCATCAATTTTTCGTGATTTGTGTTGTATCAAACATCTCTGTGACAATTTAAATCCACAGAATATCATATTTTAGCCTTCTTAATGGTGATTATACGATTTCACACTAAAACATATTGAGGATCACGTGAACTTTATGTAAACAAATATATAATAAAAAAATATATGATAAAAAAAAGTACAAGTATTGTCGAAGTATTGTTACCTGTATTTTACCTGAGAACTAATTAGTGCATACTTCTTCTTCTCTCTGTATTAGCTTACTTTAGTAGGAACACCATGGATTTTCCATGTATTTTTGGCGTTGGGAAGTTTTGTTTTTACTCTTTCATATTTAGCAAGATTGCAAATTAGTGCACTATGTACACTGTATGTGATTTTGATAAGAATTTTTAGTATTGTTGCGTAACTAAATGTAATTAAGTTTAATGATCTTTAATAATTATGATAAATGTTGTAGATGTGTATTGCAGAGACATGTTTGTGTATTGTGCAATAACTAAAATATTGCGATCAAACATTTTGAAAATAAATTTAGACAGCTGGATAAATTCACGTTTAATTTAAATATTTTATTTAACGAGATGTTTTCACTTCAAAGTCCATTTTCAAACTGAATCGTAAACATCCGGTTGTTGATAATATACATCCTATATGCATGTCGTGTGCAAAGCGTCGCGCCTCCTCTGCCCTGGCATAACACATAAAAACATCGTTTGGCCGCTGTCCAGTTACGAAAACCAGTCTAATGCCAATAGTAAATTTATTTCAGAGAAAAAAAGTACAGGGTGGAAAAGTCAAAGTCGCTAAAAAAACCGTGATGATCAGGTTCATCACCTAACCGAATTTGGTTTAGAATTTAAGGGAAAAAATAGTTCCCGCGCAAGAAAATAAAATATTAAAAATAAAATAATTATATAAACTCAAAGATGAAATCTAAACAGAAAGTTTGAAAAGAAATATATGAAAACCTTTTAATATCGAGAAAAAATAAATAAAAAGAAATCAGAAGTAAGAAAACGAAAGAGGGTCGAAAGGTCGAGTGATGATCCCTCAAGTAGTATAAAAAGAGGAGAAATTCCAGTGTGCGGCAGTCAACAAATAAAATCAGATACCTGCTGGACTACTTAATTTTGTGTTTATTATTTAAATATTATAGGTAGGTCTCTGTTATTTTATCTTAATGAACATTTCAAATTTCTTTATTTTCATATGAAATTAATCATTAGTATGGATTGTTAACAATAAAAGAAATTTGTTTTTCCAGCATGAGAATCAGAATTAATTGAAATAATTTATGTATCTTAAATCAATAAGTGAATGAAAATATTGAAATGATTAATTTTATTAATAAGCATATCTTGCATTAATGTTCTACTTTATTGGTAGGAACCTATGTGAGATGGACTTTCAAGGTATAAATTTGATTAATTAAAAATTGTATTTTAAAGGTGAAATTTTAAATACTTAAATTGTATTTTTTTTCTAATGTTAAAGAGATAAGAATAATTAGATGATTTAGTTTCGATTTCAATTTACTTACTATAATTTCGATTTACATTTTTTTATAATGCATTGTTATACTTTCAAACTGTTGATATTTTTCTTTTGATTCCTTTGTGTATTGAAATTATTTATATTAAGTCAACAAATAAAATCAGATTCCCTCCCCCCGCCCCCCCGATGCGCGTACATTTCATAACATTTATAAGTTACAGAAACACGTTTTATTAAGGCATCAATCTTACCTTACCTTACCGTTGAATCTTTAACAGTCCTTCAGGACAACCTCACTATGAGTGTAGTATATAACCATAACCAGTCACCATAATCCCTATCATCTGTCTTCCACCATTGGGTGATCAGTACCATTTGCATGCATATTTTAACTATGTACATCCTTGGAATCCATCACCGTGAAAATATATGTACATATCTATCTACATTCATGGAAATGTCATTCACACTATATATTTCTATTAACACTGAGTCAATATTCCCCCCTCTCTCCCTGGCCATGATTTTATATCAGTTACTATTTCCTCTTGTCTGACTTTCTCCTGTGGCAAGTGATTGACATTGATCTTATGCAGTGCAAGGCGTAACACATTATTCTTGAATTCTGTTCCATTTGTTGCTCTGCAGTATCATTAAGTTCGAACCTTGAATTTCGAAACTTTGTACAATCTATAATCATTTGTATTTTTGTTACTGAGTCGAGGCTGTCAAAACTAGTATATATATGATCCTCAAGTATGTCATTTATCTTAGAGAGATGTTGTAATCGAGAAGCATGCAAGACTTTACATTTAAGTAGGAAATGATCCAGATTTTCAATATCTGCATCACACAACTCACAGAGTGGTGATACGCATGTATATTTCGCACGAACTTCCTGTAGAAAATAGGTGCCAGTCACCAATCTGATCTTTAATCCAACGGTCATTGCTGCTTTTAATGGATTTAAATCTCTAGAGATGTCGAGAATAGGATGATATATTTTGGGTTTATATATTTCGCTGTTTAGACGCTCCAATGACGGATACCATGTTGCTATTTCGCGGATCTTCTTGGCCCAATAGCGTTCTACTGCTTTCATGATGAGTGATTTCCATATAGATTTCTTCGGAGGTTTTGCTACTAACTCAACCCACCATTTCTTTAGAAATGCCTGTACCAAGTCAGGGTCATTACGGTTTTCACAGTTTTCCGGTTGTTGACTGATTTTGTCTGTTTATATAATTATGAGTTTTGACTTTCCCTTTGTAAGATTGTTCGGAGTTCGGTAATTTTGTTATTACCCTTATTGATGTTCGAAAAGTCGTATTTAATTAATATTTTCTTGAGAATCGTAAACCAGCTCTTACTCTCAGTAGTTTTGATGTTGAGTTGACGGGTCACAAGTTGTTTTTCTATTGCGTCATCATGTTGTCTACATATGTTGTTAAACAGAGTCATATATTTGATATCTAATATAGCTTCGATGGGTAGTAAGCCTGAAATGATGCATATTGCTGGATCTGGAGCATTAGTAGGAAGAAATAGTATCTGTTTAAGTATATTTTTATGGAATACCTCTAGTTTCTTTAGATTAGTTTGCTTTGGTTGAACTATTCCTAGTCCATACATCAATACTGGTTGAACATATGTTTTGTACAAAGATATTGAAGTAATTGGGTCAAGCCCATTTTTTCCATAAAATCCAGTTGACAGAAGACTATATGCTGTTCGTCTAGCCTTCGTTATATTCTGCTCTATTTGTGAATTTTCTGTTTTTTGGTTCGATTTAGATCTAAGTATTCCAAGATGTGCGGATTTTTCAACTGTAGGCATGTCATCTTGATTGATCTTAAGTGGCAGGTTTTTGTCTTGTTGATTTCTTCCTTTTTTATTTACTTCAATAACTACACTTTTTTGAGGTTGAAGCTTGTATCGATGAGTTATGCTATATTGTACAGCTTGATTAACAAGAATTTGCAGATCATGTGGATTGTCACTAACTAAAGCAATGTCATCAGCACATGCAACAGCGTTGATAGTTATTGTTCTAATACGACTTCCTATTTTTGAGTTCTCGTACGATTTAAGTAGATCTTCAATGTATAATTTGTATAATTCAGCACTTAATAATCCTCCCTGTTTCACCCCTGTTGGCAATCAAATGAGTCTGATACTTGTTGCTTCCACTTAATGCAGTTCTTGTGTCATGATTTAGATTATCTATAATTTTCCATGTTGATGGTTGTATGTCCAACAGATGTAATTTTCCCATTAAGATGTCTATGTCCACTACGTCAAACGCAGATTTAGCGTCTAGTAATGCTATGTAAAATGGAGCTTTTTTATCTGAATATTCCCTATACACCTCTTTGATTATGATGGCAGCATTTAATGGAGAGATGTTTGTAGTAAAGCCTCGTTGGAGTGGAGACTGTTTCTCAGTTAATATAGTGCGGAAGTTGGTTCTTGCTATGTTCTCTAGTAGTTTACATATTATTGGCAATACAACTATTCCCCTATAGTTCTTTGAGTCATTTTTGTCTCCCTTGTTCTTGTATATTGGAGACAAATGTCCAACATTAACTAATTCTGGAATTGAATCTTGTGCAATAATGTTATTGATTAAGTCTAGTAGGTGATGTAGAAATTCCTCTCCTGCATATATTATATTATCAATTGATAAACCATAGATATCCTCGGATTTACCAGTATTAATTGCCTTGATTGCTTGTTTCAATTCATCCATGGTAACCACTTTCGGAATAGTTTTATCATAGATTGATTTTATAGTGATGTAATCCTGTTGACATTGTTGTTTGAATCGAGTGTCAAAATCTGGATTGTCAGAGGGCTGTGCCAAATTATGAAAGTGTTCGTGCCAGCCTTTAAGTATATTGTCGCCTTCATATAGAGTATTACCAACATATAGATCTTCCACAATGATGTTTTTGTTGTTTCTTTGTTTTCTGATTATTTGGTAGAATATTTTCTTGTTATAAGACTGGGCCTTGATTATTTTGTCCCTTTCTTCATGTTTTCGTTTAGATTCTTCTTTTCTAATTTCAGTACGATAGATTTTCCTGGTCTCAACTTTACGCAAGAGGAGTGGATGTGCTGGACGCTTTGGTTTTCCCGCTTTTTTCCACTGTTTATGAGCTATATCTGATAGTTTTTATTGGTAGCAAAAATTTACGATTTTGGCAGATAATTAATGCCCCTTTAAATTAGCAGTTGCCAGGTTTAATTTTAGTTCCATCTTCTTCAAATGGACATTGTAGTCTAAAATTTATGCATGTTAAATTTATTTTTAGCAAATAGCGGAATCTGTATAAATAATAGTTAAATTTATATTTGGTGTCGGATATATTATCAACAGCATATATATACAGGCTACAGCCTCATAGATAATTCATATATACAGGCTACAGCCTCCTAGATAATTCATATATACAGGCTACAGCCTCATAGATAATTCATATATACAGGCTACAGCCTCATAGATAATTTATATATACAGGCTACAGCCTCCTAGATAATTCATATATACAGGTTACAGCCTCCTAGATAATTCATATATACAGGTTACAGCCTCATAGATAATTCATATATACAGGCTACAGCTTCATAGATAATTCATATATACAGGCTACAGCCTCCTAGATAATTCATATATACAGGTTACAGCCTCCTAGATAATTCATATACCGTATAACCGGTAATTTCTGCGGTGTGAAATTTCTGCGGTTTTGGTCTGAAAAGAAGACATTTAATTTTTGCGGTTTTTATTTTCTGCGGATTATAAATCTCGGCACCGAAAAATAAAATGTTTGTATTACAGGAAGCAACAAGTGAAGCAATGTTACGATAAACAACTGGTGCACATTACAGTGATCCTTAGAAGTAAAAACATATTTAGTTCTTTAGAAAGTTTTCAAACGTTACAACTTCTGAATACGCATTTGGTTAACTTCAAATTTGTCTTGAGAAACTAATTTTTCACTGTTTTCGCAATCTATTTTGTTGACAGGAAATACGAAGTAAACAGTTGGATCGATATCGGTATAAACTTTGATATATTTCGGATATATATTTCTAATGTCGAATTTTCATACTTCATCATATAACAATTTTTTAAAAAGAATTATGATGAGAAGCAATTGTATTCAATTCTTTTGGTATAATGTAGACATAAAAACTCAGGTTAACCGGAATTCTACTACCAGTACATTTCTATTTGTTTGGTATTTAGATGAATCCTGAGATCACGCAGTTTGATAATATTCAATCGAAGCTACTACAACAAATAAAAAAAAAATAATAATAATAATACTAATCTATGAAATAACAATTTTAAATATTGCTTTAATAAACTTTATTATGATTGTAAGCATTTAATCATGTGATTGTTTCAATTATTGTCGGTGTCAGCTTGGTACAATCATATTTCTTTATCTGGAGTAATTGTAATTAACAGGTAAAAATCATCATGCCACAGCCAAATAACCCTTAATTGTTGTGTAAACATTTATATAGTACCAGGTTTTGTTTATCTAGATATAGTAATTACGACTAATTAAATATTTGACACTTACGGCGGAATCAGAGTTAAGAGTTTGAAAACGTATTTTGTACGGGACAAAGTACATTAAACATTTATTTTACATAATATTCTGCGATTTTAATTTCTGCGGTCCGGAGTTGACCGCAGAATACCGCAGAAATTACCGGTTATACGGTATACAGGCTACAGCCTCCTAGATAATTCATATATATAAAGGCTACAGCCTCTTAGATAATTCATATATACAGGCTACAGCCTCATAGATAATTCATATATACAAGCTACAGCCTCCTAGATAATTTATATATACAGACTACAGCCTCCTAGATAATTCATATATACAGGCTACAGCCTCCTAGATAATTCATATATACAAGCTACAGCCTCCTAGATAATTCATATATACAGGCTACAGCCTCCTAGATAATTCATATATACAGGCTACAGCCTCATAGATAATTCATATATACAAGCTACAGCCTCCTAGATAATTCATATATACAGACTACAGCCTCCTAGATAATTCATATATATAGGCTACAGCCTCCTAGATAATTCATATATACAGGCTACAGCCTCATAGATAATTCATATATACAGGCTACAGCCTCATAGATAATTCATATATACAGGCTACAGACTCCTAGATAATTCATATATACAGGCTACAGCCTCATAGATAATTCATATTTACAGGCTACAGCCTCATAGATAATTCATATATACAGGCTACAGCCTCATAGATAATTCATATATACAGGCTACAGCCTCATAGATAATTCATATATACAGGCTACAACCTCATAGATAATTCACATATACAGGTTACAGCCTCATAGATAATTCGTGAAAGTGAAGAATCAATTAACTGGTTTGTAGAAATATTATTAAAATTGGTAACCTTTTCCTGATACTTGGTGAATAAAGATCTAATATTCACGGAATATCAGAAGAGGAGAGCAAATAAACGCTAATTATCACAGTAATATTCTCTATTGATTGATTGATTGATTGATTGATTGATTGATTGATTGATTGATTGATTGATTGATTGATTGATTGATTGATTGATTGATTGATTGATTGATTGATTGATTGATTGATTGATTGATTGATTGATTGATTGATTGATTGATTGATTGATTGATTGATTGATTGATTGATTGATTGATTGATTGATTGATTGATTGATTGATTGATTGATTGATTGATTGATTGATTGATTGATTGATTGATTGATTGATTGATTGATTGATTGATTGATTGGTTGATTGATTGATTGATTGATTGATTGATTGATTGATTGATTGATTGATTGATTGATTGATTGATTGATTGATTGATTGATTGATTGATTGATTGATTGATTGATTGATTGATTGATTGTGGTTAGGGTTATTGCTAGACCTAATAATCTGTCTCTTGTGTGTTTATATTTGTCATTATATATTTCCTTTTTATTATTTGGACTTTTTTTTTGCCAAAACAAATATCGTTCCAAACAATAAAAAGGAAATATATAATGACAAATATAAACACACAAGAGACAGATTATTCGGTCTAGGTTATTGCTTAACATTCAGCGAGCAGTATTTCAATTATATTAAGGAGGAGAACAAGTTCAATAACATATTTAAACTATAAAGAAATGAAGGGATGATCTGGGGATGAGTAAACCGGCCCAACCACTTTTGACTGCCATTGAAATGAAGGGAGGGATGGTGTGGGGATGAGTAAACCGGCTCAACCACTTCTGACTGCCATTGAAATAGTATGCAGAGTTTAGTCTTTTGTAGCCATTATAATGCACCTACTCTTTTTTGAAATCTACATTAGAGGTCTTTAACGTTCAGGTCGTGAATCTCTCCAAACACGTTACATACTAGCGTAAATCTCTCCAAACACGTTACATACTAGCGTGAATCTCTCCAAACACGTTACATACTATGATCCATGGTGGGGCAATTCGTGAATCTCTCCAAGCACGTTACATACTAGCGTGAATCTCTCCAAACACGTTACATACTATGCTGAGAGTCTGAGACCCCCTTCCACCTATCCTGAGAGTCTGAGACCCCCTTCCACCTATCCTGAGAGTCTGAGACCCCCTTCCACCTATCCTGAGAGTCTGAGACCCCCTTCCACCTATCCTGATAGTCTGAGACCCCCTTCTACCTATCCTGAGAGTCTGAGACCCCCTTCCACCTATCCTGAGAGTCTGAGACCCCCTTCCACCTATCGAGAGGGCTTCACATATCCGGCTTCCAGGACGTGGTGAGCAGTTCTGTGGCTTTAAGTGCCTGTACCAAGCCAGAGGAGTGAGTAGTCATGTATATATGTGTGTGGGTATCGACCCTGTACCAAGCCAGAGGAGTGAGTAGTCATGTATATATGTGTGTGGGTATCGACCCTGTACCAAGCCAGAGGAGTGGGTAGTCATGTATATATGTGTGTGGGTATCGACCCTGTACCAAGCCAGAGGAGTGAGTAGTCATGTATATATGTGTGTGGATATCGACCCTGTACCAATCCAGAGGAGTGAGTAGTCATGTATATATGTGTGTGGGTATCGACCCTGTACCAAGCCAGAGGAGTGAGTAGTCATGTATATGTGTGTGTGGGTATCGACCTAGTACCAAGCCAGAGGAGTGAGTAGTCATGTATATATGTGTGTCGGTATCGACCCTGTACCAAGCCAGAGGAGTGGGTAGTCATGTATATATGTGTGTCGGTATCGACCCTGTACCAAGCCAGAGGAGTGAGTAGTCATGTATATATGTGTGTGGGTATCAGGCCAGAGGAGTGAGTAGTCATGTATATGTGTGTGTGGGTACCAAACCAGAGGAGTGAGTAGTCATGTATATATGTGTGTGGGTATCGACCATGTACCAAGCCAGAGGAGTGAGTAGTCATGTATATGTGTGTGTGGGTACCAAGCCAGAGGAGTGAGTAGTCATGTATATATGTGTGTGGGTACCAAGCCAGAGGAGTGAGTAGTCATGTATATATGTCTGTGTGGGTATCAAGCCAGAGGAGTGAGTAGTCATGTATATATGTGTGTGGGTACCAAGCCAGAGGAGTGAGTAGTCATGTATATATGTGTGTGGGTACCAGGCCAGAGGAGTGAGTAGTCATGTATATATGTGTGTGGGTATCGACCCTGTACCAAGCTAGAGGAGTGGGTAGTCATGTATATATGTGTGTGGGTATCGACCCTGTACCAAGCCAGAGGAGTGAGTAGTCATGTATATATGTGTGTGGGTATCGACCCTGTATCAAGCCAGAGGAGTGAGTAGTCATGTATATATGTGTGTGGATATCGACTCTGTACCAAGCCAGAGGAGTGAGTAGTCATGTATATATGTGTGTGGGTATCGACCCTGTACCAAGCCAGAGGAGTGAGTAGTCATGTATATATGTGTGTGGGTATCGACCTAGTACCAAGCCAGAGGAGTGAGTAGTCATGTATATATGTGTGTGGGTATCGACCCTGTATCAAGCCAGAGGAGTGAGTAGTCATGTATATATGTGTGTGGATATCGACCCTGTACCAAGCCAGAGGAGTGAGTAGTCATGTATATATGTGTGTGGGTATCGACCCTGTACCAAGCCAGAGGAGTGAGTAGTCATGTATATATGTGTGTGGGTATCGACCTAGTACCAAGCCAGAGGAGTGAGTAGTCATGTATATATGTGTGTCGGTATCGACCCTGTACCAAGCCAGAGGAGTGGGTAGTCATGTATATATGTGTGTCGGTATCGACCCTGTACCAAGCCAGAGGAGTGAGTAGTCATGTATATATGTGTGTGGGTATCAGGCCAGAGGAGTGAGTAATCATGTATATGTGTGTGTGGGTACCAAACCAGAGGAGTGAGTAGTCATGTATATATGTGTGTGGGTATCGACCATGTACCAAGCCAGAGGAGTGAGTAGTCATGTATATGTGTGTGTGGGTACCAAGCCAGAGGAGTGAGTAGTCATGTATATATGTGTGTGGGTATCAGGCCAGAGGAGTGAGTAGTCATGTATATGTGTGTGTGGGTACCAAACCAGAGGAGTGAGTAGTCATGTATATATGTGTGTGGGTATCGACCATGTACCAAGCCGGAGGAGTGAGTAGTCATGTATATGTGTGTGTGGGTATCAAGCCAGAGGAGTGAGTAGTCATGTATATATGTGTGTGGGTACCAAGCCAGAGGAGTGAGTAGTCATGTATATATGTGTGTGGGTACCAAGCCAGAGGAGTGAGTAGTCATGTATATATGTGTGTGGGTATCGACCCTGTACCAAGCCAGAGGAGTGGGTAGTCATGTATATATGTGTGTAAGTATCGACCCTGTACCAAGCCAGAGGAGTGAGTAGTCATGTATATATGTGTGTGGGTATCGACCCTGTATCAAGCCAGAGGAGTGAGTAGTCATGTATATATGTGTGTGGATATCGACCCTGTACCAAGCCAGAGGAGTGAGTAGTCATGTATATATGTGTGTGGGTATCGACCCTGTACCAAGCCAGAGGAGTGAGTAGTCATGTATATATGTGTGTGGGTATCGACCTAGTACCAAGCCAGAGGAGTGAGTAGTCATGTATATATGTGTGTGGGTATCGACCCTGTATCAAGCCAGAGGAGTGAGTAGTCATGTATATATGTGTGTGGATATCGACCCTGTATCAAGCCAGAGGAGTGAGTAGTCATGTATATATGTGTGTGGGTATCGACCCTGTACCAAGCCAGAGGAGTGAGTAGTCATGTATATATGTGTGTGGGTATCGACCTAGTACCAAGCCAGAGGAGTGAGTAGTCATGTATATATGTGTGTCGGTATCGACCCTGTACCAAGCCAGAGGAGTGGGTAGTCATGTATATATGTGTGTCGGTATCGACCCTGTACCAAGCCAGAGGAGTGAGTAGTCATGTATATATGTGTGTGGGTATCAGGCCAGAGGAGTGAGTAGTCATGTATATGTGTGTGTGGGTACCAAACCAGAGGAGTGAGTAGTCATGTATATATGTGTGTGGGTATCGACCATGTACCAAGCCAGAGGAGTGAGTAGTCATGTGTATGTGTGTGTGGGTACCAAGCCAGAGGAGTGAGTAGTCATGTATATATGTGTGTGGGTACCAAGCCAGAGGAGTGAGTAGTCATGTATATATGTGTGTGTGGGTATCAAGCCAGAGGAGTGAGTAGTCATGTATATATGTGTGTGGGTACCAAGCCAGAGGAGTGAGTAGTCATGTATATATGTGTGTGGGTACCAAGCCAGAGGAGTGAGTAGTCATGTATATATGTGTGTGGGTATCGACCCTGTACCAAGCCAGAGGAGTGGGTAGTCATGTATATATGTGTGTGGGTATCGACCCTGTACCAAGCCAGAGGAGTGAGTAGTCATGTATATATGTGTGTGGGTATCGACCCTGTATCAAGCCAGAGGAGTGAGTAGTCATGTATATATGTGTGTGGATATCGACCCTGTACCAAGCCAGAGGAGTGAGTAGTCATGTATATATGTGTGTGGGTATCGACCCTGTACCAAGCCAGAGGAGTGAGTAGTCATGTATATATGTGTGTGGGTATCGACCTAGTACCAGGCCAGAGGAGTGAGTAGTCATGTATATATGTGTGTCGGTATCGACCCTGTACCAAGCCAGAGGAGTGGGTAGTCATGTATATATGTGTGTCGGTATCGACCCTGTACCAAGCCAGAGGAGTGAGTAGTCATGTATATATGTGTGTGGGTATCAAGCCAGAGGAGTGAGTAGTCATGTATATATGTGTGTGGGTATCGACCCTGTACCAAGCCAGAGGAGTGAGTAGTCATGTATATATGTGTGTGGGTATCAAGCCAGAGGAGTGAGTAGTCATGTATATATGTGTGTGGGTATCGACCCTGTACCAAGCCAGAGGAGTGAGTAGTCATGTATATGTGGGTGTGGGTACCAAGCCAGAGGAGTGAGTAGTCATGTATATATGTGTGTGGGTACCAAGCCAGAGGAGTGAGTAGTCATGTATATGTGTGTGTGTGGGTATCAAGCCAGAGGAGTGAGTAGTCATGTATATATGTGTGTGGGTACCAAGCCAGTGGAGTGAGTAGTCATGTATATATGTGTGTGGGTATCAAGCCAGAGGAGTGAGTAGTCATGTATATATGTGTGTGTGGGTACCAAGCCAGAGGAGTGAGTAGTCATGTATATATATGTGTGTGGGTACCAAGCCAGAGGAGTGAGTAATCATGTATATGTGTGTGGGTATCGACTTTGGCTCTGTTTCTATATAGTTTTTTTCAGATTTGAAACTGATCTGACGATGTTGCATTATTTGTTTTTCATTTCTTCTGACCGTTTTGGAAATAGTTCCTCGATTTGATACTTTTCATGAATATTGTTATAGGTAGTGCTAAGCGTTGAGATAACGCAGATTTATGGTATCGTCCAATAAAAAATAAAATGGAACCGCCATATGATATAGCTGAAATATTGTTAAAAGTGGCGTAACATCATAACCCACCCCTCCAATACAATGGGATCGTACGCGTCTGTATAGGAGTCTACTAACGAGTCTTTCACCGTGACCATTTCAGTCAGTCAGTTAGATTACAACTCATTCAGTCAGTCAGTTAGATTACAACTCATTCAGTCAGTCAGTTAGATTACAACTCATTCAGTCAGTCAGTTAGATTACAACTCATTCAGTCAGTCTACAGAGATGCGCTCTTAGGTACATGTGAACTGACTGAGAAAACACATATAGATCATGGTAATACATTTCTCTGACGTCACACTATTATTCGAACAGTGGATTCTTTTTAAGAATCTACAGTTTATTTTTTTGTTCTTGAATATATGAACTTTAACCTTTTACTGTTTTAGGCTTAAAAACGCGATATGCATATTTTTGGATTTTCTGGTATCGAACCACTGCTGGGCTTTTTGACTTTCAAAGCTTCCATCTAACCACTCGACTATGGTGACTACACTACTACGGTATAATCTATGATTAGTATATATATGACTCTTGATAGTAAGCTCTGTCTAAAAAAAATATCAAGCAATTGATCAATACTTACAAGACGTGATACAAGTATTTCAGATCTGGCATAATTTATGTTCAGAACTGACGAGTATCACGGCCCCCAAGCGCTCTAAATCGTATCCAAATGATATGAATAAAAATTGCTTAGAGGAACTTCCGGATATGACGATGAGGACCTAAGGCAGGATCTTACAAAAAGGTAAGTCGAGTATTTTCTGCAAAATAAACCTTTCTCTAAAAATCAAAGAATGTCATTCGACCCTTTTATAATTTGTCTTTATCTACTGAAAGTTTGCTGGTTGTCTTTTACGTTAATTCGTCGGTAGAACTTTTCTCTCGCAAACTTCCATTGGGTTCTGAGATTTGTTATTCTATCCACGACAGATTTCTCATATAAAACCACGATTTCCTGTCAATTCTTTAGCTGGATCGACTGAAAATCACCCCTAGTTTTTATCACGGCCCTCCACAATAAACAGAATTGCTCCTTTCCTGAAAAAAACAGCACATTATTGACATGATATGATTTAGATGTACTAACTGTGACTTGGAGGAACTTGATGTGCCTTGGAGGAACTCAAAATGTCTGTAATGATATCACTTTCTGCATATACTAGTAATATAATGAGTTCCTCCAAGGCACATCAACGACAGGTCATGCCGGTGCAATGCATGCAGATGACCTTTTATATCTATGTAGCATCTTCCTGGAACGACAGCTCATCCCAGTGCAGTGTATGCAGATGACCTGTTATATCTATGTAACATCTTCCTAGAACGGCAGCTCATGCCAGTGCAGTACATGCAGATGACCTGTTATATCTATGTAGCATCATCCTAGAACGGCAGCTCATGCCAGTGCAGTGCATGCAGATGACCAGTTATATCTATTTAGCATCTTCCTGGAATGGCAGCTCATGCCAGTGCAGTGCATGCAGATGACCAGTTATATCTATGTAGCATCATCCTGGAATGGCAGTTCATGCCAGTGCATTGTATGCAGATGACCTGTTATATCAATGTAGCATCTTCCTGGAACGGCAGCTCATGCCAGTGCAGTACATGCAGATGACCTGTTATATCTATGTAGCATCTTCCTGGAACGGCAGCTCATGCCAGTGCAGTACATGCAGATGACCTTTTATATCTATGTACCATCTTCCTGGAACGGCAGCTCATGCCAGTGCAGTACATGCAGATGACCTGTTATATCTATGGAGCATCTTCCTCGAACGGCAGTTCATGCCAATGCAGTACATGCAGATGACCTGTTATATCTATGGAGCATCTTCCTTGAACGGCAGCTCATGCCAGTGCAGTACATGCAGATGACCTGTTATATCTATGTAGCATCTTCCTGGAACGGCAGCTCATGCCAGTGCAGTACATGCAGATGACCTTTTATATCTATGTAGCATCTTCCTGGAACGGCAGCTCATGCCAGTGCAGTACATGCAGATGACCTGTTATATCTATGTAGCATCTTCCTGGAATGGCAGCTCATGCCAGTGCAGTACATGCAGATGACCTGTTATATTTATGTGGCATCTTCCAGGAACGCCAGCTCATGCCAGTGCAGTACATGCAGATGACCTGTTATATCTATGTAGCATCTTCCGTGAACGGCAGCTCATGCCAGTGCAGTACATGCAGATGACCTTTTATATCTATGTAGCATCTTTCTGGTACGGCAGCTCATGCCAGTGCAGTGCATGCAGATGACCTGTTATATCTATGTAACATCTTCCTGGAACGGCAGCTCATGCCAGTGCAGTACATGCAGATGACCTGTTATATCTATGTAGCATCTTCCTGGAACGGCAGCTCATGCCAGTTCAGTACATGCAGATGATCTGTTATATCTATGTAGAATCTTCCTGGAACGGCCGCTCATGCCAGTGCAGTGCATGCAGATGACCTTTTATATCTATGAATAAAAATTGCTTAGAGGAACTTCCGGATATGACGATGAGGACCTAAGGCATGATCATACAAAAAGGTAAGTCGAGTATTTTCTGCAAAATAAACCTTTTTCTAAAAATCAAAGAATGTCATTCGACCCTTTTATAATTTGTCTTTATCTACTGAAAGTTTGCTGGTGGTCTTTTACGTTAATTCCTTGGTAGAACTTTTCTCCCGCAAACTTCCATTGGGTTCTGAGATTTTTTATTCAATCAACGACAAATTTCTCATATAAAACCACGATGTCTTGTCATTTCTTTAGCTGGATCGACTGAAAATCACCCCTAGTTTTTATCACGGCCCTCCACAATAAACAGAATTGCTCCTTTCCTGAAAAAAACAGCACATTATTGACATGATATGATTTAGATGTACTAACTGTGACTTGGAGGAACTTGATGTGCCTTGGAGGAACTCAAAATGTTTGTAATGATATCACTTTCTGCATATACTAGTAATATAATGAGTTCCTCCAAGGCATATCAACGACAGCTCATGCCGGTGCAATGCATGCAGATGACCTTTTATATCTATGTAGCATCTTCCTGGAACGACAGCTCATCCCAGTGCACTGTATGCAGATGACCTGTAATATCTATGTAACATCTTCCTAGAACGACAGCTCATGCCATTGCAGTACATGCAGATGACCTGTTATATCTATGTAGCATCTTCTTGGAATGGCAGCTCATGCCAGTGCAGTGCATGCAGATGACCAGTTATATCTATGTAGCATCATCCTGGAATGGCAGTTCATGCTAGTGCAGTGTATGCAGATGACCTGTTATATCAATGTAACATCTTCCTGGAACGGCAGCTCATGCCAGTGCAGTACATGCAGATGACCTGTTATATCTATGGAGCATCTTCCTGGAACGGCAGTTCATGCCAATGCAGTACATGCAGATGACCTGTTATATCTATGTAGCATCTTCCTGGAACGGCAGCTCATGCCAGTGCAGTACATGCAGATGAACTGTTATATCTATGTAGCATCTTCTTGGAACGGCAGCTCATGCCAGTGCAGTACATGCAGATGACCTGTTATATCTATGTAGCATCTTCCTGGAATGGAAGCTCATCCCAGTGCAGTGCATGCAGATGACCTGTTATATTTATGTAGCATCTTCCTGGAACGGCAGCTCATGCCAGTGCAGTGCATGCAGATGACCTTTTATATCTATGTGGCATTTTCCAGGAACGGCAGCTCATGCCAGTGCAGTGCATGCCGATGACCTTTTATATCTATGTAGCATCTTCCTGGAATGGCAGCTCATGCCAGTGCAGTACATGCAGATGACCTTTTATATATATGTAGCATCTTCCTGGAACGGCAGCTCATGCCAGTGCAGTGCATGCAGATGACCTGTTATATCTATGCAGCATCTTCCTAGAATGGCAGCTCATGCCAGTGCAGTGCATGCAGATGACCTGTTATATCTATGTAGCATCTTTCTGGTACGGTAGCTCATACCAGTGCAGTGCATGCAGATGACCTGTTATATCTATGTATCATCTTCCTGGAACGGCAGCTCATGCCAGTGCAGTACATGTAGATGACCTGTTATATCTATGTAGAATCTTCCTGGAACGGCAGCTCATGTCAGTTCAGTACATGCAGATGATCTGTTATATCTATATAGCATCTTCCTGGAACGGCCGCTCATGCCAGTGCAGTGCATACAGATGACCTTTTATATCTATGTAGCATCATCCTGGAACGGCAGCTCATGCCGGAGCGGTACATGCAAATGACCTTTTACATCTATGTAACATCTTCCTGGAACAGAAGCTCATGCCTGTGCAGTACATGCAGATGACCTGTTATATCTATGGAGCATCTTCCTGGAATGGCAGCTCATGCCAATGCATTGCATGCAGATGACCAGTTATATCTATGTAGCATCATCCTAGAATGGTAGTTCATGCCAGTGCAGTGTATGCAGATGACCTGTTATATCAATGTAGCATCTTCCTGGAACGGCAGCTCATGCCAGTGCAGTACATGCAGATGACCTGTTATATCTAGGGAGCATCTTCCTGGAACGGCAGCTCATGCCAACGCAGTACATGCAGATGACCTGTTATATCTATGTAGCATCTTACTGGAACTGCAGCTCATGCCAGTGCAGTACATGCAGATGACCTTTTATATCTATGTAGCATCTTCCTGGAACGGCAGCTCATGCCAGTGCAGTACATGCAGATGACCTGTTATATCTATGTAGCATCTCCCTGGAATGGCAGCTCATCCCAGTGCAGTGCATGCAGATGACCTGTTATATTTATGTAGCATCTTCCTGGAATGCAGCTCATGCCAGTGCAGTGCATTCAGATGACCTTTTATATCTATGTGGCATCTTCCAGGAACGACAGCTCATGCCAGTGCAGTGCATGCAGATCACCTTTTAAATCTATGTAGCATCTTCCTGGAATGGCAGCTCATGCCAGTGCAGTACATGCAGATGACCTTTTATATATATGTAGCATCTTCCTGGAACGGCAGCTCATGCCAATGCAGTGCATGCAGATGACCTTATATATCTATGTAGCATCTTCCTGGAACGGAAGCTCATGCCAGTGCAGTGCATGCAGATGACCTGTTATATCTATGCAGCATCTTCCTGGAATGGCAGCTCATGCCAGTGCAGTGCATGCAGATGGCCTGTTATATCTATGTATCATCTTCCTGGAACAGAAGCTCATGCCCGTGCAGTACATGCAGATGACCTGTTATATCTATGTAGCATCTTCCTTGAACGGCAGCTCATGCCAGTGTAGTACATGCAGATGACCTTTTATATCTATGTAGCATCTTTCTGGTAAGGCAGCTCATGCCCGTGCAGTGCATGCAGATGACCTGTTATATCTATGTAGCATCTTCCTGGAACGGCAGCTCATGCTCGTGCAGTACATGCAGATGACCTGTTATATCTATGTAGCATCTTCCTGGAACGGCAGCTCATGCCAGTTCAGTACATGCAGATGATCTGTTATATCTATGTAGCATCTTCCTGGAACGGCCGCTCATGCCAGTGCATTGCATGCAGATGACCTTTTATATCTATGAATAACAATTGCTTAGAGGAACTTCCGGATATGACGATGAGGACCTAAGGCGGGATCTTACAAAAAGGTAAGTCGAGTATTTTCTGCAAAATAAACCTTTTTCTAAAAATCAAAGAATGTCATTCAACCCTTTTATAATTTGTCTTTATCTACTGAAAGTTTGCTGGTTGTCTTTTACGTTAATTCGTCGGTAGAACTTTTCTCCCTCAAACATCCATTGGGTTCTGAGATTTTTTATTCAATCAACGACAGATTTCTCATATAAACCACCATTTCCTGTCATTTCTTTAGCTGGATCGACTGAAAATCACCCCTAGTTTTTATCACGGCCTTCCACAATAAACAGAATTGCTCCTTTCCTGAAAAAACAGCACATTATTGACATGATATGATTTAAATGTACTAACTGTGACTTGGAGGAACTTGATGTGCCTTGGAGGAACTCATAATGTCTGTAATGATATCACTTTCTGCATATACTAGTAATATAATGAGTTCCTCCAAGGCACATCAACGACAGCTCATGCCGGTGCAATGCATGCAGATGACCTTTTATATCTATGTAGCATCTTCCTGGAACGACAGCTCATCCCAGTGCACTGTATGCAGATGACCTGTTATATCTATGTAACATCTTCCTAGAACGGCAGCTCATGCCAGTGCAGTACATGCAGATGACCTGTTATATCTATGTAGCATCTTCCTGGAATGGCAGCTCATGCCAGTGCAGTGCATGCAGATGACCAGTTATATCTATGTAGCATCATCCTGGAATGGCAGTTCATGCCAGTGTAGTGTATGCAGATGACCTGTAATATCAATGTAGCATCTTCCTGGAACCGCAGCTCATGCCAGTGCAGTACATGCAGATGACCTGTTATATCTATATATCATCTTCCTGGAACGGCAGCTCATGCCAGTTCAGTACATGCAGATGATCTGTTATATCTATGTAGCATCTTCCTGGAACGGCCGCTCATGCCAGTGCAGTGCCTGCAGATAAACTTTTATATCTATGTAGCATCTTCCTGGAACGGCAGCCCATGCCGGTGCGGTACATGCAGATGACCTTTTATATCTATGTAATATCTTCCTAGAACGGAAGCTCATGCCATTGCAGTACATGCAGATGACCTGTTATATCTATGTAGCATCTTCCTGGAATGGCAGCTCATGCCAGTGCAGTGCATGCAGATGACCAGTTATATCTATGTAGCATCTTCCTGGAACGGCAGCTCAAGCCGGTGCGGTACATGCAGATGACCTTTTATATTTAGGTAACATCTTCCTGGAACAGAAGCTCATGCCAGTGCAGTACATGCAGATGACATGTTATATCTATATAGCATCTTCCTTGAACGGCAGCTCATGCCAGTTCAGTACATGCATATGACCTTTTATATCTATGTAGCATCTTTCTGGTACGGCAGCTCATGCCAATGCAGTGCATGCAGATGACCTGTTATATCTATGTAGCATCGTCCTGGAACGGCAGCTCATGCCAGTGCTGTACATGCAGATGACCTGTTATATCTATGTAGCATCTTTCTGGAACGGCAACTCATGCCAGTTCAGTACATGCAGATGATCTGTTATATCTATGTAGCATCTTCCTGGAACGGTGCTCATGCCAGTGCAGTGCATGCAGATGACCTTTTATATCTATGAATAAAAATTGCTTAGAGGAACTTCCGGATATGACGATGAGGACCTAAGGCAGGATCTTACAAAAAGGTAAGTCGAGTATTTTGTGCAAAATAAACCTTTTTCTAAAATTCAAAGAATGTCATTCGACCCTTTTATAATTTGTCTTTATCTACTGAAAGTTTGCTGGTTGTCTTTTACGTTAATTCGTCGGTAGAACTTTTCTCCCGCAAACTTCCATTGGGTTCTGAGATTTTTTATTCAATCAACGACAGATTTCTCATATAAAACCACGATTTCCTGTCATTTCTTTAGCTGGATCGACTGAAAATCACACCTAGTTTTTATCAAGGCCCACCACAATAAACAGAATTGCTCCTTTCCTGAAAAAAACAGCACATTATTGACATGATATGATTTAGATGTACTAACTGTGACTAGGAGGAACTTGATGTGCCTTGGAGGAACTCAAAATGTCTGTAATGATATCACTTTCTCCATATACTAGTAATATAATGAGTTCCTCCAAGGCACATCAACGACAGCTCATGCCGGTGCAATGCATGCAGATGACCTTTAATATTTATGTAGCATCTTCCTGGAACGACAGCTCATCCCAGTGCAGTGTATGCAGATGACCTGTTATATCTATGTAACATCTTCCTAGAACGGCAGCTCATGCCAGTGCAGTACATGCAGATGACCTGTTATATCTATGTAGCATCTTCCTGGAATGGCAGCTCATGCCAGTGCAGTGCATGCAGATGACCAGTTATATCTATGTAGCATCATCCTGGAATTGCAGTTCATGCCAGTGCAGTGTATGCAGATGACCTGTTATATCAATGTAGCATCTTCCTGGAACGTCAGCTCATGCCAGTGCAGTACATGCAGATGACCTGTTATATCTATGGAGCATCTTCCTGGAACGGCAGTTCATGCCAATGCTGTACATACAGATGACCTTTTATATCTATGGAGCATCTTCCTTGAACGGCAGCTCATGCCAATGCAGTGCATGCAGATGACCTTATATATCTATGTAGCATCTTCCTGGAACGGAAGCTCATGCCAGTGCAGTGCATGCAGATGACCTGTTATATTTATGCAGCATCTTCCTGGAATGGCAGCTCATGCCAGTGCAGAGCATGCAGATGACCTGTTATATCTATGTAGCATCTTCCTGGAACGGAAGCTCATGCCAGTGCAGTACATGCAGATGACCTTTTATATCTATGTAGCATCTTCCTTGAACGGCAGGTCATGCCTGTGTAGTACATGCAGATGACCTTTTATATCTATGTATCATCTTTCTGGTACGGCAGCTCATGCCAGTGCAGTGCATGCAAATGACCTGTTATATCTATGTATCATCTTCCTGGAACGGCAGCTCATGCCAGTGCAGTACATGCAGATGACCTGTTATATCTATATAGCATCTTCCTGGAACGGCAGCTCATGCCAGTTCAGTACATGCAGATGATCTGTTATATCTATGTAGCATCTTCCTGGAACGGCCTCTCATGCCAGTGCAGTGCATGCAGATGACCTTTTATATCTATGTAGCATCTTCCTGGAACGGCAGCTTATGCTGGTGTGGAACATGCAGATGACCTTTTATATCTATGTAACATCTTCCTGGAACGGAAGCTCATGCCAGTGCAGTACATGCAGATGACCTGTTATATCTATGTAGCATCTTCCTTGAACGGCAGCTCATGCCAGTGTAGTACATGCAGATGACCTTTTATATCTATGTAGCATCTTTCTGGTACGCAGCTCATGCCAGTGCAGTGCATGCAGATGACCTGTTATATCTATGTAGCATCTTCCTGGAACGGCAGCTCATGCCAGTGCTGTACATGCAGATGACCTGTTATATCTATGGAGCATCTTCCTGGAACGGCAGTTCATGCCAATGCAGTACATGCAGATGACCTTTTATATTTATGTAGCATTTTCCTGGAACGGCAGCTCATGCCAGTGCAGTGCATGCAGATGACCTTTTATATCTATGTGGCATCTTCCAGGAGCTGCAGCTCATGCCAGTGCAGTGCATGCAGATTACCTTTTATATCTATGTAGCATCTTCCTGGAATATCAGCTCATGCCAGTGCAGTACATGCAGATGACCAGTTATATATATGTAGCATCTTCCTGGAACGGCAGCGCATGCCAATGCAGTGCACGCAGATGACCTTATATATCTATGTAGCATCTTCCTGGAACTGAAGCTCATGCCAGTGCAGTGCATGCAGATGACCTGTTATATATATGTAGCATCTTCCTGGAACGGAAGCTCATGCCAGTGCAGTACATGCAGATGACCTTTTATATCTATGTAGCATCTTCCTTGAACGGCAGCTCATGCCAGTGCAGTACATGCAGATGACCTTTTATATCTATGTATCATATTTCTGGAACGGAAGCTCATGCCAGTGCAGTACATGTAGCTGCAATAATGTAGCTCCTGTGACAAACTTGTGTCTCGGCAGAGCTACAACGCAGTCCCATTCGTCACAATGGAGCAAAAAAAAAGTTGCAGTTGAAACATAAAAACTCACTATTTACGCTTCAAACATTTCATTATAACAATTACTGATGATCCCAGTCCTTGTTAAATCGGTTTGGCTGAGAAATATATGCTTTTCAAAGTTAGCAACAACCTTGTTCAAATTTATCGATCGTTTTCCATAACCGGAAACTACGGAAGGCGGAGCTTTTCTAAATATGGTAAACATTCCAATCGTAACTACTCGGCCATTCTCGCTACCCTGTTATTTGCAGGGTAGCGAGAATGGCCGAGTAGTTACGATTGGTAAGCATTCACGCCTAAATCGCCAAATATGGTATCGACATCTAAATAGTGAGGCCGGAAATGACGAAATTCAAAATTTTCAAAGAGGAGATTTTTATTTTGTGGGAATTACATTCTAAAATACTGGTAGGTGATACAAACTTGTTATAATAATGGACAAAAGGAAAGGTTATGTCTTATTATTGATAAATGCAGGCGTCAGAAGCTCTGTAAGCGAGCGCAAAAATCTCGGCGGCTGCTCCATTACGTGTAATGGCATCCCGTTATAACCCTTGCGAGTAAGCGAGCATTTAGGGTTTTATTATTAGAACTACAGTACATGCAGATGACCTGTTATATCTATGTAGCATCTTCCTGGAATGGCAACTCATGCCAGTGCAGTGCATGCAGATGACCAGTTATATCTATGTAGCATCTTCCTGGAACGGCAGCTCATGCCGGTGCGGTACATGCAGATGACCTTTTATATCTATGTAACATCTTCCTGGAACGGAAGCTCATGCCAGTGCAGTACATGCAGATGACCTGTTATATCTATGTAGCATCTTCCTTGAACGGCTGCTCATGCCAGTGCAGTACATGCAGATGACCTTTGATATCTATGTAGCATCTTTCTGGTACGGCAGCTCATGCCAGTGCAGTGCATGCAGATGACCTGCTATATCTATGTAGCATCTTCCTGGAACGGCAACTCATGCCAGTTCAGTACATGCAGATGATCTGTTATATCTATGTAGCATCTTCCTGGAACGGTGCTCATGCCAGTGCAGTGCATGCAGATGACCTTTTATATCTATGAATAAAAATTGCTTAGAGGAACTTCCGGATATGACGATGAGGACCTAAGGCAGGATCTTACAAAAAAGTAAGTCGAGTATTTTCTGCAAAATAAACCTTTTTCTAAAAATCAAAGAATGTCATTCGACCCTTTTATAATTTGTCTTTATCTACAGAAAGTTTGCTGGTTGTCTTTTACGTTAATTCGTCGGTAGAACTTTTCTCCCGCAAACTTCCATTGGGTTCTGAGATTTTTTATTCAATCAACGACAGATTTCTCTTATAAAACCACGATTTCCTGTCATTTCTTAAGCTGGATCGACTGAAAATCACCCCTAGTTTTTAACACGGCCCTCCGCAATAAACAGAATTGCTCCTTTCCTGAACAAACCAGCACATTATTGACATGATATGATTTAGATGTACTAACTGTGACTTGGAGGAACTTGATGTGCCTTGGAGGAACTCAAAATGTCTGTAATGATATCACTTTTTGCATATACTAATAATATAATGAGTTCCTCCAAGGCACATCAACGACAGCTCATGCCGGTGCAATGCATGCAGATGACCTTTTATATCTATGTAGCATCTTCCTGGAACGACAGCTCATCCCAGTGCAGTGTATGCAGATGACCTGTTATATCTATGTAACATCTTCCTAGAACGGCAGCTCATGCCAGTGCAGTACATGCAGATGACCAGTTATATCTATTTAGCATCTTCCTGGAATGGCAGCTCATGCCAGTGCAGTGCATGCAGATGACCAGTTATATCTATGTAGCATCATCCTGGAATGGCAGTTCATGCCAGTGCAGTGTATGCAGATGACCTGTTATATCAATGTAGCATCTTCCTGGAACGTCAGCTCATGCCAGTGCAGTACATGCAGATGACCTTTTATATCTATGTAGCATCTTTCTGGAATGGCAGCTCATGCCAGTGCAGTACATGCAGATGACCTTTTATATATATGTAGCCTTTTCCTGGAACGGCAGCGCATGCCAATGCAGTGCATGCAGATGACTTTATATATCTAAGTAGCATCTTCCTGGAACGGAAGCTCATGCCAGTGCAGTGCATGCAGATGACATTTTATATCTATGCAGCATCTTCCTGGAATGGCAGCTCATACCAGTGCAGTACATGCAGATGACCTGTTATATCTATGTAGCATCTTCCTGGAACGGAGGTTCATGCCAGTGCAGTACATGCAGATGACCTGTTATATCTATGGAACATCTTCCTTGAACGGCAGCTCATGCCTGTGCAGTACATGCCGATGACCTTTTATATCTGTGTATCATCTTTCTGGTACGTAAGCTCATGCCAGTGCAGTGCATGCAGATGACCTGTTATATCTATGTATCATCTTCCTGGAACGCCAGCTCATGCCAGTGCAGTACCTGCAGATGACCTGTTATATCTATATAGCATCTTCCTTGATCGGCAGCTCATGCCGGTGCGGTACATGCAGATGACCTTTTATATCTATGTAATATCTTCCTGGAACGGAAGCTCATGCCAGTGCAGTACATGCAGATGACCTTTTATATCTATGGAGCATCTTCCTGGAACGGCAGCTCATGCCAGTGCAGTATATGCAAATGACCTATTATATCTATGTAGCATCTTCCTGGAACGGCAGCTCATGCCAGTGCAGTACATGCAGATGACCTTTTATATCTATGTGGCATCTTCCAGGAACGGCAGCTCATGCCAGTGCAGTGCATGAAGATGACCTTTTATATCTATGTAGCATCTTCCTGGAACGACAGCTCATCCCAGTGCAGTGTATAGAGATGACCTGTTATATCTATGTAACATCTTCCTAGAACGGCAGCTCATGCCAGTGCAGTGCATGCAGATGACCAGTTATATCTATTTAGCATCTTCCTGGAATGGCAGCTCATGCCAGTGCAGTGCATGCAGATGACCAGTTATATCTATGTAGCATCATCCTGGAATGGCAGTTCATGCCAGTGCAGTGTATGCAGATGACCTGTTATATCAATGTAGCATCTTCCTGGAACGTCAGCTCATGCCAGTGCAGTACATGCAGATGACCTGTTATATCTATGGAGCATCTTCGTGGAACGGCAGTTCATGCCAATGCAGTACATGCAGATGACCTGTTATATTTAGGTAGCATCTTCCTGGAACGGCAGCTCATGCCAGTGCAGTGCATGCAGATGACCTTTTATATCTATGTGGCATCCTCCTGGAACGGCAGCTCATGCCAGCGCAGTGCATGCAGATGACCTTTTATATCTATGTAGCATCTTCCTGGAATGGCAGCTCTTGCCAGTGCAGTACATGCAGATGACCTTTTATATATATGTAGCCTTTTCCTGGAACGGCAGCGCATGCCAATGCAGTGCATGCAGATGACTTTATATATCTAAGTAGCATCTTCCTGGAAAGGAAGCTCATGCCAGTGCAGTACATGCAGATGACCTGTTATATCTATGGAGCATCTTCCTTGAACGGCAGCTCATGCCTGTGCAGTACATGCAGATGACCTTTTATATCTATGTATCATCTTTCTGGTACGTAAGCTCATGCCAGTGCAGTGCATGCAGATGACCTGTTATATCTATGTATCATCTTCCTGGAACGCCAGCTCATGCCAGTGCAGTACCTGCAGATGACCTTTTATATCTATATAGCATCATCCTGGAACTGCAGCTCATGCCAGTTCAGTACATGCAGATGACCTGTTATATCTATATAGCATCTTCCTTGATCGGCAGCTCATGCCGGTGCGGTACATGCAGATGACCTTTTATATCTATGTAATATCTTCCTGGAACGGAAGCTCATGCCAGTGCAGTACATGCAGATGACCTTTTATATCTATGTAGCATCTTCCTGGAATGGCAGCTCATGCCAGTACAGTGCATGCAGATGACCTGTTATATCTATGTAGCATCTTCCTGGAACGGCAGCTCATGCCAGTGCAGTACATGCAGATGACCTTTTATTTCTATGTGGCATCTTCCAGGAACGGCAGCTCATGCCAGTGCAGTGCATGCAGATGACCTTTTATATCTATGTAGCATCTTCCTGGAACGACAGCTCATCCCAGTGCAGTGTATAGAGATGACCTGTTATATCTATGTAACATCTTCCTAGAACGGCAGATCATGCCAGTGCAGTGCATGCAGATGACCAGTTATATCTATTTAGCATCTTCCTGGAATGGCAGCTCATGCCAGTGCAGTGCATGCAGATGACCAGTTATATCTATGTAGCATCATCCTGGAATGGCAGTTCATGCCAGTGCAGTGTATGCAGATGACCTGTTATATCAATGTAGCATCTGGAACGTCAGCTCATGCCAGTGCAGTACATGCAGATGACCTTTTATATCTATGTAGCATCTTTCTGGAATGGCAGCTCATGCCAGTGCAGTACATGCAGATGACCTTTTATATATATGTAGCCTTTTCCTGGAACTGCAGCGCATGCCAATGCAGTGCATGCAGATGACTTTATATATCTAAGTAGCATCTTCCTGGAACGGAAGCTCATGCCAGTGCAGTGCTTGCAGATGACATTTTATATCTATGCAGCATCTTCCTGGAATGGCAGCTCATACCAGTGCAGTACATGCAGATGACCTGTTATATCTATGTAGCATCTTCCTGGAACGGAGGTTCATGCCTGTGCAGTACATGCGGATGACCTTTTATATCTATGTATCATCTTTCTGGTACGTAAGCTCATGCCAGTGCAGTGCATGCAGATGACCTGTTATATCTATGTATCATCTTCCTGGAACGCCAGCTCATGCCAGTGCAGTACCTGCAGATGACCTGTTATATCTATATAGCATCTTCCTGGAACTGCAGCTCATGCCAATTCAGTACATGCAGATGACCTGTTATATCTATATAGCATCTTCCTTGATCGGCAGCTCATGCCGTGCGGTACATGCAGATGACCTTTTATATCTATGTAATATCTTCCTGGAACGGAAGCTCATGCCAGTGCAGTACATGCAGATGACCTTTTATATCTATGGAGCATCTTCCTGGAACGGCAGCTCATGCCAGTGCAGTATATGCAAATGACCTATTATATCTATGTGGCATCATCCAGGAACGGCAGCTCATGCCAGTGCAGTGCATGAAGATGACCTTTTATATCTATGTAGCATCTTCCTGGAACGACAGCTCATCCCAGTGCAGTGTATAGAGATGACCTGTTATATCTATGTAACATCTTCCTAGAACGGCAGCTCATGCCAGTGCAGTGCATGCAGATGACCAGTTATATCTATTTAGCATCTTCCTGGAATGGCAGCTCATGCCAGTGCAGTGCATGCAGATGACCAGTTATATCTATGTAGCATCATCCTGGAATGGCAGTTCATGCCAGTGCAGTGTATGCAGATGACCTGTTATATCAATGTAGCATCTTCCTGGAACGTCAGCTCATGCCAGTGCAGTACATGCAGATGACCTGTTATATCTATGGAGCATCTTCGTGGAACGGCAGTTCATGCCAATGCAGTACATGCAGATGACCTGTTATATTTAGGTAGCATCTTCCTGGAACGGCAGCTCATGCCAGTGCAGTGCATGCAGATGACCTTTTATATCTATGTGGCATCCTCCTGGAACGGCAGCTCATGCCAGCGCAGTGCATGCAGATGACCTTTTATATCTATGTAGCATCTTCCTGGAATGGCAGCTCATGCCAGTGCAGTACATGCAGATGACCTTTTATATATATGTAGCCTTTTCCTGGAACGGCAGCGCATGCCAATGCAGTGCATGCAGATGACTTTATATATCTAAGTAGCATCTTCCTGGAACGGAAGCTCATGCCAGTGCAGTACATGCAGATGACCTGTTATATCTATGGAGCATCTTCCTTGAACGGCAGCTCATGCCTGTGCAGTACATGCAGATGACCTTTTATATCTATGTATCATCTTTCTGGTACGTAAGCTCATGCCAGTGCAGTGCATGCAGATGACCTGTTATATCTATGTATCATCTTCCTGGAACGCCAGCTCATGCCAGTGCAGTACCTGCAGATGACCTGTTATATCTATATAGCATCATCCTGGAACTGCAGCTCATGCCAATTCAGTACATGCAGATGACCTGTTATATCTATATAGCATCTTCCTTGATCGGCAGCTCATGCCGGTGCGGTACATGCAGATGACCTTTTATATCTATGTAATATCTTCCTGGAACGGAAGCTCATGCCAGTGCAGTGCATGCAGATGACCTTTTATATCTATGTAGCATCTTCCTGGAATGGCAGCTCATGCCAGTACAGTGCATGCAGATGACCAGTTATATCTATGTAGCATCTTCCTGGAACGGCAGCTCATGCCGGTGCGGTACCTGCAGATGACCTTTTATATCTATGTAACATCATCATGGAACGGAAGCTCATGCCAGTGCAGTACATGCAGATGAACTGTTATATCTATGTAGCATCTTCCTTGAACGGCAGCTCATGCCAGTGCAGTACATCCAGATGACCTTTTATATCTATGTAGCATCTTTCTGGTACGGCAGCTCATGCCAGTGCAGTGCATGCAGATGACCTGTTATATCTATGTAGCATCTTCCTGGTACGGCAGCTCATGCCAGTGCAGTACATGCAGATGACCTGTTATATCTATGTAGCATCTTCCTGGAACGGCAACTCATGCCAGTTCAGTACATGCAGATGATCTGTTATATCTATGTAGCATCTTCCTGGAACGGTTCTCGTGCCAGTGCAGTGCATGCAGATGACCTTTTATATCTATGAATAAAAATTGCTTAGAGGAACTTCCGGATATTACGATGAGGACCTAAAGCAGGATCTTACAAAAAGGTAAGTCGAGTATTTTCTGCAAAATAAACCTTTTTCTAAAAATCAAAGAATGTCATTCGACCCTTTTATAATTTGTCTTTATCTACTGAAAGTTTGCTGGTTGTCTTTTACGTTAATTCGTCGGTAGAACTTTTCTCCCGCAAACTTCCATTGGGTTCTGAGATTTTTTATTCAATCATCGACAGATTTCTCATATAAAACCACGATTTCCTGTCATTTCTTTAGCTGGATCGACTGAAAATCACCCCTAGTTTTTATCACGGCCCTTCACAATAAACAGAATTGTTCCTTTCGTGAAAAAAAAAGCACATTATTGACATGATATGATTTAGATGTACTAACTGTGACTTGGTGGAACTTGATGTGCCTTGGAGGAACTCAAAATGTCTGTAATGATATCACTTTCTGCATATTCTAGTAATATAATCAATGTAGCATCTTCCTGGAACGGCAGTTCATGCCAGTGCAGTACATGCAGATGACCTGTTATATCTATGGAGCATCTTCCTGGAACGGCATGTCATGCCAATGCAGTACATGCTGATGACCTGTTATATATATGGAGCATCTTCCTGGAACGACAGCTCATGCCAGTGCAGTACATGCAAATGACCTGTTATATCTATGTAGCATCGTCCTGGAACGGCAGCTCATGCCAGTGCAGTACATGCAGATGACCTTTTATATCTATGTGGCATCTTCCAGGAACGGCAGCTCATGCCAGTGCGGTGCATGCAGATGACCTTTTATATCTATGTAGCATCTTTCTGGAATGGCAGCTCATGCCAGTGCAGTACCTGCAGATGACCTTTTATATATACAGTGTATGTAGCATCTTCCTGGAACGGCAGCTCATGCCAATGCAGTGCATGCAAATGACCTTATATATCTATGTAGCATCTTCCTGGAACGGCAGCTCACGCCGGTGCGGTACATGCAGATGACCTTTTATATCTATGTAACATCTTCCTGGAATGGCATCTCATGCCAGTGCAGTGCATGCAGATGACCTGTTATATCTATGTAGCATCTTCCTGGAACGGAAGCTCATGCCAGTGCAGTACATGCAGATGACCTGTTATATCTATGTAGCATCTTCCTTGAACGGCAGCTCATGCCAGTGCAGTGCATGCAGATGACCTTTTATATCTATGTAGCATCTTTCTGGTACGGCAGCTCATGCCAGTGCAGTGCATGCAGATGACCTGTTATATCTATGTATCATCTTCCTGGAAAGGCAGCTCATGCCAGTGCAGTACATGCAGATGACCTGTTATATCTATGTAGCATCTTCCTGGAACGGCCGCTCATGTCAGTGCAGTGCATGCAGATGAACTTTTATATCTGTGTAGCATCTTCCTAGAACGGCAGCTCATGCCAGTGCAGTACATGCAGATGACCTTTTATATCTATGTAGCATCTTCCTTGAACTGCAGCTCATGCCTGTGCAGTGCATGCAGATGACCTTTTATATCTATGTAGCATCTTCCTGGAATGGCAGCTCATGCCAGTTCAGTACATGCAGATGATCTGTTATATCTATGTAGCATCTTCCTGGAACGACCGCTCATTTCAGTGCAGTGCATGGAGAATAACTTTTATATCTATGTAGCTTCTTCCTGGAACGGCAGCTCATGCCGCTGCAGTACATGCAGATGACCTTTTATATCTATGGAACATCTTCCTGGAACGGAAGCTCATGCCCGTGCAGTACATGCAGATGACCTTTTAATATCTATGTAGTATCTTGCTGAAACGACAGCTCAGGCCAGTGCAGTGCATGCAGATGACCTTTTATATCTATGTAGCATCTTCATGGAACGGCAGCTCATGCCAGTGCAGTACATGCAGATGACCTTTTATATCTATGTGGCATCTTCCTGGAACGGCAGCTCATGCCAGTGCAGTGCATGCAGATGACCTGCTATATCTATGTAGCATCTTCCTTGAACGGCGGCTCATGCCTGTGCAGTGCATGCAGATGACCTTTTATATCTATGTAGCATCTTCCTGGAATGGCAGCTCATGTCAGTTCAGTACATGCAGATGATCTGTTATATCTATGTAGCATCTTCCTGGAACGACCGCTCATGTCAGTGCAGTGCATGCAGACGAACTTTTATATCTATGTAGCATCTTCCTGGAACGGCAGTGCATGAGGGTGCGGTACATGCATATGACCTTTTATATCTATGTAACATCTTCCTGGAATGGCAGCTCATGCCAGTGCAGTGCATGCAGATGACCTGTTATATCTATGTAGCATCTTCCTGGAACGGAAGCTCATGCCAGTGCAGTACATGCAGATGACCTGTTATATCTATGTAGCATCTTCCTTGAACGGCAGCTCATGCCAGTGCAGTGCATGCAGATGACCTTTTATATCTATGTAGCATCTTTCTGGTACGGCAGCTCATGCCAGTGCAGTGCATGCAGATGACCTGTTATATCTATGTATCATCTTCCTGGAAAGGCAGCTCATGCCAGTGCAGTACACGCAGATGACCTGTTATATCTATGTAGCATCTTCCTGGAACGACCGCTCATGTCAGTGCAGTGCATGCAGATGAACTTTTATATCTATGTAGCATCTTCCTAGAACGGCAGCTCATGCCAGTGCAGTACATGCAGATGACCTTTTATATCTATGTAGCATCTTCCTTGAACTGCAGCTCATGCCTGTGCAGTGCATGCAGATGACCTTTTATATCTATGTAGCATCTTCCTGGAATGGCAGCTCATGCCAGTTCAGTACATGCAGATGATCTGTTATATCTATGTAGCATCTTCCTGGAACGACCGCTCATTTCAGTGCAGTGCATGGAGAATAACTTTTATATCTATGTAGCTTCTTCCTGGAACGGCAGCTCATGCCGCTGCAGTACATGCAGATGACCTTTTATATCTATGGAACATCTTCCTGGAACGGAAGCTCATGCCCGTGCAGTACATGCAGATGACCTTTTAATATCTATGTAGCATCTTGCTGAAACGACAGCTCAGGCCAGTGCAGTGCATGCAGATGACCTTTTATATCTATGTAGCATCTTCATGGAACGGCAGCTCATGCCAGTGCAGTACATGCAGATGACCTTTTATATCTATGTGGCATCTTCCTGGAACGGCAGCTCATGCCAGTGCAGTGCATGCAGATGACCTGCTATATCTATGTAGCATCTTCCTTGAACGGCGGCTCATGCCTGTGCAGTGCATGCAGATGACCTTTTATATCTATGTAGCATCTTCCTGGAATGGCAGCTCATGTCAGTTCAGTACGTGCAGATGATCTGTTATATCTATGTAGCATCTTCCTGGAACGACCGCTCATGTCAGTGCAGTGCATGCAGACGAACTTTTATATCTATGTAGCATCTTCCTGGAACGGCAGTGCATGAGGGTGCAGTACATGCAGATGAACTTTTATATCTATGGAACATCTTACTGGAACGGAAGCTCATGCCCGTGCAGTACATGCAGATGACCTTTTAATATCTATGTAGCATCTTGCTGAAACGACAGCTCAGGCCAGTGCAGTGCATGCAGATGACCTGTTATATCTATGTAGCATCTTCATGGAACGGCAGCTCATGCCAGTGTAGTACATGCAGATGACCTTTTATATCTATGTGGCATCTTCCTGGAACGGCAGCTCAAGCCAGTGCAGTGCATGCAGATGCCCTGTTATATCTATGTAGCATCTTCCTTGAACGGCAGCTCATGCCTGTGCAGTGCATGCAGATGACCTTTTATATCTATGTAGCATCTTCCTGGAATGGCAGATCATGCCAGTGCAGTACATGCAGATGACCTTTTATATCTATGTAGCATCTTCCTGGAACGGCAGCTCATGCCAATGCAGTACATTCAGATGACCTTATATATCTATGTAGCATATCCTGGAACGGAAGCTCATGACAGTGCAGTGAATGCAGATGACCTGTTATATCTATGCAGCATCCTCCTGGAACGGCAGCTCACGCCGGTGCAGTGCATGCAGATGACCTTTTATATCTATGTAGCATCTTTCTGGAATGGCAGCTCATGCCAGTGCAGTACCTGCAGATGACCTTTTATATATACAGTGTATGTAGCATCTTCCTGGAACGGCAGCTCATGCCAATGCAGTGCATGCAAATGACCTTATATATCTATGTAGCATCTTCCTGGAACGGCAGCTCACGCCGGTGCGGTACATGCAGATGACCTTTTATATCTATGTAACATCTTCCTGGAATGGCAGCTCATGCCAGTGCAGTGCATGCAGATGACCTGTTATATCTATGTAGCATCTTCCTGGAACGGAAGCTCATGCCAGTGCAGTACATGCAGATGACCTGTTATATCTATGTAGCATCTTCCTTGAACGGCAGCTCATGCCAGTGCAGTGCATGCAGATGACCTTTTATATCTATGTAGCATCTTTCTGGTACGGCAGCTCATGCCAGTGCAGTGCATGCAGATGACCTGTTATATCTATGTATCATCTTCCTGGAAAGGCAGCTCATGCCAGTGCAGTACACGCAGATGACCTGTTATATCTATGTAGCATCTTCCTGGAACGACCGCTCATGTCAGTGCAGTGCATGCAGATGAACTTTTATATCTATGTAGCATCTTCCTAGAACGGCAGCTCATGCCAGTGCAGTACATGCATATGACCTTTTATATCTATGTAGCATCTTCCTGGAATGGCAGCTCATGCCAGTTCAGTACATGCAGATGATCTGTTATATCTATGTAGCATCTTCCTGGAACGACCGCTCATGTCAGTGCAGTGCATGCAGACGAACTTTTATATCTATGTAGCATCTTCCTGGAACGGCAGTACATGAGGGTGCAGTACATGCAGATGACCTTTTATATCTATGGAACATCTTCCTGGAACGGAAGCTCATGCCCGTGCAGTACATGCAGATGACCTTTTAATATCTATGTAGCATCTTGCTGAAACGACAGCTCAGGCCAGTGCAGTGCATGCAGATGACCTGTTATATCTATGTAGCATCTTCATGGAACGGCAGCTCATGCCAGTGTAGTACATGCAGATGACCTTTTATATCTATGTGGCATCTTCCTGGAACGGCAGCTCAAGCCAGTGCAGTGCATGCAGATGCCCTGTTATATCTATGTAGCATCTTCCTTGAACGGCAGCTCATGCCTGTGCAGTGCATGCAGATGACCTTTTATATCTATGTAGCATCTTCCTGGAATGGCAGCTCATGCCAGTGCAGTACATGCAGATGACCTTTTATATCTATGTAGCATCTTCCTGGAACGGCAGCTCATGCCAATGCAGTACATTCAGATGACCTTATATATCTATGTAGCATATCCTGGAACGGAAGCTCATGACAGTGCAGTGAATGCAGATGACCTGCTATATCTATGCAGCATCCTCCTGGAACGGCAGCTCACGCCGGTGCAGTGCATGCAGATGACCTTTTATATCTATGTAGCATCTTTCTGGAATGGCAGCTCATGCCAGTGCAGTACCTGCAGATGACCTTTTATATATACAGTGTATGTAGCATCTTCCTGGAACGGCAGCTCATGCCAATGCAGTGCATGCAAATGACCTTATATATCTATGTAGCATCTTCCTGGAACGGCAGCTCACGCCGGTGCGGTACATGCAGATGACCTTTTATATCTATGTAACATCTTCCTGGAATGGCAGCTCATGCCAGTGCAGTGCATGCAGATGACCTGTTATATCTATGTAGCATCTTCCTGGAACGACCGCTCATTTCAGTGCAGTGCATGGAGAATAACTTTTATATCTATGTAGCTTCTTCCTGGAACGGCAGCTCATGCCGCTGCAGTACATGCAGATGACCTTTTATATCTATGGAACATCTTCCTGGAACGGAAGCTCATGCCCGTGCAGTACATGCAGATGACCTTTTAATATCTATGTAGCATCTTGCTGAAACGACAGCTCAGGCCAGTGCAGTGCATGCAGATGACCTTTTATATCTATGTAGCATCTTCATGGAACGGCAGCTCATGCCAGTGCAGTACATGCAGATGACCTTTTATATCTATGTGGCATCTTCCTGGAACGGCAGCTCATGCCAGTGCAGTGCATGCAGATGACCTGCTATATCTATGTAGCATCTTCCTTGAACGGCGGCTCATGCCTGTGCAGTGCATGCAGATGATCTTTTATATCTATGTAGCATCTTCCTGGAATGGCAGCTCATGTCAGTTCAGTACATGCAGATGATCTGTTATATCTATGTAGCATCTTCCTGGAACGACCGCTCATGTCAGTGCAGTGCATGCAGACGAACTTTTATATCTATGTAGCATCTTCCTGGAACGGCAGTGCATGAGGGTGCAGTACATGCAGATGATCTTTTATATCTATGGAACATCTTCCTGGAACGGAAGCTCATGCCCGTGCAGTACATGCAGATGACCTTTTAATATCTATGTAGCATCTTGCTGAAACGACAGCTCAGGCCAGTGCAGTGCATGCAGATGACCTGTTATATCTATGTAGCATCTTCCTGGAACGACCGCTCATGTCAGTGCAGTGCATGCAGATGAACTTTTATATCTATGTAGCATCTTCCTAGAACGGCAGCTCATGCCAGTGCAGTACATGCAGATGACCTTTTATATCTATGTAGCATCTTCCTTGAACTGCAGATCATGCCTGTGCAGTGCATGCAGATGACCTTTTATATCTATGTAGCATCTTCCTGGAATGGCAGCTCATGCCAGTTCAGTACATGCAGATGATCTGTTATATCTATGTAGCATCTTCCTGGAACGACCGCTCATTTCAGTGCAGTGCATGGAGAATAACTTTTATATCTATGTAGCTTCTTCCTGGAACGGCAGCTCATGCCGCTGCAGTACATGCAGATGACCTTTTATATCTATGGAACATCTTCCTGGAACGGAAGCTCATGCCCGTGCAGTACATGCAGATGACCTTTTAATATCTATGTAGCATCTTGCTGAAACGACAGCTCAGGCCAGTGCAGTGCATGCAGATGACCTTTTATATCTATGTAGCATCTTCATGGAACGGCAGCTCATGCCAGTGCAGTACATGCAGATGACCTTTTATATCTATGTGGCATCTTCCTGGAACGGCAGCTCATGCCAGTGCAGTGCATGCAGATGACCTGCAATATCTATGTAGCATCTTCCTTGAACGGCGGCTCATGCCTGTGCAGTGCATGCAGATGACCTTTTATATCTATGTAGCATCTTCCTGGAATGGCAGCTCATGTCAGTTCAGTACATGCAGATGATCTGTTATATCTATGTAGCATCTTCCTGGAACGACCGCTCATGTCAGTGCAGTGCATGCAGACGAACTTTTATATCTATGTAGCATCTTCCTGGAACGGCAGTGCATGAGGGTGCAGTACATGCAGATGACCTTTTATATCTATGGAACATCTTACTGGAACGGAAGCTCATGCCCGTGCAGTACATGCAGATGACCTTTTAATATCTATGTAGCATCTTGCTGAAACGACAGCTCAGGCCAGTGCAGTGCATGCAGATGACCTGTTATATCTATGTAGCATCTTCATGGAACGGCAGCTCATGCCAGTGTAGTACATGCAGATGACCTTTTATATCTATGTGGCATCTTCCTGGAACGGCAGCTCAAGCCAGTGCAGTGCATGCAGATGCCCTGTTATATCTATGTAGCATCTTCCTTGAACGGCAGCTCATGCCTGTGCAGTGCATGCAGATGACCTTTTATATCTATGTAGCATCTTCCTGGAATGGCAGATCATGCCAGTGCAGTACATGCAGATGACCTTTTATATCTATGTAGCATCTTCCTGGAACGGCAGCTTATGCCAATGCAGTACATTCAGATGACCTTATATATCTATGTAGCATATCCTGGAACGGAAGCTCATGACAGTGCAGTGAATGCAGATGACCTGTTATATCTATGCAGCATCCTCCTGGAACGGCAGCTCACGCCGGTGTAGTGCATGCAGATGACCTTTTATATCTATGTAGCATCTTTCTGGAATGGCAGCTCATGCCAGTGCAGTACCTGTAGATGACCTTTTATATATACAGTGTATGTAGCATCTTACTGGAACGGCAGCTCATGCCAATGCAGTGCATGCAAATGACCTTATATATCTATGTAGCATCTTCCTGGAACGGCAGCTCACGCCGGTGCGGTACATGCAGATGACCTTTTATATCTATGTAACATCTTCCTGGAATGGCAGCTCATGCCAGTGCAGTGCATGCAGATGACCTGTTATATCTATGTAGCATCTTTCTGTTACGGCAGCTCATGCCAGTGCAGTGCATGCAGATGACCTGTTATATCTATGTATCATCTACCTGGAAAGGCAGCTCATGCCAGTGCAGTACACGCAGATGACCTGTTATATCTATGTAGCATCTTCCTGGAACGACCGCTCATGTCAGTGCAGTGCATGCAGATGAACTTTTATATCTATGTAGCATCTTCCTAGAACGGCAGCTCATGCCAGTGCAGTACATGCATATGACCTTTTATATCTATGTAGCATCTTCCTGGAATGGCAGCTCATGCCAGTTCAGTACATGCAGATGATCTGTTATATCTATGTAGCATCTTCCTGGAACGACCGCTCATTTCAGTGCAGTGCATGGAGAATAACTTTTATATCTATGTAGCTTCTTCCTGGAACGGCAGCTCATGCCGCTGCAGTACATGCAGATGACCTTTTATATCTATGGAACATCTTCCTGGAACGGAAGCTCATGCCCGTGCAGTACATGCAGATGACCTTTTAATATCTATGTAGCATCTTGCTGAAACGACAGCTCAGGCCAGTGCAGTGCATGCAGATGACCTTTTATATCTATGTAGCATCTTCATGGAACGGCAGCTCATGCCAGTGCAGTACATGCAGATGACCTTTTATATCTATGTGGCATCTTCCTGGAACGGCAGCTCATGCCAGTGCAGTGCATGCAGATGACCTGCTATGTCTATGTAGCATCTTCCTTGAACGGCGGCTCATGCCTGTGCAGTGCATGCAGATGACCTTTTATATCTATGTAGCATCTTCCTGGAATGGCGGCTCATGTCAGTTCAGTACATGCAGATGATCTGTTATATCTATGTAGCATCTTCCTGGAACGACCGCTCATGTCAGTGCAGTGCATGCAGACGAACTTTTATATCTATGTAGCATCTTCCTGGAACGGCAGTACATGAGGGTGCAGTACATGCAGATGACCTTTTATATCTATGGAACATCTTCCTGGAACGGAAGCTCATGCCCGTGCAGTACATGCAGATGACCTTTTAATATCTATGTAGCATCTTGCTGAAACGACAGCTCAGGCGAGTGCAGTGCATGCAGATGACCTGTTATATCTATGTAGCATCTTCATGGAACGGCAGCTCATGCCAGTGTAGTACATGCAGATGACCTTTTATATCTATGTGGCATCTTCCTGGAACGGCAGCTCAAGCCAGTGCAGTGCATGCAGATGCCCTGTTATATCTATGTAGCATCTTCCTTGAACGGCAGCTCATGCCTGTGCAGTGCATGCAGATGACCTTTTATATCTATGTAGCATCTTCCTGGAATGGCAGCTCATGCCAGTGCAGTACATGCAGATGACCTTTTATATCTATGTAGCATCTTCCTGGAACGGCAGCTCATGCCAATGCAGTACATTCAGATGACCTTATATATCTATGTAGCATATCCTGGAACGGAAGCTCATGACGGTGCAGTGAATGCAGATGACCTGTTATATCTATGCAGCATCCTCCTGGAACGGCAGCTCACGCCGGTGCAGTGCATGCAGATGACCTTTTATATCTATGTAGCATCTTTCTGGAATGGCAGCTCATGCCAGTGCAGTACCTGCAGATGACCTTTTATATATACAGTGTATGTAGCATCTTCCTGGAACGGCAGCTCATGCCAATGCAGTGCATGCAAATGACCTTTTATATCTATGTAGCATCTTCCTGGAACGGCAGCTCACGCCGGTGCGGTACATGCAGATGACCTTTTATATCTATGTAACATCTTCCTGGAATGGCAGCTCATGCCAGTGCAGTGCATGCAGATGACCTGTTATATCTATGTAGCATCTTCCTGGAACGACCGCTCATTTCAGTGCAGTGCATGGAGAATAACTTTTATATCTATGTAGCTTCTTCCTGGAACGGCAGCTCATGCCGCTGCAGTACATGCAGATGACCTTTTATATCTATGGAACATCTTCCTGGAACGGAAGCTCATGCCCGTGCAGTACATGCAGATGACCTTTTAATATCTATGTAGCATCTTGCTGAAACGACAGCTCAGGCCAGTGCAGTGCATGCAGATGACCTTTTATATCTATGTAGCATCTTCATGGAACGGCAGCTCATGCCAGTGCAGTACATGCAGATGACCTTTTATATCTATGTGGCATCTTCCTGGAACGGCAGCTCATGCCAGTGCAGTGCATGCAGATGACCTGCTATATCTATGTAGCATCTTCCTTGAACGGCGGCTCATGCCTGTGCAGTGCATGCAGATGATCTTTTATATCTATGTAGCATCTTCCTGGAATGGCAGCTCATGTCAGTTCAGTACATGCAGATGATCTGTTATATCTATGTAGCATCTTCCTGGAACGACCGCTCATGTCAGTGCAGTGCATGCAGACGAACTTTTATATCTATGTAGCATCTTCCTGGAACGGCAGTGCATGAGGGTGCAGTACATGCAGATGATCTTTTATATCTATGGAACATCTTCCTGGAACGGAAGCTCATGCCCGTGCAGTACATGCAGATGACCTTTTAATATCTATGTAGCATCTTGCTGAAACGACAGCTCAGGCCAGTGCAGTGCATGCAGATGACCTGTTATATCTATGTAGCATCTTCATGGAACGGCAGCTCATGCCAGTGCAGTACATGCAGATGACCTTTTATATCTATGTGGCATCTTCCTGGAACGGCAGCTCAAGCCAGTGCAGTGCATGCAGATGCCCTGTTATATCTATGTAGCATCTTCCTTGAACGGCAGCTCATGCCTGTGCAGTGCATGCAGATGACCTTTTATATCTATGTAGCATCTTCCTGGAATGGCAGCTCATGCCAGTGCAGTACATGCAGATGACCTTTTATATCTATGTAGCATCTTCCTGGAACGGCAGCTCATGCCAATGCAGTACATTCAGATGACCTTATATATCTATGTAGCATATCCTGGAACGGAAGCTCATGACAGTGCAGTGAATGCAGATTACCTGTTATATCTATGCAGCATCCTCCTGGAACGGCAGCTCATGCCAATGCAGTGCATGCAAATGACCTTATATATCTATGTAGCATCTTTCTGGAACGGCAGCTCACGCCGGTGCGGTACATGCAGATGACCTTTTATATCTATGTAACATCTTCCTGGAATGGCAGCTCATGCCAGTGCAGTGCATGCAGATGACCAGTTATATCTATGTAGCATCTTCCTGGAACGGAAGCTCATGCCAGTGCAGTACATGCAGATGACCTGTTATATCTATGTAGCATCTTCCTTGAACGGCAGCTCATGCCAGTGCAGTGCATGCAGATGACCTTTTATATCTATGTAGCATCTTTCTGGTACGGCAGCTCATGCCAGTGCAGTGCATGCAGATGACCTGTTATATCTATGTATCATCTTCCTGGAAAGGCAGCTCATGCCAGTGCAGTACACGCAGATGACCTGTTATATCTATGTAGCATCTTCCTGGAACGACCGCTCATGTCAGTGCAGTGCATGCAGATGAACTTTTATATCTATGTAGCATCTTCCTAGAACGGCAGCTCATGCCAGTGCAGTACATGCAGATGACCTTTTATATCTATGTAGCATCTTCCTTGAACTGCAGCTCATGCCTGTGCAGTGCATGCAGATGACCTTTTATATCTATGTAGCATCTTCCTGGAATGGCAGCTCATGCCAGTTCAGTACATGCAGATGATCTGCTATATCTATGTAGCATCTTCCTGGAACGACCGCTCATTTCAGTGCAGTGCATGCAGACTAACTTTTATATCTATGTAGCATCTTCCTGGAACGGCAGCTCATGCCGCTGTAGTACATGCAGATGACCTTTTATATCTATGGAACATCTTCCTGGAACGGAAGCTCATGCCCGTGCAGTACATGCAGATGACCTTTTAATATCTATGTAGCATCTTGCTGAAACGACAGCTCAGGCCAGTGCAGTGCATGCAGATGACCTTTTATATCTATGTAGCATCTTCATGGAACGGCAGCCCATGCCAGTGCAGTACATGCAGATGACCTTTTATATCTATGTGGCATCTTCCTGGAACGGCAGCTCATGCCAGTGCAGTGCATGCAGATGACCTGCTATATCTATGTAGCATCTTCCTTGAACGGCGGCTCATGCCTGTGCAGTGCATGCAGATGACCTTTTATATCTATGTAGCATCTTCCTGGAATGGCAGCTCATGTCAGTTCAGTACATGCAGATGATCTGCTATATCTATGTAGCATCTTCCTGGAACGACCGCTCATTTCAGTGCAGTGCATGCAGACTAACGTTTATATCTATGTAGCATCTTCCTGGAACGGCAGCTCATGCCGCTGTAGTACATGCAGATGACCTTTTATATCTATGGAACATCTTCCTGGAACGGAAGCTCATGCCCGTGCAGTACATGCAGATGACCTTTTAATATCTATGTAGCATCTTGCTGAAACGACAGCTCAGGCCAGTGCAGTGCATGCAGATGACCTTTTATATCTATGTAGCATCTTCATGGAACGGCAGCTCATGCCAGTGCAGTACATGCAGATGACCTTTTATATCTATGTGGCATCTTCCTGGAACGGCAGCTCATGCCAGTGCAGTGCATGCAGATGACCTGCTATATCTATGTAGCATCTTCCTTGAACGGCGGCTCATGCCTGTGCAGTGCATGCAGATGACCTTTTATATCTATGTAGCATCTTCCTGGAATGGCAGCTCATGTCAGTTCAGTACATGCAGATGATCTGTTATATCTATGTAGCATCTTCCTAGAACAACCGCTCATGTCAGTGCAGTGCATGCAGACGAACTTTTATATCTATGTAGCATCTTCCTGGAACGGCAGTGCATGAGGGTGCAGTACATGCAGATGACCTTTTATATCTATGGAACATCTTCCTGGAACGGAAGCTCATGCCCGTGCAGTACATGCAGATGACCTTTTAATATCTATGTAGCATCTTGCTGAAACGACAGCTCAGGCCAGTGCATTGCATGCAGATGACCTGTTATATCTATGTAGCATCTTCATGGAACGGCAGCTCATGCCAGTGTAGTACAGGCAGATGACCTTTTATATCTATGTGGCATCTTCCTGGAACGGCAGCTCAAGCCAGTGCAGTGCATGCAGATGCCCTTTTATATCTATGTAGCATCTTCCTTGAACGGCAGCTCATGCCTGTGCAGTGCATGCAGATGACCTTTTATATCTATGTAGCATCTTCCTGGAACGGCAGCTCATGCCAATGCAGTACATTCAGATGACCTTATATATCTATGTAGCATATCCTGGAACGGAAGCTCATGACAGTGCAGTGAATGCAGATGACCTGTTATATCTATGCAGCATCCTCATGGAACGGCAGCTCATGCCAGTGCAGTGCATGCAGATGACCTTTTATATCTATGTAGCATCTTCCTGGAACGGAAGCTCATGCCAGTGCAGTACATGCAGATGACCTGTTATATCTATGTAGCATCTTCCTTGAACGGCAGTTCATGCCAGTGCAGTGCATGCAGATGATCTGTTATATCTATGCAGCATCATCCTGGAATGGCAGTGCATGCCAGTGCAGTGTATGCAGATGACCTGTTATATCAATGTAGCATGTTCCTGGAACGGCAGTTCATGCCAGTGCAGTACATGCAGATGATCTGTTATATCTATGTAACATCTTCATGGAACAGCAGTTCATGCCAGTGCAGTACATGCAAATGACCTGTTATATCTATGTAGCATCTTCCTGGAACGGCAGTTCATGCCAGTGCAGTACATGCAGATGACCTTTTATATCTATGTGGCATCTTCCAAGAACGGCAGCTCATGCCAGTGCAGTGCATGCAGATGACCTTTTATATCTATGTAGCATCTTTCTGGAATGGCAGCTCATGCCAGTGCAGTACATGCAGATGACCTTTTATATATATGTAGTATCTTCCTGGAACGGCAGATCATGCCAATGCAGTGCATGCAGATGACCTTATATATCTATGTAGCATCTTCCTGGAACGACCGCTCATGCCAGTGCAGTGCATGTAGATGACCTTTTATATCTATGTAGCATCTTCCTGGAACGGCAGCTCATGCCGGTGCGTTACATGCAGATGACCTTTTATATCTATGTAATATCTTCCTGGAATGGCAGCTCATGCCAGTGCAGTGCATGCAGATGACCTGTTATATCTATGTAGCATCTTCCTGGAACGGCAGCTCATGCCAGTGCAATACATGCAGATGACCTGTTATATCTATGTAGCATCTTCCTGGAATGGCAGCTCATGCCAGATCAGTACATGCAGATGATCTGTTATATCTATGTAGCATCTTCCTGGAATGGCAGTCATTCCAGTTCAGTACATGCAGATGATCTGTTATATCTATGTAGCATCTTCCTTGAACGGCAGCTCATGCCAGTATAGTACATGCAGATGACCTTTTATATCTAGGTAGCATCTTTCTTGTACGGCATATCATGCCAGTGCAGTGCATGTAGATGACCTGTTATATCTATGTAGCATCTTCCTGGAACGGAAGCTCATGCCTGTGCAGTACATGCAGATGACCTGTTATATCTATGTAGCATCTTCCTGGAACGAGAGCTTATGCCAGTTCAGTACATGCAGATGATCTGTTATATCTATGTAGCATCTTCCTGGAACGGCCGCTCATGCCAGTGCAGTGCATGCAGATGACCTATTATATCTATGTAGCATCTTCCTGGAACGGCAGCTCATGCCAGTTCAGTACATGCAGATGATCTGTTATATCTATGTAGCATCTTCCTGGAACGGCAGCTCATACCAGTGCAGTACATGCATATGACCTTTTAATATCTATGCAGCATCTTGCTGGAACGACAACTCATGTCAGTGCAGTGCATGCAGATGGCCTGTTATATCTATGTAGCATCTTCCTGGAACAACAGCTCATGCCAGTGCAGTACATGCAGATTACCTTTTATATCTATGGAGCATCTTCCTGGAACAGCAGCTCATGCCAGTGCAGTACATGCAGATGACCTGTTATATCTATGTAACATCTTCCTGGAACGGCAGCTCATGCCAGTGCAGTACATGCAGATGACCTGTTATATCTATATAGCATCTTCCTGGAACGGCAGCTCATGCCAGTGCAGTGCATGCAGATGACCTGTTATATCTATGTAGCATCTTCCTGGAACGAAAGCTCATGCGGTGCTGTACATGCAGATGACCTTTTATATCTATGTAGGATCTTCCTGGAACTGAAGTTCATGCCAGTGCAGTGTATGCAGATGACCTGTTATATCTATGTAGCATCTTCCTGGAACGACAGCTCATGCCTGTGCAGTGCATGCAGATGACCTTTTATATCTATGTAGCATCTTCCTGGAATGGCAGCTCATGCCAATGCAGTACATGCAGATGACCTTTTATATCTATGTAGCATCTTCCTGGAACGGCAGCTCATGCCAGTGCAGTGAATGCAGATGACCTGTTATATCTATGCAGCATCCTCCTGGAACGGCAGCTCATGCCAGTCAAGTGCATGCAGATGACCTGTTATATCTATGTAGCATCTTCCTGGAACGGAAGCTCATGCCAGTGCAGTACATGCAGATGACCTGTTATAATCTATGTAGCATCTTTCTGGGACGGCAGCTCATGCCAGTGCAGTGCATGCAGATGACCTGTTATATCTATGTATCATCTTCCTGGAAAGGCAGCTCATGCCAGTGCAATACATGCAGATGACCTGTTATATCTATGTAGCATCTTCCTGGAATGGCAGCTCATGCCAGTTCAGTACATGCAGATGATCTGTTATATCTATGTAGCATCTTCCTGGAATGGCAGCTCATTCCAGTTCAGTACATGCAGATGATCTGTTATATCTATGTAGCATCTTCCTTGAACGGCAGCTCATGCCAGTATAGTACATGCAGATGACCTTTTATATCTAGGTAGCATCTTTCTTGTACGGCATATCATGCCAGTGCAGTGCATGTAGATGACCTGTTATATCTATGTAGCATCTTCCTGGAACGGCAGCTCATGCCAGTGCAGTACATGCAGATGACCTGTTATAATCTATGTAGCATCTTCCTTGAACGGCAGCTCATGCCAGTGCAGTGCATGCAGATGATCTGTTATATCTATGCAGCATCTTCCTGGAACGGAAGCTCATGCCAGTGCAGTACATGCAGATGACCTTTTATATCTATGTAGCATCTTCCTTGAACGGCAGCTCATGCCAGTGCAGTGCATGCAGATGACCTGTTATATCTATGCAGCATCTTCCTGGAACGGCAGCTCATGCCAGTGCAGTCCATGCAGATGACCTTTTATATCTATGTAGCATCTTTCTGGTACGGCAGCTCATGCCAGTGCAGTGCATGCAGATGACCTGTTAAATCTATGTATCATCTTCCTGGAAAGGCAGCTCATGCCAGTGCAATACATGCAGATGACCTGTTATATCTATGTAGCATCTTCCTGGAATGGCAGCTCATGCCAGTTCAGTACATGCAGATGATCTGTTATATCTATGTAGCATCTTCCTGGAATGGCAGCTCATTCCAGTTCAGTACATGCAGATGATCTGTTATATCTATGTAGCATCTTCCTTGAACGGCAGCTCATGCCAGTATAGTACATGCAGATGACCTTTTATATCTAGGTAGCATCTTTCTTGTACGGCATATCATGCCAGTGCAGTGCATGTAGATGACCTGTTATATCTATGTAGCATCTTCCTGGAACGGCAGCTCATGCCAGTGCAGTACATGCAGATGACCTGTTATATCTATGTAGCAACTTCCTGGAACGAGAGCTTATGCCAGTTCAGTACATGCAGATGATCTGTTATATCTATGTAGCATCTTCCTGGAACGGCAGCTCATGCCAGTTCAGTACATGCAGATGATCTGTTATATCTATGTAGCATCTTCCTGGAACGGCAGCTCATACCAGTGCAGTACATGCATATGACCTTTTAATATCTATGCAGCATCTTGCTGGAACGACAACTCATGCCAGTGCACTGCATGCAGATGGCCTGTTATATCTATGTAGCATCTTCCTGGAACATCAGCTCATGCCATTGCAGTACATGCAGATTACCTTTTATATCTATGGAGCATCTTCCTGGAACAGCAGCTCATGCCAGTGCAGTACATGCAGATGACCTGTTATATCTATGTAACATCTTCCTGGAACGGCAGCTCATGCCAGTGCAGTACATGCAGATGACCTTTTATATCTATGTAGCTTCTTCCTGGAACGGCAGCTCATGCCAATGCAGTGCATGCAGATAACCTTTTATATTTATTTAGCATCTTCCTGGAACGGCAGCTCATGCCAGTGCAGTGCATGCAGATGACCTTTTATATCTATGTAACATCTTCCTGGAACGGCAGCTAATGCCAATGCGGTGCATGCAGATAACCTTTTATATTTATGGAGCATCTTCCTTGAACGGCAGCTCATGCCAGTGCAGTACATGCAGATGACCTTTTATATCTATGTAGCATATTCCTGGAACGGCAGCTCATGCCAGTGCAGTGCATGCAGATGACCTTTTATATCTATGTAGCATCTTCCTGGAACGGCAGCTCATGCCAGTGCAGTACATGCAGATGACCTGTTATATCAATGTAGCATCTTCCTGGAACGGAAGCTCATGCCAGAGCAGTACATACAGATGACCTTTTATATCTATGTAACATCTTCCTGGAACGACAGCTCATGTCAGTGCAGTACACGCAGATGACCTGTTATATCTATGTAGCATCTTCCTGGAACGGCAGCTCATGCCAGTGCAGTGCATGCAGATGACCTGTTATATCTATGTAGCATCTTCCTGGAACGGCAGCTCATGCCAGTGCAGTGCATGCAGATGACCTGTTATATCCAAATTTTCATGCTTTTTTATATATATATTTTTTGTTTGCTTAAATGCACGAACCTCTTATTTTTAGTTTGCTTTTGTTATATATATATGCTATGTATCGACTTTAAATAAAACTTTGAATTAAATTGAATTAATATGGAAAGTTCAGGATTGATTCATAACATTTCCAGAATTCCTCATTTTTTTAATCCAATTGGTATATAGATACTTAAAGCTAATAAATCAAAATGACGAGCAATTCGTCGTTTTTTTTCTGAATATTTTTTTGTCCAAATTGTCAATGTTGAATTATGATGTTCGAAAGATTCACCTTGATGGGGGACTTTGAGTATGGCAACATTCTGACACCAGAGTTGATAAAAACTTTTGTAAATGGTGTGGATAATTTCTCTAGTCACAATAAAACTTTGGTTGCGGGTATTGAGCTTGATATAAAGGATGCCACATATACATATATAGGTCTGCTTCATACCATGACCTACACCACGAAATTGACAGTGAGGGGCGGTTAAGAACGAAACTTTACGACAAAAGAGATTATTTAAATTTTCCCATTGTGAAATTTCCATTAATATGTAGCAACATTCCAGCAGCACTTGCATATGGAGTATATATCTCTCAGTTGATACGATATTCCACAGCTTGTGGTTCCTATCAGGATTTCCTTGATAGAGCTTTGCTGCTAACCAGGAAGCTACTGAACCAAGGGTTCCTCTTGGTCAAGTTGAAGTCATCTCTTCGAAAGTTTTACGGTCGCCACTATGCCTTGGTTGACCGTTATGGAATATCTGTGTCACAAATGACCACGGATATGTTCCACTTGTCGTAAGCACTTCCCGGTCGTTTCCTCGTATGTGACATATCACCGGATTTGTAACTAGATTAACACGACTGCTGCCACTAGTGGAGTAGGAACTGCTTACCCTTTCGCAGCACCTGAGTTCACCCCCCATTTTTAGTGGGGTTCGTGTTACTCAATCTTCAGTTTTATCTGTATGTTTTGTAGATCGTTGTTTGTCCTTTTGTACTTTTTCTTTGGGCCATTGTGTTGTCTGGTCTTCTTCGATATATGGATTCTGACTACCCCTTTGGTTTCTCCACACATTTCTTAGCCACAAACCAGAGCAGCACTTCTTATTTCGAACAAACCTTCAGCCAGTTAACTATAAATGGTCTCCTGTACTTTCAAAAACCACTAAGAGCGCATCATATTCGAACAAAACTGTATTCCGTACCACTTTCAAAGTTACATTCTCTATACAACTTCAAACTTCAACTAACGATCCTTATTCTCTCTTTTACAAAATGACTGCTATATACTGGATATTATAGTCAACAAATGCTTTTCAAGCCGGCGACGACAAGTGGGAATAAAAAGGAAAATATAACCGTTCTCCATGTAATCCATGTAAAGCTAAATAAACTAGAATACCGAAGGGGTATAGTAATCAAAAATTGACAATCCAGAGAAACTGGCAACATAGGGGGTACCCAAGATGAAGAAAAACAAAACGACAATCCAGAGAAACTGGCAACATAGGGGGTACACAAGATGAAGAAAAACAAAACGACAATCCAGAGAAACTGGCAACATAGGGGGTACACAAGATGAAGAAAAACAAAACGACAATCCAGAGAAACTGGCAACAAAGAGGGTACACAAGATGAAGAAAAACAAAACGACAATCCAGAGAAACTGGCAACATAGGGGGTACACAAGATGAAGAAAAACAAAACGACAATCCAGAGGCAACATAGGGGGTACACAAGATGAAGAAAAACAAAACGACAATCCAGAGAAACTGGCAACATAGGGGGTACACAAGATGAAGAAAAACAAAACGACAATTCAGAGGCAACATAAGGAGTACACAAGATGAAGAAAAACAAAACGACAATCCAGGGAAACTGGAAACATAGGGGGTACACAAGATGAAGAAAAACAAAACGACAATCCAGAGAAACTGGCAACATAGGGGGTACACAAGATGAAGAAAAACAAAACGAAAATCCAGAGGCAACATAGGGGGTACACAAGATGAAGAAAAATAAAACGACAATCAAGAGGCAACATAGGGGGTACACAAGATGAAGAAAAACAAAACGACAATCCAGAGAAACTGGCAACATAAGGGGTACACAAGATGAGGAAAAACAAAACGACAATACAGAGGCAACATAGGGGGTACACAAGATGAAGAAAAACAAAACGAAAATCCAGAGGCAACATAGGGGGTACACAAGATGAAGAAAAATAAAACGAAAATCCAGAGAAACTGGCAACATAGGGGGTACACAAGATGAGGAAAAACAAAACGACAATACAGAGGCAACATAAGGCGTACACAAGATGAAGAAAAACAAAACGACAATCCAGAGAAACTGGAAACATAGGGGGTACACAAGATGAAGAAAATCAAAACGATAATCCAGAGAAACTGGCAACATAGGAGGTACACAAGATGAAGAAAAACAAAACGACAATCCAGAGAATCTGGCAACATAGGAGGTACACAAGATGAAGAAAAACAAAACGGCAATCCAGAGAAACTGGCAACATAGGAGGTACACAAGATGACGAAAAACAAAACGATAATCCAGAGGCAACATAGGGGGTACACAAGATGAAGAAAAACAAAACGAAAATCCAGAAAAACTGGCAACATAGGAGGTACACAAGATGAAGAAAAACAAAACGACAATCCAGAGAATCTGGCAACATAGGAGGTACACAAGATGAAGAAAAACAAAACGGCAATCCAGAGAAACTGGCAACATAGGAGGTACACAAGATGACGAAAAACAAAACGACAATCCAGAGGCAACATAGGGGGTACACAAGATGAAGAAAAACAAAACGAAAATCCAGAGAAACTGGCAACATAGGGGGTACACAAGATGAAGAAAAACAAAACGACAATCCAGAGAAACTGGCAACATAGGAGGTACACAAGATGAAGAAAAACAAAACGACAATCCAGAGAATCTGGCAACATAGGAGGTACACAAGATGAAGAAAAACAAAACGGCAATCCAGAGAAACTGGCAACATAGGAGGTACACAAGATGACGAAAAACAAAACGACAATCCAGAGGCAACATAGGGGGTACACAAGATGAAGAAAAACAAAACGAAAATCCAGAGAAACTGGCAACATAGGGGGTACACAAGATGAAGAAAAACAAAACGATAATCCAGAGGCAACATAGGGGGTACACAAGATGAAGAAAAACAAAACGAAAATCCAGAGAAACTGGCAAAATAGGAGGTACACAAGATGACGAAAAACAAAACGACAATCCAGAGAATCTGGCAACATAGAGGTACACAAGATGAAGAAAAACAAAACGGCAATCCAGAGAAACTGGCAACATAGGAGGTACACAAGATGACGAAAAACAAAACGACAATCCAGAGGCAACATAGGGGGTACACAAGATGAAGAAAAACAAAACGAAAATCCAGAGAAACTGGCAACATAGGGGGTACACAAGATGAAGAAAAACAAAACGACAATCCAGAGGCAACATAGGGGGTACACAAGATGAAGAAAAACAAAACGACAATCCAGAGGCAACATAGGGGGTACACAAGATGAAGAAAAACAAAACGAAAATCCAGAGAAACTGGCAACATAGGGGTACACAAGATGAAGAAAAACAAAACGACAATCCAGAGGCAACATAGAGGGTACACAAGATGAAGAAAATCAAAACGGCAATCCAGAGAAACTGGCAACATAGGAGGTACACAAGATGACGAAAAACAAAACGATAATCCAGAGGCAACATAGGGGGTACACAAGATGAAGAAAAACAAAACGAAAATCCAGAAAAACTGGCAACATAGGAGGTACACAAGATGAAGAAAAACAAAACGACAATCCAGAGAATCTGGCAACATAGGAGGTACACAAGATGAAGAAGAACAAAACGGCAATCCAGAGAAACTGGCAACATAGGAGGTACACAAGATGACGAAAAACAAAACGACAATCCAGAGGCAACATAGGGGGTACACAAGATGAAGAAAAACAAAACGAAAATCCAGAGAAACTGGCAACATAGGGGGTACACAAGATGAAGAAAAACAAAACGACAATCCAGAGAAACTGGCAACATAGGAGGTACACAAGATGAAGAAAAACAAAACGACAATCCAGAGAATCTGGCAACATAGGAGGTACACAAGATGAAGAAAAACAAAACGGCAATCCAGAGAAACTGGCAACATAGGAGGTACACAAGATGACGAAAAACAAAACGACAATCCAGAGGCAACATAGGGGGTACACAAGATGAAGAAAAACAAAACGAAAATCCAGAGAAACTGGCAACATAGGGGGTACACAAGATGAAGAAAAACAAAACGATAATCCAGAGGCAACATAGGGGGTACACAAGATGAAGAAAAACAAAACGAAAATCCAGAGAAACTGGCAAAATAGGAGGTACACAAGATGAAGAAAAACAAAACGACAATCCAGAGAATCTGGCAACATAGAGGTACACAACATGAAGAAAAACAAAACGGCAATCCAGAGAAACTGGCAACATAGGAGGTACACAAGATGACGAAAAACAAAACGACAATCCAGAGGCAACATAGGGGGTACACAAGATGAAGAAAAACAAAACGAAAATCCAGAGAAACTGGCAACATAGGGGGTACACAAGATGAAGAAAAACAAAACGACAATCCAGAGGCAACATAGGGGGTACACAAGATGAAGAAAAACAAAACGACAATCCAGAGGCAACATAGGGGGTACACAAGATGAAGAAAAACAAAACGAAAATCCAGAGAAACTGGCAACATAAATAGGGGGTACACAAGATGAAGAAAAACAAAACGACAATCCAGAGAAACTGGCAACATAGGAGGTACACAAGATGAAGAAAAACAAAACGAAAATCCAGAGAAACTGGCAACATAGGGGGTACACAAGATGAAGAAAAACAAAACGACAATCCAGAGGCAACATAGGGGGTACACAAGATGAAGAAAAACAAAACGACAATCCAGAGGCAACATAGGAGGTACACAAGATGAAGGAAAACAAAACGACACTCCAGAGAAACTGGCAACATAGGAGGAACACAAGATGACGAAAAACAAAACGACAATCCAGAGGCAACATAGGGGGTACACAAGATGACGAAAAACAAAACGACAATCCAGAGGCAACATAGAGGGTACACAAGATGAAGAAAAACAAAACGAAAATCCAGAGAAACTGGCAACATAAATAGGGGGTACACAAGATGAAGAAAAACAAAACGACAATCCAGAGAAACTGGCAACATAGAGGGTACACAAGATGAAGAAAAACAAAACGAAAATCCAGAGAAACTGGCAACATAGGGGGTACACAAGATGAAGAAAAACAAAACGACAATCCAGAGGCAACATAGGGGGTACACAAGATGAAGAAAAACAAAACGACAATCCAGAGGCAACATAGGAGGTACACAAGATGAAGGAAAACAAAACGACACTCCAGAGAAACTGGCAACATAGGAGGAACACAAGATGACGAAAAACAAAACGACAATCCAGAGGCAACATAGGGGGTACACAAGATGACGAAAAACAAAACGACAATCCAGAGGCAACATAGAGGGTACACAAGATGAAGAAAAACAAAACGAAAATCCAGAGAAACTGGCAACATAAATAGGGGGTACACAAGATGAAGAAAAACAAAACGACAATCCAGAGAAACTGGCAACATAGAGGGTACACAAGATGAAGAAAAACAAAACGAAAATCCAGAGAAACTGGCAACATAGGGGGTACACAAGATGAAGAAAAACAAAACGACAATCCAGAGGCAACATAGGGGGTACACAAGATGAAGAAAAACAAAACAACAATCCAGAGGCAACATAGGAGGTACACAAGATGAAGAAAAACAAAACGACAATCCAGAGAAACTGGCAACATAGGGGGTACACAAGATGACGAAAAACAAAACGACAATCCAGAGGCAACATAGGGGGTACACAAGATGAAGAAAAACAAAACGACAATCCAGAGAAACTGGCAACATAGGAGGTACACAAGATGACGAAAAACAAAACGACAATCCAGAGGCAACATAGGGGGTACACAAGATGAAGACAAACAAAACGAAAATCCAGAGAAACTGGCAACATAGGAGGTACACTAGATGAAGAAAAATAAAAACGACAATCCAGAGAATCTGGCAACATAGGAGGTACACAAGATGAAGAAAAATAAAAACGACAATCCAGAGAATCTGGCAACATAGGAGGTACACAAGATGAAGAAAAACAAAACGGCAATCCAGAGAAACTGGCAACATAGGAGGTACACAAGATGAAGAAAAACAAAACGAAAATCCAGAGGCAACATAGGGGGTTCACAAGATGAAGACAAAGAAAACGACAATCCAGAGGCAACATAGGGGGTACACAAGATGAAGAAAAACAAAACGGCAATCCAGAGAAACTGGCAACATAGGGGGTACACAAGATGAAGACAAACAAAACGACAATCCAGAGGCAACATAGGGGGTACACAAGATGAAGAAAAACAAAACGACAATCCAGAGAAACTGGCAACATAGAGGGTACACAAGATGAAGAAAAACAAAACGACAATCCAGAGGCAACATAGGGGGTACACAAGATGAAGAAAAACAAAACGACAATCCAGAGAAACTGGCAACATAGGAGGTACACAAGATGAAGAAAAACAAAACGACAATCCAGAGAAACTGGCAACATAGGGGGTACACAAGATGAAGAAAAACAAAACGACAATCCAGAGAAACTGACAACATAAATAGGGGGTACACAAAATGAAGAAAAACAAAACGACAATCCAGAGAAACTGGCAACATAGAGGGTACACAAGATGAAGAAAAACAAAACGAAAATCCAGAGAAACTGGCAACATAAATAGGGGGTACACAAGATGAAGAAAAACAAAACGACAATCCAGAGAAACTGGCAACATAGAGGGTACACAAGATGAAGAAAAACAAAACGACAATCCAGAGAAACTGGCAACATAGGGGGTACACAGGATGAAGAAAAACAAAACGACAATCCAGAGGCAACATAGGGGGTACACAAGATGAAGAAAAACAAAACGAAAATCCAGAGGCAACATAGGGGGTACACAAGATGAAGAAAAACAAAACGACAATCCAGAGAAACTGGCAACATAGGGGGTACACAAGATGAAGAAAAACAAAACGACAATCCAGAGGCAACATAGGGGGTACACAAGATGAAGAAAAACAAAACGAAAATCCAGAGAAACTGGCAACATAGGGGGTACACAAGATGAAGAAAAACAAAACGACAATCCAGAGAAACTGGCAACATAGGGGGTACACAAGATGAAGAAAAACAAACGACAATCCAGAGAAACTGGCAACATAGGAGGTACACAAGATGACGAAAAACAAAACGATAATCCAGAGGCAACATAAGGGGTACACAAGATGAAGAAAAACAAAACGAAAATCCAGAGAAACTGGCAACATAAATAGGGGGTACACAAGATGAAGAAAAACAAAACGACAATCCAGAGAAACTGGCAACATAGAGGGTACACAAGATGAAGAAAAACAAAACGACAATCCAGAGAAACTGGCAACATAGAGGGTACACAAGATGAAGAAAAACAAAACGACAATCCAGAGGCAACATAGGGGGTACACAAGATGAAGAAAAACAAAACGACAATCCAGAGAAACTGGCAACATAGGAGGTACACAAGATGAAGAAAAACAAAACGACAATCCAGAGAAACTGGCAACATAGGGGGTACACAAGATGAAGAAAAACAAAACGACAATCCAGAGAAACTGGCAACATAAATAGGGGGTACACAAGATGAAGAAAAACAAAACGACAATCCAGAGAAACTGGCAACATAGAGGGTACACAAGATGAAGAAAAACAAAACGAAAATCCAGAGAAACTGGCAACATAAATAGGGGGTACACAAGATGAAGAAAAACAAAACGACAATCCAGAGAAACTGGCAACATAGAGGGTACACAAGATGAAGAAAAACAAAACGACAATCCAGAGAAACTGGCAACATAGGGGGTACACAGGATGAAGAAAAACAAAACGACAATCCAGAGGCAACATAGGGGGTACACAAGATGAAGAAAAACAAAACGATAATCCAGAGGCAACATAGGGGGTACACAAGATGAAGAAAAACAACAAAACGACAATCCAGAGGCAACATAGGGGGTACACAAGATGAAGAAAAACAAAACGACAATCCAGAGGCAACATAGGGGGTACACAAGATGACGAAAAACAAAACGATAATCCAGAGAAACTGGAAACATAGGGGGTACACAAGATGAAGAAAAACAAAACGATAATCCAGAGGCAACATAAGGAGGTACACAAGATGAAGAAAAACAAAACGACAATCCAGAGAAACTGGAAACATAGGAGGTACACAAGATGAAGAAAAACAAAACGGCAATCCAGAGGCAACATAGGGGTACATAAGATGAAGAAAAACAAAACGATAATCCAGAGAAACTGGCAACATAGGGGGGGGGGGGTACACAAGATGAAGAAAATCAAAACGACAATCCAGAGGCAACATAGGGGTACATAAAATAAAGAAAAACAAAACGACAATCCACAGAAACTGGCAACATAGGGGGTACACAAGATGAAGAAAAACAAAACGACAATCCAGAGAAACTGGCAACATAGGAGGTACACAAGATGACGAAAAACAAAACGACAATCCAGAGAAACTGGCAACATAGTGGGTACACAAGATGAAGACAAACAAAACGACAATCCAGAGGCAACATAGGGGGTACACAAGATGAAGAAAAACAAAACGACAATCCAGAGAAACTGGCAACATAGGAGGTACACAAGATGAAGAAAAACAAAACGATAATCCAGAGGCAACATAGGGGGTACACAAGATGAAGAAAAACAAGACGACAATCCAGAGAAACTGGCAACATAGGGGGGGGGGGGGGGGGTACACAAGATGAAGAAAATCAAAACGACAATCCAGAGGCAACATAGGGGTACATAAGATGAAGAAAAACAAAACGACAATCCACAGAAACAGGCAACATAGGGGGTACACAAGATGAAGAAAAACAAAACGACAATCCAGAGAAACTGGCAACATAGGGGGTACACAAGATGAAGACAAACAAAACGACAATCCAGAGGCAACATAGGGGGTACACAAGATGACGAAAAACAAAACGACAATCCAGAGGCAACATAGGGGGTACACAAGATGAAGAAAAACAAACGACAATCCACAGGCAAAATAGAGGATTCACAAGATGAAGAAAAACAAAACGACAATCCAGAGGCAACATAGGGGGTACACAAGATGAAGAAAAACAAAACGACAATCCAGAGAAACTGGCAACATAGGGGGTACATAAGATGAAGAAAAACAAAACGACAATCCAGAGGCAACATAGGGGGTACACAAGATGAAGACAAACAAAACGACAATCCAGAGAAACTGGCAACATAGGAGGTACACAAGATGAAGAAAAACAAAACGAAAATCCAGAGGCAACATAGGGGGTACACAAGATGAAGAAAAACAAAACGACAATCCAGAGAAACTGGCAACATAGGGGGTACACAAGATGAAGAAAAACAAAACGACAATCCAGAGGCAACATAGGGGGTACACAAGATGAAGAAAAACAAAACGAAAATCCAGAGAAACTGGCAACATAGGGGGTACACAAGATGAAGAAAAACAAAACGACAATCCAGAGAAACTGGCAACATAGGGGGTACACAAGATGAAGAAAAACAAACGACAATCCAGAGAAACTGGCAACATAGGAGGTACACAAGATGACGAAAAACAAAACGATAATCCAGAGGCAACATAAGGGGTACACAAGATGAAGAAAAACAAAACGACAATCCAGAGAAACTGGCAACATAGAGGGTACACAAGATGAAGAAAAACAAAACGACAATCCAGAGAAACTGGCAACATAGAGGGTACACAAGATGAAGAAAAACAAAACGACAATCCAGAGGCAACATAGGGGGTACACAAGATGAAGAAAAACAAAACGACAATCCAGAGAAACTGGCAACATAGGAGGTACACAAGATGAAGAAAAACAAAACGACAATCCAGAGAAACTGGCAACATAGGGGGTACACAAGATGAAGAAAAACAAAACGACAATCCAGAGAAACTGGCAACATAAATAGGGGGTACACAAGATGAAGAAAAACAAAACGACAATCCAGAGAAACTGGCAACATAGAGGGTACACAAGATGAAGAAAAACAAAACGAAAATCCAGAGAAACTGGCAACATAAATAGGGGGTACACAAGATGAAGAAAAACAAAACGACAATCCAGAGAAACTGGCAACATAGAGGGTACACAAGATGAAGAAAAACAAAACGACAATCCAGAGAAACTGGCAACATAGGGGGTACACAGGATGAAGAAAAACAAAACGACAATCCAGAGGCAACATAGGGGGTACACAAGATGAAGAAAAACAAAACGATAATCCAGAGGCAACATAGGGGGTACACAAGATGAAGAAAAACAAAACGACAATCCAGAGGCAACATAGGGGGTACACAAGATGAAGAAAAACAAAACGACAATCCAGAGGCAACATAGGGGGTACACAAGATGACGAAAAACAAAACGATAATCCAGAGAAACTGGAAACATAGGGGGTACACAAGATGAAGAAAAACAAAACGATAATCCAGAGGCAACATAAGGAGGTACACAAGATGAAGAAAAACAAAACGACAATCCAGAGAAACTGGAAACATAGGAGGTACACAAGATGAAGAAAAACAAAACGGCAATCCAGAGGCAACATAGGGGTACATAAGATGAAGAAAAACAAAACGATAATCCAGAGAAACTGGCAACATAGGGGGGGGGGGTACACAAGATGAAGAAAATCAAAACGACAATCCAGAGGCAACATAGGGGTACATAAAATAAAGAAAAACAAAACGACAATCCACAGAAACTGGCAACATAGGGGGTACACAAGATGAAGAAAAACAAAACGACAATCCAGAGAAACTGGCAACATAGGAGGTACACAAGATGACGAAAAACAAAACGACAATCCAGAGAAACTGGCAACATAGGAGGTACACAAGATGAAGAAAAACAAAACGATAATCCAGAGGCAACATAGGGGGTACACAAGATGAAGAAAAACAAAACGACAATCCAGAGAAACTGGCAACATAGGGGGGGGGGGGGGGGGTACACAAGATGAAGAAAATCAAAACGACAATCCAGAGGCAACATAGGGGTACATAAGATGAAGAAAAACAAAACGACAATCCACAGAAACAGGCAACATAGGGGGTACACAAGATGAAGAAAAACAAAACGACAATCCAGAGAAACTGGCAACATAGGGGGTACACAAGATGAAGACAAACAAAACGACAATCCAGAGGCAACATAGGGGGTACACAAGATGACGAAAAACAAAATGACAATCCAGAGAATCTGGCAACATAGGAGGTACACAAGATGAAGACAAACAAAACGACTATCCAGAGAAACTGGCAACATAGGAGGTACACAAGATGAAGACAAACAAAACGACAATCCAGAGAAACTGGCAACATAGGAGGTACACAAGATGAAGACAAACAAAACGACAATCCAGATAAACTGGCAACATAGGGGGTACACAAGATGAAGACAAACAAAACGACAATCCAGAGAAACTGGCAACATAGGAGGTACACAAGATGAAGAAAAACAAAACGACAATCCAGAGGCAGCATGGGGGGTACGACAGCTCATGCCAGTGCAGTACATGCAGATGACCTTTTATATTAATGTAGCATCTTCCTGGAACGGCAGCTCATGCCAGTGCAGTACATGCAGATGACCTTTTATATCTATGTAGCATCTTCCTGGAACGACAGCGCATGCCAGTGCAGTACATGCAGATGACCTTTTATATCTATGTAGCATCTTCCTGGAACGACAGCTCATGCCAGTGCAGTACATGAAGATAACCTTTTATATTTATGTAGCATCTTCCTGGAACGACAGCTCATGCCAGTGCAGTACATGCAGATGACCTTTTATATCTATGTAGCTTCTTCCTGGAACGGCAGCTCATGCCAATGCAGTGCATGCAGATAACCTTTTATATTTATTTAGCATCTTCCTGGAACGGCAGCTCATGCCAGTGCAGTGCATGCAGATGACCTTTTATATCTATGTAACATCTTCCTGGAACGGCAGCTAATGCCAATGCGGTGCATGCAGATAACCTTTTATATTTATGGAGCATCTTCCTTGAACGGCAGCTCATGCCAGTGCAGTACATGCAGATGACCTTTTATATCTATGTAGCATATTCCTGGAACGGCAGCTCATGCCAGTGCAGTGCATGCAGATGACCTTTTATATCTATGTAGCATCTTCCTGGAACGGCAGCTCATGCCAGTGCAGTACATGCAGATGACCTGTTATATCAATGTAGCATCTTCCTGGAACGGAAGCTCATGCCAGAGCAGTACATACAGATGACCTTTTATATCTATGTAACATCTTCCTGGAACGACAGCTCATGTCAGTGCAGTACACGCAGATGACCTGTTATATCTATGTAGCATCTTCCTGGAACGGCAGCTCATGCCAGTGCAGTGCATGCAGATGACCTGTTATATCTATGTAGCATCTTCCTGGAACGGCAGCTCATGCCAGTGCAGTGCATGCAGATGACCTGTTATATCCAAATTTTCATGCTTTTTTATATATATATTTTTTGTTTGCTTAAATGCACGAACCTCTTATTTTTAGTTTGCTTTTGTTATATATATATGCTATGTATCGACTTTAAATAAAACTTTGAATTAAATTGAATTAATATGGAAAGTTCAGGATTGATTCATAACATTTCCAGAATTCCTCATTTTTTTAATCCAATTGGTATATAGATACTTAAAGCTAATAAATCAAAATGACGAGCAATTCGTCGTTTTTTTTCTGAATATTTTTTTGTCCAAATTGTCAATGTTGAATTATGATGTTCGAAAGATTCACCTTGATGGGGGACTTTGAGTATGGCAACATTCTGACACCAGAGTTGATAAAAACTTTTGTAAATGGTGTGGATAATTTCTCTAGTCACAATAAAACTTTGGTTGCGGGTATTGAGCTTGATATAAAGGATGCCACATATACATATATAGGTCTGCTTCATACCATGACCTACACCACGAAATTGACAGTGAGGGGCGGTTAAGAACGAAACTTTACGACAAAAGAGATTATTTAAATTTTCCCATTGTGAAATTTCCATTAATATGTAGCAACATTCCAGCAGCACTTGCATATGGAGTATATATCTCTCAGTTGATACGATATTCCACAGCTTGTGGTTCCTATCAGGATTTCCTTGATAGAGCTTTGCTGCTAACCAGGAAGCTACTGAACCAAGGGTTCCTCTTGGTCAAGTTGAAGTCATCTCTTCGAAAGTTTTACGGTCGCCACCATGCCTTCGTTGACCGTTATGGAATATCTGTGTCACAAATGACCACGGATATGTTCCACTTGTCGTAAGCACTTCCCGGTCGTTTCCTCGTATGTGACATATCACCGGATTTGTAACTAGATTAACACGACGGCTGCCACTAGTGGAGTAGGAACTGCTTACCCTTTCGCAGCACCTGAGTTCACCCCCCATTTTTAGTGGGGTTCGTGTTACTCAATCTTCAGTTTTATCTGTATGTTTTGTAGATCGTTGTTTGTCCTTTTGTACTTTTTCTTTGGGCCATTGTGTTGTCTGGTCTTCTTCGATATATGGATTCTGACTACCCCTTTGGTTTCTCCACACATTTCTTAGCCACAAACCAGAGCAGCACTTCTTATTTCGAACAAACCTTCAGCCAGTTAACTATAAATGGTCTCCTGTACTTTCAAAAACCACTAAGAGCGCATCATATTCGAACAAAACTGTATTCCGTACCACTTTCAAAGTTACATTCTCTATACAACTTCAAACTTCAACTAACGATCCTTATTCTCTCTTTTACAAAATGACTGCTATATACTGGATATTATAGTCAACAAATGCTTTTCAAGCCGGCGACGACAAGTGGGAATAAAAAGGAAAATATAACCGTTCTCCATGTAATCCATGTAAAGCTAAATAAACTAGAATACCGAAGGGGTATAGTAATCAAAAATTGACAATCCAGAGAAACTGGCAACATAGGGGGTACCCAAGATGAAGAAAAACAAAACGACAATCCAGAGAAACTGGCAACATAGGGGGTACACAAGATGAAGAAAAACAAAACGACAATCCAGAGAAACTGGCAACATAGGGGGTACACAAGATGAAGAAAAACAAAACGACAATCCAGAGAAACTGGCAACAAAGAGGGTACACAAGATGAAGAAAAACAAAACGACAATCCAGAGAAACTGGCAACATAGGGGGTACACAAGATGAAGAAAAACAAAACGACAATCCAGAGGCAACATAGGGGGTACACAAGATGAAGAAAAACAAAACGACAATCCAGAGAAACTGGCAACATAGGGGGTACACAAGATGAAGAAAAACAAAACGACAATTCAGAGGCAACATAAGGAGTACACAAGATGAAGAAAAACAAAACGACAATCCAGGGAAACTGGAAACATAGGGGGTACACAAGATGAAGAAAAACAGAACGACAATCCAGAGAAACTGGCAACATAGGGGGTACACAAGATGAAGAAAAACAAAACGACAATCCAGAGGCAACATAGGGGGTACACAAGATGAAGAAAAATAAAACGACAATCAAGAGGCAACATAGGGGGTACACAAGATGAAGAAAAACAAAACGACAATCCAGAGAAACTGGCAACATAGGGGGTACACAAGATGAGGAAAAACAAAACGACAATACAGAGGCAACATAGGGGTACACAAGATGAAGAAAAACAAAACGAAAATCCAGAGGCAACATAGGGGGTACACAAGATGAAGAAAAACAAAACGAAAATCCAGAGAAACTGGCAACATAGGGGGTACACAAGATGAGGAAAAACAAAACGACAATACAGAGGCAACATAAGGGGTACACAAGATGAAGAAAAACAAAACGACAATCCAGAGAAACTGGAAGCATAGGGGGTACACAAGATGAAGAAAATCAAAACGATAATCCAGAGAAACTGGCAACATAGGAGGTACACAAGATGAAGAAAAACAAAACGACAATCCAGAGAATCTGGCAACATAGGAGGTACACAAGATGAAGAAAAACAAAACGGCAATCCAGAGAAACTGGCAACATAGGAGGTACACAAGATGACGAAAAACAAAACGATAATCCAGAGGCAACATAGGGGGTACACAAGATGAAGAAAAACAAAACGAAAATCCAGAAAAACTGGCAACATAGGAGGTACACAAGATGAAGAAAAACAAAACGACAATCCAGAGAATCTGGCAACATAGGAGGTACACAAGATGAAGAAAAACAAAACGGCAATCCAGAGAAACTGGCAACATAGGAGGTACACAAGATGACGAAAAACAAAACGACAATCCAGAGGCAACATAGGGGGTACACAAGATGAAGAAAAACAAAACGAAAATCCAGAGAAACTGGCAACATAGGGGGTACACAAGATGAAGAAAAACAAAACGACAATCCAGAGAAACTGGCAACATAGGAGGTACACAAGATGAAGAAAAACAAAACGACAATCCAGAGAATCTGGCAACATAGGAGGTACACAAGATGAAGAAAAACAAAACGGCAATCCAGAGAAACTGGCAACATAGGAGGTACACAAGATGACGAAAAACAAAACGACAATCCAGAGGCAACATAGGGGGTACACAAGATGAAGAAAAACAAAACGAAAATCCAGAGAAACTGGCAACATAGGGGGTACACAAGATGAAGAAAAACAAAACGATAATCCAGAGGCAACATAGGGGGTACACAAGATGAAGAAAAACAAAACGAAAATCCAGAGAAACTGGCAAAATAGGAGGTACACAAGATGACGAAAAACAAAACGACAATCCAGAGAATCTGGCAACATAGAGGTACACAAGATGAAGAAAAACAAAACGGCAATCCAGAGAAACTGGCAACATAGGAGGTACACAAGATGACGAAAAACAAAACGACAATCCAGAGGCAACATAGGGGGTACACAAGATGAAGAAAAACAAAACGAAAATCCAGAGAAACTGGCAACATAGGGGGTACACAAGATGAAGAAAAACAAAACGACAATCCAGAGGCAACATAGGGGGTACACAAGATGAAGAAAAACAAAACGACAATCCAGAGGCAACATAGGGGGTACACAAGATGAAGAAAAACAAAACGAAAATCCAGAGAAACTGGCAACATAGGGGGTACACAAGATGAAGAAAAACAAAACGACAATCCAGAGGCAACATAGAGGGTACACAAGATGAAGAAATTCAAAACGGCAATCCAGAGAAACTGGCAACATAGGAGGTACACAAGATGACGAAAAACAAAACGATAATCCAGAGGCAACATAGGGGGTACACAAGATGAAGAAAAACAAAACGAAAATCCAGAAAAACTGGCAACATAGGAGGTACACAAGATGAAGAAAAACAAAACGACAATCCAGAGAATCTGGCAACATAGGAGGTACACAAGATGAAGAAGAACAAAACGGCAATCCAGAGAAACTGGCAACATAGGAGGTACACAAGATGACGAAAAACAAAACGACAATCCAGAGGCAACATAGGGGGTACACAAGATGAAGAAAAACAAAACGAAAATCCAGAGAAACTGGCAACATAGGGGGTACACAAGATGAAGAAAAACAAAACGACAATCCAGAGAAACTGGCAACATAGGAGGTACACAAGATGAAGAAAAACAAAACGACAATCCAGAGAATCTGGCAACATAGGAGGTACACAAGATGAAGAAAAACAAAACGGCAATCCAGAGAAACTGGCAACATAGGAGGTACACAAGATGACGAAAAACAAAACGACAATCCAGAGGCAACATAGGGGGTACACAAGATGAAGAAAAACAAAACGAAAATCCAGAGAAACTGGCAACATAGGGGGTACACAAGATGAAGAAAAACAAAACGATAATCCAGAGGCAACATAGGGGGTACACAAGATGAAGAAAAACAAAACGAAAATCCAGAGAAACTGGCAAAATAGGAGGTACACAAGATGAAGAAAAACAAAACGACAATCCAGAGAATCTGGCAACATAGAGGTACACAAGATGAAGAAAAACAAAACGAAAATCCAGAGAAACTGGCAACATAGGAGGTACACAAGATGACGAAAAACAAAACGACAATCCAGAGGCAACATAGGGGGTACACAAGATGAAGAAAAACAAAACGAAAATCCAGAGAAACTGGCAACATAGGGGGTACACAAGATGAAGAAAAACAAAACGACAATCCAGAGGCAACATAGGGGGTACACAAGATGAAGAAAAACAAAACGACAATCCAGAGGCAACATAGGGGGTACACAAGATGAAGAAAAACAAAACGAAAATCCAGAGAAACTGGCAACATAGGGGGTACACAAGATGAAGAAAAACAAAACGACAATCCAGAGGCAACATAGAGGGTACACAAGATGAAGAAAAATAAAACGAAAATCCAGAGAAACTGGCAACATAAATAGGGGGTACACAAGATGAAGAAAAACAAAACGACAATCCAGAGAAACTGGCAACATAGGAGGTACACAAGATGAAGAAAAACAAAACGAAAATCCAGAGAAACTGGCAACATAGGGGGTACACAAGATGAAGAAAAACAAAACGACAATCCAGAGGCAACATAGGGGGTACACAAGATGAAGAAAAACAAAACGACAATCCAGAGGCAACATAGGAGGTACACAAGATGAAGGAAAACAAAACGACACTCCAGAGAAACTGGCAACATAGGAGGAACACAAGATGACGAAAAACAAAACGACAATCCAGAGGCAACATAGGGGGTACACAAGATGACGAAAAACAAAACGACAATCCAGAGGCAGCATAGAGGGTACACAAGATGAAGAAAAACAAAACGAAAATCCAGAGAAACTGGCAACATAAATAGGGGGTACACAAGATGAAGAAAAACAAAACGACAATCCAGAGAAACTGGCAACATAGAGGGTACACAAGATGAAGAAAAACAAAACGAAAATCCAGAGAAACTGGCAACATAGGGGGTACACAAGATGAAGAAAAACAAAACGACAATCCAGAGGCAACATAGGGGGTACACAAGATGAAGAAAAACAAAACGACAATCCAGAGGCAACATAGGAGGTACACAAGATGAAGAAAAACAAAACGACAATCCAGAGAAACTGGCAACATAGGGGGTACACAAGATGACGAAAAACAAAACGACAATCCAGAGGCAACATAGGGGGTACACAAGATGAAGAAAAACAAAACGACAATCCAGAGAAACTGGCAACATAGGAGGTACACAAGATGACGAAAAACAAAACGACAATCCAGAGGCAACATAGGGGGTACACAAGATGAAGACAAACAAAACGAAAATCCAGAGAAACTGGCAACATAGGAGGTACACTAGATGAAGAAAAATAAAAACGACAATCCAGAGAATCTGGCAACATAGGAGGTACACAAGATGAAGAAAAATAAAAACGACAATCCAGAGAATCTGGCAACATAGGAGGTACACAAGATGAAGAAAAACAAAACGGCAATCCAGAGAAACTGGCAACATAGGAGGTACACAAGATGAAGAAAAACAAAACGAAAATCCAGAGGCAACATAGGGGGTTCACAAGATGAAGACAAAGAAAACGACAATCCAGAGGCAACATAGGGGGTACACAAGATGAAGAAAAACAAAACGGCAATCCAGAGAAACTGGCAACATAGGGGGTACACAAGATGAAGACAAACAAAACGACAATCCAGAGGCAACATAGGGGGTACACAAGATGAAGAAAAACAAAACGACAATCCAGAGAAACTGGCAACATAGAGGGTACACAAGATGAAGAAAAACAAAACGACAATCCAGAGGCAACATAGGGGGTACACAAGATGAAGAAAAACAAAACGACAATCCAGAGAAACTGGCAACATAGGAGGTACACAAGATGAAGAAAAACAAAACGACAATCCAGAGAAACTGGCAACATAGGGGGTACACAAGATGAAGAAAAACAAAACGACAATCCAGAGAAACTGACAACATAAATAGGGGGTACACAAAATGAAGAAAAACAAAACGACAATCCAGAGAAACTGGCAACATAGAGGGTACACAAGATGAAGAAAAACAAAACGAAAATCCAGAGAAACTGGCAACATAAATAGGGGGTACACAAGATGAAGAAAAACAAAACGACAATCCAGAGAAACTGGCAACATAGAGGGTACACAAGATGAAGAAAAACAAAACGACAATCCAGAGAAACTGGCAACATAGGGGGTACACAGGATGAAGAAAAACAAAACGAAAATCCAGAGGCAACATAGGGGGTACACAAGATGAAGAAAAACAAAACGACAATCCAGAGAAACTGGCAACATAGGGGGTACACAAGATGAAGAAAAACAAAACGACAATCCAGAGGCAACATAGGGGGTACACAAGATGAAGAAAAACAAAACGAAAATCCAGAGAAACTGGCAACATAGGGGGTACACAAGATGAAGAAAAACAAAACGACAATCCAGAGAAACTGGCAACATAGGGGGTACACAAGATGAAGAAAAACAAACGACAATCCAGAGAAACTGGCAACATAGGAGGTACACAAGATGACGAAAAACAAAACGATAATCCAGAGGCAACATAAGGGGTACACAAGATGAAGAAAAACAAAACGAAAATCCAGAGAAACTGGCAACATAAATAGGGGGTACACAAGATGAAGAAAAACAAAACGACAATCCAGAGAAACTGGCAACATAGAGGGTACACAAGATGAAGAAAAACAAAACGACAATCCAGAGAAACTGGCAACATAGAGGGTACACAAGATGAAGAAAAACAAAACGACAATCCAGAGGCAACATAGGGGGTACACAAGATGAAGAAAAACAAAACGACAATCCAGAGAAACTGGCAACATAGGAGGTACACAAGATGAAGAAAAACAAAACGACAATCCAGAGAAACTGGCAACATAGGGGGTACACAAGATGAAGAAAAACAAAACGACAATCCAGAGAAACTGGCAACATAGAGGGTACACAAGATGAAGAAAAACAAAACGAAAATCCAGAGAAACTGGCAACATAAATAGGGGGTACACAAGATGAAGAAAAACAAAACGACAATCCAGAGAAACTGGCAACATAGAGGGTACACAAGATGAAGAAAAACAAAACGACAATCCAGAGAAACTGGCAACATAGGGGGTACACAGGATGAAGAAAAACAAAACGACAATCCAGAGGCAACATAGGGGGTACACAAGATGAAGAAAAACAAAACGATAATCCAGAGGCAACATAGGGGGTACACAAGATGAAGAAAAACAAAACGACAATCCAGAGGCAACATAGGGGGTACACAAGATGAAGAAAAACAAAACGACAATCCAGAGGCAACATAGGGGGTACACAAGATGACGAAAAACAAAACGATAATCCAGAGAAACTGGAAACATAGGGGGTACACAAGATGAAGAAAAACAAAACGATAATCCAGAGGCAACATAAGGAGGTACACAAGATGAAGAAAAACAAAACGACAATCCAGAGAAACTGGAAACATAGGAGGTACACAAGATGAAGAAAAACAAAACGGCAATCCAGAGGCAACATAGGGGTACATAAGATGAAGAAAAACAAAACGATAATCCAGAGAAACTGGCAACATAGGGGGGGGGGGGTACACAAGATGAAGAAAATCAAAACGACAATCCAGAGGCAACATAGGGGTACATAAAATAAAGAAAAACAAAACGACAAACCACAGAAACTGGCAACATAGGGGGTACACAAGATGAAGAAAAACAAAACGACAATCCAGAGAAACTGGCAACATAGGAGGTACACAAGATGACGAAAAACAAAACGACAATCCAGAGAAACTGGCAACATAGTGGGTACACAAGATGAAGACAAACAAAACGACAATCCAGAGGCAACATAGGGGGTACACAAGATGAAGAAAAACAAAACGACAATCCAGAGAAACTGGCAACATAGGAGGTACACAAGATGAAGAAAAACAAAACGATAATCCAGAGGCAACATAGGGGGTACACAAGATGAAGAAAAACAAAACGACAATCCAGAGAAACTGGCAACATAGGGGGGGGGGGGGGGGGTACACAAGATGAAGAAAATCAAAACGACAATCCAGAGGCAACATAGGGGTACATAAGATGAAGAAAAACAAAACGACAATCCACAGAAACTGGCAACATAGGGGGTACACAAGATGAAGAAAAACAAAACGACAATCCAGAGAAACTGGCAACATAGGAGGTACAAAAGATGAAGAAAAACAAAACGACAATCCAGAGGCAACATAGGGGGTACACAAGATGACGAAAAACAAAACGACAATCCAGAGGCAACATAGGGGGTACACAAGATGAAGAAAAACAAACGACAATCCACAGGCAATATAGAGGATTCACAAGATGAAGAAAAACAAAACGAAAATCCAGAGAAACTGGCAACATAGGGGGTACATAAGATGAAGAAAAACAAAACGACAATCCAGAGGCAACATAGGGGGTACACAAGATGAAGACAAACAAAACGACAATCCAGAGAAACTGGCAACATAGGAGGTACACAAGATGAAGACAAACAAAACGACAATCCAGAGAAACTGGCAACATAGGAGGTACACAAGATGAAGACAAACAAAACGACAATCCAGAGAAACTGGCAACATAGGGGGTACACAAGATGAAGACAAACAAAACGACAATCCAGAGAAACTGGCAACATATGGGGTACACAAGATGAAGAAAAACAAAACGACAATCCAGAGGCAACATAGGGGGTACACAAGATGAAGAAAAATAAAACGACAATCCAGAGAAACTGGCAACATAGGGGTACACATGATGAAGAAAAACAAAACGACAATCCAGAGAAACTGGCAACATAGGGGGTACACAAGATGAAGAAAAACAAAATGACAATCCAGAGAATCTGGCAACATAGGAGGTACACAAGATGAAGACAAACAAAACGACTATCCAGAGAAACTGGCAACATAGGAGGTACACAAGATGAAGACAAACAAAACGACAATCCAGAGAAACTGGCAACATAGGAGGTACACAAGATGAAGACAAACAAAACGACAATCCAGATAAACTGGCAACATAGGGGGTACACAAGATGAAGACAAACAAAACGACAATCCAGAGAAACTGGCAACATAGGAGGTACACAAGATGAAGAAAAACAAAACGACAATCCAGAGGCAGCATGGGGGGTACACAAGATGAAGAAAAACAAAAACACAACACAATATGTGTTGGACACCACCATACGTAAACAAACACAAACAACGTAAATAAGACCTGAGCCGTATAGATAGATAGATAGATAGATTTATTCGATAAAATATCAACATACAATATGCAAATATACATATAAAATAATAGAATTAAAAATATGCAATCATACATAGAAGCTTCACCCATGTAAGTCTAAAATTGGAATTTTTCAAAAATTGTTAAAAAAAAATTAAAAAATGTTGATATTAAACCTAGGATACACCTTAAAGCTTACTAAGCTTATCTCCAATGCGGTCCTGTTCTTTAAGTAATATAAATAGTATTAAAATGGTTTGACCAGTCATTGATTTTAGCAGGACTAAGAGGTGACTTAAACTTTTATCATATAAAACGTGTTTTAAAAACTAATGAACTCTTTTGGACATTCATTAGAAACAAAAATAATTTGAATATACATCCCTACAGTGGTTAAAAATAAATTCTTTTACATCGTATTTGAACGACTGGAAGTTTTTAGTACCTATAAGTGGAATTGGAAGGGAGTTCCAGTCCTTAATAGCATTAAAATGAAAAGTTGCACTAGTCATCTCATTTACACTGGCACTACAAAATTATAATGTTTACCCCTTGTTGAGTGATGATGTAAATCTCTCGCTTTACTGAAATGTTGTCCCTCCTACAAACAACTGGAGGTAAAGACGAACCGAACATAATTTTTATGCGGAAATCATAACGGACATGACAACACGGAACCTTAACTCAGAACGTAACTTTAGACACATTTATCACGACACACAAAACTAAAAAGATGAGCAACATGCATGGACCCCACCAAAAAAACCGGAGGTGAACGCAGCTGCTCGCGAAAGGTAAGCAGTTTCTGCTTCTTATAAGACACCCACCGTGTTTCTCGTATATACAGTAAAAGTCTTGGCAGTGATAGAGGAAAGAAATCATCTACGTAAAAAGTATCATTAATAATATTATATATTAGATAAATGAAAAATCAAAGAAAGGAATTAATTGATAAATACCATAAACACATAGCAATGAATGCATGCTGGCTTATCATGATAACAGATGCAGTGAATGCATGCTGGCTTATCATGATAACAGATGCAGTGAATGCATGCTGGCTTATCATGATAACAGATGCAATGAATGCATGCTGGCTTATCATGATAACAGATGCAGTGAATGCATGCTGGCTTATCATGATAACAGATGCAGTGAATGCATGCTGGATTATCATGATAACAGATGCAGTGAATGCATGCTGGCTTATCATGATAACAGATGCAGTGAATGCATGCTGGCTTATCATGATAACAGATGTAGTGAATGCATGCTGGCTTATCATGATAACAGATGTAGTGAATGCATGCTGGCTTATCATGATAACACATAACAGTGAATGCATGCTGGCTTATCATGATAACAGATGCTGGACCTGATTACCCCATTGGTATCTTCAAACTCTTCTTCCTAATACAACGCCACCTGTAATCAAGTGGAGATAATCTTCACCAATGTTCTCCATTACATTATATTAAATGGTCAATGTTCTTAATGTATTTTCACATTCTCTCTACAAACTGGACAAACAGCTTGACTCTGGAAAAGAAACATATAAATATGATTTATGTAGTACTGAACAAAAGCCAATCTAATTAAAATCTGATATTTGTTTATCTGTGGTGATTGATTGATGTTTAATGCCAACTTTAGCATTTGTTTGCTGTGATTTTGTATATCTATGTGTAGTGCTTTCACTTATGTATATGGTACTTTTATCTTATACAAATGTATGTAGTTGTTAAAAATAACCTTCACCAGGCAAGCTCAAAGTCAAAAGATTGGAAAGCCAAATAATTATGATAACCAAATTCTACTGAGATCGCCAATGCCGGCAGAAGGAAATACATTATTCTTAAATGACTACAAAGTTTATGGTTATTATCATAATTAAGTCTCCCAAACAACGTTTGGAGACTTATTGTTTTTGCTCCGTTTCTTATTATTAAGTCTCCCAAACAACGTTTGGAGACTTATTGTTTTTGCTCCGCTTCTTATTATTAAGTCTCCCAAACAACGTTTGGAGACTTATTGTTTTTGCTCCGTTTCTTATTATTAAGTCTCCCAAACAACGTTTGGAGACTTATTGTTTTTGCTCCGTTTCTTATTATTAAGTCTCCCAAACAACGTTTGGGAAACTTATTGTTTTTGCTCCGTTTCTTCTTCTTCTTCTTATTATTATTATTATTATTCTTATTCTTCTCTTTCTCTTTCTCCTTTCTTTCTTTGGCACATGAACTTGTCCACGGCAGATCTCAGGAACTACTGGACAGAATTTCATGAAACTTGGTGGAGTTATAGATATATGTTTCTAGTTGGTCCTAAAGTTTTCAGCTTTGTGGTAAAGGGGGTCAAAGTCATATTTTGAGGGGTTCAAAGGGGGTGGGGGTTACTATAGAATCCTATGGGAAAGTTGAAATTTCGTACATTAATGTTGATAACTTCTAAATGGATAATGATAGACATAAAATTTGACATAGCGATAGGTCACCATTAGAGGAGCAATTCTGCGTTTTCAAAATTTTCAAGGTGTCTGCCATTTTCAAAATGGCTGCCAAAACACAGCATAAAAAATGGGCGGTAAAAATTCAACATTGTCCGATGTTCCGAATTGTTTCCCGAAATTGAAAAATGTCTACCGTTCGCCATTTTCAAAATGGCCGCCACAATACCGCACAAATTCAACATTGTCCGATATCATCAAAATTTGATATGTGGGTAGATAATGATGTCCCGAATTGATTCCCGACATTGAAAAATTTCTACCGTTCGCCATTTTCAAAATGGCCGCCACTATACCGGACAAATTCAACATTGTCCGATATCATCAAAATTTGATATGTGGGTAGATAATGATGTCCCGAATTGATTCCCGACATTGAAAAATTTCTACCTGTCGCCATTTTCAAAATGGCCACCACAATACCGCAAAAATTCAAGATTCTCCGATTTCAACGACATTTCATATGTGGGTAGATTATGATATCCCGAATTTATTCCCGATATTGAAAAATTTCTAGCGGTCCCCATTTTCAAAATGGCCGAAAAAATTCAACATTGTCCAATATCATCAAAATTTGATATGTGGGTAGATAATGATGTCCCGAATTGATTCCCGACATTGAAAAATTTCTACTGGTCACCATTTTCAAAATGGCCGCCACAATAGCGCACAAATTCAACATTGTCCGATTTCAACGACATTTCATATGTAGGTAGATCATGATGTCCCGAATTGATTCCTGACAGAGAAAAATTTCTACCGGTCGCCATTTTCAAAATGGCCGCCACAATACCGCACAAATTCAACATTGTTCGATTTAAAAAAAAATTCATATGTAGGTAGATTATGATGACCTGAATTGATTCCCGACATCGCAAAATTTCTACCGGTCTCCATTTTCAAAATGGCCACCACAATACCATAAAAATTCAACATTGTTCGATTTCAAAGGTAGATTTTGATTTATTTTTTAAACCTGTTGTCAGTGGCCGGTTTGGGAGACTTTAGACTTCATAATCGTTAGATTATAATCATATCTTGTTATTATTATTATTATTATTATTATCATTATTATTATTATTATTATTAATATTATCATTATCATTATTATTATCTTCATTATTATTATTATTATTATACTTTACTATAGAAACAAAGCAAGAAATAATTAAGATATTTTAAAGTTTTATTCCATGGAACAAGAAATAACTCATTATTCCGGTGGCAAACTGCACATAGGTCAAATAACTGTGAGGGAATCTGCACGTAGCACAAATTAACTGTTTGAAATTGGCGCGCTTTTGCACATCGAACCAATAACTAGTTATTTCCCTCAGCTCGTCGAACCAATAACTAGTTATTTCCCTCATATTAGTTCAGTATAATAATACAGTTATGTCCTTCATGAGAAGTTAATATACATAATTATTAAATCTCGAAAGGGTTATTTTCCGTCGGTCCTTTGGACCTCAGGAAAATAACCTTTCGAGATTTTATATAGTTATGGATATTAACTTCTCATGAAGGCCATAATTGTATATTATTATTATTATTATTAGCATAATTATTATTATTATTATTACATGTATTGTCTTTATTGTCATTATTATTTTTCTTATCATTATTATTATTATTATTATTATTATTATTATTATAATCATTATTATTTTGTTATTATTATTATTATTATTATTATTATTATCATTATTTTTATTATTACATGTATAATTATTATCATCATTATTATTATTATTATTAAAACTATGCAAGTTGTTGCTAAATATAGTCAGATAATGAGTAGACTCACCTTCAACCATTTATCTATACAGTTCTTGTGGTAGGAATGAACACATGGTAATGTCTTAACATTTTCACCATTGGCGTATTCAGATAAACATATTCTACAACAGTCTTCACTAAGAGTGGTGCCCCTTTTTGGTTCAAACTTATGGTGAGGAATCCGACCTATTTGTTGAGGGGTTAATCCATTATTATGAACATCACCATTACGTTCTTGTAACTCCAGTAATGACTAAAAAAAATTGAGTGCACGAGTCAACAAATGAGTGAGTGTTTGGTTGACGGGAACCCACGAACTAACAAGGCGAGCATACTTACCATTACACCACTCGCCAGAACATGTGTTAAAATTAGGCAATGTTTTTCTATTTTAAAGAATTTCTATTTTCGTAATGGTAGATGTCATTGATGGAGGATTGAGTTATAACACTGAATTATGAAAATATAGAAACAAAAACTACACGTTGCCTATCTGACTCTATTTGACTTGTAAGTGAATTAGTTTTAACTTTTCCAACAGTGCGGTATTTGATTCTATTGACAGTGTGAAATATATTATAATATCTTGGTATACTAGTATGTACTTAATAACTGCATGAGAGGTCAATAGCGAGATCTATTTTCCCAAGGGGTAGACTATTGACCGGGACGAATGAACTAGTGACCGACGCGAAGCGGAGGTCACTAGTTTATCCGTCCCGGTCAATAGTCTACCCCGAGGAAATAGAGCTCGCTATTGATCAAGCATGCAGTTATTAAGTACTTTATTACACCAATGAAAGCGGTATTTTCATGCTATTTGTTTCCCTGTATATAGATTGGAATTTTATCTCATATACATTTACTTTTTCTTCTTCTCTTTTGTCATCAATTAATTTTGTTCAGAGTTCCAAGAGATATAAGTTACAAAATAACTTCTTTTTTGGTGATTATTCGATAAAACCAATCAAACAATGTTTCTATAATGTATTCATAACATTGTGATGATGTATTTTCGTGTATTAAAGTTTACCGTAATCTTGTCTATTTTTCAATGTTTTTTTATATTTAATTTTTTTTTGGAATGCGACGTTATATCACGTCATTTATGACGCCCATGCACTAGTTTCGAAGACGTGCACTAGTTCCAGGACATGGATTTCATTCAGATGAGTGCATTAGTTTAAAATAAAACTAAATCATGTGGTATCATTTCTAATTTTTCATTGGTTCTTAATATAAGAGTGTGTAATAATATATATTATAAAAAGTTTGATTATTTCGTCTGATGATTGATATTGACGCCTGTGCCAGGCACCTTATTACGGGGTCATAGTATCTATTCTGATAAGAATTTTCGCTTCACCTCATAATCGTCAAGGTTGATATCACCGTCTACTTGAAGGTCACCTCTGTGATGTTGTCTGGGCATTCCAAATCCTCCCCATTCCCCTAGTCTTCCATGTCCACGCTGTTCTGGCGTTGAATTCTGAATATGTAAAATCATTGTCTTATATTGAAAACAAAACGATATCAAATACACAAAAACATTCTAGAATGTTTTTATTTCAGTCAGTTTTATGCAAAATAAAGTGTTATTCCAAGATCTGGCAATAAAATGTGAAAATATTTCCTGTTTTTGTTATAATGAACAAATATGAATTATGTTAGGTCAAACACATTATGATGTGCTGATAAAAATAATAACATCAGTTTTGAATGTCTAGACGTACGTTACCACTATGATCACAACTTCTCCTATCAGACTCACTTCAATTCTGGCGATAATGATTGTCTCGCCCTTCACAAGTGCCATTAATCTATATATTCATAAACAGGTGAAAACAACGATCAATCATGATACACACAGATCATGACTATAAATAACATATTTTGAACAAAATATCAAAACGAACACTGAAAACTATGACATAATATTAGGTCTTTTTCCTAGCTTAGGATGTTGATATTTTGAAAAACTGGTTAACTATGTATAACCTGCCTACTGTTAAATACATGATAAAAACGTAGATATCAAATTTAGTGCACAGGACACGGTTCAGTCATCAGGTAGGATCATAATTAAAAAAGGGTGCACTTGACTCGCAGCCGCAAGTGATAAAGTTTACCAGTTGCTTGCCCAGGGTCTGTGGATCTCTTCGGGTACTCCGGCTTCCTCCACCACTAAAACTGGTCGCCATGATATACCTGGTAGCTGAAATATTGCTGAAAGTGGCGTTGAACACCAAAATTCAAAAAATCAATTTCAAATGTCCTTCACATATGTGCTTAGATCTGAATTCATTTGGTTGTACATTCTCTGTAAATATGTTGATAGCACAAACTTATAAATATGGACTACTGAAAATTGTGCTCAAAAGTTTAAATAGTCACAAATTCTGTTAATATTTATCATCATCATTAACAGTCACATGCAAATCTTGGATATGGTCCTAATAACTGTATAGAGGTTTAAATTAATTTCAAATGGATTTGGCTGTAAACCTTTAATGTTGACATCTAGCCTTGTTCATAGTCGGCTCGCCTGGCCGTTCATCATTTCATCATATTCTAACACCATTTACATTTGTCCCGCAAAATCAAACATGACCTTTCTTCAAAGCAGAATTTGTATGTCACATTTTACATCTTCATTAGTAATGCAGTAACATGATAAGGAGAAATTAGCAATACATTCATTATATATATTAATATCTATTAATTAAAAAGTCATTTCTAGTCAAATAAACAAAAATGAATTGATAGTTTACCACCTACAAATGAATACTTTGGAATGGAATAGCAGATATAATTTCGTCTTACATACTACTGCTGTGCTACAATGTATAAAATATTTACCTCACTAGTAGGACTTGGTCTAGAACTCTCAATGTCTTGTAATATTTACTTCACTAGTACAGGACTTGGGCTAGACCTCTCTAATTCTTGTAATATTTACCCCACTAGTTGGACTTGGACTAGACCTCTCAATTTCTTTAAATATTTACACCACTAGTAGGACTTGGACTAGACCTCTCAATGTCTTGTAATATTTACCCCACTAGTAGGACTTGGGCTAGACCTCTCAATGTCTTGTAATATTTACCCCACTAGTAGGACTTGGGCTAGACCTCTCAATGTCTTGTAATATTTACCCCTCTAGTAGGACTTGGGCTAGACCTCTCAATGTCTTGTAATATTTACCTCACTGGTAGGATTTGGACTAAACCTCTCAATGTCTTGTAATATTTACCCCACTAGTAGGACCTGGACTAGACCTCTCAATGTCTTGTAATATTTACCTCAATAGTAGGACTTGGACTAGACCTCTCAATGTCTTGTAATATTTACCCCACTAGTAGAACTTGGACTAGACCCCTCAATGTCTTGTAATATTTACCCCACTAGTAGGACTTGGACTAGACCTCTCAATGTCTTGTAATATTTACCTCACTAGTAGGACTTGGACTAGAACTCTCTATTTCTTGTAATAGTTACCCCACTAGTAGGACTTGGACTAGACCTCTCAATGTCTTGTAATATTTACCCCATTGGTAGGACTTGGACTAGACCTCTCAATGTCTTGTAATATTTACCTCACTGGTAGGACTTGGACTTGACCTCTCAATGTCTTGTAATATTTACCCCACTAGTAGGACTTGGACTAGACCTCTCAATGTCTTGTAATATTTACCCCACTAGTAGGACTTGGACTAGACCTCTCAATGTCTTGTAATATTTACCCCACTAGTAGGACTTGGACTAGACCTCTCAATGTCTTGTAATATTTACCCCACTAGTAGGAGTTGGACTAGACCTCTCAATGTCTTGTAATATTTACCCCACTAGTAGGACTTGGACTAAACCTCTCAATGTCTTGTAATATTTACCTCACTAGTAGGACTTGGACTAGACCTCTCAATGTCTTGTAATATTTACCTCACTAGTAGGACTTGGACTAGACCTCTCAATGTCTTGTAATATTTACCTCACTAGTAGGACTTGGACTAGACCTCTCAATATCTTGTAATATTTACCCCATTAGTCGGACATGGACTAGAACTCTCAATGTCTTGTAATATTTACCCCACCAGTAGGACTTGGACTAGACCTTTCAATGTCTTGTAATATTTACCCCACTATTAGCACTTGGACTAGACCTCTCAATGTCTTGTAATATTTACCTCACTAGTAGAACTTGGACTAGACCTCTCAATGTCTTGTAATACGTTGCTCAGTTGATCTACTCTTCCTCTGTTCTGTCTACTACTGCTATCGTCATTTTCAAACAATCTTTGTGCCACCTCGGCGTCATGTTGCTCTTGTTCAAAATCTTCTTGTTCCTGAAGTTGCCATGCCACCCGTTCACTATATTCGTCTATAACAGGAGGTAATTGGGTATGCATCTCTATCCGCTGAAGTTCCAAGGCCAAGGCTGCATCCGGGTTCCCAATAATACTGTCTGTGAAAGATCTCCCTGCAGCTTCGTAACCAGAAGTTGCAATGTCATTCTACAAATATAATATTTATCTGAATGATCCGAGTGAAAAAAAAAGAACAGTTTGAAATGGTCCCCCCTCCCCCCCCCCCCCCCCCCCAAAAAGAAAAAAAAAGCAACAAATCAATTAACATAAAAGTGCAAGATAGCCACCATCGCAGTGCTTAGTTTAAAATAACTGCACCAATATAGCTATTTCAAGATGGCCACCACCGCAGGGCTTAGTTTAAAATAACTGTAACAATATAACTAGTCCAAGATGGCCAACACCGCAGGGCTTAGTTTAAAATAGCTGTAACAAATTAACTAGTCTAAAATGGCCACCACCACAGGGGTTAGATTAAGATAGCTGTTACAATATAACGATGTCCAAGATGGCCACCACCACAAGGCTAACTTAAAATAGCTGTAACAATATAATTAGTCCAAGATGGCCACCACAACAGGGATTAGATTAAGATAACTGTTACAATATAACTAGTCCAAGATGACCACCACCGCAATGCTTAGTTTAAAATAGCTGTAACGATATAACTAGTCCAAGATGGCCACCACCACAGGGCTTAGTTTAAGATAGCTGTAACCATATAACTAGTCCAAGATGGCCTACACAACATGGCGTAGTTTAAAATAGCTGTACCAATATAACTAGTCCAAGATGGCCACCACAACAGGGCTTAGATTAAGATAACTGTACCAATATAACTAGTCCAAGATGGCCACCACCACAGGGCTTAGTTTAAAATAGCTGTAACAATATAACTAGTCCAAGATGGCCACCACCACAAGGCTTAGTCTAAAATAGCTGTAACAATATAACTAGTCCAAGATGGCCACCACCACAGTTCTTAGTTTAAGATAGCTGTACCAATATAACTAGTTCAAGATGGCCACCACCGCAGGACTTAGTCTAAGATAGCTGTAACCATATAACTAGTCCAAGATGGCCCCCACCACAGGGCTTAGTTTAAAATAGCTGTAACAATATAACTAGTCCAAGATGGTCATCACCAGTGCTTAGTTTAAAATAGGACGATATGGGAAAATGGATAAAAGCTCTGACTCTGAAACGCGTGGCAGGCATTGTCCTTGAAAGAACATACATACTTTTTGTGTCGATCGTTAATCTAAGTACTCTACAAAGTTTACAGGATAGCCACCACAGCAGATAAATGTTTAAGTAATTATACAAGATAGAACATTAACTCTTTAACCGACTTAAAGAAGCATATCTTCAATATGCTCTGAAAAGCTCAGTGCCATGAGAATCTCCTCAAATGGTGCCTGATATTGTTTACTAGTATATGTATACATTGTATATTATTTTTATTTTCTTCATGGACATTTGTAATAATATTATAAAATTTTAAGTGTGAGTATGAACAGATGGATAGCAAAGTTTAATTGTTTTAAGCAACGAAAATAGAAATGCATAAATTTAGATTTTTAGTTATATTTAGTTATATACATGTATTGTATAAATAGAGACAATGGAAAATATGCAGTATACAGTCATGATCTGACTTTAACAGTGTTTCTTCAAAATGGTAATAATAACTTTTGGACATGTACTAAATATTAGGGTTGGTTTGGTTAGCAGAAACATATAAACTGTCCATTATTGGTTGTAGACACAGACACTGGTACCTCAACCCTCTCTGTCCCTGTTGTAAACCACTAGTTTTCTTATATAAATTTTTAGGAAGAATTTAGAAATCATAAAATATCTTCTCAGAATTGATTCGATCTACAGTGTACATAAAATGCAGACTCATATGCAAGGCCGTCTTAACGGCTGTGTAGGCCTCCCGGGCAAAACAATGCACTGCGGCCCCCACCTACACAACACCCCACAGGAATATAAATGTTATTGGTCTATAACATATGGAATTGGAACTTCCAACAAAATCAGTGTTTAAACATAACAAGAGGCTCCCAGGAGCCTGTAATCGCTCACCTGGATCAAAGTTGCTTTCAATAACAATGCAACTGCACTGTGGTGGCCATCTTGGTGGGAGAGCGTGACTGTCGGACACAATTTTGGAAGAGGACCATCCAATGACTATTCCATCAAAGTTTGGTTCTAATTGAGCTACTGGTTCCAGACAAGATGTTTTTTATGTAAATTTCCAATAGGGTCCTATGTTAAACAAATACAGCTGTGTAGCAATCTTGGTCAGAGGGCAGGACCACTAGACACAATTTTGGAAGAGGACCATCCAATGACTATTTTATCAAAGTTTGGTTCCAATTGAGCAACTGGTTCCAGACGAGAAGATTTTTATGTGAATTTCCCATAGGGTCCTATGTTAAGCTAAGTTCGGCTGTGGGGGCCATCTTGGTCGAAGGGCCGAACCGCCGGACATATTTTTGGAAGAGAACCATCCAATGACTATTTCATCAACATTTTGTTCTTATTGAGCAAATGGTTTCAGACAAGAAGATTTATATGGGAATTTCCCATAGGGTCCTATGCTAAATTAAGTTCGGCTGTGGCGGTCATCTTGGTCGGTGTTCTGAAATGCCGGACACAATTTTGGAAGAAGACCACCCAAGAATCATTTCAGCAAAGTTTGGTTGAGATTGGATCAGTAGTTTCAGAGGAGAAGATTTTTTTTTAAATTTCATCCCCCCTTTTTTCTAATTTGCGTAATCGGTCAAAATCGGCAAAAGTTCAAAGTTCATAAAAAATCCTGTAATATATGTTAAAAATCTCATCATTATGCTTATACAGTTCAAATTTGGGAACATTCTGGCTTAAAATAGAGCAGTTTTGGCCATTTGAAGAAATTTTTATTTTTAGTAATGGCGACCATCTTGGATACAGGACGGCGCTGACGGACACAATTTTGAAAGGGGACCACCTAAGCATCAATCAGACAAAGTTTGGTTGAAATTGGCCAAGTGGTTTCTAACAAGAAGATTTTTAAATGATTTTTTGCTTATTTATGCCTAATTTGCATAATCGGTTAAAATCGACAAAAGTTCAAAGTTCATAAAAAATCCCATAATATATGTCAAAAAGCTCATCATTATGCTTATACAGTTCAAATTTGGACACATTCTGGCTTAAAATAAAGCAGTTTTGGCCATTTGAAGAAATTTCTATTTTTAGTAATGGCGGCCATCTTGGTTGGAAATCGGGATCACCGGACACATTTCTGGAAGGGGGCCATCCAAGGACCATTCCACCAAAGTTTGATTGCAATTGGCCCAGCGGTTTCTGAGGAGAAGATTAAAATGTGATATGTTGACCGACGGACGAAAAGTGATGGCAATAGCTCACATGGCCTAAAGGCCAGGTGAGCTAAAAAAGACATGCTGTACATAAACAAATATAGATTAGCATGGGATCCCGTGCAACTGCCCAGCGTTCCCATGCGTTAAGACGGCACTGCTCATGTGATCATATTGCCATGGGGTCCCGTGCAACTGCCCAGCGTGCCCATGCGTTAAGACGGCACTGGTCATGTGATCATATTACCATGGGGTCCCGTGCAACTGCCCAGCGTGCCCATGCGTTAAGACGGCATTGCTCATGTGATCATATTACCATGGGGCCCCGTGCAACTGTCCAGCGTGCCCATGCGTTAAGACGGCACTGCTCATGTGATCATATTACCTTTATAGAACCCAGTGAATAAGGGTTCCAAAGTTAAACGAGGAAGAATTGTTTGCTTTAGATTTAGAAATGAAAGTGAAATTTAATTTAGGAAACCGATATACAGTGCAGATTCAGTGTTATGCAAAAATATGTAAACCCATTTGGATCTAAAGACAAGCAGAGGGGCTTCAATATGATCTAAAGATAAGCAGAGGCGCTTCAATATGATCTAAAGATAAGCAGATGGGCTTCAATATGATCTAAAGATAAGCAGAGTTCAATTTGATCTAAAGATAAGCAGAGGGGCTTCAATATGATCTAAAGATAAGCAGAGGGGCTTCAATATGATCTAAAGATAAGCAGAGGGGCTTCAATATGATCTAAAGATAAGCAGAGGGGCTTCAATATCATCTAAAGATAAGCAGAGGGGCTTCAATATCATCTAAAGATAAGCAGAGGGGCTTCAATATGATCTAAAGATAAGCAGAGAGGCTTCAATATGATCTAAAGATAAGCAGAGGGGCTTCAATATGATCTAAAGATAAGCAGAGGGGTTTCAATATGATCTAAAGATAAGCAGAGTTCAATATGATCTAAACATAAGCAGAGGGGCTTCAATATGATCTAAAGATAAGCAGAGGGGCTTCAATATGATCTAAAGATAAGCAGAGGGGCTTCAATATGATCTAAAGATAAGCAGAGGGGCTTCAATATGATCAAAAGATAAGCAGAGTTCTATATGATCTAAAGATAAGCAGAGGGGCTTCAATATGATCTAAAGATAAGCAGAGCGGCTTCAATATGATCCCACAAGTCTACCACTGATAGGAATAATCATATACAAAATAAGCAGAGGGGCTTCAATATGATCTAAAGATAAGCAGAGTTCAATATGATCTAAAGATAAGCAGAGGGGCTTCAAAATGATCTAAAGATAAGCAGATTTCAATATGATCTAAAGATAAGCACAGGGCTTCAATATGATCTAAAGATAAGCAGAGGGGCTTCAATATGATCTAAAGATAAGCAGAGATGCTTCAATATGATCTAAAGATAAGCAGATGGGCTTCAATATGATCTAAAGATAAGCAGAGGGGCTTCAATATGATCTAATGATAAGCAGAGTTCAATATGATCTAAAGATAAGCAGAGGGGCTTCAATATGATCTAAAGATAAGCAGAGGGTCTTCAATATGATCTAATGATAAGCAGAGGGGCTTCAATATGATCAAAAGATAAGCAGAGGGGCTTCAATATGATCCCACAAGTCTACCACTGATAGGAATAATGATATACAAGATAAGCAGAGGGGCTTCAATATGATCTAAAGATAAGCAGAGTTCAATATGATCTAAAGATAAGCAGAGGGGCTTCAAAATGATCTAAAGATAAGCAGATTTCAATATGATCTAAAGATAAGCACAGGGCTTCAATATGATCTAAAGATAAGCAGAGGGGCTTCAATATGATCTAAAGATAAGCAGAGATGCTTCAATATGATCTAAAGATAAGCAGATGGGCTTCAATATGATCTAAAGATAAGCAGAGGGGCTTCAATATGATCTAATGATAAGCAGAGTTCAATATGATCTAAAGATAAGCAGAGGGGCTTCAATATGATCTAAAGATAAGCAGAAGGTCTTCAATATGATCTAATGATAAGCAGAGGGGCTTCAATATGATCAAAAGATAAGCAGAGGGGCTTCAATATGATCCCACAAGTCTACCACTGATAGGAATAATGATATACAAGATAAGCAGAGGGGCTTCAATATGATCTAAAGATAAGCAGAGTTCAATATCATCTAAAGATAAGAAGAGGGGCTTCAATATGATCAAACAAGTCTACCACTGATAGGAATAATCATATACAAGATAAGCAGAGGGGCTTCAATATGATCCCACAAGTCTACCACTAATAGGAATAATCATATACAAGATAGCAGAGTTCAATATGATCTAAAGATAAGCAGGGTTCAATATGATCTAAAGATAAGCAGAGGGGGCTTCAATATGATCAAAAGATAAGCAGAGGGGCTTCAATATGATCTAAAGATAAGCAGAGTTCAATATGATCTAAAGATAAGCAGAGGGGGCTTCAATATGATCTAAAGATAAGCAGAGGGGCATCAATATGATCTAAAGATAAGCAGAGGGGCTTCAATATGATCTAAAGATAAGCAGAGGAGCTTCAATATGATCTAACGATAAGCAGAGGGGCTTCAATATGATCTAAAGATAAGCATAGAGGCTTCAATATGATCTAAAGATAAGCAGAGGGGTTTCAATATGATCTAAAGATAAGCAGAAGGGCTTCAATATGATCTAAAGATAAGCAGAGGGGTTTCAATATTATCTAAAGATAAGCAGAGTTCAATATGATCTAAAGATAAGCAGAGGGTCTTCAATATGATCTAAAGATAAGCAGAGGAGCTTCAATATGATTTGAAGATAAGCAGAGGGGCTCCAATATGATCTAATGATAAGCAGAGGGGCTTCAATATGATCTAAAGATAAGCAGAGGGGCTTCAATATGATCTAAAGATAAGCAGAGCGGCTTCAATATGATCCCACAAGTTTACCACTGATAGGAATAATCATATACAAAATAAGCAGAGGGGCTTCAATATGATCTAAAGATAAGCAGAGTTCAATATGATCTAAAGATAAGCAGAGGGGCTTCAAAATGATCTAAAGATAAGCAGAGTTCAATATGATCTAAATATAAGCAGAGGGCTTCAATATGATCTAAACATAAGCAGAGGGGCTTCAATATGATCTAAAGATAAGCAGAGAGGCTTCAATATGATCTAAAGATAAGCAGAGGGGCTTCAATATGATCTAAAGATAAGCAGAGGGGCTTCAATATGATCTAATGATAAGCAGAGTTCAATATGATCTAAAGATAAGCAGAGGGGCTTCAATATGATCTAAAGATAAGCATAGGGTCTTCAATATTATCTAAAGATAAGCAGAGGGGCTTCAATATGATCTAAAGATAAGCAGAGGGGCTTCAATATGATCCCACAAGTCTACCACTGATAGGAATAATGATATACAAGATAAGCAGAGGAGCTTCAATATGATCTAAAGATAAGCAGAGTTCAATATGATCTAATGATAAGCAGAGGGGCTTCAATATGATCCCACAAGTCTACCACTGATAGGAATAATCACATACAAGATAAGCAGAGGGGCTTCAATATGATCCCACAAGTCTACCACTAATAGGAATAATCATATACAAGATAGCAGAGTTCAATATGATCTAAAGATAAGCAGGGTTCAATATGATCTAAAGATAAGCAGAGGGGCTTCAATATGATCTAAAGATAAGCAGAGGGGCTTCAATATGATCTAAAGATAAGCAGAGTTCAATATGATCTAAAGATAAGCAGAGGGGCTTCAATATGATCTAAAGATAAGCAGAGGGGCTTCAATATGATCTAAAGATAAGCAGAGGGGCTTCAATATGATCCCACAAGTCTACCACTGATAGGAATAATGATATACAAGATAAGCAGAGGGGCTTCAATATGATCTAAAGATAAGCAGAGTTCAATATGATCTAAAGATAAGCAGAGGGGCTTCAATATGATCTAAAGATAAGCAGAGTTCAATATGATCTAAAGATAAGCAGAGGGGGCTTCAATATGATCTAAAGATAAGCAGAGGGACATCAATATGATCTAAAGATAAGCAGAGGGGCTTCAATATGATCTAAAGATAAGCAGAGGGGCTTCAATATGATCTAAAGATAAGCAGAGGGGCTTCAATATGATCTAAAGATAAGCAGAGAGGCTTCAATATGATCTAAAGATAAGCAGAGGGGTTTCAATATGATCTAAAGATAAGCAGAAGGGCTTCAATATGATCTAAAGATAAGCAGAGGGGTTTCAATATTATCTAAAGATAAGCAGAGTTCAATATGATCTAAAGATAAGCAGAGGGACTTCAATATGATCTAAAGATAAGCAGAGGGGCTTCAATATGATTTAAAGATAAGCAGAGGGGCTTCAATATGATCTAAAGATAAGCAGAGGGGCTTCAATATGATCTAAAGATAAGCAGAGGGGCTTCAATATGATCTAAAGATAAGCAGAGCGGCTTCAATATGATCCCACAAGTCTACCACTGATAGGAATAATCATATACAAAATAAGCAGAGGGGCTTCAATATGATCTAAAGATAAGCAGAGTTCAATATGATCTAAAGATAAGCAGAGGGGCTTCAAAATGATCTAAAGATAAGCAGAGTTCAATATGATCTAAAGATAAGCAGAGGGCTTCAATATGATCTAAACATAAGCAGAGGGGCTTCAATATGATCTAAAGATAAGCAGAGAGGCTTCAATATGATCTAAAGATAAGCAGAGTTCAATATGATCTAAAGATAAGCAGAGGGGCTTCAATATGATCTAAAGATAAGCAGAGGGGCTTCAATATGATCTAAAGATAAGCAGAGGGGCTTCAATATCATCTAAAGATAAGCAGAGGGGCTTCAATATCATCTAAAGATAAGCAGAGGGGCTTCAATATGATCTAAAGATAAGCAGAGAGGCTTCAATATGATCTAAAGATAAGCAGAGGGGCTTCAATATGATCTAAAGATAAGCAGAGGGGTTTCAATATGATCTAAAGATAAGCAGAGTTCAATATGATCTAAACATAAGCAGAGGGGCTTCAATATGATCTAAAGATAAGCAGAGGGGCTTCAATATGATCTAAAGATAAGCAGAGGGGCTTCAATATGATCTAAAGATAAGCAGAGGGGCTTCAATATGATCAAAAGATAAGCAGAGTTCTATATGATCTAAAGATAAGCAGAGGGGCTTCAATATGATCTAAAGATAAGCAGAGCGGCTTCAATATGATCCCACAAGTCTACCACTGATAGGAATAATCATATACAAAATAAGCAGAGGGGCTTCAATATGATCTAAAGATAAGCAGAGTTCAATATGATCTAAAGATAAGCAGAGGGGCTTCAAAATGATCTAAAAATAAGCAGATTTCAATATGATCTAAAGATAAGCACAGGGCTTCAATATGATCTAAAGATAAGCAGAGGGGCTTCAATATGATCTAAAGATAAGCAGAGATGCTTCAATATGATCTAAAGATAAGCAGATGGGCTTCAATATGATCTAAAGATAAGCAGAGGGGCTTCAATATGATCTAATGATAAGCAGAGTTCAATATGATCTAAAGATAAGCAGAGGGGCTTCAATATGATCTAAAGATAAGCAGAGGGTCTTCAATATGATCTAATGATAAGCAGAGGGGCTTCAATATGATCAAAAGATAAGCAGAGGGGCTTCAATATGATCCCACAAGTCTACCACTGATAGGAATAATGATATACAAGATAAGCAGAGGGGCTTCAATATGATCTAAAGATAAGCAGAGTTCAATATCATCTAAAGATAAGAAGAGGGGCTTCAATATGATCGAACAAGTCTACCACTGATAGGAATAATCATATACAAGATAAGCAGAGGGGCTTCAATATGATCCCACAAGTCTACCACTAATAGGAATAATCATATACAAGATAGCAGAGTTCAATATGATCTAAAGATAAGCAGGGTTCAATATGATCTAAAGATAAGCAGAGGGGGCTTCAATATGATCTAAAGATAAGCAGAGGGGCTTCAATATGATCTAAAGATAAGCAGAGTTCAATATGATCTAAAGATAAGCAGAGGGGGCTTCAATATGATCTAAAGATAAGCAGAGGGGCATCAATATGATCTAAAGATAAGCAGAGGGGCTTCAATATGATCTAAAGATAAGCAGAGGAGCTTCAATATGATCTAAAGATAAGCAGAGGGGCTTCAATATGATCTAAAGATAAGCATAGAGGCTTCAATATGATCTAAAGATAAGCAGAGGGGTTTCAATATGATCTAAAGATAAGCAGAAGGGCTTCAATATGATCTAAAGATAAGCAGAGGGGTTTCAATATTATCTAAAGATAAGCAGAGTTCAATATGATCTAAAGATAAGCAGAGGGTCTTCAATATGATCTAAAGATAAGCAGAGGAGCTTCAATATGATTTGAAGATAAGCAGAGGGGCTCCAATATGATCTAATGATAAGCAGAGGGGCTTCAATATGATCTAAAGATAAGCAGAGGGGCTTCAATATGATCTAAAGATAAGCAGAGCGGCTTCAATATGATCCCACAAGTTTACCACTGATAGGAATAATCATATACAAAATAAGCAGAGGGGCTTCAATATGATCTAAAGATAAGCAGAGTTCAATATGATCTAAAGATAAGCAGAGGGGCTTCAAAATGATCTAAAGATAAGCAGAGTTCAATATAATCTAAATATAAGCAGAGGGCTTCAATATGATCTAAACATAAGCAGAGGGGCTTCAATATGATCTAAAGATAAGCAGAGAGGCTTCAATATGATCTAAAGATAAGCAGAGGGGCTTCAATATGATCTAAAGATAAGCAGAGGGGCTTCAATATGATCTAATGATAAGCAGAGTTCAATATGATCTAAAGATAAGCAGAGGGGCTTCAATATGATCTAAAGATAAGCAAAGGGTCTTCAATATGATCTAAAGATAAGCAGAGGGGCTTCAATATGATCTAAAGATAAGCAGAGGGGCTTCAATATGATCCCACAAGTCTACCACTGATAGGAATAATGATATACAAGATAAGCAGAGGGGCTTCAATATGATCTAAAGATAAGCAGAGTTCAATATGATCTAATGATAAGCAGAGGGGCTTCAATATGATCCCACAAGTCTACCACTGATAGGAATAATCACATACAAGATAAGCAGAGGGGCTTCAATATGATCCCACAAGTCTACCACTAATAGGAATAATCATATACAAGATAGCAGAGTTCAATATGATCTAAAGATAAGCAGGGTTCAATATGATCTAAAGATAAGCAGAGGGGCTTCAATATGATCTAAAGATAAGCAGAGGGGCTTCAATATGATCTAAAGATAAGCAGAGTTCAATATGATCTAAAGATAAGCAGAGGGGCTTCAATATGATCTAAAGATAAGCAGAGGGGCTTCAATATGATCTAAAGATAAGCAGAGGGGCTTCAATATGATCCCACAAGTCTACCACTGATAGGAATAATGATATACAAGATAAGCAGAGGGGCTTCAATATGATCTAAAGATAAGCAGAGTTCAATATGATCTAAAGATAAGCAGAGGGGCTTCAATATGATCTAAAGATAAGCAGAGTTCAATATGATCTAAAGATAAGCAGAGGGGGCTTCAATATGATCTAAAGATAAGCAGAGGGACATCAATATGATCTAAAGATAAGCAGAGGGGCTTCAATATGATCTAAAGATAAGCAGAGGGGCTTCAATATGATCTAAAGATAAGCAGAGGGGCTTCAATATGATCTAAAGATAAGCAGAGAGGCTTCAATATGATCTAAAGATAAGCAGAGGGGTTTCAATATGATCTAAAGATAAGCAGAAGGGCTTCAATATGATCTAAAGATAAGCAGAGGGGTTTCAATATTATCTAAAGATAAGCAGAGTTCAATATGATCTAAAGATAAGCAGAGGGACTTCAATATGATCTAAAGATAAGCAGAGGGGCTTCAATATGATTTAAAGATAAGCAGTGGGGCTTCAATATGATCTAAAGATAAGCAGAGGGGCTTCAATATGATCTAAAGATAAGCAGAGGGGCTTCAATATGATCTAAAGATAAGCAGAGCGGCTTCAATATGATCCCACAAGTCTACCACTGATAGGAATAATCATATACAAAATAAGCAGAGGGGCTTCAATATGATCTAAAGATAAGCAGAGTTCAATATGATCTAAAGATAAGCAGAGGGGCTTCAAAATGATCTAAAGATAAGCAGAGTTCAATATGATCTAAAGATAAGCAGAGGGCTTCAATATGATCTAAACATAAGCAGAGGGGCTTCAATATGATCTAAAGATAAGCAGAGAGGCTTCAATATGATCTAAAGATAAGCAGAGGGGCTTCAATATGATCTAAAGATAAGCAGAGGGGCTTCAATATGATCTAATGATAAGCAGAGTTCAATATGATCTAAAGATAAGCAGAGGGGCTTCAATATGATCTAAAGATAAGCAGAGGGTCTTCAATATGATCTAAAGATAAGCAGAGGGGCTTCAATATGATCTAAAGATAAGCAGAGGGGCTTCAATATGATCCCACAAGTCTACCACTGATAGGAATAATGATATACAAGATAAGCAGAGGGGCTTCAATATGATCTAAAGATAAGCAGAGTTCAATATGATCTAAAGATAAGCAGAGGGGCTTCAATATGATCCCACAAGTCTACCACTAATAGGAATAATCATATACAAGATAGCAGAGTTCAATATGATCTAAAGATAAGCAGGGTTCAATATGATCTAAAGATAAGCAGAGGGGCTTCAATATGATCTAAAGATACGCAGAGGGGCTTCAATATGATCTAAAGATAAGCAGAGTTCAATATGATCTAAAGATAAGCAGAGGGGCTTCAATATGATCTTAAGATAAGCAGAGTTCAATATGATCTAAAGATAAGCAGAGGGGCTTCAATATGATCAAAAGAAAAGCAGAGGGGCTTCAATATGATCCCACAAGTCTACCACTGATAGGAATAATCATATACAAGATAAGCAGAGGGGCTTCAATATGACCCCACAAGTCTACCACTGATAGGAATAATCATATACAAATAAGCATATTGTTGAAAATGGCACAGAATAATTTCTACAAAATTTGGTTATCTTCATTACAAAGTCAAATACATATCTTCAAATGTCCTTCAGGGGCCCGGGTGGCTCAATGCGTTAGGTCGTTGGATTTAACAATTCGTACAAGTCTATCACCAATACGGCGTAGGTTCGCGCCCAGCTTTGTAAATAACAAAAAGGGTGCACTCGACTCGCAGCCGCAAGTGATAAAGTTTACCAGTTGCTTGCCCAGGGTCGGTAGTTCTCTCCGGGTACTCCGGCTTCCTCCACCACTAAAACTGGTCGCCATGATATACCCGGTAGCTGATAAATTGCTGAAAGTGGGGTTGAACACCAAAATTAAAAAAATCAATTTCAAATGTCCTTCACATATGTGCTTTGATCTGAATTCATTTGGTCGTACATTCTCTGTAAATATGTTGATAGCACAAACTTATAATTATGGACTACTGAAAATTGTGCTCAAAAATTTAAATAGTCACAAATTCTGTTAATATTTATCATCATCATTAACAGTCACATGCAAATCTTGGATATGGTCCTAATAACTGTGTAGAGGTTTAAATTCATTTCAAATGGATTTGGCTGTAAACTTTTAATGTTGACATCTACCATTGTTCATAGTCCGCTCGCCTGGCCGTTCACCATTTCATCATATTCTAACACCATTTACATTTGTCCCGCAAAATCAAATATGACCTTTCTTCAAAGTAGAATTTGTATGTCACATTTCACATCTTCATTAGTAATGCAGTAACATGATAAGTAGAAACTAGCAATACATTCATTATATATATTAATATCTATTAATTAAAAAGTCATTTCTAGTAAAATAAACAAAAATGTATTGATAGTTTACCACCTACAAATGAATACTTTGGAATGGAAAACCAGATATAATTTCGTCTTACATACTAATGCTGTGATACAATTTATAAAATATTTACCTCACTAGTAAGACTTGGGCTAGACCTCTCAATGTCTTGTAATATTTACCTCACTAGTACAGGACTTGGGCTAGACCTCTCTATTTCTTGTAATATTTACCTCACTAGTACAGCACTTGGACTAGACATATCTATTTCTTGTAATATTAACCCCACTAGTAGAACTTGGACTAGACCTCTCAATGTCTTGTAATATTTACTTCACTAGTAGGACTTGGACTAGACCTCTCAATGTCTTGTAATATTTACCCCACTAGTAGGACTTGGACTAGACCTCTCCATGTCTTGTAATATTTACCCCACTAGTAGGACTTGGACTAGACCTCTCAATGTCTTGTAATATTTGCCTCACTAGTAGGACTTCGACTAGACCTCAATGTCTTGTAATATTTACCTCAATAGTAGGACTTGGACTAGACCTCTCAATGTCTTGTAATATTTACCCCCCTAGTAGGACTTCGACTAGACCTCTCAATGTCTTGTAATATTTACTTCACTAGTAGGACTTGGACTAGACCTCTCAATGTCTTGTAATATTTACTCCACTAGTAGGACTTGGACTATACCTCTCAATGTCTTGTAATATTTACCCCACTAGTAAGACTTGGACTAGACCTCTCAATGTCTTGTAATATTTACCTCACTAGTAGGACCTGGACTAGACCTCTCAATGTCTTGTAATATTTACCTCACTAGTAGGACTTGGACTAGACCTCAATGTCTTGTAATATTTACCTCACTAGTAGGACTTGGACTAGACCTCTCAATGTCTTGTAATATTTACCATTCAAGTAGGACTTGGACTAGACCTCTCAATGTCTTGTAATATTTACCCCACTAGTCGGACTTGAACTAGACCTCTCAATGTCTTGTAATATTTACCTCACTAGTAGGACTTGGACTAGACCTCTCAATGTCTTGTAATATTTACCCCACTAGTAGGAATTGGACTAGACCTCTCAATGTCTTGAATTATTTACCCCACTAGTCGGACTTGGACTAGACCTCTCAGTGTCATGTAATATGTACCTCACTAGTAGGACTTGGACTAGACCCCTCAATAACTTGTAATATTTACCCCACTAGTAGGACATGGACTAGAACTCTCAATGTCTTGTAATATTTACCCCACTAGTAGGACTAGAACTAGACCTCTCAATGTCTTGTAATATTTACCCCACTAGTAGCACTTGGACTAGACCTCTCAATGTCTTGTAATATTTACCTCACTAGTAGAACTTGGACTAGACCTCTCAATGTCTTGTAATACGTTGCTCAGTTGATCTACTCTTCCTCTGTTCTGTCTACTACTGCTATGGTCATTTTCAAACAATCTTTGTGCCACCTCGGCGTCATGTTGCTCTTGTTCAAAATCTTCTTGTTCCTGTAGTTGCCATGCCACCCGTTCACTATATTCGTCAATAACAGGAGGTAATAGGGTATGCATCTCTATCCGCTGAAGTTCCAAGGCCAAGGCTGCATCCGGGTTCCCAAAAATACTGTCTGTGAAAGATCTCCTTGCAACTTTGTAAGCAGAAGTTGCAATGTCATTCTACAAATAAAATATTTATCTGAATGATCCGAGTGAAAACAAACCCAACAGTTTGAAAAGGTCCCCCCCCCCCCCAAAAAAAAGCAACAAATCAATTAACATAAAAGTGCAAGATAGCCACCATCGCAGTGCTTAGTTTAAAATAACTGTAACAATATAGTATTTCAAGATGGCCACCACCGCAGGGCTTAGTTTAAAATAACTGTAACAATATAACTAGTCCAAGATGGCCACCACCGCAGGGCCTAGTTTAAAATAGCTGTAACAAATTAACTAGTCCAAAATGGCAACCACCACAGGGCTTAGATTAAGATAGCTGTTACAATATAACTAAGTCCAAGATGGCCACCACCGCAAGGCTAAGTTAAAATAGCTGTAACAATATAACTAGTCCAAGATGGCCACCACCACAGGGCTTAGTTTAAAATAGCTGTAACAATATAACTAGTCCAAGATGGCCACCATCACAGGTCTTAGTTTAAAATAGCTGTGCCAATATAACTAGTTCAAGATGGCCACCACCGCAGGGCTTAGTCTAAGATAGCTGTAACCATATTACTAGTCCAAGATGGCCCCCACTACAGGGCTTAGTTTAAATTAGCTGTAACAATATAACTAGTCCAAGATGGCCTACACAACATGGCGTAGTTTAAAATAGCTGTACCAATATAATTAGTCCAAGATGGCCACCACCACAGGGCTTAGTTTAAAATAGCTGTAACAATATAACTAGTCCAAGATGGCCACCACCACAGGGCTTAGTTTAAAATAGCTGTAACAATATAACTAGTCCAAGATGGCCACCACCACAGGGCTTAGTTTAAAATAGCTGTAACAATATAACTAGTCCAAGATGGCCACTATCACAGGTCTTAGTTTAAAATAGCTGTGCCAATATAACTAGTTCAAGATGGCCACCACCGCAGGGCTTAGTCTAAGACAACTGTAACCATATTACTAGTCCAAGATGGCCCCCACCACAGAGCTTAGTTTAAATTAGCTGTAACAATATAACTAGTCCAAGATGGCCATCACCAGTGATTAGTTTAAAATAGGACGATATGGGAAAATGGATAAAAGCTCTGACTCTGAAACGCGTGGCAGGCATTGTCCTTGAAATGACATACATACTTTTTGTGTCGATCGTTAATCTAAGTACTCTACAAAGTTTACAGGATAGCCACCACAGCAGATAAATGTTTTAGTAATTATACAAGATAGAACATTAACTCTTTAACCGACTTAAAGAAGCATATCTTCAATATGCCCTTAAAAGCTCAGTGCCATGAGAATCTCCTCCAATCGTGCCTGATATGGTTTACTAGTATATATATACATTGTATATTATTTTTATTTTCTTCATGGACATTTGTAATAATATTATAAAATTTTAAGTGTGAGTATGAACAGATGGATAGCAAAGTTTAATTGTTTTAACCAACGAAAATAGAAATGCATAAATTTAGATTTTTAGTTATATTTAGTTATATACATGTATTTGTATAAATAGAGACAATGGAAAATATGCAGTATACAGTCATGATCTGACTTTAACAGTGTTTCTTCAAAATGGTAAAAATAACTTTTGGACATGTACTAAATATTAGGGTTGGTTTGGTTAGCAGAAACATATAAACTGTCCATTATTGTTTGTAGACACAAACACTGGTACCTCAACCCTCTCTGTCCCTGTTGTAAACCACTAGTTTTCTTATATAAATTTTTAGGAAGAATTTAGAAATCATAAAATTTCTTCTCAGAATTGATTCGATCTACAGTGTACATAAAATGCAGACTCATATGCAAGGCCGTCTTAACGGCTGTGTAGGCCTCCCGGGCAAAACAATGCACTGCGGCCCCCACCTACACAACCACACACAGGAATATAAATGTTATTGGTCTATAACATACTGAATTGGAACTTCCAACAAAATCAGTGTTTAAACATAGCAAGAAGCTCACAGGAGCCTGTAATCGCTCACCTGGATCAAAGCTGCTTTCAATAACAATGCAACTGCACTGTGGTGGCCATCTTAGTGGGAGAGCGTGACTGCCGGACACAATTTTGGAAGAGGACCATCCAATGACTATTCCATCAAAGCTTGGTTCTAATTGAGCTACTGGTTCCAGACAAGATGGTTTTTTTTGTGAATTTCCCATAGGGTCCTATGTTAAACTAAGTACAGTTGTGTAGCCATCTTGGTCAGAGGGCGGGATCACCAGACACAATTTTGGAAGAGGACCATCCATTGACTATTTTATCAAAGTTTGGTTCCAATTGAGCAACTGGTTCCAGACGAGAAGATTGTTATGTGAATTTCCCATAGGGTCCTATGTTAAGCTAAGTTCGGCTGTGGGGGCCATCTTGGTCGAAGGGCCGAACCGCCGGACATATTTTTGGAAGAGAACCATCCAATGATTATTTCATCAACATTTTGTTCTTATTGAGCAAATGGTTTCAGACAAGAAGATGTATATGGGAATTTCCCATAGGGTCCTATGCTAAATTAACTTCGGCTGTGACGGTCATCTTGGTCGGTGTTCTGAGATTCCGGACACAATTTTGGAAGAGGACCACCCAAGAATCATTTCAGCAAAGTTTGGTTGAGATTGGTTCAGTAGTTTCAGAGGAGAAGATTGTTTTAAAATTTAATCCCCCCTTTTTTCTAATTTGCATAATCGGTCAAAATCGGCAAAAGTTCAAAGTTCATAAAAAATCCTGTGATATATGTTAAAAAGCTCATCTTTATGCTTATACAATTCAAATTTGGGCACATTCTGGCTTAAAATAGAGCAGTTTTGGCCATTTGAAGAAATTTATCTTTTTAGTAATGGCGGCCATCTTGGATACAGGACGGCGCTGACGGACACAATTTTGAAAGGGGACCACCTAAGGATCAATCAGACAACGTTTGGTTGAAATTGGCCAAGTGATTTCTAACAAGAAGATTTTTAAATGATTTTTTGCTTATTTATGCCTAATTTGTATAATCGGTTAAAATCGACAAAGTTCTAAGTTCATAAAAAATCACATAATATATATCAAAAAGCTCATCATTATGCTTATACAGTTCAAATTTGGACACATTCTGGCTTACAATAAAACAGTTTTGGCCATTTGAAGAAATTTCTATTTTTAGTAATGGCGGCCATCTTGGATGGAGGGCGGGGCTATCGGACACAATTTTGAAAGGGACCGCCCCAGGGACCATCCCTGCCAAGTTTGGTTTAATTTGATTCAGCGGTTTCAGAGAAGATTTAAATGTGAACTTTTATCAAAATATGCCTAATTTGTATAATCGGTATAAATCGGCTGAAAGAAAAATTTCACACAAAAAAACGAACATATGCTAAACTATTCCTTGCCATGTAGCTGCAGTTACAATTTGAGCTTATTTTGACTTATACTAAAGCAGCAATGGACAATTAAAATTTCATCCCCCACGTTTCTTCTATTTTTAGCTTGGCGGCCATCTTGGTTGGAAGTCGGGATCACTGGACACAATTTTGGAAGGGGGGCCATCCAAGGACCATTCCACCACAGTTTGGTTGCAATTGGCCCAGTGGTTTCTGAGGAGAAGATTAAAATGTGAAATGTTGACGAACGGACGAAAAGTGATGGCAATAGCTCACCTGGCCTAAAGGCCAGGTGAGCTAAAAAAAAACATGCTGTACATAAAAAAATATAGATTAGCATGGGGTCCCGTGCAACTGCCCATCGTGCCCATGCGTTAAGACGGCACTGCTCATGTGATCATATTACCATGGGATCCCGTGCAACTGCCCAGCGTGCCCATGCGTTAAGACGGCATTGCTCATGTGATCATATCACCATGGGGCTCCGTGCAACTGTCCAGCGTGCCCATGCGTTAAGACGGCACTGCTCATGTGATCATATTACCTTTATAGAACCCAGTGAATAAGGGTTTCAAAGTTAAACGAGGAAGAATTGTTTGCTTTATATCTAGAAATGAAAGTGAAATTTAATTTAGGAAACCGATATACAGTGCAGATTCAGTGTTATACAAAAATATGCAAACCCATTTGGATCTAAAAATAAGCAGAGGGGCTTCAATATGATCTAAAGATAAGCAGAGGGGCTTCAATATGATCTAAAGATAAGCAGAGGGGCTTCAATATGATCTAAAGATAAGCAGAGGGGCTTCAATATGATCTAAAGATAAGCAGAGTTCAATATGATCTAAAGATAAGCAGAGGGGCTTCAATATGATCAAAAGATAAGCAGAGGGGCTTCAATATGATCTAAAGATAAGCAGAGGGGCTTCAATATCATCTAAAGATAAGCAGAGGGGCTTCAATATGATCCCACAAGTCTACCACTGATAGGAATAATCATATACAAGATAAGCAGAGGGGCTTCAATATGATCCCACAAATCTACCACTGATAGGAATAATCATATAAAAATAAGCATATTGTTGAAAATGGCACAGAATAATTTCTACAAAATTTGGTTATCTTCATTACAAAGTCAAATAAATATCTGCAAATGTCCTTCAGGGGCTCGGGTGGCCCAATGAGCTAGGTCGTTGGATTTAACAACTCATACAAGTCTATCATCAATACGGCGTGGGTTCGCGCCCAGCTTTGTAAATAACAAAAAGGTGCACTCGACTCGCAGCCGCAAGTGATAAAGTTTACCAGTTGCTTGCCCAGGGTCGGTGGTTCTCTCCGGGTACTCCGGCTTCCTCCACCACTAAAACTGGTCGCCATGATATACCCGGTAGCTGAAATATTGCTGAAAGTGGCGTTGAACACCAAAATTCAAAAATTCAATTTCAAATGTCCTTCACATATGTGCTTAGATCTGAATTCATTTGGTTGTACATTCTCTGTAAATATGTTGATAGCACAAACCTATAATTATGGACTACTGAAAATTGTGCTCAAAAGTTTAAATAGTCACAAATTCTGTTAATATTTATCATCATCATTAACAGTCACTTGCAAATCTTGGATATGGTCCTAATAACTGTGTAGAGGTTTAAATTCATTTCAAATGGATTTGACTGTAAACCTTTAATGTTGACATCTACCATTGTTCATAGTCCGCTCGCCTGGCCGTTCATCATTTAATCATATTCTAGCACCATTTACATTTGTCCCGCAAAATCAAATATGACCTTTCTTCAAAGTAGAATTTGTATGTCACATTTCACATCTTCATTAGTAATGCAGTAACATGATAAGTAGAAACTAGCAATACATTCATTATATATATTAATATCTATTAATTAAAAAGTCATTTCTAGTAAAAATAAACAAAAATGTATTGATAGTTTACCACCTACAAATGAATACTTTGGAATGGAAAACCAGATATAATTTCGTCTTATATACTAATGCTGTGATACAATTTATAAAATATTTACCTCACTAGTAGGACTTGGGCTATACCTCTCAATGTCTTGTAATATTTACCTCACTAGTACAGGACTTGGGCTACACCTCTCTTTTTCTTGTAATATTTACCTCACTAGTACAGGACTTGGACTAGACCTATCTATTTCTTGTAATATTTACCCCACTAGTAGAACTTGGACTAGACCTCTCAATGTCTTGTAATATTTACCCCACTAGTAGGACTTGGACTAGACCTTTCAATGTCTTGTAATATTTACCTCACTAGTAGGACTTGGACTAGACCTCTCAATGTCTTGTAATATTTACCTCACTGATAGGACTTGGACTAGACATCTCAATGTCTTGTAATATTTACCCCACTAGTAGAACTTGGACTAGACTTCTTAATGTCTTGTAATATTTAGCCCACTAGTAGGACTTGGACTAGACCTTTCAATGTCTTGTAATATTTACCCCACTAGTAGGACTTGGACTAGACCTGTCAATGTCTTGTAATATTTACCCCACTAGTAGGACTTGGACTAGACCTTTCAATGTCTTGTAATATTTACCCCACTAGTAGAACTTGGACTAGACTTCTTAATGTCTTGTAATATTTACCTCACTAGTACAGGACTTGGGCTAGACCTCTCTATTTCTTGTAATATTTACTTCACTAGTAGGACTTGGACTAGACCTCTCAATGTCTTGTAATATTTACCCCACTAGTAGGACTTGGACTAGACCTGTCAATGTCTTGTAATATTTACCTCGCTAGTAGGACTTGGACTAGACCTGGCAATGTCTTGTAATATTTACCTCACTAGTAGGACTTGGACTAGACCTCTCAATGTCTTGTAATATTTACCCCACGAGTAGGACTTGGACTAGACCTGTCAATGTCTTGTAATATTTACCATACTAGTAGGACTTGGACTAGACCTCTCAATGTCTTGTAATATTTACCCCACTAGTAGAACTTGGACTAGACCTCTCAATGTCTTGTAATATTTACCCCACTAGTAGGACTTGGACTAGACCTGTCAATGTCTTGTAATATTTACCTCACAAGAAGGACTTGAACTAGACCTCTCAATGTCTTGTAATATTTACCTCACTAGTAGGACATGGACTAGACCTCTCAATGTCTTGTAATATTTACCCCACTAGTAGGACTTGGACTAGACCTGTCAATGTCTTGTAATATTTACCCCACTAGTAGGACTTGGACTAGACCTCTCAATGTCTTGTAATATTTACCTCACTAGTAGGACTTGGACTAGACCTGTCAATGTCTTGTAATATTTACCCCACTAGTAGGACTTGGACTAGACCTGTCAATGTCTTGTAATATTTACCTCACTAGTAGGACTTGGACTAGACCTCTCAATGTCTTGTAATATTTACTCCACTAGAATGACTTGGACTAGACATTTCAATGTCTTGTAATATTTACTCCACTAGTAGGACTTGGACTAGACCTCTCAATGTCTTGTAATATTTACCTCACAAGTAGGACTTGGACTGGACCTCTCAATGTCTTGTAATATTTACCTCACTAGTAGGACTTGGACTAGACCTCTCAATGTCTTGTAATATTTACCCCACTAGTAGGACTTGGACTAGACCTCTCAATGTCTTGTAATATTTACCCCACTAGTAGGACTTGGACTAGACCTGTCAATGTCTTGTAATATTTACCCCACTAGTAGGACTTGGACTAGACCTCTCAATGTCTTGTAATATTTACTCCTCTAGTAGGACTTGGACTAGACCTCTCAATGTCTTGTAATATTTACCCCACTAGTAGGACTTGGACTAGACCTGTCAATGTCTTGTAATATTTACCCAAATAGTAGGACTTGGACTAGACCTGTCAATGTCTTGTAATATTTACCCCATTAGTAGGACTTGGACTAGACCTTTCAATATCTTGTAATATTTACCTCACTAGTAGGACTTGGACTATACCTCTCAATGTCTTGTAATATTTACTACACTAGTAGGACTTGGACTAGACCTCTCAATGTCTTGTAATATTTACCCCACAAGTAGGACTTGGACTAGACCTCTCAATGTCTTGTAATATTTATCCCACTAGTAGGACTTGGACTAGACCTCTCAATGTCTTGGAATATTTACCCCACTAGTAGGACTTGGACTAGACCTCTCAATGTCTTGTAATATTTACCCCACTAGTAGGACTTGGACTAGACCTCTCAATGTCTTGTAATATTTACCTCACTAGTAGGACTTGGACTAGACCTCTCAATGTCTTGTAATATTTACCTCACAAGTAGGACTTGGACTAGACCTCTCAATGTCTTGTAATATCTACCTCACTAGTAGGACTTGGACTAGACCTCTCAATGTCTTGTAATATTTACCCCACTAGTAGGACTTGGACTAGACCTCTCAATGTCTTGTAATATTTACCTCACTAGTAGGACTTGGACTAGACCTGTCAATGTCTTGTAATATTTACCTCACTAGTAGGACCTGGACTAGACCTCTCAATGTCTTGTAATATTTACTCCTCTAGTAGGACTTGGACTAGACCTCTCAATGTCTTGTAATATTTACCCCACTAGTAGGACTTGGACTAGACCTGTCAATGTCTTGTAATATTTACCCCACTAGTAGGACTTGGACTAGACCTGTCAATGTCTTGTAATATTTACCTCGCTAGTAGGACTTGGACTAGACCTGTCAATGTCTTGTAATATTTACCTCACTAGTAGGACTTGGACTAGACCTCTCAATGTCTTGTAATATTTACCCCACTAGTAGGATTTGGACTAGACCTCTCAATGTCTTGTAATATTTACCATACTAGTAGGAATTGGACTAGACCTCTCAATGTCTTGTAATATTTAGCTCACAAGTAGGACTTGGACTAGACCTCTCAATGTCTTGTAATATTTACCTCACTAGTAGGACATGGACTAGACCTCTCAATGTCTTGTAATATTTACCCCACTAGTAGGACTTGGACTAGACCTGTCAATGTCTTGTAATATTTACCCCACTAGTAGGACTTGGACTAGACCTGTCAATGTCTTGTAATATTTACCTCACTAGTAGGACTTCGACTAGACCTCTCAATGTCTTGTAATATTTACTCCACTAGTAGGACTTGGACTAGACCTCTCAATGTCTTGTAATATTTACCTCACAAGTAGGACTTGGACTAGACCTCTCAATGTCTTGTAATATTTACCTCACTAGTAGGACTTGGACTAGACCTCTCAATGTCTTGTAATATTTACCCCACTAGTAGGACTTGGACTAGACCTCTCAATGTCTTGTAATATTTACCCCACTAGTAGGACTTGGACTAGACCTGTCAATGTCTTGTAATATTTACCCCACTAGTAGGACTTGGACTAGACCTGTCAATGTCTTGTAATATTTACCTCGCTAGTAGGACTTGGACTAGACCTGTCAATGTCTTGTAATATTTACCTCACTAGTAGGACTTGGACTAGACCTCTCAATGTCTTGTAATATTTACCCCACTAGTAGGACTTGGACTAGACCTTTCAATGTCTTGTAATATTTACTCCACTAGTAGGACTTGGACTAGACCTCTCAATGTCTTGTAATATTTACCTCACAAGTAGGACTTGGACTAGACCTCTCAATGTCTTGTAATATTTACCTCACAAGTAGGACTTGGACTAGACCTCTCAATGTCTTGTAATATTTACCTCACTAGTAGGACATGGACTAGACCTCTCAATGTCTTGTAATATTTACCCCACTAGTAGGACTTGGACTAGACCTGTCAATGTCTTGTAATATTTACCCCACTAGTAGGACTTGGACTAGACCTGTCAATGTCTTGTAATATTTACCTCACTAGTAGGACTTGGACTAGACCTCTCAATGTCTTGTAATATTTACTCCACTAGAAGGACTTGGACTAGACCTTTCAATGTCTTGTAATATTTACTCCACTAGTAGGACTTGGATTAGACCTCTCAATGTCTTGTAATATTTACCTCACAAGTAGGACTTGGACTAGACCTCTCAATGTCTTGTAATATTTACCTCACTAGTAGGACTTGGACTAGACCTCTCAATGTCTTGTAATATTTACCCCACTAGTAGGACTTGGACTAGACCTCTCAATGTCTTGTAATATTTACCCCACTAGTAGGACTTGGACTAGACCTGTCAATGTCTTGTAATATTTACCCCACTAGTAGGACTTGGACTAGACCTCTCAATGTCTTGTAATATTTACTCCTCTAGTAGGACTTGGACTAGACCTCTCAATGTCTTGTAATATTTACCCCACTAGTAGGACTTGGACTAGACCTGTCAATGTCTTGTAATATTTACCCAAATAGTAGGACTTGGACTAGACCTGTCAATGTCTTGTAATATTTACCCCATTAGTAGGACTTGGACTAGACCTTTCAATGTCTTGTAATATTTACCTCACTAGTAGGACTTGGACTAGACCTCTCAATGTCTTGTAATATTTACTACACTAGTAGGACTTGGACTAGACCTCTCAATGTCTTGTAATATTTACCCCAAAAGTAGGACTTGGACTAGACCTCTCAATGTCTTGTAATATTTACCCCACTAGTAGGACTTGGACTAGACCTCTCAATGTCTTGTAATATTTACCTCACTAGTAGGACTTGGACTAGACCTCTCAATGTCTTGTAATATTTACCCCACTAGTAGGATTTGGACTAGACCTCTCAATTTCTTGTAATATTTACCATACTAGTAGGAATTGGACTAGACCTCTCAATGTCTTGTAATATTTACCCCACTAGTAGGACTTGGACTAGACCTCTCAATGTCTTGTAATATTTATCTCACTAGTAGGACTTAGACTAGACCTCTCAATGTCTTGTAATATTTACCTCACAAGTAGGACTTGGACTAGACCTCTCAATGTCTTGTAATATTTACCTCACTAGTAGGACATGGACTAGACCTCTCAATGTCTTGTAATATTTACCCCACTAGTAGGACTTGGACTAGACCTGTCAATGTCTTGTAATATTTACCCCACTAGTAGGACTTGGACTAGACCTGTCAATGTCTTGTAATATTTACCTCACTAGTAGGACTTCGACTAGACCTCTCAATGTCTTGTAATATTTACTCCACTAGTAGGACTTGGACTAGACCTTTCAATGTCTTGTAATATTTACTCCACTAGTAGGACTTGGACTAGACCTCTCAATGTCTTGTAATATTTACCTCACAAGTAGGACTTGGACTAGACCTCTCAATGTCTTGTAATATTTACCTCACTAGTAGGACTTGGACTAGACCTCTCAATGTCTTGTAATATTTACCCCACTAGTAGGACTTGGACTAGACCTCTCAATGTCTTGTAATATTTACCCCACTAGTAGGACTTGGACTAGACCTGTCAATGTCTTGTAATATTTACCCCACTAGTAGGACTTGGACTAGACCTGTCAATGTCTTGTAATATTTACCTCGCTAGTAGGACTTGGACTAGACCTGTCAATGTCTTGTAATATTTACCTCACTAGTAGGACTTGGACTAGACCTCTCAATGTCTTGTAATATTTACCCCACTAGTAGGACTTGGACTAGACCTTTCAATGTCTTGTAATATTTACTCCACTAGTAGGACTTGGACTAGACCTCTCAATGTCTTGTAATATTTACCTCACAAGTAGGACTTGGACTAGACCTCTCAATGTCTTGTAATATTTACCTCACAAGTAGGACATGGACTAGACCTCTCAATGTCTTGTAATATTTACCTCACTATTAGGACATGGACTAGACCTCTCAATGTCTTGTAATATTTACTCCACTAGTAGGACTTGGACTAGACCTGTCAATGTCTTGTAATATTTACCCCACTAGTAGGACTTGGACTAGACCTCTCAATGTCTTGTAATATTTACCCCACTAGTAGGACTTGGACTAGACCTCTCAATGTCTTGTAATATTTACTCCTCTAGTAGGACTTGCACTAGACCTCTCAATGTCTTGTAATATTTACCCCACTAGTAGGACTTGGACTAGACCTGTCAATGTCTTGTAATATTTACCCAAATAGTAGGACTTGGACTAGACCTGTCAATGTCTTGTAATATTTACCCCATTAGTAGGACTTGGGCTAGACCTTTCAATGTCTTGTAATATTTACCTCACTAGTAGGACTTGGACTATACCTCTCAATGTCTTGTAATATTTACTACACTAGTAGGACTTGGACTAGACCTCTCAATGTCTTGTAATATTTACCCCACAAGTAGGACTTGGACTAGACCTCTCAATGTCTTGTAATATTTACCCCACTAGTAGGACTTGGACTAGACCTCTCAATGTCTTGGAATATTTACCCCACTAGTAGGACTTGGACTAGACCTCTCAATGTCTTGTAATATTTACCCCACTAGTAGGACTTGGACTAGACCTCTCAATGTCTTGTAATATTTACCCCACTAGTAGGACTTGGACTAGACCTCTCAATGTCTTGTAATATTTACCTCACTAGTAGGACTTGGACTAGACCTCTCAATGTCTTGTAATATTTACCTCACAAGTAGGACTTGGACTAGACCTGTCAATGTCTTGTAATATTTACCCCACTAGTAGGACTTGGACTAGACCTTCCAATGTCTTGTAATATTTACCCCACTAGTAGGACTTGGACTAGACCTCTCAATGTCTTGTAATATTTACCCCACTAGTAGGACTTGGACTAGACCTGTCAATGTCTTGTAATATTTACCCCACTAGTAGGACTTGGACTAGACCTCTCAATGTCTTGTAATATTTACTCCTCTAGTAGGACTTGGACTAGACCTCTCAATGTCTTGTAATATTTACCCCACTAGTAGGACTTGGACTAGACCTGTCAATGTCTTGTAATATTTACCCAAATAGTAGGACTTGGACTAGACCTGTCAATGTCTTGTAATATTTACCCCATTAGTAGGACTTGGACTAGACCTTTCAATGTCTTGTAATATTTACCTCACTAGTAGGACTTGGACTATACCTCTCAATGTCTTGTAATATTTACTACACTAGTAGGACTTGGACTAGACCTCTCAATGTCTTGTAATATTTACCCCAAAAGTAGGACTTGGACTAGACCTCTCAATGTCTTGTAATATTTACCCCACTAGTAGGACTTGGACTAGACCTCTCAATGTCTTGTAATATTTACCTCACTAGTAGGACTTGGACTAGACCTCTCAATGTCTTGTAATATTTACCCCACTAGTAGGATTTGGACTAGACCTCTCAATGTCTTGTAATATTTACCATACTAGTAGGAATTGGACTAGACCTCTCAATGTCTTGTAATATTTACCCCACTAGTAGGACTTGGACTAGACCTCTCAATGTCTTGTAATATTTATCTCACTAGTAGGACTTAGACTAGACCTCTCAATGTCTTGTAATATTTACCTCACAAGTAGGACTTGGACTAGACCTCTCAATGTCTTGTAATATTTACCTCACTAGTAGGACATGGACTAGACCTCTCAATGTCTTGTAATATTTACCCCACTAGTAGGACTTGGACTAGACCTGTCAATGTCTTGTAATATTTACCCCACTAGTAGGACTTGGACTAGACCTGTCAATGTCTTGTAATATTTACCTCACTAGTAGGACTTCGACTAGACCTCTCAATGTCTTGTAATATTTACTCCACTAGTAGGACTTGGACTAGACCTTTCAATGTCTTGTAATATTTACTCCACTAGTAGGACTTGGACTAGACCTCTCAATGTCTTGTAATATTTACCTCACAAGTAGGACTTGGACTAGACCTCTCAATGTCTTGTAATATTTACCCCACTAGTAGGACTTGGACTAGACCTCTCAATGTCTTGTAATATTTACCCCACTAGTAGGACTTGGACTAGACCTGTCAATGTCTTGTAATATTTACCCCACTAGTAGGACTTGGACTAGACCTGTCAATGTCTTGTAATATTTACCTCGCTAGTAGGACTTGGACTAGACCTGTCAATGTCTTGTAATATTTACCTCACTAGTAGGACTTGGACTAGACCTCTCAATGTCTTGTAATATTTACCCCACTAGTAGGACTTGGACTAGACCTTTCAATGTCTTGTAATATTTACTCCACTAGTAGGACTTGGACTAGACCTCTCAATGTCTTGTAATATTTACCTCACAAGTAGGACTTGGACTAGACCTCTCAATGTCTTGTAATATTTACCTCACAAGTAGGACATGGACTAGACCTCTCAATGTCTTGTAATATTTACCTCACTATTAGGACATGGACTAGACCTCTCAATGTCTTGTAATATTTACTCCACTAGTAGGACTTGGACTAGACCTGTCAATGTCTTGTAATATTTACCCCACTAGTAGGACTTGGACTAGACCTCTCAATGTCTTGTAATATTTACCCCACTAGTAGGACTTGGACTAGACCTCTCAATGTCTTGTAATATTTACTCCTCTAGTAGGACTTGGACTAGACCTCTCAATGTCTTGTAATATTTACCCCACTAGTAGGACTTGGACTAGACCTGTCAATGTCTTGTAATATTTACCCAAATAGTAGGACTTGGACTAGACCTGTCAATGTCTTGTAATATTTACCCCATTAGTAGGACTTGGGCTAGACCTTTCAATGTCTTGTAATATTTACCTCACTAGTAGGACTTGGACTATACCTCTCAATGTCTTGTAATATTTACTACACTAGTAGGACTTGGACTAGACCTCTCAATGTCTTGTAATATTTACCCCACAAGTAGGACTTGGACTAGACCTCTCAATGTCTTGTAATATTTACCCCACTAGTAGGACTTGGACTAGACCTCTCAATGTCTTGGAATATTTACCCCACTAGTAGGACTTGGACTAGACCTCTCAATGTCTTGTAATATTTACCCCACTAGTAGGACTTGGACTAGACCTCTCAATGTCTTGTAATATTTACCTCACTAGTAGGACTTGGACTAGACCTCTCAATGTCTTGTAATATTTACCTCACAAGTAGGACTTGGACTAGACCCGTCAATGTCTTGTAATATTTACCCCACTAGTAGGACTTGGACTAGACCTTCCAATGTCTTGTAATATTTACCCCACTAGTAGAACTTGGACTAGACTTCTTAATGTCTTGTAATATTTACCTCACTAGTACAGGACTTGGGCTAGACCTCTCTATTTCTTGTAATATTTACTTCACTAGTAGGACTTGGACTAGACCTCTCAATGTCTTGTAATATTTACCCCACTAGTAGGACTTGGACTAGACCTGTCAATGTCTTGTAATATTTACCTCGCTAGTAGGACTTGGACTAGACCTGGCAATGTCTTGTAATATTTACCTCACTTGTAGGACTTGGACTAGACCTCTCAATGTCTTGTAATATTTACCCCACGAGTAGGACTTGGACTAGACCTGTCAATGTCTTGTAATATTTACCATACTAGTAGGACTTGGACTAGACCTCTCAATGTCTTGTAATATTTACCCCACTAGTAGAACTTGGACTAGACCTCTCAATGTCTTGTAATATTTACCCCACTAGTAGGACTTGGACTAGACCTCTCAATGTCTTGTAATATTTATCTCACTAGTAGGACTTGGACTAGACCTCTCAATGTCTTGTAATATTTACCTCACAAGAAGGACTTGAACTAGACCTCTCAATGTCTTGTAATATTTACCTCACTCGTAGGACATGGACTAGACCTCTCAATGTCTTGTAATATTTACCCCACTAGTAGGACTTGGACTAGACCTGTCAATGTCTTGTAATATTTACCCCACTAGTAGGACTTGGACTAGACCTCTCAATGTCTTGTAATATTTACCTCAGTAGTAGGACTTGGACTAGACCTGTCAATGTCTTGTAATATTTAACCCACTAGTAGGACTTGGACTAGACCTGTCAATGTCTTGTAATATTTACCTCACTAGTAGGACTTGGACTAGACCTCTCAATGTCTTGTAATATTTACTCCACTAGAAGGACTTGGACTAGACCTTTCAATGTCTTGTAATATTTACTCCACTAGTAGGACTTGGACTAGACCTCTCAATGTCTTGTAATATTTACCTCACAAGTAGGACTTGGACTAGACCTCTCAATGTCTTGTAATATTTACCTCACTAGTAGGACTTGGACTAGACCTCTCAATGTCTTGTAATATTTACCCCACTAGTAGGACTTGGACTAGACCTCTCAATGTCTTGTAATATTTACCCCACTAGTAGGACTTGGACTAGACCTGTCAATGTCTTGTAATATTTACCCCACTAGTAGGACTTGGACTAGACCTGTCAATGTCTTGTAATATTTACCTCGCTAGTAGGACTTGGACTAGACCTGTCAATGTCTTGTAATATTTACCTCACTAGTAGGACTTGGACTAGACCTCTCAATGTCTTGTAATATTTACCCCACTAGTAGGACTTGGACTAGACCTTTCAATGTCTTGTAATATTTACTCCACTAGTAGGACTTGGACTAGACCTCTCAATGTCTTGTAATATTTACCTCACAAGTAGGACTTGGACTAGACCTCTCAATGTCTTGTAATATTTACCTCACAAGTAGGACATGGACTAGACCTCTCAATGTCTTGTAATATTTACCTCACTATTAGGACATGGACTAGACCTCTCAATGTCTTGTAATATTTACTCCACTAGTAGGACTTGGACTAGACCTGTCAATGTCTTGTAATATTTACCCCACTAGTAGGACTTGGACTAGACCTCTCAATGTCTTGTAATATTTACCCCACTAGTAGGACTTGGACTAGACCTCTCAATGTCTTGTAATATTTACTCCTCTAGTAGGACTTGGACTAGACCTCTCAATGTCTTGTAATATTTACCCCACTAGTAGGACTTGGACTAGACCTGTCAATGTCTTGTAATATTTACCCAAATAGTAGGACTTGGACTAGACCTGTCAATGTCTTGTAATATTTACCCCATTAGTAGGACTTGGGCTAGACCTTTCAATGTCTTGTAATATTTACCTCACTAGTAGGACTTGGACTATACCTCTCAATGTCTTGTAATATTTACTACACTAGTAGGACTTGGACTAGACCTCTCAATGTCTTGTAATATTTACCCCACAAGTAGGACTTGGACTAGACCTCTCAATGTCTTGTAATATTTACCCCACTAGTAGGACTTGGACTAGACCTCTCAATGTCTTGGAATATTTACCCCACTAGTAGGACTTGGACTAGACCTCTCAATGTCTTGTAATATTTACCCCACTAGTAGGACTTGGACTAGACCTCTCAATGTCTTGTAATATTTACCTCACTAGTAGGACTTGGACTAGACCTCTCAATGTCTTGTAATATTTACCTCACAAGTAGGACTTGGACTAGACCTGTCAATGTCTTGTAATATTTACCCCACTAGTAGGACTTGGACTAGACCTTCCAATGTCTTGTAATATTTACCCCACTAGTAGAACTTGGACTAGACTTCTTAATGTCTTGTAATATTTACCTCACTAGTACAGGACTTGGGCTAGACCTCTCTATTTCTTGTAATATTTACTTCACTAGTAGGACTTGGACTAGACCTCTCAATGTCTTGTAATATTTACCCCACTAGTAGGACTTGGACTAGACCTGTCAATGTCTTGTAATATTTACCTCGCTAGTAGGACTTGGACTAGACCTGGCAATGTCTTGTAATATTTACCTCACTTGTAGGACTTGGACTAGACCTCTCAATGTCTTGTAATATTTACCCCACGAGTAGGACTTGGACTAGACCTGTCAATGTCTTGTAATATTTACCATACTAGTAGGACTTGGACTAGACCTCTCAATGTCTTGTAATATTTACCCCACTAGTAGAACTTGGACTAGACCTCTCAATGTCTTGTAATATTTACCCCACTAGTAGGACTTGGACTAGACCTCTCAATGTCTTGTAATATTTATCTCACTAGTAGGACTTGGACTAGACCTCTCAATGTCTTGTAATATTTACCTCACAAGAAGGACTTGAACTAGACCTCTCAATGTCTTGTAATATTTACCTCACTCGTAGGACATGGACTAGACCTCTCAATGTCTTGTAATATTTACCCCACTAGTAGGACTTGGACTAGACCTGTCAATGTCTTGTAATATTTACCCCACTAGTAGGACTTGGACTAGACCTCTCAATGTCTTGTAATATTTACCTCAGTAGTAGGACTTGGACTAGACCTGTCAATGTCTTGTAATATTTACCCCACTAGTAGGACTTGGACTAGACCTGTCAATGTCTTGTAATATTTACCTCACTAGTAGGACTTGGACTAGACCTCTCAATGTCTTGTAATATTTACTCCACTAGAAGGACTTGGACTAGACCTTTCAATGTCTTGTAATATTTACTCCACTAGTAGGACTTGGACTAGACCTCTCAATGTCTTGTAATATTTACCTCACAAGTAGGACTTGGACTAGACCTCTCAATGTCTTGTAATATTTACCTCACTAGTAGGACTTGGACTAGACCTCTCAATGTCTTGTAATATTTAACCCACTAGTAGGACTTGGACTAGACCTCTCAATGTCTTGTAATATTTACCCCACTAGTAGGACTTGGACTAGACCTGTCAATGTCTTGTAATATTTACCCCACTAGTAGGACTTGGACTAGACCTCTCAATGTCTTGTAATATTTACTCCTCTAGTAGGACTTGGACTAGACCTCTCAATGTCTTGTAATATTTACCCCACTAGTAGGACTTGGACTAGACCTGTCAATGTCTTGTAATATTTACCCAAATAGTAGGACTTGGACTAGACCTGTAAATGTCTTGTAATATTTACCCCATTAGTAGGACTTGGACTAGACCTTTCAATGTCTTGTAATATTTACCTCACTAGTAGGACTTGGACTATACCTCTCAATGTCTTGTAATATTTACTACACTAGTAGGACTTGGACTAGACCTCTCAATGTCTTGTAATATTTACCCCACAAGTAGGACTTGGACTAGACCTCTCAATGTCTTGTAATATTTATCCCACTAGTAGGACTTGGACTAGACCTCTCAATGTCTTGGAATATTTACCCCACTAGTAGGACTTGGACTAGACCTCTCAATGTCTTGTAATATTTACCCCACTAGTAGGACTTGGACTAGACCTCTCAATGTCTTGTAATATTTACCTCACTAGTAGGACTTGGACTAGACCTCTCAATGTCTTGTAATATTTACCTCACAAGTAGGACTTGGACTAGACCTCTCAATGTCTTGTAATATCTACCTCACTAGTAGGACTTGGACTAGACCTCTCAATGTCTTGTAATATTTACCCCACTAGTAGGACTTGGACTAGACCTCTCAATGTCTTGTAATATTTACCCCACTAGTAGGACTTGGACTAGACCTGTCAATGTCTTGTAATATTTACCTCACTAGTAGGACCTGGACTAGACCTCTCAATGTCTTGTAATATTTACTCCTCTAGTAGGACTTGGACTAGACCTCTCAATGTCTTGTAATATTTACCCCACTAGTAGGACTTGGACTAGACATGTCAATGTCTTGTAATATTTACCCCACTAGTAGGACTTGGACTAGACCTGTCAATGTCTTGTAATATTTACCTCGCTAGTAGGACTTGGACTAGACCTGTCAATGTCTTGTAATATTTACCTCACTAGTAAGACTTGGACTAGACCTCTCAATGTCTTGTAATATTTACCTCACTAGTAGGATTTGGACTAGACCTCTCAATGTCTTGTAATATTTACCATACTAGTAGGAATTGGACTAGACCTCTCAATGTCTTGTAATATTTACCCCACTAGTAGGACTTAGACTAGACCTCTCAATGTCTTGTAATATTTACCTCACAAGTAGGACTTGGACTAGACCTCTCAATGTCTTGTAATATTTACCTCACTAGTAGGACATGGACTAGACCTCTCAATGTCTTGTAATATTTACCCCACTAGTAGGACTGGACTAGACCTGTCAATGTCTTGTAATATTTACCCCACAAGTAGGACTTGGACTAGACCTGTCAATGTCTTGTAATATTTACCTCACTAGTAGGACTTCGACTAGACCTCTCAATGTCTTGTAATATTTACTCCACTAGTAGGACTTGGACTAGACCTTTCAATGTCTTGTAATATTTACTCCACTAGTAGGACTTGGACTAGACCTCTCAATGTCTTGTAATATTTACCTCACAAGTAGGACTTGGACTAGACCTCTCAATGTCTTGTAATGTTTACCTCACTAGTAGGACTTGGACTAGACCTCTCAATGTCTTGTAATATTTACCCCACTAGTAGTACTTGGACTAGACCTCTCAATGTCTTGTAATATTTACCCCACTAGTAGGACTTGGACTAGACCTGTCAATGTCTTGTAATATTTACCCCACTAGTAGGACTTGGACTAGACCTGTCAATGTCTTGTAATATTTACCTCGCTAGTAGGACTTGGACTAGACCTGTCAATGTCTTGTAATATTTACCTCACTAGTAGGACTTGGACTAGACCTCTCAATGTCTTGTAATATTTACCCCACTAGTAGGACTTGGACTAGACCTTTCAATGTCTTGTAATATTTACTCCACTAGTAGGACTTGGACTAGACCTCTGAATGTCTTGTAATATTTACCTCACAAGTAGGACTTGGACTAGACCTCTCAATGTCTTGTAATATTTACCTCACAAGTAGGACTTGGACTAGACCTCTCAATGTCTTGTAATATTTACCTCACTAGTAGGACATGGACTAGACCTCTCAATGTCTTGTAATATTTACCCCACTAGTAGGACTTGGACTAGACCTGTCAATGTCTTGTAATATTTACCCCACTAGTAGGACTTGGACTAGACCTCTCAATGTGTTGTAATATTTACCTCACTAGTAGGACTTGGACTAGACCTCTCAATGTCTTGTAATATTTACTCCACTAGAAGGACTTGGACTAGACCTTTCAATGTCTTGTAATATTTACTCCACTAGAAGGACTTGGACTAGACCTCTCAATGTCTTGTAATATTTACCCCACTAGTAGAACTTGGACTAGACCTCTCAATGTCTTGTAATATTTACCCCACTAGTAGGACTTGGACTAGACCTCTCAATGTCTTGTAATATTTATCTCACTAATAGGACTTGGACTAGACCTCTCAATGTCTTGTAATATTTACCTCACAAGAAGGACTTGAACTAGACCTCTCAATGTCTTGTAATATTTACCTCACTCGTAGGACATGGACTAGACCTCTCAATGTCTTGTAATATTTACCCCACTAGTAGGACTTGGACTAGACCTGTCAATGTCTTGTAATATTTACCCCACTAGTAGGACTTGGACTAGACCTCTCAATGTCTTGTAATATTTACCTCAGTAGTAGGACTTGGACTAGACCTGTCAATGTCTTGTAATATTTACCCCACTAGTAGGACTTGGACTAGACCTGTCAATGTCTTGTAATATTTACCTCACTAGTAGGACTTGGACTAGACCTCTCAATGTCTTGTAATATTTACTCCACTAGAAGGACTTGGACTAGACCTTTCAATGTCTTGTAATATTTACTCCACTAGTAGGACTTGGACTAGACCTCTCAATGTCTTGTAATATTTACCTCACAAGTAGGACTTGGACTAGACCTCTCAATGTCTTGTAATATTTACCTCACTCGTAGGACATGGACTAGACCTCTCAATGTCTTGTAATATTTACCCCACTAGTAGGACTTGGACTAGACCTGTCAATGTCTTGTAATATTTACCCCACTAGTAGGACTTGGACTAGACCTCTCAATGTCTTGTAATATTTACCTCAGTAGTAGGACTTGGACTAGACCTGTCAATGTCTTGTAATATTTACCCCACTAGTAGGACTTGGACTAGACCTGTCAATGTCTTGTAATATTTACCTCACTAGTAGGACTTGGACTAGACCTCTCAATGTCTTGTAATATTTACTCCACTAGAAGGACTTGGACTAGACCTTTCAATGTCTTGTAATATTTACTCCACTAGTAGGACTTGGACTAGACCTCTCAATGTCTTGTAATATTTACCTCACAAGTAGGACTTGGACTAGACCTCTCAATGTCTTGTAATATTTACCTCACTAGTAGGACTTGGACTAGACCTCTCAATGTCTTGTAATATTTAACCCACTAGTAGGACTTGGACTAGACCTCTCAATGTCTTGTAATATTTACCCCACTAGTAGGACTTGGACTAGACCTGTCAATGTCTTGTAATATTTACCCCACTAGTAGGACTTGGACTAGACCTCTCAATGTCTTGTAATATTTACTCCTCTAGTAGGACTTGGACTAGACCTCTCAATGTCTTGTAATATTTACCCCACTAGTAGGACTTGGACTAGACCTGTCAATGTCTTGTAATATTTACCCAAATAGTAGGACTTGGACTAGACCTGTCAATGTCTTGTAATATTTACCCCATTAGTAGGACTTGGACTAGACCTTTCAATGTCTTGTAATATTTACCTCACTAGTAGGACTTGGACTATACCTCTCAATGTCTTGTAATATTTACTACACTAGTAGGACTTGGACTAGACCTCTCAATGTCTTGTAATATTTACCCCACAAGTAGGACTTGGACTAGACCTCTCAATGTCTTGTAATATTTATCCCACTAGTAGGACTTGGACTAGACCTCTCAATGTCTTGGAATATTTACCCCACTAGTAGGACTTGGACTAGACCTCTCAATGTCTTGTAATATTTACCCCACTAGTAGGACTTGGACTAGACCTCTCAATGTCTTGTAATATTTACCTCACTAGTAGGACTTGGACTAGACCTCTCAATGTCTTGTAATATTTACCTCACAAGTAGGACTTGGACTAGACCTCTCAATGTCTTGTAATATCTACCTCACTAGTAGGACTTGGACTAGACCTCTCAATGTCTTGTAATATTTACCCCACTAGTAGGACTTGGACTAGACCTCTCAATGTCTTGTAATATTTACCCCACTAGTAGGACTTGGACTAGACCTGTCAATGTCTTGTAATATTTACCTCACTAGTAGGACCTGGACTAGACCTCTCAATGTCTTGTAATATTTACTCCTCTAGTAGGACTTGGACTAGACCTCTCAATGTCTTGTAATATTTACCCCACTAGTAGGACTTGGACTAGACATGTCAATGTCTTGTAATATTTACCCCACTAGTAGGACTTGGACTAGACCTGTCAATGTCTTGTAATATTTACCTCGCTAGTAGGACTTGGACTAGACCTGTCAATGTCTTGTAATATTTACCTCACTAGTAAGACTTGGACTAGACCTCTCAATGTCTTGTAATATTTACCTCACTAGTAGGATTTGGACTAGACCTCTCAATGTCTTGTAATATTTACCATACTAGTAGGAATTGGACTAGACCTCTCAATGTCTTGTAATATTTACCCCACTAGTAGGACTTAGACTAGACCTCTCAATGTCTTGTAATATTTACCTCACAAGTAGGACTTGGACTAGACCTCTCAATGTCTTGTAATATTTACCTCACTAGTAGGACATGGACTAGACCTCTCAATGTCTTGTAATATTTACCCCACTAGTAGGACTGGACTAGACCTGTCAATGTCTTGTAATATTTACCCCACAAGTAGGACTTGGACTAGACCTGTCAATGTCTTGTAATATTTACCTCACTAGTAGGACTTCGACTAGACCTCTCAATGTCTTGTAATATTTACTCCACTAGTAGGACTTGGACTAGACCTTTCAATGTCTTGTAATATTTACTCCACTAGTAGGACTTGGACTAGACCTCTCAATGTCTTGTAATATTTACCTCACAAGTAGGACTTGGACTAGACCTCTCAATGTCTTGTAATGTTTACCTCACTAGTAGGACTTGGACTAGACCTCTCAATGTCTTGTAATATTTACCCCACTAGTAGTACTTGGACTAGACCTCTCAATGTCTTGTAATATTTAACCCACTAGTAGGACTTGGACTAGACCTGTCAATGTCTTGTAATATTTACCCCACTAGTAGGACTTGGACTAGACCTGTCAATGTCTTGTAATATTTACCTCGCTAGTAGGACTTGGACTAGACCTGTCAATGTCTTGTAATATTTACCTCACTAGTAGGACTTGGACTAGACCTCTCAATGTCTTGTAATATTTACCCCACTAGTAGGACTTGGACTAGACCTTTCAATGTCTTGTAATATTTACTCCACTAGTAGGACTTGGACTAGACCTCTGAATGTCTTGTAATATTTACCTCACAAGTAGGACTTGGACTAGACCTCTCAATGTCTTGTAATATTTACCTCACAAGTAGGACTTGGACTAGACCTCTCAATGTCTTGTAATATTTACCTCACTAGTAGGACATGGACTAGACCTCTCAATGTCTTGTAATATTTACCCCACTAGTAGGACTTGGACTAGACCTGTCAATGTCTTGTAATATTTACCCCACTAGTAGGACTTGGACTAGACCTCTCAATGTGTTGTAATATTTACCTCACTAGTAGGACTTGGACTAGACCTCTCAATGTCTTGTAATATTTACTCCACTAGAAGGACTTGGACTAGACCTTTCAATGTCTTGTAATATTTACTCCACTAGAAGGACTTGGACTAGACCTCTCAATGTCTTGTAATATTTACCCCACTAGTAGAACTTGGACTAGACCTCTCAATGTCTTGTAATATTTACCCCACTAGTAGGACTTGGACTAGACCTCTCAATGTCTTGTAATATTTATCTCACTAATAGGACTTGGACTAGACCTCTCAATGTCTTGTAATATTTACCTCACAAGAAGGACTTGAACTAGACCTCTCAATGTCTTGTAATATTTACCTCACTCGTAGGACATGGACTAGACCTCTCAATGTCTTGTAATATTTACCCCACTAGTAGGACTTGGACTAGACCTGTCAATGTCTTGTAATATTTACCCCACTAGTAGGACTTGGACTAGACCTCTCAATGTCTTGTAATATTTACCTCAGTAGTAGGACTTGGACTAGACCTGTCAATGTCTTGTAATATTTACCCCACTAGTAGGACTTGGACTAGACCTGTCAATGTCTTGTAATATTTACCTCACTAGTAGGACTTGGACTAGACCTCTCAATGTCTTGTAATATTTACTCCACTAGAAGGACTTGGACTAGACCTTTCAATGTCTTGTAATATTTACTCCACTAGTAGGACTTGGACTAGACCTCTCAATGTCTTGTAATATTTACCTCACAAGTAGGACTTGGACTAGACCTCTCAATGTCTTGTAATATTTACCTCACTAGTAGGACTTGGACTAGACCTCTCAATGTCTTGTAATATTTAACCCACTAGTAGGACTTGGACTAGACCTCTCAATGTCTTGTAATATTTACCCCACTAGTAGGACTTGGACTAGACCTGTCAATGTCTTGTAATATTTACCCCACTAGTAGGACTTGGACTAGACCTCTCAATGTCTTGTAATATTTACTCCTCTAGTAGGACTTGGACTAGACCTCTCAATGTCTTGTAATATTTACCCCACTAGTAGGACTTGGACTAGACCTGTCAATGTCTTGTAATATTTACCCAAATAGTAGGACTTGGACTAGACCTGTCAATGTCTTGTAATATTTACCATACTAGTAGGAATTGGACTAGACCTCTCAATGTCTTGTAATATTTACCCCACTAGTAGGACTTAGACTAGACCTCTCAATGTCTTGTAATATTTACCTCACAAGTAGGACTTGGACTAGACCTCTCAATGTCTTGTAATATTTACCTCACTAGTAGGACATGGACTAGACCTCTCAATGTCTTGTAATATTTACCCCACTAGTAGGACTGGACTAGACCTGTCAATGTCTTGTAATATTTACCCCACAAGTAGGACTTGGACTAGACCTGTCAATGTCTTGTAATATTTACCTCACTAGTAGGACTTCGACTAGACCTCTCAATGTCTTGTAATATTTACTCCACTAGTAGGACTTGGACTAGACCTTTCAATGTCTTGTAATATTTACTCCACTAGTAGGACTTGGACTAGACCTCTCAATGTCTTGTAATATTTACCTCACAAGTAGGACTTGGACTAGACCTCTCAATGTCTTGTAATGTTTACCTCACTAGTAGGACTTGGACTAGACCTCTCAATGTCTTGTAATATTTACCCCACTAGTAGTACTTGGACTAGACCTCTCAATGTCTTGTAATATTTACCCCACTAGTAGGACTTGGACTAGACCTGTCAATGTCTTGTAATATTTACCCCACTAGTAGGACTTGGACTAGACCTGTCAATGTCTTGTAATATTTACCTCGCTAGTAGGACTTGGACTAGACCTGTCAATGTCTTGTAATATTTACCTCACTAGTAGGACTTGGACTAGACCTCTCAATGTCTTGTAATATTTACCCCACTAGTAGGACTTGGACTAGACCTTTCAATGTCTTGTAATATTTACTCCACTAGTAGGACTTGGACTAGACCTCTGAATGTCTTGTAATATTTACCTCACAAGTAGGACTTGGACTAGACCTCTCAATGTCTTGTAATATTTACCTCACAAGTAGGACTTGGACTAGACCTCTCAATGTCTTGTAATATTTACCTCACTAGTAGGACATGGACTAGACCTCTCAATGTCTTGTAATATTTACCCCACTAGTAGGACTTGGACTAGACCTGTCAATGTCTTGTAATATTTACCCCACTAGTAGGACTTGGACTAGACCTCTCAATGTGTTGTAATATTTACCTCACTAGTAGGACTTGGACTAGACCTCTCAATGTCTTGTAATATTTACTCCACTAGAAGGACTTGGACTAGACCTTTCAATGTCTTGTAATATTTACTCCACTAGAAGGACTTGGACTAGACCTCTCAATGTCTTGTAATATTTACCCCACTAGTAGAACTTGGACTAGACCTCTCAATGTCTTGTAATATTTACCCCACTAGTAGGACTTGGACTAGACCTCTCAATGTCTTGTAATATTTATCTCACTAATAGGACTTGGACTAGACCTCTCAATGTCTTGTAATATTTACCTCACAAGAAGGACTTGAACTAGACCTCTCAATGTCTTGTAATATTTACCTCACTCGTAGGACATGGACTAGACCTCTCAATGTCTTGTAATATTTACCCCACTAGTAGGACTTGGACTAGACCTGTCAATGTCTTGTAATATTTACCCCACTAGTAGGACTTGGACTAGACCTCTCAATGTCTTGTAATATTTACCTCAGTAGTAGGACTTGGACTAGACCTGTCAATGTCTTGTAATATTTACCCCACTAGTAGGACTTGGACTAGACCTGTCAATGTCTTGTAATATTTACCTCACTAGTAGGACTTGGACTAGACCTCTCAATGTCTTGTAATATTTACTCCACTAGAAGGACTTGGACTAGACCTTTCAATGTCTTGTAATATTTACTCCACTAGTAGGACTTGGACTAGACCTCTCAATGTCTTGTAATATTTACCTCACAAGTAGGACTTGGACTAGACCTCTCAATGTCTTGTAATATTTACCTCACTAGTAGGACTTGGACTAGACCTCTCAATGTCTTGTAATATTTAACCCACTAGTAGGACTTGGACTAGACCTCTCAATGTCTTGTAATATTTACCCCACTAGTAGGACTTGGACTAGACCTGTCAATGTCTTGTAATATTTACCCCACTAGTAGGACTTGGACTAGACCTCTCAATGTCTTGTAATATTTACTCCTCTAGTAGGACTTGGACTAGACCTCTCAATGTCTTGTAATATTTACCCCACTAGTAGGACTTGGACTAGACCTGTCAATGTCTTGTAATATTTACCCAAATAGTAGGACTTGGACTAGACCTGTCAATGTCTTGTAATATTTACCCCATTTGTAGGACTTGGACTAGACCTTTCAATGTCTTGTAATATTTACCTCACTAGTAGGACTTGGACTATACCTCTCAATGTCTTGTAATATTTACCCCACTAGTAGGACTTGGACTAGACCTCTCAATGTCTTGTAATATTTACCCCACAAGTAGGACTTGGACTAGACCTCTCAATGTCTTGTAATATTTATCCCACTAGTAGGACTTGGACTAGACCTCTCAATGTCTTGGAATATTTACCCCACTAGTAGGACTTGGACTAGACCTCTCAATGTCTTGTAATATTTACCCCACTAGTAGGACTTGGACTAGACCTCTCAATGTCTTGTAATATTTACCTCACTAGTAGGACTTGGACTAGACCTCTCAATGTCTTGTAATATTTACCTCACAAGTAGGACTTGGACTAGACCTCTCAATGTCTTGTAATATCTACCTCACTAGTAGGACTTGGACTAGACCTCTCAATGTCTTGTAATATTTACCCCACTAGTAGGACTTGGACTAGACCTCTCAATGTCTTGTAATATTTACCCCACTAGTAGGACTTGGACTAGACCTGTCAATGTCTTGTAATATTTACCTCACTAGTAGGACCTGGACTAGACCTCTCAATGTCTTGTAATATTTACTCCTCTAGTAGGACTTGGACTAGACCTCTCAATGTCTTGTAATATTTACCCCACTAGTAGGACTTGGACTAGACATGTCAATGTCTTGTAATATTTACCCCACTAGTAGGACTTGGACTAGACCTGTCAATGTCTTGTAATATTTACCTCGCTAGTAGGACTTGGACTAGACCTGTCAATGTCTTGTAATATTTACCTCACTAGTAAGACTTGGACTAGACCTCTCAATGTCTTGTAATATTTACCCCACTAGTAGGACTTGGACTAGACATGTCAATGTCTTGTAATATTTACCCCACTAGTAGGACTTGGACTAGACCTGTCAATGTCTTGTAATATTTACCTCGCTAGTAGGACTTGGACTAGACCTGTCAATGTCTTGTAATATTTACCTCACTAGTAAGACTTGGACTAGACCTCTCAATGTCTTGTAATATTTACCTCACTAGTAGGATTTGGACTAGACCTCTCAATGTCTTGTAATATTTACCATACTAGTAGGAATTGGACTAGACCTCTCAATGTCTTGTAATATTTACCCCACTAGTAGGACTTGGACTAGACCTCTCAATATCTTGTAATATTTATCTCACTAGTAGGACTTAGACTAGACCTCTCAATGTCTTGTAATATTTACCTCACAAGTAGGACTTGGACTAGACCTCTCAATGTCTTGTAATATTTACCTCACTAGTAGGACATGGACTAGACCTCTCAATGTCTTGTAATATTTACCCCACTAGTAGGACTGGACTAGACCTGTCAATGTCTTGTAATATTTACCCCACAAGTAGGACTTGGACTAGACCTGTCAATGTCTTGTAATATTTACCTCACTAGTAGGACTTCGACTAGACCTCTCAATGTCTTGTAATATTTACTCCACTAGTAGGACTTGGACTAGACCTTTCAATGTCTTGTAATATTTACTCCACTAGTAGGACTTGGACTAGACCTCTCAATGTCTTGTAATATTTACCTCACAAGTAGGACTTGGACTAGACCTCTCAATGTCTTGTAATGTTTACCTCACTAGTAGGACTTGGACTAGACCTCTCAATGTCTTGTAATATTTACCCCACTAGTAGTACTTGGACTAGACCTCTCAATGTCTTGTAATATTTACCCCACTAGTAGGACTTGGACTAGACCTGTCAATGTCTTGTAATATTTACCCCACTAGTAGGACTTGGACTAGACCTGTCAATGTCTTGTAATATTTACCTCGCTAGTAGGACTTGGACTAGACCTGTCAATGTCTTGTAATATTTACCTCACTAGTAGGACTTGGACTAGACCTCTCAATGTCTTGTAATATTTACCCCACTAGTAGGACTTGGACTAGACCTTTCAATGTCTTGTAATATTTACTCCACTAGTAGGACTTGGACTAGACCTCTGAATGTCTTGTAATATTTACCTCACAAGTAGGACTTGGACTAGACCTCTCAATGTCTTGTAATATTTACCTCACAAGTAGGACTTGGACTAGACCTCTCAATGTCTTGTAATATTTACCTCACTAGTAGGACATGGACTAGACCTCTCAATGTCTTGTAATATTTACCCCACTAGTAGGACTTGGACTAGACCTGTCAATGTCTTGTAATATTTACCCCACTAGTAGGACTTGGACTAGACCTCTCAATGTGTTGTAATATTTACCTCACTAGTAGGACTTGGACTAGACCTCTCAATGTCTTGTAATATTTACTCCACTAGAAGGACTTGGACTAGACCTTTCAATGTCTTGTAATATTTACTCCACTAGAAGGACTTGGACTAGACCTCTCAATGTCTTGTAATATTTACCCCACTAGTAGAACTTGGACTAGACCTCTCAATGTCTTGTAATATTTACCCCACTAGTAGGACTTGGACTAGACCTCTCAATGTCTTGTAATATTTATCTCACTAATAGGACTTGGACTAGACCTCTCAATGTCTTGTAATATTTACCTCACAAGAAGGACTTGAACTAGACCTCTCAATGTCTTGTAATATTTACCTCACTCGTAGGACATGGACTAGACCTCTCAATGTCTTGTAATATTTACCCCACTAGTAGGACTTGGACTAGACCTGTCAATGTCTTGTAATATTTACCCCACTAGTAGGACTTGGACTAGACCTCTCAATGTCTTGTAATATTTACCTCAGTAGTAGGACTTGGACTAGACCTGTCAATGTCTTGTAATATTTACCCCACTAGTAGGACTTGGACTAGACCTGTCAATGTCTTGTAATATTTACCTCACTAGTAGGACTTGGACTAGACCTCTCAATGTCTTGTAATATTTACTCCACTAGAAGGACTTGGACTAGACCTTTCAATGTCTTGTAATATTTACTCCACTAGTAGGACTTGGACTAGACCTCTCAATGTCTTGTAATATTTACCTCACAAGTAGGACTTGGACTAGACCTCTCAATGTCTTGTAATATTTACCTCACTAGTAGGACTTGGACTAGACCTCTCAATGTCTTGTAATATTTAACCCACTAGTAGGACTTGGACTAGACCTCTCAATGTCTTGTAATATTTACCCCACTAGTAGGACTTGGACTAGACCTGTCAATGTCTTGTAATATTTACCCCACTAGTAGGACTTGGACTAGACCTCTCAATGTCTTGTAATATTTACTCCTCTAGTAGGACTTGGACTAGACCTCTCAATGTCTTGTAATATTTACCCCACTAGTAGGACTTGGACTAGACCTGTCAATGTCTTGTAATATTTACCCAAATAGTAGGACTTGGACTAGACCTGTCAATGTCTTGTAATATTTACCCCATTAGTAGGACTTGGACTAGACCTTTCAATGTCTTGTAATATTTACCTCACTAGTAGGACTTGGACTATACCTCTCAATGTCTTGTAATATTTACTACACTAGTAGGACTTGGACTAGACCTCTCAATGTCTTGTAATATTTACCCCACAAGTAGGACTTGGACTAGACCTCTCAATGTCTTGTAATATTTATCCCACTAGTAGGACTTGGACTAGACCTCTCAATGTCTTGGAATATTTACCCCACTAGTAGGACTTGGACTAGACCTCTCAATGTCTTGTAATATTTACCCCACTAGTAGGACTTGGACTAGACCTCTCAATGTCTTGTAATATTTACCTCACTAGTAGGACTTGGACTAGACCTCTCAATGTCTTGTAATATTTACCTCACAAGTAGGACTTGGACTAGACCTCTCAATGTCTTGTAATATCTACCTCACTAGTAGGACTTGGACTAGACCTCTCAATGTCTTGTAATATTTACCCCACTAGTAGGACTTGGACTAGACCTCTCAATGTCTTGTAATATTTACCCCACTAGTAGGACTTGGACTAGACCTGTCAATGTCTTGTAATATTTACCTCACTAGTAGGACCTGGACTAGACCTCTCAATGTCTTGTAATATTTACTCCTCTAGTAGGACTTGGACTAGACCTCTCAATGTCTTGTAATATTTACCCCACTAGTAGGACTTGGACTAGACATGTCAATGTCTTGTAATATTTACCCCACTAGTAGGACTTGGACTAGACCTGTCAATGTCTTGTAATATTTACCTCGCTAGTAGGACTTGGACTAGACCTGTCAATGTCTTGTAATATTTACCTCACTAGTAAGACTTGGACTAGACCTCTCAATGTCTTGTAATATTTACCTCACTAGTAGGATTTGGACTAGACCTCTCAATGTCTTGTAATATTTACCATACTAGTAGGAATTGGACTAGACCTCTCAATGTCTTGTAATATTTACCCCACTAGTAGGACTTGGACTAGACCTCTCAATATCTTGTAATATTTATCTCACTAGTAGGACTTAGACTAGACCTCTCAATGTCTTGTAATATTTACCTCACAAGTAGGACTTGGACTAGACCTCTCAATGTCTTGTAATATTTACCTCACTAGTAGGACATGGACTAGACCTCTCAATGTCTTGTAATATTTACCCCACTAGTAGGACTGGACTAGACCTGTCAATGTCTTGTAATATTTACCCCACAAGTAGGACTTGGACTAGACCTGTCAATGTCTTGTAATATTTACCTCACTAGTAGGACTTCGACTAGACCTCTCAATGTCTTGTAATATTTACTCCACTAGTAGGACTTGGACTAGACCTTTCAATGTCTTGTAATATTTACTCCACTAGTAGGACTTGGACTAGACCTCTCAATGTCTTGTAATATTTACCTCACAAGTAGGACTTGGACTAGACCTCTCAATGTCTTGTAATATTTACCTCACTAGTAGGACTTGGACTAGACCTCTCAATGTCTTGTAATATTTACCCCACTAGTAGGACTTGGACTAGACCTCTCAATGTCTTGTAATATTTACCCCACTAGTAGGACTTGGACTAGACCTGTCAATGTCTTGTAATATTTACCCCACTAGTAGGACTTGGACTAGACCTGTCAATGTCTTGTAATATTTACCTCGCTAGTAGGACTTGGACTAGACCTGTCAATGTCTTGTAATATTTACCTCACTAGTAGGACTTGGACTAGACCTCTCAATGTCTTGTAATATTTACCCCACTAGTAGGACTTGGACTAGACCTTTCAATGTCTTGTAATATTTACTCCACTAGTAGGACTTGGACTAGACCTCTGAATGTCTTGTAATATTTACCTCACAAGTAGGACTTGGACTAGACCTCTCAATGTCTTGTAATATTTACCTCACAAGTAGGACTTGGACTAGACCTCTCAATGTCTTGTAATATTTACCTCACTAGTAGGACATGGACTAGACCTCTCAATGTCTTGTAATATTTACCCCACTAGTAGGACTTGGACTAGACCTGTCAATGTCTTGTAATATTTACCCCACTAGTAGGACTTGGACTAGACCTCTCAATGTGTTGTAATATTTACCTCACTAGTAGGACTTGGACTAGACCTCTCAATGTCTTGTAATATTTACTCCACTAGAAGGACTTGGACTAGACCTTTCAATGTCTTGTAATATTTACTCCACTAGTAGGACTTGGACTAGACCTCTCAATGTCTTGTAATATTTACCTCACAAGTAGGACTTGGACTAGACCTCTCAATGTCTTGTAATATTTACCTCACTAGTAAGACTTGGACTAGACCTCTCAATGTCTTGTAATATTTACCCCACTAGTAGGACTTGGACTAGACCTCTCAATGTCTTGTAATATTTACCCCACTAGTAGGACTTGGACTAGACCTGTAAATGTCTTGTAATATTTACCCCACTAGTAGGACTTGGACTAGACCTCTCAATGTCTTGTAATATTTACTCCTCTAGTAGGACTTGGACTAGACCTCTCAATGTCTTGTAATATTTACCCCACTAGTAGGACTTGGACTAGACCTGTCAATGTCTTGTAATATTTACCCAAATAGTAGGACTTGGACTAGACCTGTCAATGTCTTGTAATATTTACCCCATTAGTAGGACTTGGACTAGACCTTTCAATGTCTTGTAATATTTACCTCACTAGTAGGACTTGGACTATACCTCTCAATGTCTTGTAATATTTACCTCACTAGTAGGACTTGGACTAGACCTCTCAATGTCATGTAATATTTACCCCACAAGTAGGACTTGGACTAGACCTCTCAATGTCTTGTAATATTTACCCCACTAGTAGGACTTGGACTAGACCTCTCAATGTCTTGGAATATTTACCCCACTAGTAGGACTTGGACTAGACCTCTCAATGTCTTGTAATATTTACCCCACTAGTAGGACTTGGACTAGACCTCTCAATGTCTTGTAATATTTACCTCACTAGTAGGACTTGGACTAGACCTCTCAATGTCTTGTAATATTTACCTCACAAGTAGGACTTGGACTAGACCTCTCAATGTCTTGTAATATCTACCTCACTAGTAGGACTTGGACTAGACCTCTCAATGTCTTGTAATATTTACCCCACTAGTAGGACTTGGACTAGACCTCTCAATGTCTTGTAATATTTACCTCACTAGTAGGACTTGGACTAGACCTGTCAATGTCTTGTAATATTTACCTCACTAGTAGGACCTGGACTAGACCTCTCAATGTCTTGTAATATTTACTCCTCTAGTAGGACTTGGACTAGACCTCTCAATGTCTTGTAATATTTACCCCACTAGTAGGACTTGGACTAGACCTGTCAATGTCTTGTAATATTTACCCTACTAGTAGGACTTGGACTAGACCTGTCAATGTCTTGTAATATTTACCTCACTAGTAGGACTTGGACTAGACCTGTCAATGTCTTGTAATATTTACCTCACTAGTAGGACTTGGACTAGACCTCTCAATGTCTTGTAATATTTACCCCACTAGTAGGACTTGGACTAGACCTCTCAATGTCTTGTAATATTTACCCCACTAGTATGAATTGGACTAGACCTCTCAATGTCTTGTAATATTTACCCCACTAGTAGGACTTGGACTAGACCTCTCAATGTCTTGTACTATTTATCTCACTAGTAGGACTTAGACTAGACCTCTCAATGTCTTGTAATATTTACCTCACAAGTAGGACTTGGACTAGGCCTCTCAATGTCTTGTAATATTTACCTCACTAGTAGGACATGGACTAGACCTCTCAATGTCTTGTAATATTTACCCCACTAGTAGGACTTGGACTAGACCTGTCAATGTCTTGTAATATTTACCCCACTAGTAGGACTTGGACTAGACCTGTCAATGTCTTGTAATATTTACCTCACTAGTAGGACTTCGACTAGACCTCTCAATGTCTTGTAATATTTACTCCACTAGTAGGACTTGGACTAGACCTTTCAATGTCTTGTAATATTTACTCCACTAGTAGGACTTGGACTAGACCTCTCAATGTCTTGTAATATTTACCTCACAAGTAGGACTTGGACTAGACCTCTCAATGTCTTGTAATATTTACCCCACTAGTAGGACTTGGACTAGACCTCTCAATGTCTTGTAATATTTACCCCACTAGTAGGACTTGGACTAGACCTCTCAATGTCTTGTAATATTTACCCCACTAGTAGGACTTGGACTAGACCTGTCAATGTCTTGTAATATTTACCCCACTAGTAGGACTTGGACTAGACCTGTCAATGTCTTGTAATATTTACCTCGCTAGTAGGACTTGGACTAGACCTGTCAATGTCTTGTAATATTTACCTCACTAGTAGGACTTGGACTAGACCTCTCAATGTCTTGTAATATTTACCCACTAGTAGGACTTGGACTAGACCTTTCAATGTCTTGTAATATTTACTCCACTAGTAGGACTTGGACTAGACCTCTCAATGTCTTGTAATATTTACCTCACAAGTAGGACTTGGACTAGACCTCTCAATGTCTTGAAATATTTACCTCACAAGTAGGACTTGGACTAGACCTCTCAATGTCTTGTAATATTTACCTCACTAGTAGGACATGGACTAGACCTCTCAATGTCTTGTAATATTTACCCCACTAGTAGGACTTGGACTAGACCTGTCAATGTCTTGTAATATTTACACCACTAGTAGGACTTGGACTAGACCTGTCAATGTCTTGTAATATTTACCTCACTAGTAGGACTTGGACTAGACCTCTCAATGTCTTGTAATATTTACTCCACTAGTAGGACTTGGACTAGACCTTTCAATGTCTTGTAATATTTACTCCACTAGTAGGACTTGGACTAGACCTCTCAATGTCTTGTAATATTTACCCCACAAGTAGGACTTGGACTAGACCTCTCAATGTCTTGTAATATTTACCTCACTAGTAGGACTTGGACTAGACCTGTCAATGTCTTGTAATATTTACCCCACTAGTAGGACTTGGACTAGACCTCTCAATGTCTTGTAATATTTACCCCACTAGTAGGACTTGGACTAGACCTGTCAATGTCTTGTAATATTTACCCCACTTGTAGGACTTGGACTAGACCTGTCAATGTCTTGTAATATTTACCTCGCTAGTAGGACTTGGACTAGACCTGTCAATGTCTTGTAATATTTACCTCACTAGTAGGACTTGGACTAGACCTCTCAATGTCTTGTAATATTTACCCCACTAGTAGGACTTGGACTAGACCTCTCAATGTCTTGTAATATTTACCCCACTAGTAGGACTTGGACTAGACCTCTCAATGTCTTGTAATATTTACCCCACTAGTAGAACTTGGACTAGACCTCTCAATGTCTTGTAATATTTACCCCACTAGTAGGACTTGGACTAGACCTCTCAATGTCTTGTAATATTTATCTCCCTAGTAGGACTTGGACTAGACCTCTCAATGTCTTGTAATATTTACCTCACAAGTAGGACTTGGACTAGACCTCTCAATGTCTTGTAATATTTACCTCACTAGTAGGACATGGACTAGACCTCTCAATGTCTTGTAATATTTACCCCACTAGTAGGACTTGGACTAGACCTGTCAATGTCCTGTAATATTTACCCCACTAGTAGGACTTGGACTAGACCTGTCAATGTCTTGTAATATTTATCTCACTAGTAGGACTTGGACTAGACCTCTCAATGTCTTGTAATATTTACTCCACTAGTAGGACTTGGACTAGACCTTTCAATGTCTTGTAATATTTACTCCACTAGTAGGACTTGGACTAGACCTCTCAATGTCTTGTAATATTTACCTCACAAGTAGGACTTGGACTAGACCTCTCAATGTCTTGTAATATTTACCTCACTAGTAGGACTTGGACTAGACCTGTCAATGTCTTGTAATATTTACCCCACTTGTAGGACTAGGACTAGACCTGTCAATGTCTTGTAATATTTACCTCGCTAGTAGGACTTGGACTAGACCTGTCAATGTCTTGTAATATTTACCTCACTAGTAGGACTTGGACTAGACCTCTCAATGTCTTGTAATATTTACCCCACTAGTAGGACTTGGACTAGACCTCTCAATGTCTTGTAATATTTACCCCACTAGTAGGACTTGGACTAGACCTCTCAATGTCTTGTAATATTTACCCCACTAGTAGAACTTGGACTAGACCTCTCAATGTCTTGTAATATTTACCCCTCAAGTAGGACTTGGACTAGACCTCTCAATGTCTTGTAATATTTACCTCACTAGTAGGACATGGACTAGACCTCTCAATGTCTTGTAATATTTACCCCACTAGTAGGACTTGGACTAGACCTGTCAATGTCTTGTAATATTTACCCCACTAGTAGGACTTGGACTAGACCTGTCAATGTCTTGTAATATTTACCTCACTAGTAGGACTTGGACTAGACCTCTCAATGTCTTGTAATATGTACCTCACTAGTACGACTTGGATTAGACCTCTCAATTTCTTGTAATATTTACCCCACTAGTAGGACTTGGACTAGACCTCTCAATGTCTTGTAATATTTACTCCACTCCACTAGTAGGACTTGGACTAGACCTTTCAATGTCTTGTAATATTTACTCCACTAGTAGAACTTGGACTAGACCTCTCAATGTCTTGTAATATTTACCCCACTAGTAGGACTTGGACTAGACCTCTCAATGTTTTGTAATATTTACCTCACTAGTAGGACTTGGACTAGACCTCTCAATGTCTTGTAATATTTACCCCACTAGTAGGACTTGGACTAGACTTCTCAATGTCTTGTAATATTTACCTAACTAGTAGGACTTGGACTAGACCTCTCAATGTCTTGTAATATTTACCCCACTAGTAGGACTTGGACTAGACCTGTCAATGTCTTGTAATATTTACCCCATTAGTAGGACTTGGACTAGACCTGTCAATGTCTTGTAATATTTACCCCATTAGTAGGACTTGGACTAGACCTCTCAATGTCTTGTAATATTTACCCCACTAGTAGGACTTGGGCTAGACCTCTCAATGTCTTGTAATATTTACCCCACTAGTAGGACTTGGACTAGACCTCTCAATGTCTTGTAATATTTACCTCACTAGTAGGACTTGGACTAGACCTCTCAATGTCTTGTAATATTTACCTCACTAGTAGGACTTGGAATAGACCTCTCAATGTCTTGTAATATTTACCCCACTAGTAGGACTTGGACTAGACCTCTCGATGTCTTGTAATATTTACCTCACTAGTAGGACTTGGACTAGACCTCTCAATGTCTTGTAATATTTACCCCACTAGTAGGACTTGAACTAGACCTCTCAATGTCTTGTAATATTTACCTCACTAGTAGGACATGGACAAGACCTCTCAATGTCTTGTAATATTTACCCCACTAGTAGGACTTGGACTAGAACTCTCAATGTCTTGTAATATTTACCCCACTAGTAGGACTTGTACTAGACCTCTCAATGTCTTGTAATATTTACCCCACTAGTAGGACTTGGACTAGACTTCTCAATGTCTTGTAATATTTACCTCACTAGTAGGACTTGGACTAGACCTCTCAATGTCTTGTAATATTTACCCCACTAGTAGGACTTGGACTAGACCTCTTAGTGTCTTGTAATACGTTGCTCAGTTGATATACTCTTCCTCTGTTCTGTCTACTACTGCTATCGTCATTTTCAAATAATCTTTGTGCCACCTCGGCGTCATGTTGCTCTTGTTCAAAATCTTCTTGTTCCTGGAGTTGCCATGCCACTCGTTCACTATCTTCGTCTATAACTGGAGGTAATGGGGTATGTATCCTCTGAAGTACCAAGGCCAAGGCTGCATCCGGGTTCCCAATAATACTGTCTGTGAAAGATCTCCCTGCAGCTTCGTAAGCAGAAGTTGCAATGTCATTCTACAAATATAATATTTATCTGAATGATTCGAGTGAAAAAAAACCAACAGTTTAAAATGGTCCCCTCCCCCCCAAAAAAAAGAAAAAAAGCAACAAATCAATTAACATAAAAGTGCAAGATAGCTACCATTGCAGTGCTTAATTTAAAATAGATGTAACAATATAGCTATTTCAAGATGGCCACCCCCGCAGGGCTTAGTTTAAAATAACTGTAACAATATAACTAGTCCAAGATGGCCACCACCGCAGGGCTTAGTTTAAAATAGCTGTAACAAATTAACTAGTCCAAGATGGCCACCACCACAGGGCTTAGATTAAGATAGCTGTTACAATATAGCTATGTCCAAGATGGCCACCACCGCAAGGCTAAGTTAAAATAGCTGTAAAAATATAACTAGTCCAAGATGGCCACCACAACAGGGCTTAGATTAAGATAACTGTTACAATATAACTAGTCCAAGATTACCACCACCGCAGTGCTTAGTTTAAAATAGCTGTAACAATATAACTAGTCCAAGATCGCCACCACCACAGGGCTTAGTTTAAGATAGCTGTAACCATATAACTAGTCCAAGATGGCCTACACAACATGGCGTAGTTTAAAATAGCTGTACCAATATAATTAGTCCAAGATGGCCACCACCACAGGGCTTAGTTTAAAATAGCTGTAACAATACAACTAGTTCAAGATGGCCACCACCACAAGGCTTAGTTTAAAATAGCTGTAACAATATAACTAGTCCAAGATGGCAACCACCACAGGTCTTAGTTTAAAATAGCTGTACCAATATAACTAGTCCAAGATGGCCCCCACCACAGGGCTTAGTTTAAAATAGCTGTAACAATATAACTAGTCCAAGATAGCCATCACCAGTGCTTAGTTTAAAATAGGACGATATGGGATAATGGATAAAAGCTCTGATTCTGAAACGCGTGGCAGGCATTGTCCTTGAAATGACATACATACTTTTTGTGTCGATCGTTAATCTAAGTACTCTACAAAGTTTACAGGATAGCCACCACAGCAGATAAATGTTTTAGTAATTATACAAGATAGAACACTAACTCTTTAACCGACTTAAAGAAGCATATCTTCAATATGCTCTGAAAAGCTCAGTGCCATGAGAATCTCCTCCAATCGTGCCTGATGTGGTTTACTAGTATATATATACATTGTATATTATTTTTATTTTCTTCATGGACATTTGTAATAATATTTAAAAATTTTAAGTGTGAGTATGAACAGATGGGTAGCAAAGTTTAATTGTTTTAAGCAACGAAAATAGAAATGCATAAATTTAGATTTTTAGTTATATTTAGTTATATACATGTATTGTATAAATAGAGACAATGGAAAATATGCAGTATACAGTCATGATCTGACTTTAACAGTGTTTCTTCAAAATGGTAATAATAACTTTTGGACATGTACTAAATATTAGGGTTGGTTTGGTTAGCAGAAACATATAAACTGTCCATTATTGTTTGTAGACACAAACACTGGTACCTCAACCCTCTCTGTCCCTGTTGTAAACCACTAGTTTTCTTATATAAATTTTTAGGAAGAATTTAGAAATCATAAAATATCTTCTCAGAATTGATTCGATCTACAGTGTACATAAAATGCAGACTCATATGCAAGGCCGTCTTAACGGCTTTGTAGGCCTCCCGGGCAAAACAATGCACTGCGGCCCCCACCTACACAACCACCCACAGAAATATAAATGTTATTGGTCTATAACATATGGAATTGGAACATCCAACAAAATCAGTGTTTAAACATAACAAGAAGCTCCCAGGAGCCTGTAATCGCTCACCTGGATCAAAGCTGCTTTCAATAACAATGCAACTGCACTGTGGTGGCCATATTGGTGGGAGAGGGTGACTGCCGGACACAATTTTGGAAGAGGACCATCCAATGACTATTCCATCAAAGTTTGGTTCTAATTGAGATACTGGTTACAGACAAGAGGTTCTTTATGTGAATTTCACATAGGGTCCTATGTTAAACTAAGTACAGTTGTGTAGCCATCTTGGTCAGAGGGCGGGATCACCAGACACAATTTTGGAAGAGGACCATCCAATGACTATTTTATCAAAGTTTGGTTCCAATTGAGCAACTGGTTCCAGACAAGAAGATTTGTATGTGAATTTCCCATAGGGTCCTATGTTAAGCTAATTTAGGCTGTTTGGGCCATCTTGGTCGAAGGGCCGAACCGCCAGACACATTTTTGGAAGAGAACCATCCAATGACTATTTCATCCAAATTTTGTTCTTATTGAGCAAATGGTTTCAGACAAGAAGATTTTTATGGGAATTTCCCATAGGGTCCTATGTTAAATTAAGTTCGGCTGTGGTGGCCATCTTGGTCGGAGGTCTGAAATGCTAGACATAATTTTGGAAGGGGACCACCCAAGGATCATTTCAGTAAAGTTTGGTTGAGATTGGCTCATTAGATTCAGAGGGGAAGATTTTTTTTAAATTTCATCCCCCTTTTTCTATTTTTAGCTTGGTTGGAAGTCGGAATCACCGGACACAATTTTGAAAGGGAGCCATCCAAGGATCATTCCACAAAAGTTTGGTTGCAATTGGCCCAGTGGTTTCTGAGGAGAAGATTTGTATGCGAATTTCCCATAGGGCCCTATGTTAAGCTAAGTTCGGCTGTGGGGGCCATCTTGGTCGAAGGGCCGAACTGCCGGACATATTTTTGGAAGAGAACCATCCAATGACTATTTCATCAAAATTTTGTTCTTATTGAGCAAATGGTTTCAGAAAAGAAGATTTTTATGGGAATTTCCTATAGGGTCCTATGCTAAATTAACTTCGGCTGTGGCGGCCATCTTAGTCGGTGTTCTGAAATGCAGGACACAAATTTAGAAGAGGACCACCCAAGAATCATTTCAGCAAAGTTTGGTTGAGATTGGCTCAGTAGTTTCAGAGGAGAAGATTGTTTTAAAATTTCATCCCCCCTTTTTTCTAATTTGCATAATCGGTCAAAATCGGCAAAAGTTCAAAGTTCATAAAAAATCCTGTAATATATGTTAAAAAGCTCATCATTATGCTTATACAGTTCAAATTTGGGCACATTCTGGCTTAAAATAGAGCAGTTTTGGCCATTTGAAGAAATTTATAATTTTAGTAATGGCGGTCATCTTGGATACAGGACGGCGCTGACGGACACAATTTTGAAAGGGGACCACCTAAGGATCAATCAGACAAAGTTTGGTTGAAATTGTCCAAGTGGTTTCTAACAAGAAGATTTTTAAATGATTTTTTGCTTATTTATGCCTAATTTGTATAATCGGTTAAAATCGACAAAAGTTCAAAGTTCATAAAAAATCCATTAATATATATCAAAAAGCTCATCATTATGCTTATACAGTTCAAATTTGGACACATTCTGGCTTAAATTAAAACAGTTTTGGCCATTTGAAGAAATTTCTATTTTTAGTAATGGCGGCCATCTTGGATGGAGGGCGGGGCTATTGGACACAAATTTGAAAGGGACCGACCCAGGTACCATCCCTGCCAAGTTTGGTCTAATTTGGTTCAGTGGTTTCAGAGGAGAAGATTTAAATGTGAACTTTTATCAAAATATGCCTAATTTGTATAATTGGTATTAATCGGCTGAAGGAAAAATTTCACACAAAATCCCGAACATATGCTAAATTACTCCCTATCATGTAGCTGCAGTTAAAATTTGAGCTCATTTTGACTTATACTAAAGCAGCAATGGACAATTAAAAGTGCATCCCCAACTTTCTGCTATTTTTAGTTTGGTGGACATCTTGGTTGGAAGTCGGGATCACCGGACACAATTTTGGAAGGGGGCCATCCAAGGACCATTCCACCAAAGTTTAGTTGCAATTGGCCCAGTGGTTTCTGAGGAGAAGATGAAAATGTGAAATGTTGACGGAGGAACGAAAAGTGATGGCAATAGCTCACATGGGCTAAAGGCCAGGTGAGCTAAACAAACATGTTGTGCATAAAAAAATATAGATTAGCATGGGGTCCCGTGCAACTGCCCAGCGTGCACATGCGCTAAGACGGCAAATACATATCTTCAAATGTCCTTCAAGGGCCCGGATGGCTCAATGAGTTAGGTCGTTGGATTTAACAACTCATGCAAGTCTATCACCAATACGGCGTGGGTTCGCGCCCAGCTTTGTAAATAACAAAAAGGGTGCACTCGACTCGCAGCCGCAAGTGATAAAGTTTACCAGTTGCTTGCCCAGGGTCGGTAGTTCTCTCCGGGTACTCCGGCTTCCTCCACCACTAAAACTGGTCGCCATGATATACCCGGTAGCTGAAATATTGCTGAAAGTGGCGTTGAACACCAAAATTCAAAAATTCAATTTCAAATGTCCTTCACATATGTGCTTAGATCTGAATTCATTTGGTTGTACATTCTCTGTAAATATGTTGATAGCACCAACCTATAATTATGGACTACTGAAAATTGTGCTCAAAAGTTTAAATAGTCACAAATTCTGTAAATATTTATCATCATCATTAACAGTCACATGCAAATCTTGGATATGGTCCTAATAACTGTAGAGGTTTAAATTCATTTCAAATGGATTTGACTGTAAACTTTTAATGTTGACATCAAATATGACCTTTCTTCAAAGTAGAATTTGTATGTCACATTTCACATCTTCATTAGTAATGCAGTAACATGATAAGTAGAAAATAGCAATACATTCATTATATATATTAATATCTATTAATTAAAAAGTCATTTCTAGTAAAAATAAACAAAAATGTATTGATAGTTTACCACCTACAAATGAATACTTTGGAATGGAAAACCAGATATAATTTCGTTTTACATACTAATGCTGTGCTACAATTTATAAAATATTTACCTCACTAGTAGGACTTGGGCTAGATCTCTCTATTTCTTGTAATAGTTACCTCACTAGTACAGGACTTGGACTAGACCTCTCAATTTCTTGTAATATTTAACCCACTAGTAGGACTTGGATTAGACCTCTCAATGTCTTGTAATATTTACCCCACTAGTAGGACTTGGACTAGACCTCTCAATGTCTTGTAATATTTACCTCACTAGTAGGACTTGGACTAGACCTCTCAATGTCTTGTAATACGTTGCTCAGTTGATCTACTCTTCCTCTGTTCTGTCTACTACTGCTATCGTCATTTTCAAACAATTTTTGTGCCACCTCGGCGTCATGTTGCTCTTGTTCAAAATCTTCTTGTTCCTGGGGTTGCCATTCCATCCGTTCACTATCTTCGTCTATAACAGGAGGTAATGGGGTCTGTATTACTATCATCTGAACTTCCAAGCCCAAGGCTGCATCCGGGTTCCCAATAATACTGTCTGTGAAAGATCTCCCTGCAGCTTCGTAAGCAGAAGTTGCAATGTCATTCTACAAATATAATATTTATCTGAATGATCCGAGTGAAAAAAAAACCAACGGTTTGAAATGCCCCCCCCCCCCCCAAAAAGAAAAAAAAAGCAACAAATCAATTAACATAAAAGTCCAAGATGGCCACCATCGCAGTGCTTAGTTTAAAATAGCTGTAACAATATAGCTATTCCAAGATGGCCACCACCGCAGGGCTTAGTTTAAAATAACTGTAACAATATAACTAGTCCAAGATGGCCACCACCGCAGGGCTTAGTTTAAAATAGCTGTAACAAATTAACTAGTCCAAGATGGCCACCACCACAGGCCTTAGATTAAGATAGCTGTTATAATATAACTAGTCCAAGATGGCCACCACCGCAAGGCAAAGTTAAAATGTCCTTCACATATGTGCTTAGATCTATATTCATTTGGTTGTACATTCTCTGTAAATATGTTGATAGCACCAACCTATAATTATGGACTACTGAAAATTGTGCTCAAAAGTTTAAATAGTCACAAATTCTGTAAATATTTATCATCATCATTAACAGTCACATGCAAATCTTGGATATGGTCCTAATAACTGTAGAGGTTTAAATTCATTTCAAATGGACTTGACTGTAAACTTTTAATGTTGACATCAAATATGACCTTTCTTCAAAGTAGAATTTGTATGTCACATTTCACATCTTCATTAGTAATGCGGTAACATGATAAGTAGAAAATAGCAATACATTCATTATATATATTAATATCTATTAATTAAAACGTCATTTCTAGTAAAATAAACAAAAATGTATTGATAGTTTACCACCTACAAATGAATACTTTGGAATGGAAAACCAGATATAATTTCGTTTACATACTAATGCTGTGCTACAATTTATAAAATATTTACCTCACTAGTAGGACTTGGGCTAGATCTCTCTATTTCTTGTAATAGTTACCTCACTAATACAGGACTTGGACTAGACCTATCTATTTCTTGTAATATTTAACCCACTAGTAGGACCTGGACTGGACCTCTCAATGTCTTGTAATATTTACCCCACTAGTAGGACTTGGACTAGACTTCTCAATGTCTTGTAATATTTACCCCACTAGTAGGACTTGGACTAGACCTCTCAATGTCTTGTAATATTTAACCCACTAGTAGGACTTGGACTAGACCTCTCAATGTCTTGTAATATTTACCCCACTAGTAGGACTTGGACTAGACCTCTCAATGTCTTGTAATATTTACCCCACTAGTAGGACTTGGACTAGACCTCTCAATGTCTTGTAAAATTTACCCCACTAGTAGGACTTGAACTAGACCTCTCAATGTCTTGTAATATTTACCTCACTAGTAGAACTTGGACTAGACCTCTCAATGTCTTGTAATACGGTGCTCAGTTGATCTACTCTTCCTCTGTTCTGTCTACTACTGCTATCGTCATTTTCAAACAATCTTTGTGCCACCTCGCCGTCATGTTGCTCTTGTTCAAAATCTTTTTGTTCCTGGAGTTGACATTCCACCCGTTCACTATCTTCGTCTATAACAGGAGGCAATGGGGTCTGAATCGCTATCATCTGAACTTCCAAGGCCAAAGCTGCATCCGGGTTCCCAATGATACTGTCTGTGAAAGATCTCCCTGCAGCTTGGTAAGCAGAAGTTGCAAAGTCATTCTACAAATATAATATTTATCTGAATGATCTGAGTGAAAAAAAAACAAAAAAAAAGGAACAAATCAATTAACATAAAATTCCAAGATGGCCACCATCGCAGAACTTAGATTAAAATAGCTGTAACAATATAGCTATTCCAAGATGGCCACCACCGCATGGCTAAGTTTAAAATAACTGTAACAATATAACTAGTCCAAGATGGCCACCACCGCCGGGCTTAGTTTAAAATAGCTGTAACAAATTAACTAGTCCAAGATGGCCACCACCACAGGGCTTAGATTAAGATGTTACAATATAACTAGTCCAAGATGGCCACCACCGCAGGGCTAATTTAAAATAGCTGTAACAATATAACTAGTCCAAGATGGCCACCACAACAGGGCTTAGATTAAGATAACTGTTACAATATAACTAGTCCAAGATGACCACCACCGTAGTGCTTAGCTTAAAATAGCTGTAACAATATAACTGATCCAAGATGGCCACCACCACACGGCTTAGCTTAAGATAACTGTAACCATATAACTAGTCCAAGATGGCCTATACAATATGGTGTAGTTTAAAATAGCTGTACCAATATAACTAGTCCAAGATGGTCACCACCACAGGTCTTAGTTTAAAAAAGCTGTAACAATATAACTAGTCCAAGATGGCCACCATCACAGGTCTTAGTTTAAAAAAGCTGTAACAATATAACTAGTCCAAGATGGCCACCATCACAGGTCTTAGTTTAAAATAGCTGTGCCAATATAACTAGTTCAAGATGGCCACCACCGCAGGGCTTAGTTTAAGACAGCTGTAACAATATAACTAGTCCAAGATGGCCACCATCACAGGTCTTAGTTTAAAATAGCTGTAACAATATAACTTATTCAAGATGTCCACCACCGCAGGGCTTAGTCTAAGATAGCTGTAACAATATAACTAGTCCAAGATGGCCCCCACCGCAGGGCTTAGTCTAAGATAGCTGTAACCATATAACTAGTCCAAGATGGCCCCCACCACACGGCTTAGCTTAAAATAGCTGTAACAATATAACTAGTCCAAGATGGCCAACACCAGTGCTTAGTTTAAAATAGGACGATATGGGAAAATGGATAAAAGCTCCAACTCTGAAACGCGTGGCAGGCATTGTCCTTGAAAGGACATACATAGTTTTGTGTCGATCGTTAATCTAAGTACTCTACAAAGTTTACAGGATAGCCACCACAGCAGATAAATGTTTAAGTAATTATACAAGATAGAACATTAACTCTTTAACCGACTTAAAGAAGCATATCTTCAATATGCTCTGAAAAGGACAGTGCCATGAGAATCTCCTCCAATCGTGCCTGCTATTGTTTACTAGTATATATATACATTGTATGTTATTTTTATTTTCTTCGTGGACATTTGTAATAATATTATAAAATTTTAAGTGTGAGTATGAACAGGTGGATAGCAAAGTTTAATTGTTTAAGCAACGAAAATAGAAATGCATAAATTTAGATTTTTAGTTATATTTAGTTATATACATGTATTGTATAAATAGAGACAATGAAAAATATGCAGTATACAGTCATGATCTGACTTTAACAGTGTTACTTTAAAATGGTAATAATAACTTTTGGACATGTACTAAATATTAGGGTTGGTTTGGTTAGCAGAAACATATAAACTGTCCATTATTGTTTGTAGACACAAACACTGGTACCTCAACCCTCTCTGTCCCTGTTGTAAACCACTAGTTTTCTTATATAAATTTTTAGGAAGAATTTAGAAATCATAAAATATCTTCTCAGAATTGATTCGATCTACAGTGTACATAAAATGCAGACTCATATGTAAGGCCGTCTTAACGGCTTTGTAGGCCTCCCGGGCAAAACAATGCACTGCGGCCCCCACCTACACAACCACCCACAGGAATATAAATGTTATTGGTCTATAACATATTGAATTGGAACTTCCAACAAAATCAGTGTTTAATCATAACAAGAGGCTCCCAGGAGCCTGTAATCGCTCACCTGGATCAAAGCTGCTTTCAATAACAATGCAACTGCACTGTGGTGACCATCTTGGTGGGAGAGCGTGACTGCCGGACACAATTTTGGAAGAGGACCATCCAATGACTATTCCATCAAAGTTTGGTTCTAATTGAGCTACTGGTTCCAGACAAGATGGTTTTTATGTGAATTTCCCATAGGGTCCTATGTTAAACTAAGTACAGCTGTGCAGCCATCTTGGTCAGATGGCGGGACCACCAAACATAATTTTGGAAGAGGACCGTCCAAAGACTATTTTATCATAGTTTGGTTCCAATTGAGCAACTGGTTCCAGACGAGAAGATTTGTATGTGAATTTCCCATAGGGTCCTATGTTAAGCTAAGTTCGGCTGTGGGGTCCATCTTGGGCGAAGGGGCGAACCGCCAGACACATTTTTGGAAGAGAACCATCCAATAACTATTTCATCAAAATTTTGTTCTTATTGAGCAAATGGTTTCAGACAAGAAGATTTTTATGGGAATTTCCCATAGGGTCGTATGTTAAATTAAGTTCGGCTGTGGTGGCCATCTTGGTCGGAGGTCTGAAATGCCAGACATATTTTGGAAGGGGACCACCCAAGGATCATTTCAGTAAAGTTTGGTTGAGATTGGCTCATTAGTTTCAGAGGGGAAGATTTTTTTAAAATTTCATCCCCCTTTTTTCTATTTTTAGCTTGGCGGCCATCTTGGTTGGAAGTCGGGATCACCGGACAAAATTTTGGAAGGGGTCCATCCATGGATCATTCCACAAAAGTTTGGTTGCAATTGGTCCAGTGGTTTCTGAAGAGAAGATTTTTATGTGAATTTCCCATAGGGCCCAATGTTAAGCTAAGTTCGGCTGTGGGGGCCATCTTGGTCGAAGGGCCGAACTGCCGGACATATTTTTGGAAGAGAACCATCCAATGACTATTTCATCAAAATTTTGTTCTTATTGAGCAAATGGTTTCATACAAGAAGATTTTTATGGGAATTTCCCATAGGGTCCTATGTTAAATTAAGTTCGGCTGTGGCGGCCATCTTGGTAGGTGTTCTTAAATGCCGGACACAATTTTGGAAGAGGACCACCCAAGAATCATTTCAGCAAAGTTTGGTTGAGATTGGCTTAGTAGTTTCAGAGGAGAAGATTGTTTTAAAATTTCATCCCCCCTTTTTTCTAATTTGCATAATCGGTAAAAATCGGCAAAAGTTCAAAGTTCGTAAAAAATCCTGTAATATATGATAAAAAGCTCATCATTATGCTTATACAGTTCAAATTTGGGCACATTCTGGCTTAAAATAGAGCAGTTTTGGCCATTTGAAGAAATTTCTAATTTTAGTAATGGCGGCCATCTTGGATACAGGACGGCGCTGACGGACACAATTTTGAAAGGGGACCACCTAAGGGTCAATCAGACAAAGTTTGGTTGAAATTGGCCAAGTGGTTTCTAACAAGAAGATTTTTAAATGATTTTTTGCTTATTTATGCTTATTTGCATAATCGATTAAAATCGACAAAAGTTCAAAGTTCATAAAAAATCCCATAATATATATCAAAAAGCTCATCATTATGCTTATACAGTTCAAATTTGGACACATTCTGGCTTAAAATAAAACAGTTTTGGCCATTTGAAGAAATTTCTATTTTTAGTAATGACGGCCATCTTGGATGGAGGGCGCGGCTATCGGACACAATTTTGAAAGGGACCGACCCAGGGACCATCCCTGCCAAGTTTGGTCTAATTTGATTCAGCGGTTTCAGAGGAGAAGATTTAAATGTGAACTTTTATCAAAATATGCCTAATTTGCATAATCGGTATGAATCGGCTGAAAGAAAAATTTCACACAAAAACCCGAACATATGCTAAACTACTCCTTGCCATGTAGCTGCAGTTATAATTTGCGCTCATTTTGACTTATACTAAAGCATCAATGGACAATTAAAATTGCATCCCCCACTTTCTGCTATTTTTAGCTTCGCGGACATCTTGGTTGGAAGTCGGGATCACCGGACACAATTTGGGAAGGGGGCCATCCAAGGACCATTCCACCAAAGTTTGGTTGCAATTGGCCCAGTGGTTTCTGAGGAGAAGATTAAAATGTGAAATGTTGACGGAGGAACGAAAAGTGATGGTAATAGCTCACATTGCCTAAAGGCCAGGTGAGCAAAAAAAAACATGTTGTGCTTAAAAAAATATAGATTAGCATGGGGTCCCGTGCAACTGCCCAGCGTGCCCATGCGCTAAGACGGCAAATACATATCTTCAGATGTCCTTCAAGGGCCCGGGTGGCTCAATGAGTTAGGTAATTGGATTTAACAACTCTTACAAGTCTATCACCAATACGGCGTGGGTTCGCGCCCAGCTTTGTAAATAACAAAAAGGGTGCACTCGACTCGCAGCAGCAAGTGATAAAGTTTACCAGTTGCTTGCCCAGGGTCGGTGGTTCTCTCCGGGTACTCCGGTTTCCTCCACCACTAAAACTAGTCGTCATGATATATTAATATATATTAATTAAAAAGTCATTTCTAGTAAAATAAACAAAAATGTATTGATAGTTTACCACCTACAAATGAATACTTTGGAATGGATAACCAGATATAATTTCGTCTTACATACTAATGCTGTGTTACAATTTATAAAATATTTACCTCACTAGTAGGACTTGGGCTAGACCTCTCAATGTCTTGTAATATTTACCTTACTAGTAGGACTTGGGCTAGACCTCTCTATTTCTTGTAATAGTTACCTCACTAGTACAGGACTTGGACTAGACCTATCTATTTCTTGTAATATTTACCCCACTAGTAGGAAAAAATTATAAGCGATGCATTTTCATATAGTGAAAATGTATAAAGATAAAGAGTCAAATATGTCAAGAATTTTTTTTGTCAATGTGTGACGTAAAAATATTTTTGACATTTACGTCACCGAATATGGTACTGCTTTGACAACTATTTTACCTATTTTGTTCCTGTATTTAAATACTGTTACAGTGACAGCCGGAACCTTTGAACCGTAATGAGAGCGGGAGGTTTGTTGCCTTAAAATCTGTTTAACCCACCATTTCTTTAGAAATGCCTGTACCAAGTCAGGGTCATTACGGTTTTCACAGTTTTCCGGTTGTTGACTGATTTTGTCTGTTTATATAATTATGAGTTTTGACTTTCCCTTTGTAAGATTGTTCGGAGTTCGGTAATTTTGTTATTACCTTTATTGGACTAGACCTCTCAATGTCTTGTAATATTTAACTCACTAGTAGGACTTGGACTAGACCTCTCAATGTCTTGTAATATTTACCCCACTAGTAGGACTTGGACTAGACCTCTCAATGTCTTGTAATATTTAAACCCCACTATGAGCACTTGGACTAGACCTCTCAATGTCTTGTAATATTTACCTCACTAGTAGAACTTGGACTAGACCTCTCAATGTCTTGTAATACGTTGCTCAGTTGATCTACTCTTCCTCTGTTCTGTCTACCACTGCTATCGTCATTTTCAAACAATCTTTGTGCCACCTGGGCGTCATGTTGCTCTTGTTCAAAATCTTCTTGTTCTTGGAGTTGACATTCCACCCGTTCACTATCTTCGTCTATAACAGGAGGTAATGGGGTCTGTAACGCTATCATCTGAACTTCCAAGGCCAAGGCTGCATCCGGGTTCCCAATAATACTGTCTGTGAAAGATCTCCCTGCAGATTCGTAAGCAGAAGTTGCAATGTCATTCTACAAATATAATATTTATCTGAATGATCCGAGTGAAAACAAAACAACAGTTTGAAATGCCCCCCCCCCCCCAAAAAAAGAAAAAAAGAGCAACAAATCAATTAACATAAAATTCCAAGATGGCCACCATCGCAGTGCTTAGTTTAAAATAGCTGTAACAATATAGCTATTCCATGATGGCCTCCACCGCAGGGCTTAGTTTAAAATAACTGTAACAATATAACTAGTCCAAGATTGCCACCACCGCAGGTCTTAGTTTAAAATAGCTGTAACAAATTAACTAGTCAAAGATGGCCACCACCACAGGGTTTAGATTAAGATGTTACAATATAACTAGTCCAAGATGGCCACCACCGCAAGGCTAAGTTAAAATAGCTGTAACAATATAACTAGTCCAAGATGGCCACCACAACAGGGCTTAGATTAAGATAACTGTTACAATATAACTAGTCCAAGATGACCACCACCGCAGTCCTTAGATTAAAATAGCTGTAACAATATAACTAGTCCACGATGGCCACCACCGCAGGGCTTAGTCTAAGATAGCTGTAACCATATAACTAGTCCAAGATGGCCCCCACCACAGGGCTTAGTTTAAAATAGCTGTAACAATATAACTAGTCCAAGATGTCCATCACCAGTGCTTAGCTTAAAATAGGACGATATGGGAAAATGGATAAAAGCTCTGACTCTGAAACGCGTGGCAGGCATTGTCCTTGAAAGGACATAGTTTTACATACTTTTTGTGTCGATCGTTAATCTAAGTACTCTACAAAGTTTACAGGATAGCCACCACAGCAGATAAATGTTTAAGTAATTATACAAGATAGAACATTAACTCTTTAACCGACTTAAAGAAGCATATCTTCAATATGTTCTGAAAAGCTCAGTGCCATGAGAATCTCCTCCAGTCGTGCCTGCTATTGTTTACTAGTATATGTATACATTGTATATTATTTTTATTTTCTTCATGGACATTTGTAATAATATTATAAAATTTTAAGTGTGAGTATGAACAGATGGATAGCAAAGTTTAATTGTTTAAGCAACGAAAATAGAAATGCATAAATTTAGATTTTAGTTATATTTAGTTATATACATGTATTGTATAAATAGAGACAATGGAAAATATGCAGTATACAGTCATGATCTGAGTTTAACAGTGTTTCTTCAAAATGGTAATAATAACTTTTGGACATGTACTAAATATTAGGGTTGGTTTGGTTAGCAGAAATATATAAACTGTCCATTATTGTTTGTAGACACAAACACTGGTACCTCAACCCTCTCTGTCCCTGTTGTAAACCACTAGTTTTCTTATATAAATTTTTAGGAAGAATTTAGAAATCATAAAATATCTTCTCAGAATTGATTCGATCTACAGTGTACATATAATGCAGACTCATATGCAAGGCCGTCTTAACGGCTTTGTAGGCCTCCCGGGCAAAACAATGCACTGCGGCCCCCACCTACACAACCACCCACGGGAATATAAATGTTACTGGTCTATAACATATTGAATTGAAACTTCCAACAAAATCAGTGTTTAAACATAACAAGAGGCTCCCAGGAGCCTGTAATCGCTCACCTGGATCAAAGCTGCTTTCAATAACAATGCAACTGCACTGTGGTGGCCATCTTGGTGGGAGATCGTGACTGCCGGACACAATTTTGGAAGAGGACCATCCAATGACTATTCCATCAAAGTTTGGTTCTAATTGAGGTACTGGTTCCAGACAAGATGGTTTTTATGTGAATTTCCCATAGGGTCCTATGTTAAACTAAGTACAGCTGTGCAGCCATCTTGGTCAGAGGGCGGGACCACCAGACACAATTTTGGAAGAGGACCATCCAATGACTATTTTATCAAAGTTTTGTTCCAATTGAGCAACTGGTTCCAGACGAGAAGATTTTTATGTGAATTTCACATAGGGTCCTATGTTAAGCTAAGTTCGGCTGTGGGAACCATCTTGGTCGAAGGGCCGAACCGCCAGACACATTTTTGGAAGAGAACCATCCAATGACTATTTCATCAAAATTTTGTTCTTATTGAGCAAATGGTTTCAGACAAGAAGATTTTTATGGGAATTTCCCATAGGGTCGTATGTTAAATTAAGTTCGGCTGTGGTGGCCATCTTGGTCGGAGGTCTGAAATGCCAGACATAATTTTGGAAGGGTTACCACCCAAGGATCATTTCAGTAAAGTTTGGTTGAGATTGGCTCATTAGTTTCAGAGGGGAAGATTTTTTTAAAATGTCATCCCCCTTTTTTCTATTTTTAGCTTGGCGGCCATCTTGGTTGGAAGTCGGGATCACCGGACATAATTTTGGAAGGGGACCATCCAAGGATCATTCCACAAAAGTTTGGTTGCAATTGGCCCAGTGGTTTCTGAGAAGATTTGTATGTGAATTTCCCATAGGGTCCTATGTTAAGCTAAGTTCGGCTGTGGGGGCCATCTTGGTCGAAGGGCCGAACCGCCGGACACATTTTTGGAAGAGAACCATCCAATGACTATTTCATCAAAATTGTGTTCTTATTGAGCAAATGGTTTCAGACAAGAAGATTTTTATGGGAATTTCCTATAGGGTCGTATGTTAAATTAAGTTCGGCTGTGGTGGCCATCTTGGTCGGAGGTCTGAAATGCCAGACATAATTTTGGAAGGGTTACCACCCAAGGATCATTTCAGTAAAGTTTGGTTGAGATTGGCTCATTAGTTTCAGAGGGGAAGATTTTTTTAAAATTTCATCCCCCTTTTTTCTATTTTTAGCTTGGCGGCCATCTTGGTTGGAAGTCGGGATCACCGGACATAATTTTGGAAGGGGACCATCCAAGGATCATTCCACAAAAGTTTGGTTGCAATTGGCCCAGTGGTTTATGAGAAGATTTGTATGTGAATTTCCCATAGGGTCCTATGTTAAGCTAAGTTCGGCTGTGGGGGCCATCTTGGTCGAAGGGCCGAACCGCCGGACACATTTTTGGAAGAGAACCATCCAATGACTATTTCATCAAAATTATGTTCTTATTGAGCAAATGGTTTCAGACAAGAAGATTTTTATGGGAATTTCCCATAGGGTCCTATGTTAAATTAAGTTCGGCTGTGGCGGTCATATTGGTCGGTGTTCTGAAATGCCGGACACAATTTTGGAAGAGGACCACCCAAGAATCATTTCAGCAAAGTTTGGTTGAGATTGGCTCAGTAGTTTCAGAGGAGAAGATTGTTTTAAAATTTCATCCCCCCTTTTTTCTAATTTGCATAATCGGTCAAAATCGGCAAAAGTTCAAAGTTCATAAAAAATCCTGCAATATATGTTAAAAAGCTCATCATTATGCTTATACAGTTCAAATTTGGGCACATTCTGGCTTAAAATAGAGCAGTTTTGGCCATTTGAAGAAATTTCTAATTTTAGTAATGGCGGCCATCTTGGATACAGGACGGCGCTGACGGACACAATTTTGAAAGGGGACCACCTAAGGATCAATCAGACAAAGTTTGGTTGAAATTGGCCAAGTGGTTTCTAACAAGAAGATTTTTAAATGATTTTTTGCTTATTTATGCCTAATTTGCATAATCGATTAAAATCGACAAAAGTTCAAAGTTCATATAAAATCCCATAACATATATCAAAAAGCTCATCATTATGCTTATACAGTTCAAATTTGGACACATTCTGCCATTTGAAGAAATTTCTATTTTTAGTAATGGCGGCCATCTTGGATGGAGGGCGGGGCTATCGGACACAATTTTGAAAAGGACCGACCCAGGAACCATCCCTGCCAAGTTTGGTTAATTTGGTTCAGTGGTTTCAGAGGAGAAGATTTAAATGTGAACTTTTATCAAAATATGCCTAATTTGCATAATCGGTATTAATCGGCTGAAAGAAAATTTCACACAAAAATCCGAACATATGCTAAATTACTCCTTGCCATGTAGCTGCAGTTAAAATTTGAGCTCATTTTGACTTATACTAAAGCAGCAATGGACAATTAATTAACTTGGCGGACATCTTGGTTGGAAGTCGGGATCACCGGACACAATTTTGGAAGGGGGCCATCCAAGGACCATTCCACCAAAGTTTGGTTGCAATTGGCCCAGTGGTTTCTGAGGAGAAGATTAAAATGTGAAATGTTGACGGATGGACGAAAAGTGATGGCAATAGCTCACATGGGCTAAAGGCCAGGTGAGCTAAAAAAAACATGTTGTGCATAAAAAAAATATAGATTAGCATGGGGTCCCGTCCAACTGCCCAGCGTGCCCTTGCGCTAAGACGGCAAATGCATATCTTCAAATGTCCTTCAAGGGCCCGGGTGGCTCAATGAGCTAGGTCGTTGGATTTAACAACTCATACAAGTCTATCATCAATACGGCGTGGGTTCGCGCCCAGCTTTGTAAATAACAAAAAGGGTGCACTCGACTCGCAGCCGCAAGTGATAAAGTTTACCAGTTGCTTGCCCAGGGTCGGTGGTTCTCTCCGGGTACTCCGGCTTCCTCCACCACTAAAACTGGTCGCCATGATATACCCGGTAGCTGAAATATTGCTGAAAGTGGCGTTGAACACCAAAATTCAAAAATTCAATTTCAAATGTCCTTCACATATGTGCTTAGATCTGAATTCATTTGGTTGTACATTCTCTGTAAATATGTTGATAGCACAAACCTATAATTATGGACTACTGAAAATTGTGCTCAAAAGTTTAAATAGGCACAAATTCTGTAAATATTTATCATCATCATTAACAGTCACATGCAAATCTTGGATATGGTCCTAATAACTGTGTAGAGGTTTAAATTCATTTCAAATGGATTTGGCTGTAAACTTTTAATGTTGACATCTAGCCTTGTTCATAGTCAGCTCGCCTGGCCGTCCATCATTTCATCATATTCTAACACCATTTACATTGTCCCACAAAATCAAATATGACCTTTCTTCAAAGTAGAATTTGTATGTCACATTTCACATCTTCATTAGTAATGCAGTAACATGATAAGTAGAAAATAGCAATACATTCATTATATATATTAATATCTATTAATTAAAAAGTCATTTCTAGTAAAATAAACAAAAATGTATTGATAGTTTACCACCTACAAATGAATACTTTGGAATGGAAAACCAGATATAATTTCGTCTTACATACTAATGCTGTGTTGCAATTTATAAAATATTTACCTCACTAGTAGGACTTGGACTAGACCTCTCAATGTCTTGTAATATTTACCTCACTAGTAGGACTTGGGCTAAACCTCTCAATGTCTTGTAATATTTATCTCACTAGTAGGGCTTGGGCTAGACCTCTCTATTTCTTGTAATAGTTACCTCACTAGTACAGGACTTGGACTAGACCTATCTATTTCTTGTAATATTTACCCCACTAGTAGGACCTGGACTAGACCTCTCAATGTCTTGTAATATTTACCCCACTAGTAGGACTTGGACTAGACCTCTCAATGTCTTGTAATATTTACCTTACTAGTAGGACTTGGACTAGCTTATAGACCTCTCAATGTCTTGTAATATTTAACCCACTAGTAGGACTTGGACTAGACCTCTCAATGTCTTGTAATATTTACCTCACTAGTAGGACTTGGACTAGACCTCTCAATGACTTGTAATATTTACCCCACTAGTAGGACTTGGACTAGACCTCTCAATGTCTTGTAATATTTACCCCACTAGTAGGACTTGGACTAGACCTCTCAATGTCTTGTAATATTTACCTTACTAGTGGAACTTGGACTAGACCTCTCAATGTCTTGTAATACGTTGCTCAGTTGATCTACTCTTCCTCTGTTCTGTCTACTACTTCTATCGTCATTTTCAAACAATCTTTGTGCCACCTCGGCGTCATGTTGCTCTTGTTCAAAATCTTCTTGTTCCTGGAGTTGACATTCCACCCGTGCACTATCTTCGTCTATAACAGGAGGTAATGGGGTCTGTAACGCTATCATCTGAACTTCCAAGGCCAAGGCTGCATCCGGGTTCCCAATAATACTGTCTGTGAAAGATCTCCCTGCAGATTCGTAAGCAGAAGTTGCAATGTCATTCTACAAATATAATATTTATCTGAATGATCCGAGTGAAAAAAAAACAACAGTTTGAAATTGTCCCCCTCCCCCAAAAAAGAAAAAAAAAGCAACAAATCAATTAACATAAAATTCCAAGATGGCCACCATCGCAGTGCTTAGTTTAAAATAGCTGTAACAAAATAGCTATTCCAAGATGGTCACCACCACAGGGCTTAGTTTAAAATAACTGTAACAATATAACTAGTCCAAGATGGCCACCACCGCAGGGCTTAGTTTAAAATAGCTGTAACAAATTAACTAGTTCAAGATGGCCACCACCACAGGGCTTAGATTAAGATGTTACAATATAACTAGTCCAAGATGGCCACCACCGCAGGGCTTAGTTTAAAATAACTGTAACAATATAACTAGTCCAAGATGGCCACCACCGCAGGGCTTAGTGTAAAATTGCTGTAACAAATTAACTAGTCCAAGATGGCCACCACCACAGGGCTTAGATTAAGATGTAACAATATAACTAGTCCACGATGGCCACCACAACAGGACTTAGATTACGATAACTGTTACAATATAACTAGTCCAAGATTACCACCACCGCAGTGCTTAGCTTAAATTAGCTGTAACAATATAACTAGTCCAAGATGGCCACCACCACAGGGCTTAGTTTAAGATAGCTGTAACAATATAACTAGTCCAAGATGGCCTATACAACATGGCGTAGTTTAAAATAACTGTACCAATATAACTAGTCCAAGATGGTCACCACCACAGGGCTTAGTTTAAAATAGCTGTAACAATATAACTAATCCAAGATGGCCACCACCACAGGGTTAGCTTAAAATAGCTGTAACAATATAACTAGTCCAAGATGGCCACCACCACAGGTCTTAGTTTAAAATAGCTGTACCAATATAACTAGTTCAAGATGGCCACCACCGCAGGGCTTAGTCTAAGATAGCTGTAACCATATAACTAGTCCAAGATGGCCCCCACCACAGGGCTTAGCTTAAAATAGCTGCAACAATATAACTAGTCGAAGATGGCCATCACCAGTGCTTAGTTTAAAATAGGACGATATGGGAAAATGGATAAAAGCTCTGACTCTGAAAAAGCTCTGACTCTGAAACGCGTGGCAGGCATTGTCCTTGAAAGGACATACATACTTTTTGTGTCGATCGTTAATCTAAGTACTCTACAAAGTTTACAGGATAGCCACCACAGCAGATAAAAGTTTAAGTAATTATACAAGATAGAACATTAACTCTTTAACCGACTTAAAGAAGCATATCTTCAATATGCTCTGAAAAGCTCAGTGCCATGAGAATCTCCTCCAATCGTGCCTGATATTGTTTACTAGTATATATATACATTGTATATTATTTTTATTTTCTTCATGGACATTTGTAATAATATTATAAAATTTTAAGTGTGAGTATGAATAGATTGATAGCAAAGTTTAATTGTTTTAAGCAACGAAAATAGAAATGCATAAATTTAGATTTTAGTTATATTTAGTTATATACATGTATTGTATAAATAGAGACAATGGAAAATATGCAGTATACAGTCATGATCTGACTTTAACAGTGTTTCTTCAAAATGGTAATAATAACTTTTGGACATGTACTAAATATTAGGGTTGGTTTGGTTGGGAGAAACATATAAACTGTCCATTATTGTTTGTAGACACAAACACTGGTACCTCAACCCTCTCTGCCCCTGTTGTAAACCACTAGTTTTCTTATATAAATTTTTAGGAAGAATTTAGAAATCATAAAATATCTTCTCAGAATTGATTCGATCTACAGTGTACATAAAATGCAGACTCATATGCAAGGCCGTCTTAACGGCTTTGTAGGCCTCCCGGGCAAAACAATGCAATGCGGCCCCCACCTACACAACCACCCACAGGAATATAAATGTTATTGGTCTATAACATATTGAATTGGAACTTCCAACAAAATCAGTGTTTAAGCATAACAAGAGGCTCCCAGGAGCCTGTAATCGCTCACCTGGATCAAAGCTGCTTTCAATAACAATGCAACTGCACTGTGGTGGCCATCTTGGTGGGAGAGCGAGACTGCCGGACACAATTTTGGAAGAGGACCATCCAATGACTATTCCATCAAAGTTTGGTTCTAATTGATCTACTGGTTCCAGACAAGATGGTTTTTGTGTGAATTTCACATAGGGTCCTATGTTAAACTAAGTACAGCTGTGCAGCCATCTTGGTCAGAGGGCGGGACCACCAGACACAATTTTGGAAGAGGACCATCCAATGACTATTTTATCAAAGTTTGGTTCCAATTGAGCAACTGGTTCCAGACGAGAAGATTTTTATGTGAATTTCACATAGGCTCCTATGTTAAGCTAAGTTCGGCTGTGGGGGCCATCTTGGTCGAAGGGCCGAACCGCCAGACACATTTTTGGAAGAGAACCATCCAATGACTATTTCATCAAAATTTTGTTCTTATTGAGCAAATGGTTTCAGACAAGAAGATTTTTATGGGAATTTCCCATAGGGTCGTATGTTAAATTAAGTTCGGCTGTGGTGGCCATCTTGGTCGGAGGTCTGAAATGCCAGACTTAATTTTGGAAGGGTTACCACCCAAGGATCAGTTCAGTAAAGTTTGGTTGAGATTGGCTCATTAGTTTCAGAGGGGAAGATGTTTTAAAAATTTCATCACCCTTTTTTCTATTTTTAGCTTGGCGGCCATCTTGGTTGGAAGTCGGGATCACCGGACACAAATTTGGAAGGGGACCATCCAAGGATCATTTCACAAAAGTTTGGTTGCAATTGGCCCAGTGGTTTCTGAGGAGAGGATTTTTATGTGAATTTCCCATAGGGTCCTATGTTAAGCTAAGTTCGGCTGTGGGGGCCATCTTGGTCGAAGGGCCGAACCGCCGGATATATTTTTGGAAGAGAACCATCCAATGACTATTTCATCAAAATTTTGTTCTTATTGAGCAAATGGTTTCAGACAAGAATATTTTTATGGGAATTTCCCATAGGGTCCTATATTAAATTAAGTTCGGCTGTGGCGGTCATCTTGGTCGGTGTTCTGAAATGCCGGACACAATTTTGGAAGAGGACCACCCAAGAATCATTTCAGCAAAGTTTGGTTGAGATTGGCTCAGTAGTTTCAGAGGAGAAGATTGTTTTAAAATTTCATCCCCCCTTTTTTCTAATTTGCATAATCGGTCAAAATCGGCAACAGTTCAAAGTTCATAAAAGATCCTGCAATATATGTTAAAAAGCTCATCATTATGCTTAAACAGTTCAAATTTGGGCACATTCTGGCTTAAAATAGAGCAGTTTTGGCCATTTGAAGAAATTTATAATATTTGGTTTTTTTTTTTTTTTTTTCATCATAATATAGTTTATTCAAAATCTCCTGTTTACAATAACCTTAATAGCCCAGGAGTGAACATTTGAAGAAATTTTTAATTTTATTAATGGCGGCCATCTTGGATACAGGACGGCGCTGATGGACACAATTTTGAAAGGGGACCATCTAAGGATCAATCAGACAAAGTTTGGTTGAAATTGGCCAAGTGGTTTCTAACAAGAAGATTTTTAAATGATTTTTTGCTTATTTATGCCTAATTTGCAAAAATCGGTTAAAATCGACAAAAGTTCAAAGTTCATAAAAAATCCCATAATATATATCAAAAAGCTCATCATTATGCTTATACAGTTCGAATTTGGACACATTCTGGCTTAAAATAAAACAGTTTTGGCCATTTGAAGAAATTTCTATTTTTAGTGATGGCGGCCATCTTGGATGGAGGGCGGGGTTATCGGACACAATTTTGAAAGGGACCGACCCAGGGTACATCCCTGCCAAGTTTAGTTTAATTTGGTTGAGCGGTTTCAGAGGAGAAGATTTAAATGTGAACTTTTATCAAAATATGCCTAATTTGCATAATCGGTATAAATCGGCTGAAAGAAACATTTCACACAAAAACCCGAACATATGCTAAACTACTCCTTGCCATGTAGCTGCAGTTAAAATTTGAGCTCATTTTGACTTATACTGAAGCAGCAATGGACAATTAAAATTGCACACCCCCCCCTTTCTGCTATTTTTTAGCTTGGCGGACATCTTGGTTGGAAGTCGGGATCACCGGACACAAATTGGGAAGGGGGCCATCCAAGGACCATTCCACCAAAGTTTGGTTGCAATTGGCCCAGTGGTTTCTGAGGAGAAGATTAAAATGTGAAATGTTGACGGATGGACGAAAAGTGATGGCAATAGCTCACATTGCCTAAAGGCCAGGTGAGCTAAAAAAACATGCTGTGCATAAAAAAATATAGATTAACATGGGGTCCCGTGCAACTGCCCAGCGTGCCCATGCGCTAAGACGGCAAATACATATCGTCAAACGTCCTTCAAGGGCCCGGGTGGCTCAATGAGTTAGGTCGTTGGATTTAACAACTCATACAAGTCTATCACCAATACGGCGTGGGTTCGCGCCCAGCTTTGTAAATAACAAAAAGGGTGCACTCGACTCGCAGCCGCAAGTGATAAAGTTTACCAGTTGCTTGCCCAGGGTCGGTGGTTCTCTCCGGGTACTCCGGCTTCCTCCACCACTAAAACTGGTCGCCATGATATACCCGATAGCTGAAAAATTGCTGAAAGTGGCGTTGAACACCAAAATTCAAAAATTCAATTTCAAATGTCCTTCACATATGTGCTTAGATCTGAATTCATTTGGTTGTACATTCTCTGTAAATATGTTGATAGCACAAACCTATAATTATGGACTACTGAAAATTGTGCTCAAAAGTTTAAAGTCACAAATTCTGTAAATATTTATCATCATCATTAACAGTCACATGCAAATCTTGGATATGGTCCTAATAACTGTGTAGAGGTTTAAATTCATTTCAAATGGATTTGGCTGTAAACTTTTAATGTTGACATCTAGTCTTGTTCATAGTCCGCTCGCCTGGTCGTTCATCATTTCATCATATTCTAATACCATTTACATTTGTCCTTCAAAACCAAATATGACCTTTCTTCAAAGTAGAATTTGTATGTCATATTTCACATCTTCATTAGTAATGCAGTAACATGATAAGTAGAAATATACAATATACGTACATTGTCGGTATATATATAACATATACGTACATTGTCGGTAAATATATAATATACGTACATTGTCGGTAAATATAATAGCAATACATTCATTATATATATTAATTAAAAAGTCATTTTAGTAAAAAAAAAAATTGATAGTTTACTACCTACAAATGAATACTTTGGAATGGTAAAACAGATATAATTTCGTCTTGCATACTAATGCTGTGATACAATTTATAAAATATTTACCTCATTAGTAGGACTTGGGCTAGACCTATCAATGTCTTGTAATATTTACCTCACTAGTACAGGACTTGAGCTACCTCTCTATTTCTTGTAATATTTACCTCACTGGTAGGTCTTGGGATAGACCTCTCTATTTCTTGTAATATTTACCTTACTAGTAGGACTTGGGCTAGACCTCTCTATTTCTTGTAATATTTACCTTACTAGTAGGACTTGGGCTAGACCTATCAATGTTTTGTAATATTTACCTCACTAGTAAAGGACTTGGGCTAGACCTCTCTATTTCTTGTAATATTTACCTCACTGGTAGGACTTGGGCTAGACCTCTCTATTTCTTGTAATATTTACCTTACTAGTAGGACTTGGGCTAGATATCTCTATTTCTTGTAATATTTACCTCACTGGTAGAACTAGGGCTAGACCTATCAATGTTTTGTAATATTTACCTCACTAGTACAGGACTTGGACTATACCTCTCTATTTCTTGTAATATTTACCTCACTGGTAGGACTTGGGCTAGACCTCTCTATTTCTTGTAATATTTACCTTACTAGTAGGACTTGGGCTAGATATCTCTATTTCTTGTAATATTTACCTCACTGGTAGAACTTGGACTAGACCTATCAATGTCTTGTAATATTTACCTCACTAGTACAGGACTTGAGCTAGACCTCCCTATTTCTTGTAATATTTACCTCACTGGTAGGTCTTGGGATAGACCTCTCTATTTCTTGTAATATTTACCTTACTAGTAGGACTTGGGCTAGACCTCTCTATTTCTTGTAATATTTACCTTACCAGTAGGACTTGGGCTAGACCTATCAATGTTTTGTAATATTTACCTCATTAGTAAAGGACTTGGGCTAGACCTCTCTATTTCTTGTAATATTTACCTCACTGGTAGGACTTGGGCTAGACCTCTCTATTTCTTGTAATATTTACCTTACTAGTAGGACTTGGGCTAGATATCTCTATTTCTTGTAATATTTACCTCACTGGTAGGACTTGGGCTAGACCTATCAATGTCTTGTAATATTTACCTCACTAGTACAGGACTTGGGCTAGACCTCTCTATTTCTTGTAATATTTACCTCACTGGCAGGGCTTGGGCTAGACCTCTCTATTTCTTGTAATATTTACCTTACTAGTAGGACTTGGGCTAGACCTCTCTATTTCTTGTAATATTTACCTCACTAGTACAGGACTTGGGCTAGACCTCTCTATTTCTTGTAATATTTACCTCACTGGTAGGACTTGGGCTAGACCTCTCTATTTCTTGTAATATTTACCTTACTAGTAGGACTTGGGCTAGACCTCTCTATTTCTTGTAATATTTACCTCACTGGTAGGACTTGGGCTAGACCTATCAATGTCTTGTAATATTTACCTCACTAGTACAGGACTTGGGCTAGACCTCTCTATTTCTTGTAATATTTACCTCACTGGTAGGACTTGGGCTAGACCTCTCTATTTCTTGTAATAATTACCTTACTAGTAGGACTTGGGCTTGACCTCTCTATTTCTTGTAATATTTACCTCACTGGCATGACTTGGGCTAGACCTATCAATGTCTTGTAATATTTACCTCACTAGTACAGGACTAGGGCTAGACCTCTCTATTTCTTGTAATATTTTCCTCACTGGTAGGACTTGGGCTAGACCTCTCTATTTCTTGTAATATTTACCTTATTAGTAGGACTTGGGCTAGACCTCTCTATTTCTTGTAATATTTACCTCACTTATAGGACTTGGGCTAGACCTCTCTATTTCTTGTAATATTTACCTTACTAGTAGGACTTGGGCTAGACCTATCAATGTCTTGTAATATTTACCTCACTGGTAGGACTTGGGCTAGACATCTCTATTTCTTGTAATATTTTCCTCACTGGTAGGACTTGGGCTAGACCTCTCTATTTCTTGTAATATTTAACTTACTAGTAGGACTTGGGCTAGACCTATCAATGTCTTGTAATATTTACCTCACTGGTAGGATTTGGGCTAGACCTCTCTATTTCTTGTAATATTTAACTTACTAGTAGGACTTGTGCTAGACCTTTCTGTTTCTTGTCATATTTACCTTACTAGTAGGACTTGGGCTAGACCTCTCTATTTCTTGTAATATTTACCTCACTAGTAGAACTTGGGCTAGACCTCTCTATTTCTTGTAATATTTACCTCACTAGTACAGGACTTGGGCTAGACCTCTCTATTTCTTGTAATATTTACCTTACTAGTAGGACTTGGGTTAGACCTATCAATGTCTTGTAATATTTACCTCACTGGTAGGATTTGGGCTAGACCTCTCTATTTCTTGTAATATTTAACTTACTAGTAGGACATGGGCTAGACCTTTCTATTTCTTGTCATATTTACCTTACTAGTAGGACTTGGGCTAGACCTCTCTATTTCTTGTAATATTTACCTTACTAGTAGGACTTGGGCTAGACCTCTCTATTTCTTGTAATATTTACCTCACTAGTAGGACTTGGGCTAGACCTATCAATGTCTTGTAATATTTACCTCACTAGTACAGGACTTGGGCTAGACCTATCTATTTCTTGTAATATTTACCTTACTAGTAGGACTTGGGCTAGACCTCTCTATTTCTTGTAATATTTACCTCACTAGTAGGACTTGGGCTAGACCTATCAATGTCTTGTAATATTTACCTCACTAGTACAGGACTTGGGCTAGACCTCTCTATTTCTTGTAATATTTACCTTACTAGTAGGAATTGGGCTAGACCTCTCTATTTCTTGTAATATTTACCTCACTGGTAGGACTTGGGCTAGACCTCTCTATTTCTTGTAATATTTACCTTACTAGTAGGATTTGGGCTAGACCTATCAATGTCTTGTAATATTTACCTCACTGGTAGGACTTGGGCTAGACCTCTCTATTTCTTGTAATATTTACCTTACTAGTAGGACTTGGGCTAGATATCTCTATTTCTTGTAATATTTACCTCACTGGTAGGACTTGGGCTAGACCTATCAATGTCTTGTAATATTTACCTCACTAGTACAGGACTTAGGCTAGACCTCTCTATTTCTTGTAATATTTACCTCACTGGCAGGGCTTGGGCTAGACCTCTCTATTTCTTGTAATATTTACCTTACTAGTAGGACTTGGGCTAGACTTCTCTATTTCTTGTAATATTTACCTCACTAGTACAGGACTTGGGCTAGACCTCTCTATTTCTCGTAATATTTACCTCACTGGTAGGACTTGGGCTAGATCTCTCTATTTCTTGTAATATTTACCTTACTAGTAGGACTTGGGCTAGACCTCTCTATTTCTTGTAATATTTACCTCACTGGTAGGACTTGGGCTAGACCTATCAATGTCTTGTAATATTTACCTCACTAGTACAGGACTTGGGCTAGACCTCTCTATTTCTTGTAATATTTACCTTACTGGTAGGACTTGGGCTAGACCTCTCTATTTCTTGTAATAATTACCTTACTAGTAGGACTTGGGCTTGACCTCTCTATTTCTTGTAATATTTACCTCACTGGCAGGACTTGGGCTAGACCTATCAATGTCTTGTAATATTTACCTCACTAGTACAGGACTAGGGCTAGACCTCTCTATTTCTTGTAATATTTTCCTCACTGGTAGGACTTGGGCTAGACCTCTCTATTTCTTGTAATATTTACCTTATTAGTAGGACTTGGGCTAGACCTCTCTATTTCTTGTAATATTTACCTCACTGTTAGGACTTGGGCTAGACCTCTCTATTTCTTGTAATATTTACCTTACTAGTAGGACTTGGGCTAGACCTATCAATGTCTTGTAATATTTACCTCATTGGTAGGACTTGGGCTAGACATCTCTATTTCTTGTAATATTTTCCTCACTGGTAGGACTTGGGCTAGACCTCTCTATTTCTTGTAATATTTAACTTACTAGTAGGACTTGGGCTAGACCTATCAATGTCTTGTAATATTTACCTCACTGGTAGGATTTGGGCTAGACCTCTCTATTTCTTGTAATATTTAACTTACTAGTAGGACTTGTGCTAGACCTTTCTGTTTCTTGTCATATTTACCTTACTAGTAGGACTTGGGCTAGACCTCTCTATTTCTTGTAATATTTACCTCACTAGTAGAACTTGGGCTAGACCTCTCTATTTCTTGTAATATTTACCTTACTAGTAGGACTTGGGTTAGACCTATCAATGTCTTGTAATATTTACCTCACTGGTAGGATTTGGGCTAGACCTCTCTATTTCTTGTAATATTTAACTTACTAGTAGGACTTGGGCTAGACCTTTCTATTTCTTGTCATATTTACCTTACTAGTAGGACTTGGGCTAGACCTCTCTATTTCTTGTAATATTTACCTTACTAGTAGGACTTGGGCTAGACCTCTCTATTTCTTGTAATATTTACCTCACTAGTAGGACTTGGGCTAGACCTATCAATGTCTTGTAATATTTACCTCACTAGTACAGGACTTGGGCTAGACCTATCTATTTCTTGTAATATTTACCTTACTAGTAGGACTTGGGCTAGACCTCTCTATTTCTTGTAATATTTACCTCACTAGTAGGACTTGGGCTAGACCTATCAATGTCTTGTAATATTTACCTCACTAGTACAGGACTTGGGCTAGACCTCTCTATTTCTTGTAATATTTACCTCACTGGTAGGACTTGGGCTAGACCTCTCTATTTCTTGTAATATTTACCTTACTAGTAGGACTTGGGCTAGACCTCTCTATTTCTTGTAATATTTACCTCACTGGTAGGACTTGGGCTAGACCTATCAATGTCTTGTAATATTTACCTCACTAGTACAGGACTTGGGCTAGACCTCTCTATTTCTTGTAATATTTACCTCACTGGTAGGACTTGGGCTAGACCTCTCTATTTCTTGTAATAATTACCTTACTAGTAGGACTTGGGCTTGACCTCTCTATTTCTTGTAATATTTACCTCACTGGCATGACTTGGGCTAGACCTATCAATGTCTTGTAATATTTACCTCACTAGTACAGGACTAGGGCTAGACCTCTCTATTTCTTGTAATATTTTCCTCACTGGTAGGACTTGGGCTAGACCTCTCTATTTCTTGTAATATTTACCTTATTAGTAGGACTTGGGCTAGACCTCTCTATTTCTTGTAATATTTACCTCACTTATAGGACTTGGGCTAGACCTCTCTATTTCTTGTAATATTTACCTTACTAGTAGGACTTGGGCTAGACCTATCAATGTCTTGTAATATTTACCTCACTGGTAGGACTTGGGCTAGACATCTCTATTTCTTGTAATATTTTCCTCACTGGTAGGACTTGGGCTAGACCTCTCTATTTCTTGTAATATTTAACTTACTAGTAGGACTTGGGCTAGACCTATCAATGTCTTGTAATATTTACCTCACTGGTAGGATTTGGGCTAGACCTCTCTATTTCTTGTAATATTTAACTTACTAGTAGGACTTGTGCTAGACCTTTCTGTTTCTTGTCATATTTACCTTACTAGTAGGACTTGGGCTAGACCTCTCTATTTCTTGTAATATTTACCTCACTAGTAGAACTTGGGCTAGACCTCTCTATTTCTTGTAATATTTACCTCACTAGTACAGGACTTGGGCTAGACCTCTCTATTTCTTGTAATATTTACCTTACTAGTAGGACTTGGGTTAGACCTATCAATGTCTTGTAATATTTACCTCACTGGTAGGATTTGGGCTAGACCTCTCTATTTCTTGTAATATTTAACTTACTAGTAGGACATGGGCTAGACCTTTCTATTTCTTGTCATATTTACCTTACTAGTAGGACTTGGGCTAGACCTCTCTATTTCTTGTAATATTTACCTTACTAGTAGGACTTGGGCTAGACCTCTCTATTTCTTGTAATATTTACCTCACTAGTAGGACTTGGGCTAGACCTATCAATGTCTTGTAATATTTACCTCACTAGTACAGGACTTGGGCTAGACCTATCTATTTCTTGTAATATTTACCTTACTAGTAGGACTTGGGCTAGACCTCTCTATTTCTTGTAATATTTACCTCACTAGTAGGACTTGGGCTAGACCTATCAATGTCTTGTAATATTTACCTCACTAGTACAGGACTTGGGCTAGACCTCTCTATTTCTTGTAATATTTACCTTACTAGTAGGAATTGGGCTAGACCTCTCTATTTCTTGTAATATTTACCTCACTGGTAGGACTTGGGCTAGACCTCTCTATTTCTTGTAATATTTACCTTACTAGTAGGATTTGGGCTAGACCTATCAATGTCTTGTAATATTTACCTCACTGGTAGGACTTGGGCTAGACCTCTCTATTTCTTGTAATATTTACCTTACTAGTAGGACTTGGGCTAGATATCTCTATTTCTTGTAATATTTACCTCACTGGTAGGACTTGGGCTAGACCTATCAATGTCTTGTAATATTTACCTCACTAGTACAGGACTTAGGCTAGACCTCTCTATTTCTTGTAATATTTACCTCACTGGCAGGGCTTGGGCTAGACCTCTCTATTTCTTGTAATATTTACCTTACTAGTAGGACTTGGGCTAGACTTCTCTATTTCTTGTAATATTTACCTCACTAGTACAGGACTTGGGCTAGACCTCTCTATTTCTCGTAATATTTACCTCACTGGTAGGACTTGGGCTAGATCTCTCTATTTCTTGTAATATTTACCTTACTAGTAGGACTTGGGCTAGACCTCTCTATTTCTTGTAATATTTACCTCACTGGTAGGACTTGGGCTAGACCTATCAATGTCTTGTAATATTTACCTCACTAGTACAGGACTTGGGCTAGACCTCTCTATTTCTTGTAATATTTACCTCACTGGTAGGACTTGGGCTAGACCTCTCTATTTCTTGTAATAATTACCTTACTAGTAGGACTTGGGCTTGACCTCTCTATTTCTTGTAATATTTACCTCACTGGCAGGACTTGGGCTAGACCTATCAATGTCTTGTAATATTTACCTCACTAGTACAGGACTAGGGCTAGACCTCTCTATTTCTTGTAATATTTTCCTCACTGGTAGGACTTGGGCTAGACCTCTCTATTTCTTGTAATATTTACCTTATTAGTAGGACTTGGGCTAGACCTCTCTATTTCTTGTAATATTTACCTCACTGTTAGGACTTGGGCTAGACCTCTCTATTTCTTGTAATATTTACCTTACTAGTAGGACTTGGGCTAGACCTATCAATGTCTTGTAATATTTACCTCATTGGTAGGACTTGGGCTAGACATCTCTATTTCTTGTAATATTTTCCTCACTGGTAGGACTTGGGCTAGACCTCTCTATTTCTTGTAATATTTAACTTACTAGTAGGACTTGGGCTAGACCTATCAATGTCTTGTAATATTTACCTCACTGGTAGGATTTGGGCTAGACCTCTCTATTTCTTGTAATATTTAACTTACTAGTAGGACTTGTGCTAGACCTTTCTGTTTCTTGTCATATTTACCTTACTAGTAGGACTTGGGCTAGACCTCTCTATTTCTTGTAATATTTACCTCACTAGTAGAACTTGGGCTAGACCTCTCTATTTCTTGTAATATTTACCTCACTAGTACAGGACTTGGGCTAGACCTCTCTATTTCTTGTAATATTTACCTTACTAGTAGGACTTGGGTTAGACCTATCAATGTCTTGTAATATTTACCTCACTGGTAGGATTTGGGCTAGACCTCTCTATTTCTTGTAATATTTAACTTACTAGTAGGACTTGGGCTAGACCTTTCTATTTCTTGTCATATTTACCTTACTAGTAGGACTTGGGCTAGACCTCTCTATTTCTTGTAATATTTACCTTACTAGTAGGACTTGGGCTAGACCTCTCTATTTCTTGTAATATTTACCTCACTAGTAGGACTTGGGCTAGACCTATCAATGTCTTGTAATATTTACCTCACTAGTACAGGACTTGGGCTAGACCTATCTATTTCTTGTAATATTTACCTTACTAGTAGGACTTGGGCTAGACCTCTCTATTTCTTGTAATATTTACCTCACTAGTAGGACTTGGGCTAGACCTATCAATGTCTTGTAATATTTACCTCACTAGTACAGGACTTGGGCTAGACCTCTCTATTTCTTGTAATATTTACCTTACTAGTAGGAATTGGGCTAGACCTCTCTATTTCTTGTAATATTTACCTCACTGGTAGGACTTGGGCTAGACCTCTCTATTTCTTGTAATATTTACCTTACTAGTAGGATTTGGGCTAGACTTATCAATGTCTTGTAATATCTACCTCACTAGTACAGGACTTGGGCTAGACCTCTCTATTTCTTGTAATATTTACCTTACTAGTAGGACTTGGGCTAGACCCATCAATGTCTTGTAATATTTACCTCACTGGTAGTACTTGGGCTAGACCTCTCTATTTCCTGTAATATTTACCTTACTAGTATAACTTGGGCTAGACCTATCAATGTCTTGTAATATTTACCTCACTGGTAGGACTTGGGCTAGACCTCTCTATTTCTTGTAATATTTACCTTACTAGTAGGACTTGGGCTAGACCTATCAATGTCTTGTAATATTTACCTCATTGGTAGGACTTGGGCTAGACCTCTCTATTTCATGTAATATTTACCTTACTAGTAGGACTTTGGCTAGACCTATCAATGACTTGGGCTAGACCTATCAATGTCTTGTAATATTTACCTCACTGGTAGGACTTGGGCTAGACCTATCTATTTCTTGTAATATTTACCTCACTAGTACAGGACTTGGGCTAGACCTCTCTATTTCTTGTAATATTTACCTCACTAGTACAGGACTTGGGCTAGACCTCTCTATTTCTTGTAATATTTACCTCACTGGTAGGACTTGGGCTAGACCTCTCTATTTCTTGTAATATTTACCTTACTAGTAGGACTTGGGCTAGACCTCTCTATTTCTTGTAATATTTACCTTACTAGTAGGACTTGGGCTAGACCTCTCTATTTCTTGTAATATTTACCTCACTGGTAGGACTTGGGCTAGACCTCTCTATTTCTTGTAATATTTACCTTACTAGTAGGACTTGGGCTAGACCTATCAATGTCTTGTAATATTTACCTCACTGGTAGGATTTGGGCTAGACCTCTCTATTTCTTGTAATACTTAACTTACTAGTAGGACTTGGGCTACACCTTTCTATTTCTTGTCATATTTACCTTACTAGTAGGACTTGGGCTAGACCTCTCTATTTCTTGTAATATTTACCTCACTAGTAGGACTTGGGCTAGACCTCTCTATTTCTTGTAATATTTACCCCACTAGTACAGGACTTGGGCTAGACCTCTCTATTTCTTCTAATATTTACCTTACTAGTAGGACTTGGGTTAGACCTATCAATGTCTTGTAATATTTATCTCACTGGTAGGACTTGGGCTAGACCTCTCTATTTCTTGTAATATTTACCTTACTAGTAGGACTTGGGCTAGACCTCTCTCTTTCTAGTATTATTTACCTCACTAATATGACTTGGGCTAGACCTATCAATGTCTTGTAATATTTACCTCACTAGTACAGGACTTGGGCTAGACCTCTCTATTTCTTGTAATATTTACTTTACTAGTAGGACTTGGGCTAGACCTCTCTATTTCTTGTAATATTTACCTCACTGGTAGGACTTGGGCTAGACCTCTCTATTTCTTGTAATATTTACCTTACTAGTAGGACTTGGGCTAGACCTATCAATGTCTTGTAATATTTATCTCACTGGTAGGACTTGGGCTAGACCTCTCTATTTCTTGTAATATTTACCTTACTAGTAGGTCTTGGGCTAGACTTATCAATGTCTTGTAATATTTACCTTACTAGTAGGACTTGGGCTAGACCTATCAATGACTTGGGCTAGACCTATCAATGTCTTGTAATATTTACCTCACTGGTAGGACTTGGGCTAGACCTCTCTATTTCTTGTAATATTTACCTCACTAGTACAGGCCTTGGGTAGACCTCTCTATTTCTTGTAATATTTACCTCACTGGTAGGACTTGGGCTAGACCTCTCTATTTCTTGTAATATTTACCTTACTAGTAGGACTTGGGCTAGACCTCTCTATTTCTTGTAATATTTACCTTACTAGTAGGACTTTGGCTAGACCTATCAATGACTTGGGCTAGACCTATCAATGTCTTGTAATATTTACCTCACTGGTAGGACTTGGGCTAGACCTCTCTATTTCTTGTAATATTTACCTCACTAGTACAGGACTTGGGCTAGACCTCTCTATTTCTTGTAATATTTACCTCACTAGTACAGGACTTGGGCTAGACCTCTCTATTTCTTGTAATATTTACCTCACTGATAGGACTTGGGCTAGACCTCTCTATTTCTTGTAATATTTACCTTACTAGTAGGACTTGGGCTAAACCTCTCTATTTCTTGTAATATTTACCTTACTAGTAGGACTTGGGCTAGACCTCTCTATTTCTTGTAATATTTACCTCACTGGTAGGACTTGGGCTAGACCTCTCTATTTCTTCTAATATTTACCTTACTAGTAGGACTTGGGTTAGACCTATCAATGTCTTGTAATATTTATCTCACTGGTAGGACTTGGGCTAGACCTCTCTATTTCTTGTAATATTTACCTTACTAGTAGGACTTGGGCTAGACCTCTCTCTTTCTAGTATTATTTACCTCACTAATATGACTTGGGCTAGACCTATCAATGTCTTGTAATATTTACCTCACTAGTACAGGACTTGGGCTAGACCTCTCTATTTCTTGTAATATTTACTTTACTAGTAGGACTTGGGCTAGACCTCTCTATTTCTTGTAATATTTACCTCACTGGTAGGACTTGGGCTAGACCTCTCTATTTCTTGTAATATTTACCTTACTAGTAGGACTTGGGCTAGACCTATCAATGTCTTGTAATATTTATCTCACTGGTAGGACTTGGGCTAGACCTCTCTATTTCTTGTAATATTTACCTTACTAGTAGGTCTTGGGCTAGACTTATCAATGTCTTGTAATATTTACCTTACTAGTAGGACTTGGGCTAGACCTATCAATGACTTGGGCTAGACCTATCAATGTCTTGTAATATTTACCTCACTGGTAGGACTTGGGCTAGACCTCTCTATTTCTTGTAATATTTACCTCACTAGTACAGGACTTGGGTAGACCTCTCTATTTCTTGTAATATTTACCTCACTGGTAGGACTTGGGCTAGACCTCTCTATTTCTTGTAATATTTACCTTACTAGTAGGACTTGGGCTAGACCTCTCTATTTCTTGTAATATTTACCTTACTAGTAGGACTTTGGCTAGACCTATCAATGACTTGGGCTAGACCTATCAATGTCTTGTAATATTTACCTCACTGGTAGGACTTGGGCTAGACCTCTCTATTTCTTGTAATATTTACCTCACTAGTACAGGACTTGGGCTAGACCTCTCTATTTCATGTAATATTTACTTCACTAGTACAGGACTTGGGCTAGACCTCTCTATTTCTTGTAATATTTACCTCACTGATAGGACTTGGGCTAGACCTCTCTATTTCTTGTAATATTTACCTTACTAGTAGGACTTGGGCTAAACCTCTCTATTTCTTGTAATATTTACCTTACTAGTAGGACTTGGGCTAGACCTCTCTATTTCTTGTAATATTTACCTCACTGGTAGGACTTGGGCTAGACCTCTCTATTTCTTGTAATATTTACCTTACTAGTAGGAATTGGGCTAGACCTATCAATGTCTTGTAATATTTACCTCACTGGTAGGATTTGGGCTAGACCTCTCTATTTCTTGTAATACTTAACTTACTAGTAGGACTTGGGCTACACCTTTCTATTTCTTGTCATATTTACCTTACTAGTAGGACTTGGGCTAGACCTCTCTATTTCTTGTAATATTTACCTCACTAGTAGGACTTGGGCTAGACCTCTCTATTTCTTGTAATATTTACCTCACTAGTAGGACTTGGGCTAGACCTCTCTATTTCTTGTAATATTTACCTTACTAGTAGGACTTGGGCTAGACCTCTCTCTTTCTAGTAATATTTACCTCACTAATATGACTTGGGCTAGACCTATCAATGTCTTGTAATATTTACCTCACTAGTACAGGACTTGGGCTAGACCTCTCTATTTCTTGTAATATTTACTTTACTAGTAGGACTTGGGCTAGACCTCTCTATTTCTTGTAATATTTACCTCACTGGTAGGACTTGTGCTAGACCTCTCTATTTCTTGTAATATTTACCTTACTAGTAGGACTTGGGCTAGACCTATCAATGTTTTGTAATATCTACCTCACTAGTACAGGACTTGGGCTAGACCTCTCTATTTCTTGTAATATTTACCTTACTAGTAGGAATTGGGCTAGACCTATCAATGTCTTGTAATATTTATCTCACTGGTAGGACTTGGGCTAGACCTCTCTATTTCTTGTAATATTTACATTACTAGTAGGACTTCGGCTAGACTTATCAATGTCTTGTAATATTTACCTTACTAGTAGGACTTGGGCTAGACCTATCAATGACTTGGGCTAGACCTATCAATGTCTTGTAATATTTACCTCACTGGTAGGACTTGGGCTAGACCTCTCTATTTCTTGTAATATTTACCTCACTAGTACAGGACTTGGGCTACACCTCTCTATTTCTTGTAATATTTACCTCACTGGTAGGACTTGTGCTAGACCTCTCTATTTCTTGTAATATTTACCTTACTAGTAGGACTTGGGCTAGACCTATCAATGTTTTGTAATATCTACCTCACTAGTACAGGACATGGGCTAGACCTCTCTATTTCTTGTAATATTTACCTTACTAGTAGGACTTGGGCTAGACCTATCAATGTCTTGTAATATTTATCTCACTGGTAGGACTTGGGCTAGACCTCTCTATTTCTTGTAATATTTACCTTACTAGTAGGACTTGGGCTAGACTTATCAATGTCTTGTAATATTTACCTTACTAGTAGGACTTGGGCTAGACCTATCAATGACTTGGGCTAGACCTATCAATGTCTTGTAATATTTACCTCACTGGTAGGACTTGGGCTAGACCTCTCTATTTCTTGTAATATTTACCTCACTAGTACAGGATTTGGGTAGACCTCTCTATTTCTTGTAATATTTACCTCACTGGTAGGACTTGGGCTAGACCTCTCTCTTTCTTGTAATATTTACCTTACTAGTAGGACTTGGTCTAGACCTCTCTATTTCTTGTAATATTTACCTTACTAGTAGGACTTTGGCTAGACCTATTAATGACTTGGGCTAGACCTATCAATGTCTTGTAATATTTACCTCACTGGTAGGACTTGGGCTAGACCTCTCTATTTCTTGTAATATTTACCTCACTAGTACAGGACTTGGGCTAGACCTCTCTATTTCTTGTAATATTTACCTCACTAGTACAGGACTTGGGCTATACCTCTCTATTTCTTGTAATATTTACCTCACTGTTAGGACTTGGGCTAGACCTCTCTATTTCTTGTAATATTTACCTTACTAGTAGGACTTGGGCTAAACCTCTCTATTTCTTGTAATATTTACCTTACTAGTAGGACTTGGGCTATACCTCTCTATTTCTTGTAATATTTACCTCACTGGTAGGACTTGGGCTAGACCTCTCTATTTCTTGTAATATTTACCTTACTAGTAGGAATTGGGCTACACCTATCAATGTCTTGTAATATTTACCTCACTGGTAGGATTTGGGCTAGACCTCTCTATTTCTTGTAATACTTAACTTACTAGTAGGACTTGGGCTACACCTTTCTATTTCTTGTCATATTTACCTTACTAGTAGGACTTGGGCTAGACCTCTCTATTTCTTGTAATATTTACCTCACTAGTACAGGACTTGGGCTAGACCTCTCTATTTCTTGTAATATTTACTTTACTAGTAGGACTTGGGCTAGACCTCTCTATTTCTTGTAATATTTACCTCACTGGTAGGACTTGTGCTAGACCTCTCTATTTCTTGTAATATTTACCTTACTAGTAGGACTTGGGCTAGACCTATCAATGTTTTGTAATATCTACCTCACTAGTACAGGACTTGGGCTAGACCTCTCTATTTCTTGTAATATTTACCTTACTAGTAGGACTTGGGCTAGACCTATCAATGTCTTGTAATATTTATCTCACTGGTAGGACTTGGGCTAGACCTCTCTATTTCTTGTAATATTTACCTTACTAGTAGGTCTTGGGCTAGACTTATCAATGTCTTGTAATATTTACCTTACTAGTAGGACTTGGGCTAGACCTATCAATGACTTGGGCTAGACCTATCAATGTCTTGTAATATTTACCTCACTGGTAGGACTTGGGCTAGACCTCTCTATTTCTTGTAATATTTACCTCACTAGTACAGGACTTGGGTAGACCTCTCTATTTCTTGTAATATTTACCTCACTGGTAGGACTTGGGCTAGACCTCTCTATTTCTTGTAATATTTACCTTACTAGTAGGACTTGGGCTAGACCTCTCTATTTCTTGTAATATTTACCTTACTAGTAGGACTTTGGCTAGACCTACCAATGACTTGGGCTAGACCTCTCTATTTCTTGTAATATTTACCTTACTAGTAGGACTTGGGCTAGACCTCTCTATTTCTTGTAATATTTACCTTACTAGTAGGACTTGGGCTAGACCTCTCTATTTCTTGTAATATTTACCTCACTGGTAGGACTTGGGCTAGACCTCTCTATTTCTTGTAATATTTACCTTACTAGTAGGAGTTGGGCTAGACCTATCAATGTCTTGTAATATTTACCTCACTGGTAGGATTTGGGCTAGACCTCTCTATTTCTTGTAATACTTAACTTACTAGTAGGACTTGGGCTACACCTTTCTATTTCTTGTCATATTTACCTTACTAGTAGGACTTGGGCTAGACCTCTCTATTTCTTGTAATATTTACCTCACTAGTAGGACTTGGGCTAGACCTCTCTATTTCTTGTAATATTTACCTCACTAGTAGGACTTGGGCTAGACCTCTCTATTTCTTGTAATATTTACCTTACTAGTAGGACTTGGGTTAGACCTATCAATGTCTTGTAATATTTATCTCACTGGTAGGACTTTGGCTAGACCTCTCTATTTCTTGTAATATTTACCTTACTAGTAGGACTTGGGCTAGACCTCTCTCTTTCTAGTAATATTTACCTCACTAATATGACTTGGGCTAGACCTATCAATGTCTTGTAATATTTACCTCACTAGTACAGGACTTGGGCTAGACCTCTCTATTTCTTGTAATATTTACTTTACTAGTAGGACTTGGGCTAGACCTCTCTATTTCTTGTAATATTTACCTCATTGGTAGGACTTGTGCTAGACCTCTCTATTTCTTGTAATATTTACCTTACTAGTAGGACTTGGGCTAGACCTATCAATGTTTTGTAATATCTACCTCACTAGTACAGGACTTGGGCTAGACCTCTCTATTTCTTGTAATATTTACCTTACTAGTAGGACTTGGGCTAGACCTATCAATGTCTTGTAATATTTACCTCACTGGTAGGACTTGGGCTAGACCTCTCTATTTCTTGTAATATTTACCTTACTAGTAGGACTTGGGCTAGACTTATCAATGTCTTGTAATATTTACCTTACTAGTAGGACTTGGGCTAGACCTATCAATGACTTGGGCTAGACCTATCAATGTCTTGTAATATTTACCTCACTGGTAGGACTTGGGCTAGACCTCTCTATTTCTTGTAATATTTACCTCACTAGTACAGGACTTGGGTAGACCTCTCTATTTCTTGTAATATTTACCTCACTGGTAGGACTTGGGCTAGACCTCTCTATTTCTTGTAATATTTACCTTACTAGTAGGACTTGGGCTAGACCTCTCTATTTCTTGTAATATTTACCTTACTAGTAGGACTTTGCCTAGACCTATCAATGACTTGGGCTAGACCTATCAATGTCTTGTAATATTTACCTCACTGGTAGGACTTGGGCTAGACCTCTCTATTTCTTGTAATATTTACCTCACTAGTACAGGACTTGGGCTAGACCTCTCTATTTCTTGTAACATTTACCTCACTAGTACAGGACTTGGGCTAGACCTCTCTATTTCTTGTAATATTTACCTCACTGGTAGGACTTGGGCTAGACCTCTCTATTTCTTGTAATATTTACCTTACTAGTAGGACTTGGGCTAAGCCTCTCTATTTCTTGTAATATTTACCTTACTAGTAGGACTTGGGCTAGACCTCTCTATTTCTTGTAATATTTACCTCACTGGTAGGACTTGGGCTAGACCTCTCTCTTTCTTGTAATATTTACCTTACTAGTAGGAATTGGGCTAGACCTATCAATGTCTTGTAATATTTACCTCACTGGTAGAATTTGGGCTAGACCTCTCTATTTCTTGTAATACTTACCTCACTAGTAGGACTTGGGCTAGACCTTTATATTTCTTGTAATATTTACCTCACTAGTAGGACTTGGGCTAGACCTCTCTATTTCTTGTAATATTTACCTTACTAGTAGGACTTGGGTTAGACCTATCAATGTCTTGTAATATTTATCTCACTGGTAGGACTTGGGCTAGACCTCTCTATTTCTTGTAATATTTACCTTACTAGTAGGACTTGGGCTAGACCTCTCTATTTCTTGTAATATTTACCTCACTAGTAGGACTTGGGCTAGACCTTTATATTTCTTGTAATATTTACCTCACTAGTAGGACTTGGGCTAGACCTCTCTATTTCTTGTAATATTTACCTTACTAGTAGGACTTGGGTTAGACCTATCAATGTCTTGTAATATTTATCTCACTGGTAGGACTTGGGCTAGACCTCTCTATTTCTTGTAATATTTACCTTACTAGTAGGACTTGGGCTAGACCTCTCTATTTCTAGTAATATTTACCTCACTAATATGACTTGGGCTAGACCTATCAATGTCTTGTAATATTTACCTCACTAGTACAGGACTTGTGCTAGACCTCTCTATTTCTTGTAATATTTACCTTACTAGTAGGACTTGGGCTAGACCTATCAATGTTTTGTAATATCTACCTCACTAGTACAGGACTTGGGATAGACCTCTCTATTTCTTGTAATATTTACCTTACTAGTAGGACTTGGGCTAGACCTATCAATGTCTTGTAATATTTACCTCACTGGTAGGACTTGGGCTAGACCTCTCTATTTCTTGTAATATTTACATTACTAGTAGGACTTGGGCTAGACTTATCAATGTCTTGTAATATTTACCTTACTAGTAGGACTTGGGCTAGACCTATCAATGTCTTGTAATATTTACCTCACTGGTAGGACTTTGGCTAGACCTCTCTATTTCTTGTAATATTTACCTCACTAGTACAGGACTTGGGCTACACCTCTCTATTTCTTGTAATATTTACCTCACTGGTAGGACTTGGGCTAGACCTCTCTATTTCTTGTAATATTTACCTTACTAGTAGGACTTGGGCTAGACCTCTCTATTTCTTGTAATATTTACCTCACTGGTAGAACTTGGGTTAGACCTATCAATGTCTTGTAATATTTATCTCACTGGTAGGACTTGGGCTAAACCTCTCTATTTCTTGTAATATTTACCTTACTAGTAGGACTTGGGCTAGACCTCTCTATTTCTTGTAATATTTACCTCACTAGTAGGACTTGGGCTAGACCTATCAATGTCTTGTAATATTTACCTCACTAGTACAGGACTTGGGCTAGACCTCTCTATTTCTTGTAATATTTACCTTACTAGTAGGACTTGGGCTAGACCTCTCTATTTCTTGTAATATTTACCTCACTGGTAGGACTTGGGCTAGACCTCTCTATTTCTTGTAATATTTACCTTACTAGTAGGACTTGGGCTAGACCTATCAATGTCTTGTAATATCTACCTCACTAGTACAGGACTTGGGCTAGACCTCTCTATTTCCTGTAATATTTACCTTACTAGTATGACTTGGGCTAGACCTATCAATGTCTTGTAATATTTACCTCACTGGTAGGACTTGGGCTAGACCTCTCTATTTCTTGTAATATTTACCTTACTAGTAGGACTTGGGCTAGACCTATCAATGTCTTGTAATATTTACCTCATTGGTAGGACTTGGGCTAGACCTCTCTATTTCATGTAATATTTACCTTACTAGTAGGACTTTGGCTAGACCTATCAATGACTTGGGCTAGACCTATCAATGTCTTGTAATATTTACCTCACTGATAGGATTTGGGCTAGACCTCTCTATTTCTTGTAATATTTACCTCACTAGTACAGGACTTGGGCTAGACCTCTCTATTTCTTGTAATATTTACCTCACTAGTACAGGACTTGGGCTAGACCTCTCTATTTCTTGTAATATTTACCTCACTGGTAGGACTTGGGCTAGACCTCTCTATTTCTTGTAATATTTATCTCACTGGTAGGACTTGGGCTAGACCTCTCTATTTCTTGTAATATTTAACTTACTAGTAGGACTTGGGCTAGACCTCTCTATTTCTTGTAATATTTACCTCACTGGTAGGACTTGGGCTAGACCTCTCTATTTCTTGTAATATTTACCTTACTAGTAGGACTTGGGCTAGACCTATCAATGTCTTGTAATATTTACCTCACTGGTAGGATTTGGGCTAGACCTCTCTATTTCTTGTAATACTTAACTTACTAGTAGGACTTGGGCTACACCTTTCTATTTCTTGTCATATTTACCTTACTAGTAGGACTTGGGCTAGACCTCTCTATTTCTTGTAATATTTACCACACTAGTAGGACTTGGGCTAGACCTCTCTATTTCTTGTAATATTTACCTCACTAGTACAGGACTTGGGCTAGACCTCTCTATTTCTTGTAATATTTACCTTACTAGTAGGAATTGGGTTAGACCTATCAATGTCTTGTAATATTTATCTCACTGGTAGGACTTGGGCTAGACCTCTCTATTTCTTGTAATATTTACCTTACTAGTAGGACTTGGGCTAGACCTCTCTATTTCTTGTAATATTTCCCTCACTAGTAGGACTTGGGCTAGACCTATCAATGTCTTGTAATATTTACCTTACTAGTACAGGACTTGGGCTAGACCTCTCTATTTCTTGTAATATTTACTTTACTAGTAGGACTTGGGCTAGACCTCTCTATTTCTTGTAATATTTACCTCACTGGTAGGACTTGTGCTAGACCTCTTTATTTCTTTTAATATTTACCTTACTAGTAGGACTTGGGCTAGACCTATCAATGTCTTGTAATATCTACCTCACTAGTACAGGACTTGGGCTAGACCTCTCTATTTCTTGTAATATTTACCTTACTAGTAGGACTTGGGCTAGACCTATCAATGTCTTGTAATATTTACCTCACTGGTAGGACTTGGGCTAGACCTCTCTATTTCTTGTAATATTTACCTCATTAGTACAGGACTTGGGCTAGACCTATCAATGTCTTGTAATATTTACCTCATTGGTAGGACTTGGGCTAGACCTCTCTATTTCATATAATATTTACCTTACTAGTAAGACTTTGGCTAGACCTATCAATGACTTGGGCTAGACCTATCAATGTCTTGTAATATTTACCTCACTGGTAGGACTTGGGCTAGACCTCTCTATTTCTTGTAATATTTACCTCACTAGTACAGGACTTGGGCTAGACCTCTCTATTTCTTGTAATATTTACCTCACTGGTAGGACTTGGGCTAGACCTCTCTATTTCTTATAATATTTACCTTACTAGTAGGACTTGGGCTAGACCTCTCTATTTCTTGTAATATTTACCTCACTGGTAGGACTTGGGCTAGACCTATCAATGTCTTGTAATATTTACCTCACTAGTACAGGACTTGGGTTAGACCTCTCTATTTCTTGTAATATTTACCTCACTGGTAGGACTTGTGCTAGACCTCTCTATTTCTTGTAATATTTACCTTACTAGTAGGACTTGGGCTAGACCTCTCTATTTCTTGTAATATTTACCTCACTGGTAGGACTTGGGCTAGACCTCTCTATTTCTTGTAATATTTACCTTACTAGTAGGACTTGGGCTAGACCTCTCTATTTCTTGTAATATTTACCTCACTGGTAGGATTTGGGCTAGACCTCTCTATTTCTTGTAATATTTACCTTACTAGTAGGACTTGGGCTAGACCTATCAATGTCTTGTAATATTTACCTCACTGGTAGGACTTGGGCTAGACCTATCTATTTCTTGTAATATTTACCTCACTGGTAGGACTTGGGCTAGACCTCTCTATTTCTTGTAATATTTACCTTACTAGTAGGACTTGGGTTAGACCTATCAATGTCTTGTAATATTTATCTCACTGGTAGGACTTGGGCTAGACCTCTCTATTTCTTGTAATATTTACCTTACTAGTAGGACTTGGGCTAGACCTCTCTATTTCTTTTAATATTTCCCTCACTAGTAGGACTTGGGCTAGACCTATCAATGTCTTGTAATATTTACCTTACTAGTACAGGACTTGGGCTAGACCTCTCTATTTCTTGTAATATTTACTTTACTAGTAGGACTTGGGCTAGACCTCTCTATTTCTTGTAATATTTACCTCACTGGTAGGACTTGTGCTAGACCTCTTTATTTCTTGTAATATTTACCTTACTAGTAGGACTTGGGCTAGACCTATCAATGTCTTGTAATATCTACCTCACTAGTACAGGACTTGGGCTAGACCTCTCTATTTCTTGTAATATTTACCTTACTAGTAGGACTTGGGCTAGACCTATCAATGTCTTGTAATATTTACCTCACTGGTAGGACTTGGGCTAGACCTCTCTATTTCTTGTAATATTTACCTTACTAGTAGGACTTGGGCTAGACCTATCAATGTCTTGTAATATTTACCTCATTGGTAGGACTTGGGCTAGACCTCTCTATTTCATATAATATTTACCTTACTAGTAGGACTTTGGCTAGACCTATCAATGACTTGGGCTAGACCTATCAATGTCTTGTAATATTTACCTCACTGGTAGGACTTGGGCTAGACCTCTCTATTTCTTGTAATATTTACCTCACTAGTACAGGACTTGGGCTAGACCTCTCTCTTTCTTGTAATATTTACCTCACTGGTAGGACTTGGGCTAGACCTCTCTATTTCTTATAATATTTACCTTACTAGTAGGACTTGGGCTAGACCTCTCTATTTCTTGTAATATTTACCTCACTGGTAGGACTTGGGCTAGACCTATCAATGTCTTGTAATATTTACCTCACTAGTACAGGACTTGGGTTAGACCTCTCTATTTCTTGTAATATTTACCTCACTGGTAGGACTTGGGCTAGACCTCTCTATTTCTTGTAATATTTACCTTACTAGTAGGACTTGGGCTAGACCTCTCTATTTCTTGTAATATTTACCTCACTGGTAGGACTTGGGCTAGACCTCTCTATTTCTTGTAATATTTACCTTACTAGTAGGACTTGGGCTAGACCTCTCTATTTCTTGTAATATTTACCTCACTGGTAGGATTTGGGCTAGACCTCTCTATTTCTTGTAATATTTACCTTACTAGTAGGACTTGGGCTAGACCTATCAATGTCTTGTAATATTTACCTCACTAGTACAGGACTTGGGCTAGACCTCTCTATTTCTTGTAATATTTACCTTACTAGTAGGACTTGGGCTAGACCTCTCTATTTCTTGTAATATTTACCTCACTGGTAGGACTTGGGCTAGACCTCTCTATTTCTTGTAATATTTACCTTACTAGTAGGACTTGGGCTAGACCTATCAATGTCTTGTAATATCTACCTCACTAGTACAGGACTTGGGCTAGACCTCTCTATTTCCTGTAATATTTACCTTACTAGTATGACTTGGGCTAGACCTATCAATGTCTTGTAATATTTACCTCACTGGTAGGACTTGGGCTAGACCTCTCTATTTCTTGTAATATTTACCTTACTAGTAGGACTTGGGCTAGACCTATCAATGTCTTGTAATATTTACCTCATTGGTAGGACTTGGGCTAGACCTCTCTATTTCATGTAATATTTACCTTACTAGTAGGACTTTGGCTAGACCTATCAATGACTTGGGCTAGACCTATCAATGTCTTGTAATATTTACCTCACTGGTATGATTTGGGCTAGACCTCTCTATTTCTTGTAATATTTACCTCACTAGTACAGGACTTGGGCTAGACCTCTCTATTTCTTGTAATATTTACCTCACTAGTACAGGACTTGGGCTAGACCTCTCTATTTCTTGTAATATTTACCTCACTGGTAGGACTTGGGCTAGACCTCTCTATTTCTTGTAATATTTATCTCACTGGTAGGACTTGGGCTAGACCTCTCTATTTCTTGTAATATTTAACTTACTAGTAGGACTTGGGCTAGACCTCTCTATTTCTTGTAATATTTACCTCACTGGTAGGACTTGGGCTAGACCTCTCTATTTCTTGTAATATTTACCTTACTAGTAGGACTTGGGCTAGACCTATCAATGTCTTGTAATATTTACCTCACTGGTAGGATTTGGGCTAGACCTCTCTATTTCTTGTAATACTTAACTTACTAGTAGGACTTGGGCTACACCTTTCTATTTCTTGTCATATTTACCTTACTAGTAGGACTTGGGCTAGACCTCTCTATTTCTTGTAATATTTACCACACTAGTAGGACTTGGGCTAGACCTCTCTATTTCTTGTAATATTTACCTCACTAGTACAGGACTTGGGCTAGACCTCTCTATTTCTTGTAATATTTACCTTACTAGTAGGAATTGGGTTAGACCTATCAATGTCTTGTAATATTTATCTCACTGGTAGGACTTGGGCTAGACCTCTCTATTTCTTGTAATATTTACCTTACTAGTAGGACTTGGGCTAGACCTCTCTATTTCTTGTAATATTTCCCTCACTAGTAGGACTTGGGCTAGACCTATCAATGTCTTGTAATATTTACCTTACTAGTACAGGACTTGGGCTAGACCTCTCTATTTCTTGTAATATTTACTTTACTAGTAGGACTTGGGCTAGACCTCTCTATTTCTTGTAATATTTACCTCACTGGTAGGACTTGTGCTAGACCTCTTTATTTCTTTTAATATTTACCTTACTAGTAGGACTTGGGCTAGACCTATCAATGTCTTGTAATATCTACCACACTAGTACAGGACTTGGGCTAGACCTCTCTATTTCTTGTAATATTTACCTTACTAGTAGGACTTGGGCTAGACCTATCAATGTCTTGTAATATTTACCTCACTGGTAGGACTTGGGCTAGACCTCTCTATTTCTTGTAATATTTACCTCATTAGTACAGGACTTGGGCTAGACCTATCAATGTCTTGTAATATTTACCTTACTAGTACAGGACTTGGGCTAGACCTCTCTATTTCTTGTAATATTTACTTTACTAGTAGGACTTGGGCTAGACCTCTCTATTTCTTGTAATATTTACCTCACTGGTAGGACTTGTGCTAGACCTCTTTATTTCTTTTAATATTTACCTTACTAGTAGGACTTGGGCTAGACCTATCAATGTCTTGTAATATCTACCTCACTGGTAGGATTTGGGCTAGACCTCTCTATTTCTTGTAATATTTACCTTACTAGTAGGACTTGGGCTAGACCTCTCTATTTCTTGTAATATTTACCTCACTGGTAGGACTTGGGCTAGACCTCTCTATTTCTTGTAATATTTACCTTACTAGTAGGACTTGGGCTAGACCTATCAATGTCTTGTAATATTTACCTCACTGGTAGGATTTGGGCTAGACCTCTCTATTTCTTGTAATACTTAACTTACTAGTAGGACTTGGGCTACACCTTTCTATTTCTTGTCATATTTACCTTACTAGTAGGACTTGGGCTAGACCTCTCTATTTCTTGTAATATTTACCACACTAGTAGGACTTGGGCTAGACCTCTCTATTTCTTGTAATATTTACCTCACTAGTACAGGACTTGGGCTAGACCTCTCTATTTCTTGTAATATTTACCTTACTAGTAGGAATTGGGTTAGACCTATCAATGTCTTGTAATATTTATCTCACTGGTAGGACTTGGGCTAGACCTCTCTATTTCTTGTAATATTTACCTTACTAGTAGGACTTGGGCTAGACCTCTCTATTTCTTGTAATATTTCCCTCACTAGTAGGACTTGGGCTAGACCTATCAATGTCTTGTAATATTTACCTTACTAGTACAGGACTTGGGCTAGACCTCTCTATTTCTTGTAATATTTACTTTACTAGTAGGACTTGGGCTAGACCTCTCTATTTCTTGTAATATTTACCTCACTGGTAGGACTTGTGCTAGACCTCTTTATTTCTTTTAATATTTACCTTACTAGTAGGACTTGGGCTAGACCTATCAATGTCTTGTAATATCTACCTCACTAGTACAGGACTTGGGCTAGACCTCTCTATTTCTTGTAATATTTACCTTACTAGTAGGACTTGGGCTAGACCTATCAATGTCTTGTAATATTTACCTCACTGGTAGGACTTGGGCTAGACCTCTCTATTTCTTGTAATATTTACCTCATTAGTACAGGACTTGGGCTAGACCTATCAATGTCTTGTAATATTTACCTCATTGGTAGGACTTGGGCTAGACCTCTCTATTTCATATAATATTTACCTTACTAGTAAGACTTTGGCTAGACCTATCAATGACTTGGGCTAGACCTATCAATGTCTTGTAATATTTACCTCACTGGTAGGACTTGGGCTAGACCTCTCTATTTCTTGTAATATTTACCTCACTAGTACAGGACTTGGGCTAGACCTCTCTATTTCTTGTAATATTTACCTCACTGGTAGGACTTGGGCTAGACCTCTCTATTTCTTATAATATTTACCTTACTAGTAGGACTTGGGCTAGACCTCTCTATTTCTTGTAATATTTACCTCACTGGTAGGACTTGGGCTAGACCTATCAATGTCTTGTAATATTTACCTCACTAGTACAGGACTTGGGTTAGACCTCTCTATTTCTTGTAATATTTACCTCACTGGTAGGACTTGTGCTAGACCTCTCTATTTCTTGTAATATTTACCTTACTAGTAGGACTTGGGCTAGACCTCTCTATTTCTTGTAATATTTACCTCACTGGTAGGACTTGGGCTAGACCTCTCTATTTCTTGTAATATTTACCTTACTAGTAGGACTTGGGCTAGACCTCTCTATTTCTTGTAATATTTACCTCACTGGTAGGATTTGGGCTAGACCTCTCTATTTCTTGTAATATTTACCTTACTAGTAGGACTTGGGCTAGACCTATCAATGTCTTGTAATATTTACCTCACTGGTAGGACTTGGGCTAGACCTATCTATTTCTTGTAATATTTACCTCACTGGTAGGACTTGGGCTAGACCTCTCTATTTCTTGTAATATTTACCTTACTAGTAGGACTTGGGTTAGACCTATCAATGTCTTGTAATATTTATCTCACTGGTAGGACTTGGGCTAGACCTCTCTATTTCTTGTAATATTTACCTTACTAGTAGGACTTGGGCTAGACCTCTCTATTTCTTTTAATATTTCCCTCACTAGTAGGACTTGGGCTAGACCTATCAATGTCTTGTAATATTTACCTTACTAGTACAGGACTTGGGCTAGACCTCTCTATTTCTTGTAATATTTACTTTACTAGTAGGACTTGGGCTAGACCTCTCTATTTCTTGTAATATTTACCTCACTGGTAGGACTTGTGCTAGACCTCTTTATTTCTTGTAATATTTACCTTACTAGTAGGACTTGGGCTAGACCTATCAATGTCTTGTAATATCTACCTCACTAGTACAGGACTTGGGCTAGACCTCTCTATTTCTTGTAATATTTACCTTACTAGTAGGACTTGGGCTAGACCTATCAATGTCTTGTAATATTTACCTCATTGGTAGGACTTGGGCTAGACCTCTCTATTTCTTGTAATATTTACCTTACTAGTAGGACTTGGGCTAGACCTATCAATGTCTTGTAATATTTACCTCATTGGTAGGACTTGGGCTAGACCTCTCTATTTCATATAATATTTACCTTACTAGTAGGACTTTGGCTAGACCTATCAATGACTTGGGCTAGACCTATCAATGTCTTGTAATATTTACCTCACTGGTAGGACTTGGGCTAGACCTCTCTATTTCTTGTAATATTTACCTCACTAGTACAGGACTTGGGCTAGACCTCTCTCTTTCTTGTAATATTTACCTCACTGGTAGGACTTGGGCTAGACCTCTCTATTTCTTATAATATTTACCTTACTAGTAGGACTTGGGCTAGACCTCTCTATTTCTTGTAATATTTACCTCACTGGTAGGACTTGGGCTAGACCTATCAATGTCTTGTAATATTTACCTCACTAGTACAGGACTTGGGTTAGACCTCTCTATTTCTTGTAATATTTACCTCACTGGTAGGACTTGGGCTAGACCTCTCTATTTCTTGTAATATTTACCTTACTAGTAGGACTTGGGCTAGACCTCTCTATTTCTTGTAATATTTACCTCACTGGTAGGACTTGGGCTAGACCTCTCTATTTCTTGTAATATTTACCTTACTAGTAGGACTTGGGCTAGACCTCTCTATTTCTTGTAATATTTACCTCACTGGTAGGATTTGGGCTAGACCTCTCTATTTCTTGTAATATTTACCTTACTAGTAGGACTTGGGCTAGACCTATCAATGTCTTGTAATATTTACCTCACTAGTACAGGACTTGGGCTAGACCTCTCTATTTCTTGTAATATTTACCTTACTAGTAGGACTTGGGCTAGACCTCTCTATTTCTTGTAATATTTACCTCACTGGTAGGACTTGGGCTAGACCTCTCTATTTCTTGTAATATTTACCTTACTAGTAGGACTTGGGCTAGACCTATCAATGTCTTGTAATATCTACCTCACTAGTACAGGACTTGGGCTAGACCTCTCTATTTCCTGTAATATTTACCTTACTAGTATGACTTGGGCTAGACCTATCAATGTCTTGTAATATTTACCTCACTGGTAGGACTTGGGCTAGACCTCTCTATTTCTTGTAATATTTACCTTACTAGTAGGACTTGGGCTAGACCTATCAATGTCTTGTAATATTTACCTCATTGGTAGGACTTGGGCTAGACCTCTCTATTTCATGTAATATTTACCTTACTAGTAGGACTTTGGCTAGACCTATCAATGACTTGGGCTAGACCTATCAATGTCTTGTAATATTTACCTCACTGGTATGATTTGGGCTAGACCTCTCTATTTCTTGTAATATTTACCTCACTAGTACAGGACTTGGGCTAGACCTCTCTATTTCTTGTAATATTTACCTCACTAGTACAGGACTTGGGCTAGACCTCTCTATTTCTTGTAATATTTACCTCACTGGTAGGACTTGGGCTAGACCTCTCTATTTCTTGTAATATTTATCTCACTGGTAGGACTTGGGCTAGACCTCTCTATTTCTTGTAATATTTAACTTACTAGTAGGACTTGGGCTAGACCTCTCTATTTCTTGTAATATTTACCTCACTGGTAGGACTTGGGCTAGACCTCTCTATTTCTTGTAATATTTACCTTACTAGTAGGACTTGGGCTAGACCTATCAATGTCTTGTAATATTTACCTCACTGGTAGGATTTGGGCTAGACCTCTCTATTTCTTGTAATACTTAACTTACTAGTAGGACTTGGGCTACACCTTTCTATTTCTTGTCATATTTACCTTACTAGTAGGACTTGGGCTAGACCTCTCTATTTCTTGTAATATTTACCACACTAGTAGGACTTGGGCTAGACCTCTCTATTTCTTGTAATATTTACCTCACTAGTACAGGACTTGGGCTAGACCTCTCTATTTCTTGTAATATTTACCTTACTAGTAGGAATTGGGTTAGACCTATCAATGTCTTGTAATATTTATCTCACTGGTAGGACTTGGGCTAGACCTCTCTATTTCTTGTAATATTTACCTTACTAGTAGGACTTGGGCTAGACCTCTCTATTTCTTGTAATATTTCCCTCACTAGTAGGACTTGGGCTAGACCTATCAATGTCTTGTAATATTTACCTTACTAGTACAGGACTTGGGCTAGACCTCTCTATTTCTTGTAATATTTACTTTACTAGTAGGACTTGGGCTAGACCTCTCTATTTCTTGTAATATTTACCTCACTGGTAGGACTTGTGCTAGACCTCTTTATTTCTTTTAATATTTACCTTACTAGTAGGACTTGGGCTAGACCTATCAATGTCTTGTAATATCTACCTCACTAGTACAGGACTTGGGCTAGACCTCTCTATTTCTTGTAATATTTACCTTACTAGTAGGACTTGGGCTAGACCTATCAATGTCTTGTAATATTTACCTCACTGGTAGGACTTGGGCTAGACCTCTCTATTTCTTGTAATATTTACCTCATTAGTACAGGACTTGGGCTAGACCTATCAATGTCTTGTAATATTTACCTCATTGGTAGGACTTGGGCTAGACCTCTCTATTTCATATAATATTTACCTTACTAGTAAGACTTTGGCTAGACCTATCAATGACTTGGGCTAGACCTATCAATGTCTTGTAATATTTACCTCACTGGTAGGACTTGGGCTAGACCTCTCTATTTCTTGTAATATTTACCTCACTAGTACAGGACTTGGGCTAGACCTCTCTATTTCTTGTAATATTTACCTCACTGGTAGGACTTGGGCTAGACCTCTCTATTTCTTATAATATTTACCTTACTAGTAGGACTTGGGCTAGACCTCTCTATTTCTTGTAATATTTACCTCACTGGTAGGACTTGGGCTAGACCTCTCTATTTCTTGTAATATTTACCTTACTAGTAGGACTTGGGCTAGACCTCTCTATTTCTTGTAATATTTACCTCACTGGTAGGATTTGGGCTAGACCTCTCTATTTCTTGTAATATTTACCTTACTAGTAGGACTTGGGCTAGACCTATCAATGTCTTGTAATATTTACCTCACTGGTAGGACTTGGGCTAGACCTATCTATTTCTTGTAATATTTACCTCACTGGTAGGACTTGGGCTAGACCTCTCTATTTCTTGTAATATTTACCTTACTAGTAGGACTTGGGTTAGACCTATCAATGTCTTGTAATATTTATCTCACTGGTAGGACTTGGGCTAGACCTCTCTATTTCTTGTAATATTTACCTTACTAGTAGGACTTGGGCTAGACCTCTCTATTTCTTTTAATATTTCCCTCACTAGTAGGACTTGGGCTAGACCTATCAATGTCTTGTAATATTTACCTTACTAGTACAGGACTTGGGCTAGACCTCTCTATTTCTTGTAATATTTACTTTACTAGTAGGACTTGGGCTAGACCTCTCTATTTCTTGTAATATTTACCTCACTGGTAGGACTTGTGCTAGACCTCTTTATTTCTTGTAATATTTACCTTACTAGTAGGACTTGGGCTAGACCTATCAATGTCTTGTAATATCTACCTCACTAGTACAGGACTTGGGCTAGACCTCTCTATTTCTTGTAATATTTACCTTACTAGTAGGACTTGGGCTAGACCTATCAATGTCTTGTAATATTTACCTCACTGGTAGGACTTGGGCTAGACCTCTCTATTTCTTGTAATATTTACCTTACTAGTAGGACTTGGGCTAGACCTATCAATGTCTTGTAATATTTACCTCATTGGTAGGACTTGGGCTAGACCTCTCTATTTCATATAATATTTACCTTACTAGTAGGACTTTGGCTAGACCTATCAATGACTTGGGCTAGACCTATCAATGTCTTGTAATATTTACCTCACTGGTAGGACTTGGGCTAGACCTCTCTATTTCTTGTAATATTTACCTCACTAGTACAGGACTTGGGCTAGACCTCTCTCTTTCTTGTAATATTTACCTCACTGGTAGGACTTGGGCTAGACCTCTCTATTTCTTATAATATTTACCTTACTAGTAGGACTTGGGCTAGACCTCTCTATTTCTTGTAATATTTACCTCACTGGTAGGACTTGGGCTAGACCTATCAATGTCTTGTAATATTTACCTCACTAGTACAGGACTTGGGTTAGACCTCTCTATTTCTTGTAATATTTACCTCACTGGTAGGACTTGGGCTAGACCTCTCTATTTCTTGTAATATTTACCTTACTAGTAGGACTTGGGCTAGACCTCTCTATTTCTTGTAATATTTACCTCACTGGTAGGACTTGGGCTAGACCTCTCTATTTCTTGTAATATTTACCTTACTAGTAGGACTTGGGCTAGACCTCTCTATTTCTTGTAATATTTACCTCACTGGTAGGATTTGGGCTAGACCTCTCTATTTCTTGTAATATTTACCTTACTAGTAGGACTTGGGCTAGACCTATCAATGTCTTGTAATATTTACCTCACTGGTAGGACTTGGGCTAGACCTATCTATTTCTTGTAATATTTACCTCACTGGTAGGACTTGGGCTAGACCTCTCTATTTCTTGTAATGTTTAACTTACTAGTGGGACTTGGGCTAGACCTTTCTATTTCTTGTAATATTTACCTTACTAGTAGGACTTGGGCTAGACCTCTCTATTTCTTGTAATATTTACCTCACTGGTAGGACTTGGGCTAGACCTATCAATGTCTTGTAATATTTACCTCACTAGTACAGGACTTGAGCTAGACCTCTCTATTTCTTGTAATATTTACCTTACTAGCAGGACTTGGGCTAGACCTATCAATATCTTGTAATATTTATCTCACTGGTAGGACTTGGGCTAGACCTCTCTATTTCTTGTAATATTTACCTTACTAGTAGGACTTGGGCTAGACCTCTCTATTTCTTGTAATATTTACCTCACTAGTAGGGCTTGGACTAGAAATCCCAATGTCTTGTAATATTTACCTCACTAGTACAGGACTTGGGCTAGACCTCTCTATTTCTTCCAATATTTATCTTACTAGTATGACTTGGGCTAGACCTCTCTATTTCTTGTAATATTTACCTCACTAGTAGGACTTTGGCTCTACCTCTCTATTTCTTGTAATATTTACCTCACTAGTACAGGACTTGGGCTAGACCTCTCTATTTCTTGTAATATTTACCTTACTAGTACAGGACCTGGGCTAGACCTCTCTATTTCTTGTAATATTTATCTCACTGGTAGGACTTGGGCTAGACCTCTCTATTTCTTGTAATATTTACCTTACTAGTACAGGACTTGGGCTAGATCTCTCTATTTCTTGTAATAATTACCTCACTAATAGGACTTGGGCTAGACCTATCAATGTCTTGTAATATTTACCTCACTAGTACAGGACTTGGGCTAGACCTCTCTATTTCTTGTAATATTTACCTCACTGGTAGGACTTGGGCTAGACCTCTCTATTTCTTGTAAAATTTACCTTACCAGTAAGACTTGGGCTTGACCTCTCTATTTCTTGTAATATTTACCTCCCTGGTAGGACTTGGGCTAGACCTATCAATGTCTTGTAATATTTACCTCACTAGTACAGGACTTGGGCTAGACCTCTCTATTTCTTGTAATATTTACCTCACTGGTAGGACTTGGGCTAGACGTCTCTATTTCTTGTAATATTTACCTTACTAGTAGGACTTGGGCTAGACCTCTCTATTTCTTGTCATATTTACCTCGCTGGTAGGACTTGGGCTAGACCTCTCTATTTCTTGTAATATTTCCCTTACTAGTAGGACTTGGGCTAGACCTCTCTATTTCTTGTAATATTTACCTCACTAGTAGGGCTTGGACTAGAAATCCCAATGTCTTGTAATATTTACCTCACTAGTACAGGACTTGGGCTAGACCTCTCTATTTCTTGCAATATTTATCTTACTAGTATGACTTGGGCTAGACCTCTCTATTTCTTGTAATATTTACCTTACTAGTAGGACTTGGGCTAGACCTCTCTATTTCTTGTAATATTTACCTCACTGGTAGGATTTGGGCTAGACCTCTCTATTTCTTGTAATATTTACCTTACTAGTAGGACTTGGGCTAGACCTATCAATGTCTTGTAATATTTACCTCACTGGTAGGACTTGGGCTAGACCTATCTATTTCTTGTAATATTTACCTCACTGGTAGGACTTGGGCTAGACCTCTCTATTTCTTGTAATGTTTAACTTACTAGTGGGACTTGGGCTAGACCTTTCTATTTCTTGTAATATTTACCTTACTAGTAGGACTTGGGCTAGACCTCTCTATTTCTTGTAATATTTACCTCACTGGTAGGACTTGGGCTAGACCTATCAATGTCTTGTAATATTTACCTCACTAGTACAGGACTTGAGCTAGACCTCTCTATTTCTTGTAATATTTACCTTACTAGCAGGACTTGGGCTAGACCTATCAATATCTTGTAATATTTATCTCACTGGTAGGACTTGGGCTAGACCTCTCTATTTCTTGTAATATTTACCTTACTAGTAGGACTTGGGCTAGACCTCTCTATTTCTTGTAATATTTACCTCACTAGTAGGGCTTGGACTAGAAATCCCAATGTCTTGTAATATTTACCTCACTAGTACAGGACTTGGGCTAGACCTCTCTATTTCTTCCAATATTTATCTTACTAGTACAGGACTTGGGCTAGACCTCTCTATTTCTTGTAATATTTACCTCACTAGTAGGACTTTGGCTCTACCTCTCTATTTCTTGTAATATTTACCTCACTAGTACAGGACTTGGGCTAGACCTCTCTATTTCTTGTAATATTTACCTTACTAGTACAGGACCTGGGCTAGACCTCTCTATTTCTTGTAATATTTATCTCACTGGTAGGACTTGGGCTAGACCTCTCTATTTCTTGTAATATTTACCTCACTGGTAGGATTTGGGCTAGACCTCTCTATTTCTTGTAATATTTACCTTACTAGTAGGACTTGGGTTAGACCTCTCTATTTCTTGTAATATTTACCTCACTGGTAGGATTTGGGCTAGACCTCTCTATTTCTTGTAATATTTACCTTACTAGTAGGACTTGGGCTAGACCTATCAATGTCTTGTAATATTTACCTCACTGGTAGGACTTGGGCTAGACCTATCTATTTCTTGTAATATTTACCTCACTGGTAGGACTTGGGCTAGACCTCTCTATTTCTTGTAATGTTTAACTTACTAGTGGGACTTGGGCTAGACCTTTCTATTTCTTGTAATATTTACCTTACTAGTAGGACTTGGGCTAGACCTCTCTATTTCTTGTAATATTTACCTCACTGGCAGGACTTGGGCTAGACCTATCAATGTCTTGTAATATTTACCTCACTAGTACAGGACTTGAGCTAGACCTCTCTATTTCTTGTAATATTTACCTTACTAGCAGGACTTGGGCTAGACCTATCAATATCTTGTAATATTTATCTCACTGGTAGGACTTGGGCTAGACCTCTCTATTTCTTGTAATATTTACCTTACTAGTAGGACTTGGGCTAGACCTCTCTATTTCTTGTAATATTTACCTCACTAGTAGGGCTTGGACTAGAAATCCCAATGTCTTGTAATATTTACCTCACTAGTACAGGACTTGGGCTAGACCTCTCTATTTCTTCCAATATTTATCTTACTAGTATGACTTGGGCTAGACCTCTCTATTTCTTGTAATATTTACCTCACTAGTAGGACTTTTGCTCTACCTCTCTATTTCTTGTAATATTTACCTCACTAGTACAGGACTTGGGCTAGACCTCTCTATTTCTTGTAATATTTACCTTACTAGTACAGGACCTGGGCTAGACCTCTCTATTTCTTGTAATATTTATCTCACTGGTAGGACTTGGGCTAGACCTCTCTATTTCTTGTAATATTTACCTTACTAGTACAGGACTTGGGCTAGATCTCTCTATTTCTTGTAATAATTACCTCACTAGTAGGACTTGGGCTAGACCTATCAATGTCTTGTAATATTTACCTCACTAGTACAGGACTTGGGCTAGACCTCTCTATTTCTTGTAATATTTACCTCACTGGTAGGACTTGGGCTAGACCTCTCTATTTCTTGTAAAATTTACCTTACCAGTAAGACTTGGGCTTGACCTCTCTATTTCTTGTAATATTTACCTCTCTGGTAGGACTTGGGCTAGACCTATCAATGTCTTATAATATTTACCTCACTAGTACAGGACTTGGGCTAGACCTCTCTATTTCTTGTAATATTTACCTCACTGGTAGGACTTGGGCTAGACGTCTCTATTTCTTGTAATATTTACCTTACTAGTAGGACTTGGGCTAGACCTCTCTATTTCTTGTCATATTTACCTCACTGGTAGGACTTGGGCTAGACCTCTCTATTTCTTGTAATGTTTAACTTACTAGTGGGACTTGGGCTAGACCTTTCTATTTCTTGTAATATTTACCTTACTAGTAGGACTTGGGCTAGACCTCTCTATTTCTTGTAATATTTACCTCACTGGTAGGACTTGGGCTAGACCTATCAATGTCTTGTAATATTTACCTCACTAGTACAGGACTTGAGCTAGACCTCTCTATTTCTTGTAATATTTACCTTACTAGCAGGACTTGGGCTAGACCTATCAATATCTTGTAATATTTATCTCACTGGTAGGACTTGGGCTAGACCTCTCTATTTCTTGTAATATTTACCTTACTAGTACGACTTGGGCTAGACCTCTCTATTTCTTGTAATATTTACCTCACTAGTAGGGCTTGGACTAGAAATCCCAATGTCTTGTAATATTTACCTCACTAGTACAGGACTTGGGCTAGACCTCTCTATTTCTTCCAATATTTATCTTACTAGTATGACTTGGGCTAGACCTCTCTATTTCTTGTAATATTTACCTCACTAGTAGGACTTTGGCTCTACCTCTCTATTTCTTGTAATATTTACCTCACTAGTACAGGACTTGGGCTAGACCTCTCTATTTCTTGTAATATTTACCTTACTAGTACAGGACCTGGGCTAGACCTCTCTATTTCTTGTAATATTTATCTCACTGGTAGGACTTGGGCTAGACCTCTCTATTTCTTGTAATATTTACCTTACTAGTACAGGACTTGGGCTAGATCTCTCTATTTCTTGTAATAATTACCTCACTAATAGGACTTGGGCTAGACCTATCAATGTCTTGTAATATTTACCACACTAGTACAGGACTTGGGCTAGACCTCTCTATTTCTTGTAATATTTACCTCACTGGTAGGACTTGGGCTAGACCTCTCTATTTCTTGTAAAATTTACCTTACCAGTAAGACTTGGGCTTGACCTCTCTATTTCTTGTAATATTTACCTCCCTGGTAGGACTTGGGCTAGACCTATCAATGTCTTGTAATATTTACCTCACTAGTACAGGACTTGGGCTAGACCTCTCTATTTCTTGTAATATTTACCTCACTGGTAGGACTTGGGCTAGACGTCTCTATTTCTTGTAATATTTACCTTACTAGTAGGACTTGGGCTAGACCTCTCTATTTCTTGTCATATTTACCTCACTGGTAGGACTTGGGCTAGACCTCTCTATTTCTTGTAATATTTACCTTACTAGTAGGACTTGGGCTAGACCTCTCTATTTCTTGTAATATTTACCTCACTAATAGGGCTTGGACTAGAAATCCCAATGTCTTGTAATATTTACCTCACTAGTACAGGACTTGGGCTAGACCTCTCTATTTCTTGCAATATTTATCTTACTAGTATGACTTGGGCTAGACCTCTCTATTTCTTGTAATATTTACCTTACTAGTAGGACTTGGGCTAGACCTCTCTATTTCTTGTAATATTTACCTCACTGGTAGGATTTGGGCTAGACCTCTCTATTTCTTGTAATATTTACCTTACTAGTAGGACTTGGGCTAGACCTATCAATGTCTTGTAATATTTACCTCACTGGTAGGACTTGGGCTAGACCTATCTATTTCTTGTAATATTTACCTCACTGGTAGGACTTGGGCTAGACCTCTCTATTTCTTGTAATGTTTAACTTACTAGTGGGACTTGGGCTAGACCTTTCTATTTCTTGTAATATTTACCTTACTAGTAGGACTTGGGCTAGACCTCTCTATTTCTTGTAATATTTACCTCACTGGTAGGACTTGGGCTAGACCTATCAATATCTTGTAATATTTATCTCACTGGTAGGACTTGGGCTAGACCTCTCTATTTCTTGTAATATTTACCTTACTAGTAGGACTTGGGCTAGACCTCTCTATTTCTTGTAATATTTACCTCACTAGTAGGGCTTGGACTAGAAATCCCAATGTCTTGTAATATTTACCTCACTAGTACAGGACTTGGGCTAGACCTCTCTATTTCTTCCAATATTTATCTTACTAGTATGACTTGGGCTAGACCTCTCTATTTCTTGTAATATTTACCTCACTAGTAGGACTTTGGCTCTACCTCTCTATTTCTTGTAATATTTACCTCACTAGTACAGGACTTGGGCTAGACCTCTCTATTTCTTGTAATATTTACCTTACTAGTACAGGACCTGGGCTAGACCTCTCTATTTCTTGTAATATTTATCTCACTGGTAGGACTTGGGCTAGACCTCTCTATTTCTTGTAATATTTACCTCACTGGTAGGATTTGGGCTAGACCTCTCTATTTCTTGTAATATTTACCTTACTAGTAGGACTTGGGCTAGACCTCTCTATTTCTTGTAATATTTACCTCACTGGTAGGATTTGGGCTAGACCTCTCTATTTCTTGTAATATTTACCTTACTAGTAGGACTTGGGCTAGACCTATCAATGTCTTGTAATATTTACCTCACTGGTAGGACTTGGGCTAGACCTATCTATTTCTTGTAATATTTACCTCACTGGTAGGACTTGGGCTAGACCTCTCTATTTCTTGTAATGTTTAACTTACTAGTGGGACTTGGGCTAGACCTTTCTATTTCTTGTAATATTTACCTTACTAGTAGGACTTGGGCTAGACCTCTCTATTTCTTGTAATATTTACCTCACTGGTAGGACTTGGGCTAGACCTATCAATGTCTTGTAATATTTACCTCACTAGTACAGGACTTGAGCTAGACCTCTCTATTTCTTGTAATATTTACCTTACTAGCAGGACTTGGGCTAGACCTATCAATATCTTGTAATATTTATCTCACTGGTAGGACTTGGGCTAGACCTCTCTATTTCTTGTAATGTTTACCGTACTAGTAGGATTTGGGCTAGACCTCTCTATTTCTTGTAATATTTACCTCACTAGTAGGACTTTGGCTCTACCTCTCTATTTCTTGTAATATTTACCTCACTAGTACAGGACTTGGGCTAGACCTCTCTATTTCTTGTAATATTTACCTTACTAGTACAGGACTTGGGCTAGATCTCTCTATTTCTTGTAATAATTACCTCACTAGTAGGACTTGGGCTAGACCTATCAATGTCTTGTAATATTTACCTCACTAGTACAGGACTTGGGCTAGACCTCTCTATTTCTTGTAATATTTACCTCACTGGTAGGACTTGGGCTAGACCTCTCTATTTCTTGTAAAATTTACCATACCAGTAAGACTTGGGCTTGACCTCTCTATTTCTTGTAATATTTACCTCCCTGGTAGGACTTGGGCTAGACCTATCAATGTCTTGTAATATTTACCTCACTAGTACAGGACTTGGGCTAGACCTCTCTATTTCTTGTAATATTTACCTCACTGTTAGGACTTGGGCTAGACGTCTCTATTTCTTGTAATATTTACCTTACTAGTAGGACTTGGGCTAGACCTCTCTATTTCTTGTCATATTTACCTCACTGGTAGGACTTGGGCTAGACCTCTCTATTTCTTGTAAAATTTACCTTACCAGTAAGACTTGGGCTTGACCTCTCTATTTCTTGTAATATTTACCTCCCTGGTAGGACTTGGGCTAGACCTATCAATGTCTTGTAATATTTACCTCACTAGTACAGGACTTGGGCTAGACCTCTCTATTTCTTGTAATATTTACCTCACTGGTAGGACTTGGGCTAGACGTCTCTATTTCTTGTAATATTTACCTTACTAGTAGGACTTGGGCTAGACCTCTCTATTTCTTGTCATATTTACCTCACTGGTAGGACTTGGGCTAGACCTCTCTATTTCTTGTAATATTTACCTTACTAGTAGGACTTGGGCTAGACCTCTCTATTTCTTGTAATATTTACCTCACTAATAGGGCTTGGACTAGAAATCCCAATGTCTTGTAATATTTACCTCACTAGTACAGGACTTGGGCTAGACCTCTCTATTTCTTGCAATATTTATCTTACTAGTATGACTTGGGCTAGACCTCTCTATTTCTTGTAATATTTACCTTACTAGTAGGACTTGGGCTAGACCTCTCTATTTCTTGTAATATTTACCTCACTGGTAGGATTTGGGCTAGACCTCTCTATTTCTTGTAATATTTACCTTACTAGTAGGACTTGGGCTAGACCTATCAATGTCTTGTAATATTTACCTCACTGGTAGGACTTGGGCTAGACCTATCTATTTCTTGTAATATTTACCTCACTGGTAGGACTTGGGCTAGACCTCTCTATTTCTTGTAATGTTTAACTTACTAGTGGGACTTGGGCTAGACCTTTCTATTTCTTGTAATATTTACCTTACTAGTAGGACTTGGGCTAGACCTCTCTATTTCTTGTAATATTTACCTCACTGGTAGGACTTGGGCTAGACCTATCAATATCTTGTAATATTTATCTCACTGGTAGGACTTGGGCTAGACCTCTCTATTTCTTGTAATATTTACCTTACTAGTAGGACTTGGGCTAGACCTCTCTATTTCTTGTAATATTTACCTCACTAGTAGGGCTTGGACTAGAAATCCCAATGTCTTGTAATATTTACCTCACTAGTACAGGACTTGGGCTAGACCTCTCTATTTCTTCCAATATTTATCTTACTAGTATGACTTGGGCTAGACCTCTCTATTTCTTGTAATATTTACCTCACTAGTAGGACTTTGGCTCTACCTCTCTATTTCTTGTAATATTTACCTCACTAGTACAGGACTTGGGCTAGACCTCTCTATTTCTTGTAATATTTACCTTACTAGTACAGGACCTGGGCTAGACCTCTCTATTTCTTGTAATATTTATCTCACTGGTAGGACTTGGGCTAGACCTCTCTATTTCTTGTAATATTTACCTCACTGGTAGGATTTGGGCTAGACCTCTCTATTTCTTGTAATATTTACCTTACTAGTAGGACTTGGGCTAGACCTCTCTATTTCTTGTAATATTTACCTCACTGGTAGGATTTGGGCTAGACCTCTCTATTTCTTGTAATATTTACCTTACTAGTAGGACTTGGGCTAGACCTATCAATGTCTTGTAATATTTACCTCACTGGTAGGACTTGGGCTAGACCTATCTATTTCTTGTAATATTTACCTCACTGGTAGGACTTGGGCTAGACCTCTCTATTTCTTGTAATGTTTAACTTACTAGTGGGACTTGGGCTAGACCTTTCTATTTCTTGTAATATTTACCTTACTAGTAGGACTTGGGCTAGACCTCTCTATTTCTTGTAATATTTACCTCACTGGTAGGACTTGGGCTAGACCTATCAATGTCTTGTAATATTTACCTCACTAGTACAGGACTTGAGCTAGACCTCTCTATTTCTTGTAATATTTACCTTACTAGCAGGACTTGGGCTAGACCTATCAATATCTTGTAATATTTATCTCACTGGTAGGACTTGGGCTAGACCTCTCTATTTCTTGTAATGTTTACCGTACTAGTAGGATTTGGGCTAGACCTCTCTATTTCTTGTAATATTTACCTCACTAGTAGGACTTTGGCTCTACCTCTCTATTTCTTGTAATATTTACCTCACTAGTACAGGACTTGGGCTAGACCTCTCTATTTCTTGTAATATTTACCTTACTAGTACAGGACTTGGGCTAGATCTCTCTATTTCTTGTAATAATTACCTCACTAGTAGGACTTGGGCTAGACCTATCAATGTCTTGTAATATTTACCTCACTAGTACAGGACTTGGGCTAGACCTCTCTATTTCTTGTAATATTTACCTCACTGGTAGGACTTGGGCTAGACCTCTCTATTTCTTGTAAAATTTACCATACCAGTAAGACTTGGGCTTGACCTCTCTATTTCTTGTAATATTTACCTCCCTGGTAGGACTTGGGCTAGACCTATCAATGTCTTGTAATATTTACCTCACTAGTACAGGACTTGGGCTAGACCTCTCTATTTCTTGTAATATTTACCTCACTGTTAGGACTTGGGCTAGACGTCTCTATTTCTTGTAATATTTACCTTACTAGTAGGACTTGGGCTAGACCTCTCTATTTCTTGTCATATTTACCTCACTGGTAGGACTTGGGCTAGACCTCTCTATTTCTTGTAATATTTACCTTACTAGTAGGTCTTGGGCTAGACCTCTCTATTTCTTGTAATATTTACCTCACTGGTAGGATTTGGGCTAGACCTCTCTATTTCTTGTAATATTTACCTTACTAGTAGGACTTGGGCTAGACCTCTCTATTTCTTGTAATATTTACCTCACTAGTAGGGCTTGGACTAGAAATCCCAATGTCTTGTAATATTTACCTCACTAGTACAGGACTTGGGCTAGACCTCTCTATTTCTTGCAATATTTATCTTACTAGTATGACTTGGGCTAAACCTCTCTATTTCTTGTAATATTTACCTCACTAGTAGGACTTTGGCTCTACCTCTCTATTTCTTGTAATATTTACCTCACTAGTACAGGACTTGGGCTAGACCTCTCTATTTCTTGTAATATTTACCTTACTAGTACAGGACTTGGGCTAGACCTCTCTATTTCTTGTAATATTTATCTCACTGGTAGGACTTGGGCTAAACCTCTCTATTTCTTGTAATGTTTAACTTACTAGTGGGACTTGGGCTAGACCTTTCTATTTCTTTTAATATTTACCTTACTAGTAGGACTTGGGCTAGACCTCTCTATTTCTTGTAATATTTACCTCACTGGTAGGACTTGGGCTAGACCTATCAATGTCTTGTAATATTTACCTCACTAGTACAGGATTGAGCTAGACCTCTCTATTTCTTGTAATATTTACCTTACTAGCATGACTTGGGCTAGACCTATCAATATCTTGTAATATTTATCTCACTGGTAGGACTTGGGCTAGACCTCTCTATTCCTTGTAATATTTACCTTACTAGTAGGACTTGGGCTAGACCTCTCTATTTCTTGTAATATTTACCTCAATAGTAGGGCTTGGACTAGAAATCCCAATGTCTTGTAATATTTACCTCACTAGTACAGGACTTGGGCTAGACCTCTCTATTTCTTGCAATATTTATCTTACTAGTATGACTTGGGCTAGACCTCTCTATTTCTTGTAATATTTACCTCACTAGTAGGACTTTGGCTATACCTCTCTATTTCTTGTAATATTTAGCTCACTAGTACAGGACTTGGGCTAGACCTCTCTATTTCTTGTAATATTTACCTTACTAGTACAGGACTTGGGCTAGACCTCTCTATTTCTTGTAATATTTACCTCACTGGTAGGACTTGGGCTAGACCTCTCTATTTCTTGTAATATTTACCTTACTAGTACAGGACTTGGGCTAGATCTCTCTATTTCTTGTAATAATTACCTCACTAGTAGGACTTGGGCTAGACCTATCAATGTCTTGTAATATTTTCCTCACTAGTACAGGACTTGGGCTAGACCTCTCTATTTCTTGTAATATTTACCTCACTGGTAGGACTTGGGCTAGACGTCTCTATTTCTTGTAATATTTACCTTACTAGTAGGACTTGGGCTAGACCTCTCTATTTCTTGTCATATTTACCTCACTGGTAGGACTTGGGCTAGACCTCTCTATTTCTTGTAATATTTACCTTACTAGTAGGACTTGGGCTAGACCTCTCTATTTCTTGTAATATTTACCTCACTGGTAGGACTTGAGCTAGACCTCTCCATTTCTTGTAATATTTAACTTACTAGTGGGACTTGGGCTAGACCTTTCTATTTCTTGTAATATTTACCTTACTAGTAGGACTTAGGCTAGACCTCTCTATTTCTTGTAATATTTACCTCACTGGTAGGACTTGGGCTAGACCTATCAATGTCTTGTAATATTTACCTCACTAGTACAGGACTTGGGCTAGACCTCTCTATTTCTTGTAATATTTACCTTACTAGCAGGACTTGGGCTAGACCTATCAATGTCTTGTAATATTTATCTCACTGGTAGGACTTGGGCTAGACCTATCAATGACTTGGGCTAGACCTATCAATGTCTTGTAATATATACCTCACTGATAGGACTTGGGCTAGACCTCTCTATTTCTTGTAATATTTACCTCACTAGTACAGGACTTGGGCTAGACCTCTCTATTTCTTGTAATATTTACCTCACTGGTAGGACTTGGGCTAGACCTCTCTATTTCTTGTAATATTTACCTTACTAGTAGGACTTGGGCTAGACCTCTCTATTTCTTGTAATATTTACCTCACTGGTAGAACTTGGGTTAGACCTATCAATGTCTTGTAATATTTATCTCACTGGTAGGACTTGGGCTAGACCTCTCTATTTCTTGTAATATTTACCTTACTAGTAGGACTTGGGCTAGACCTCTCTATTTCTTGTAATATTTACCTCACTAGTAGGACTTGGGCTAGACCTATCAATTTCTTGTAATATTTACCTCACTAGTACAGGACTTGGGCTAGACCTCTCTATTTCTTGTAATATTTACCTTACTAGTACAGGACTTGGGCTAGATCTCTCTATTTCTTGTAATAATTACCTCACTAGTAGGACTTGGGCTAGACCTATCAATGTCTTGTAATATTTACCTCACTAGTACAGGACTTGGGCTAGACCTCTCTATTTCTTGTAATATTTACCTCACTGGTAGGACTTGGGCTAGACCTCTCTATTTCTCGTAAAATTTACCTTACCAGTAAGACTTGGGCTTGACCTCTCTATTTCTTGTAATATTTACCTCCCTGGTAGGACTTGGGCTAGACCTATCAATGTCTTGTAATATTTACCTCACTAGTACAGGACTTGGGCTAGACCTCTCTATTTCTTGTAATATTTACCTCACTGGTAGGACTTGGGCTAGACGTCTCTATTTCTTGTAATATTTACCTTACTAGTAGGACTTGGGCTAGACCTCTCTATTACTTGTCATATTTACCTCACTGGTAGGACTTGGGCTAGACCTCTCTATTTCTTGTAATATATACCTTACTAGTAGGACTTGGGCTAGACCTCTCTATTTCTTGTAATATTTACCTCACTGGTAGGACTTGAGCTAGACCTCTCCATTTCTTGTAATATTTAACTTACTAGTGGGACTTGGGCTAGACCTTTCTATTTCTTGTAATATTTACCTTACTAGTAGGACTTAGGCTAGACCTCTCTATTTCTTGTAATATTTACCTCACTGGTAGGACTTGGGCTAGACCTATCAATGTCTTGTAATATTTACCTCACTAGTACAGGACTTGGGCTAGACCTCTCTATTTCTTGTAATATTTACCTTACTAGCAGGACTTGGGCTAGACCTATCAATGTCTTGTAATATTTATCTCACTGGTAGGACTTGGGCTAGACCTATCAATGACTTGGGCTAGACCTATCAATGTCTTGTAATATATACCTCACTGATAGGACTTGGGCTAGACCTCTCTATTTCTTGTAATATTTACCTCACTAGTACAGGACTTGGGCTAGACCTCTCTATTTCTTGTAATATTTACCTCACTGGTAGGACTTGGGCTAGACCTCTCTATTTCTTGTAATATTTACCTTACTAGTAGGACTTGGGCTAGACCTCTCTATTTCTTGTAATATTTACCTCACTGGTAGAACTTGGGTTAGACCTATCAATGTCTTGTAATATTTATCTCACTGGTAGGACTTGGGCTAGACCTCTCTATTTCTTGTAATATTTACCTTACTAGTAGGACTTGGGCTAGACCTCTCTATTTCTTGTAATATTTACCTCACTAGTAGGACTTGGGCTAGACCTATCAATTTCTTGTAATATTTACCTCACTAGTACAGGACTTGGGCTAGACCTCTCTATTTCTTGTAATATTTACCTCACTGGTAGGATTTGGGCTAGACCTCTCTATTTCTTGTAATATTTACCTTACTAGTAGGACTTGGGCTAGACCTCTCTATTTCTTGTAATATTTACCTCACTAGTAGGGCTTGGACTAGAAATCCCAATGTCTTGTAATATTTACCTCACTAGTACAGGACTTGGGCTAGACCTCTCTATTTCTTGCAATATTTATCTTACTAGTATGACTTGGGCTAACCCTCTCTATTTCTTGTAATATTTACCTCACTAGTAGGACTTTGGCTCTACCTCTCTATTTCTTGTAATATTTACCTCACTAGTACAGGACTTGGGCTAGACCTCTCTATTTCTTGTAATATTTACCTTACTAGTACAGGACTTGGGCTAGACCTCTCTATTTCTTGTAATATTTATCTCACTGGTAGGACTTGGGCTAGACCTCTCTATTTCTTGTAATGTTTAACTTACTAGTGGGACTTGGGCTAGACCTTTCTATTTCTTTTAATATTTACCTTACTAGTAGGACTTGGGCTAGACCTCTCTATTTCTTGTAATATTTACCTCACTGGTAGGACTTGGGCTAGACCTATCAATGTCTTGTAATATATACCTCACTAGTACAGGATTGAGCTAGACCTCTCTATTTCTTGTAATATTTACCTTACTAGCATGACTTGGGCTAGACCTATCAATATCTTGTAATATTTATCTCACTGGTAGGACTTGGGCTAGACCTCTCTATTCCTTGTAATATTTACCTTACTAGTAGGACTTGGGCTAGACCTCTCTATTTCTTGTAATATTTACCTCAATAGTAGGGCTTGGACTAGAAATCCCAATGTCTTGTAATATTTACCTCACTAGTACAGGACTTGGGCTAGACCTCTCTATTTCTTGCAATATTTATCTTACTAGTATGACTTGGGCTAGACCTCTCTATTTCTTGTAATATTTACCTCACTAGTAGGACTTTGGCTATACCTCTCTATTTCTTGTAATATTTAGCTCACTAGTACAGGACTTGGGCTAGACCTCTCTATTTCTTGTAATATTTACCTTACTAGTACAGGACTTGGGCTAGACCTCTCTATTTCTTGTAATATTTACCTCACTGGTAGGACTTGGGCTAGACCTCTCTATTTCTTGTAATATTTACCTTACTAGTACAGGACTTGGGCTAGATCTCTCTATTTCTTGTAATAATTACCTCACTAGTAGGACTTGGGCTAGACCTATCAATGTCTTGTAATATTTACCTCACTAGTACAGGACTTGGGCTAGACCTCTCTATTTCTTGTAATATTTACCTCACTGGTAGGACTTGGGCTAGACGTCTCTATTTCTTGTAATATTTACCTTACTAGTAGGACTTGGGCTAGACCTCTCTATTTCTTGTCATATTTACCTCACTGGTAGGACTTGGGCTAGACCTCTCTATTTCTTGTAATATTTACCTTACTAGTAGGACTTGGGCTAGACCTCTCTATTTCTTGTAATATTTACCTCACTGGTAGGACTTGAGCTAGACCTCTCCATTTCTTGTAATATTTAACTTACTAGTGGGACTTGGGCTAGACCTTTCTATTTCTTGTAATATTTACCTTACTAGTAGGACTTAGGCTAGACCTCTCTATTTCTTGTAATATTTACCTCACTGGTAGGACTTGGGCTAGACCTATCAATGTCTTGTAATATTTACCTCACTAGTACAGGACTTGGGCTAGACCTCTCTATTTCTTGTAATATTTACCTTACTAGCAGGACTTGGGCTAGACCTATCAATGTCTTGTAATATTTATCTCACTGGTAGGACTTGGGCTAGACCTATCAATGACTTGGGCTAGACCTATCAATGTCTTGTAATATATACCTCACTGATAGGACTTGGGCTAGACCTCTCTATTTCTTGTAATATTTACCTCACTAGTACAGGACTTGGGCTAGACCTCTCTATTTCTTGTAATATTTACCTCACTGGTAGGACTTGGGCTAGACCTCTCTATTTCTTGTAATATTTACCTTACTAGTAGGACTTGGGCTAGACCTCTCTATTTCTTGTAATATTTACCTCACTGGTAGAACTTGGGTTAGACCTATCAATGTCTTGTAATATTTATCTCACTGGTAGGACTTGGGCTAGACCTCTCTATTTCTTGTAATATTTACCTTACTAGTAGGACTTGGGCTAGACCTCTCTATTTCTTGTAATATTTACCTCACTAGTAGGACTTGGGCTAGACCTATCAATTTCTTGTAATATTTACCTCACTAGTACAGGACTTGGGCTAGACCTCTCTATTTCTTGTAATATTTACCTTACTAGTACAGGACTTGGGCTAGACCTCTCTATTTCTTGTAATATTTATCTCACTGGTAGGACTTGGGCTAGACCTCTCTATTTCTTGTAATGTTTAACTTACTAGTGGGACTTGGGCTAGACCTTTCTATTTCTTTTAATATTTACCTTACTAGTAGGACTTGGGCTAGACCTCTCTATTTCTTGTAATATTTACCTCACTGGTAGGACTTGGGCTAGACCTATCAATGTCTTGTAATATTTACCTCACTAGTACAGGATTGAGCTAGACCTCTCTATTTCTTGTAATATTTACCTTACTAGCATGACTTGGGCTAGACCTATCAATATCTTGTAATATTTATCTCACTGGTAGGACTTGGGCTAGACCTCTCTATTCCTTGTAATATTTACCTTACTAGTAGGACTTGGGCTAGACCTCTCTATTTCTTGTAATATTTACCTCAATAGTAGGGCTTGGACTAGAAATCCCAATGTCTTGTAATATTTACCTCACTAGTACAGGACTTGGGCTAGACCTCTCTATTTCTTGCAATATTTATCTTACTAGTATGACTTGGGCTAGACCTCTCTATTTCTTGTAATATTTACCTCACTAGTAGGACTTTGGCTATACCTCTCTATTTCTTGTAATATTTAGCTCACTAGTACAGGACTTGGGCTAGACCTCTCTATTTCTTGTAATATTTACCTTACTAGTACAGGACTTGGGCTAGACCTCTCTATTTCTGGTAATATTTACCTCACTGGTAGGACTTGGGCTAGACCTCTCTATTTCTTGTAATATTTACCTTACTAGTACAGGACTTGGGCTAGATCTCTCTATTTCTTGTAATAATTACCTCACTAGTAGGACTTGGGCTAGACCTATCAATGTCTTGTAATATTTACCTCACTAGTACAGGACTTGGGCTAGACCTCTCTATTTCTTGTAATATTTACCTCACTGGTAGGACTTGGGCTAGACGTCTCTATTTCTTGTAATATTTACCTTACTAGTAGGACTTGGGCTAGACCTCTCTATTTCTTGTCATATTTACCTCACTGGTAGGACTTGGGCTAGACCTCTCTATTTCTTGTAATATTTACCTTACTAGTAGGACTTGGGCTAGACCTCTCTATTTCTTGTAATATTTACCTCACTGGTAGGACTTGAGCTAGACCTCTCCATTTCTTGTAATATTTAACTTACTAGTGGGACTTGGGCTAGACCTTTCTATTTCTTGTAATATTTACCTTACTAGTAGGACTTAGGCTAGACCTCACTATTTCTTGTAATATTTACCTCACTGGTAGGACTTGGGCTAGACCTATCAATGTCTTGTAATATTTACCTCACTAGTACAGGACTTGGGCTAGACCTCTCTATTTCTTGTAATATTTACCTTACTAGCAGGACTTGGGCTAGACCTATCAATGTCTTGTAATATTTATCTCACTGGTAGGACTTGGGCTAGACCTATCAATGACTTGGGCTAGACCTTTCAATGTCTTGTAATATATACCTCACTGATAGGACTTGGGCTAGACCTCTCTATTTCTTGTAATATTTACCTCACTAGTACAGGACTTGGGCTAGACCTCTCTATTTCTTGTAATATTTACCTCACTGGTAGGACTTGGGCTAGACCTCTCTATTTCTTGTAATATTTACCTTACTAGTAGGACTTGGGCTAGACCTCTCTATTTCTTGTAATATTTACCTCACTGGTAGAACTTGGGTTAGACCTATCAATGTCTTGTAATATTTATCTCACTGGTAGGACTTGGGCTAGACCTCTCTATTTCTTGTAATATTTACCTTACTAGTAGGACTTGGGCTAGACCTCTCTATTTCTTGTAATATTTACCTCACTAGTAGGACTTGGGCTAGACCTATCAATTTCTTGTAATATTTACCTCACTAGTACAGGACTTGGGCTAGACCTCTCTATTTCTTGTAATATTTACCTTACTAGTACAGGACTTGGGCTAGATCTCTCTATTTCTTGTAATAATTACCTCACTAGTAGGACTTGGGCTAGACCTATCAATGTCTTGTAATATTTACCTCACTAGTACAGGACTTGGGCTAGACCTCTCTATTTCTTGTAATATTTACCTCACTGGTAGGACTTGGGCTAGACCTCTCTATTTCTCGTAAAATTTACCTTACCAGTAAGACTTGGGCTTGACCTCTCTATTTCTTGTAATATTTACCTCCCTGGTAGGACTTGGGCTAGACCTATCAATGTCTTGTAATATTTACCTCACTAGTACAGGACTTGGGCTAGACCTCTCTATTTCTTGTAATATTTACCTCACTGGTAGGACTTGGGCTAGACGTCTCTATTTCTTGTAATATTTACCTTACTAGTAGGACTTGGGCTAGACCTCTCTATTTCTTGTCATATTTACCTCACTGGTAGGACTTGGGCTAGACCTCTCTATTTCTTGTAATATATACCTTACTAGTAGGACTTGGGCTAGACCTCTCTATTTCTTGTAATATTTACCTCACTGGTAGGACTTGAGCTAGACCTCTCCATTTCTTGTAATATTTAACTTACTAGTGGGACTTGGGCTAGACCTTTCTATTTCTTGTAATATTTACCTTACTAGTAGGACTTAGGCTAGACCTCTCTATTTCTTGTAATATTTACCTCACTGGTAGGACTTGGGCTAGACCTATCAATGTCTTGTAATATTTACCTCACTAGTACAGGACTTGGGCTAGACCTCTCTATTTCTTGTAATATTTACCTTACTAGCAGGACTTGGGCTAGACCTATCAATGTCTTGTAATATTTATCTCACTGGTAGGACTTGGGCTAGACCTATCAATGACTTGGGCTAGACCTATCAATGTCTTGTAATATATACCTCACTGATAGGACTTGGGCTAGACCTCTCTATTTCTTGTAATATTTACCTCACTAGTACAGGACTTGGGCTAGACCTCTCTATTTCTTGTAATATTTACCTCACTGGTAGGACTTGGGCTAGACCTCTCTATTTCTTGTAATATTTACCTTACTAGTAGGACTTGGGCTAGACCTCTCTATTTCTTGTAATATTTACCTCACTGGTAGAACTTGGGTTAGACCTATCAATGTCTTGTAATATTTATCTCACTGGTAGGACTTGGGCTAGACCTCTCTATTTCTTGTAATATTTACCTTACTAGTAGGACTTGGGCTAGACCTCTCTATTTCTTGTAATATTTACCTCACTAGTAGGACTTGGGCTAGACCTATCAATTTCTTGTAATATTTACCTCACTAGTACAGGACTTGGGCTAGACCTCTCTATTTCTTGTAATATTTACCTTACTAGTAGGACTTGGGCTAGACCTCTCTATTTCTTGTAATATTTACCTCACTAGTAGGGCTTGGACTAGAAATCCCAATGTCGTGTAATATTTACCTCACTAGTACAGGACTTGGGCTAGACTTCTCTATTTCTTGCAATATTTATCTTACTAGTATGACTTGGGCTAGACCTCTCTATTCTTGTAATATTTACCTCACTAGTAGGACTTTGGCTCTACCTCTCTATTTCTTGTAATATTTACCTCACTAGTACAGGACTTGGGCTAGACCTCTCTATTTCTTGTAATATTTACCTTACTAGTACAGGACTTGGGCTAGACCTCTCTATTTCTTGTAATATTTACCTCACTGGTAGGACTTGGGCTAGATCTCTCTATTTCTTGTAATAATTACCTCACTAGTAGGACTTGGGCTAGACCTATCAATGTCTTGTAATATTTACCTCACTAGTACAGGACTTGGGCTAGACCTCTCTATTTCTTGTAATATTTACCTCACTGGTAGGACTTGGGCTAGACCTCTCTATTTCTTGTAAAATTTACCTTACCAGTAAGACTTGGGCTTGACCTCTCTATTTCTTGTAATATTTACCTCCCTGGTAGGACTTGGGCTAGACCTATCAATGTCTTGTAATATTTACCTCACTAGTACAGGACTTGGGCTAGACCTCTCTATTTCTTGTAATATTTACCTCACTGGTAGGACTTGGGCTAGACGTCTCTATTTCTTGTAATATTTACCTTACTAGTAGGACTTGGGCTAGACCTCTCTATTTCTTGTCATATTTACCTCACTGGTAGGACTTGGGCTAGACCTCTCTATTTCTTGTAATATTTACCTTACTAGTAGGACTTGGGCTAGACCTCTCTATTTCTTGTAATATTTACCTCACTGGTAGGACTTGGGCTAGACCTCTCAATTTCTTGTAATATTTAACTTACTAGTGGGACTTGGGCTAGACCTTTCTATTTCTTGTAATATTTACCTTACTAGTAGGACTTAGGCTAGACCTCTCTATTTCTTGTAATATTTACCTCACTAGTAGGACTTGGGCTAGACCTATCAATGTCTTGTAATATTTACCTCACTAGTACAGGACTTGGGCTAGACCTCTCTATTTCTTGTAATATTTACCTTACTAGCAGGACTTGGGCTAGACCTATCAATGTCTTGTAATATTTATCTCACTGGTAGGACTTGGGCTAGACCTCTCTATTTCTTGTAATATTTACCTTACTAGTAGGACTTGGGCTAGACCTCTCTATTTCTTGTAATATTTACCTCACTGGTAGGACTTGGCTAGACCAATCAATGTCTTGTAATATTTACCTCACTAGTAGGATCTGGGCTAGACCTTTCTATTTCTTGTAATATTTACCTTACTAGTAGGACTTAGGCTAGACCTCTCTATTTCTTGTAATATTTACCTCACTAGTAGGACTTGGGCTAGACCTCTCAATGTCTTGTAATATTTACCTCACTAGTACAGGACTTGGGCTAGACCTCTCTATTTCTTGTAATATTTACCTAACTAGCAGGACTTGGGCTAGACCTATAAATGTCTTGTAATATTTATCTAACTGGTAGGACTTGGGCTAGACCTCTCTATTTCTTGTAATGTTTACCGTACTAGTAGGATTTGGGCTAGACCTCTCTATTTCTTGTAATATTTACCTCACTGGTAGGACTTCGGCTAGACCTCTCTATTTCTTGTAATATTTACCTTACTAGTAGGACTTGGGATAGACCTATCAATATCTTGTAATATTTACCTCACTAGTAGGACTTGGGCTAGACCTCTCTATTTCTTGCAATATTTACCTCACTAGTAGGACTTGGATTAGACATCCCAATGCCTTGTAATATTTACCTCACTAGTACAGGACTTGGGCTAGACCTCTCTATTTCTTGCAATATTTACCTTACTAGTATGACTTGGGCTAGACCTCTCTATTTCTTGTAATATTTACCTCACTAGTAGGACTTGGGCTAGACCAATCAATGTCTTGTAATAATTACCTCACTAGTACAGGACTTGGGCTAGACCTCTCTATTTCTTGTAATATTTACCTCACTGGTAGGACTTGGGCTAGACCTCTCTATTTCTTGTAATATTTACCTAACTAGTACAGGACTTTGGATAGATCTCTCTATTTCTTGTAATAGTTACCTCACTAGTAGGACTTGGGCTAGACCTATCAATGTCTTGTAATATTTACCTCACTAGTACAGGACTTGGGCTGGACCTCTCTATTTCTTGTAATATTTACCTCACTGGTAGGACCTGGGCTAGACCTCTCTATTTCTTGTAATATTTACCTTACTAGTAGGACTTGGGCTAGACCTCTCTATTTCTTGTAATATTTACCTCACTGGTAGGACTTGGGCTAGACCTCTCCATTTCTTGTAATATTTAACTTACTAGTGGGACTTGGGCTAGACCTTTCTATTTCTTGTAATATTTACCTTACTAGTAGGACTTAGGCTAGACCTCTCTATTTCTTGTAATATTTACCTCACTAGTAGGACTTGGGCTAGACCTATCAATGTCTTGTAATATTTACCTCACTAGTACAGGACTTGGGCTAGACCTCTCTATTTCTTGTAATATTTACCTTACTAGTAGGACTTGGGCTAGACCTCTCTATTTCTTGTAATATTTACCTCACTGGTAGGACTTGGCTAGACCAATCAATGTCTTGTAATATTTACCTCACTAGTAGGACCTGGGCTAGACCTTTCTATTTCTTGTAATATTTACCTTACTAGTAGGACTTAGGCTAGACCTCTCTATTTCTTGTAATATTTACCTCACTAGTAGGACTTGGGCTAGACCTCTCAATGTCTTGTAATATTTACCTCACTAGTACAGGACTTGGGCTAGACCTCTCTATTTCTTGTAATATTTACCTTACTAGCAGGACTTGGGCTAGACCTATAAATGTCTTGTAATATTTATCTAACTGGTAGGACTTGGGCTAGACCTCTCTATTTCTTGTAATGTTTACCGTACTAGTAGGATTTGGGCTAGACCTCTCTATTTCTTGTAATATTTACCTCACTGGTAGGACTTCGGCTAGACCTCTCTATTTCTTGTAATATTTACCTTACTAGTAGGACTTGGGATAGACCTATCAATGTCTTGTAATATTTACCTCACTAGTAGGACTTGGGCTAGACCTCTCTATTTCTTGCAATATTTACCTCACTAGTAGGACTTGGACTAGACGTCCCAATGCCTTGAAATATTTACCTCACTAGTACAGGACTTGGGCTAGACCTCTCTATTTCTTGCAATATTTACCTTACTAGTATGACTTGGGCTAGACCTCTCTATTTCTTGTAATATTTACCTCACTAGTAGGACTTGGGCTAGACCAATCAATGTCTTTTAATAATTACCTCACTAGTACAGGACTTGGGCTAGACCTCTCTATTTCTTGTAATATTTACCTCACTGGTAGGACTTGGGCTAGACCTCTCTATTTCTTGTAATATTTACCTAACTAGTACAGGACTTGGGATAGATCTCTCTATTTCTTGTAATAGTTACCTCACTAGTAGGACTTGGGCTAGACCTATCAATGTCTTGTAATATTTACCTCACTAGTACAGGACTTGGGCTGGACCTCTCTATTTCTTGTAATATTTACCTCACTGGTAGGACCTGGGCTAGACCTCTCTATTTCTTGTAATATTTACCTTACTAGTAGGACTTGGGCTAGACCTCTTTATTTCTTGTAATATTTACCTCACTAGTACAGGACTTGGGCTAGACCTCTCTATTTCTTGTAATATTTACCTCACTAGTACAGGACTTGGGCTAGACCTCTCTATTTCTTGTAATATTTACCTTACTAGTAGGACGTGGGCTAGACCTCTCTATTTCTTGTAATATTTATCTCACTAGTAGGACTTGGGCTAGACCTCTCTATTTCTTGTAATATTTACCTCACTAGTACAGGACTTGGGCTAGACCTCTCTATTTCTTGTAATATTTACCTCACTGGTAGGACTTGGGCTAGACCTCTCTATTTCTTGTAATATTTACCTTACTAGTACAGGACTTGGGCTAGACCTCTCTATTTCTTGTAATATTTACCTCACTGGTAGGACTTGGGCTAGACCTCTCTATTTATTGTAATATTTACCTTACTAGTACAGGACTTGGGCTAGATCTCTCTATTTCTTGTAATAATTACCTCACTAGTAGGACTTGGGCTAGACCTATCAATGTCTTGTAATATTTACCTCACTAGTACAGGACTTGGGCTAGACCTCTCTATTTCTTGTAATATTTACCTCACTGGTAGGACTTGGGCTAGACCTCTCTATTTCTTGTAAAATTTACCTTACCAGTAAGACTTGGGCTTGACCATTCTATTTCTTGTAATATTTACCTCCCTGGTAGGACTTGGGCTAGACCTATCAATGTCTTGTAATATTTACCTCACTAGTACAGGACTTGGGCTAGACCTCTCTATTTCTTGTAATATTTACCTCACTGGTAGGACTTGGGCTAGACGTCTCTATTTCTTGTAATATTTACCTTACTAGTAGGACTTGGGCTAGACCTCTTTATTTCTTGTCATATTTACCTCACTGTTAGGACTTGGGCTAGACCTCTCTATTTCTTGTAATATTTACCTTACTAGTAGGACTTGGGCTAGACCTCTCTATTTCTTGTAATATTTACCTCACTGGTAGGACTTGGGCTAGACCTCTCTATTTCTTGTAATATTTAACTTACTAGTGGGACTTGGGCTAGACCTTTCTATTTCTTGTAATATTTACCTTACTAGTAGGACTTAGGCTAGACCTCTCTATTTCTTGTAATATTTACCTCACTAGTAGGACTTGGGCTAGACCTATCAATGTCTTGTAATATTTACCTCACTAGTACAGGACTTGGGCTAGACCTCTCTATTTCTTGTAATATTTACCTTACTAGCAGGACTTGGGCTAGACCTATCTATGTCTTGTAATATTTATCTCACTGGTAGGACTTGGGCTAGACCTCTCTATTTCTTGTAATATTTACCTTACTAGTAGGACTTGGGCTAGACCTCTCTATTTCTTGTAATATTTACCTCACTGGTAGGACTTGGCTAGACCAATCAATGTCTTGTAATATTTACCTCACTAGTAGGACCTGGGCTAGACCTTTCTATTTCTTGTAATATTTACCTTACTAGTAGGACTTAGGCTTGACCTCTCTATTTCTTGTAATATTTACCTCACTAGTAGGACTTGGGCTAGACCTCTCAATGTCTTGTAATATTTACCTCACTAGTACAGGAGTTGGGTTAGACCTCTCTATTTCTTGTAATATTTACCTCACTGGTAAGACTTGGGCTAGACCTCTCTATTTCTTGTAATATTTACCTAACTAGTACAGGACTTGGGCTAGATATCTCTATTTCTTGTAATAGTTACCTCACTAGTAGGACTTGGGCTAGACCTATCAATGTCTTGTAATATTTACCTCACTAGTACAGGACTTGGGCTAGACCTCTCTATTTCTTGTAATATTTACCTCAATGGTAGGACTTGGGCTAGACCTCTCTATTTCTTGTAATATTTACCTTACTAGTAGGACTTGGGCTAGACCTCTCTATTTCTTGTAATATTTACCTCACTAGTAGGACTTGGGATAGACCTATCAATGTCTTGTAATATTTACCTCACTAGTACAGGACTTGGGCTAGACCTCTCTATTTCTTGTAATATTTACCTTACTAGTAGGACTTGGGCTAGAACTCTCAATGTCTTGTAATATTTACCTCACTAGTACATGACTTTGGCTAGACCTCTCTATTTCTTGTAATATTTACCTTACTAGTATGACGTGGGCTAGACCTCTCTATTTGTTGTAATATTTACCTTACTAGTATGACTTGGGCTAGACCTCTCTATTTCTTGTAATATTTACCTCACTAGTACAGGACTTGGGCTAGACCTCTCTATTTCTTGTAATATTTACCTCACTAGTACAGGACTTGGGCTAGACCTCTCTATTTCTTGTAATATTTACCTCACTGGTAGGACTTGGGCTAGACCTCTCTATTTCTTGTAATATTTACCTTACTAGTAGGACTTGGGCTAGACCTCTCTATTTCTTGTAATATTTACCTTACTAGTAGGACTTGGGCTAGACCTCTCAATGTCTTGTAATATTTACCTCACTAGTACAGGACTTGGGCTAGACCTCTTTATTTCTTGTAATATTTACCTTACTAGTAGGACTTGGGCTAGACCTCTCAATGTCTTGTAATATTTACCTCACTAGTACAGGACTTGGGCTAGACCTCTCTATTTCTTGTAATATTTACCTTACTCTTAGGACGTGGGCTAGACCTCTCTATTTCTTGTAATATCTATCTCACTAGTAGGACTTGGGCTACACCTCTCTATTTCTTGTAACATTTACCTAACTAGTACAGGACTTGGGCTAGACCTCTCTATTTCTTGTAATATTTACCTTACTAGTAGGACTTTGGCTAGACCTATCAATGTCTTGTAGTATTTTCCTCACTAGTACAGGACTTGGGCTAGACCTCTCTATTTCTTGTAATATTTACCTCACTAGTAGGACTTGGGCTAGACCTCTCTATTTCTTGTAATATTTACCTCACTAGTACAGGACTTGGGCTAGACCTCTCTATTTCTTATAATATTTACCTCACTAGTACAGGACTTGGGCTAAGCCTCTCTATTTCTTGTAATATTTACCTCACTGGTAGGACTTGGGATAGACCTCTCTATTTCTTGTAATATTTACCTTACTAGTAGGACTTGGGCTAGACCTCTCTATTTCTTGTAATATTTACCTCACTGGTAGGATTTGGGCTAGACCTCTCTATTTCTTGTAATATTTACCTTACTAGTAGGACTTGGGCTAGACCTATCAATGTCTTGTAATATTTACCTCACTGGTAGGACTTGGGCTAGACCTATCTATTTCTTGTAATATTTACCTCACTGGTAGGACTTGGGCTAGACCTCTCTATTTCTTGTAATGTTTAACTTACTAGTGGGACTTGGGCTAGACCTTTCTATTTCTTGTAATATTTACCTCACTGGTAGGACTTGGGCTAGACCTATCAATGTCTTGTAATATTTCCCTCTCTAGTACAGGACTTGGGTTAGACCTCTCTATTTCTTGTAATATTTACCTCACTGGTAGGTCTTGGGCTAGACCTCTCTATTTCTTATAATATTTACCTTACTAGTAGGACTTGGGCTAGACCTCTCTATTTCTTGTAATATTTACCTTACTAGTAGGACTTGGGCTATACCTCTCAATGTCTTGTAATATTTACCTCACTAGTACAGGACTTGGGCTAGACCTCTCTATTTCTTGTAATATTTACCTCACTGGTAGGACTTGGGCTAGACCTCTCTATTTATTGTAATATTTACCTTACTAGTACAGGACTTGGGCTAGATCTCTCTATTTCTTGTAATAATTACCTCACTAGTAGGACTTGGGCTAGACCTATCAATGTCTTGTAATATTTACCTCACTAGTACAGGACTTGGGCTAGACCTCTCTATTTCTTGTAATATTTACCTCACTGGTAGGACTTGGGCTAGACCTCTCTATTTCTTGTAAAATTTACCTTACCAGTAAGACTTGGGCTTGACCATTCTATTTCTTTTAATATTTACCTCCCTGGTAGGACTTGGGCTAGACCTATCAATGTCTTGTAATATTTACCTCACTAGTACAGGACTTGGGCTAGACCTCTCTATTTCTTGTAATATTTACCTCACTGGTAGGACTTGGGCTAGACGTCTCTATTTCTTGTAATATTTACCTTACTAGTAGGACTTGGGCTAGACCTCTTTATTTCTTGTCATATTTACCTCACTGTTAGGACTTGGGCTAGACCTCTCTATTTCTTGTAATATTTACCTTACTAGTAGGACTTGGGCTAGACCTCTCTATTTCTTGTAATATTTACCTCACTGGTAGGACTTGGGCTAGACCTCTCTATTTCTTGTAATATTTAACTTACTAGTGGGACTTGGGCTAGACCTTTTTATTTCTTGTAATATTTACCTTACTAGTAGGACTTAGGCTAGACCTCTCTATTTCTTGTAATATTTACCTCACTAGTAGGACTTGGGCTAGACCTATCAATGTCTTGTAATATTTACCTCACTAGTACAGGACTTGGGCTAGACCTCTCTATTTCTTGTAATATTTACCTTACTAGCAGGACTTGGGCTAGACCTATCTATGTCTTGTAATATTTATCTCACTGGTAGGACTTGGGCTAGACCTCTCTATTTCTTGTAATATTTACCTTACTAGTAGGACTTGGGCTAGACCTCTCTATTTCTTGTAATATTTACCTCACTGGTAGGACTTGGCTAGACCAATCAATGTCTTGTAATATTTACCTCACTAGTAGGACCTGGGCTAGACCTTTCTATTTCTTGTAATATTTACCTTACTAGTAGGACTTAGGCTTGACCTCTCTATTTCTTGTAATATTTACCTCACTAGTAGGACTTGGGCTAGACCTCTCAATGTCTTGTAATATTTACCTCACTAGTACAGGAGTTGGGTTAGACCTCTCTATTTCTTGTAATATTTACCTCACTGGTAGGACTTGGGCTAGACCTCTCTATTTCTTGTAATATTTACCTTACTAGTACAGGACTTGGGCTAGATATCTCTATTTCTTGTAATAGTTACCTCACTAGTAGGACTTGGGCTAGACCTATCAATGTCTTGTAATATTTACCTCACTAGTACAGGACTTAGGCTAGACCTCTCTATTTCTTGTAATATTTACCTCACTAGTAGGACTTGGGCTAGACCTATCAATGTCTTGTAATATTTACCTCACTAGTACAGGACTTGGGCTAGACCTCTCTATTTCTTGTAATATTTACCTTACTAGCAGGACTTGGGCTAGACCTATCTATGTCTTGTAATATTTATCTCACTGGTAGGACTTGGGCTAGACCTCTCTATTTCTTGTAATATCTACCTTACTAGTAGGACTTGGGCTAGACCTCTCTATTTCTTGTAATATTTACCTCACTGGTAGGACTTGGCTAGACCAATCAATGTCTTGTAATATTTACCTCACTAGTAGGACCTGGGCTAGACCTTTCTATTTCTTGTAATATTTACCTTACTAGTAGGACTTAGGCTTGACCTCTCTATTTCTTGTAATATTTACCTCACTAGTAGGACTTGGGCTAGACCTCTCAATGTCTTGTAATATTTACCTCACTAGTACAGGAGTTGGGTTAGACCTCTCTATTTCTTGTAATATTTACCTCACTGGTAGGACTTGGGCTAGACCTCTCTATTTCTTGTAATATTTACCTTACTAGTACAGGACTTGGGCTAGATATCTCTATTTCTTGTAATAGTTACCTCACTAGTAGGACTTGGGCTAGACCTATCAATGTCTTGTAATATTTACCTCACTAGTACAGGACTTGGGCTAGACCTCTCTATTTCTTGTAATATTTACCTCAATGGTAGGACTTGGGCTAGACCTCTCTATTTCTTGTAATATTTACCTTACTAGTAGGACTTGGGCTAGACCTCTCTATTTCTTGTAATATTTACCTCACTAGTAGGACTTGGGATAGACCTATCAATGTCTTGTAATATTTACCTCACTAGTACAGGACTTGGGCTAGACCTCTCTATTTCTTGTAATATTTACCTTACTAGTAGGACTTGGGCTAGAACTCTCAATGTCTTGTAATATTTATCTCACTAGTACATGACTTTGGCTAGACCTCTCTATTTCTTGTAATATTTACCTTACTAGTATGACGTGGGCTAGACCTCTCTATTTGTTGTAATATTTACCTTACTAGTATGACTTGGGCTAGACCTCTCTATTTCTTGTAATATTTACCTCACTAGTACAGGACTTGGGCTAGACCTCTCTATTTCTTGTAATATTTACCTCACTAGTACAGGACTTGGGCTAGACCTCTCTATTTCTTGTAATATTTACCTCACTGGTAGGACTTGGGCTAGACCTCTCTATTTCTTGTAATATTTACCTTACTAGTAGGACTTGGGCTAGACCTCTCTATTTCTTGTAATATTTACCTTACTAGTAGGACTTGGGCTAGACCTCTCAATGTCTTGTAATATTTACCTCACTAGTACAGGACTTGGGCTAGACCTCTTTATTTCTTGTAATATTTACCTTACTAGTAGGACTTGGGCTAGACCTCTCAATGTCTTGTAATATTTACCTCACTAGTACAGGACTTGGGCTAGACCTCTCTATTTCTTGTAATATTTACCTTACTCTTAGGACGTGGGCTAGACCTCTCTATTTCTTGTAATATCTATCTCACTAGTAGGACTTGGGCTACACCTCTCTATTTCTTGTAACATTTACCTAACTAGTACAGGACTTGGGCTAGACCTCTCTATTTCTTGTAATATTTACCTTACTAGTAGGACTTTGGCTAGACCTATCAATGTCTTGTAGTATTTTCCTCACTAGTACAGGACTTGGGCTAGACCTCTCTATTTCTTGTAATATTTACCTCACTAGTAGGACTTGGGCTAGACCTCTCTATTTCTTGTAATATTTACCTCACTAGTACAGGACTTGGGCTAGACCTCTCTATTTCTTATAATATTTACCTCACTAGTACAGGACTTGGGCTAAGCCTCTCTATTTCTTGTAATATTTACCTCACTGGTAGGACTTGGGATAGACCTCTCTATTTCTTGTAATATTTACCTTACTAGTAGGACTTGGGCTAGACCTCTCTATTTCTTGTAATATTTACCTCACTGGTAGGATTTGGGCTAGACCTCTCTATTTCTTGTAATATTTACCTTACTAGTAGGACTTGGGCTAGACCTATCAATGTCTTGTAATATTTACCTCACTGGTAGGACTTGGGCTAGACCTCTCTATTTCTTGCAATATTTACCTCACTAGTAGGACTTGGACTAGACGTCCCAATGCCTTGAAATATTTACCTCACTAGTACAGGACTTGGGCTAGACCTCTCTATTTCTTGCAATATTTACCTTACTAGTATGACTTGGGCTAGACCTCTCTATTTCTTGTAATATTTACCTCACTAGTAGGACTTGGGCTAGACCAATCAATGTCTTTTAATAATTACCTCACTAGTACAGGACTTGGGCTAGACCTCTCTATTTCTTGTAATATTTACCTCACTGGTAGGACTTGGGCTAGACCTCTCTATTTCTTGTAATATTTACCTTACTAGTACAGGACTTGGGCTAGATATCTCTATTTCTTGTAATAGTTACCTCACTAGTAGGACTTGGGCTAGACCTATCAATGTCTTGTAATATTTACCTCACTAGTACAGGACTTGGGCTAGACCTCTCTATTTCTTGTAATATTTACCTCAATGGTAGGACTTGGGCTAGACCTCTCTATTTCTTGTAATATTTACCTTACTAGTAGGACTTGGGCTAGACCTCTCTATTTCTTGTAATATTTACCTCACTAGTAGGACTTGGGATAGACCTATCAATGTCTTGTAATATTTACCTCACTAGTACAGGACTTGGGCTAGACCTCTCTATTTCTTGTAATATTTACCTTACTAGTAGGACTTGGGCTAGAACTCTCAATGTCTTGTAATATTTATCTCACTAGTACATGACTTTGGCTAGACCTCTCTATTTCTTGTAATATTTACCTTACTAGTATGACGTGGGCTAGACCTCTCTATTTGTTGTAATATTTACCTTACTAGTATGACTTGGGCTAGACCTCTCTATTTCTTGTAATATTTACCTCACTAGTACAGGACTTGGGCTAGACCTCTCTATTTCTTGTAATATTTACCTCACTAGTACAGGACTTGGGCTAGACCTCTCTATTTCTTGTAATATTTACCTCACTGGTAGGACTTGGGCTAGACCTCTCTATTTCTTGTAATATTTACCTTACTAGTAGGACTTGGGCTAGACCTCTCTATTTCTTGTAATATTTACCTTACTAGTAGGACTTGGGCTAGACCTCTCAATGTCTTGTAATATTTACCTCACTAGTACAGGACTTGGGCTAGACCTCTTTATTTCTTGTAATATTTACCTTACTAGTAGGACTTGGGCTAGACCTCTCAATGTCTTGTAATATTTACCTCACTAGTACAGGACTTGGGCTAGACCTCTCTATTTCTTGTAATATTTACCTTACTCTTAGGACGTGGGCTAGACCTCTCTATTTCTTGTAATATCTATCTCACTAGTAGGACTTGGGCTACACCTCTCTATTTCTTGTAACATTTACCTAACTAGTACAGGACTTGGGCTAGACCTCTCTATTTCTTGTAATATTTACCTTACTAGTAGGACTTTGGCTAGACCTATCAATGTCTTGTAGTATTTTCCTCACTAGTACAGGACTTGGGCTAGACCTCTCTATTTCTTGTAATATTTACCTCACTAGTAGGACTTGGGCTAGACCTCTCTATTTCTTGTAATATTTACCTCACTAGTACAGGACTTGGGCTAGACCTCTCTATTTCTTATAATATTTACCTCACTAGTACAGGACTTGGGCTAAGCCTCTCTATTTCTTGTAATATTTACCTCACTGGTAGGACTTGGGATAGACCTCTCTATTTCTTGTAATATTTACCTTACTAGTAGGACTTGGGCTAGACCTCTCTATTTCTTGTAATATTTACCTCACTGGTAGGATTTGGGCTAGACCTCTCTATTTCTTGTAATATTTACCTTACTAGTAGGACTTGGGCTAGACCTATCAATGTCTTGTAATATTTACCTCACTGGTAGGACTTGGGCTAGACCTCTCTATTTCTTGCAATATTTACCTCACTAGTAGGACTTGGACTAGACGTCCCAATGCCTTGAAATATTTACCTCACTAGTACAGGACTTGGGCTAGACCTCTCTATTTCTTGCAATATTTACCTTACTAGTATGACTTGGGCTAGACCTCTCTATTTCTTGTAATATTTACCTCACTAGTAGGACTTGGGCTAGACCAATCAATGTCTTTTAATAATTACCTCACTAGTACAGGACTTGGGCTAGACCTCTCTATTTCTTGTAATATTTACCTCACTGGTAGGACTTGGGCTAGACCTCTCTATTTCTTGTAATATTTACCTAACTAGTACAGGACTTGGGATAGATCTCTCTATTTCTTGTAATAGTTACCTCACTAGTAGGACTTGGGCTAGACCTATCAATGTCTTGTAATATTTACCTCACTAGTACAGGACTTGGGCTGGACCTCTCTATTTCTTGTAATATTTACCTCACTGGTAGGACCTGGGCTAGACCTCTCTATTTCTTGTAATATTTACCTTACTAGTAGGACTTGGGCTAGACCTCTTTATTTCTTGTAATATTTACCTCACTAGTACAGGACTTGGGCTAGACCTCTCTATTTCTTGTAATATTTACCTCACTAGTACAGGACTTGGGCTAGACCTCTCTATTTCTTGTAATATTTACCTTACTAGTAGGACGTGGGCTAGACCTCTCTATTTCTTGTAATATTTATCTCACTAGTAGGACTTGGGCTAGACCTCTCTATTTCTTGTAATATTTACCTCACTAGTACAGGACTTGGGCTAGACCTCTCTATTTCTTGTAATATTTACCTCACTGGTAGGACTTGGGCTAGACCTCTCTATTTCTTGTAATATTTACCTTACTAGTACAGGACTTGGGCTAGACCTCTCTATTTCTTGTAATATTTACCTCACTGGTAGGACTTGGGCTAGACCTCTCTATTTATTGTAATATTTACCTCACTAGTAGGACTTGGGCTAGACCTCTCAATGTCTTGTAATATTTACCTCACTAGTACAGGAGTTGGGTTAGACCTCTCTATTTCTTGTAATATTTACCTCACTGGTAAGACTTGGGCTAGACCTCTCTATTTCTTGTAATATTTACCTTACTAGTACAGGACTTGGGCTAGATCTCTCTATTTCTTGTAATAATTACCTCACTAGTAGGACTTGGGCTAGACCTATCAATGTCTTGTAATATTTACCTCACTAGTACAGGACTTGGGCTAGACCTCTCTATTTCTTGTAATATTTACCTCACTGGTAGGACTTGGGCTAGACCTCTCTATTTCTTGTAAAATTTACCTTACCAGTAAGACTTGGGCTTGACCATTCTATTTCTTGTAATATTTACCTCCCTGGTAGGACTTGGGCTAGACCTATCAATGTCTTGTAATATTTACCTCACTAGTACAGGACTTGGGCTAGACCTCTCTATTTCTTGTAATATTTACCTCACTGGTAGGACTTGGGCTAGACGTCTCTATTTCTTGTAATATTTACCTTACTAGTAGGACTTGGGCTAGACCTCTTTATTTCTTGTCATATTTACCTCACTGTTAGGACTTGGGCTAGACCTCTCTATTTCTTGTAATATTTACCTTACTAGTAGGACTTGGGCTAGACCTCTCTATTTCTTGTAATATTTACCTCACTGGTAGGACTTGGGCTAGACCTCTCTATTTCTTGTAATATTTACCTTACTAGTAGGACTTGGGCTAGACCTCTCAATGTCTTGTAATATTTACCTCACTAGTACAGGACTTGGGCTAGACCTCTTTATTTCTTGTAATATTTACCTTACTAGTAGGACTTGGGCTAGACCTCTCAATGTCTTGTAATATTTACCTCACTAGTACAGGACTTGGGCTAGACCTCTCTATTTCTTGTAATATTTACCTTACTCTTAGGACGTGGGCTAGACCTCTCTATTTCTTGTAATATCTATCTCACTAGTAGGACTTGGGCTACACCTCTCTATTTCTTGTAACATTTACCTAACTAGTACAGGACTTGGGCTAGACCTCTCTATTTCTTGTAATATTTACCTTACTAGTAGGACTTTGGCTAGACCTATCAATGTCTTGTAGTATTTTCCTCACTAGTACAGGACTTGGGCTAGACCTCTCTATTTCTTGTAATATTTACCTCACTAGTAGGACTTGGGCTAGACCTCTCTATTTCTTGTAATATTTACCTCACTAGTACAGGACTTGGGCTAGACCTCTCTATTTCTTATAATATTTACCTCACTAGTACAGGACTTGGGCTAAGCCTCTCTATTTCTTGTAATATTTACCTCACTGGTAGGACTTGGGATAGACCTCTCTATTTCTTGTAATATTTACCTTACTAGTAGGACTTGGGCTAGACCTCTCTATTTCTTGTAATATTTACCTCACTGGTAGGATTTGGGCTAGACCTCTCTATTTCTTGTAATATTTACCTTACTAGTAGGACTTGGGCTAGACCTATCAATGTCTTGTAATATTTACCTCACTGGTAGGACTTGGGCTAGACCTCTCTATTTCTTGCAATATTTACCTCACTAGTAGGACTTGGACTAGACGTCCCAATGCCTTGAAATATTTACCTCACTAGTACAGGACTTGGGCTAGACCTCTCTATTTCTTGCAATATTTACCTTACTAGTATGACTTGGGCTAGACCTCTCTATTTCTTGTAATATTTACCTCACTAGTAGGACTTGGGCTAGACCAATCAATGTCTTTTAATAATTACCTCACTAGTACAGGACTTGGGCTAGACCTCTCTATTTCTTGTAATATTTACCTCACTGGTAGGACTTGGGCTAGACCTCTCTATTTCTTGTAATATTTACCTAACTAGTACAGGACTTGGGATAGATCTCTCTATTTCTTGTAATAGTTACCTCACTAGTAGGACTTGGGCTAGACCTATCAATGTCTTGTAATATTTACCTCACTAGTACAGGACTTGGGCTGGACCTCTCTATTTCTTGTAATATTTACCTCACTGGTAGGACCTGGGCTAGACCTCTCTATTTCTTGTAATATTTACCTTACTAGTAGGACTTGGGCTAGACCTCTTTATTTCTTGTAATATTTACCTCACTAGTACAGGACTTGGGCTAGACCTCTCTATTTCTTGTAATATTTACCTCACTAGTACAGGACTTGGGCTAGACCTCTCTATTTCTTGTAATATTTACCTTACTAGTAGGACGTGGGCTAGACCTCTCTATTTCTTGTAATATTTATCTCACTAGTAGGACTTGGGCTAGACCTCTCTATTTCTTGTAATATTTACCTCACTAGTACAGGACTTGGGCTAGACCTCTCTATTTCTTGTAATATTTACCTCACTGGTAGGACTTGGGCTAGACCTCTCTATTTCTTGTAATATTTACCTTACTAGTACAGGACTTGGGCTAGACCTCTCTATTTCTTGTAATATTTACCTCACTGGTAGGACTTGGGCTAGACCTCTCTATTTATTGTAATATTTACCTCACTAGTAGGACTTGGGCTAGACCTCTCAATGTCTTGTAATATTTACCTCACTAGTACAGGAGTTGGGTTAGACCTCTCTATTTCTTGTAATATTTACCTCACTGGTAAGACTTGGGCTAGACCTCTCTATTTCTTGTAATATTTACCTTACTAGTACAGGACTTGGGCTAGATCTCTCTATTTCTTGTAATAATTACCTCACTAGTAGGACTTGGGCTAGACCTATCAATGTCTTGTAATATTTACCTCACTAGTACAGGACTTGGGCTAGACCTCTCTATTTCTTGTAATATTTACCTCACTGGTAGGACTTGGGCTAGACCTCTCTATTTCTTGTAAAATTTACCTTACCAGTAAGACTTGGGCTTGACCATTCTATTTCTTGTAATATTTACCTCCCTGGTAGGACTTGGGCTAGACCTATCAATGTCTTGTAATATTTACCTCACTAGTACAGGACTTGGGCTAGACCTCTCTATTTCTTGTAATATTTACCTCACTGGTAGGACTTGGGCTAGACGTCTCTATTTCTTGTAATATTTACCTTACTAGTAGGACTTGGGCTAGACCTCTTTATTTCTTGTCATATTTACCTCACTGTTAGGACTTGGGCTAGACCTCTCTATTTCTTGTAATATTTACCTTACTAGTAGGACTTGGGCTAGACCTCTCTATTTCTTGTAATATTTACCTCACTGGTAGGACTTGGGCTAGACCTCTCTATTTCTTGTAATATTTAACTTACTAGTGGGACTTGGGCTAGACCTTTCTATTTCTTGTAATATTTACCTTACTAGTAGGACTTAGGCTAGACCTCTCTATTTCTTGTAATATTTACCTCACTAGTAGGACTTGGGCTAGACCTATCAATGTCTTGTAATATTTACCTCACTAGTACAGGACTTGGGCTAGACCTCTCTATTTCTTGTAATATTTACCTTACTAGCAGGACTTGGGCTAGACCTATCTATGTCTTGTAATATTTATCTCACTGGTAGGACTTGGGCTAGACCTCTCTATTTCTTGTAATATTTACCTTACTAGTAGGACTTGGGCTAGACCTCTCTATTTCTTGTAATATTTACCTCACTGGTAGGACTTGGCTAGACCAATCAATGTCTTGTAATATTTACCTCACTAGTAGGACCTGGGCTAGACCTTTCTATTTCTTGTAATATTTACCTTACTAGTAGGACTTAGGCTTGACCTCTCTATTTCTTGTAATATTTACCTCACTAGTAGGACTTGGGCTAGACCTCTCAATGTCTTGTAATATTTACCTCACTAGTACAGGAGTTGGGTTAGACCTCTCTATTTCTTGTAATATTTACCTCACTGGTAAGACTTGGGCTAGACCTCTCTATTTCTTGTAATATTTACCTTACTAGTACAGGACTTGGGCTAGATATCTCTATTTCTTGTAATAGTTACCTCACTAGTAGGACTTGGGCTAGACCTATCAATGTCTTGTAATATTTACCTCACTAGTACAGGACTTGGGCTAGACCTCTCTATTTCTTGTAATATTTACCTCAATGGTAGGACTTGGGCTAGACCTCTCTATTTCTTGTAATATTTACCTTACTAGTAGGACTTGGGCTAGACCTCTCTATTTCTTGTAATATTTACCTCACTAGTAGGACTTGGGATAGACCTATCAATGTCTTGTAATATTTACCTCACTAGTACAGGACTTGGGCTAGACCTCTCTATTTCTTGTAATATTTACCTTACTAGTAGGACTTGGGCTAGAACTCTCAATGTCTTGTAATATTTACCTCACTAGTACATGACTTTGGCTAGACCTCTCTATTTCTTGTAATATTTACCTTACTAGTATGACGTGGGCTAGACCTCTCTATTTGTTGTAATATTTACCTTACTAGTATGACTTGGGCTAGACCTCTCTATTTCTTGTAATATTTACCTCACTAGTACAGGACTTGGGCTAGACCTCTCTATTTCTTGTAATATTTACCTCACTAGTACAGGACTTGGGCTAGACCTCTCTATTTCTTGTAATATTTACCTCACTGGTAGGACTTGGGCTAGACCTCTCTATTTCTTGTAATATTTACCTTACTAGTAGGACTTGGGCTAGACCTCTCTATTTCTTGTAATATTTACCTTACTAGTAGGACTTGGGCTAGACCTCTCAATGTCTTGTAATATTTACCTCACTAGTACAGGACTTGGGCTAGACCTCTTTATTTCTTGTAATATTTACCTTACTAGTAGGACTTGGGCTAGACCTCTCAATGTCTTGTAATATTTACCTCACTAGTACAGGACTTGGGCTAGACCTCTCTATTTCTTGTAATATTTACCTTACTCTTAGGACGTGGGCTAGACCTCTCTATTTCTTGTAATATCTATCTCACTAGTAGGACTTGGGCTACACCTCTCTATTTCTTGTAACATTTACCTAACTAGTACAGGACTTGGGCTAGACCTCTCTATTTCTTGTAATATTTACCTTACTAGTAGGACTTTGGCTAGACCTATCAATGTCTTGTAGTATTTTCCTCACTAGTACAGGACTTGGGCTAGACCTCTCTATTTCTTGTAATATTTACCTCACTAGTAGGACTTGGGCTAGACCTCTCTATTTCTTGTAATATTTACCTCACTAGTACAGGACTTGGGCTAGACCTCTCTATTTCTTATAATATTTACCTCACTAGTACAGGACTTGGGCTAAGCCTCTCTATTTCTTGTAATATTTACCTCACTGGTAGGACTTGGGATAGACCTCTCTATTTCTTGTAATATTTACCTTACTAGTAGGACTTGGGCTAGACCTCTCTATTTCTTGTAATATTTACCTCACTGGTAGGATTTGGGCTAGACCTCTCTATTTCTTGTAATATTTACCTTACTAGTAGGACTTGGGCTAGACCTATCAATGTCTTGTAATATTTACCTCACTGGTAGGACTTGGGCTAGACCTATCTATTTCTTGTAATATTTACCTCACTGGTAGGACTTGGGCTAGACCTCTCTATTTCTTGTAATGTTTAACTTACTAGTGGGACTTGGGCTAGACCTTTCTATTTCTTGTAATATTTACCTCACTGGTAGGACTTGGGCTAGACCTATCAATGTCTTGTAATATTTCCCTCTCTAGTACAGGACTTGGGTTAGACCTCTCTATTTCTTGTAATATTTACCTCACTGGTAGGTCTTGGGCTAGACCTCTCTATTTCTTATAATATTTACCTTACTAGTAGGACTTGGGCTAGACCTCTCTATTTCTTGTAATATTTACCTTACTAGTAGGACTTGGGCTATACCTCTCAATGTCTTGTAATATTTACCTCACTAGTACAGGACTTGGGCTAGACCTCTCTATTTCTTGTAATATTTACCTCACTGGTAGGACTTGGGCTAGACCTCTCTATTTATTGTAATATTTACCTTACTAGTACAGGACTTGGGCTAGATCTCTCTATTTCTTGTAATAATTACCTCACTAGTAGGACTTGGGCTAGACCTATCAATGTCTTGTAATATTTACCTCACTAGTACAGGACTTGGGCTAGACCTCTCTATTTCTTGTAATATTTACCTCACTGGTAGGACTTGGGCTAGACCTCTCTATTTCTTGTAAAATTTACCTTACCAGTAAGACTTGGGCTTGACCATTCTATTTCTTGTAATATTTACCTCCCTGGTAGGACTTGGGCTAGACCTATCAATGTCTTGTAATATTTACCTCACTAGTACAGGACTTGGGCTAGACCTCTCTATTTCTTGTAATATTTACCTCACTGGTAGGACTTGGGCTAGACGTCTCTATTTCTTGTAATATTTACCTTACTAGTAGGACTTGGGCTAGACCTCTTTATTTCTTGTCATATTTACCTCACTGTTAGGACTTGGGCTAGACCTCTCTATTTCTTGTAATATTTACCTTACTAGTAGGACTTGGGCTAGACCTCTCTATTTCTTGTAATATTTACCTCACTGGTAGGACTTGGGCTAGACCTCTCTATTTCTTGTAATATTTAACTTACTAGTGGGACTTGGGCTAGACCTTTCTATTTCTTGTAATATTTACCTTACTAGTAGGACTTAGGCTAGACCTCTCTATTTCTTGTAATATTTACCTCACTAGTAGGACTTGGGCTAGACCTATCAATGTCTTGTAATATTTACCTCACTAGTACAGGACTTGAGCTAGACCTCTCTATTTCTTGTAATATTTACCTTACTAGCAGGACTTGGGCTAGACCTATCTATGTCTTGTAATATTTATCTCACTGGTAGGACTTGGGCTAGACCTCTCTATTTCTTGTAATATTTACCTTACTAGTAGGACTTGGGCTAGACCTCTCTATTTCTTGTAATATTTACCTCACTGGTAGGACTTGGCTAGACCAATCAATGTCTTGTAATATTTACCTCACTAGTAGGACCTGGGCTAGACCTTTCTATTTCTTGTAATATTTACCTTACTAGTAGGACTTAGGCTTGACCTCTCTATTTCTTGTAATATTTACCTCACTAGTAGGACTTGGGCTAGACCTCTCAATGTCTTGTAATATTTACCTCACTAGTACAGGAGTTGGGTTAGACCTCTCTATTTCTTGTAATATTTACCTCACTGGTAGGACTTGGGCTAGACCTCTCTATTTCTTGTAATATTTACCTTACTAGTACAGGACTTGGGCTAGATATCTCTATTTCTTGTAATAGTTACCTCACTAGTAGGACTTGGGCTAGACCTATCAATGTCTTGTAATATTTACCTCACTAGTACAGGACTTAGGCTAGACCTCTCTATTTCTTGTAATATTTACCTCACTAGTAGGACTTGGGCTAGACCTATCAATGTCTTGTAATATTTACCTCACTAGTACAGGACTTGGGCTAGACCTCTCTATTTCTTGTAATATTTACCTTACTAGCAGGACTTGGGCTAGACCTATCTATGTCTTGTAATATTTATCTCACTGGTAGGACTTGGGCTAGACCTCTCTATTTCTTGTAATATCTACCTTACTAGTAGGACTTGGGCTAGACCTCTCTATTTCTTGTAATATTTACCTCACTGGTAGGACTTGGCTAGACCAATCAATGTCTTGTAATATTTACCTCACTAGTAGGACCTGGGCTAGACCTTTCTATTTCTTGTAATATTTACCTTACTAGTAGGACTTAGGCTTGACCTCTCTATTTCTTGTAATATTTACCTCACTAGTAGGACTTGGGCTAGACCTCTCAATGTCTTGTAATATTTACCTCACTAGTACAGGAGTTGGGTTAGACCTCTCTATTTCTTGTAATATTTACCTCACTGGTAGGACTTGGGCTAGACCTCTCTATTTCTTGTAATATTTACCTTACTAGTACAGGACTTGGGCTAGATATCTCTATTTCTTGTAATAGTTACCTCACTAGTAGGACTTGGGCTAGACCTATCAATGTCTTGTAATATTTACCTCACTAGTACAGGACTTGGGCTAGACCTCTCTATTTCTTGTAATATTTACCTCAATGGTAGGACTTGGGCTAGACCTCTCTATTTCTTGTAATATTTACCTTACTAGTAGGACTTGGGCTAGACCTCTCTATTTCTTGTAATATTTACCTCACTAGTAGGACTTGGGATAGACCTATCAATGTCTTGTAATATTTACCTCACTAGTACAGGACTTGGGCTAGACCTCTCTATTTCTTGTAATATTTACCTTACTAGTAGGACTTGGGCTAGAACTCTCAATGTCTTGTAATATTTACCTCACTAGTACATGACTTTGGCTAGACCTCTCTATTTCTTGTAATATTTACCTTACTAGTATGACGTGGGCTAGACCTCTCTATTTGTTGTAATATTTACCTTACTAGTATGACTTGGGCTAGACCTCTCTATTTCTTGTAATATTTACCTCACTAGTACAGGACTTGGGCTAGACCTCTCTATTTCTTGTAATATTTACCTCACTAGTACAGGACTTGGGCTAGACCTCTCTATTTCTTGTAATATTTACCTCACTGGTAGGACTTGGGCTAGACCTCTCTATTTCTTGTAATATTTACCTTACTAGTAGGACTTGGGCTAGACCTCTCTATTTCTTGTAATATTTACCTTACTAGTAGGACTTGGGCTAGACCTCTCAATGTCTTGTAATATTTACCTCACTAGTACAGGACTTGGGCTAGACCTCTTTATTTCTTGTAATATTTACCTTACTAGTAGGACTTGGGCTAGACCTCTCAATGTCTTGTAATATTTACCTCACTAGTACAGGACTTGGGCTAGACCTCTCTATTTCTTGTAATATTTACCTTACTCTTAGGACGTGGGCTAGACCTCTCTATTTCTTGTAATATCTATCTCACTAGTAGGACTTGGGCTACACCTCTCTATTTCTTGTAACATTTACCTAACTAGTACAGGACTTGGGCTAGACCTCTCTATTTCTTGTAATATTTACCTTACTAGTAGGACTTTGGCTAGACCTATCAATGTCTTGTAGTATTTTCCTCACTAGTACAGGACTTGGGCTAGACCTCTCTATTTCTTGTAATATTTACCTCACTAGTAGGACTTGGGCTAGACCTCTCTATTTCTTGTAATATTTACCTCACTAGTACAGGACTTGGGCTAGACCTCTCTATTTCTTATAATATTTACCTCACTAGTACAGGACTTGGGCTAAGCCTCTCTATTTCTTGTAATATTTACCTCACTGGTAGGACTTGGGATAGACCTCTCTATTTCTTGTAATATTTACCTTACTAGTAGGACTTGGGCTAGACCTCTCTATTTCTTGTAATATTTACCTCACTGGTAGGATTTGGGCTAGACCTCTCTATTTCTTGTAATATTTACCTTACTAGTAGGACTTGGGCTAGACCTATCAATGTCTTGTAATATTTACCTCACTGGTAGGACTTGGGCTAGACCTATCTATTTCTTGTAATATTTACCTCACTGGTAGGACTTGGGCTAGACCTCTCTATTTCTTGTAATGTTTAACTTACTAGTGGGACTTGGGCTAGACCTTTCTATTTCTTGTAATATTTACCTCACTGGTAGGACTTGGGCTAGACCTATCAATGTCTTGTAATATTTCCCTCTCTAGTACAGGACTTGGGTTAGACCTCTCTATTTCTTGTAATATATACCTCACTGGTAGGTCTTGGGCTAGACCTCTCTATTTCTTATAATATTTACCTTACTAGTAGGACTTGGGCTAGACCTCTCTATTTCTTGTAATATTTACCTTACTAGTAGGACTTGGGCTATACCTCTCAATGTCTTGTAATATTTACCTCACTAGTACAGGACTTGGGCTAGAACTCTCTATTTCTTGTAATATTTACCTTAATAGTAGGACTTGGGCTAGACCTCTCAATGTCTTGTAATATTTACCTCACTAGTACAGGACTTGGGCTAGACCTCTCTATTTCTTGCAATATTTACCTTACTAGTATGACTTGGGCTAGACCTCTCTATTTCTTGTAATATTTACCTCACTAGTAGGACTTTGGCTAGACCTCTCTATTTCTTGTAATATTTACCTCACTAGTACAGGACTTCGGCTAGACCTCTCTATTTCTTGTAATATTTACCTTACTAGTACAGGACTTGGGATAGACCTCTCTATTTCTTGTAATATTTACCTCACTAGTAGGACTTGGGATAGACCTATCAATGTCTTGTAATATTTACCTCACTAGTACAGGAGTTGGGTTAGACCTCTCTATTTCTTGTAATATTTACCTCACTGGTAGGACTTGGGCTAGACCTCTCTATTTCTTGTAATATTTACCTTACTAGTACAGGACTTGGGCTAGATATCTCTATTTCTTGTAATAGTTACCTCACTAGTAGGACTTGGGCTAGACCTATCAATGTCTTGTAATATTTACCTCACTAGTACAGGAGTTGGGCTAGACCTCTCTATTTCTTGTAATATTTACCTCAATGGTAGGACTTGGGCTAGACCTCTCTATTTCTTGTAATATTTACCTTACTAGTAGGACTTGGGCTAGACCTCTCTATTTCTTGTAATATTTACCTCACTAGTAGGACTTGGGATAGACCTATCAATGTCTTGTAATATTTACCTCACTAGTACAGGACTTGAGCTAGACCTCTCTATTTCTTGTAATATTTACCTTACTAGTAGGACTTGGGCTAGAACTCTCAATGTCTTGTAATATTTACCTCACTAGTACATAACTTTGGCTAGACCTCTCTATTTCTTGTAATATTTACCTTACTAGTATGACGTGGGCTAGACCTCTCTATTTGTTGTAATATTTACCTTACTAGTATGACTTGGGCTAGACCTCTCTATTTCTTGTAATATTTACCTCACTAGTACAGGACTTGGGTTAGACCTCTCTATTTCTTGTAATATTTACCTCACTAGTACAGGACTTGGGCTAGACCTCTCTATTTCTTGTAATATTTACCTCACTGGTAGGACTTGGGCTAGACCTCTCTATTTCTTGTAATATTTACCTTACTAGTAGGACTTGGGCTAGACCTCTCTATTTCTTGTAATATTTACCTTACTAGTAGGACTTGGGCTAGACCTCTCAATGTCTTGTAATATTTACCTCACTAGTACAGGACTTGGGCTAGACCTCTTTATTTCTTGTAATATTTACCTTACTAGTAGGACTTGGGCTAGACCTCTCAATGTCTTGTAATATTTACCTCACTAGTACAGGACTTGGGCTAGACCTCTCTATTTCTTGTAATATTTACCTTACTCTTAGGACGTGGGCTAGACCTCTCTATTTCTTGTAATATCTATCTCACTAGTAGGACTTGGGATACACCTCTCTATTTCTTGTAAAATTTACCTAACTAGTACAGGACTTGGGCTAGACCTCTCTATTTCTTGTAATATTTACCTTACTAGTAGGACTTTGGCTAGACCTATCAATGTCTTGTAGTTTTTTCCTCACTAGTACAGGACTTGGGCTAGACCTCTCTATTTCTTGTAATATTTACCTCACTAGTAGGACTTGGGCTAGATATCTCTATTTCTTGTAATATTTACCTCACTAGTACAGGACTTGGGCTAGATCTCTCTATTTCTTATAATATTTACCTCACTAGTACAGGACTTGGGCTAAGCCTCTCTATTTCTTGTAATATTTACCTCACTGGTAGGACTTGGGATAGACCTCTCTATTTCTTGTAATATTTACCTTACTAGTAGGACTTGGGCTAGACCTCTCTATTTCTTGTAATATTTACCTCACTAGTAGGACTTGGGCTAGACCTATCAATGTCTTGTAATATTTACCTCACTAGTACAGGACTTGGGCTAGACCTCTCTATTTCTTGTAATATTTACCTTACTAGTTGGACTGGGCTAGACCTCTCAATGTCTTGTAATATTTATCTCACTCGTACAGGACTTGGGCTAGACCTCTCTATTTCTTGTAATATTTACCTTACTAGTAGGACGTGGGCTAGACCTCTCTATTTCTTGTAATATTTATCTCACTAGTAGGACTTGGGCTAGACCTCTTTATTTCTTGTAATATTTATCTCACTAGTAGGACTTGGGCTAGACCTATCAATGTCTTGTAATATTTACCTCACTGGTAGGACTTGGGCTAGACCTCTCTATTTCTTGTAATACTTACCTTACTAGTAGGACTTGGGCTAGACTTATCAATGTCTTGTAATATTTACCTCACTAGTACAGGACTTGGGCTAGACCTATCAATGTCTTGTAATATTTACCTCACTAGTACAGGACTTGGGCTAGACCTCTCTATTTCCTCTAATGTTTACCTTACTAGTAGGACTTGGGCTAGACCTATCAATGTCTTGTAATATTTACCTCACTGGTAGGACTTGGGCTAGACCTCTCTATTTCTTGTAATATTTACCTTACTAGTAGGACTTGGGCTAGACCTATCAATGTCTTGTAATATCTACCTCACTAGTACAGGACTTGGGCTAGACCTCTCTATATCTTGTAATATTTACCTTACTAGTAGGACTTGGGCTAGACCTCTCTATTTCTTGTAATATCTACCTTACTAGTAGGACTTGGGCTAGACCTCTCAATGTCTTGTAATATTTTCCTCACTAGTACAGGACTTGGGCTAGACCTCTCTATTTCTTGTAATATTTACCCTACTAGTAGGATTTGGGCTAGACCTCTCAATGTCTTGTAATATTTACCTCACTAGTACAGGACTTGGGCTAGACCTCTCTATTTCTTGTAATATTTACCTTACTAGTAGGACTTGGGCTAGACCTATCAATGTCTTGTAATATTTACCTCACTAGTAGGACTTGGGCTAGACCTCTCTATTTCTTGTAATATTTGCCTCACTAGTACAGGACTTGGGCTAGACCTCTCTATTTCTTGTAATATTTGCCTCACTAGTAGGACTTGGGCTAGACCTCTCTATTTCTTGTAATATTTACCTTACTAGTAGGACGTGGGCTAGACCTCTCTATTTCTTGTAATATCTATCTCACTAGTAGGACTTGGGCTACACCTCTCTATTTCTTGTAAAATTTACCTAACTAGTACAGGACTTGGGCTAGACCTCTCTATTTCTTGTAATATTTACCTTACTAGTAGGACTTTGGCTAGACCTATCAATGTCTTGTAGTATTTTCCTCACTAGTACAGGACTTGGGCTAGACCTCTCTATTTCTTGTAATATTTACCTCACTAGTAGGACTTGGGCTAGATATCTCTATTTCTTGTAATATTTACCTCACTAGTACAGGACTTGGGCTAGATCTCTCTATTTCTTATAATATTTACCTCACTAGTACAGGACTTGGGCTAAGCCTCTCTATTTCTTGTAATATTTACCTCACTGGTAGGACTTGGGATAGACCTCTCTATTTCTTGTAATATTTACCTTACTAGTAGGACTTGGGCTAGACCTCTCTTTTTCTTGTAATATTAACCTCACTAGTAGGACTTGGGCTAGACCTATCAATGTCTTGTAATATTTACCTCACTAGTACAGGACTTGGGCTAGACCTCTCTATTTCTTGTAATATTTACCTTACTAGTTGGACTGGGCTAGACCTCTCAATGTCTTGTAATATTTATCTCACTCGTACAGGACTTGGGCTAGACCTCTCTATTTCTTGTAATATTTACCTTACTAGTAGGACGTGGGCTAGACCTCTCTATTTCTTGTAATATTTATCTCACTAGTAGGACTTGGGCTAGACCTCTTTATTTCTTGTAATATTTATCTCACTAGTAGGACTTGGGCTAGACCTATCAATGTCTTGTAATATTTACCTCACTGGTAGGACTTGGGCTAGACCTCTCTATTTCTTGTAATACTTACCTTACTAGTAGGACTTGGGCTAGACTTATCAATGTCTTGTAATATTTACCTCACTAGTACAGGACTTGGGCTAGACCTATCAATGTCTTGTAATATTTACCTCACTAGTACAGGACTTGGGCTAGACCTCTCTATTTCCTCTAATGTTTACCTTACTAGTAGGACTTGGGCTAGACCTATCAATGTCTTGTAATATTTACCTCACTGGTAGGACTTGGGCTAGACCTCTCTATTTCTTGTAATATTTACCTTACTAGTAGGACTTGGGCTAGACCTATCAATGTCTTGTAATATCTACCTCACTAGTACAGGACTTGGGCTAGACCTCTCTATATCTTGTAATATTTACCTTACTAGTAGGACTTGGGCTAGACCTCTCTATTTCTTGTAATATCTACCTTACTAGTAGGACTTGGGCTAGACCTCTCAATGTCTTGTAATATTTTCCTCACTAGTACAGGACTTGGGCTAGACCTCTCTATTTCTTGTAATATTTACCCTACTAGTAGGATTTGGGCTAGACCTCTCAATGTCTTGTAATATTTACCTCACTAGTACAGGACTTGGGCTAGACCTCTCTATTTCTTGTAATATTTACCTTACTAGTAGGACTTGGGCTAGACCTATCAATGTCTTGTAATATTTACCTCACTAGTAGGACTTGGGCTAGACCTCTCTATTTCTTGTAATATTTGCCTCACTAGTACAGGACTTGGGCTAGACCTCTCTATTTCTTGTAATATTTGCCTCACTAGTAGGACTTGGGCTAGACCTCTCTATTTCTTGTAATATTTACCTTACTAGTAGGACTTGGGCTAGACCTCTCTATTTCTTGTAATATTTGCCTCACTAGTAGGACTTGGGCTAGACCTCTCAATTTCTTGTAATATTTACCTTACTAGTAGGACTTGGGCTAGACCTCTCTATTTCTTGTAATATTTACCTCACTAGTACAGGACTTTGGCTAGACCTCTCTATTTCTTGTAATATTTACCTTACTAGTAAGACTTGGGCTAGACCTATCAATGTCTTGTAATATTTTCCTCACTAGTACAGCACTTGGGCTAGACCTCTCTATTTCTTGTAATATTTACCTCACTAGTAGGACTTGGGCTAGACCTCTCTATTTCTTGTAATATTTAACTCACTAGTACAGGACTTGGGCTAGACCTCTCTATGTCTTATAATATTTACCTCACTAGTACAGGACTTGGGCTAAGCCTCTCTATTTCTTGTAATATTTACCTCACTAGTATGACTTGGGCTAGACCTCTCTATTTCTTGTAATATTTACCTCACTAGTACAGGACTTGGGCTAGACCTCTCTATTTCTTGTGATATTTAACTCACTAGTAGGACTTGGGCTAGACCTCTCAATGTCTTGTAATATTTACCTTACTAGTAGGACTTGGGCTAGACCTCTCTATTTCTTGTAATATTTATCTCACTAGTAGGACTTGGGCTAGACCTCTCTATTTCTTGTAATATTTACCTTACTAGTAGGACTTGGGCTAGACCTCTCAATGTCTTGTAATATTTACCTCACTAGTACAGGACTTGGGCTAGACCTCTCTATTTCTTGTAATATTTACCTTACTAGTAGGACGTGGGCTAGACCTCTCTATTTCTTGTAATATTTATCTCACTAGTAGGACTTGGGCTAGACCTCTCTATTTCTTGTAATATTTACCTCACTGGTAGGACTTGGGCTAGACCTATCAATGGCTTGTAATATTTACCTCACTAGTAGGACTTGAGCTAGATCTCTCTATTTCTTGTAATATTTACCTCACTAGTAGGACTTGGGCTAGACCTCTCTATTTCTTATAATATTTACCTCACTAGTACAGGACTTGGGCTAAGCCTCTCTATTTCTTGTAATATTTACCTCACTAGTAGGACTTGGGCTAGACCTCTCTATTTCTTATAATATTTACCTCACTAGTACAGGACTTGGGCTAAGCCTCTCTATTTCTTGTAATATTTACCTCACTAGTAGGACTTGGGCTAGACCTCTCTATTTTTTGTAATATTTACCTCACTAGTAGGACTTGGGCTAGACCTCTCTATTTCTTGTAATATTTACCTCACTAGTACAGGACTTGGGCTAGACCTCTCTATTTCTTGTAATATTTACCTCACTGGTAGGACTTGGGCTAGACCTCTCTATTTCTTGTAATATTTACCTTACTAGTAGGACTTGGCTAGACCTCTCTATTTCTTGTAATATTTACCTCACTAGTATGACTTGGGCTAGACCTATCAATGTCTTGTAATATTTACCTCACTAGTACAGGACTTGGGCTAGACCTCTCTATTTCTTGTAATATTTACCTTACTAGTAGGACTTGGGCTAGACCTCTCAATGTCTTGTAATATTTACCTCACTAGTACAGGACTTGGGCTAGACCTCTCTATTTCTTGTAATATTTACCTTACTAGTAGGACTTGGGATAGACCTCTCTATTTCTTGTAATATTTACCTTACTAGTAGGACTTGGGCTAGACCTCTCAATGTCTTGTAATATTTACCTCACTAGTACAGGACTTGGGCTAGACCTCTCTATTTCTTGTAATATTTACCTTACTAGTAGGACTTGGGCTAGACCTCTCTATTTCTTGTAATATTTATCTCACTAGTAGGACTTGGGCTAGACCTCTCTATTTCTTGTAATATTTATCTTACTAGTAGGACTTGGGCTAGACCTATCAATGTCTTGTAATATCTACCTCACTAGTACAGGACTTGGGCTAGACCTCTCTATATCTTGTAATATTTACCTTACTAGTAGGACTTGGGCTAGACCTCTCTATTTCTTGTAATATCTACCTTACTAGTAGGACTTGGGCTAGACCTCTCAATGTCTTGTAATATTTTCCTCACTAGTACAGGACTTGGGCTAGACCTCTCTATTTCTTGTAATATTTACCCTACTAGTAGGATTTGGGCTAGACCTCTCAATGTCTTGTAATATTTACCTCACTAGTACAGGACTTGGGCTAGACCTCTCTATTTCTTGTAATATTTACCTTACTAGTAGGACTTGGGCTAGACCTATCAATGTCTTGTAATATTTACCTCACTAGTAGGACTTGGGCTAGACCTCTCTATTTCTTGTAATATTTGCCTCACTAGTACAGGACTTGGGCTAGACCTCTCTATTTCTTGTAATATTTGCCTCACTAGTAGGACTTGGGCTAGACCTCTCTATTTCTTGTAATATTTACCTTACTAGTAGGACGTGGGCTAGACCTCTCTATTTCTTGTAATATCTATCTCACTAGTAGGACTTGGGCTACACCTCTCTATTTCTTGTAAAATTTACCTAACTAGTACAGGACTTGGGCTAGACCTCTCTATTTCTTGTAATATTTACCTTACTAGTAGGACTTTGGCTAGACCTATCAATGTCTTGTAGTATTTTCCTCACTAGTACAGGACTTGGGCTAGACCTCTCTATTTCTTGTAATATTTACCTCACTAGTAGGACTTGGGCTAGATATCTCTATTTCTTGTAATATTTACCTCACTAGTACAGGACTTGGGCTAGATCTCTCTATTTCTTATAATATTTACCTCACTAGTACAGGACTTGGGCTAAGCCTCTCTATTTCTTGTAATATTTACCTCACTGGTAGGACTTGGGATAGACCTCTCTATTTCTTGTAATATTTACCTTACTAGTAGGACTTGGGCTAGACCTCTCTTTTTCTTGTAATATTAACCTCACTAGTAGGACTTGGGCTAGACCTATCAATGTCTTGTAATATTTACCTCACTAGTACAGGACTTGGGCTAGACCTCTCTATTTCTTGTAATATTTACCTTACTAGTTGGACTGGGCTAGACCTCTCAATGTCTTGTAATATTTATCTCACTCGTACAGGACTTGGGCTAGACCTCTCTATTTCTTGTAATATTTACCTTACTAGTAGGACGTGGGCTAGACCTCTCTATTTCTTGTAATATTTATCTCACTAGTAGGACTTGGGCTAGACCTCTTTATTTCTTGTAATATTTATCTCACTAGTAGGACTTGGGCTAGACCTATCAATGTCTTGTAATATTTACCTCACTGGTAGGACTTGGGCTAGACCTCTCTATTTCTTGTAATACTTACCTTACTAGTAGGACTTGGGCTAGACTTATCAATGTCTTGTAATATTTACCTCACTAGTACAGGACTTGGGCTAGACCTATCAATGTCTTGTAATATTTACCTCACTAGTACAGGACTTGGGCTAGACCTCTCTATTTCCTCTAATGTTTACCTTACTAGTAGGACTTGGGCTAGACCTATCAATGTCTTGTAATATTTACCTCACTGGTAGGACTTGGGCTAGACCTCTCTATTTCTTGTAATATTTACCTTACTAGTAGGACTTGGGCTAGACCTATCAATGTCTTGTAATATCTACCTCACTAGTACAGGACTTGGGCTAGACCTCTCTATATCTTGTAATATTTACCTTACTAGTAGGACTTGGGCTAGACCTCTCTATTTCTTGTAATATCTACCTTACTAGTAGGACTTGGGCTAGACCTCTCAATGTCTTGTAATATTTTCCTCACTAGTACAGGACTTGGGCTAGACCTCTCTATTTCTTGTAATATTTACCCTACTAGTAGGATTTGGGCTAGACCTCTCAATGTCTTGTAATATTTACCTCACTAGTACAGGACTTGGGCTAGACCTCTCTATTTCTTGTAATATTTACCTTACTAGTAGGACTTGGGCTAGACCTATCAATGTCTTGTAATATTTACCTCACTAGTAGGACTTGGGCTAGACCTCTCTATTTCTTGTAATATTTGCCTCACTAGTACAGGACTTGGGCTAGACCTCTCTATTTCTTGTAATATTTGCCTCACTAGTAGGACTTGGGCTAGACCTCTCTATTTCTTGTAATATTTACCTTACTAGTAGGACTTGGGCTAGACCTCTCTATTTCTTGTAATATTTGCCTCACTAGTAGGACTTGGGCTAGACCTCTCAATTTCTTGTAATATTTACCTTACTAGTAGGACTTGGGCTAGACCTCTCTATTTCTTGTAATATTTACCTCACTAGTACAGGACTTTGGCTAGACCTCTCTATTTCTTGTAATATTTACCTTACTAGTAAGACTTGGGCTAGACCTATCAATGTCTTGTAATATTTTCCTCACTAGTACAGCACTTGGGCTAGACCTCTCTATTTCTTGTAATATTTACCTCACTAGTAGGACTTGGGCTAGACCTCTCTATTTCTTGTAATATTTAACTCACTAGTACAGGACTTGGGCTAGACCTCTCTATGTCTTATAATATTTACCTCACTAGTACAGGACTTGGGCTAAGCCTCTCTATTTCTTGTAATATTTACCTCACTAGTATGACTTGGGCTAGACCTCTCTATTTCTTGTAATATTTACCTCACTAGTACAGGACTTGGGCTAGACCTCTCTATTTCTTGTGATATTTAACTCACTAGTAGGACTTGGGCTAGACCTCTCAATGTCTTGTAATATTTACCTTACTAGTAGGACTTGGGCTAGACCTCTCTATTTCTTGTAATATTTATCTCACTAGTAGGACTTGGGCTAGACCTCTCTATTTCTTGTAATATTTACCTTACTAGTAGGACTTGGGCTAGACCTCTCAATGTCTTGTAATATTTACCTCACTAGTACAGGACTTGGGCTAGACCTCTCTATTTCTTGTAATATTTACCTTACTAGTAGGACGTGGGCTAGACCTCTCTATTTCTTGTAATATTTATCTCACTAGTAGGACTTGGGCTAGACCTCTCTATTTCTTGTAATATTTACCTCACTGGTAGGACTTGGGCTAGACCTATCAATGGCTTGTAATATTTACCTCACTAGTAGGACTTGAGCTAGATCTCTCTATTTCTTGTAATATTTACCTCACTAGTAGGACTTGGGCTAGACCTCTCTATTTCTTATAATATTTACCTCACTAGTACAGGACTTGGGCTAAGCCTCTCTATTTCTTGTAATATTTACCTCACTAGTAGGACTTGGGCTAGACCTCTCTATTTCTTATAATATTTACCTCACTAGTACAGGACTTGGGCTAAGCCTCTCTATTTCTTGTAATATTTACCTCACTAGTAGGACTTGGGCTAGACCTCTCTATTTTTTGTAATATTTACCTCACTAGTAGGACTTGGGCTAGACCTCTCTATTTCTTGTAATATTTACCTCACTAGTACAGGACTTGGGCTAGACCTCTCTATTTCTTGTAATATTTACCTCACTGGTAGGACTTGGGCTAGACCTCTCTATTTCTTGTAATATTTACCTTACTAGTAGGACTTGGCTAGACCTCTCTATTTCTTGTAATATTTACCTCACTAGTATGACTTGGGCTAGACCTATCAATGTCTTGTAATATTTACCTCACTAGTACAGGACTTGGGCTAGACCTCTCTATTTCTTGTAATATTTACCTTACTAGTAGGACTTGGGCTAGACCTCTCAATGTCTTGTAATATTTACCTCACTAGTACAGGACTTGGGCTAGACCTCTCTATTTCTTGTAATATTTACCTTACTAGTAGGACTTGGGATAGACCTCTCTATTTCTTGTAATATTTACCTTACTAGTAGGACTTGGGCTAGACCTCTCAATGTCTTGTAATATTTACCTCACTAGTACAGGACTTGGGCTAGACCTCTCTATTTCTTGTAATATTTACCTTACTAGTAGGACTTGGGCTAGACCTCTCTATTTCTTGTAATATTTATCTCACTAGTAGGACTTGGGCTAGACCTCTCTATTTCTTGTAATATTTATCTTACTAGTAGGACTTGGGCTAGACCTATCAATGTCTTGTAATATCTACCTCACTAGTACAGGACTTGGGCTAGACCTCTCTATATCTTGTAATATTTACCTTACTAGTAGGACTTGGGCTAGACCTCTCTATTTCTTGTAATATCTACCTTACTAGTAGGACTTGGGCTAGACCTCTCAATGTCTTGTAATATTTTCCTCACTAGTACAGGACTTGGGCTAGACCTCTCTATTTCTTGTAATATTTACCCTACTAGTAGGATTTGGGCTAGACCTCTCAATGTCTTGTAATATTTACCTCACTAGTACAGGACTTGGGCTAGACCTCTCTATTTCTTGTAATATTTACCTTACTAGTAGGACTTGGGCTAGACCTATCAATGTCTTGTAATATTTACCTCACTAGTAGGACTTGGGCTAGACCTCTCTATTTCTTGTAATATTTGCCTCACTAGTACAGGACTTGGGCTAGACCTCTCTATTTCTTGTAATATTTGCCTCACTAGTAGGACTTGGGCTAGACCTCTCTATTTCTTGTAATATTTACCTTACTAGTAGGACGTGGGCTAGACCTCTCTATTTCTTGTAATATCTATCTCACTAGTAGGACTTGGGCTACACCTCTCTATTTCTTGTAAAATTTACCTAACTAGTACAGGACTTGGGCTAGACCTCTCTATTTCTTGTAATATTTACCTTACTAGTAGGACTTTGGCTAGACCTATCAATGTCTTGTAGTATTTTCCTCACTAGTACAGGACTTGGGCTAGACCTCTCTATTTCTTGTAATATTTACCTCACTAGTAGGACTTGGGCTAGATATCTCTATTTCTTGTAATATTTACCTCACTAGTACAGGACTTGGGCTAGATCTCTCTATTTCTTATAATATTTACCTCACTAGTACAGGACTTGGGCTAAGCCTCTCTATTTCTTGTAATATTTACCTCACTGGTAGGACTTGGGATAGACCTCTCTATTTCTTGTAATATTTACCTTACTAGTAGGACTTGGGCTAGACCTCTCTTTTTCTTGTAATATTAACCTCACTAGTAGGACTTGGGCTAGACCTATCAATGTCTTGTAATATTTACCTCACTAGTACAGGACTTGGGCTAGACCTCTCTATTTCTTGTAATATTTACCTTACTAGTTGGACTGGGCTAGACCTCTCAATGTCTTGTAATATTTATCTCACTCGTACAGGACTTGGGCTAGACCTCTCTATTTCTTGTAATATTTACCTTACTAGTAGGACGTGGGCTAGACCTCTCTATTTCTTGTAATATTTATCTCACTAGTAGGACTTGGGCTAGACCTCTTTATTTCTTGTAATATTTATCTCACTAGTAGGACTTGGGCTAGACCTATCAATGTCTTGTAATATTTACCTCACTGGTAGGACTTGGGCTAGACCTCTCTATTTCTTGTAATACTTACCTTACTAGTAGGACTTGGGCTAGACTTATCAATGTCTTGTAATATTTACCTCACTAGTACAGGACTTGGGCTAGACCTATCAATGTCTTGTAATATTTACCTCACTAGTACAGGACTTGGGCTAGACCTCTCTATTTCCTCTAATGTTTACCTTACTAGTAGGACTTGGGCTAGACCTATCAATGTCTTGTAATATTTACCTCACTGGTAGGACTTGGGCTAGACCTCTCTATTTCTTGTAATATTTACCTTACTAGTAGGACTTGGGCTAGACCTATCAATGTCTTGTAATATCTACCTCACTAGTACAGGACTTGGGCTAGACCTCTCTATATCTTGTAATATTTACCTTACTAGTAGGACTTGGGCTAGACCTCTCTATTTCTTGTAATATCTACCTTACTAGTAGGACTTGGGCTAGACCTCTCAATGTCTTGTAATATTTTCCTCACTAGTACAGGACTTGGGCTAGACCTCTCTATTTCTTGTAATATTTACCCTACTAGTAGGATTTGGGCTAGACCTCTCAATGTCTTGTAATATTTACCTCACTAGTACAGGACTTGGGCTAGACCTCTCTATTTCTTGTAATATTTACCTTACTAGTAGGACTTGGGCTAGACCTATCAATGTCTTGTAATATTTACCTCACTAGTAGGACTTGGGCTAGACCTCTCTATTTCTTGTAATATTTGCCTCACTAGTACAGGACTTGGGCTAGACCTCTCTATTTCTTGTAATATTTGCCTCACTAGTAGGACTTGGGCTAGACCTCTCTATTTCTTGTAATATTTACCTTACTAGTAGGACTTGGGCTAGACCTCTCTATTTCTTGTAATATTTGCCTCACTAGTAGGACTTGGGCTAGACCTCTCAATTTCTTGTAATATTTACCTTACTAGTAGGACTTGGGCTAGACCTCTCTATTTCTTGTAATATTTACCTCACTAGTACAGGACTTTGGCTAGACCTCTCTATTTCTTGTAATATTTACCTTACTAGTAAGACTTGGGCTAGACCTATCAATGTCTTGTAATATTTTCCTCACTAGTACAGCACTTGGGCTAGACCTCTCTATTTCTTGTAATATTTACCTCACTAGTAGGACTTGGGCTAGACCTCTCTATTTCTTGTAATATTTAACTCACTAGTACAGGACTTGGGCTAGACCTCTCTATGTCTTATAATATTTACCTCACTAGTACAGGACTTGGGCTAAGCCTCTCTATTTCTTGTAATATTTACCTCACTAGTATGACTTGGGCTAGACCTCTCTATTTCTTGTAATATTTACCTCACTAGTACAGGACTTGGGCTAGACCTCTCTATTTCTTGTGATATTTAACTCACTAGTAGGACTTGGGCTAGACCTCTCAATGTCTTGTAATATTTACCTTACTAGTAGGACTTGGGCTAGACCTCTCTATTTCTTGTAATATTTATCTCACTAGTAGGACTTGGGCTAGACCTCTCTATTTCTTGTAATATTTACCTTACTAGTAGGACTTGGGCTAGACCTCTCAATGTCTTGTAATATTTACCTCACTAGTACAGGACTTGGGCTAGACCTCTCTATTTCTTGTAATATTTACCTTACTAGTAGGACGTGGGCTAGACCTCTCTATTTCTTGTAATATTTATCTCACTAGTAGGACTTGGGCTAGACCTCTCTATTTCTTGTAATATTTACCTCACTGGTAGGACTTGGGCTAGACCTATCAATGGCTTGTAATATTTACCTCACTAGTAGGACTTGAGCTAGATCTCTCTATTTCTTGTAATATTTACCTCACTAGTAGGACTTGGGCTAGACCTCTCTATTTCTTATAATATTTACCTCACTAGTACAGGACTTGGGCTAAGCCTCTCTATTTCTTGTAATATTTACCTCACTAGTAGGACTTGGGCTAGACCTCTCTATTTCTTATAATATTTACCTCACTAGTACAGGACTTGGGCTAAGCCTCTCTATTTCTTGTAATATTTACCTCACTAGTAGGACTTGGGCTAGACCTCTCTATTTTTTGTAATATTTACCTCACTAGTAGGACTTGGGCTAGACCTCTCTATTTCTTGTAATATTTACCTCACTAGTACAGGACTTGGGCTAGACCTCTCTATTTCTTTTAATATTTACCTCACTGGTAGGACTTGGGCTAGACCTCTCTATTTCTTGTAATATTTACCTTACTAGTAGGACTTGGCTAGACCTCTCTATTTCTTGTAATATTTACCTCACTAGTATGACTTGGGCTAGACCTATCAATGTCTTGTAATATTTACCTCACTAGTACAGGACTTGGGCTAGACCTCTCTATTTCTTGTAATATTTACCTTACTAGTAGGACTTGGGCTAGACCTCTCAATGTCTTGTAATATTTACCTCACTAGTACAGGACTTGGGCTAGACCTCTCTATTTCTTGTAATATTTACCTTACTAGTAGGACTTGGGCTAGACCTCTCTATTTCTTGTAATATTTACCTTACTAGTAGGACTTGGGCTAGACCTCTCAATGTCTTGTAATATTTACCTCACTAGTACAGGACTTGGGCTAGACCTCTCTATTTCTTGTAATATTTACCTTACTAGTAGGACTTGGGCTAGACCTCTCTATTTCTTGTAATATTTATCTCACTAGTAGGACTTGGGCTAGACCTCTCTATTTCTTGTAATATTTATCTTACTAGTAGGACTTGGGCTAGACCTCTCAATGTCTTGTAATATTTACCTCACTAGTACAGGACTTGGGCTAGACCTCTCTATTTCTTGTAATATTTATCTTACTAGTAGGACGTGGGCTAGACCTCTCTATTTCTTGTAATATTTATCTCACTAGTATGACTTGGGCTAGACCTCTCTATTTCTTGTAATATTTACCTCACTGGTAGGACTTGGGCTAGACCTATCAATGTCTTGTAATATTTACCTCACTAGTAGGACTTGAGCTAGACCTCTCCATTTCTTGTAATATTTACCTCATTGGTATGACTTGGGCTAGACCTCTCTATTTCTTGTAATATTTACCTCACTGGTAGGACTTGGGCTAGACCTCTCTATTTGTTGTAATATTTACCTTACTAGTAGGACTTGGGCTAGACCTCTCTATTTCTTGTAATATTTACCTCACTGGTAACACTTGGGCTAGACCTATCAATATCTTGTAATATTTCCCTCTCTAGTACAGGACTTGGGCTAGACCTCTCTATTTCTTGTAATATTTACCTCACTGGTAGGACTTGGGCTAGACCTCTCTATTTCTTGTAATATTTACCTTACTAGTAGGACTTGGGCTAGACCTCTCTATTTCTTGTAATATCTACCTTACTAGTAGGACTTGGGCTAGACCTCTCAATGTCTTGTAATATTTTCCTCACTAGTACAGGACTTGGGCTAGACCTCTCTATTTCTTGTAATATTTACCCTACTAGTAGGACTTGGGCTAGACCTCTCAATGTCTTGTAATATTTACCTTACTAGTACAGGACTTGGGCTAGACCTCTCTATTTCTTGTAATATTTACCTTACTAGTAGGACGTGGGCTAGACCTCCCTATTTCTTGTAATATCTATCTCACTAGTAGGACTTGGGCTAGACCTCTCTATTTCTTGTAATATTTATCTCATTAGTACAGGACTTGGGCTAGACCTCTCTATTTCTTGTAATATTTACCTTACTAGTAGGACGTGGGCTAGACCTCTCTATTTCTTGTAATATCTATCTCACTAGTAGGACTTGGGCTAGACCTCTCTATTTCTTGTAATATTTACCTCAATAGTACAGGACTTGGGCTAGACCTCTCTATTTCTTATAATATTTACCTTACTGGTAAGACTTGGGCTACACCTATCAATGTCTTGTAATATTTTCCTCACTAGTACAGGACTTGGGCTAGACCTCTCTATTTCTTGTAATATTTACCTCACTAGTAGGACTTGGGCTAGACCTCTCTATTTCTTGTAATATTTACCTCACTAGTACAGGACTTGGGCTAGACCTCTCTATGTCTTATAATATTTACCTCACTAGTAGGACTTGGGCTAGACCTCTCTATTTCTTGTAATATTTACCTCACTAGTAGGACTTGGGCTAGACCTCTCTATTTCTTGTAATATTTACCTCACTAGTACAGGACTTGGGCTAGACCTCTCTATTTCTTGTAATATTTAACTCACTAGTAGGACTTGGGCTAGACCTCTCTATTTCTTGTAATATTTACCTCACTAGTAGGACTTGGGCTAGACCTCTCAATGTCTTATAATATTTACCTCACTAGTACAGGACTTGGGCTAAACCTCTCTATTTCTTGTAATATTTACCTCAATAGTAGGACTTGGGCTAGACCTCTCTATTTCTTGTAATATTTACCTCACTAGTAGGACTTGGGCTAGACCTCTCTATTTCTTGTAATATTTACCTCACTAGTACAGGACTTGGGCTAGACCTCTCTATTTCTTGTAATATTTACTTCACTAGTAGGACTTGGGCTAAACCTCTCAATGTCTTGTAATATTTACCTCACTAGTAGGACTTGGGCTAGACCTCTCAATGTCTTGTAATATTTACCTCACTAGTAGGACTTGGGCTAGACCTCTCAATATCTTGTAATATTTACCTCACTAGTAGGACTTGGGCTAGACCTCTCAATGTCTTATAATATTTACCTCACTAGTACAGGACTTGGGCTAAACCTCTCTATTTCTTGTAATATTTACCTCACTAGTAGGACTTGGGCTAGACCTCTCTATTTCTTGTAATATTTACCTCACTAGTAGGACTTGGGCTAGACCTCTCTATTTCTTGTAATATTTACCTCACTAGTACAGGACTTGGGCTAGACCTCTCTATTTCTTGTAATATTTACTTCACTAGTAGGACTTGGGCTAGACCTCTCAATGTCTTGTAATAATTACCTCACTAGTAGGACTTGGGCTAGACCTCTCAATGTCTTGTAATATTTACCTCACTAGTAGGACTTGGGTTAGACCTCTCAATGTCTTGTAATATTTACCTCACTAGTAGGACTTGGGCTAGACCTCTCTATTTCTTGTAATATTTACCTCACTAGTACATGGACTTGGGCTAGACCTCTCTATTTCTTGTAATATTTAACTCACTAGTAGGACTTGGGCTAGACCTCTCAATGTCTTGTAATATTTACCTTACTAGTAGGACTTGGGCTAGACCTCTCTATTTCTTGTAATATTTACCTCACTGGTAGGACTTGGGCTAGACCTATCAATGTCTTGTAATATTTACCTCACTAGTAGGACTTGAGCTAGGCCTCTCTATTTCTTGTAATATTTACCTCACTGGTAGGACTTGGGCTAGACCTTTCTATTTCTTGTAATATTTACCTCACTAGTAGGACTTGGGCTAGACCTATCAATGTCTTGTAATATTTACCTCACTGGTAGGACTTGGACTAGACCTCTCAATGTCTTGTAATATTTACCCCACTAGTACAGGACTTGGACTAGACCTCTCAATGTCTTGTAATATTTACCCCACTAGTAGGACTTGGACTAGACCTCTCAATGTCTTGTAATATTTACCCCACTAGTAGGACTTGGACTAGACCTCTCAATATCTTGTAATACGTTGCTCAGTTGATCTACTCTTCCTCTGTTCTGTCTACTACTGCTATCGTCATTTTCAGACATTCTTTGTGCCACCTCGGCGTCATGTTGCTCTTGTTCAAAATGTTCGTGTTCCTGGAGTTGCCATGCCACCCGTTCACTATCTTCGTCTATAACAGGAGGTAATGGGGTCTGTATCTCCATCCTCTTAAGTTCCAAGGCTGCATCCGGGTTCCCAATGATACTGTCTGTGAAAGCTCTCCCTGCAGCTTCGTAAGCAGAAGTTGCAATTTCATTTTGTTGAAATTCTCTAGCAAAGACTCTATCGTTTGTTGTGGTCATCGGAATTGTAATGTCATTCTACAAATATTTAAATTTATCTGAATGATCCGAGTGAAGAAAAAAACCAACTGTTCCAAATGGTTCCCCCCCCCCAAAAAAAAATAGAGGCTCCCAGGAGCCTGTAATCGCTCACCTGGTTTTCAATTTGACATCTAAAGTTGATAGAAAATGGGGGTGTTACACATAATTTTGAAAGTGGGCCACCCAAAGATCATTTCAACTCAAATTTCTGAGCAAAAGATTTTGATGTGATTTTTATCTCATAATATTCCTAAACGGAATAAACTGTCTGAAAAAATCTTACAGAAAAAAACAGAATATATGTTAAACTACTCATTGTCATGTAGCTGCAGTTAAAATTTGAGTTCATTTTGATTTATAATAAAGCAGCAATGGACAACTAAAGAAATTTCTATTTTTAGTTAACAGCAGCCATTTTGAATGGAGGGCGGGGATGTCGGACACAATTGTGAAATGGGACTAACCCAAGGACTATCCCAGCCAAATTTGGTTTAATTTGGTTCAGCGGTTTCAGAGAAGAAGATTTAAATGTGATCTTTTATCAAAATATGCTTAATTTGCATAATCGGTATAAATTGGCTGAAAGAAAAATTTCACAGAAAAATCCGGAATATATGTTATACTACTCATTGCCATGTAGCTACAGTTAAAATTTGAGCTCATTTTGACTTATACTATAGCAGCAATGGACAATTGAAGAAATTTATATTTTTAATAACAGCTGCCATCTTGAATGGAGGGCAGGGCTGTGGGACACAATTTTGAAATGGGACTACCCTAAGACTATCCTAGCCAAATTTGGTTTGATTTGGTTGAGCGGTTTCAGAGAAGAAGATTTAAATGTGATCTTTTATCAAAATAGGCCTAATTTGCATAATCGGTATAAATCGTGTGAAAGAAAAATTTCACAGAAAAACCCGGAATATATGTTAAACTACTCCTTGCCATGTAGCTGCAATTAAAATTTGAGCTCATTTTGACTTATACTATAGCAGCAATGGACAATTAAAATTTCATCCCCCCTTTTTTCTATTTTTAGCTTGGCGGCCATCTTGGTTGGAAGTCGGGATCAACTGACACAATTTTGGAAGAGGGCCATACAAATACCATTCCACCAAAGTTTGGTTGCAATTGGCCCAGTGGTTTCTGAGGAAAAGATTAAAGTTTACGACGTACGACGGACGGATGGACGGACGGACGACGACGGACGACGGACGCCAAGTGATGCCAAAGGCCATGTGAGCTAAAAAAAAAAAAAAGCAACAAATCAATTAACATAAAAGGACTTGTTTTGTGTGGATAAAATAAATATGTCTCTGTTGTATTAATTCAAAAAATGTGTAACAATACGTAACACAGGCGGTCGTGGCATGGAATTACCATCCCCTTTTTAACTGTTAACAGAAAGTTAAAAAAAAAAAGGGGGGGGTTGTAATTCCGTGCCACGACCACCTGTGGTATTATTTTGTAAAAAATGGAGAAGACATTTCTAAGTTGTATAAATTGTGTCGGGTCCTTTTGTTGTTTTATGACAATAAAATATGTTTAAATTAATTAATAAAATTAGTCTTTCTGAAATCCATTCGGAATGCCCAAATCATCATAAAGTAAAAAGAAAAATCTACCTGATCGAATAGTTGGATCAAAGCCGATCTATCAAATAATTCAAAGATATCCACAAAGTACCCATCCTGATTATCAGAAAACAACGGCACGTTACAACAGAAGTAATGTCCTCCACCTAGAAGTTGATGTCTTTCTGAAAGTTGATGAGATCTACTTTCAGTTTCAGTTTCCATGTTCTAGTAGATAGACATGTAGTAATGTACACCTATTTCCGTTTTTTTTTTAGTTCCATGACATATGATACTTAGATTTGATTATATCTTGAAAATAAGCAAGATTTTGACAAATCTAACACAAAATTATTAAAGAAATATTTATCAATATTATACAATAGAATTCGTCTTATTTCATTATTTCATCAAAATCATTGTAAGTGTAAAAATGCAAATGTCTGTAATTCTGTGCTCTCACGGGCTTCTTGATTGATTTAATAAAACTATTATATTCTTAACCTACATTATAGTACATGAAAAACTCCTTCTCTGTTAAAATCCTTTTGTCTACAGTAACTCTAGAGACTAGATATCAATGACTTTTGTTTCCTCTCTAATTGCATGGTATTTTGTTAGTCATACTGCTTACCTAATAAGTACCCATTATAGTAACACTTTAATTCTCCACTTTAAATAACAGTTCTATCATCCTGGTGTGTATCTAAAAATAAATTGATCGTATACATTTAAAAATAACTACGGTAGCACATAGGTAACAGATGTAAAGTTTCACACTGGATCTGAGATATAGGGGACAAACCAGAACATGATCCACTAAATAATAATACTTATATTTATATTTTTAGAAATATAACAACCTTAAACTATGTCCTTTTTCTTTTGTGTGTATGTCTCATTTATCAATCATGAATGTTTGTATTGTTAATGATGCCTCGTGTGGGCCCTGTGATTAGGCAATAAAATATATTCCATAGGCGACATCTTAAAATATTTCAATTATCAAACCAGTAACAAACATACTTAGCATTACCTATTGAAAAGGGAAATCTTTTAGACTTACTAAAATGCATTCTCTTCACATTGAGACAGGCTGCAATAAAGGAAGAATATTCACTTACTAGCATACATTGTATGGTTGTCACTTGTTTCAGACAATTGTGATATTCATACAAAGAAATACATGTTAACAAAAAAAAAATGTATTTTTGTCAAACAATCATATGTTCCTAAAACAATGATATGTTCATAAATGTTTATAAAAACAAATACAATGTCTATAAAAATGTATATTCCTCAAGTTATTTCTAACACGTCCTTCCTTGGCTATGTTGACAATGTTCGGTTCGTCTTTACCTTCGGCATGTCTTATTTACGTTACTTGTGTTTGTTTACGTATAGCGGTATCCAACACATATTGCAGGAGCGGATCCAGACACTCTTTTGATGGGGGGGGGGAGGGGAGGGGAGGGGGGGCGCTCAGTTTATGTGAAAGGAGTGAGTGAGTGATTGTTGTTTAACGCTAACTCAACATTTTTTCTGCTTAATCGTATGTCAATATATTTGCTTGACTTATTGGACGGGGGAGTTGAAGCCCCCAAAGCCCCGCCCCCCTTGAATCCGCCACTGTATTGTGTTGTTGTTTTATTTTGTCTACGTATTGTGTCTTGTGTACCCAATGTTGCCAGTTTCTTTGGATTGACCATTCTTGATTGCCCCTTCGGTTTTCTCTAATCTTTGTCCTGTGTCTTGTGTACCCAATGTTGCCAGTTTCTTTGGATTGTAAATTCTTGATTGCCCCTTCGGTTTTCTCTAACCTTTGTCATGTGTCTTGTGTACCCAATGTTGCCAGTTTCTTTGGATTGTCCATTCTTGATTGCCCCTTCGGATTTCTCTAACCTTTGCCCTGTGTCTTGTGTACCCAATGTTGCCAGTTTCTTTGGATTGTCCATTCTTGATTGCCCCTTTGGTTTTCTCTAACCTTTGTCCTGTGTCTTGTGTACCCAATGTTGCCAGTTTCTTTGGATTGACCATTCTTGATTGCCCCTTCGGTTTTCTCTAATCTTTGTCCTGTGTCTTGTGTACCCAATGTTGCCAGTTTCTTTGGATTGTAAATTCTTGATTGCCCCTTCGGTTTTCTCTAACCTTTGTCATGTGTCTTGTGTACCCAATGTTGCCAGTTTCTTTGGATTGTCCATTCTTGATTGCCCCTTCGGATTTCTCTAACCTTTGTCCTGTGTCTTGTGTACCCAATGTTGCCAGTTTCTTTGGATTGTCCATTCTTGATTGCCCCTTCGGGTTTCTCTAACCTTTGTGCTGTGTCTTGTGTACCCAATGTTGCCAGTTTCTTTGAATTGTAAATTCTTGATTGCCATTTCGGTTTTCTCTAACCTTTGTCCTGTGTCTTGTGTACCCAATGTTGCCAGTTTCTTTGGATTGTCCATTCTCGATTGTCCCTTCGGATTTCTCTTACCTTTGTCCTGTGTCTTGTTTACCCAATGTTGTCAGTTTCTCCGGATTGTCCATTCCTGATTGCCCCTTCGGTTTTCTCTAACCTTTGTCCTGTGTCTTGTGTACCCAATGTTGCCAGTTTCTTTGGATTGTCCATTCTTGATTGGCCTTTTGGTTTTCTCTCGCTGTGCTGTGAACAAGCTCTAGAATAACCTACTGGTTGTTAAGTATAAACTCTATACACAGGTGATGCTGGAATGTTGTTTTTGATGAAATGGAAGTTGACTAATGAAGATGAAGTCATCACGTTTGTCATAAACTTTTGTTTTTAATCTTCCTCAGTTATCGATTTCAAGGTGACGGTCAAGGTAAGAAGCAGACATTTGAGTGTCAGTAGTATCCTTTACTTCAAGCTCATTTGGATAGACGAGATGTATATTATCACAGTTTTCGAGAATTATTAAGTGACAGAACTTCATCTATATATAGCGGAAGCTGGAATTAAAAGTCTGGGCTATTTTTTAATCTTTGTTATTGTGGAAAAAAGCTGACATATATAAGATAAAAGAGGACTTAGCAATCTTGAACACAACACACAAAAATAGAGATAGAAATGTTAAATCTATGTGGCAAGCATTCAAGCCAGCTATACAAAACATCATAGAAAAAAGAGTACCATCCAAATTGACATAAGGAAGACATACCCATTAATGGATAAATACAACCATCAGAAGACATACCCATCCATGGATAAATACAACCATCAGAAGACATACCCATTAATGGATAAATACAACCATCAGAAGACATACCCATCCATGGATAAATACAACCATCAGAAGACATACCCATCCATGGATAAATACAACCATCAGAAGACATACCCATCCATGGATAAATACAACCATCAGAAGACATACCCATCCGGAAGTTGCGCAATATCCACCCTAGTGGGGCCTTTTCACCGGAAGTGCCCATTGGAGTGTTCTCTAGGACGTCCGCGTCTATCGTTTTCTAGCCCTAGTTATCTGCCCCTTCCCCACCATTTTATTTTCATATAATATTTCAATAATGGTTTTCACTGGTATTGTGACCTGTATATATTAATGAATTACTTATTTAACCCTTACATGTCCAAAGAGCCTATTTTTGTTATATTTTCAGAGATCTTTTAACGTTTTATTCATTAATTGTTCGTTTTTGCTATGGTTTTTTTCGTGAACTTTCTATCTATAACGACGTTTCTTGATTCCTTCCGCTAATTTTCGTGTTTATTCAACATCTTAATCACTATTCTGTTGACTAGTTGCAGTTTTGTCATAGATGTTTACGTTAATGTGTGATATTTTCATAATGTGTTTCGTTTTGTTTTTGTTTGTAGCGTGTTTTGGGTGGAATTTCAACGTTATGGCGGCGGCGGCGGCGGCGGAGGCGGACGAGGACAAGGTCTCTTTGTGTGTAATTATGACTAACACAGAAATCTTCCATATTTTCCATCTCTTTTCACTATTCAACTTACTTTTCCTCCATATTTTCCATATCTTTTCACTATTCAACTTGGCCTTCTTCCATATTTGCCATATCTTTTCACATTTCAACTTGCCTTTCTTCCATATTTTCCATATTATTTCACTATTCAACTTGGGTTTCTTCCATATTTTTCATATCTTTTCACTATTCGACTTACTTTTCTTCCATATTGTCCATATCTTTTCACTTTTCAACTTACTTTTCGTCCATATTTTCCATATCTTTTCACTATTCAACTTGCCTTTCTTCCATTCTTTCCATATCTTATCACTATTCGACTTGCCTTTCTTCCATGTTTTCCATATTATTTCACATTTCAACTTAGTTTTCTTCCATATTTTCCACATCATTTCACAATTCAACCTACTTTTCTTCCGCATTTTCTATATCATTTCACAATTTTCTTCTGTATTTTCCATATTTTTCCATATCTTATCACTATTCAACCCACTTTTCTTCCGTATTTTCCATATCTTTTTCACAATTCAACCTATTTTTCTTCCATATTTTCCATATCTTTTCACAATTCTACTTGGCTTTCATCCATAATTTCCATGTCTTTTCACTATTCAACTTACTTTTCTTCCATAATTTCCATGTCTTTTCACTATTCAACTTAATTTTCTTCTGTATTTTCCATATCATTTCACTATTCAACCTACTTTTCTAGTACATGACGTAATAAAACATTTCAGTTTTCCGTACTTTTTCAAACCGCAACGTTTGAAATGCAACGTTACTTGCTTTTCTTGTACATGACGTTATAAAACATTTAATTTTCCCGTACTTTTTCAAACCACAACGTTTGAAATGCAACGTTACTTCCTTTTCTAGAATATGACGTTATAAAACATTTCATTTTCCCATGTATTTTCCCAAACTTTTTCAAACCGCAACGTTTCAAATGCAAGGTTACTTGCTTTTCTAATACATGACGTTATAAAACATTTCATTTTCCCGTACTCGTTCAAACCGCAACGTTGAAATACAACGTTTGAGATATCAGTTAGTTGTTTTTCTAGTACATGACGTTATAAAACATTTCATTTTCCCGTACTTTTTTCCCTATCTTTTCACTATTCATCCCACTTTTCTTCTGTATTTTCCAAATCTTTTCATTATTCAAGTTACTTTTCTTCTGTGTTTTCCATATCTTTTCACAATTCAACTTACTTTTCTTCCATAATTTCCATATCTTTTCACTATTCAACTTACTTTTCTTCTGTATTTTCCAAATCTTTTCACTATTCATCTTACTTTTTTTCCATAATTTCCATATCATTTCACTATTCAACTTACTTTTCTTCTGTATTTTCCATATCATTTCACTTTTCAACCTACTTTTCTTCCATAAATTCCATGTCTTTTCACTATTCAACTTACTTTTCTTCCATATTGTCCATATCATTTCACTATTCAACCTACTTTTCTTCCATATTTTCCATATTTTTCCACTATTTAACTTGCCTTTCTTCCATATTGTCCACATCATTTCATTATTCAACCTACTTTTCTTCCATATTTTCGATATCTTTTCACTATTTAACTTGTCTTTCTTCCATATTGTCCATATCGTTTCACTTTTCAACTGACTTTTCTTCCATATGTTTCGTATCTTTTCACTTTTCAACTTTTTTTCTTCCATATTTCCCATATCTTTTCACTATTCAACTGATTTTTCTTCCGTACTTTCCAAATCTTATCACTATTCAAATTTCTTTTCTTCCATATTTCCCATATCTTTTCACTTTTCAACTTTTTTTTCTTCCATATTTTCCATATCTTTTCACTATTCAACTGATTTTTCTTCCGTACTTTCCAAATCTTATCACTATTCAAATTTCTTCCATATTTCCCATATCTTTTCACTATTCAACTTACGTTTCTTCCATATGTTCCATATCTTTTTTTCATTGTTTCTAATGATTCTTTCAAATCAGAATTTTCTTCTCCCCATGTTTGCTGATTTTCCAAGATTAATTTTGCTTTGCTAATTCTGGAAGTATAAAAGAATGATTAAAATCCTAACTCCATACGTCATGACTATGATATTGTGGTGTTTACTCTCAGAACAGTGAAATCTATATAAACATATTAAAACTCTGTAGAACGAATATAACTTGCAACGTTACTTGTTTTCCGCGTACATGACGTCATAAGACCTTTCATTTTTCCGTACTTTTTCAAACCGCAACGTTTGAAATGCAACGTTGCTTGCTTTCCGCGTACATGACGTCATTTCCCGCGTATCATTTTCCCGTACTTGAAAAAACAAATCATTTTCGTCACAGAATCTATTTTTTACAAGCTTTATTATTTTCCTAAATTTTAATTTTCGTCCCAGAATCTATTTTTATTATCAATACTACAGCATGTTATAGCTTCTAAAAGCAACCACATTAATACAATGTTGCCCAATGAGATGGTCTTAGCTCCTCTACAAAAGCTGAAGATTAAATATGAATTGTCTTACCAATCTACTATCAGGCTGAAATATATTGATAAATTTGACCAATTGCTGATCATCCACCAATGAACGTCTACAATTGATAACACTGTGCGATCGTTGATACATTTCGCCATTTTTATCTGATACTATGTAGTAAAACATTTCCCATCATTTATAAAATCATCATTAAAAAACTGGTGTGCAATTAAAATGTTTATAGTATTACATGTGTGAATCCTGTTTACGTGACACAAACAACAATAGCAGTGACTATATTATATAAAATACATTACAGTATAGAGGATCCCAAAATAAAAACGGATTATCCGTTTTCAAAATATAATAGGGTTCTTCATCATTACTCATGAGTCACGTGACCGGAAGTGACGTCATAACCGGAAGTGACGTCATTTTCCCCGCGCTTTTTTCTTACTATAGTAGTAGTACAAAATTGTTCTTTGTCATTCGATTTACGGCTTCTGATTATTCCTTTAGTATCCTCTAGTTTTTCATGTAAGGGGACATTTTGTTCTACTACTATAGTAAGAAAACAAGCGCGGGGAAAATGACGTCACTTCCTATGACGTCACTTCTGGTCACGTGACTAACGTCACTTCCGATGACACATCACTTCAGGTAGCACACCTTTCCCAAATTATGATGGCCTACAGGTCCTCAAAACAGTTAAGTACTGATCAAACCCCTAACATCCCGCCGCCACCACCACCGTCGCCGCATTGCTCACAGAGTAATGATGAAGAACCCTATTACATTTTGAAAACTGATAATTCGTTTTTGTTTTTGGAACCTCTATATTGCGGTTTGGAAAAGTACGATAAAATGAAATGTCTTATGACGTCATGTACGCGGAAAACAAGTAACGTTGCAAGTTATATTCGTTTTACAGAGTTTTAATATGTTTATATAGATTTCACTGTTGTGAGAGTAAACACCACAATATCAAAGCCAAGTTAAAAAATGAAATGATTTGGAAAATATGGAAGAAAAGTAGGTTGAATTGTGAAAAAGATATGGAAAATGCTGAAGAAAAGTAGGTTGAATTGTGAAATGATATGGAAAATATGGAAGAAAAGTAAGTTGAATAGTGATAAGATATGGAAAATTATGGAAAATACAGAAGAAAATTGTGAAATATTATGGAAAATGCTGAAGAAAAGTAGGTTGAATTGTGAAATGATATGGAAAATATGGAAGAAAAGTAAGTTGAAATGTGAAATGATATGGGAAATATGGAAGAAAGATCAGTCTAATAGTGATAAGATATGGACAATATGGAAGAAAGGTAAGTTGAATAGTGAAAAGACATGGAAAATATGGAAGAAAAGTAAGTTGAATAGTGAAAAGATATGGAAATTATGGAAGAAAAGTAAGTTGAATGTGAAAAGATTTGAAAAATACCGAAGAAAATAGTGAAAAGATAGTGAAAATACAGAAGATAATAGTGAAAAGATAGGGAAAATATGGAAGAAATATAACTTGAATAGTGAAATGATAAGGAAAATATGGAAGAAAATTAAGTTGAATAGTGAAAATATATGGAAATTATGGAAGAAAAGTTAGTTGAATAGTGAAAAAAATATGAAAAATATGGAAGAAAATTGTTAAATGATATGGAAAATACAGAAGAAAATAGTGAAAAGACATGGAAATTATGAAAGAAAGATAAATTGAATAGTGAAAAGATTTGAAAAATACAGAAGAAAATTGTGAAAAGGTAGGGAAAATACAGAAGAAAATAGTGATAAGATAGGAAAAATACAGAAGAAAATAGTGAAAAGATAGGAAAAATATGAAAGAAATATAACTTGAATAGTGAAATGATTAGGAAAATATGGAAGAAGAGTAAGTTGAATAATGAAAATATATGGAAATTATGGAAGAAAATTGTGAAATCATATGGAAATTATGAAAGAAAGATAAATTGAATAGTGAAAAGATTTGAAAAATATAGAAGAAAATTGTGAAAAGAGAGGGAAAATACCGAAGAAAATAATGAAAAGATAGGAAAAATACAGAAGAAAATAGTGAAAAGATAGGAAAAATATGGAAGAAATATAACTTGAATAGTGAAATGATTAGGACAATATGGAAGAAAAGTAAGTTGAATAGAGAAAAGATATGGAAAATGCGGAAGAAAGACAACTTGAATAGTGAAATGATTTGGAAAATATGGAAGAAAAGTAAGTTGAATAGTGAAAATATATGGAAATTATGGAAGAAAAGTCAGTTGAATAGTGAAAAGATATGAAAAATATGGAAGAAAATTGTGAAATGATATGGAAAATACAGAAGAAAATAGTGAAAAGATATGGAAATTATGAAAGAAAGATAAATTGTATAGTGAAAAGATTTGAAATATACAGAAGAATATTGTGAAACGATATGGAAAATATGGATGAAATGTGAAATGATATGGAAGATATGGAAGAAAAGTAAGTTGAAAAGTGAAAAGATATGAAAAATATGGAAGAAAGGTAAATTGAATAGTGAAAAGATATGAAAAATATGGAAGAAATCTAAGTTGAATAGTGAAAAGATTTGGAAAATGTGGAAGAAAAGTAAGTTGAATAGTGAAAAGATTTGGAAAATACAGAAGAAATGTCAGTTGAATAGTGAAAAGATAGGGAAAATATGGAAGAAAAGTAAGTTGAATAATGAAAAGATATGAAAAATATGGAAGAAAAGTAGGTTGAATTGTGAAATGATATGGAAAATCCGGAAGAAAATTGTGAATAAAGGTAATAACAAAATTACCGAACTCCGAACAATCTTACAAAGGGAAAGTCAAAACTCATAATTATATAAACAGACAAAATCAGTCAACAACCGGAAAACTGTGAAAACCGTAATGACCCTGACTGATATGGAAAATATGGAAGAAAGGCAAGTTGAAATGTGAAAAGATATGGACAATATGGAAGAAAGCCAAGTTGAATAGTGCACATGCGCACACCCCTTCCACACCCCCGACTTCCAGTTCCAGGAGAAGCCTTACGGGTGACGTTTGATGACGTCACTTCCAGTGAAAAAGCCCCACTAAGGCGGATATTGCGCAACTTCCGGTTGCTCATGCGTGCACACAAGGGAACTCCCATTCGGGGTCACGTGACATTCGGTCACATCCGGTAGCCATGATACTTGTACTACTGTACTACTGTACTACTACTCTAGTAAGAAAAAAACGCGCTGGAAATCGAAGAAAAAGGCGGGAAACCCTTATTTCCGGTGACGTCACTTCCGGTCATGTGACTTTCTGTGACGTCACTTTCGGTTATGTGACTTCCGGTCAAGCATGCGCAATGGTCAGATCCTCTGGATTCTTCGCAAATATGACTTTGTTCGTACCCATATACTACTCATACCCATCCATGGATAAATACAACCATCAGAAGACATACCCATCCATGGATAAATACAACCATCAGAAGTCATACCCATCCATGGATAAATACAACCATCAGAAGACATACCCATCCATGGATAAATACAACCATCAGAAGAATAGGTCAGAAACAAAGAGCCCACAAAAAGGTCAGAGAGACTAAAAAGAAAAAAGACATGGACAGGTACAAGAGACTTAAACAGAAAGTACAATGGGAAATCAGACAAGCTAACAAAAAATATATGGAAGAAGTTAGCGCCGATTACAAAAACAACTCGAAAAGCGTCTGGTCATATATCCAGAGCAAAGGCCAAGAATGGATAGGTGTAGCACCTTTGAAGAATAAAATGGAATTCCTGCAAAGTGACAACAAGAGCAAAGCTGGGATTCTGAATGAACAATTCCAGTCAGTATTCACTAAGGAAAACCTAAATAACTTTCCCATCAAAGGAAAACGTCCATATTCCCCCATAGAGGATATTAAAATTAACAGCATAGGAGTCCATAAACTTTTGAAAAACCTGAAACCCCATAAAGATATTGGTCCAGATCCAATACCATCTTTTATTTTGAAAGCAGCGGCAGATCAACTAGCGCAAATTCTTACAGAATTATATCAAACATCACTCAACACCGGAGTAGTACCACAAGATTGGAAAGATGCATATGTAGTACCACTTTTTAAGAAAGACGAAAGACACTAATTACAGACCTGTATCACTTACATCAATCACATGCAAGGTCATGGAGCATATAGTGCATTGTAGTGTAATGGGCCACTTTGACAAAAATAAAATTCTAACAAATGCTCAACATGGATTCCGCTAAAAAAGATCATGCGAATCCCAACTCATTGTAACCATCCATGATATAGCATCAAAACTCAAAATTGGAAAGAGACTGGCAAGTCGATGTCTTCCTTCTAGACTTTGCAAAGGCATTGGACAAAGTTCCATACCACCGCCTTCTACACAAGTTAGAATACTATGGCGTCAACTCCAAAACCAGATGGATTCGCTCGTTCTTAGAGAACAGAAAGCAGAGCGTAATACTTGAAGGGACTGTCTCCAAGCAAGTTCCAGTACTCTCTTGTGTTCCCAAGGTACAGTTCTTGGACCTATACTGTTCCTGGCCTACATCATCGACATACCAGGAACAGCAACTTCATCCCAGATCAAATTATTTGCAGATGACAGCCATCTTTACCGTACTATTAACAACCAGACTGACAGTGACCTATTGCAGAGGGACCTTACAATTCTAGAAGACTGGGAAAACATATGGCAGATGGGTTTCAACGCAAAAAAATGCATTGTCATCAGAATAGTACCAAAAAACAAACAGGTGAGGCAAACAAGTTACAAATTACATGGACATACTCTGGATAATGCGGAATCCAGCAAATACCTAGGTGTAACCACCAACAACAAGTTATCCTGGGATAGACACATAGATAACATCGTTGGCAAAGGAAACAAGACGCTAAGATTTATCCGCCGAAACTTAATCAAGACTGCACAAAACCTGTAAAGTCAGCAGCATATACAGCAATAGTAAGACATACAGTGGAATATGCAAGCACAGTTTGGGATCCATCTAACCAAAAAAAGATCAAATCCATAGAACATGTGTAGAAAAGAGCAGCACGATTTGTGCACAACTGCACAGATCGAACACAAATATGGTAAAATCTTTAAAATGGGAAAACCTTGAAGATCGTAGAAAATCAGCAAGATTAAGCATGCTATTTAAGATCCAGCATGACCTTATCGACATAGATAGACAGCAATATCTGACGCCAAATGACAGCCGGACCAGATGTAAAAAAAACGCCTCTACCAAGAAAGATCAAGCACGGATACCTACGGACAATCATTCTTCCCTATTACTATCAGAGACTGGAATCAACTTCCAACTAATACAACATCGGCAGACACAATCGAAGGATTTAGAGCTGCCCTAAAGTCAAGCACTGGAAGAAAATGAACAACATAGAGTGTACATAATTTTAATTGTAAAATGGGGATTATTTTAAATGTAATTAGTTTATAGAAAACTTGCTGTGTTGCCCGACACTGCGCAGAGGGTTTTGTTTCAAGCGGAACCAAATACATTCGATTAACGAATCCGGTTCCTTACCTGGATGAAGAAGAAGAAGAAGAAGAAGAAGAAGAAGAAGAAGAAGAAGAAGAAGAAGAAGAAGAAGAAGAAGAAGAAGAAGAAGAAGAAGAAAGTCTGTCTCGTACAAAGAAACAAATCAGTGAGTAGCGAAGCGCAATTTGTGCCAATTGGAAAACTGACCAAATTTGTTGTTGATCTGTTTTTCTTCTTTATATTGATTGTTAGATTTTGAATGGCTTTTGACAAAGTAGAACAGAATAGAACATAATTTGTATTGGTGTAAAATCCATATACAAAGGATTGTTACCAAAACAACACATTATTTACATACAAAACAAAGAAAACTGTTAAATACAATCAAACTATATATACATGTTTGAAACGCATGCCTCCCTAACGACATTTAGTATGAGGAGGTGGTACATTTTAAATATGATTTAATAAGACTTGTCTCTACCAATAACAAGAAACTGATACCTTTGTTCTCCGTTCTTCTTTGAAAAGCAACGCTGAATAAATTCTTTAATCCTAGAGATCTTAATTGCATATGTGGAATGGTGGTATATAAGGCTACCCTAAAGCTTTTTGCAATGAACATGATATATCGGTAACTGCACCACCAAACATCGAACATATCATAAAAAGACAAATAGTTTAAAAGTTATATTTTTTTGCAATGAATGAATGAATGAATGAAACTTTCACATTACGCCATACAATCGATCACATGATCGGCGACTTCAAACCGGATGTAAACAAACCATCCGAGTATATCTAAACGTTTGTGCTTTCGCAACATACTGTTACACTAACGAGGCTTTTCCATTTACCTGTGCTCATTTAACACCTTTTGTTCCATCTTTACTCACATTTTCAGATCTCGAGCATTGCACAGGTAAGGGACTTACAGAGGCAAGATGAAATTACATTATACTTTTCTAGTATTATCTATAGTCTTGAGCATAATTAACCAACTTGATATTTATACCAGCAAAACTGCAGAAAGTGACTCACACTTGCATACATGTAAATTAACCCAAACAACAGGGGTAATTGTGAGCCAGCTGAAAGTAAATAGAAGTAGACCTGTTAGTAAATACATCTTTATTTTATTATTAGCAAATGCTTTTGATATAGAAACAAACCCAGGACCCAGAGCTCCTAAATGACCTTGTGGAGCATGTAAAAAAGCTGTAAAATGGAATCCTAAACGCCCATCTATTTGTGGTGATAATAGTGAAACTTGGTTCCATATTGATTGTCAACACGTATCCAGATACATGGATGCAAGCAATGTGTCATGGGAATGCCTAAATTGTGGCATGCCAAATTTCTTAACTGCTCTATTTAATTCCACATATAGCATTGAATCTGATAATCATTTCTCACACCTCAGTAAAAACTCAATACTTAGCAGCCCAGATGTACCAGCTGCAGCCTCTTCACCAAAATTACCTGAATCATCCAGACATGACCGTAAACTCACTAAAGACATCTCAAATAAAGTCAAGAGACCCATAAGAGTTCTCAACATAAACTTTCAATCAGTTTGTAATAAATAATAAAAAATCTGATCTCGAAGAAATTATCAACTCTACTAAGCCTGACATCATTACAGGCACAGAGACCTGGCTAAATTTTTCAGTTCCATCAAATGAGCTCTTTCCCCCTAACATGTATAATGTCTATAGGAGGGATAGATCTCAAGATGGAAATGGAGCTAATTGAAATCATGGGGGAGATTTAATTGCTATTTCGAAAGAGTTTATTAGCTCTGAGATCAAGGAATTACAGACCGATTATGAGATTGTCTGGGCGGAAATAAATATCGCTGGAACAAAAAAGATAATTATAGGTTTTTATTATAGACCCCCATCAGATGATGGCAAATCTCTTGATAATCTAGATGAATCCTTAAACAGACTAAAAAAGTACCATGCTTCTAATATATGGCATGGTGGAGATTTTAACCTTGGTCATATTGATTGGTCTGTTCCATCATTCGTTTCCGGAAAACCAGAACCAAAACTACATAATCAACTCCTAGACATAATTGATGATCATAACCTACATCAAACAGTAGACAAACCAACATGAAAAGATAGAACATCTGACTTATTCCTTGTAACAAATCCATCTAGTGTTAACAAAGTTACAACATTACCACCCATAGGAAAAGCAGACCATGATATTGTGTACATAGAGTTAGATACAAGGCTTAAAAGAGTACGTGAAGTTCCCAGAAAAAATATGAAGTTCAATAAAGCAAACTGGGAAAATATAAAATCAGATCTACAAAAAGTTCTTGAAAAAATTCAGCTGAAAAATAATGACACCAGAAATACTGTGGATACCCTTTGGAACATTTTCAAAACCGAGCTGATTACATCTATTGAAAGCAATGTTCCACATAAAATGATCGCTTATAAACATCGCCTTCCATGGGTAACACCTAATTTACGAAAACTTATTAATAAGAAAAATAAAGCAGAAAGACAGAAAGATCCTGAAAAATTTTAAAAGCTTAAGAATGCTGTACAAAACGAATTGTGTGCAACATACTGGAACTATATAGAAAAAATCATATGCGACTTACCAATCAATGAACCGGGCCAGTTTGATTCATCTAGAGCAAAACCTAAAATCCTCTTTAGTTACATCAAAAACACCCGTTCTGACAACTCAGGGGTCGCCCCACTAAAAAAGGAAGGTAAATTAATTACAGAGACAGAAGAAAAAGCAAACATTTTAAATCAACAATTCCAATCTGTATTTACCAATGAAACAGATCTAAATATTCCAGACAAAGGTCCAAGTCCTCACCCTCAAATACCATCTATAAACATCAGTGAAACAGGAATCAATAAATTGTTAGTAAACCTAAATCCACACAAACCTTGCGGGCCAGACAACATCAATAGCCGTGTATTGAAAGAACTATAAGATCAAATTGCACCTATATTAACTGAAATTTAAAAAAAATCACTTGAAACAGGAGAAACACCAAAAGATTGGAAACACGCAAACGTTGCTCCGACATTTAAAAAAGGAGAAAAATATAAACCTGTAAATTACAGACCTATTTCGTTAACATGTATTTGCTGTAAGCTAATGGAGCATATTATCACAAGTAACATCATGTCACACCTGGAAAATAATAAAATATTATACAACCTCCAACATGGTTACAGAAAAGCTCGCTCCTGCATGTGAAACACAACTCGTAGACTTCATACAAGAACTGGCAAAAAGTAATAACTGTAGTAAACAAATTACTAAAGCATTTGATAAAGTTCCTCACTGTCGTCTCCTATATAAATTAGAATTCCAAAAAATATATTAAACTGGATTAAAGCATCGTTATCTGATAGAACACAAGCTGTAGTCATAAATGGTACCTCTTCAACATCAGTCCCAATGACATCAGGTGTTCCCCAGGGCACTGTCCTGGCCCGATTCTATTTTTAATCTGCATAAATGATTTACCAGAATATCTAACATACAGTAAACTCAGACTATTTACTGATGACAGCATACTATATCGAGAAATTAAACCACATCAAGACTGTCAAAAACACCAACATGATTTAGATGCCGCAGCTCAGTGGGAGTCAGATTAGCTAATGGCTTTCCACCCGGATAAGTTTACAAAACTCTCTATATCACAAAAGAAAAATACCATTAATCATGACTACATCCTACACAATCACACTCTTGAATCTGTATCATCTGCAAAATACCTGGGCGTCACACTACAATCAAATCTCAAATGGAACAAACACATTGACAATATTACATCAAATGGGAACAAATCACTGGGCTTTTTAAAACGAAACCTGGCAAATACTGAGATTAAGTCTAGAGCATATCAAGCACTGGTACGTCCCAAACTAGAATATAGCTGCAGTGTTTGGGACCCCCATACAAAAGACCAGCAACAAAAATTAGAAAAAGTACAGTGTAGGGTGGCTCGCTACGTACAAAATAACTATGATTACACCAGCAGTACAACGGCCATGATAAACACCTTACAGTGGTCTACTTTAGCTGAGCGTCGCCTGAAAACTAGACTAGTTTTATTTTATAAAATAGTTCACTGCCTGGTAGCCATTCTATCGCACATACTAGTACCAACTGACAGTAGAACAAGACAAAATCCCATACAAACTTTCAGACAAATTCAAACAACAAAGGATACATATAAATGGTCATTTTTTCCCAATACCATCATTCAATGGAATATGCTTCTACATCAACCGACTACTTCTGTTCTCTCTCAACTCTATTAAACCACACAGTTATGACAAATTGTAAATAAGTTTGTTCTCTTTTAATCACTTTCCAAATTGTAAATACAACTGACACAAATTTATTATTATTTATTATCTTTGGTAATCATACTTTTTGTAAATACTTTTACCAGCCATGCATGTGCGACTTCAAGTAATCTTCAGTAAATGATGTTTTGATGTATACCAGAAGAAGAAGGTTTATGTGCTAAATAATGCTGTTATAAACATAGAGATCTAGAACTTTAGAAGTCACCAACGAGTCTTTTAAGTTTTATTAATATCCACATTTAATTTGGTCAACGCCACTTCTAGAAAAGCCTTTATCATGATATTATTTCAGGAGACGCCTATTGATTGACAGCTGTAAAAATATGAGTTAAAGTTTGGAAAGATGCCAATACAAATAAAATAGAAAATATTCAGGAGCGAGCACTAAGATTTATTTATAATGATTATAATAGTACAAAACTTGTTAATAGTATCTAAGCTTCCAACATTAAAAGTGAGAAGGCTGAGAACTATGGCCATTGAGGTTTATAAAATTGTACATCAAGAAAGTCCTTTATATTTACATGACTTAATCAAAATTAGAAATACTAAATATTGTTTTAGGTACGACAACATTACAGAAATCCCTTCAGTACGAACAACAAGGTATGGTCTAAAATCCTTTCGATAAGCTGCTGCTAAACTGTGGAACGAGTTGCCAAACCATTTTAGAACAACAAACATCTTTTAATCAATTCAAAAATTTAATAACCTCATGGAATGGCAACTCGTGCCGCTGCAATGCTTGCTGCTAGTATTAATTATTTTTCTATAATGTACATTGCATGACATTTGCCTTACTGCTGCAGTTTTGCTTTGTGTGCTTTTCAGTTTAACGTGTGCCTTATTTTAGTGCTTAGCTATTTCTGCATGAATATTTTTAAAATATGTTTTAAAAGTGCTTGCATATTGTATGTGTGTTTTGAGTTGATTTGCTTATTTGTTTAATTATAGACTGCTTATAATTTGCATGAATGTACTTGTATGTGTAATATGTGCTATTAATGTCGGCATCTATTTTCTGTATTGACTTCTGGTCCTATGATAGTAAGTGCACAGAGAGGCACTTGCCACATGCGCACTGGCTGTAGGGGTCCAGAAGTCAAAACACAGAAAGGTATGCATAAATATCATCTGGATATAAGATAAGATAAGAAAACTTTATTTGAATTCGGTTTTTGAATAACAATAAACACAAGCTCTCAGGAGCTTTTTACCGAATATACATATATACATACAAATATTAACATAATCACATAAACACACATATAAAGCACATACAGTTAGCAAATGCAACATAAAAAGCACAAAAATAAAAGACATACTAAAACATGCTGAAGCAATATCAAACAAACATAAAATAACTAAGCAGCATTAAAACTTGGAAAAAGCAATAGAAATAAAACAGAAAGCTGAATATGTTATCTGCATGCAGAACAACGACATTCTGAGCCATTCCAGGACTGAATCAAACTTTTAAAGTGGTTGAAACTGTTTTCAATTCTGAAATGGTTCGGAAGGTCGTTCCACAGAGTTGCAGCTGCAAACATGAATGATTTTTTGCCATACCTTGTAGTTCTAACTTGAGGTACATCTAATATGTTCGAATACCTGAAAGCATATTTAGAATTCTTCACATTAACCAAATCATGAAGGCATACAGGAGCTAATTTGTTAACGATTTTATGTCTCCAAGGCCATTGTCCTAATACGTCTGATCTGTAAGGAGGGCACTAGAGCTTTTTCAAGAAGGTTGATATATGAACTGGTGTAGTCATCGTATACAAAGCGAAGTGCTCTTTCCTGCATTTTCTCTAATTTTTTTGAATTTTTATCGGTACAAAAATGCCAAGCCAAAGGGCAGAAGTTAAAGTTACTGAGAATGAAAGTGTGGAATATAGTTAATTTGCTTAATCTGTCTAAATATCGGCCCAAACGTTTAAGTATATTCAGTTGCTGTGATGCCTTCCTACAGATTGAACTGATATGAATGTCAAAATTTAATTGATAATCTATTTCAATTCCTAAAAGTTTTACTGTCTCTTCACATGAAAGTGTAGAGTTCTGCATACAAATCTTCATGTTTTTGTCAAAAGTCTTCTTCCCAACCGCAAGTACCTGAAATTTATCTGGATTAGCCTGCATTTTGTTAACTTTAAACCAATTAATAAGAACATTTGACTCTGATTCTAAAACTGAGGTAAATACATTAAAATCAGGATGACCATAAGACAAAGTATTGTCATCCGCATAATTATATAAAGTACCCTTTTTAACAAAATAAAAAATATCATTAATAAAGACATTAAAAAGTAGAGGATCCAAGATTGACCCTTGGGGTACCCCTTTTTGGATGTCAGACCAACTGCTCAGGATACCATTAATCTTAATTTGCTGTTTCCTATTTGATAAGGGATATGTATTTGTATTGCATGACATGTTTTATTATGTTGTATTTGTGTAATTGTATTATGCATGTCGGTTTGAAAAGCTCTTGAGAGCTTATGTTGTGCTGTTAAAAATGTACCAACTTTAAATAAAACTTTTTGACTTTGACTTTGATGCCGGATCTGTTTCGTTGCGTTTCGGTCCTGACTCGTTTCTTCTTTTACAGATGCCATATAACTTCCGGTGGCAGTAAACTGCAACAAAATAGCAAAAGATTATTGCATCTGATACTTGGCTAGATATTCAATTGACAGAAGTAAGAAAAGATGTATGCCTAGAAATGTTTTCAATGAACCCATCCAGACAAATGCACAGTCCTTACAATAACAAACAAGAAAAATCCTGTAAAACATAACTATCCACCTGTGACCGTAAATCGGTCAGTGAAGACATTTCCTTATTATTCTCATTCAAATTGGTATTTATATCAAAGATAAATGCCATGTTTACTTGTGCACTTAAGCCAAATAAAATGCCAAAACATCATTTAATTCGATGAAGAAATGTCGGCTCGCTGACTTTTTTTGTTTGCATAAGTTTTGTAATGGCGCACAAGTCACGCTACCTAAAATCGGTCAACCATAAAATAGTCATGTGGAACACCAATAGGCCAAGGAGATTGTATTTTACAATATTTTTTTAATTTGCTTTTTCCATATTTCCCCATTTTTTCATTAAATTGTGTTTGCCGTCACTTGTTTTCAGCAGAGAATTTCTCTGTTTTCATGTACAATTTTATCCATTTCCATGTACAGAATTTATATTAAATCATATTTATTCCACACAATTTCCCACTAAAAATCTGAAAATTGTCTAAGGAATTACCGAATTTCAAAACGAAAACAATACAATTGTCGTTGCCTATAGAGTTGTAAATATAGGTCAAGATGCGCAGTAGAATGTAAACAAACCCAGGATATGCAAATTATCCACTACGGACTGTTTTTTTCTGGAAATATTGACTTTGATTATCAAGTCAAAATGGTAGTAGTAAAATGGCACCAAAACCTATAGATATTTTTTCTTATCTGTTTAAATCTCATTGTTGTCTTGACCAAAGTGAAAGTAAATCGATTATCTATTTCTGGACACAGTTTGCAGGATAAATGACGTCATCGACATCTGAGCTCGTGTGACAGCGCATTCCAAAATGGTGACCGATTTCAGGTGTTGACCGATTTTAACGGACGAGAGGATACTTGCTACACAATCATACTTTGGAATCAGTTTCTTCAGCTAAATATCTTGGAATCACTCTTCAATCCGACTTAAAATGGACACAGCATACAAAAAATGTTGTAGCCAATGCAAATAAATATCTTGGATTCTTGAAAAGAAACCTCAAACACAAATATAAAGTGGCAGGCATACCAGACTTTTTGAAATTTTGTTTTAATGTGCAGGACAGTCCTGCACCCAATAATTTTCTGCAGGACCTACTGAAATTGTGCAGGACCGGAATTTACAAAATTCTAAAATTTAAACGGAATCGGTGATGGGAACAATAAAAACCTGACCCGCCATGTTTTCAAATATAAACACACGAAATGGCCACGTTGATGCATCACAGCCAGTTTAAGCTATTAAAATACAATGATTAATAGAATTACCATGGAAACAGTTGCATGTTTAAGAAGTAAATCATAAATGTCATTTGAAGCAGAATCTAATTCCGAGTTGACCGTGATCGTTCCGGCATACCAGTTGCATTTTTGATTTCCGGTGCAAAACAAAATACACAAACAAAACATTTTGTCGGACACCCGGACCGTCATACTTGGCAGTATGTATTGCCGGTCCTTGTGATTTTCTGCCCACTCGGTCCGACGAATTTCAAAAAGTCTGGCGTACCTATCTCTTGTCCGTCCAAAACTAGAGTATGCATGCTCAGTTTGGGACCCCCACACTGGGGTACATCGCAATAAAATTGAGATGTTCCAACGACGGGAAGCTAGGTATCACTATGCCTGCAACCGATACCATAAATACTGGGAACACCAAGATGTAAAATTTGAGTACAAAGCCAGCATCCAAAACAAGGAAAACACCGGAAACCACACCGAAATAAGTTGTATTACGGAAGAAGTAGAGGTGGATATAGTGGCGGAGAGCCATCATCCACACATTACCTAGCCTAACCTATAATACTAGCAGCGTCGCATATATGCTCCAAACTCTCACCTGGCCTACACTACAACAACGTCGACTCAAAACAAAACTTATTATGTTTTACAAGATTGTTCACCATATTGTTGCAGTTCCTACAACAATATTAATACCAACAGACTCAAGAATCAGACAATCTCATCCTTTTACATACAGACATCTTCATTCATTCAAAGATCTGTACAAGTATTCATTCTTTCCAAAAACAATCATTCACTGGAATTGACTACCTCAAAATATAGTTCTATGACCAACAGTCAACATGTTTAGAGAACAGCTAACACCAACTGTTCTCGGCCATCTACAATCGCAATTCTAAATAAAAATGAAATTGTGAATAGTTTTAACCACAAAATTTATTTCTGTTTGGCGCTACTTGTAAATATGTTATAACTGAATATATTGTTATTTCTTTATGAATTTTATCCCACGCATGCGCAACAGCTAGTGATCATCCGGTGGATGGATAGCTGTATACCAAAAAAAGAAGAACCCTTCCTCGCTTCTTCCGATATAGTTCATTCCACCATCTGGTGTATTATCGAACTGGTGCGTGTAACTGTAAGCCCCCTGTCGGACTGCGTGGAAGTGCAAATAAAAACATATATATATATATATACAATTAAAAACAAGGTCTCGGTTATATATATGACCGCTCGATGCTAAGCAACTCACTCTTGAAGTTGATGGATTTGCAGGCTACTGCCGAGTACTGGTATTGGGTCCGTTCGCCCTGGGTTCGTTTGTCCTTAAACTAAAGTGTCTGCCCCGAAAATTAAAAAAAAGTATTTTAATGAATTTTATTTTAAAATAAAGAAAAATGTTGTATAGAAAATTAAAATTATGAGCTTTAAGAAATTAATTAAGTTATTTTCAAGCAATTATGATGTATATTGTTTGAAATGCTTAATTGAAATTACTGATTGTTGATTTCATCATTTCCACTATTGATAGGGGTTTATTGTATATCTTTGATCTCTTTATTTTCTTTTAATTGCTGGCTTTGGTTAAGCACTTTTGATGTAAGTTTGTATGAGTAAAACAACGTTAAATCAAACTGCAAACATCAGTTAATGACATACCTCTCAGCTTGTGTTCTTTGATCTCATGTGTGTTTTGACAAATTTTGATTCATTCATATTTACCTGCTTGACTTATTCCAAGGGACTGAAATGTTTACCTTTGCTCATTATCGAAACATCACAAACTTTAGCATGCCCCATATTTAAAATATCTCAGTTTATTATCTATAAACCATCAAATGACAAATATCATTTATACTTCATTTTTATACCCCCGCTCGATGAGAGTCGGGGGTATATAGGGATCCTCATGTCCGTCCGTTCGTCCATCCGTCACAGTTCGATTACGGTGTATTTCACATTTACCGTTCCTGAGTTATGGCCCGTTTTCTCTTAGAAAAATAGGGACTTTTTAGGTTTCCAAATGATATTTAAAGTACCGCTCAACCAAATCTTTTCAAACTTTAACACAATGCTGTATACCATAACCTACAGGTCAAGTTTGATTATGGTGTATTGCACATTTACCGTTCATAAGTTATGGTCCTTTTTCTCTTAGAATATAGAGACTTTCTAGGTTTCCGGATGATATTTAAGATACAACTCAACCAAATCTTTTCAAACTTTAACACAATGCGATGTACCATAAAATACAGATTAAATTCGATTATGGTGAAATTGACATTTACCGTTCATGAATTATGGCCCTTTTTCTCTTAGAACTAAGAATATAGGGACTTTAAAGGTTTCTGGATGAAAATTTGGAATGCCGGGGTATGTGTGATCACCAGATCAACTTTCTCTGGTTATTTTTAATATCATACATATATATAATTATCAGGGTGAACAGACCCACTTTTAGGGTGAACGTGTATTAGGGCGAACGGACCTGGAACCCTGAGTACTTGTGATGCTAAGTAGTTCGAAATACGGATGGTCAGGGAAGAAGTCCTGGAGAATGGTAACAAGGAATCAGTGGTGATGTCCTCTCACTAGTGCTGCTGTTGGAACTTAGAAGGTTGTTGTAATGGCAATCTTCAGGTTGTGTACATTGTTTGTTGTATATAGAACTTAGCAGGTTGTTGTAATGGCAATCTTCAGGTTGTGTACATTGTTTGTTGTATATAGAACTTAGCAGGTTGTTGTAATGGCAATCTTCAGGTTGTGTACATTGTTTGTTGTATATAGAACTTAGCAGGTTGTTGTAATGGCAATCTTCAGGTTGTGTACATTGTTTGTTGTATATAGAACTTAGCAGGTTGTTGTAATGGCAATCTTCAGGTTGTATATAGAACTTAGCAGGTTGTTGTAATGGCAATCTTCAGGTTGTATATAGAACTTAGCAGGTTGTTGTAATGGCAATCTTCAGGTTGTATATAGAACTTAGCAGGTTGTTGTAATGGCAATCTTCAGGTTGTATATAGAACTTAGCAGGTTGTTGTAATGGCAATCTTCAGGTTGTGTACATTGTTTGTTGTATATATGGGTCCCATATGATGCTAGCATATTCCATTTGTTTGAGATCTTAATAGAGCTTTGTAGCATAGATCTTTGACTGGTTTATGAAACAAGGTTTACTGTGTAGTCTGTGTAACAGGGCCATTATTACTTTTCTACAAATGTTATTGACAATTACTATTTCATTTCAAATCTTGTCTATTTGTTAACATATTATATTTCCTTTTAATAACACATGGTGATGACCAGGAACAATGTAATTAATTTTGATATACATTTTATTTCATTAACTCTGCTCCTTTCTTTAGTATTTTAGAGAAATGGGTCCAAAGAAGAGAAGAAGATCGAAAAAGAAAAATGAAAATGATACAAACACAGCAACGGACGTTTGTAATCAGCTGGTGGAGGATATTGACAGAAAACATCTGGTGGAGGATATTGACAGAAAAAAACATAATAAACAGGAGGAGTCTGGAGAGTCTAACATGGAAGCTGTGTTTAATAAGAACTTCTCAGATGACGAGGAAGTTAAAATTGTGGCACCTGATAATATGTCTGTACTGTCCTTAGAAATACTATGTAATATAATGAACTACCTACATTTGAGGGATTTATTGAAATTAGATCACCAATGTAGAAAGTTGAATCAAGCAGTAACGATGCACCTCCGTGTTAAGAAGATGTTAGATTTCACAGAGGGGGAATTGATAAGCTGGACAAGTGATCGTTTGTCTGATTCGTCACTAGTTCATTTGTTTAAGCGTTGTCAAGACCTGCAGTACATTTATGGATTTCATCCGCCATTCCTTTCCAAAAGGAGACAGCGTGGATCTAAGAAGCTAAGCATACCAGGAATCATTGAAGCTTTATCATTGTTAAAAAATATCAAAGGAATAGAAGTATCAGACACACTTGTATTAGAAACTTTATTCAGCTACTTCCCACATGTTGAAATTCTAGGCACATTCCGTAACAGAGATGGATGCTTTCCCGTAGATGATTTAAATGTTCTCCACATTCCAGAAAATCCTTGGATCACGTCAATGCATCTCATAGGAATTGTTATTCCTAAGTTACCAGCCATGTTACATCTTAAACACATACAGTTACGATACGTTCATTTTATAAATCCACAGCCATTCAAAGATTTTGCAGTACCGACCTTAAAAAGTTTTATAATGGCTAATTGTGCTGGTCCATCTAATGTACTTAAATATGTACCTCTAATAGCAGGTTTGGCTGCAGCAAGAAGTCTTCAACGAATGGAACTGATTAGAGTACCTTTCTTAGGTAATAATTGTTTGATAGAATGTTTGTTGTACCTGTAAAATTGTCACAGTAATTTTGTATGTCATATGTACAGTGATCCCTCTCTTATAAGGTAAAATTGTCACAGTAATTTTGTATGTCATATGTACAGTGGACCCTCTCTTATAAGGTAAAATTGTCACAGTAATTTTGTATGTCATATGTACAGTGGTCCCTCTCTTATAAAGCTACCCTTAAAATACTGGATAAATTTATCCACTGGACAACTCCTTATCTAGTGGACAGCTAGCCAGTTTATAAAATTGTTTGTTCAAAAGCAAATGGTTCAAAATGGTTGGCTAGCTGCAGCTGTCCAATGGATAAAATTTTGTCCAGTGGACAACTCCCATGATTCTTTGCACTTCCTGTCTAAAAGCAATCGAGATCAAAAATTAAAAAAAAGGTCTGCTAAGTTCAGTGACATTTAAAGTTATTTTTCATGCATTTCAATTTATTTGTTTCGATTTGCAAATGATTTATGACCAATCATTTTGTTATCTTTGTGTTGGAGCTGGGATTTTATATAGATAGATTTTTTTTTCAACAATTGAATGGTGGATTTGTCCAGTAATTCATGTAATATATTGACAGCATCGGTTTGAGAAACAAAAAACAAACACAGAAGACCACATTGAAAAAAAAAGTATTGCAAAAACGTAGATGAGAGGCAGATATCACGAATAATGTAAAATAATTTTGACTGAAAATGATTCATGGACATTATGTCCTCATCATGATTGATGGCAAATAAAAACCAGCAAAAAATATCGGGGAAGAAAAATGCACGATCACGAAAAACGAAATAACCCATCAATCCTGTCAATTACTGTACACCTCTCTTTAATTTACTTGCACTGTGCAACAAATTAAATCCAAAATCATTTCTGATGGTGTGTGTTTTTTCCTCCTCTGACATTTTTTTTATTTATATTGTATAACATTTATTTATTCAAAATTTGTCTATTTATCTTAGTTCCTGTTATGTGTAATCTATTTCCAAAAAATAGGGAAATGTTATTTTTGAAATTGAATAAAGGAAAACTTCATGACGACAAAAAAAAATTATAATGTAGTTTCAATTGGCGATCATACATGTATTTATCCACTGGATAAAACTTTATCCGTACAAAATTAGACTGGACAAAGTTGTCCAGGGTAAAGCATATTTGTCTAGTGAACAAATATTGAACAACCACATTTATCCAGTGGACAGAAGTTGCCCATTGGATAGATCATTTATCCAGTGGATAATAATAAAAACTTAGATAACAAATTTAGTGAACACAGCACATGTCTGGAATAACCTTCATCAGGTACGTTCAAAATTGAAAAATTAGAGAGCCAAACAATTTAAAGTTTTGGGAGCAATAAAACCAAAGGGCCTAAACAGGATAGTCAAAATCGGCTAAAATCATCTATGCATGAGGGTGTAGAACCTAAGTTTTATTAATGATTACTTTTCATAACTTTATCCACTGCTTTGAATAACCATAACCAGATGTCTATATCACCACTAGACCATAACCAGATGTCTATATCACCACTAGACCATAACCAGATGTCTATATCACCACTAGACCATAACCAGATGTCTATATCACCACTAAACCATAACCAGATGTCTATATCACCACTAGACCATAACCAGATGTCTATATCACCACTAGACCATAACCAGATGTCTATTTCACCACTAGACCATAACCAGATGTCTATTTCACCACTAGACCATAACCAGATGTCTATTTCACCACTAGACCATAACCAGATGTCTATATCACCACTAGACCATAACCAGATGTCTATATCACCACTAGACCATAACCAGATGTCTATATCACCACTAGACCATAACCAGATGTCTATTTCACCACTAGACCATAACCAGATGTCTATTTCACCACTAGACCATAACCAGATGTCTATATCACCACTAGACCATAACCAGATGTCTATATCACCACTAGACCATAACCAGATGTCTATTTCACCACTAGACCATAACCAGACGTCTATATCACCACTAGACCATAACCAGATGTCTATATCACCACTAGACCATAACCAGACGTCTATATCACCACTAGACCATAACCAGATGTCTATATCACCACTAGACCATAACTAGATGTCTATTTCACCACTAGACCATAACCAGATGTCTATATCACCACTAGACCATAACCAGATGTCTATATCACCACTAGACCATAACCAGATGTCTATATCACCACTAGACCATAACCAGATGTCTATATCACCACTAGACCATAACCAGATGTCTATTTCACCACTAGACCATAACCAGATGTCTATATCACCACTAGACCATAACCAGACGTCTATATCGCCACTAGACCTTTATGTCTCCTCTGATGTTTATAAACATCCTTTATTTTTACAGGAGGACTACTTCATCATGTGGTAGAAGAGAGTTTAAGAGTACATCGATTTAAGAACATGCAGTCTATGAAGTTTGGAGCTTGTAAACATATAATAGGGATGGACGTTGGGTTTCTGGCGATATCTTCAGCTGAGAAGTAAGTACCCATGTGATCACTATGTGTCAGAACTTAAGAAATGGACGTAGGATTTCTGGCGATATCTTCAGCTGAGAAGTAAGTACCCATGTGATCACTATGTGTCAGAACTTAAGAAATGGACGTAGGATTTCTGGCGATAACTTAAGCTGAGAAGTAAGTACACATGTGATCACTATGTGTCAGAACTTAAGAAATGGACGTAGGATTTCTGGTGATATCTTCAGCTGAGAAGTAAGTACCCATGTGATCACTGTGTCAGAACTTAAGAAATGGACGTAGGATTTCTGGCGATATCTTCAGCTGAGAAGTAAGTACCCATGTGATCACTGTGTCAGAACTTAAGAAATGGACGTAGGATTTCTGGCGATATCTTAAGCTGAGAAGTAAGTACACATGTGATCACTATGTATCAGAACTTTAGAAATGGACATAGGATTTCTGGCGATATCTTCAGCTGGGAAGTAAGTACCCATGTGATCACTATGTATCAGAACTTTAGAAATGGACTTAGGATTTCTGGTGATATCTTAAGCTGCGAAGTAAGTACACATGTGATCACTATGTGTCAGAACTTAAGAAATGGACGTAGGATTTCAGGTGATATCGTCAGCTGAGAAGTAAGTACACATGTGATCACTGTGTCAGAACTTAAAACTGAGACAACGTAAGCAAGATATTTCCCAATGGGAGACACAAAGGACTTGCTGTCTTTAGGTGTACATAGATATTAGAATGTATTGTGTATAAAACATACACCTTTTTTACTTATGTAAACCACAGGAAAAGTTCAGTTGCCAGTTGGACCTCTTTTTTTGTTGTTACATATACAGTCAAACCTGTATTAAGAGGTCATGACCTTTAGAACAAAGAAAAAGTGGTCTCATAAGACAGGTGACCTCTTAGAACAAAGAAAAAGGGGTCTCATAAGACAGGTGACCTCTTCAAAGAGGTTATATTCAAATGGATTTTTCTATTATAGAACAAGGAAAAGGTGACCTTTTGATACAGGTGGTTGCTTGGACAGGTTTGACTATATGTGCATCTTACTGTAATGTCTGTCAATTCAGGCATTATTTGTTTCCCAGGGAAGACTCAACACGTCTGGTTACTACAAATATTAAATATATTCTAAAGCAATCAATTCTCACACATAGAATAACACAAGGCTACAAAACAGATAAACTCTGTCAACATTAGTTACCATAGCAACATATTATTTATAATAAATTAGACCTTAAACATGTTAACTGATATTTAAGTTTTTTGCATGTCCATTTTAATTTTGATGATAGAATATTGGTGTTATGTTGTGTTCTGTAGGTAGAACCTTTTAGTGATAAGTCTATAGAATTAAGAATGATTGTTGTTGTTTTTTTTATCAGTTTAGAGGAATTGTATCTACAACCCTCTCTGTTTTATTGATAAGTATACAGAATTTATAATGCTTATTGTTTTTTTCAGTTTAGAAGAACTGTATCTACAACCCTCTCTAACAAAGGACAGTCTATTTATAGCATTAAAGATGGCTACTGTCAAGTTTCCTGTATTTAACAGGCTGTCACTGGGATATATAGAACCGTTCCAGGAATCTGGTAGACATTTGTTTTGTATTTTAAGTATAACCATTGGCACTTTGCACAACTCTAAAAAAAAATTATATCTTACTTCTTACAAACTTCTAGGAATATAATTGGTTTAAAGTGAATACATGGAAACCGTGTATAATCAAAACACGGTCGGTAGGTTTTAATACATGGTTAGTAGTAGAGTCATCTCCCCTTTTTCTTTCAAAACAAAGATGACGTCACATATGGATGACTTCACCTGATTACTTACACACAACACACTACTGGAAGAGTTGACCTAAGAAGTCACCAAGTCTTAATTATTTATAACTAGATACAAATGATGTACAGTCAAGCCTGCCTTAAAGGACATTTCTGTATAACAAATCACTGTCTATAATTCCTGTCTTCAAAGCCAATCAAATCACAGCTTTTAAAATATATCTAATTAAGAGAGGAATTTTTTGCATATTATGGGAGGCACCATTTTTCTGTATAGCTTGTTCATCTCATAGAACAAGATTAATAATATCTACGGCATATTTTGATTGGTAGACAGGGCTAGAAATTAGCTGTTTTCACCACAAGCAAAACTTTGCTAGTTGAATAAAAGTCTACTAGCAAATAGACTGACCTTACAAGCAACCAAATTTAATTAAAAAATATATGCGTTACACTGAATTATTAAAATTATGTTGCAATAAAACAGAAAAGTCTTAGTAGATACATGTATGTCTCTCCACATTATCCTAATTCTGATCCAACCAGTCTTTGATCTTACATGTACACCTTAGTGCTTAGTGGAGAATAACAATACCAATTTTATAGTCTTTTGTTTGATCCGACCATAGTTTGAATTCATCATCTACCACATTCGAGGTTAGCACGATCACAATTACAACACTGATGTGGTTGCGAATTATTGAAAGATTACAGTGGTAAATTTATTCGGTATAAATCGTATATGTATCACTTTACATGTACTGAACTTTTTTCAACCTTTTCACTCGAATATTTATATAATTATTTCCAAAATAATAGCAAATGACTGACTTGTTTTTTTTATCTTTCATGGTGTAGTGGGACAGTATAATTATTATAAAGGAAATTGCTTTTTTGTGGGTTTTCGTGAGAAAAATAGAGCTGACTTAAAGTTACACAAGCTTGAAACACAGAGGAAATAATTATTTCAATGAAGTCGTGAGAATGGTCATGATTTCTGTTAGAATGCACCTATTTATTGATTTCCAATGATCTGAATATGTTTTAGGTTATTTCAGGACTCATTTTTTTTCAACGTAGACAGATGATTTATAGTTGTTCTGTAAGAATATGAAAGCTTCGATGGTATAAATGAAAAAGTAATTCCAAACCCTGTCTACCCTGGTTCCGGGTCCATTCACCCTGAAGGTTTAGCCAACATCACAGAATCTGCAGCCACCATTATTAATCAGAGACATTTTGTTTTAGATAACTGGACCAATCAAGATTTAGTTATTGAAGGTTTAGCCAACATCACAGAATCTCCAGCCACCATTATTAATCAGAGACATTTTGTTTTAGATAACTGGACCAATCAAGATTTAGTTATTGAAGGTTTAGCCAACATCACAGAATCTCCAGCCACCATTATTAATCAGAGACATTTTGTTTTAGATAACTGGACCAATCAAGATTTAGTTATTGAAGGTTTAGCCACCATTATTAATCAGAGACATTTTGTTTTAGATAACTGGACCAATCAAGATTTAGTTATTGAAGGTTTAGCCAACATCACAGAATCTCCAGCCACCATTATTAATCAGAGACATTTTGTTTTAGATAACTGGACCAATCAAGATTTAATTATTGAAGGTTTAGCCAACATCACAGAATCTCCAGCCACCATTATTAATCAGAGACATTTTGTTTTAGATAACTGGACCAATCAAGATTTAGTTATTGAAGGTTTAGCCAACATCACAGAATCTCCAGCCACCATTATTAATCAGAGACATTTTGTTTTAGATAACTGGACCAATCAAGATTTAGTTATTGAAGGTTTAGCCACCATTATTAATCAGAGACATTTTGTTTTAGATAACTGGACCAATCAAGATTTAGTTATTGAAGGTTTAGCCAACATCACAGAATCTCCAGCCACCATTATTAATCAGAGACATTTTGTTTTAGATAACTGGACCAATCAAGATTTAGTTATTGAAGGTTTAGCCAACATCACAGAATCTCCAGCCACCATTATTAATCAGAGACATTTTGTTTTAGATAACTGGACCAATCAAGATTTAGTTATTGAAGGTTTAGCCAACATCACAGAATCTCCAGCCACCATTATTAATCAGAGACATTTTGTTTTAGATAACTGGACCAATCAAGATTTAGTTATTGAAGGTTTAGCCAACATCAGAATCTCCAGCCACCATTATTAATCAGAGACATTTTGTTTTAGATAACTGGACCAATCAAGATTTAGTTATTGAAGGTTTAGCCAACATCACAGAATCTCCAGCCACCATTATTAATCAGAGACATTTTGTTTTAGATAACTGGACCAATCAAGATTTAGTTATTGAAGGTTTAGCCAACATCACAGAATCTCCAGCCACCATTATTAATCAGAGACATTTTGTTTTAGATAACTGGACCAATCAAGATTTAGTTATTGAAGGTTTAGCCAACATCACAGAATCTCCAGCCACCATTATTAATCAGAGACATTTTGTTTTAGATAACTGGACCAATCAAGATTTAGTTATTGAAGGTTTAGCCAACATCACAGAATCTCCAGCCACCATTATTAATCAGAGACATTTTGTTTTAGATAACTGGACCAATCAAGATTTAGTTATTGAAGGTTTAGCCAACATCACAGAATCTCCAGCCACCATTATTAATCAGAGACATTTTGTTTTAGATAACTGGACCAATCAAGATTTAGTTATTGAAGGTTTAGCCAACATCACAGAATCTCCAGCCACCATTATTAATCAGAGACATTTTGTTTTAGATAACTGGACCAATCAAGATTTAGTTATTGAAGGTTTAGCCAACATCACAGAATCTCCAGCCACCATTATTAATCAGAGACATTTTGTTTTAGATAACTGGACCAATCAAGATTTAGTTATTGAAGGTTTAGCCACCATTATTAATCAGAGACATTTTGTTTTAGATAACTGGACCAATCAAGATTTAGTTATTGAAGGTTTAGCCAACATCACAGAATCTCCAGCCACCATTATTAATCAGAGACATTTTGTTTTAGATAACTGGACCAATCAAGATTTAGTTATTGAAGGTTTAGCCAACATCACAGAATCTCCAGCCACCATTATTAATCAGAGACATTTTGTTTTAGATAACTGGACCAATCAAGATTTAGTTATTGAAGGTTTAGCCAACATCACAGAATCTCCAGCCACCATTATTAATCAGAGACATTTTGTTTTAGATAACTGGACCAATCAAGATTTAGTTATTGAAGGTTTAGCCAACATCACAGAATCTCCAGCCACCATTATTAATCAGAGACATTTTGTTTTAGATAACTGGACCAATCAAGATTTAGTTATTGAAGGTTTAGCCAACATCACAGAATCTCCAGCCACCATTATTAATCAGAGACATTTTGTTTTAGATAACTGGACCAATCAAGATTTAGTTATTGAAGGTTTAGCCAACATCACAGAATCTCCAGCCATCATTATTAATCAGAGACATTTTGTTTTAGATAACTGGACCAATCAAGATTTAGTTATTGAAGGTTTAGCCAACATCACAGAATCTCCAGCCACCATTATTAATCAGAGACATTTTGTTTTAGATAACTGGACCAATCAAGATTTAGTTATTGAAGGTTTAGCCACCATTATTAATCAGAGACATTTTGTTTTAGATAACTGGACCAATCAAGATTTAGTTATTGAAGGTTTAGCCAACATCACAGAATCTCCAGCCACCATTATTAATCAGAGACATTTTGTTTTAGATAACTGGACCAATCAAGATTTAGTTATTGAAGGTTTAGCCAACATCACAGAATCTCCAGCCACCATTATTAATCAGAGACATTTTGTTTTAGATAACTGGACCAATCAAGATTTAGTTATTGAAGGTTTAGCCAACATCACAGAATCTCCAGCCACCATTATTAATCAGAGACATTTTGTTTTAGATAACTGGACCAATCAAGATTTAGTTATTGAAGGTTTAGCCACCATTATTAATCAGAGACATTTTGTTTTAGATAACTGGACCAATCAAGATTTAGTTATTGAAGGTTTAGCCAACATCACAGAATCTCCAGCCACCATTATTAATCAGAGACATTTTGTTTTAGATAACTGGACCAATCAAGATTTAGTTATTGAAGGTTTAGCCAACATCACAGAATCTCCAGCCACCATTATTAATCAGAGACATTTTGTTTTAGATAACTGGACCAATCAAGATTTAGTTATTGAAGGTTTAGCCAACATCACAGAATCTCCAGCCACCATTATTAATCAGAGACATTTTGTTTTAGATAACTGGACCAATCAAGATTTAGTTATTGAAGGTTTAGCCAACATCACAGAATCTCCAGCCACCATTATTAATCAGAGACATTTTGTTTTAGATAACTGGACCAATCAAGATTTAGTTATTGAAGGTTTAGCCACCATTATTAATCAGAGACATTTTGTTTTAGATAACTGGACCAATCAAGATTTAGTTATTGAAGGTTTAGCCAACATCACAGAATCTCCAGCCACCATTATTAATCAGAGACATTTTGTTTTAGATAACTGGACCAATCAAGATTTAGTTATTGAAGGTTTAGCCAACATCACAGAATCTCCAGCCACCATTATTAATCAGAGACATTTTGTTTTAGATAACTGGACCAATCAAGATTTAGTTATTGAAGGTTTAGCCAACATCACAGAATCTGCAGCCACCATTATTAATCAGAGACATTTTGTTTTAGATAACTGGACCAATCAAGATTTAGTTATTGAAGGTTTAGCCAACATCACAGAATCTCCAGCCACCATTATTAATCAGAGACATTTTGTTTTAGATAACTGGACCAATCAAGATTTAGTTATTGAAGGTTTAGCCAACATCACAGAATCTCCAGCCATCATTATTAATCAGAGACATTTTGTTTTAGATAACTGGACCAATCAAGATTTAGTTATTGAAGGTTTAGCCAACATCACAGAATCTCCAGCCACCATTATTAATCAGAGACATTTTGTTTTAGATAACTGGACCAATCAAGATTTAGTTATTGAAGGTTTAGCCACCATTATTAATCAGAGACATTTTGTTTTAGATAACTGGACCAATCAAGATTTAGTTATTGAAGGTTTAGCCAACATCACAGAATCTCCAGCCACCATTATTAATCAGAGACATTTTGTTTTAGATAACTGGACCAATCAAGATTTAGTTATTGAAGGTTTAGCCAACATCACAGAATCTCCAGCCACCATTATTAATCAGAGACATTTTGTTTTAGATAACTGGACCAATCAAGATTTAGTTATTGAAGGTTTAGCCAACATCACAGAATCTCCAGCCACCATTATTAATCAGAGACATTTTGTTTTAGATAACTGGACCAATCAAGATTTAGTTATTGAAGGTTTAGCCACCATTATTAATCAGAGACATTTTGTTTTAGATAACTGGACCAATCAAGATTTAGTTATTGAAGGTTTAGCCAACATCACAGAATCTCCAGCCACCATTATTAATCAGAGACATTTTGTTTTAGATAACTGGACCAATCAAGATTTAGTTATTGAAGGTTTAGCCAACATCACAGAATCTCCAGCCACCATTATTAATCAGAGACATTTTGTTTTAGATAACTGGACCAATCAAGATTTAGTTATTGAAGGTTTAGCCAACATCACAGAATCTCCAGCCACCATTATTAATCAGAGACATTTTGTTTTAGATAACTGGACCAATCAAGATTTAGTTATTGAAGGTTTAGCCAACATCACAGAATCTCCAGCCACCATTATTAATCAGAGACATTTTGTTTTAGATAACTGGACCAATCAAGATTTAGTTATTGAAGGTTTAGCCACCATTATTAATCAGAGACATTTTGTTTTAGATAACTGGACCAATCAAGATTTAGTTATTGAAGGTTTAGCCAACATCACAGAATCTCCAGCCACCATTATTAATCAGAGACATTTTGTTTTAGATAACTGGACCAATCAAGATTTAGTTATTGAAGGTTTAGCCAACATCACAGAATCTCCAGCCACCATTATTAATCAGAGACATTTTGTTTTAGATAACTGGACCAATCAAGATTTAGTTATTGAAGGTTTAGCCAACATCACAGAATCTGCAGCCACCATTATTAATCAGAGACATTTTGTTTTAGATAACTGGACCAATCAAGATTTAGTTATTGAAGGTTTAGCCAACATCACAGAATCTCCAGCCACCATTATTAATCAGAGACATTTTGTTTTAGATAACTGGACCAATCAAGATTTAGTTATTGAAGGTTTAGCCAACATCGCAGAATCTCCAGCCACCATTATTAATCAGAGACATTTTGTTTTAGATAACTGGACCAATCAAGATTTAGTTATTGAAGGTTTAGCCACCATTATTAATCAGAGACATTTTGTTTTAGATAACTGGACCAATCAAGATTTAGTTATTGAAGGTTTAGCCAACATCACAGAATCTCCAGCCACCATTATTAATCAGAGACATTTTGTTTTAGATAACTGGACCAATCAAGATTTAGTTATTGAAGGTTTAGCCAACATCACAGAATCTCCAGCCACCATTATTAATCAGAGACATTTTGTTTTAGATAACTGGACCAATCAAGATTTAGTTATTGAAGGTTTAGCCAACATCACAGAATCTCCAGCCACCATTATTAATCAGAGACATTTTGTTTTAGATAACTGGACCAATCAAGATTTAGTTATTGAAGGTTTAGCCAACATCACAGAATCTCCAGCCACCATTATTAATCAGAGACATTTTGTTTTAGATAACTGGACCAATCAAGATTTAGTTATTGAAGGTTTAGCCACCATTATTAATCAGAGACATTTTGTTTTAGATAACTGGACCAATCAAGATTTAGTTATTGAAGGTTTAGCCAACATCACAGAATCTCCAGCCACCATTATTAATCAGAGACATTTTGTTTTAGATAACTGGACCAATCAAGATTTAGTTATTGAAGGTTTAGCCAACATCACAGAATCTCCAGCCACCATTATTAATCAGAGACATTTTGTTTTAGATAACTGGACCAATCAAGATTTAGTTATTGAAGGTTTAGCCAACATCACAGAATCTCCAGCAACCATTATTAATCAGAGACATTTTGTTTTAGATAACTGGACCAATCAAAATTTAGTTATTGAAGGTTTAGCCAACATCACAGAATCTCCAGCCACCATTATTAATCAGAGACATTTTGTTTTAGATAACTGGACCAATCAAGATTTAGTTATTGAAGGTTTAGCCAACATCACAGAATCTCCAGCCACCATTATTAATCAGAGACATTTTGTTTTAGATAACTGGACCAATCAAGATTTAGTTATTGAAGGTTTAGCCAACATCACAGAATCTCCAGCCACCATTATTAATCAGAGACATTTTGTTTTAGATAACTGGACCAATCAAGATTTAGTTATTGAAGGTTTAGCCAACATCACAGAATCTCCAGCCACCATTATTAATCAGAGACATTTTGTTTTAGATAACTGGACCAATCAAGATTTAGTTATTGAAGGTTTAGCCAACATCACAGAATCTCCAGCCACCATTATTAATCAGAGACATTTTGTTTTAGATAACTGGACCAATCAAGATTTAGTTATTGAAGGTTTAGCCAACATCGCAGAATCTCCAGCCACCATTATTAATCAGAGACATTTTGTTTTAGATAACTGGACCAATCAAGATTTAGTTATTGAAGGTTTAGCCAACATCGCAGAATCTCCAGCCACCATTATTAATCAGAGACATTTTGTTTTAGATAACTGGACCAATCAAGATTTAGTTATTGAAGGTTTAGCCAACATCACAGAATCTCCAGCCACCATTATTAATCAGAGACATTTTGTTTTAGATAACTGGACCAATCAAGATTTAGTTATTGAAGGTTTAGCCAACATCACAGAATCTCCAGCCACCATTATTAATCAGAGACATTTTGTTTTAGATAACTGGACCAATCAAGATTTAGTTATTGAAGGTTTAGCCAACATCACAGAATCTCCAGCCACCATTATTAATCAGAGACATTTTGTTTTAGATAACTGGACCAATCAAGATTTAGTTATTGAAGGTTTAGCCAACATCACAGAATCTCCAGCCACCATTATTAATCAGAGACATTTTGTTTTAGATAACTGGACCAATCAAGATTTAGTTATTGAAGGTTTAGCCACCATTATTAATCAGAGACATTTTGTTTTAGATAACTGGACCAATCAAGATTTAGTTATTGAAGGTTTAACCAACATCACAGAATCTCCAGCCACCATTATTAATCAGAGACATTTTGTTTTAGATAACTGGACCAATCAAGATTTAGTTATTGAAGGTTTAGCCAACATCACAGAATCTCCAGCCACCATTATTAATCAGAGACATTTTGTTTTAGATAACTGGACCAATCAAGATTTAGTTATTGAAGGTTTAGCCAACATCACAGAATCTCCAGCAACCATTATTAATCAGAGACATTTTGTTTTAGATAACTGGACCAATCAAGATTTAGTTATTGAAGGTTTAGCCAACATCACAGAATCTCCAGCCACCATTATTAATCAGAGACATTTTGTTTTAGATAACTGGACCAATCAAGATTTAGTTATTGAAGGTTTAGCCAACATCACAGAATCTCCAGCCACCATTATTAATCAGAGACATTTTGTTTTAGATAACTGGACCAATCAAGATTTAGTTATTGAAGGTTTAGCCAACATCACAGAATCTCCAGCCACCATTATTAATCAGAGACATTTTGTTTTAGATAACTGGACCAATCAAGATTTAGTTATTGAAGGTTTAGCCAACATCACAGAATCTCCAGCCACCATTATTAATCAGAGACATTTTGTTTTAGATAACTGGACCAATCAAGATTTAGTTATTGAAGGTTTAGCGAACATCACAGAATCTCCAGCCACCATTACAGACGTAGGAATGGCAGCCGTGGGAGAATGTTTCTCTGATTTAAAATTCCTGGAAATATACAACAGTCCACACATAAGTAAACCTACAGCATGGTTATCTCCAGGTTAGGTTTGATTTATTGTGTTTAATGCCACCTTTAGCAATATTTCAGCTATATCGTGGCATTCCAGGTTAGAAAATAAATTGTATCAAAATAACACACTGTGCTACATGTAGTAGTATTTGATGTATGAAAACTTACATACAATTTTCAAAGTAAAAACATTAAAATTTATCTCTTTAGATTTTGTTTTCCTATTTCGGGGACTGCATCAGGCATGTCATACCAATGACTGCAAAATTTGTATTTTCTGCTTCTCCGCTATTAGCACACATCATTAAGGAGTAAGAGAAATGACTGGTTGTCTCTGAATCAGGACAATATGTCAGGAGCGACATGTCTACCTGTCAAGACAATATGTCTGAAAGGAGCGACATGTCTACCTGTGGTAGCACTATAAAAACCTGAATCAGGACAATATGTCTGAAAGGAGCGACATGTCTACCTGTGGTAGCACTATAAAAACCCAACTAAGCTTGTTGGTTTAGTACAAAACAGACATCATCATCATCTCATCGAATGTAAAATGTTCTCGCCATGTCATGATGATATAACTGAAAATTCCCCATTCTGTGTTGAGCAGCAATCACTCACTCACTCCATTTTGAGGAAGGTTTAGAAATTGACAGTAGACACTGAGTAATATATAGCACCATTCATACATTTTTGTCATCCTTTTTAAGAATGCTAATATTATATTTATCCACATCAGTGGCGTAATGCATTATGGCTAGCTTGCTCGCTTCGGGTCAATCCAAAGACTATAAAATTGGTATTTGTTGCTTCTCTGCTAAGCATGCAGTATTAAGGAGAAAGAGCAAAGACTGGTTGGCTCAGAATCAGAATAATGTGTCAGAGTGGAGCGACATGTCTACCCATGGACTGTTGTTTCAGTGAGCTAACACTATAAAATTCCAACTCAGCATGTTGGTCTAGTACAAAGCGAACCTCATCATCATCTCATTGAAAATTAACTTGTTCTTGCCATGATATAGCTGAAGAAATTGAAAATTAACTTGTTCTTGCCATGATATAGCTGAAAAAATTGAAAATTAACTTGTTCTTGCCATGATATAGCTGAAGAAATTGAAAATTAACTTGTTCTTGCCATGATATAGCTGAAGAAATTGAAAATTAACTTGTTCTTGCCATGATATAGCTGAAAAAATTGAAAATTAACTTGTTCTTGCCATGATATAGCTGAAGAAATTGAAAATTAACTTGTTCTTGCCATGATATAGCAGAAAAAATTGAAAATTAACTTGTTCTTGCCATGATATAGCTGAAGAAATTGAAAATTAACTTGTTCTTGCCATGATATAGCTGAAGAAATTGAAAATTAACTTGTTCTTGCCATGATATAGCTGAAGAAATTGAAAATTAACTTGTTCTTGCCATGATATAGCTGAAGAAATTGATAATTAACTTGTTCTTGCCATGATATAGCTGAAGAAATTGAAAATTAACTTGTTCTTGCCATGATATAGCTGAAGAAATTGATAATTAACCTCTTCTCGCCATGATATAGCTGAAAAAAATTGAAAATTAACTTGTTCTTGCCATGATATAGCTGAAGAAATTGATAATTAACTTGTTCTTGCCATGATATAGCTGAAGAAATTGATAATTAACTTGTTCTTGCCATGATATAGCTGAAGAAATTGATAATTAACTTGTTCTCGCCATGATATAGCTGAAGAAATTGATAATTAACTTGTTCTTGCCATGATATAGCTGAAGAAATTGATAATTAACTTGTTCTTGCCATGATATAGCTGAAGAAATTGATAATTAACTTGTTCTCGCCATGATATAGCTGAAAAAATTGATAATTAACTTGTTCTTGCCATGATATAGCTGAAGAAATTGAAAATTAACTTGTTCTTGCCATGATATAGCTGAAGAAATTGAAAATTAACTTGTTCTTGCCATGATATAGCTGAAGAAATTGATAATTAACTTGTTCTTGCCATGATATAGCTGAAGAAATTGATAATTAACTTGTTCTTGCCATGATATAGCTGAAGAAATTGATAATTAACTTGTTCTTGCCATGATATAGCTGAAGAAATTGATAATTAACTTGTTCTTGCCATGATATAGCTGAAAAAATTGATAATTAACTTGTTCTTGCCATGATATAGCAGAAAAAATTGATAATTAACTTGTTCTTGCCATGATATAGCTGAAGAAATTGATAATTAACTTGTTCTTGCCATGATATAGCTGAAGAAATTGATAATTAACTTGTTCTTGCCATGATATAGCTGAAGAAATTGAAAATTAACTTGTTCTTGTCATGATATAGCTGAAGAAATTGATAATTAACTTGTTCTTGCCATGATATAGCTGAAGAAATTGAAAATTAACTTGTTCTTGCCATGATATAGCTGAAAAAATTGAAAATTAACTTGTTCTCGCCATGATATAGCTGAAAAAATTGATAATTAACTTGTTCTTGCCATGATATAGCTGAAGAAATTGAAAATTAACTTGTTCTTGCCATGATATAGCTGAAGAAATTGATAATTAACCTCTTCTCGCCATGATATAGCTGAAAAAAATTGAAAATTAACTTGTTCTTGCCATGATATAGCTGAAGAAATTGATAATTAACTTGTTCTTGCCATGATATAGCTGAAGAAATTGATAATTAACTTGTTCTTGCCATGATATAGCTGAAGAAATTGATAATTAACTTGTTCTCGCCATGATATAGCTGAAGAAATTGATAATTAACTTGTTCTTGCCATGATATAGCTGAAGAAATTGATAATTAACTTGTTCTTGCCATGATATAGCTGAAGAAATTGATAATTAACTTGTTCTCGCCATGATATAGCTGAAAAAATTGATAATTAACTTGTTCTTGCCATGATATAGCTGAAGAAATTGAAAATTAACTTGTTCTTGCCATGATATAGCTGAAGAAATTGATAATTAACTTGTTCTTGCCATGATATAGCTGAAGAAATTGATAATTAACTTGTTCTTGCCATGATATAGCTGAAGAAATTGATAATTAACTTGTTCTTGCCATGATATAGCTGAAGAAATTGATAATTAACTTGTTCTTGCCATGATATAGCTGAAGAAATTGATAATTAACTTGTTCTTGCCATGATATAGCTGAAGAAATTGATAATTAACTTGTTCTTGCCATGATATAGCTGAAGAAATTGATAATTAACTTGTTCTTGCCATGATATAGCTGAAGAAATTGAAAATTAACTTGTTCTTGTCATGATATAGCTGAAGAAATTGATAATTAACTTGTTCTTGCCATGATATAGCTGAAGAAATTGAAAATTAACTTGTTCTTGCCATGATATAGCTGAAAAAATTGAAAATTAACTTGTTCTCGCCATGATATAGCTGAAGAAATTGATAATTAACTTGTTCTTGCCATGATATAGCTGAAGAAATTGATAATTAACTTGTTCTTGCCATGATATAGCTGAAGAAATTGATAATTAACTTGTTCTTGCCATGATATAGCTGAAGAAATTGATAATTAACTTGTTCTTGCCATGATATAGCTGAAGAAATTGATAATTAACTTGTTCTTGCCATGATATAGCTGAAGAAATTGATAATTAACTTGTTCTTGCCATGATATAGCTGAAGAAATTGATAATTAACTTGTTCTTGCCATGATATAGCTGAAGAAATTGAAAATTAACTTGTTCTTGTCATGATATAGCTGAAGAAATTGATAATTAACTTGTTCTTGCCATGATATAGCTGAAGAAATTGAAAATTAACTTGTTCTTGCCATGATATAGCTGAAAAAATTGAAAATTAACTTGTTCTCGCCATGATATAGCTGAAGAAATTGATAATTAACTTGTTCTTGCCATGATATAGCTGAAAAAATTGAAAATTAACTTGTTCTCGCCATGATATAGCTGAAAAAATTGAAAATTAACTTGTTCTCGCCATGATATAGCTGAAAAAATTGAAAATTGTTATTGCCATGATTGCTGAATTGCCGTTAAACAACAATCACTCACTCACTAATATTATATTTAGGTGTAAATGCCTGGTGTTGTCTTCGTGAGCTTGTGCTACGACGATGTCACTCCACATTTTTTAAGAATGCTAATATTATATTTAGGTGTAAATGCCTGGTGTTGTCTTCGTGAGCTTGTGCTATGGCGATGTCACTCCACATTTTTATACGTCCGTCTCGAGACTGGCCGTTTTATGTGATTGGGTATGGCGGGCGTCCACACAGGTTTCTGCACGATAACTTTAGTTCTGTATATTGGATCTTGACCAAACTTGACCACATGATTGCCCTGTGGAAGGGGAAGAACCCTATTTATTTTAGGGTCATTAGGTTAAAGGTCAAGGTCACAGTTACTATAAATAGAATTTTAACAACAGGATCGTTTCCACACGATAACTTTAGTTCTGTATATTGGATCATTACCAAACTTGGCCACATGATTCCCCTGTGGAAGGGGAAGAACCCTATTTATTTTAGGGTCATTAAGTCAAAGGTCAAGGTCACCGTTACTATAAATAGAATTTTTAACAACAGGATCGTTTCCACACGATAACTTTAGTTCTGTATATTGGATCATTACCAAACTTGGCCACATGATTCCCCTGTGGAAGGGGAAGAACCCTATTTATTTTAGGGTCATTAAGTCAAAGATCAAGGTCACCATTACTATAAATAGAATTTTTAACAACAGGATCGTTTCCACACGATAACTTTAGTTCTGTATATTGGATCATTACCAAACTTGGCCACATGATTCCCATGTGGAAGGGGAAGAACCCTATTTATTTTGGGGTCATTACCATTATACCATTTGATAATTTATATAGACGGGCATATTTTGTGATGCACACATTTCTTGTTTAAGAATGCTAATATTATATTTAGGTATAAATGCCTGGTGTTGTCTCTGTGAGCTTGTGCTACGGCGATGTCACTTCACATTTTTTAAGAATGCTAATATTATATTTAGGTGTAAATGCCTGGTGTTGTCTCTGTGAGCTTGTGCTACGGCGATGTCACGTCACATTTTTTAAGAATGCTAATATTATATTTAGGTGTAAATGCCTGGTGTTGTCTCTGTGAGCTTGTGCTACGGCGATGTCACTTCACATTTTTTAAGAATGCTAATATTATATTTAGGTGTAAATGCCTGGTGTTGTCTTCGTGAGCTTGTGCTACGACGCTGTCATTCCGTCAGCCTACAAGATTTCTGTCAGTTTCTACCATCGTTGTCTGTATTAGAAGCCATTCATCTGGAGTTGATGTTCAAGGAGCCCCCTAAAGGATGTTCTAGGTATCAAAAATATCAAACATTGTTAGCTCACCAAAGGCAATGTGAGCTTTTGCCATCACTTGTCGTCTGTCGTCTATTAACTTTTCACATTTTAAACTTCTTCTCTGAAACCCCTCAGCCAAATGAACTGAAACTTGGTAGGAAGCATCTATGGAAGGTCCTAAAAAGGTATAAAAAATATCAAGCATTTTTTGTTGATTTTCAACAAGTGAGTGATATAGGTTCCTAGAGGCACTGGTTATTAAGTAAAGGGGATTTTAAAAATTGTCCATTGTTAATGACATAGCGTATGTTGTTCAAGTAACTCTCATCAACATACAAATGTATGCATTTGACATATTTAGCAGGATACTTTGCACTTGACATATTAAGCAGTAGTGATGGGAATCGGTCACATTTTCAAGATCAATGATCGTTATACCAACATCAACCAATGATCGATCATCTGTGACAATTACCTACTAAATGTATTTACTTACTATAATTACTCAAATAGTCTTTATTTCAAGAGTATGCTGGACAAATGTAAACATTTGAATAAAATCATATCATATTTTTAGAAACTATATTTTTTTCATTTGTAAGCATTAACTTAGAACAAAACAAAACATTGGTTTCCATATGTGTAACACCTGATATAAAATGGACTATTCCGAGCAGTAGATAAATAATAGACTAGTCCAAATATGTGTATTGACTGAGTGTCAAAAGTTCACCTAGAAAAAACTGCAAGATTTTTGTCAGTATAAAGACCAAAAAAAAACCAAAGAATAAAGCATATATATTTTAGACCTAGGAATCAGAATCGACCACAAGGTTTAAGAATGGATCATCAGATTGTAAGATGATGTCTGACTGATTAGTCGATGTTTCCGATGATCGGTGCACCACTATTAAGCAGGATAGATTGCATGTGACATGTATACTAGGATATTTTGCACTTGCCTTGTTCAGTAGAATATTTTGCACTTGACATGTTTAACATGATACATTACACATGTGTGTGGAAATTCTACAATTTATTTTTTATTTCAGAGTTGGACTAAGTGCTGGAACAGGATTTGGTATGTCTCCAATGTCTTCATCTTTAATTCCTGCACCACCGAGTAATCCAGTACCCAATCAGAATGAAGTTAACAACAATGGTATAGCCAATCAGAATGAAGTTAACAACAATGGTATAGCCAATCAGAATGAAGTTAACAATAATGGTTTAGCCAATCAGAATGCCAATAATAATGAAGATGGTGTACATATAGCAGACAATCACGTTCAAACAAATAATGCAAATGATGGTGTTGATCACCATGACAACATCAATAATTCATCCAATCAGAATGATAGATTAAATAGTACTGTTGTTAATGGTGATACAAATATTAATATCAAAGAAAATAATTCTGACAGGAATTCATCAGAGCATGAAATGTCAGTGGATCATTCCGTGCCATCTACAAGTGGTTTAAATGTGAAACATTGTGACAGTTATTTAGACAACACACATACATGTAATACTAGTGAATCTTCTAGTTTGAATAACTCTACAAACTTAAATATACCTGTGTTTTCAAATGGCCATCGCTGTCATACCAGTAAAAATATAACAAACTCTGATACATCTGTCTCTACAAGCCCTACCATGGACATTTTAAGGGATACCAGTTGGGAAAATCCATCGATCTCAGAAAATAATCAAGCTGCTTTATCTGAACAAATCTCTAACTCAGATAAAAGTGATATAGACCTGAATGAAAAGGACAAATCTGTTTTAAGCCACCAGTTAGATAAAGATGGCTCTATAGTTTTGGTTGAAAATTTACTAGATATGAATACTGATGGCTTCTCAAATGAACTAAATAGTGAAAGTGATCTTTTTGAAGATTCAAATAATGCATCAAAAAAACAAATTGACAATTCTTCTATTAAAATTACAGAGTCGTTAAATGAAAATTTACTATCAGTTGATGATAATGATTCGTGTCTGGAAACTGAAAACAGTTCTTGTCAATTAAGTGTTGAATCTAGTGATTACCTTAAATTAAAAGAGAGAAAATGTGAATCAAGTAGTATTTTAACATGTGAATCTAGTAGTTTAACATGTGAATCAAATGTGAAACAGGAAGTATCAAATAATTTACTATGTGAGACAGGTAATGCTCAATCACAATGTGAAATAGGGAATACACATTCACAATGTGAAACAGGGAATACACATTCACAATGTGAAATAGGGAATACACATTCACAATGTGAAACAGGGGATTCACAATTTATAGTGCATGAAAAGAAGGATGATAATAAGATATGTAGTGATTGTAATAGTATTAAACACTCTTCATCATCAAATCTTAATGAACATTCATCCAATCCTTCACAGATATCCAATAATATATTTGATGATAATAAAACCCAACAAAATGAAAATAAGTTGCCGTCGGTGAAGATCAGCAGCAATACAGTTCTGAATGATGCAAACCATTTACACCAGAAATCAAATGCAGGAGTATTAGGGGAAAGTAGTGGTAATTTAGCAAAGGAGGAAGTAGTATCAGAGTCTAGTTCAGCAACAGGTTCATCTGTAACAACCAGAAGTGGTAAAAGCTTATATGGGAGGAAAAAGGGATTGGCCAGGAAGAGTCAAAGTCAGGAAAAGACACAGGAAGTGACATCATCTGTGACTGAATCAATTGCAATGAATTCAGATAATATCAAAGATTCTTATATATTGAATAGTGGAACAGATAACACAAGAAAAGAAGATGAAGATTTAAATAACACAGAGAAAGCCATATTAACTGAAACAGTTAAAAATGATGAAGATGTTGAAGAAATTGTTATAGACCTTTCTACCTGCAAGAGTGGTCTTAATGTACAAAATAACAAAACTGAAAGCAAAGAGGTGTCATATTTATGTCCTGTAACTAGATCTAAAGGGAAAGAACAATTGGATGAAGAAAAGAGAAAGAAGAGAGGAAGAACAAAGAACAGAAAGAGAAAATCAACATCTAACCCAGAAAATAATATACCTGGTCAGAAAACAAGGGTAGAGAAGTTGGCAGCCATCTTAGAAGTGACAGTCATGACAGACAGATGGTGTCAAGTAAACATTAATGACCTTAGACGCTGTAACAGCACTGAAAGTACTGATAGCCAGAATTCATGTAAGTGTTTTATGTTTGTTAGTTAGATGGCATCGTTTGTAACCCATGGTAACCCATGGCTGATACTTTTCACTCCTCACCTGAGGATCAATTCAAAAGTAAATCACTGTTTCTGTTTGTTCCATTTGTGATCTGTATTTAGTCATTTCAATAACCACAAGCAAATATTAGCATTCATTGCCGATAACCCATGGATAATTGTGACTCGTTCAGCGCATATTTTAATCTGCAAGGAATTCCTTTTGATTTTAATATCTGTGATTTGATTGGCTGTAATATAGTGGGTCAAGACTAATATTAATGTTTGTAAATGACTCGTGACTGCAAGGATTTCCCTGTCATTTGATTCCCTGGTGATATAAAGAATATATGAGCATGATCAACCATGGGTTACACACAATGGTATAACAGATTTTGTTATTTGATTTGGAATAAATTAGATCATGCCTTATTTTAACAGGATGTCAAGTGGTCCTATTTTCTTATATTTTCAAGATTTTGTATTTCCTGTATTTACCTAAAATTTCCTATACTACATCCCAAAATCCTATATTTTTTCCAAAACTACGAGAAAAAAAGTTGAATCTTTAATTTTGAGTGGAAATTTCATATAAACAAATAGAGGTTATATACAAGATATTAATGCTGATACTTAACTTTTATAGTTTTTAGCTGATCGTTTACATTCATGTGACTTTTTTTATTGTTGAATTTTCTTAAGGTTTAACTTCACATGGTTGCATATTTATTTCAGTATTGTAGTCTTTTGTGGTACATTTTTATAGTGGTCTGCTGCTCACTGACTTAGTACGCTTCCTTTGTTTAGATAAGATAAGATCAGATCAATTTTAATTTCAGTCGGTACATTATACAAACAACCTGAGCTCTTTAACCAACTATTAATAAATAAACAAATACATACTAATAAACACAATAGCAAGCTTTTTGTCTGAAGCTACTTTCAACAAAACAAACTTTTGATTTATTTTTTCTCATTTCTGGGACATAAAATCATAGTTCTCATATCAAATATGTTCATATATGCAAAGATTGCAATTAAAAATTCGTTGAAATACACGTAGACGCTTCAGATATTTATCCATCCGCATTGGTATTTTATACTCGACACCAGCCTGACCGGGTTAATATTACGATCTATCGAACTGTTTATTTACATACATGTGTTTACAAACGTTAACACATATCCAATTAAAAAATAAACTTTGAACTACAGTAGCTTTCCTCCGTTGATGCAATCTGATTTGAAGTCTTGCAAATAATAATTACAGCCTTTACTTTCTTCAGTTTTTGACTAGTATCTGTGGCAATTTACGTTTGTGCTATATTTTCATTCCCTACTGTACTGTACTCCTATATATAGTTGAACCATTGAGCAAATTGACAGAGAAATCGTTCTTCTGCTGAAGATCACACAAATATGAGTTATTACAATTTGTGTGGTATTGGATCACAACACAGTAATATTTCAAAAGGAAAAGGGGGGTGGGGGTACATATAAAAATTACTGGTATGCAAGACTTCAATAGTCAAAGTAGACAGAAATAAAAATGTGACATTGAATAGATGTCCTTAAGGTAGCTATGAATAAAATAAACCCAGAACAAATCAGTTCAGACAGCTTTTTAACTATTTACTAAATTTGGGCAGGGTAACGTCAGAGGGGTCACAAAACAATGTTTCGAATAATCGCAATTACATGTAACTTCTCCCAGAAGACTCCCCACTTCTCTCTGTTGTCTCCCACTTCACCCTGTGAGCTCTCTGAAAGAGAAGTCACTTCTCCCTCTAATTTGAAAGTAGTGGGAGCCCTGGAGGTATATATAATTAGGATACAATGTTTAATGGTCTATAACATATAAGATACAAAGTTAACTCTCAAGGATTTTAGACAAGCCCAGTTTATTACTACATGTATCTTTTGAAAGAGTCGTTGAAAAAAAATAAACTCTAAGTCTTGCTACAGAGCATTTTTAAAGTTGAATAGGTAGGTACCTTTTTCTTCACAAAAAATATTATATATAATTTCGAAGACATTTAACCGCATCGGTAGTGTAATGGTTAGCATGCTCAGCTTGAGTGTGGTAGTGTAATGGTTAGCATGCTCAGCTTGAGTGTGGTAGTGTAATGGTTAGCATGCTCAGCTTGAGTGTGGTAGTGTAATGGTTAGCATGCTCAGCTTGAGTGTGGTAGTGTAATGGTTAGCATGCTCAGCTCGAGTGTGGTAGTGTAATGGTTAGCATGCTCAGCTCGAGTGTGGTAGTGTAATGGTTAGCATACTCAGCTCGAGTGTGGTAGTGTAATGGTTAGCATGCTCAGCTTGAGTGTGGTAGTGTAATGGTTAGCATGCTCAGCTTGAGTGTGGTAGTGTAATGGTTAGCATGCTCAGCTCGAATGTGGTAGTGTAATGGTTAGCATGCTCAGCTTGAGTGTGGTAGTGTAATGGTTAGCATGCTCAGCTCAAGTGTGGTAGTGTAATGGTTAGCATACTCAGCTTGAGTGTGGTAGTGTAATGATAACATGCTCAGCTCGAGTGTGGTAGTGTAATGGTTAGCATGCTCAGCTTGAGTGTGGTAGTGTAATGGTTAGCATGCTCAGCTTGAGTGTGGTAGTGTAATGGTTAGCATGCTCAGCTTGAGTGTGGTAGTGTAATGGTTAGCATGCTCAGCTTGAGTGTGGTAGTGTAATGGTTAGCATGCTCAGCTTGAGTGTGGTAGTGTAATGGTTAGCATGCTCAACTTGAGTGTGGTAGTGTAATGGTTAGCATGCTCAGCTCGAGTGTGGTAGTGTAATGGTTAGCATGCTCAGCTCGAGTGTGGTAGTGTAATGGTTAACATGCTCAGCTTGAGTGGGGTAGTTTAATGGTTAGCATGCTCAGCTCGAGTGTGGTAGTGTAATGGTTAGCATGCTCAGCTCGAGTGTGGTAGTGTAATGGTTAGCATGCTCAGCTCGAGTGTGGTAGTGTAATGGTTAGCATGCTCAGCTTGAGTGTGGTAGTGTAATGGTTAACATGCTCAGCTTGAGTGTGGTAGTGTAATGGTTAGCATGCTCAGCTCGAATGTGGTAGTGTAATGGTTAGCATGCTCAGCTCGAGTGTGGTAGTGTAATGGTTAGCATGCTCAGCTTGAGTGTGGTAGTGTAATGGTTAGCATACTCAGCTTGAGTGTGGTAGTGTAATGATAACATGCTCAGCTCGAGTGTGGTAGTGTAATGGTTAGCATGCTCAGCTTGAGTGTGGTAGTGTAATGGTTAGCATGCTCAGCTCGAATGTGGTAGTGTAATGGTTAGTATGCTCAGCTTGAGTGTGGTAGTGTAATGGTTAGCATGCTCAGCTTGAGTGTGGTAGTGTAATGGTTAGCATGCTCAGCTTGAGTGTGGTAGTGTAATGGTTAGCATGCTCAGCTCGAGTGTGGTAGTGTAATGGTTAGCATGCTCAGCTCGAGTGTGGTAGTATAATGGTTAGCATGCTCAGCTTGAGTGTGGTAGTGTAATGGTTAGCATGCTCAGCTCGAGTGTGGTAGATTGTGCATCCTGATCGGGTCAAACAAAAGACTATAAACTTGGTATTTGTTGCTTCTCCATTAACCAGCATTAAGGAGAAAGAGCAAAGACTGGTTGACTTGGAATCAGGATAATGTGTCAGAATGGGGCAACATGTCTGCAGACTGTTGTTTCAGTGAGCTGGCAAAAAGACCAATAGGAGACTAGAGTTTAATGATACTGTTTTTTTCATTTGTCAGTAGAAAAAATCCCATTTTCCTATATAGTTGTGGTCAAAAGTGGCTTGACACCTGCTATAGTCATAACATTTTTAGAAAAATGTTCACACTCATACTTAAAAAATCGCTCAATCAGAACAAAGTATTTATTTGATACAGTGTTCTGATTGGCTAATGTTTTCGAGTTTGAGTATAAACTCATGCTCAAAAGTTTATGATCGTATGGCCTTAACCTTTAAAAAATAGCATAACTAGAAGTAATTTATCAAACTAAGTAAATACTATTTTACAATATAACTGGACAATATGCCTGATCCCCCTATTTTAATGGGTATCTGAAGATGATCATGTGCAGAAAGTCAGATCATGTTTTTCTTCTTTTTTATAAAGGTGGAACAAATGGCTATATCAATGTTGTACAGAAGAAGAAGACTGAACCTGTCATGTGTAATAAGAGTACTAGTACCAGTGACCCTGTCATGGAGGATGATCATGTACAGGTAGGTCAAAGGTCAACCTGTCATGTGTAATACACATGTAAGAGTATTAGTACCAGTGACCCTGTCATGGAGGATGATCATGTACAGGTAGGTCAAAGATCAACCTGTCATGTGTAATAAGAGTACTAGTACCAGTGATCCTGTCATGGAGGATGATCATGTACAGGTAGGTCAAAGATCAACCTGTCATGTGTAATAAGAGTACTAGTACCAGTGATCCTGTCATGGAGGATGATCATGTACAGGTAGGTCAAAGATCAACCTGTCATGTGTAATAAGAGTACTAGTACCAGTGACCCTGTCATGGAGGATGATCATGTACAGGTAGGTCAAAGGTCAACCTGTCATGTGTAATAAGAGTACTAGTACCAGTGATCCTGTCATGGAGGATGATCATGTACAGGTAGGTCAAAGGTCAACCTGTCATGTGTAATAAGAGTACTAGTACCAGTGATCCTGTCATGGAGGATGATCATGTACAGGTAGGTCAAAGGTCTACCTGTCATGTGTAATAAGAGTATTAGTACCAGTGACCCTGTCATGGAGGATGATCATGTACAGGTAGGTCAAAGGTCTACCTGTCATGTGTAATAAGAGTATTAGTACCAGTGACCCTGTCATGGAGGATGATCATGTACAGTGATCAAAGGTCAACCTGTCATGTGTAAAAAGAGTACTAGTACCTGCAGTGACCCTGTCATGGAGGATGATCATGTACAGGTAGGTCAAAGGTCAACCTGTCATATGTAATAAGAGTATTAATACAGTGTGGGAAACGACCGCAAAAACGAGTGGAAATTTCGGGTGGCGAGTAAGATCCACTTTATACTCGCCATTCTGGCGAGTAACAGTTGTAAGGCGAGTAGGAACTTGAAAACGCTCGCCACGATAACTGGTTACAGCTTTAAAATATCATAGCTCCCAAACAGTTAAATTTTCTGTTAACTGTGTCATTTATCCAACATTTTATTAATCATTGTACTCGATGAGAAAACATTCCGCCATGAGTCATGACACTTCATTTCTGTCAACAGAAAAATTAAGTATACAATCCCGACCCCGCATAATTTTGCCAAGGTCGATTTCACGATTAAATGAAATATTGTTTCATTACAAATAGATGTGATGACTTTTAAAATTAATGCAAATAAAATAATTTGGTTTTGAAATATTTCAAACGAATTTGTAGCAAATACCTACGTGAAAACATAAAGTTAAATATGTGTTGGAACCGGGTTTGACATACATTTTTTATACTGCGCATTAAAACTTAAAAGACGAAATTGAGGAAAAAGAGATCAACGCAGCTCTTAAGAGAGTGTTGATCTTTCTTGACCAAGTTAATGACTTGTCAAAATCTGGAAAATAAATTGTTGAACATTACTGTATTGTTTATTTGGTATTTGTTGGCAAGTTTAAAAAAAAATGTCACTCGCCAAATATGGCGAGCTCTATTTGATTTTGGCGAGTACTTGTTTCAGTCCACTCGCCATTTTGGCGATATGGCGAGTGTTTGAAAAAAATGGTTTCCCACACTGTAGTACCAGTGATCCTGTCATGGAGGATGATCATGTACAGGTAGGTCAAAGGTCAACCTGTCATGTGTAGTAAGAGTTAGTACCAGTGACCCTGTCATGGAGGATGATCATGTACAGGTAGGTCAAAGGTCAACCTGTCATGTGTAATAAGAGTATTAGTACCAGTGACCCTGTCATGGAGGATGATCATGTACAGGTAGGTCAAAGGTCAACCTGTCATGTGTAATAAGAGTATTAGTACCAGTGATCCTGTCATGGAGGATGATTATGTACAGGTAGGTCAAAGGTCAACCTGTCATGTGTAATAAGAGTACTAGTACCAGTGACCCTGTCATGAAGGATGATCATGTACAGGTAGGTCAAAGGTCAACCTGTCATGTGTAATAAGAGTATTAGTACCAGTGACCCTGTCATGGAGGATGATCATGTACAGATATGGACTGCGCATGTCGGATAAGATGGACGTCCTCAAGTGACAGCTCAAAAAAAATTCACGGGAAAGTATAATACCACCCATATCCTCTTGTATTTTTCGTATTAATATACCCCTACATTACTGTTGCACACAATTCTATTAAATTTTTGGCTTGCCCCTTTTCCGATTAGACAAAAATATCAGTCAATGCTGTGACTGCCTGGCGGGAAAATCTGTTTACATTAACAACAACAAAGAGCTACCGCCTACATCACTGAAAACAGCGATACATGTAAACTGTAGAAGATCGTATATATACACGTAGCAAATATAGATCAAGCGACGGAAAGGATATCATTGAACACAGATATTGTAGTAAAGGGTTTAGGTGAGTTGTCTTATCAGCCTTTACTACAATCAACCAAAACTCAATGATGACCATTCTCCAATACAGCTTGATAGTTTGCTCCTACCAACAACACCCATACATGTCAATAGTCTTACCTGCAGGTCAAAATTCATCATGAGACTTGTCATAACCTTCCACACTCTACTCCTGTTTGCCACCATCCTCGCACTACAACCAAAAATATTACTCATAATTGAAGGTACTGAAGAAACAAACTTTATCTTTGCTAGAGAATCGCCTTGCTTCAACGAATACCACCATTTAATAGTATGCATATTAAAAAGGAGGCAGAAAATCGGAAAAATCCAACATGACCACTACGAAACATTCCTTGTCTACCTAGTCATCTTATTGCTCACAAATGCAAATGACATCCATTTGAACCCTGGACCAAGAACCGAGAGAGAATACCTATGCGGCACCTGTGACAAAACTGTAAATTGGGAGGAAAGAGGGGTTATATGTGAGACATGTGACCAGTGGTACCATGCAGGCTGTCAAAACATCCACACTCTATCCTATGATCAACTAGGAGACTCGGAGCTTAACATTAGTTGGCATTGCATCATCTGTAATAACCCCAACTATAGCTACACAGTGCACGACTATCAGAGTATTGAAATCACTTCATCCTTATCAAACAGCAACATCCTGGATTTACCACCACAGAGTCCAGACAGAACAAACATAAAGCCTCTTCATTCATCAACACCTACTAGAAAGGCAGGACCACCGAAATGTGCCTCACCGTTAAAAATTGTAAATATCAACTTTCAATCTATCAAATCCAAACTATGTAGATTATCAAATGTTATCGACAGTATTAAGCCAGATATCATCATAGGTACAGAAACATGGCTAGATAAAGACATCAAAGACTCTGAAATATGTCCGAAGGGCTATATTCTCCATGGGAAAGACCGGAACAGTAAAAACCATCGTACTGGAGGAGGAGTACTTCTAGCCATTAAAAATGAGTACAACAGTGAATATGTGCCAGAACTAGACACTGACTGTGAACTCGTCTGGGCCAAAATGAACCTTAAAGGCAATGGAAATATTTACATATGCGCATACTACCGCAGAAATGTGACAGACGAAGAGAGTATAAGGAACTTCGAAACATCAGTAACAAGAGCCAGTGCTATAAACAACGCGATATTAATCATAGGAGGTGACATGAACTTCCCTGGATGGAATTGGAAGGAAAATACCTTGAAGCCAAATTCTACTGCTCCCAATCTACATACTGATTTCATGGATGTACTGAACAACAATGCTCTAACTCAACTTGTGGAAGAACCAACACGCCAACAAAACACACTGGATCTGATTCTCACAAACCATCCTGGTAAAGTTATCAGAACAGACACCATACCAGGCATCTCGGACCATGACATCGTATACACAGAATTTGACCTCAGACCAGTCAAGCTACAACAAAAACCACGGACCATCCCTTTATACAACAAAGCTAACTGGTATGGAATGAAGATAGACCTGCAAAACATCAAACACACCTTATCAAATATGTTCAAGGACAATGACTGCCAAGTAACCAATATGTGGAATGTCTTCAAAGAAACAATAACAAAATCTGCAGTAAAACACATTCCACAAAAAAGAACTAAGGTCAAAGACAGCAGACCATGGATAAATACAGAAATTCGAAAAAATCTGAGAAAGCTACAAAGACTCTACAAGCAGAAAAAGAAGACAGGTGACCAAAATACAAAAGAAAAGTACAACCAACTTAAACATCATACTCAAAAGATCACACGACAATCATACTGGAAATATATTGAAAATATCGTAACACCAAAGGAGGAAGAACCACACTCGGGAATGAAAAAATTCTGGACATACATAAAACACAAACGTAAGGACAACATAGGAATTTCCTCTCTGATGATGGATGGCAAACTGTTTTGTGATCCAGCTTCAAAATCTAACATACTTAACCGTCAATTCAAATCTGCATTCTCAGCAAATTCTAAATTCACGAAAAAAGAATTTATAAATTCTAAAAGAATGGACCCTAGCATTAAACATCAAACAATGAAACCATTTAATATCACAACAAATGGAATAACAAAACTACTAAAGAACCTTAATCCATACAAAGCACAGGGACCAGACAACCTCTCACCAAGAATACTCAAAGAACTAGCTGATGAGATCTCGCCTCTCCTCCAACTTATCTACACAAAATCCTTAGATACAGGAGAAGTACCAGCAGATTGGCGTACAGCTAATGTCTCCCCAGTATACAAAAAAGGACTAAAATCTGCAGCTGAAAACTATCGACCAATTTCACTAACATCTGTTTGCTGTAAGATCCTGGAGCATATCATTGCAAGAAACATCATGCAACATGCAGAAAAAAACAACATTTTATATCCACTACAACATGGATTTCGAAAAGGCCGTTCCGGTGAGACACAGCTCATTGAATTTGTAGACGATATTTCAAAAAATCTTCAAGAAGGCTGTCAAACCGACATACTTATAATGGATTTTGCCAAGGCCTTTGACAAAGTAAACCACAGTCTACTAATACATAAACTGAGATACTATGGAATTGATGGGAAAACAACAAGATGGATCCAAAACTGGTTAGAAGATAGACAACAAACAGTAGTGCTAGATGGAGTTTCGTCGGAAGCAGTAAGTGTTGACTCTGGTGTACCCCAGGGCTCAGTACTAGGACCAGGACTCTTCCTTTTCTACATCAACGACCTCCAGTCAAGACTAACCTCCAAAGTCAGACTCTTTGCTGATGATACCATCATATACCTCACTATCGCAAATGAAGATGACGCATCAACACTTCAAGAAGACCTCAATAAGCTCGGCCAATGGGAAAATGAATGGTGTATGAAGTTCCATCCAGATAAATGCAATGTCCTAAGAGTAACAAATAAAACAAAGAAGACTGAGGCAAACTACCATTTGCATGGTCACACTCTAGAGCTAGTAACATCAGCTAAATATCTTGGATTAACAATCACCAATAAGTTGCAGTGGGATCAGCACATAAACAATATAACTGCCAAAGCAAATAAAACTCTAGGATTCCTCAGGAGGAACCTGAAAATTCCATCAATCAGGATTAAAGAACAAGCCTACCAAACGCTTGTTCGCCCGTTGGTTGAATATGCCAGTACTGTTTGGAATCCTTATACGAAAACAGAAATAAACAAAATTGAAGCCGTACAAAGAAGAGCAGCTAGATATGTCGTCAGCAACCAGAGAAACCGATCTAGTGTCAGCAACATGCTCCAGAGACTCAAATGGAGACCTTTGGCAAACAGGAGAAAAGATGCAAGACTGATGATGATGTACAAAATTGATAGAGAGCTAGTATCCATCACCAAAGAAAACAGACTAATACCACCTTGTCGACGCTCTAGAAATACACACAACAGGGCATTTCAAATAGAATCCTGTCGTATTGACACCAGAAAGATGTCATTTTTCCCAAGAACAGTGAGGGATTGGAATCTGCTGCCACCAGACATTGTGGAGCTGGACACACCTGAAGTCTTTAAGGCCAGGATTGTGTCCCTTTAGCCGCCAGGCAGTCCCAACATGTACATGTATATACATTTGTAGTTTTAATTGTAAATAAGCCCCATTAAATCATTATCCCACACACTTGATTAGTTCAACTAAAATGCGCAGTCCAAAAAATTCATTGCATAATCTTCAACATGATGAAGGAGGCAATTACATGGCAGAAACAGAAAAACAGAAACAGAAAGGTAGGTCAAAGGGCAAATATTACTTTTACAACAACCAGGTCTCGTAATGGTTTGGTTTGGTTTATGCTGTTTAATGCCATTTTCAACAATATTTCAGTTATATCGTGGCTGTCTCTTTTATTGGCGGAGAAAACCACCGACCTACCACAAGTCACTGACAAACTTTATCACATAATGTTGTATCGAGTACACCTCGCCTAAGTGGGGTTCGGACTCACGACGTTAGTGGTGATAGGCACTGATTGCATAGGTAGTTATAAATCCAACTACCATACGACCATGACGGCTCCACCAGATCTCATGAAAATCCAAAAATGTTTAGACAGGTTTTAAATTTCTAACAATAAAAGTAGGAAATGAAGAATACATGCATCTGAAAAAAGCAATTCCTTATTAATATATCATATTTGTGTTAAACATTTTTTGCATCTGCCATCTTTAGATGAGGTGTAATAAAGTACATGTATACAGTACCTGGACTGGTACCTGTGCCATCTTTAGATGAGGTGTAATAAAGAACATGTATACAGTACCTGGACTGGTACCTGTGCCATCTTTAGATGAGGTGTAATAAAGTACATGTATACAGTACCTGGACTGGTACCTGATTCATGTAGAGTGAACAGTAAGACATTGTATACTATATAGCACAGATGGGAAAGAGGATAACATTGAAAACCATTGTAATAATGCTTATTTCTGATCTTTTTTCCTGTAACATTTGGCATTTGTTTTGGACTTTTAAACATTGCTGGATGCCCTCAATCTACAAATATTGTCAGTAAAAATATACTTTATTTGCACTCTTGGATTTTTTTTCTAAACCTCCAGTACTGTTTGTATCCACTAGTAAAACTATTGACCACAGTAGAACTATTGACCACAGTAAAACTATTGACCACAGTAGAACTAAAATACAGTCAAACCAGTATTAAGAGATCACCTTTGGGATATAAAAAAGTGGCCTCATAAGACAGGTGACCTCTTAAAAGAGATTAAAGTCATATGAAATTTTCCATGACAGGACAAGAAAAAGGTGACCTTTTAATACAGGTGACTGCTTAATAGAGGTGACTGCATGGGCAGGTTTGACTGTATTTAAAATGGTATTCAAAATCATTGTACCGGTACTACCTGTATTTATAACTTATCTGCTTAAGTTAAGCCAAAGCAGAGTTACACAAACATACAGTTAAAATACCTATCATCATCGTAACCGCATCGGTGGTGTAATGGTTAGGGTGCTCGTCTCGAGTGCGGTAGATCGTGTGTTCGTGCCGGTCGGGTCAAACCAAAGACTATAAAATTGGTATTTGTTGCTTCTCCGCTAAGCACGCAGCATTAAGGAGTAAGAGCAAAGACTGGTTGGCTCGGAATCAGAATAATGTGTCTGAGTGGAGCGACAAGTCTACCCACAGACTGTTGTTTCAGTGAGCTAGCACTATAAGAATCCAACTCAGCGTGTTGGTCTAGAACAAAGCGGACCTCATCATCATCTCATTGATAATTAACTTGTTTTCGCCATGATATAGCTGAAAAATTGCTGAGTTGGCATTAAACAACAATCTCTCACTCACTATCATCATTGTCTACACTTTATCTTACAGATTCTAAAATTACGATCAAAGTCTCTGCAGTGTATCACATTAAATATGGTCGGAATAACAGATCTGGTGGTAGAAGATTGTCAAAAGTTAGGGAAAATATCAGGTATTTCATGAATAACAGATCTGGTGGTAGAGGATTGTCAAAAGTTAGGGAAAATATCAGGTATTTTATGAATAACAGATCTGGTGGTAGAAGATTGTCAAAAGTTAGGGAAAATATCAGGTATTTCATGAATAACAGATTTGGTGGTAGAAGATTGTCCAAAGTTAGGGAAAATATCAGGTATTTCATATTTCATGAGTATCAGATTTATTTGGGAAGAAAAGCCAGGACAGATAAAGAAGTGACTGGGGAAACCCCAGGTGTCATATGATATTCTTAACTCCATGGAATATTGGACCCCCTCACAAAATACTGAAACCCTGTCCATGGTAAATTGAACCCCCATAAAATATTAGTACTGAAGGTAATTTTTTTCTTGGGTTAAATATACAATATGACACCAGTTTTATCTTGTTGGTATATAGATGTATATGGGTTTCCAGACATCTTGTATTCTTGTATGTGCAAAGGTAAAACATAGTTTATAATCACATTGAAAAATGAGGCTGCATTGAATTAAGTGATTTTAATTTTCTTTAATAACTGAGACAGTGAGTGTCCATATGTAATTATCAACTCAAATTATATAGGGAAATACAAATTTAGATGTAAAAACCTATTGAATCTCAGCTGCAAACATAATTATCAACTCAAATTCTCAATTGTTTTTTTATGAAATAACAGATTTTGTGGTATAGTGTCGAAGAATATTAAAGTTGGGAATTCTACAATAATTAAGATATTAATTTTTTTTCTGTTACAGGGCAGGCCTATAGGGTGTTAAAGAATGTCACAGTTGGGAATTCTACAATAATTAAGATATTAAATTTGTTTCTGTTACAGGGCAGGCCTATAGGGTGTTAAAAAATGTCACAGTTGGGAATTCTACAATAATTAAGATATTAAACCTTTTTTTCTGTTACAGGGCAGGCCTGTAGGGTGTTAAAGAATGTCACAGTAGGAAATGCTACCAAACTGAGTAGAGTTAGCTTTACACAGTGTAAGAAACTTGATGAGATCAGCATGGTCCGACAGATAGGAATAATCCGAAGTCAGAGAAATAGAGTTATCTTTCTTAGACCAATGAACCATGTAAAGTATTTTTACTTTTTTTTTAAATTAATTTTTAGTAACTTTTTTCGTATTACACTGAAAATAAATTGTTGATACCATTTTTTGGTATTACGCTGAAAATTAATTGTTGATACCCTTTTTTGGTATTACGCTGAAAATTAATTGTTGATACCATTTTTTGGTATTACACTGAAAATTAATTGTTGATAACATTTTTTGGTATCACACTGAAAATTAATTGTTAGTAATATTTATTGGTATTACACTGAAAGGGGCAGGCATGGCCATGATCGTATGATTGTTGGATTTACAACTACCTATGCAATCAGTGCCTATCACCACTGATGTTGTGAGTTCAAATCTTGATCCACCAATAAAACTGACTGCCAGGATATAACTGAAATATCGTTGAAAGTGGCGTAAAGCATATATTGGCATAACAATGAAGTAAATGAAATTAAACCAGAACTTCAACAGAATTTATACACTCCAAAAATAGGTGACTCCACTGTGATCGTAGGGTCTTATTACAATGATTTATATTAGTTTATTTTATGTGTCTCGAAAATAAAGTACAGTGAAACCTGTCTAAGTCGAATCCTGAATAAAACAGAATCCTGTATAAAACAGAATCCTGTATAAACCAGAATACTGTATAAACCAGAATCCTGTATAAAACAGAATCCTGTATAAACCAGAATACTGTATAAACCAGAATACTGTATAAAACAGAATCCTGAATAAACCAGAATCCTGTATAAAACAGAATCCTGTATAAACCAGAATCCTGAATAAACCAGAATACTGTATAAAACAGAATCCTGTATAAAACAGAATCCTGTATAAACCAGAATCCTGTATAAAACAGAATCCTGTATAAAACAGAATCCTGAATAAACCAGAATACTGTATAAAACAGAATCCTGTATAAACCAGAATCCTGTATAAACCAGAATACTGTATAAAACAGAATCCTGTATAAAACAGAATCCTGTATAAACCAGAATACTGTATAAAACAGAATCCTGAATAAACCAGAATCCTGTATAAAACAGAATCCTGAATAAACCAGAATCCTGTATAAAACAGAATCCTGTATAAACCAGAATCCTGAATAAACCAGAATACTGTATAAAACAGAATCCTGTATAAAACAGAATCCTGTATAAACCAAAATACTGTATAAAACAGAATACTGTATAAAACAGAATCCTGTATAAACCAGAATACTGTATAAAACAGAATCCTGTATAAACCAGAATCCTGTATAAAACAGAATCCTGTATAAAACAGAATCCTGTATAAACCAGAATCCTGAATAAACCAGAATACTGTATAAACCAGAATGCTGTATAAACCAGAATACTGTATAAAACAGAATCCTGTATAAAACAGAATCCTGTATAAAACAGAATCCTGTATAAAACAGAATCCTGTATAAAACAGAATCCTGAATAAAACAGAATCCTGAATAAACCAGAATACTGTATAAACCAGAATACTGTATAAAACAGAATCCTGAATAAACCAGAATACTGTATAAAACAGAATCCTGAATAAACCAGAATCCTGTATAAAACAGAATCCTGTATAAACCAGAATACTGTATAGAACAGAATCCTGTATAAAACAGAATCCTGAATAAACCAGAATACTGTATAAAACAGAATCCTGTATAAACCAGAATACTGTATAAAACAGAATCCTGTATAAACCAGAATCCTGTATAAACCAGAATGCTGTATAAACCAGAATACTGTATAAAACAGAATCCTGTATAAAACAGAATCCTGTATAAACCAGAATCCTGTATAAACCAGAATCCTGAATAAACCAGAATACTGTATAAAACAGAATCCTGTATAAAACAGAATCCTGTATAAACCAGAATACTGTATAAACCAGAATACTGTATAAACCAGAATCCTGTATAAAACAGAATCCTGTATAAACCAGAATACTGTATAAAACAGAATCCTGTATAAACCAGAATCCTGTATAAAACAGAATCCTGTATAAACCAGAATACTGTATAAAACAGAATCCTGTATAAACCAGAATACTGTATAAACCAGAATCCTGTATAAACCAGAATCCTGTATAAACCAGAATACTGTATAAACCAGAATACTGTATAAACCATAATACTGTATATATAAAACAGAATCCTGAATAAACCAGAATCCTGAATAAACCAGAATACTGTATAAACCAGAATACTGTATAAAACAGAATCCTGAATAAACCAGAATACTGTATAAAACAGAATCCTGAATAAACCAGAATCCTGTATAAAACAGAATCCTGTATAAACCAGAATACTGTATAGAACAGAATCCTGTATAAAACAGAATCCTGAATAAACCAGAATACTGTATAAAACAGAATCCTGTATAAACCAGAATACTGTATAAAACAGAATCCTGTATAAACCAGAATCCTGTATAAACCAGAATCCTGTATAAACCAGAATGCTGTATAAACCAGAATACTGTATAGAACAGAATCCTGTATAAAACAGAATCCTGAATAAACCAGAATACTGTATAAAACAGAATACTGTATAAAACAGAATCCTGTATAAAACAGAATCCTGTATAAAACAGAATCCTGTATAGAACAGAATCCTGTATAAAACAGAATCCTGAATAAACCAGAATACTGTATAAAACAGAATACTGTATAAAACAGAATCCTGTATAAAACAGAATCCTGTATAAAACAGAATCCTGTATAAACCAGAATCCTGTATAAACCAGAATCCTGAATAAACCAGAATACTGTATAAAACAGAATCCTGTATAAAACAGAATCCTGTATAAACCAGAATACTGTATAAACCAGAATACTGTATAAACCAGAATCCTGTATAAAACAGAATCCTGTATAAACCAGAATACTGTATAAAACAGAATCCTGTATAAACCAGAATCCTGTATAAAACAGAATCCTGTATAAACCAGAATACTGTATAAAACAGAATCCTGTATAAACCAGAATACTGTATAAACCAGAATCCTGTATAAACCAGAATCCTGTATAAACCAGAATACTGTATAAACCAGAATACTGTATAAACCATAATACTGTATATATAAAACAGAATCCTGAATAAACCAGAATCCTGTTTAAACCAAACTTTAGATAAAATCACAATGTATGAAATCTTTGTTAAAATAATCTGTATAAAGCTTTCTCTTTCGAAAGCACAAGTTGTCCTTATTGAGGTTAAGTTTAGAAGGTTTCTCTGTAGAAGAATCATTGGGGGTATTTATTGTAATTTATGACCATGAGCGTTCTATTTCCTATTTATTTTAGTTTGATGGTACATCTCTAGAGAGACACCTATTTTCTGGTAGATATGTAGACTATAATATTTGTGTGGTGTATGATCATAGTCATGAACCATTAGAAACCTTGTACAACAGAGTCAGAGTACAGTCATGGCAAGACCTCATCACTGGAATCAACTCGTAAGTCAAGTTATCTCCCCTCCTTCACAGTCATGGCAAGACCTCATCACTGGAATCAACTCGTAAGTCAAGTTATCTCCCCTCCTTCACAGTCATGGCAAGACCTCATCACTGGAATCAACTCGTAAGTCAAGTTATCTCCCCTCCTTCACAGTCATGGCAAGACCTCATCACTGGAATCAACTCGTAAGTCAAGTTATCTCCCCTTCTTCACAGTCATGGCAAGACCTCATCACTGGAATCAACTCGTAAGTCAAGTTATCTCCCCTTCTTCACAGTCATGGCAAGACCTCATCACTGCACTCAACTCGTATGGCAAGTTATCTCCCCTACTTCAACAATTTAGAACAGCATCGGTGGCGTAATGGTTAGTGTGCTCGCCTCGAGTGCGGTAGATCATGGATTCGAGTCCCAGTGGGGTCAGACAAAAGACTATAAAATTGGTATTTGTTGCTTCTCCTCTAAGCATGCAGCATTAAGGAGAAAGAGCAAAGACTGGTCGGCTTTGAATCAGAATAATGTGTCCGAGTGGAGCGACATGTCTACCCGCGGACTGTTGTTTCTGTGAGCTAGCACTTTAAAAATCCAACTCAGCGTGTTGGACTAGAACAAAGCAGAGCTCATCATCATCTCATTTAAAATTAACTTGTTCTCGCCATGGTATAGCTGAAAAATTGGTGAATTGGCATTAAACATCAATCACTCACCCATTCAACAATTTACAGTAGGATTCATTATTTAGTGACTAGGATTAACGATCATATTACTTCTAAATATAAGATTTGTACTCGTACTCCAATGTTATCCACTTAGAACTCTATATAGTTGGTGCTGAAAGCACCAAGGTTCCAACTGAAATGTTTTTCAACAAATATTTACTTTTTAGCTGATCCGGGCCAAAGGATATGTGAGCTTTCGCCATCTCTTGAAGTCTATCGTACGCCGTAAACTTTCATATGAATCTTCTCTTTTGAAACCACCAAACCAACTTAAATCAAACTAGGCTGGGATGGTCCTTGGATTGTCTGTCTCCTTTCAATATTGTGTCAGACAGCATCGTCATCCATTGAAGATGGTGGCTGTTACAAAAAATAGAAATTTCCTTAATTGTCTATTGCTGCTTTATTATAAGTCAAAATGAGCTGAAATTTATTCTACAGCTGTATGACAAGAAAAAATTCTTTAAGATGATTTATACTGATTATGATTGATTGATTTTTGGTGTTTAATGCCACTTTCAGCAATATTTCAGCTATATCATGGCGACCAGTTTTATTGGTGGAAGAAGTACCCGTAGAGAACCATCGACCATGGGCAAGCAGCTGGTAAACTTTATCACTTGCGACTGTGAGTCGAGTGCATCCTTTTTTGTAATTTACAAAGCCGGGTGCGAACCCACGCCGTATTGGTGATAGGCTTGTATGAGTTGTTAAGGAATCCAACAACCTAACTCATTGAGCCACCTGGGCCCTTATATACTTATTATACAAATTAAACATATTTTGATTTAAATCTACTCCTCAGAACCCACTAAATTAAATTAATACAATCTTGGCTGGAATTGTCCTTGGGTGATCGTCTTTAAAAATTGTGTCTGACAGCCCTGCCCTCCATTCAAGATGGCCACTCTTACAGAAAATAGAAATATATTGAATTACTTATTACTGCTTTATGTTTAGTCAAAATGACCTCAAATTTATACTGCAGCTGTGTGACAATGAGTACTTCAACATATATTCCAGGTTTTCTGTGAAATGTTTCTATCAGCCAATTTATACAGATTATGCAAATTAGACATATTTTTATTTAAAACAATCACATTTATATATATTTCTGAGAACCCCCTGAACCATATAAAACCAAACTTGGCTAGGATTAACTTGGGTGGTCCCTTTTCAGAATTGTGTCTTACAAACCCTCCTTGCATTCAAGATGGCGACTGTTACTATAAGTCAATTTTCTGTTTAAATTGTTTACTGCTTTATGTTTAGTCAAAATGACCTCAAATATAAACTGAAGCTGCATGACAATGAATTCTTCTGTGAAAATTTTCTTCTAGTCGATTTATACTGATTATACATATTTTGATTTTAAAAAATCACATTGATATCATCTGCTCAGAAACTTGGTTGTTCCACTTTTAACATTTTGTGTGACACCCCAACCCTCCATCCAAGATGTCTGCTTTTACTAATAGTAAAACTGTCATGTACATTCCAAGTAAATTAAGTGTCAATTAAGTTTTAATTTACCTTTAAATTCAATTGAGGTTTGTGCAACCCAGTCCTGCTTTATATATTTTGTTACTTAGCCTAGCGACCAGCTTTATATATTTTGTTACTTAGTCTTGCGACCAGCTTTATATATTTTATTACTTAAGCCTAGCGACCAGCTTTATATATTTTGTTACTTAAGCCTAGCGACCACCTTTATATATTTTGTTACTTAAGCCTAGCGATCAGCTTTATATATTTTGTTACTTAAGCCTAGCGACCAGCTTTATATATTTTGTTACTTAAGCCTAGCGACCAGCTTTATATATTTTGTTCCTTAGCCTAGCGACCAGCTTTATATATTTTGTTATTTAAGCCTAGCGACCAGCTTTATATATTTTGTTATTTAGCCTAGCGACCAGCTTTATATATTTTGTTACTTAAGCATAGCGACCAGCTTTATATATTTTATTTTTTTTACTTAAGCCTAGCGACCAGTTTTATATATTTTGTTACTTAAGCCTAGCGATCAGCTTTATATATTTTGTTGCTTAAGCCTAGCGACCAGCTTTATATATTTTGTTACTTAAGCCTAGCGACCAGCTTTATATATTTTGTTACTTAGCCTAGTGACCAGCTTTATATATTTTGTAGCTTAGCTTAATGACCAGATTTATGTATTTTGTTACTTAGCTTAACTACCAGCTTTATATATTTTGTAACTTAGCTTAATGCCCATCTTTATTTATTTTGTAACTTAGCTTAACGACCAGCTTTATGTATTTTGTTACTTATCTTAACGACTAGTTTTATTTATTTGTTTTTCAGAGAATTGTTGAAGAATTATGGTTATAAAGAAAGAAGATATGAGGAGTCAGGTGGTTACCCCTGGAATAGATCTATATATACAATGAAAGGTACAATGAATAGATCTCTATATACAATGAAAGGTACAATGAATAGATCTATACATACAATGAAAGGTACAATGAATAGATCTATATATACAATGAATAGATCTATACATACAATGAAAGGTACAATGAATAGATCTATATATACAATGAAAGGTACAATGAATAGATCTATACATACAATGAAAAGTACGATGAATAGATCTATGCATACAATGAAAGGTACAATGAATAGATCTATATATACAATGAAAGGTACAATGAATAGATCTATACATACAATGAAAGGTACAATGAATAGATCTATATATATACAATGAAAGGTACAATGAATAGATATATATATACAATGAAAGGTACAATGAAAGATACAATGAATAGATCTATATATACAATGAAAGGTACAATGAATAGATAAATACATACAATGAAAGGTACTATGAATAAATCTATATATACAATGAAAGGTACTATGAATAGATCTATATATACAATGAAAGGTACTATGAATAGATCTATACATACAATGAAAGGTACTATGAATAGATCTATGCATACAATAAAAGGTACAATGAATAGATCTATACATACAATGAAAGGTACAATGAATAGATCTATATATTACGAATTTAGTTTGTTACGCATATTTTCATTGGTTATTCAACCCTGAATGTCAGCATATATTCGGAAAACAGACGGGGTGGGATATATATGTACGTTTTCGGTCTCCCTCATTTGGGCCCCAAAAAACAATAACAACGTGGTTGACAAAAACAGAAATATTTACGCTTCACTGAATCAATATCATAATACGGAATAATAAATGTATTTTTACTAAATTAAATGCTGTTTTTAAACTTAAAACGGTTGTATGAACAAAAAATATATTCTTTTCTTCAATAAAAGATTAAAATATACCTTTCACAAATCTACACCAACCACTCAATTCGTGCAACGGGTGCAACTATCCTCGGAAGAAACTGTTCAATGGCACAAATTATGGCAGTTACCGGACACAAATCTGCCTCGTCAGTTGCAGTAAGTATATCAACGTGTTTCATCAAAGGAAAAACAAGTTATGGGAGACATTATCATAAGTTCTGTTCGTGGAGAGCAACCATCTCAACTATCCTCAATAATGCCACCGCACAGTACTTCCCGGTTGCAACTCATACCGCCGACACAAAACAGTTCAAGTTCAACATCACTTGTTCAAATGAGAGCCAATACACATGTTTCATCGTCGGTTACGGACGTCGTTAACATTTTGGATGTAAATTATGATGATTTATTTTGTGATTATAACACTCTTACAACAGTTAATTCCGTCACAAACACCAGAACAATTCAGCAAACTCCCATGTTCCACGGCTGTACCATTACAAATTTGAACATAGCAATCAACAAGTGAAAGTGTGTTAAAGTTTCCGCCTTTGAAACTTTCGAGGTCACGGGGCCACACCAAGTTTTTGCTTATTGTTAACATTTTAATTATTGAAATTGTTCCACAAACCTGTTGTTTTGTTATGTAATATATTAATGTTATAATTATAAAGTTTATTAAATTTACTGCATATGAAATTGTGTTGATTTAGAAATATTGAACAGGATTTTCCTTTATGAGACACCTCAGTACATAAAATATCACGTGACAAATATTTGACGTCATTGAACAAAGAATGTAAGAGGTACGAAAAGGGACATCTAGAAATACGGAAAATGAAAATAAAAGATGCAAAATATTTAATAAGGTTTTAAATATGAATTGGGACTATGTACGTGGTAAAAAAAAACAAAAGGAAAATAAAAATAAACAAACAAAAAGGAAACAAACAAAAAAATAAAAATAAAAAAATATTTTATACGACAGTTTGGTTCTGTATTTAACAAAAAAATGGTTAAATCCGTAATATATTTGTTATTCAGCTATCAGACAGGATATATAATGTGACATTCCCGGCTTATGCTCTATATGCGCCTCAGGGAATATAGATCATAAGCCGGGAATGTCACATTATATACCCTGTCTGATAGCTGAATAACATATAATATACAATGAAAGGTACAATGAATATATCTATGCATACAATGAAAAGTACAATGAATAGATCTCTATATACAATGAAAGGTACAATGAATAGATCTATACATACAATGAAAGGTACAATGAATAGATCTATATATACAATGAATAGATCTATACATACAATGAAAGGTACAATGAATAGATCTATATATTACGAATTTAGTTTGTTACGCATATTTTCATTGGTTATTCAACCCTGAATGTCAGCATATATTCGGAAAACAGACGGGGTGGGATATATATGTACGTTTTCGGTCTCCCTCATTTGGGCCCCAAAAAACAATAACAACGTGGTTGACAAAAACAGAAATATTTACGCTTCACTGAATCAATATCATAATACGGAATAATAAATGTATTTTTACTAAATTAAATGCTGTTTTTAAACTTAAAACGGTTGTATGAACAAAAAATATATTCTTTTCTTCAATAAAAGATTAAAATATACCTTTCACAAATCTACACCAACCACTCAATTCGTGCAACGGGTGCAACTATCCTCGGAAGAAACTGTTCAATGGCACAAATTATGGCAGTTACCGGACACAAATCTGCCTCGTCAGTTGCAGTAAGTATATCAACGTGTTTCATCAAAGGAAAAACAAGTTATGGGAGACATTATCATAAGTTCTGTTCGTGGAGAGCAACCATCTCAACTATCCTCAATAATGCCACCGCACAGTACTTCCCGGTTGCAACTCATACCGCCGACACAAAACAGTTCAAGTTCAACATCACTTGTTCAAATGAGAGCCAATACACATGTTTCATCGTCGGTTACGGACGTCGTTAACATTTTGGATGTAAATTATGATGATTTATTTTGTGATTATAACACTCTTACAACAGTTAATTCCGTCACAAACACCAGAACAATTCAGCAAACTCCCATGTTCCACGGCTGTACCATTACAAATTTGAACATAACAATCAACAAGTGAAAGTGTGTTAAAGTTTCCGCCTTTGAAACTTTCGAGGTCACGGGGCCACACCAAGTTTTTGCTTATTGTTAACATTTTAATTATTGAAATTGTTCCACAAACCTGTTGTTTTGTTATGTAATATATTAATGTTATAATTATAAAGTTTATTAAATTTACTGCATATGAAATTGTGTTGATTTAGAAATATTGAACAGGATTTTCCTTTATGAGACACCTCAGTACATAAAATATCACGTGACAAATATTTGACGTCATTGAACAAAGAATGTAAGAGGTACGAAAAGGGACATCTAGAAATACGGAAAATGAAAATAAAAGATGCAAAATATTTAATAAGGTTTTAAATATGAATTGGGACTATGTACGTGGTAAAAAAAAACAAAAGGAAAATAAAAATAAACAAACAAAAAGGAAACAAACAAAAAAATAAAAATAAAAAAATATTTTATACGACAGTTTGGTTCTGTATTTAACAAAAAAATGGTTAAATCCGTAATATATTTGTTATTCAGCTATCAGACAGGATATATAATGTGACATTCCCGGCTTATGCTCTATATGCGCCTCAGGGAATATAGATCATAAGCCGGGAATGTCACATTATATACCCTGTCTGATAGCTGAATAACATATAATATACAATGAAAGGTACAATGAATATATCTATGCATACAATGAAAAGTACAATGAATAGATCTCTATATACAATGAAAGGTACAATGAATAGATCTATACATACAATGAAAGGTACAATGAATAGATCTATATATACAATGAATAGATCTATACATACAATGAAAGGTACAATGAATAGATCTATATATTACGAATTTAGTTTGTTACGCATATTTTCATTGGTTATTCAACCCTGAATGTCAGCATATATTCGGAAAACAGACGGGGTGGGATATATATGTACGTTTTCGGTCTCCCTCATTTGGGCCCCAAAAAACAATAACAACGTGGTTGACAAAAACAGAAATATTTACGCTTCACTGAATCAATATCATAATACGGAATAATAAATGTATTTTTACTAAATTAAATGCTGTTTTTAAACTTAAAACGGTTGTATGAACAAAAAATATATTCTTTTCTTCAATAAAAGATTAAAATATACCTTTCACAAATCTACACCAACCACTCAATTCGTGCAACGGGTGCAACTATCCTCGGAAGAAACTGTTCAATGGCACAAATTATGGCAGTTACCGGACACAAATCTGCCTCGTCAGTTGCAGTAAGTATATCAACGTGTTTCATCAAAGGAAAAACAAGTTATGGGAGACATTATCATAAGTTCTGTTCGTGGAGAGCAACCATCTCAACTATCCTCAATAATGCCACCGCACAGTACTTCCCGGTTGCAACTCATACCGCCGACACAAAACAGTTCAAGTTCAACATCACTTGTTCAAATGAGAGCCAATACACATGTTTCATCGTCGGTTACGGACGTCGTTAACATTTTGGATGTAAATTATGATGATTTATTTTGTGATTATAACACTCTTACAACAGTTAATTCCGTCACAAACACCAGAACAATTCAGCAAACTCCCATGTTCCACGGCTGTACCATTACAAATTTGAACATAACAATCAACAAGTGAAAGTGTGTTAAAGTTTCCGCCTTTGAAACTTTCGAGGTCACGGGGCCACACCAAGTTTTTGCTTATTGTTAACATTTTAATTATTGAAATTGTTCCACAAACCTGTTGTTTTGTTATGTAATATATTAATGTTATAATTATAAAGTTTATTAAATTTACTGCATATGAAATTGTGTTGATTTAGAAATATTGAACAGGATTTTCCTTTATGAGACACCTCAGTACATAAAATATCACGTGACAAATATTTGACGTCATTGAACAAAGAATGTAAGAGGTACGAAAAGGGACATCTAGAAATACGGAAAATGAAAATAAAAGATGCAAAATATTTAATAAGGTTTTAAATATGAATTGGGACTATGTACGTGGTAAAAAAAAACAAAAGGAAAATAAAAATAAACAAACAAAAAGGAAACAAACAAAAAAATAAAAATAAAAAAATATTTTATACGACAGTTTGGTTCTGTATTTAACAAAAAAATGGTTAAATCCGTAATATATTTGTTATTCAGCTATCAGACAGGATATATAATGTGACATTCCCGGCTTATGCTCTATATGCGCCTCAGGGAATATAGATCATAAGCCGGGAATGTCACATTATATACCCTGTCTGATAGCTGAATAACATATAATATACAATGAAAGGTACAATGAATATATCTATGCATACAATGAAAAGTGCAATGAATAGATCTATATATACAATGAAAGGTACTATGAATAGATCTATACATACAATGAAAGGTACAATGAATAGATCTATACATACAATGAAAGATACTATGAATAGATCTATACATACAATGAAAGGTACAATAAATAGATCTATATATACAATGAAAGGTACAATGAATAGATCTATATATACAATGACAGGTACAATGAATAGATCTATACACACAATGAAAGGTACAATGAATAGATCTATGCATACAATGAAAGATACTATGAATAGATCTATACATACAATGAAAGGTACAATAAATAGATCTATATATACAATGAAAGGTACAATGAATAGATCTATATATACAATGAAAGGTACAATGAATAGATCTATATATACAATGAAAGGTACAATGAATAGATCTATATATACAATGAAAGGTACAATGAATAGATCTATATATACAATGAAAGGTACAATGTTGTATAGACATACACCCATCACTTGATAGTATGTGTTTGTTTGAGTGGAGACTAACAAAACATCACTTGATAGTATGTGTTCTGTTTGAGTGAAAGCTAACAAAACATCACTTGATAGTATGTGTTCTGTTTGAGTGGAAATAGTATGTGTTCTGTTTGAGTGGAAGCTAACAAAACATCACTTGATAGTATGTGTTCTGTTTGAGTGGAGACTAACAAAACATCACTTGATAGTATGTGTTCTGTTTGAGTGAAAGCTAACAAAACATCACTTGATAGTATGTGTTCTGTTTGAGTGGAAGCTAACAAAACATCACTTGATAGTATGTATTCTGTTTGAGTGGAAGCTAACAAAACATCACTTGATAGTATGTATTCTGTTTGAGTGGAAGCTAACAAAACATCACTTGATAGTATGTGTTCTGTTTGAGTGGAAGCTAATAAAAACATCACTTGATAGTATGTGTTCTGTTTGGGTGGAAGCTAACAAAACATCACTTGATAGTATGTGTTCTGTTTGAGTGGAAGCTAACAAAACATCATTTGATAATATGTGTTCTGTTTGAGTGGAGACTAACAAAACATCACTTGATAGTATGTGTTATGTTTGAGTGGAAGCTAACAAAACATCACTTGATAGTATGTGTTCTGTTTGAGTGGAAGCTAATAAAAACATCACTTGATAGTATGTATTCTGTTTGAGTGGAAGCTAACAAAACATCACTTGATAGTATGTGTTCTGTTTGAGTGGAAGCTAACAAAACATTACTTGATAGTATGTGTTCTGTTTGAGTGGAGACTAACAAAACATCACTTGATAGTATGTGTTATGTTTGAGTGGAAGCTAACAAAACCATAGTATGTGTTCTGTTTGAGTGGATGCTAACAGAACATCACTTGATAGTAGGTGTTCTGTTTGAGTGGAAGCTAACAAAACATCACTTGATAGTATGTGTTCTGTTTGAGTGGAGGCTAACAAAAACATCACTTGATAGTAGGTGTTGTTTGAGTGGAAGCTAACAAAACATCACTTGATAGTATGTGTTCTGTTTGAGTGGTAGCTAATAAAACATCACTTGATAGTATGTGTTCTGTTTGAGTGGAAGCTAACAAAACATCACTTGATAGTATGTGTTCTGTTTGAGTGGAAGCTAACAAAAACATCACTTGATAGTAGGTGTTCTGTTTGAGTGGAAGCTAACGAAACATCACTTGATAGTATGTGTTCTGTTTGAGTGGAAGCTAACAAAACATCACTTGATAGTATGTGTTCTGTTTGAGTGGAAGCTAACAAAAACATCACTTGATAGTAGGTGTTCTGTTTGAGTGGAAGCTAACGAAACATCACTTGATAGTATGTGTTCTGTTTGAGTGGAAGCTAACAAAACATCACTTGATAGTATGTGTTCTGTTTGAGTGGAGGCTAACAAAAACATCACTTGATAGTAGGTGTTCTGTTTGAGTGGAAGCTAACAAAACATCACTTGATAGTATGTGTTCTGTTTGAGTGGAAGCTAACAAAACATCACTTGATAGTATGTGTTCTGTTTGAGTGGAGGCTAACAAAAACATCACTTGATAGTATGTGTTCTGTTTGAGTGGAAGTTTGAGTGGAAGCTAACAAAACATCACTTGATAGTATGTGTTCTGTTTGAGTGGAAGCTAACAAAACATCACTTGATAGTATGTGTTCTGTTTGAGTGGAAGCTAATAAAAACATTACTTGATAGTATGTGTTCTGTTTGAGTGGAGACTAACAAAACATCACTTGATAGTATGTGTTATGTTTGAGTGGAAGCTAACAAAACCATAGTATGTGTTCTGTTTGAGTGGATGCTAACAGAACATCACTTGATAGTAGGTGTTCTGTTTGAGTGGAAGCTAACAAAACATCACTTGATAGTATGTGTTCTGTTTGAGTGGAGGCTAACAAAAACATCACTTGATAGTAGGTGTTCTGTTTGAGTGGAAGCTAACAAAACATCACTTGATAGTATGTGTTCTGTTTGAGTGGAAGCTAATAAAACATCACTTGATAGTATGTGTTCTGTTTGAGTGGAAGCTAACAAAACATCACTTGATAGTATGTGTTCTGTTTGAGTGGAAGCTAACAAAAACATCACTTGATAGTAGGTGTTCTGTTTGAGTGGAAGCTAACAAAACATCACTTGATAGTATGTGTTCTGTTTGAGTGGAAGCTAACAAAACATCACTTGATAGTATGTGTTCTGTTTGAGTGGAGGCTAACAAAAACATCACTTGATAGTAGGTGTTCTGTTTGAGTGGAAGCTAACAAAACATCATTTGATAGTATGTGTTCTGTTTGAGTGGAAGCTAACAAAACATCACTTGATAGTATGTGTTCTGTTTGAGTGGAGGCTAACAAAAACATCACTTGATAGTATGTGTTCTGTTTGAGTGGAAGCTAACAAAACATCACTTGATAGTATGTGTTCTGTTTGAGTGGAAGCTAACAAAACATCACTTGATAGTATGTGTTCTGTTTGAGTGGAGGCTAACAAAACATCACTTGATAGTATGTGTTATGTTTGAGTGGAAGCTAACAAAACATCACTTGATAGTATGTGTTCTGTTTGAGTGGAAGTTAATAAAACATCACTTGATAGTATGTGTTCTGTTTGAGTGGAATCTAACAAAACATCACTTGATAGTATGTGTTCTGTTTGAGTGGAGGCTAACAAAAACATCACTTGATAGTATGTATTCTGATTGAGTGAAAGCTAGCAAAACATCACTTGATAGTATGTGTTCTGTTTGAGTGGAAGCTAATAAAACATCACTTGATAGTATGTGTTCTGTTTGAGTGGAAGCTAACAAAACATCACTTGATAGTATGTGTTCTGTTTGAGTGGAAGCTAACAAAAACATCACTTGATAGTAGGTGTTCTGTTTGAGTGGAAGCTAACAAAACATCACTTGATAGTATGTGTTCTGTTTGAGTGGAAGCTAACAAAACATCACTTGATAGTATGTGTTCTGTTTGAGTGGAGGCTAACAAAAACATCACTTGATAGTAGGTGTTCTGTTTGAGTGGAAACTAACAAAACATCACTTGATAGTATGTGTTCTGTTTGAGTGGAAGCTAACAAAACATCACTTGATAGTATGTGTTCTGTTTGAGTGGAGGCTAACAAAAACATCACTTGATAGTAGGTGTTCTGTTTGAGTGGAAGCTAACAAAACATCACTTGATAGTATGTGTTCTGTTTGAGTGGAAGTTAATAAAACATCACTTGATAGTATGTGTTCTGTTTGAGTGGAGGCTAACAAAAACATCACTTGATAGTATGTATTCTGTTTGAGTGAAAGCTAACAAAACATCACTTGATAGTATGTGTTTTGTTTGAGTGGAAGCTAACAAAACATCACTTGATATTATGTGTTCTGTTTGAGTGGAGGCTAACAAAAACATCACTTGATAGTAGGTATTCTGTTTGAGTGAAAGCTAACAAAACATCACTTGATAGTATGTGTTATGTTTGAGTGGATGCTAACAAAACATCACTTGATAGTATGTGTTCTGTTTGAGTGGAAGCTAACAAAACATCACTTGATAGTATGTATTCTGTTTGAGTGGAAGCTAACAAAACATCACTTGATAGTATGTGTTATGTTTGAGTGGATGCTAACAAAACATCACTTGATAGTATGTGTTCTGTTTGAGTGGAAGCTAATAAAAACATCACTTGATAGTATGTGTTCTGTTTGAGTGGAAGCTAATAAAAAGATCACTTGATAGTATGTGTTCTGTTTGAGTGGAAGCTAATAAAAACATCACTTGATAGTATGTATTCTGTTTGAGTGGAAGCTAACAAAACATCACTTGATAGTATGTGTTCTGTTTGAGTGGATGCTAACAAAACATCATTTGATAGTATGTTGAGTGGAAACTAACAAAACATCACTTGATAGTATGTATTCTGTTTGAGTGGAAGCTAACAAAACATCACTTGATAGTATGTGTTCTGTTTGAGTGGAAGCTAACAAAAACATCACTTGACATTAAATATAACCCACACTTAACCTATTGAACTTTCTAAGAAACTTATTGATATCCACAAATTTAGCACTTTGATGACAAAGTTGTGTCTAAATTAATTGTTCTTTTGTAGGCTACAACAATAATTCATCAAGATGGGAATTGATTACAGATATCCCATGGTTACGACCTTTATATGAAGCTCCTGACCTTGAAATTAGAGGTCAAAAGATAAAAAACCCAGACGATAGAAGAGGTAAATAAGGTTTTATACTGTTGTGCTTCAAAATTATAAAATTAGAGTTCAATATTTACAAACTTTAAAAAAAAGATATAGTGAGTAAGTGATTGTTATTTAATGAGCAATTCTTCAGCTATATCATGGCGAGAACAAGTTACATTTTAATGAGATGATGATGTATGATTTGTATTGCTGAATTATATTTTTATTACAACAGTCCGTGGGTAGACATGTCTCTCCACTCGGGAGCATTATAAAAATACTGATTCAGAACCAATCAATCTTTGCTGTTTCTCCTTAATGCTGCGTGATTAGGGGGGGGAGCAGCAAATGCCAATTTTAAAGTCTTTTGTTTAACTCAACTGTGGCTCGAACCCACGATGTACAGGACAGGGGACCATGATAACCATTACACTACCGATGTGATTCATAAAGACATAGTGTGGGTCCAACTGAATTAGAAAGTCATAATTAGAAATATTTTTATAGATGATGTGAAGAAATTATTTTTTTCTTACCAAAACTGACTTAATCATTATTAAATTGCCAGTCAAATTGATACAATACAATATATAACAATGTATCAATATTGTATCATTTCTATATCAATCCAGTATACAATAATGTATCAATCTATATCAATACAGTATACGATACTATATACAATAATTTATCAAAAATGTATTAATGTTGTATACTTTACTGTATCAATCATGTATGCAATTTTGTATCAATCCTATACATGTACCAATTCTGTATCAATACTGTATCAAGCCTGTATACTTTACTCTATCAATACTGTATCAATCCTGTATATTTTACTCTATCAATACTGTATACAAAACTGTATCAATCCTGTATACTTTACTCTATCAATACTGGATTCAATACTGTATCAATTCTGTAAACAATACTGTATACATTACTCTATCAATACTGTATCAATCCTGTAAACAATACTGTATCAATACTGTATACAATACTGTATCAAGCCTGTATACTTTACTCTATCAATACTGTATACAAAACTGTATCAAGCCTGTATACTTTACTCTATCAAAATTGTATACAAAACTGTATCAAGCCTGTATACTTTACTCTATCAATACTGTATACAAAACTGTATCAAGCCTGTATACTTTACTCTATCAATACTGTATACAAAACTGTATCAAGCCTGTATACTTTACTCTATCAATACTGTATACAAAACTGTATCAAGCCTGTATACTTTACTCTATCAATACTGTATACAAAGCTGTATCAAGCCTGTATACTTTACTCTATCAATACTGTATACAAAACTGTATCAAGCCTGTATACAAAACTGTATCAATACTGTATCAAGCCTGTATACTTTACTCTATCAATACTGTATACAAAACTGTATCAATCCTGTATACTTTACTCTATCAATACTGGATTCAATACTGTATCAATTCTGTAAACAATACTTTATACTTTACTCTATCAATACTGTATCAAGCCTGTATACTTTACTCTATCAAAATTGTATACAAAACTGTATCAAGCCTGTATACTTTACTCTATCAATACTGTATACAAAACTGTATCAAGCCTGTATACTTTACTCTATCAATACTGTATACAAAACTGTATCAAGCCTGTATACTTTACTCTATCAATACTGTATACAAAACTGTATCAAGCCTGTATACTTTACTCTATCAATACTGTATACAAAGCTGTATCAAGCCTGTATACTTTACTCTATCAATACTGTATCAAGCCTGTATACAAAACTGTATCAATACTGTATACAAAACTGTATCAAGCCTGTATACTTTACTCTATCAATACTGTATACAAAACTGTATCAATCCTGTATACTTTACTCTATCAATACTGGATTCAATACTGTATCAATTCTGTAAACAATACTTTATACTTTACTCTATCAATACTGTATCAATCCTGTAAACAATACTGTATACAATACTGTATCAAGCCTGTATGCTTTACTCTATCAATACTGTATACAAAACTGTATCAAGCCTGTATACTTTACTCTATCAAAACTGTATACAAAACTGTATCAAGCCTGTATACTTTACTCTATCAATACTGTATACAAAACTGTATCATGCCCGTATACTTTACTCTATCAATACTGTATACAAAACTGTATCAAGCCTGTATACTTTACTCTATCAATACTGTATACAAAACTGTATCAAGCCTGTATACTTTACTCTATCAATACTGTATACAAAGCTGTATCAAGCCTGTATACTTTACTCTATCAATACTGTATACAAAACTGTATCAAGCCTGTATACAAAACTGTATCAATCCTGTATACTTTACTCTATCAATACTGTATACAAAACTGTATCATGCCTGTATACTTTACTCTATCAATACTGGATTCAATACTGTATCAATTCTGTAAACAATACTGTATACTTTACTCTATCAATACTGTATACAATACTGTATCAAGCCTGTATACTTTACTCTATCAATACTGTATACAAAACTGTATCAAGCCTGTATACTTTACTCTATCAATACTGTATACAAAACTGTATCAAGCCTGTATACTTTACTCTATCAATACTGTATACAAAACTGTATCAAGCCTGTATACTTTACTCTATCAATACTGTATACAAAACTGTATCATGCCTGTATACTTTACTCTATCAATACTGTATACAAAACTGTATCAAGCCTGTATACTTTACTCTATCAATACTGTATACAAAACTGTATCAAGCCTGTATACTTTACTCTATCAATACTGTATACAAAACTGTATCAAGCCTGTATACTTTACTCTATCAATACTGTATACAAAGCTGTATCAAGCCTGTATACTTTACTCTATCAATACTGTATACAAAACTGTATCAAGCCTGTATACTTTACTCTATCAATACTGTATACAAAGCTGTATCAAGCCTGTATACTTTACTCTATCAATACTGTATACAAAACTGTATCAATACTGTATACAAAACTGTATCAAGCCTGTATACTTTACTCTATCAATACTGTATACAAAACTGTATCAATCCTGTATACTTTACTCTATCAATACTGGATTCAATACTGTATCAATTCTGTAAACAATACTGTATACTTAACTCTATCAATACTGTATCAATCCTGTAAACAATACTGTATACAAAACTGTATCAAGCCTGTATACTTTACTCTATCAATACTGTATCAAGCCTGTATACTTTACTCTATCAATACTGTATACAAAACTGTATCAAGCCTGTATACTTTACTCTATCAATACTGTATACAAAGCTGTATCAAGCCTGTATACTTTACTCTATCAATACTGTATACAAAACTGTATCAAGCCTGTATACAAAACTGTATCAATACTGTATACAAAACTGTATCAAGCCTGTATACTTTACTCTATCAATACTGTATACAAAACTGTATCAATCCTGTATACTTTACTCTATCAATACTGGATTCAATACTGTATCAATTCTGTAAACAATACTTTATACTTTACTCTATCAATACTGTATCAATCCTGTAAACAATACTGTATACAATACTGTATCAAGCCTGTATGCTTTACTCTATCAATACTGTATACAAAACTGTATCAAGCCTGTATACTTTACTCTATCAAAACTGTATACAAAACTGTATCAAGCCTGTATACTTTACTCTATCAATACTGTATACAAAACTGTATCAAGCCTGTATACTTAACTCTATCAATACTGTATACAAAACTGTATCAAGCCTGTATACTTTACTCTATCAATACTGTATACAAAACTGTATCATGCCCGTATACTTTACTCTATCAATACTGTATACAAAACTGTATCAAGCCTGTATACTTTACTCTATCAATACTGTATACAAAACTGTATCAAGCCTGTATACTTTACTCTATCAATACTGTATACAAAGCTGTATCAAGCCTGTATACTTTACTCTATCAATACTGTATACAAAACTGTATCAAGCCTGTATACAAAACTGTATCAATCCTGTATACTTTACTCTATCAATACTGTATACAAAACTGTATCATGCCTGTATACTTTACTCTATCAATACTGGATTCAATACTGTATCAATTCTGTAAACAATACTGTATACTTTACTCTATCAATACTGTATCAATCCTGTATACAATACTGTATCAAGCCTGTATACTTTACTCTATCAATACTGTATACAAAACTGTATCAAGCCTGTATACTTTACTCTATCAATACTGTATACAAAACTGTATCAAGCCTGTATACTTTACTCTATCAATACTGTATACAAAACTGTATCAAGCCTGTATACTTTACTCTATCAATACTGTATACAAAACTGTATCATGCCTGTATACTTTACTCTATCAATACTGTATACAAAACTGTATCAAGCCTGTATACTTTACTCTATCAATACTGTATACAAAACTGTATCAAGCCTGTATACTTTACTCTATCAATACTGTATACAAAACTGTATCAAGCCTGTATACTTTACTCTATCAATACTGTATACAAAGCTGTATCAAGCCTGTATACTTTACTCTATCAATACTGTATACAAAACTGTATCAAGCCTGTATACTTTACTCTATCAATACTGTATACAAAGCTGTATCAAGCCTGTATACTTTACTCTATCAATACTGTATACAAAACTGTATCAATACTGTATACAAAACTGTATCAAGCCTGTATACTTTACTCTATCAATACTGTATACAAAACTGTATCAATCCTGTATACTTTACTCTATCAATACTGGATTCAATACTGTATCAATTCTGTAAACAATACTGTATACTTAACTCTATCAATACTGTATCAATCCTGTAAACAATACTGTATACAATACTGTATCAAGCCTGTATACTTTACTCTATCAATACTGTATACAAAACTGTATCAAGCCTGTATACTTTACTCTATCAATACTGTATACAAAACTGTATCAAGCCTGTATACTTTACTCTATCAATACTGTATACAAAGCTGTATCAAGCCTGTATACTTTACTCTATCAATACTGTATACAAAACTGTATCAAGCCTGTATACAAAACTGTATCAATACTGTATACAAAACTGTATCAAGCCTGTATACTTTACTCTATCAATACTGTATACAAAACTGTATCAATCCTGTATACTTTACTCTATCAATACTGGATTCAATACTGTATCAATTCTGTAAACAATACTTTATACTTTACTCTATCAATACTGTATCAATCCTGTAAACAATACTGTATACAATACTGTATCAAGCCTGTATACTTTACTCTATCAATACTGTATACAAAACTGTATCAAGCCTGTATACTTTACTCTATCAAAACTGTATACAAAACTGTATCAAGCCTGTATACTTTACTCTATCAATACTGTATACAAAACTGTATCAAGCCTGTATACTTTACTCTATCAATACTGTATACAAAACTGTATCAAGCCTGTATACTTTACTCTATCAATACTGTATACAAAACTGTATCATGCCCGTATACTTTACTCTATCAATACTGTATACAAAACTGTATCAAGCCTGTATACTTTACTCTATCAATACTGTATACAAAACTGTATCAAGCCTGTATACTTTACTCTATCAATACTGTATACAAAGCTGTATCAAGCCTGTATACTTTACTCTATCAATACTGTATACAAAACTGTATCAAGCCTGTATACAAAACTGTATCAATCCTGTATACTTTACTCTATCAATACTGTATACAAAACTGTATCATGCCTGTATAATTTACTCTATCAATACTGGATTCAATACTGTATCAATTCTGTAAACAATACTGTATACTTTACTCTATCAATACTGTATCAATCCTGTATACAATACTGTATCAAGCCTGTATACTTTACTCTATCAATACTGTATACAAAACTGTATCAAGCCTGTATACTTTACTCTATCAATACTGTATACAAAACTGTATCAAGCCTGTATACTTTACTCTATCAATACTGTATACAAAACTGTATCAAGCCTGTATACTTTACTCTATCAATACTGTATACAAAACTGTATCATGCCTGTATACTTTACTCTATCAATACTGTATACAAAACTGTATCAAGCCTGTATACTTTACTCTATCAATACTGTATACAAAACTGTATCAAGCCTGTATACTTTACTCTATCAATACTGTATACAAAGCTGTATCAAGCCTGTATACTTTACTCTATCAATACTGTATACAAAGCTGTATCAAGCCTGTATACTTTACTCTATCAATACTGTATACAAAACTGTATCAAGCCTGTATACTTTACTCTATCAATACTGTATACAAAGCTGTATCAAGCCTGTATACTTTACTCTATCAATACTGTATACAAAACTGTATCAATACTGTATACAAAACTGTATCAAGCCTGTATACTTTACTCTATCAATACTGTATACAAAACTGTATCAATCCTGTATACTTTACTCTATCAATACTGGATTCAATACTGTATCAATTCTGTAAACAATACTGTATACTTTACTCTATCAATACTGTATCAATCCTGTAAACAATACTGTATACAATACTGTATCAAGCCTGTATACTTTACTCTATCAATACTGTATACAAAACTGTATCAAGCCTGTATACTTTACTCTATCAATACTGTATACAAAACTGTATCAAGCCTGTATACTTTACTCTATCAATACTGTATACAAAACTGTATCAAGCCTGTATACTGTACTCTATCAATACTGTATACAAAACTGTATCATGCCTGTATACTTTACTCTATCAATACTGTATACAAAACTGTATCAAGCCTGTATACTTTACTCTATCAATACTGTATACAAAACTGTATCAAGCCTGTATACTTTACTCTATCAATACTGTATACAAAGCTGTATCAAGCCTGTATACTTTACTCTATCAATACTGTATACAAAACTGTATCAAGCCTGTATACAAAACTGTATCATGCCTGTATACTTTACTCTATCAATACTGTACCGGTATACAAAACTGTATCAAGCCTGTATACTTTACTCTATCAATACTGTACCGGTATACAAAACTGTATCAATACTATATCAGTCCTGTATCAATACTATGTACAATACTTATCATTATAATTATTTTTATAGCTGGAGTATATTGCCCAGGGGCCAAAGGTCATGATACCATAGATGACTGTATTACAGATTGTCTACCTAACATAGTGGATGGATTGACAGTTGAAATGCCTCTGTGTTTATACTCTATCATTGTTTATGTCAACCTCTGTGACATTCAAGGCACTCCATCATTTGATCCATATGTTTAAGTTTAATATGATATACAATAAAACCTGTATTAAGTGTCACCTTTGGGACAAAGAAAAAGTGGCCTTATAAGACAGGTGACCTCTTAATAGAGGTTCAATTCATATGAAATGTTATATGACAGGACAAGAAAAAGATGACCTCTTAATACAGGTGACTGCTTAATAGAGGTGACTGCATAGGCAGGTTTAACTTTATATAGTCTATATCATATTTATGTAATTTGTGCAGTTGATAAAAATGTTGTTGTTATTTTACATTTTGTAGTATCGTAGGGTTTTCTAAAGTATTTGTGATATGTATAGAATAATGACAGTTGCGAAGGTCGAGACACACATTGTGTATTCGTACAGTGAGAGGTGAATGAATGTTGTGTGATGTGAAGACTTCCGGTATATAACACAATCTGTGATGTGAAGACTACCGGTATATAACACAATCTGTGATGTGAAGACTACTGGTATATAACACAATCTGTGATGTGAAGACTACCGGTATATAACACAATCTGTGATGTGAAGACTACCGGTATATAACACAATCTGTGATGTGAAGACTACCGGTATATAACACAATCTGTGATGTGAAGACTACCGGTATATAACACAATCTGTGATGTGAAGACTACCGGTATATAACACAATCTGTGATGTGAAGACTACCGGTATATAACACAATCTGTGATGTGAAGACTACCGGTATATAACACAATCTGTGATGTGAAGACTACCGGTATATAACACAATCTGTGATGTGAAGACTACCGGTATATAACACAATCTGTGATGTGAAGACTACCGGTATATAACACAATCTGTGATGTGAAGACTACCGGTATATAACACAATCTGTGATGTGAAGACTACCGGTATATAACACAATCTGTGATGTGAAGACTACCGGTATATAACACAATCTGTGATGTGAAGACTACCGGTATATAACACAATCTGTGATGTGAAGACTAACAGCATTATCATGTTTTGCCTTATGAAAATATTAAACATACATGTAGATAAATGTGTCTGTACAATTGTTTGTAACATGTCTCATCAGTTGTGTTATATGTGTTACACAACTGACATGATACAAACAGTTGTATCAATACACTATGTCATGTGTAGTTTGTACAATACATTTAATTTGTACATGTAATATGGTAAATTCAATCATGTCATTGATAAATAAATGTGTGCTGTTAGATTACATGAATTTGATGTTTGTTTTTTTATTTGTTTATGTTGTTTAACGCCACTTTCAACAATATTTCAGTTATTTCGTGGCAGTCAGTTTTATTGATGGAGGAAACCTGAGTACCAGTAGAAAACCACCAAGCTGACACAAGTCACTAACAAACTTTATCACATAATGCTGTATCGAGTACACCTGGCCATGAACGGGGTTCAAAATCACAACTTTGGTGGTGATAGGCACTGATTGCATAGGTAGTTGTAAATCCAATTACCATACGATGACTTTTATCAAAGATGTTTTGCCAATGTTGGTGTAACCTTAGCTTTGTTGTTATGACTATGACATAAGGCCAGACTCTACTAAGAAGAGTTGGAAGATTCCAAAGGAGTAATCAGAATCTGTAAATCAAGGACGAACAGACAACATAATGGGTAAAGGAAAAAAGGACAAACAACGATCTACAAAACATACATATAAAACTAAAGATTGAGTAACACGAACAACACCAAAAGCTTGGGGTGAACTCAGGTGCTCCGGAAGGGTTTGCAGTTCCTGCTCCACTAGTGGCATCTGTCGTGTTACTCTAGTTACAAACCCGGTGATAAATCATGAATGAGGAAAGCACTGGGAAGTGTTTACGACAAGTGGAACATATCTGTGGTCATTTGTGACACAGACATCCCGTAACAGTCTGCCAAGTCATAATTGCGACCGTAAAACTTTCGAAGTGATGACTTAAACTTAACCAATAGGAACCCTTGGTTCAGTAGCTTCCTTGTTAGCAGCAACTCTCTATGAAGGAAATCCTGATAGGAACCACAATGTCTTTCATCACAAGCTCTGAAATATAGAATCAATTGGGAGATATATACACCATATGCAGGTGCTGCTGCCATGCAAATGAAAAGTTCGGAAAAATTGAAATCATCTCTTTTGTCGTAAGTTTCGTTTTTAACCACCCCTGTCTGTCAATTTTGAGGTATAAGTCAAGGTATGAAGCAGACCTATCTGTATCTGTGGTATCCTTTATTTCAAGCTCAATGGCATAGATGCCATCAACAAAGTCACCAAATCTAGAATTATTTAGTGAAAGGACATCATCTTTATAGCGGAACATGAAATTAAAGGATCGGGCTTGACTGATTTGTGATGAAGAATATTGCCTAAGTTAATGGCTTCAAGACCTTTGAGGAACGTTTGTCTGTTTCATCTTTCATTATGCCGAAAGGTTTGAAAAGTCTGTACATTACAATACAATACAATAAGCTTTATTGAGAATCGGAAAGAATCAAATGATTATAACACAAGTTCTAGTGAGCTTTCATGGCCGTCGGAGTGAGGAATGCGTTGGGTGCGATTGCACCCCCCTTTCCACAAAAAAAAAAAAAAAGTTTGAAACTCAATTATCCAATAAATACAATATAACTTATCTAATAATTATTCATTGCAAATGTGACTGTGCTTTTGACACAACAAGAATAGTACTTTCAGCAACCTGCACTGTTTCTTTATAGCCCTTTTCGGAAACCGTTTCTGGCTCCCCCCTAAAATTGGAAAAAATATGATTTTTTGCATAAAATCTTGATTTTTCACACAAAATACCCCAAAATTTTCGCGCGTCGCTCCGCTCGGCCAAACTTTTTCAATACACCCCCTATAGCCTGATATCCTGGGAACACTAATCCACATTCCCCTACCAGACAATCCCCCGCACCCCCCTTTCCAAAAACCTGCAGACGGCCCTGGCTTTTATATCCGACATAAGAATATGCATATACAAACAATAAAACAAAGCATGCATATGGCTGACAATATCCAAGACGATTGATGTAAGTTTGTATTCATTTGAATTCGGATTTGTAACTTGGTTTTCCAAACATTAGTTGTACAAGACATTTATTTTTGAAAAGAGTAGTGAAAATAGTGTTGAACGAATGTGATGCATACCCAACGGCTTCTGCATAAATGATAGAAGGTCATTTGGTGAAACATCATGCATGGAGTATAGGGAATGTATACTTTTAAAACATCATGCATGGAGTATAGGGATTGTATACTTTTATGAATTAAAAAAAAAAATCATGCATGAAGTATAGGGAATGTATACTTTTATGAATTAATCATGCATGGAGTATAGGGAATGTATACTTTTAAAACATCATGCATGAAGTATAGGGAATGTATGCTTTTATGAATTAATCATGCATGGAGTATAGGGAATGTATACTTTTATGAATTAATCATGCATGGAGTATAGGGAATGTATACTTTTATGAATTAATCATGCATGAAGTATAGGGAATGTATACTTTTATGAATTAATCATGCATGGAGTATAGGGAATGTATACTTTTATGAATTAATCATGCATGGAGTATAGGGAATGTATGCTTTTATGAATTAATCATGCATGGAGTATAGGGAATGTATGCTTTTATGAATTAATCATGCATGGAGTATAGAGAATGTATACTTTTATGAATTAATCATGCATGGAGTATAGGGAATGTATACTTTTATGAATTAATCATGCATGGAGTATAGGGAATGTATACTTTTATGAATTAATCATGCATGAAGTATAGGGAATGTATACTTTTATGAATTAATCATGCATGGAGTATAGGGAATGTAAGCTTTTATGAATTAATCATGCATGGAGTATAGGGAATGTATACTTTTATGAATTAATCATGCATGGAGTATAGGGAATGTATACTTTTATGAATTAATCATGCATTGAGTATAGGGAATGTATACTTTTATGAATTAATCATGCATGGAATATAGGAAATGTATACTATTATGAATTAATCATGCATGAAGTATAGGGAATGTATACTTTTATGAATTAATCATGCAGGGGGTATGGGGAATGTATACTTTTATGAATTAATCATGCATGGAGTATAGGGAATGTATACTTTTATGAATTAATCATGCATGGAGTATAGGGAATGTATACTTTTATGAATTAATCATGCATGAAGTATAGGGAATGTATACTTTTATGAATTAATCATGCATGGAGTATAGGGAATGTATACTTTTATGAATTAATCATGCATGGAGTATAGGGAATGTATACTTTTATGAATTAATCATGCATGAAGTATAGGGAATGTATACTTTTATGAATTAATCATGCATGGAGTATAGGGAATGTATACTTTTATGAATTAATCATGCATGAAGTATAGGGAATGTATACTTTTATGAATTAATCATGCATGGAGTATAGGGAATGTATACTTTTATGAATTAATCATGCATGGAGTATAGGGAATGTATACTTTTATGAATTAATCATGCATGAAGTATAGGGAATGTATACTTTTATGAATTAATCATGCATGGAGTATAGGGAATGTATACTTTTATGAATTAATCATGCATGAAGTATAGGGAATGTATGCTTTTATGAATTAATCATGCATGGAGTATAGAGAATGTATACTTTTATGAATTAATCATGCATGGAGTATAGGGAATGTATACTTTTATGAATTAATCATGCATGGAGTATAGGGAATGTATACTTTTATGAATTAATCATGCATGAAGTATAGGGAATGTATACTTTTATGAATTAATCATGCATGGAGTATAGGGAATGTAAGCTTTTATGAATTAATCATGCATGGAGTATAGGGAATGTATACTTTTATGAATTAATCATGCATGGAGTATAGGGAATGTATACTTTTATGAATTAATCATGCATGGAGTATAGGGAATGTATACTTTTATGAATTAATCATGCATGGAGTATAGGAAATGTATACTATTATGAATTAATCATGCATGAAGTATAGGGAATGTATACTTTTATGAATTAATCATGCAGGGGGTATGGGGAATGTATACTTTTATGAATTAATCATGCATGGAGTGTAGGGAATGTATACTTTTATGAATTAATCATGCATGGAGTATAGGGAATGTATACTTTTATGAATTAATCATGCATGAAGTATAGGGAATGTATACTTTTATGAATTAATCATGCATGGAGTATAGGGAATGTATACTTTTATGAATTAATCATGCATGGAGTATAGGGAATGTATACTTTTATGAATTAATCATGCATGAAGTATAGGGAATGTATACTTTTATGAATTAATCATGCATGGAGTATAGGGAATGTATACTTTTATGAATTAATCATGCATGAAGTATAGGGAATGTATACTTTTATGAATTAATCATGCATGGAGTATAGGGAATGTATACTTTTATGAATTAATCATGCATGGAGTATAGGGAATGTATACTTTTATGAATTAATCATGCATGAAGTATAGGGAATGTATACTTTTATGAATTAATCATGCATGGAGTATAGGGAATGTATACTTTTATGAATTAATCATGCATGAAGTATAGGGAATGTATACTTTTATGAATTAATCATGCATGGAGTATAGGGAATGTATACTTTTATGAATTAATCATGCATGAAGTATAGGGAATGTATACTTTTATGAATTAATCATGCATGGAGTAGAGGGAATGTATACTTTTAAAACATCATGCATGGAGTATAGGGAATGTATACTTTTATGAATTAATCATGCATGGAGTATAGGGAATGTATACTTTTATGAATTAATCATGCATGGAGTATAGGGAATGTATACTTTTATGAATTAATCATGCATGGAGTATAGGGAATGTATACTTTTATGAATTAATCATGCATGGAGTATAGGGAATGTATACTTTTATGAATTAATCATGCATGTAGTATAGGGAATGTATACTTTTATGAATTAATCATGCATGGAGTATAGGGATTGTATACTTTTATGAATTAATCATGCATGGAGTATAGGGAATGTATACTTTTATGAATTAATCATGCATGAAGTATAGGGAATGTATACTTTTATGAATTAATCATGCATGGAGTATAGGGAATGTATACTTTTAAAACATCATGCATGGAGTATAGGGAATGTATACTTTTATGAATTAATCATGCATGAAGTATAGGTAATGTATACTTTTATGAATTAATCATGCATGGAGTATAGGGAATGTATACTTTTATGAATTAATCATGCATGGAGTATAGGGAATGTATACTTTTAAAACATCATGCATGAAGTATAGGGAATGTATACTTTTATGAATTAATCATGCATGGAGTATAGGGAATGTATACTTTTATGAATTAATCATGCATGGAGTATAGGGAATGTATACTTTTATGAATTAATCATGCATGGAGTATAGGGAATGTATACTTTTATGAATTAATCATGCATGGATTATAGGGAATGTATGCTTTTATGAATTAATCATGCATGGAGTATAGGGAATGTATACTTTTATGAATTAATCATGCATGGAGTATAGGGAATGTATACTTTTATGAATTAATCATGCATGGAGTATAGGGAATGTATACTTTTAAAACATCATGCATGGAGTATAGGGAATGTATACTTTTATGAATTAATCATGCATGAAGTATAGGTAATGTATACTTTTATGAATTAATCATGCATGGAGTATAGGGAATGTATACTTTTATGAATTAATCATGCATGGAGTATAGGGAATGTATACTTTTAAAACATCATGCATGAAGTATAGGGAATGTATACTTTTATGAATTAATCATGCATGAAGTATAGGGAATGTATACTTTTATGAATTAATCATGCATGGAGTATAGGGAATGTATACTTTTATGAATTAATCATGCATGGAGTATAGGGAATGTATACTTTTATGAATTAATCATGCATGAAGTATAGGGAATGTATACTTTTATGAATTAATCATGCATGGAGTATAGGGAATGTATACTTTTATGAATTAATCATGCATGAAGTATAGGGAATGTATACTTTTATGAATTAATCATGCATGGAGTATAGGGAATGTATACTTTTATGAATTAATCATGCATGGAGTATAGGGAATGTATGCTTTTATGAATTAATCATGCATGGATTATAGGGAATGTATGCTTTTATGAATTAATCATGCATGGAGTATAGGGAATGTATACTTTTATAAATTAATCATGCATGAAGTATAGGGAATGTATACTTTTATGAATTAATCATGCATGGAGTATAGGGAATGTATACTTTTATGAATTAATCATGCATGGAGTATAGGGAATGTATACTTTTATGAATTAATCATGCATGGAGTATAGGGAATGTATACTTTTATGAATTAATCATGCATGAAGTATAGGGAATGTATACTTTTATGAATTAATCATGCATGGAGTATAGGGAATGTATACTTTTATGAATTAATCATGCATGAAGTATAGGGAATGTATACTTTTATGAATTAATCATGCATGGAGTATAGGGAATGTATACTTTTATGAATTAATCATGCATGGAGTATAGGGAATGTATACTTTTATGAATTAATCATGCATGAAGTATAGGGAATGTATACTTTTATGAATTAATCATGCATGGAGTATAGGGAATGTATACTTTTAAAACATCATGCATGGAGTATAGGGAATGTATACTTTTATGAATTAATCATGCATGGAGTATAGGGAATGTATACTTTTATGAATTAATCATGCATGGAGTATAGGGAATGTATACTTTTATGAATTAATCATGCATGGAGTATAGGGAATGTATACTTTTATGAATTAATCATGCATGGAGTATAGGGAATGTATACTTTTATGAATTAATCATGCATGGAGTATAGGGAATGTATACTTTTATGAATTAATCATGCATGGAGTATAGGGAATGTATACTTTTATGAATTAATCATGCATGGAGTATAGGGAATGTATACTTTTATGAATTAATCATGCATGAAGTATAGGGAATGTATACTTTTATGAATTAATCATGCATGGAGTAGAGGGAATGTATACTTTTAAAACATCATGCATGGAGTATAGGGAATGTATACTTTTATGAATTAATCATGCATGGAGTATAGGGAATGTATACTTTTATGAATTAATCATGCATGGAGTATAGGGAATGTATACTTTTATGAATTAATCATGCATGGAGTATAGGGAATGTATACTTTTATGAATTAATCATGCATGGAGTATAGGGAATGTATACTTTTATGAATTAATCATGCATGTAGTATAGGGAATGTATACTTTTATGAATTAATCATGCATGGAGTATAGGGATTGTATACTTTTATGAATTAATCATGCATGGAGTATAGGGAATGTATACTTTTATGAATTAATCATGCATGGAGTATAGGGAATGTATACTTTTATGAATTAATCATGCATGGAGTATAGGGAATGTATACTTTTATGAATTAATCATGCATGGATTATAGGGAATGTATGCTTTTATGAATTAATCATGCATGGAGTATAGGGAATGTATACTTTTATGAATTAATCATGCATGGAGTATAGGGAATGTATACTTTTATGAATTAATCATGCATGGAGTATAGGGAATGTATACTTTTAAAACATCATGCATGGAGTATAGGGAATGTATACTTTTATGAATTAATCATGCATGAAGTATAGGTAATGTATACTTTTATGAATTAATCATGCATGGAGTATAGGGAATGTATACTTTTATGAATTAATCATGCATGGAGTATAGGGAATGTATACTTTTAAAACATCATGCATGAAGTATAGGGAATGTATACTTTTATGAATTAATCATGCATGGAGTATAGGGAATGTATACTTTTATGAATTAATCATGCATGGAGTATAGGGAATGTATACTTTTATGAATTAATCATGCATGGAGTATAGGGAATGTATACTTTTATGAATTAATCATGCATGGATTATAGGGAATGTATGCTTTTATGAATTAATCATGCATGGAGTATAGGGAATGTATACTTTTATGAATTAATCATGCATGGAGTATAGGGAATGTATACTTTTATGAATTAATCATGCATGGAGTATAGGGAATGTATACTTTTAAAACATCATGCATGGAGTATAGGGAATGTATACTTTTATGAATTAATCATGCATGAAGTATAGGTAATGTATACTTTTATGAATTAATCATGCATGGAGTATAGGGAATGTATACTTTTATGAATTAATCATGCATGGAGTATAGGGAATGTATACTTTTAAAACATCATGCATGAAGTATAGGGAATGTATACTTTTATGAATTAATCATGCATGAAGTATAGGGAATGTATACTTTTATGAATTAATCATGCATGGAGTATAGGGAATGTATACTTTTATGAATTAATCATGCATGGAGTATAGGGAATGTATACTTTTATGAATTAATCATGCATGAAGTATAGGGAATGTATACTTTTATGAATTAATCATGCATGGAGTATAGGGAATGTATACTTTTATGAATTAATCATGCATGGATTATAGGGAATGTATGCTTTTATGAATTAATCATGCATGGAGTATAGGGAATGTATACTTTTATGAATTAATCATGCATGGAGTATAGGGAATGTATACTTTTATGAATTAATCATGCATGGAGTATAGGGAATGTATACTTTTAAAACATCATGCATGGAGTATAGGGAATGTATACTTTTATGAATTAATCATGCATGAAGTATAGGTAATGTATACTTTTATGAATTAATCATGCATGGAGTATAGGGAATGTATACTTTTATGAATTAATCATGCATGGAGTATAGGGAATGTATACTTTTAAAACATCATGCATGAAGTATAGGGAATGTATACTTTTATGAATTAATCATGCATGGAGTATAGGGAATGTATACTTTTATGAATTAATCATGCATGGAGTATAGGGAATGTATACTTTTATGAATTAATCATGCATGGAGTATAGGGAATGTATACTTTTATGAATTAATCATGCATGGATTATAGGGAATGTATGCTTTTATGAATTAATCATGCATGGAGTATAGGGAATGTATACTTTTATGAATTAATCATGCATGGAGTATAGGGAATGTATACTTTTATGAATTAATCATGCATGGAGTATAGGGAATGTATACTTTTAAAACATCATGCATGGAGTATAGGGAATGTATACTTTTATGAATTAATCATGCATGAAGTATAGGTAATGTATACTTTTATGAATTAATCATGCATGGAGTATAGGGAATGTATACTTTTATGAATTAATCATGCATGGAGTATAGGGAATGTATACTTTTAAAACATCATGCATGAAGTATAGGGAATGTATACTTTTATGAATTAATCATGCATGAAGTATAGGGAATGTATACTTTTATGAATTAATCATGCATGGAGTATAGGGAATGTATACTTTTATGAATTAATCATGCATGGAGTATAGGGAATGTATACTTTTATGAATTAATCATGCATGAAGTATAGGGAATGTATACTTTTATGAATTAATCATGCATGGAGTATAGGGAATGTATACTTTTATGAATTAATCATGCATGAAGTATAGGGAATGTATACTTTTATGAATTAATCATGGATGGAGTATAGGGAATGTATACTTTTATGAATTAATCATGCATGGAGTATAGGGAATGTATGCTTTTATGAATTAATCATGCATGGAGTATAGGGAATGTATACTTTTATGAATTAATCATGCATGGAGTATAGGGAATGTATACTTTTATGAATTAATCATGCATGGAGTATAGGGAATGTATGCTTTTAAAACATCATGCATGAAGTATAGGGAATGTATACTTTTATGAATTAATCATGCATGAAGTATAGGGAATGTATACTTTTATGAATTAATCATGCATGGAGTATAGGGAATGTATACTTTTATGAATTAATCATGCATGGAGTATAGGGAATGTATACTTTTATGAATTAATCATGCATGAAGTATAGGGAATGTATACTTTTATGAATTAATCATGCATGGAGTATAGGGAATGTATACTTTTATGAATTAATCATGCATGGAGTATAGGGAATGTATACTTTTATGAATTAATCATGCATGAAGTATAGGGAATGTATACTTTTATGAATTAATCATGCATGGAGTATAGGGAATGTATACTTTTATGAATTAATCATGCATGGAGTATAGGGAATGTATACTTTTATGAATTAATCATGCATGGAGTATAGGGAATGTATACTTTTATGAATTAATCATGCATGAAGTATAGGGAATGTATACTTTTATGAATTAATCATGCATGGAGTATAGGGAATGTATACTTTTATGAATTAATCATGCATGGAGTATAGGGAATGTATGCTTTTATGAATTAATCATGCATGGATTATAGGGAATGTATGCTTTTATGAATTAATCATGCATGGAGTATAGGGAATGTATACTTTTATGAATTAATCATGCATGAAGTATAGGGAATGTATACTTTTATGAATTAATCATGCATGGAGTATAGGGAATGTATACTTTTATGAATTAATCATGCATGGAGTATAGGGAATGTATACTTTTATGAATTAATCATGCATGGAGTATAGGGAATGTATACTTTTATGAATTAATCATGCATGGAGTATAGGGAATGTATACTTTTATGAATTAATCATGCATGGAGTATAGGGAATGTATACTTTTATGAATTAATCATGCATGGGGTATAGGGAATGTATACTTTTATGAATTAATCATGCATGAAGTATAGGGAATGTATACTTTTATGAATTAATCATGCATGGAGTATAGGGAATGTATACTTTTATGAATTAATCATGCATGAAGTATAGGGAATGTATACTTTTATGAATTAATCATGCATGGAGTATAGGGAATGTATACTTTTATGAATTAATCATGCATGGAGTATAGGGAATGTATAGTTTTATTAATCAATCATGCATGGAGTATAGGGAATGTATACTTTTAAAACATCATGCATGAAGTATAGGGAATGTATACTTTTATGAATTAATCATGCATGGAGTATAGGGAATGTATACTTTTATGAATTAATCATGCATGAAGTATAGGGAATGTATACTTTTATGAATTAATCATGCATGGAGAATAGGGAATGTATACTTTTATGAATTAATCATGCATGGAGTATAGGGAATGTATACTTTTATGAATTAATCATGCATGGAGTATAGGGAATGTATACTTTTATGAATTATTCATGCAAGGAGTATAGGGAATGTATACTTTTAAAACATCATGCATGGAGTATAGGGAATGTATACTTTTATGAATTAATCATGCATGGAGTATAGGGAATGTATACTTTTATGAATTAATCATGCATGGAGTATAGGGATTGTATACTTTTATGAATTAATCATGCATGGAGTATAGGGAATGTATACTTTTATGAATTAATCATGCATGGAGTATAGGGATTGTATACTTTTATGAATTAATCATGCATGGAGTATAGGGAATGTATACTTTTAAAACATCATGCATGGAGTATAGGGAATGTATACTTTTATGAATTAATCATGCATGGAGTATAGGGAATGTATACTTTTATGAATTAATCATGCATGGAGTATAGGGATTGTATACTTTTATGAATTAATCATGCATGGAGTATAGGGAATGTATACTTTTATGAATTAATCATGCATGGAGTATAGGGATTGTATACTTTTATGAATTAATCATGCATGGAGTATAGGGAATGTATACTTTTAAAACATCATGCATGGAGTATAGGGAATGTATACTTTTATGAATTAATCATGCATGGAGTATAGGGAATGTATACTTTTATGAATTAATCATGCATGGAGTATAGGGAATGTATACTTTTATGAATTAATCATGCATGGAGTATAGGGATTGTATACTTTTATGAATTAATCATGCATGGAGTATAGGGATTGTATACTTTTATGAATTAATCATGCATGAAGTATAGGGAATGTATACTTTTATGAATTAATCATGCATGGAGTATAGGGAATGTATACTTTTATGAATTAATCATGCATGGAGTATAGGGAATGTATACTTTTATGAATTAATCATGCATGGAGTATAGGGAATGTATACTTTTATGAATTAATCATGCATGGAGTATAGGGATTGTATACTTTTATGAATTAATCATGCATGGAGTATAGGGAATGTATACTTTTAAAACATCATGCATGGAGTATAGGGAATGTATACTTTTATGAATTAATCATGCATGGAGTATAGGGAATGTATACTTTTATGAATTAATCATGCATGGAGTATAGGGAATGTATACTTTTATGAATTCATCATGCATGGAGTATAGGGATTGTATACTTTTATGAATTAATCATGCATGGAGTATAGGGATTGTATACTTTTATGAATTAATCATGCATGGAGTATAGGGAATGCATACTTTTATGAATTAATCATGCATGGAGTATAGGGAATGTATACTTTTAAAACATCATGCATGAAGTATAGGGAATGTATACTCTTATGAATTAATCATGCATGGAGTATAGGGAATGTATACTTTTATGAATTAATCATGCATGGAGTATAGGGAATGTATACTTTTATGAATCAATCATGCATGGAGTATAGGGAATGTATACTTTTAAAACATCATGCATGAAGTATAGGGAATGTATACTTTTATGAATTAATCATGCATGAAGTATAGGGAATGTATACTTTTATGAATTAATCATGCATGGAGTATAGGGAATGTATACTTTTAAAACATCATGCATGAAGTATAGGGAATGTATACTTTTGAAACATCATGCATGGAGTATAGGGAATGCATACTTTTATGAATTAATCATGCATGGAGTATAGGGATTGTATACTTTTATGAATTAATCATGCATGGCGTATAGGGAATGTATACTTTTATGAATTAATCATGCATGGAGTATAGGGAATGTATACTTTTATGAATTAATCATGCATGGAGTATAGGGATTGTATACTTTTATGAATTAATCATGCATGGAGTATAGGGATTGTATACTTTTATGAATTAATCATGCATGGAGTATAGGGAATGTATACTTTTATGAATTAATCATGCATGGAGTATAGGAAATGTATACTTTTATGAATTAATCATGCATGGCGTATAGGGAATGTATACTTTTATGAATTAATCATGCATGGAGTATAGGGATTGTATACTTTTATGAATTAATCATGCATGGAGTATAGGGAATGTATACTTTTATGAATTAATCATACATGGAGTATAGGGAATGTATACTTTTATGAATTAATCATGCATGGCGTATAGGGAATGTATACTTTTATGAATTAATCATGCATGGAGTATAGGGATTGTATACTTTTATGAATTAATCATGCATGGAGTATAGGGAATGTATGCTTTTATGAATTAATCATGCATGGAGTATAGGGAATGTATACTTTTATGAATTAATCATGCATGGCGTATAGGGAATGTATACTTTTATGAATTAATCATGCATGGAGTATAGGGATTGTATACTTTTATGAATTAATCATGCATGGAGTATAGGGAATGTATACTTTTATGAATTAATCATGCATGAAGTATAGGGATTGTATACTTTTATGAATTAATCATGCATGGAGTATAGGGAATGTATACTTTTATGAATTAATCATGCATGGAGTATAGGGAATGTATACTTTTATGAATCAATCATGCATGGAGTAAAGGGAATGTATACTTTTAAAACATCATGCATGGAGTATAAGGAATGTATGCTTTTATGAATTAATCATGCATGGAGTATAGGGAATGTATACTTTTATGAATTAATCATGCATGAAGTATAGGGAATGTATACTTTTATGAATTAATCATGCATGGAGTATAGGGATTGTATACTTTTATGAATTAATCATGCATGGAGTATAGGGAATGTATACTTTTATGAATTAATCATGCATGGAGTATAGGGAATGTATACTTTTATGAATCAATCATGCATGGAGTATAGGGAATGTATACTTTTATGAATCAATCATGCATGGAGTATAGAGAATGTATTCTTTTAAAACATCATGCATGGAGTATAGAGAATGTATACTTTTATGAATTAATCATGCATGGAGTATAGGGAATGTATACTTTTATGAATTAATCATGCATGGAGTATAGGGAATGTATACTTTTATGAATTAATCATGCATGGAATATAGGGAATGTATACTTTTATGAATCAATCATGCATGGAGTATAGGGAATGTATACTTTTAAATCATCATGCATGGAGTATAGGGAATGTATACTTTTATGAATTAATCATGCATGGAGTATAGGGATTGTATACTTTTATGAATTAATCATGCATGGAGTATAGGGAATGTATACTTTTAAAACATCATGCATGGAGTATAGGGAATGTATACTTTTAAAACATCATGCATGGAGTATAGGGATTGTATACTTTTATGAATTAATCATGCATGAAGTATAGGGAATGTATACTTTTATGAATTAATCATGCATGGAATATAGGGAATGTATACTTTTATGAATTAATCATGCATGGAATATAGAGAATGTATACTTTTATGAATTAATCATTCATGGAGTATAGGGAATGTATACTTTTATGAATTAATCATGCATGGAGTATAGGGAATGTATACTTTTATGAATTAATCATGCATGGAGTATAGGGAATGTATACTTTTATGAATTAATCATGCATGAAGTATAGGGAATGTATACTTTTATGAATTAATCATGCATGAAGTATAGGGAATGTATACTTTTATGAATTAATCATGCATGGAGTATAGGGAATGTATACTTTTATGAATTAATCATGCATGAAGTATAGGGAATGTATACTTTTATGAATTAATCATGCATGAAGTATATAGAATGTATACTTTTATGAATTAATCATGCATGGAGTATAGGGAATGTATACTTTTATGAATTAATCATGCATGGAGTATAGGGAATGTATACTTTTATGAATTAATCATGCATGGAGTATAGGGAATGTATACTTTTATGAATTAATCATGCATGAAGTATAGGGAATGCATACTTTTATGAATTAATCATGCATGAAGTATAGGGAATGTATACTTTTATGAATTAATCATGCATGGAGTATAGGGAATGTATACTTTTATGAATTAATCATGCATGAAGTATAGGGAATGTATACTTTTATGAATTAATCATGCATGGAGTATAGGGAATGTATACTTTTATGAATTACAATTTACAACTTCTAGTAAAGTAAATGTTTAGTTAGCTGGTGACATGAGCATCTTTTAGTTAGCTGGTGACATGAGCATCTTTTAGTTAGCTGATGACATGAGCATCTTTTAGTTAGCTGGTGACATGAGCATCTTTTAGTTAGCTGGTGACATGTGCATCTTTTAGTTGGCTGATGACATGAGCATTTTTTAGTTAGCTGGTGACATGAGCATCTTTTAGTTAGCTGGTGACATGAGCATCTTTTAGTTAGCTGGTGACATGAGCATCTTTTAGTTAGCTGGTGACATGAGCATCATTTAGTTAGCTGGTGACATGAGCATCTGTAACCAAAATATTGAATGCGTAAATTTGAAATTTTGTCGTTAGTGTGATGATCTGAATTTCGAATATATCCAGAGAAAACCACTGACCTGCCGCAAGTCACTGACAAATCTATCACATAATGATGTATCGAGTACACCTCACCAGGAGTGGGATTCAAACTCACAACATTAGTATACAAGTAGGAAAAATAGGCTCCTTTATTATGAAGTCATTAGAAGATGATAGATTGTGTATTCAATCTAGTTCTCTTAATGAACTTTTATTTTTATGTAATTTTAATTATTCACCATATTGTACATTATGTAGCAATACAGAGTCTACATGCCACTATCTACTTTATTGCAGGGCCCGGTGGCTCAGTGAGTTAGGTACATGTAGTTGGATTAGCTAAAAACTCATACAAGCCTATCACCAATACGGCGTGGGTTCGCGCCCGGCTTTGTAAATTACAAAAAGGGTGCACTCGACTCGCAGCCCCAAGTGATAAAGTTTACCAGTTGCTTGCCCATGGTCGGTGATTCTCTCCGAGTATCCTGGCTTCTTCCACCACTAAAACTGGTCACCACGATACAGATGAAATATTGCTGAAAGTGGCGTTAAGCACAATAAATCAAATCAAACCAAAATCATCTACTTGATTGTAGACAAATATAATAAAAGATAATGAGTAATATTCTTTACTTAATTAATATTACCCTCCTGTCCACAGGCACTTGTTTCATTCAAAAAATATAAGGAAGAGGAGGGGACATATATTTTTTGAATGAAACAAGTGCCTGTGCTCCTGTCGTGTTTAGCTTTAATTTATTATTGTTTGAATCTAATGAGTTTAGTGTAGACAAAGATATGTACATCTTGACAAGATACAAAATGCGTTTAGTGTAGACAAAGATATGTACATCTTGACAAGATACAGAATGAGTTTAGTGTAGACAAAGATATGTACATCTTGACAAGATACAGAATGAGTTTAGTGTAGACAAAGATATGTACATCTTAACAAGATACAGAATGAGTTTAGTGTAGACAAAGATATGTACATCTTGACAAGATACAGAATGAGTTTAGTGTAGACAAAGATATGTACATCTTGACAAGATACAGAATGAGTTTAGTGTAGACAAAGATATGTACATCTTGACAAGATACAGAATGAGTTTAGTGTAGACAAAGATATGTACATCTTAACAAGATACAGAATGAGTTAAGTGTAGACAAAGATATGTATATCTTAGCAAGATACAGAATGAGATTAGTGTAGACAAAGATATGTACATCTTGACAAGATACAGAATGAGTTTAGTGTAGACAAAGATATGTACATCTTAACAAGATACAGAATGAGTTTAGTGTAGACAAAGATATGTACATCTTAGCAAGATACAGAATGAGTTTAGTGTAGACAAAGATATGTACATCTTGACAAGATACAAAATGAGTTTAGTGTAGACAAAGATATGTACATCTTAACAAGATACAGAATGAGTTTAGTGTAGACAAAGATATGTACATCTTGACAAGATACAGAATGAGTTTAGTGTAGACAAAGATATGTACATCTTAGCAAGATACAGAATGAGATTAGTGTAGACAAAGATATGTACATCTTGACAAGATACAGAATGAGTTTAGTGTAGACAAAGATATGTACATCTTGACAAGATACAGAATGAGTTAAGTGTAGACAAAGATATGTATATCTTAGCAAGATACAGAATGAGTTTAGTGTAGACAAAGATATGTACATCTTGACAAGATACAGAATGAGTTTAGTGTAGACAAAGATATGTACATCTTAACAAGATACAGAATGAGTTAAGTGTAGACAAAGATATGTACATCTTGACAAGATACAGCATGAGTTTAGTGTAGACAAAGATATGTACATCTTAACAAGATACAGAATGAGTTTAGTGTAGACAAAGATATGTACATCTTAACAAGATACAGAATGAGTTAAGTGTAGACAAAGATATGTACATCTTAACAAGATACAGAATGAGTTTAGTGTAGACAAAGATATGTACATCTTGACAAGATACCGAATGAGTTTAGTGTAGACAAAGATATGTACATCTTGACAAGATACAGAATGAGTTTAGTGTAGACAAAGATATGTACATCTTAACAAGATACAGAATGAGTTTAGTGTAGACAAAGATATGTACATCTTGACAAGATACAGAATGAGTTAAGTGAAGACAAAGATATGTATATCTTAGCAAGATACAGAATGAGTTTAGTGTAGACAAAGATATGTACATCTTGACAAGATACAGAATGAGTTTAGTGTAGACAAAGATATGTACATCTTAACAAGATACAGAATGAGTTAAGTGTAGACAAAGATATGTACATCTTGACAAGATACAGCATGAGTTTAGTGTAGACAAAGATATGTACATCTTAACAAGATACAGAATGAGTTAAGTGTAGACAAAGATATGTACATCTTGACAAGATACAGAATGAGTTTAGTGTAGACAAAGATATGTACATCTTGACAAGATACAGAATGAGTTAAGTGTAGACAAAGATATGTACATCTTAACAAGATACAGAATGAGTTAAGTGTAGATAAAGATATGTACATCCTGACAAGATACAGAATGAGTTAAGTGTAGACAAAGATGTGTACATCTTGACAAGATACAGAATGAGTTAAGTGTAGACAAAGATATGTATATCTTGACAAGATACAGAATGAGTTAAGTGTAGACAAAGATATGTACATCTTGACAAGATACAGAATGAGTTTAGTGTAGACAAAGATATGTACATCTTAACAAGATACCGAATGAGTTTAGTGTAGACAAAGATATGTACATCTTGACAAGATACAGAATGAGTTTAGTGTAGACAAAGATATGTACATCTTAACAAGATACAGAATGAGTTTAGTGTAGACAAAGATATGTACATCTTGACAAGATACAGAAGTTCATGGTAAATGGCCACCGTTCCACTTCTTAAACTTATAAAAAAAACTTTTGCATGTTTTCTTTATTCCTTTACCTCTTTATATATACCCCTTATAAATGCACGTTTGACCTTTTATTGTTATCATGGAGATGTAAATTCACTAATCAGTTTAGTCGTGAGTCTTCAGGAGATGGTTTACAATAAGCTTATTACATGTAGTTCGTTTCCGAATCATGTCAAAATATTAACTGTATGCTTCATTGTGACTGCAAATATGTTTAAACTGTAAATATAGCGTGAAGGGAATTATAATTTATAATTTTAGATGAATTTTAGTAAAATAAATTGATCCTCGCATAAAATCGCTTAAATTAAGAGATATAAATATAATATACAGAGAGGTATAAATAATTTCTATGCACATTTGTCTTCGATGAAATCATAGATTCATTTACTCTAATTAATTAGAATTAGGTTGCAAGGAGGTCCAGATTGACCAAATTTAACCAGGTCTCTTTATTCAATTACAATTTAACAGAAAAAAAAGACACCAATGTGGAGATTGAAAATATTACGGTTTTAAACAGTTTCAGCCATATTAAAATGGGCATATATAATTTTATCTTATATTGCATTTACCAAAGGAAAGTGTTAAGATATTCAGGTCCCTGAGGACGAACATGGAGAAAAGGTGTTCGATATACTTTGGTAGCCAGTTCAGAGCTCGAGTAGCAAATGCCTGTTCCAACTGGCAACCGATACCCCCCTCCTGTAAGAATTTGGAAGCCGAGATCTTCACCAACGCGTTTCAAGTTAGCACAAAGGCAGATGATAATCCATATTGTTCCAACAGCTTTGGCAGCGATGCCACTAGTGGAGCAGGAACTGCTTACCCTTCCGGAGCATCTGAGTTCACCCCCAGTTTTTGATGGGGTTCGTGTTACTCGATCTTTAGTTTTATATGTATGTTTTGTAGATCGTTGTTTGTCCTTTTGTACTTTTTCTTTTGGCCATTGTGTTGTCTGTTCTTCTTCGATATACGGATGTTGATTGCCCCTTTGGTATCTTCAAACTCTTCTTAAGTTGTATTCCCCTCCATGCTTCCTGTTAGATAATTTGACAAAGATCATGAAGAATTGAAAAGAAATTAAACTTTGTGTAGATGTGCACGGAAATTCATTCTACCTGAGAGTAATAAAACACAGTTCAGTCTCAGATCCCCGATCTCAGTGGACGTTGGACTAGGTATATTCTTTTTGTCATTGCCTTCAGTTGACAAAAGCTACTTTTACAATTAAGGAAAAAAAATCTAACTTTAGATAAATTTATGATAAACCAATGGTTCATGAAAAAAACAACATTTTACAATCATGGAATGGTAATGAATGTAAATGTAGTTCTTCAACAGTTTTAGTATCATACAGGGCTTTTCAATTTATATGTATTTTTTATATTTATTTATTTATTAGCAGTATAACATGCTTTTGCTATATTTCTCATTTTGCAATTTAAAAATTTCATCTCCTAAAACCAGCTCATTTTTTTTTATTAAAAAAATTTATTATTTTATTTATTTATTTTTAAATTGATCTATTTTTGTTTTAGATCATAAGCTTTAACTACTGTGCCTGATTTAATTTATTTTGCTATTGTATATGCTTATCTTGTCCGTGCTATATGTGTGCTTTAACTTGTTTGCTAATTTGCTATTATGAGTCCTTTTTATATAAAATTTGCATGCATGCTTTTGTTGTTTTTAACTGTTATTTATTTTGTGCAGTGTATGTCGGTAGAGCTTTTGCTGTATTTGGTGTTTTGACATGCCGACTTTAAATAAAACTTATCATATCTTTTCTTAAAAAAGAAAAGAACTCTTAAAGATATTAACTACAAGAATCAAGAATCAAGAATTTTTATTTTTCCAATTTTGGGCCCAAAAGGGGCATACAAAGATCAACATATAAAAGAATGAAAAAAAACAAATAAAGAAGACATGACACATTTTGTAATATAATGTTATTCTAGAGTTGATACCACAGCTGATGGAAATAACATTTAAGTCAAAGCACAATAATAAATGCTAACACTGACAATTATGAAGAGTTATTAATAAATCAGATCAATTAAAGCACAAATATCCTGATGATAATATTATTTACAAATGTAAATGTATTCAAGTTGATAAAATAAACTATAATATAAAAAATTACTGAATCGACCGGAAAATGCAATACGGAAGTTGTGTCCGTGATAGAATATCTTTCTGACTTCCGTTTATTTTCATGTCGTTATCATCGGATTTGTCATTTTTGCTATTTTCATTTAAATGGTTAAGAAATAGACAGATAGAAACAGAGGAGGGACTCTGATTTAACAGACACTAAATGGGAGTCGAATCAAGTATACTAGAGGAATGCTCACTTCAACCTCCTTTATCAACAGGATCTGAATCTCTTTGGGAAATTAGACACGGAATTACCTTCGACAATGATGTTGAGATTACTGTTTTTACAGAAAAATCTAAAAAGAAACAAAGCTGCTTGTGGTCGGAACGTAATATCAAAGTAATTGTACTTTTATTTTCTATTGTAATTATATTGGCAATCAATGGTGGATTTATTACTACCTAAATGTACGTCATGCATATGTATGAAAGCAGTGCCTACATGTAACCGATATCAGGTCGATAAGGCCCCAAGTCGATTCAGCCCTACTATAAATATTACGGTATAAACCAGCAAACCTGAACGTCAAACAGAAAGGTAAAAAGACAGTTCGGCATCCGTTGAAAAAGACAGTTCGGCACCAAGATAGTTCGGTATCAAGACAAATCGGCACCACATTTTCTTTCAAACAAACGTGAAATGCAATCAAAACATAATTGATTTAAATATTCTTTAAAAGAAACCATTATTAACTCTCTTAATTAAGATTGGTGATTGTTTGATCTTTAAACATATACCGGTATAGTCCGAGATTCCTCTGTCGTTTAACGGCATTTATAAAGTTGCTGTAGCCGTTCAACGTCAGAGGGCAATACATACGGAAAACAGCGGATTTGCTTCTCCAACTCTGGGTCAGCACATTTCCACGTTTCGTGGCTATCGGATTTTATTTTCTATCAGAAACCCTTATATAAATCGCTTCACCAATCATTTTTCTATTCATTCATAACCATCTTACCCTCAGAAAGTGGTGCTACACTCCATTACAGCACGATTTTGCCTTAGATCCTATGATTCCGCCATTTGACTTCCATTTTCGAATCTACAAACGTCTATGCCATCTGAGTTACCAAGGAAAGGTCTAGATGCTATGAGACAGTGGTATCTGTATCAAGAAATACGACCACTTTGTTATGGCAATAAAGATATCACATGTCCAAAGCCTACTGTACCAAAGCCAGAAATAACTATTGTTGAACACGTAGACAAAACCAGGAAATGCAGTTACTGCAAGGAGACGGGGCATGAAAAGAGCAGGAATGGAGAAATTCTTTGTCCAATGATGCCTAAGTGACATGATATTAAACATTTGTATGTGCTCTATTATTGTATATACTATGTCTAATTCAAAGACAAAGGATGCTGAATATCAGATATTTGTAAACTGATACTATGAACTTGTTGAAGTATATTTTGTTCATATCACTTTGAAATCCCATGAAAGTAATGTTTAGCATTATCAGATTATGAAACAATACAGTTTCAGTGGTTTTCTCCAGGCACTATGGCTTTCTCCAAATATTAAATGATTAGTAAGGTGTTAAAATGATTTTAAACCCCAATAAACAAACAATTTTAATTGTGATAATTCATCATAGCACTTTGAGTCCGGAATGTTGAAAATATTTGAGTTTTATGTTTTGCTTTTATTTACTGTAGGTTACCATGGCAACCAAAATATATTTTTTTTCTATGCAGGGGGAATGTATATATTTGTTTAAGCTGTAGGTTACAGTTAAAATGCTTAAAATTAAGAGACTTATGTAAAATGGTTATATTACGTAATCAGTGAATCAAAGAATATTTTATCAATTTAAATAACAGAAAATTAAATTTTTGAAATTTCGAAAATTACAAAAATCGTCATAATTCCCTTATCTGGCAGAATTAAGCAAAATAACTTTGCAGGGTGTTTTGTATCAGTATAACCTCCATGAAAATGCAAAAAACTCATTTTGCCCCAGGTACCTCCATAAGCCTGAAAATCTCATGGCTGGTCACATATATGCCCGGCTTAAAATAACTATTTAGTATTTGTATTTATTTTTCGTAAGCAAACAACAATGGCGCCATTTTGGTAAGGGGACGCAATGCATATACTGTGCTACGGGAAATGTTGACCAAACTTTTTGTCCGAAGCTACTTTCAACAAAACGAACTTTTGATTTATTTTTTCTCATTTCTGGGACATAAAATCATAGTTCTCATATCAAATATGTTCATATATGCGAAGATTGCAATTCAAAATTTGTTGAAATGCACGTAGACGCTTCAGATATTATTTATCCATCCGCATTGGTATTTTATACTCGACACTGGGTTAATATTACGATCTATCGAAATGTTTATTTACATACAGACATGTGTTTACAAACGTTAACACATCCAATTAAAAAATAAACTTTAAACTACAGTACAATGTAGCTTTCCTCCATTGTTGCAATCTGATTTGAGGTCTGGCAAATAATAATTACAGCCTTTACTTTCTTCAGTTTTTGACTATCAGTGGCAATTTATGCTTGTGCTATATTTTCATTCCCTACTGTACTCCTATATATAGTTGGACCATTGAGCAAATTGACAGAGACGTCGTTCTTCTGCTGAAGATCACACACATATGAGTTTTTACAATTTGTGTGGTATTGGATCTCAACACAGTAATATTTCAAAAGGAAAAGGGGGGGGGGGTGTACATATAAAAATCACTGGTATGCAAGACTCCAATAGTCAAGGTAGACAGAAATAAAAATGTGACATTGAATAGATGTCCTTAAGGTAGTTATGAATAAAAAAAACCCCAGAACAAATCAGTTCAGACAGCTTTTTAACTATTTACTAAATTTGGGCAGGGGGGGGGGGGTCGCGAAACAATGTTTCGATTAATCGCAATTGACTTCTCTCTGTTGTCTCCCCACTTCTCCCTGTGAGCTCTCTGAAAGAGAAGTCACTTCTCCCTCTAATTTGAAAGTACGTGTAGTGGGAGCCCTGCTGTCTGGTTTGAAAATTCTTTGCAATTGGTCTAAAGGTTGCAAGTTTGTAAATCTGAATACATACAAAAAAAAAGTATGGCTATGAAGTAATATGCATGAAACTGGAATATGCCAGATATCAATCGCTAGTCTTATAATTGAAGGCAAACCATCACATACTTTTTAAGTTGATTAGACATCATGAGATAATTCAGGATCAGGAAAGCAAATGGGAGTGAAGTGCATTTAATTTGTTATGTTGGCAGTTGTAGATTTACTGGGAATAGTTGCACACATGAATGAATTGGCAATACTATAAAGTTGGTTTGGAAGAGATTTATTTGTGATCTGTGTGATTTTCTGAAGCATGATAACCCTAACCCTGTACTTGAAAAACAGAAATTTAAGGATTTATGGTGTGACTTTAAGTGCAATAAAGTTGAAAGAATAAAAAGTCACATGAAATAAGTTGGGTGAATAAACAGAGTTAAGCATGAAGAATTAATAGTCACAAGGTATAGGGGGGGGGGGGGGGGCATATCATTTTGCATAATAAGTTTGGCATACAAATCATGAATGTAATAGACTATAGAGTAAATACATTTATAGGCAAATTATTTGAGATAAAACAGTATCTTGTATTTATTACACAATGTGTTGACAAAATAATTCATATTTTGAGGAGCATTCGTCATCCATACACATTTCATCATTTTTGTTATATTTTCAGTTTTTGAGGAGCATTCGTCATCCATATATTCTACATTACGTTAGGGAAGGGAAGAATGATAATAGGTATCTTGTTACAGAGAGAGCCACACCATTGTCACTTCTACTGGCAGATCTGTCACCATTAGAAATAGTATCAGGAATATGTAATATAATATCTGCATTGTCTTTTCTTCACGATAAGGTACAAGTAATATAATATCTGCACATTTCTTCATGATAAGTAATCATACTTCATGGTATGGCATATTAAAAGCTTTATAGAAAATCTGTCTTCATATGTTCTCATTTCAAATTCTCTATGTATGCCTTTTACCGTTTCCAAGGTATATGTATAAGGGGCTAAAAATAGAATCAACCCACAAAATTTTGAAATTTTCATTTATGGTCCAATTTTGATAAGATTTTTTCTTTAGATTCCTTATGAAATTTGCGACACAAGTTTGTCAATCAGATTTGACTTAGCTCTTGTGGCTTCCGTGATAATAAGGATGAAACGTAATCAAAAGGAATCGACACCCAAAATGATAACATTTTTATTATACAACCTTAACTAAATTGTGATCGTATCATGGCATTGTTATTGTTGTACATCAGCAGACACAATGGTTTCCATCATTGTTATTGTTGTACATCAGCAGACACAATGGTTTCCATCATTGTTATTGTTGTACATCAGCAGACACAATGGTTTCCATCATTGTTATTGTTGTACATCAGCAGATACAATGATTTCCATCATTGTTTTTGTTGTACATCAGCAGACACAATGGTTTCCATCATTGTTATTGTTGTACATCAACAGACACAATGGTTTCCATCATTGTTATTGTTGTACATCAGCAGACACAATGGTTTCCATCATTGTTATTGTTGTACATCAGCAGACACAATGATTTCCATCATTGTTATTGTTGTACATCAACAGACACAATGGTTTCCATCATTGTTATTGTTGTACATCAACAGACACAAAGGTTTCCATCATTGTTATTGTTGTACATCAACAGACACAATGGTTTCCATCATTGTTATTGTTGTACATCAACAGACACAATGGTTTCCGTTATTGTTGTACATCAGCAGACACAATGGTTTCCATCATTGTTATTGTTGTACATCAACAGACACAATGGTTTCCATCATTGTTATTGTTGTACATCAGCAGACACAATGGTTTCCATCATTGTTATTGTTGTACATCAGCAGACACAAAGGTTTCCATCATTGTTATTGTTGTACATCAGCAGACACAAAGGTTTCCATCATTGTTATTGTTGTACATCAACAGACACAATGGTTTCCATCATTGTTATTGTTGTACATCAGCAGACACAATGGTTTCCATCATTGTTATTGTTGTACATCAGCAGACACAATGGTTTCCATCATTGTTATTGTTGTACATCAGCAGACACAATGGTTTCCATCATTGTTATTGTTGTACATCAGCAGACACAATGATTTCCATCATTGTTATTGTTGTACATCAGCAGACACAATGGTTTCCATCATTGTTATTGTACATCAACAGACACAATGGTTTCCATCATTGTTATTGTACATCAACAGACACAATGGTTTCCATCATTGTTATTGTTGTACATCAACAGATACAAAGGTTTCCATCATTGTTATTGTTGTACATCAGCAGACACAATGGTTTCCATCATTGTTATTGTTGTACATCAGCAGACACAATGGTTTCCATCATTGTTATTGTTGTACATCAGCAGACACAAAGGTTTCCATCATTGTTATTGTACATCAACAGATACAATGGTTTCCATCATTGTTATTGTTGTACATCAACAGATACAATGATTTCCATCATTGTTATTGTTGTACATCAGCAGACACAATGATTTCCATCATTGTTATTGTTGTACATCAGCAGACACAATGGTTTCCATCATTGTTTTTGTTGTACATCAACAGACACAATGGTTTCCATCATTGTTATTGTTGTACATCAACAGACACAATGGTTTCCATCATTGTTATTGTTGTACATCAACAGACACAATGGTTTCCATCATTGTTATTGTTGTACATCAGCAGACACAAAGGTTTCCATCATTGTTATTGTTGTACATCAGCAGATACAATGGTTTCCATCATTGTTTTTGTTGTACATCAGCAGACACAATGGTTTCCATCATTGTTATTGTTGTACATCAACAGACACAATGGTTTCCATCATTGTTATTGTTGTACATCAGCAGACACAAAGGTTTCCATCATTGTTATTGTTGTACATCAACAGACACAAAGGTTTCCATCATTGTTATTGTTGTACATCAGCAGACACAATGGTTTCCATCCTTGTTATTGTTGTACATCAGCAGACACAATGGTTTCCATCATTGTTATTGTTGTACATCAACAGACACAAAGGTTTCCATCATTGTTATTGTTGTACATCAACAGACACAATGGTTTCCATCATTGTTATTGTTGTACATCAACAGACACAATGGTTTCCATCATTGTTATTGTTGTACATCAGCAGACACAATGGTTTCCATCATTGTTATTGTTGTACATCAGCAGACACAATGGTTTCCATCATTGTTATTGTTGTACATCAACAGACACAAAGGTTTCCATCATTGTTATTGTTGTACATCAACAGACACAATGGTTACCATCATTGTTATTGTTGTACATCAGCAGACACAATGGTTTCCATCATTGTTATTGTTGTACATCAGCAGACACAATGGTTTCCATCATTGTTATTGTTGTACATCAACAGACACAATGGTTTCCATCATTGTTATTGTTGTACATCAACAGACACAAAGGTTTCCATCATTGTTATTGTTGTACATCAGCAGACACAATGGTTTCCATCATTGTTATTGTTGTACATCAGCAGACACAATGGTTTCCATCATTGTTATTGTTGTACATCAACAGACACAAAGGTTTCCATCATTGTTATTGTTGTACATCAACAGACACAAAGGTTTCCATCATTGTTATTGTTGTACATCAGCAGACACAATGGTTTCCATCATTGTTATTGTTGTACATCAACTGACACAAAGGTTTCCATCATTGTTATTGTTGTACATCAGCAGACACAATGGTTTCCATCATTGTTATTGTTGTACATCAACAGACACAATGGTTTCCATCATTGTTATTGTTGTACATCAACAGACACAAAGGTTTCCATCATTGTTATTGTTGTACATCAGCAGACACAATGGTTTCCATCATTGTTATTGTTGTACATCAGCAGACACAATGGTTTCCATCAATGTTATTGTTGTACATCAGCAGACACAATGGTTTCCATCATTGTTATTGTTGTACATCAGCAGACACAATGGTTTCCATCATTGTTATTGTTGTACATCAGCAGACACAATGGTTTCCATCATTGTTATTGTTGTACATCAGCAGACACAATGGTTTCCATCATTGTTATTGTTGTACATCAACAGACACAATGGTTTCCATCATTGTTATTGTTGTACATCAACAGACACAAAGGTTTCCATCATTGTTATTGTTGTACATCAGCAGACACAATGGTTTCCATCATTGTTATTGTTGTACATCAGCAGACACAATGGTTTCCATCAATGTTATTGTTGTACATCAGCAGACACAATGGTTTCCATCATTGTTATTGTTGTACATCAGCAGACACAATGGTTTCCATCATTGTTATTGTTGTACATCAGCAGACACAATGGTTTCCATCATTGTTTTTGTTGTACATCAACAGACACAATGGTTTCCATCATTGTTATTGTTGTACATCAGCAGACACAATGGTTTCCATCATTGTTATTGTTGTACATCAGCAGACACAATGGTTTCCATCATTGTTGTACATCAGCAGACACAAAGGTTTCCATCATTGTTATTGTTGTACATCAGCAGATACAATGGTTTCCATCATTGTTATTGTTGTACATCAGCAGACACAATGGTTTCCATCATTGTTATTGTTGTACATCAGCAGATACAATGGTTTCCATCATTGTTATTGTTGTACATCAGCAGACACAATGGTTTCCATCATTGTTATTGTTGTACATCAGCAGACACAATGGTTTCCATCATTGTTATTGTTGTACATCAGCAGATACAATGGTTTCCATCATTGTTATTGTTGTACATCAGCAGACACAATGGTTTCCATCATTGTTGTACATCAGCAGACACAATGGTTTCCATCATTGTTATTGTTGTACATCAGCAGATACAAAGGTTTCCATCATTGTTATTGTTGTACATCAGCAGATACAATGGTTTCCATCATTGTTATTGTTGTACATCAGCAGATACAATGGTTTCCATCATTGTTATTGTTGTACATCAGCAGATACAATGGTTTCCATCATTGTTATTGTTGTACATCAGCAGACACAAAGGTTTCCATCATTGTTATTGTTGTACATCAGCAGACACAATGGTTTCCATCATTGTTATTGTTGTACATCAGCAGACACAATGGTTTCCGTTATTGTTATTGTTGTACATCAGCAGATACAATGGTTTCCATCATTGTTATTGTTGTACATCAGCAGATACAATGGTTTCCATCATTGTTATTGTTGTACATCAACAGACACAATGGTTTCCATCATTGTTATTGTTGTACATCAACAGATACAATGGTTTCCATCATTGTTATTGTTGTACATCAACAGATACAATGGTTTCCATCATTGTTATTGTTGTACATCAGCAGACACAAAGGTTTCCATCATTGTTATTGTTGTACATCAGCAGATACAAAGGTTTCCATCATTGTTATTGTTGTACATCAGCAGACACAAAGGTTTCCATCATTGTTATTGTTGTACATCAGCAGACACAATGGTTTCCATCATTGTTATTGTTGTACATCAACAGACACAATGGTTTCCATCATTGTTATTGTTGTACATCAGCAGACACAAAGGTTTCCATCATTGTTATTGTTGTACATCAGCAGACACAATGGTTTCCATCATTGTTATTGTTGTACATCAGCAGACACAATGGTTTCCATCATTGTTATTGTTGTACATCAGCAGACACAATGGTTTCCATCATTGTTATTGTTGTACATCAGCAGACACAATGGTTTCCATCATTGTTATTGTTGTACATCAACAGACACAATGGTTTCCATCATTGTTATTGTTGTACATCAGCAGACACAAAGGTTTCCATCATTGTTATTGTTGTACATCAGCAGACACAATGGTTTCCATCATTGTTATTGTTGTACATCAGCAGACACAATGGTTTCCATCCTTGTTATTGTTGTACATCAGCAGACACAAAGGTTTCCATCATTGTTATTGTTGTACATCAGCAGACACAATGGTTTCCATCCTTGTTATTGTTGTACATCAGCAGACACAATGGTTTCCATCATTGTTATTGTTGTACATCAGCAGACACAATGGTTTCCATCATTGTTATTGTTGTACATCAACAGACACAATGGTTTCCATCATTGTTATTGTTGTACATCAGCAGACACAAAGGTTTCCATCATTGTTATTGTTGTACATCAGCAGACACAATGGTGTCCATCCTTGTTATTGTTGTACATCAGCAGACACAAAGGTTTCCATCATTGTTATTGTTGTACATCAGCAGACACAATGGTTTCCATCATTGTTATTGTTGTACATCAGCAGATACAATGGTTTCCATCATTGTTATTGTTGTACATCAGCAGACACAATGGTTTCCATCATTGTTATTGTTGTACATCAACAGACACAAAGGTTTCCATCATTGTTATTGTTGTACATCAACAGACACAAAGGTTTCCATCATTGTTTTTGTTGTACATCAACAGATACAATGGTTTCCATCATTGTTATTGTTGTACATCAACAGACACAATGGTTTCCATCATTGTTATTGTTGTACATCAACAGATACAAAGGTTTCCATCATTGTTATTGTTGTACATCAGCAGACACAATGGTTTCCATCATTGTTATTGTTGTACATCAACAGATACAAAGGTTTCCATCATTGTTATTGTTGTACATCAACAGACACAATGGTTTCCATCATTGTTATTGTTGTACATCAACAGACACAATGGTTTCCATCATTGTTATTGTTGTACATCAACAGACACAATGGTTTCCATCATTGTTATTGTTGTACATCAACAGACACAAAGGTTTCCATCATTGTTATTGTTGTACATCAACAGACACAATGGTTTCCATCATTGTTATTGTTGTACATCAGCAGACACAATGGTTTCCATCATTGTTATTGTTGTACATCAACAGACACAAAGGTTTCCATCATTGTTATTGTTGTACATCAGCAGACACAATGGTTTCCATCATTGTTATTGTTGTACATCAACTGACACAAAGGTTTCCATCATTGTTATTGTTGTACATCAACAGACACAATGGTTTCCATCATTGTTATTGTTGTACATCAGCAGACACAATGGTTTCCATCAATGTTATTGTTGTACATCAGCAGACACAATGGTTTCCATCATTGTTATTGTTGTACATCAGCAGACACAATGGTTTCCATCATTGTTATTGTTGTACATCAGCAGATACAATGGTTTCCATCATTGTTATTGTTGTACATCAGCAGACACAATGGTTTCCATCATTGTTATTGTTGTACATCAGCAGACACAATGGTTTCCATCATTGTTATTGTTGTACATCAGCAGACACAATGGTTTCCATCATTGTTATTGTTGTACATCAGCAGACACAATGGTTTCCATCATTGTTATTGTTGTACATCAGCAGACACAATGGTTTCCATCATTGTTATTGTTGTACATCAGCAGACACAATGGTTTCCATCATTGTTATTGTTGTACATCAGCAGATACAATGGTTTCCATCATTGTTATTGTTGTACATCAGCAGACACAAAGGTTTCCATCATTGTTATTGTTGTACATCAGCAGACACAATGGTTTCCATCATTGTTATTGTTGTACATCAGCAAACACAATGGTTTCCATCATTGTTATTGTTGTACATCAGCAGACACAATGGTTTCCATCATTGTTATTGTTGTACATCAACAGACACAAAGGTTTCCATCATTGTTATTGTTGTACATCAACAGACACAATGGTTTCCATCATTGTTTTTGTTGTACATCAACAGACACAATGGTTTCCATCATTGTTATTGTTGTACATCAACAGACACAATGGTTTCCATCATTGTTATTGTTGTACATCAACAGACACAATGGTTTCCATCATTGTTATTGTTGTACATCAACAGACACAATGGTTTCCATCATTGTTATTGTTGTACACCAACAGACACAAAGGTTTCCATCATTGTTATTGTTGTACATCAACAGACACAATGGTTTCCATCATTGTTATTGTTGTACATCAACAGACACAATGGTTTCCATCATTGTTATTGTTGTACACCAACAGACACAATGGTTTCCATCATTGTTTTTGTTGTACATCAACAGACACAATGGTTTCCATCATTGTTATTGTTGTACATCAACAGACACAATGGTTTCCATCATTGTTATTGTTGTACATCAACAGACACAATGGTTTCCATCATTGTTATTGTTGTACATCAACAGACACAATGGTTTCCATCATTGTTATTGTTGTACATCAGCAGACACAATGGTTTCCATCATTGTTATTGTTGTACATCAACAGACACAATGGTTTCCATCATTGTTATTGTTGTACACCAACAGACACAATGGTTTCCATCATTGTTTTTGTTGTACATCAACAGACACAATGGTTTCCATCATTGTTATTGTTGTACATCAACAGACACAAAGGTTTCCATCATTGTTATTGTTGTACATCAGCAGACACAATGGTTTCCATCATTGTTATTGTTGTACATCAGCAGACACAAAGGTTTCCATCATTGTTATTGTTGTACATCAGCAGATACAATGGTTTCCATCATTGTTATTGTTGTACATCAGCAGACACAATGGTTTCCATCATTGTTATTGTTGTACATCAGCAGATACAATGGTTTCCATCATTGTTATTGTTGTACATCAACAGACACAATGGTTTCCATCATTGTTATTGTTGTACATCAGCAGACACAAAGGTTTCCATCATTGTTATTGTTGTACATCAGCAGATACAATGATTTCCATCATTGTTATTGTTGTACATCAGCAGACACAATGGTTTCCATCCTTGTTATTGTTGTACATCAGCAGACACAAAGGTTTCCATCATTGTTATTGTTGTACATCAGCAGATACAATGGTTTCCATCATTGTTATTGTTGTACATCAGCAGACACAATGGTTTCCATCATTGTTATTGTTGTACATCAACAGACACAAAGGTTTCCATCATTGTTATTGTTGTACATCAACAGACACAAAGGTTTCCATCATTGTTTTTGTTGTACATCAACAGACACAATGGTTTCCATCATTGTTATTGTTGTACATCAACAGACACAATGGTTTCCATCATTGTTATTGTTGTACATCAACAGACACAAAGGTTTCCATCATTGTTATTGTTGTACATCAACAGACACAATGGTTTCCATCATTGTTATTGTTGTACATCAACTGACACAAAGGTTTCCATCATTGTTATTGTTGTACATCAACAGACACAATGGTTTCCATCATTGTTATTGTTGTACATCAGCAGACACAATGGTTTCCATCAATGTTATTGTTGTACATCAACAGATACAATGATTTCCATCATTGTTATTGTTGTACATCAACAGACACAAAGGTTTCCATCATTGTTATTGTTGTACATCAACAGATACAATGGTTTCCATCATTGTTATTGTTGTACATCAACAGACACAAAGGTTTCCATCATTGTTATTGTTGTACATCAGCAGACACAATGGTTTCCATCATTGTTGTACATCAGCAGACACAATGGTTTCCATCATTGTTATTGTTGTACATCAGCAGATACAATGGTTTCCATCATTGTTATTGTTGTACATCAGCAGACACAATGGTTTCCATCATTGTTATTGTTGTACATCAGCAGATACAATGGTTTCCATCATTGTTATTGTTGTACATCAGCAGATACAATGGTTTCCATCATTGTTATTGTTGTACATCAGCAGACACAAAGGTTTCCATCATTGTTATTGTTGTACATCAGCAGACACAATGGTTTCCATCATTGTTATTGTTGTACATCAACAGACACAAAGGTTTCCATCATTGTTATTGTTGTACATCAACAGACACAAAGGTTTCCATCATTGTTATTGTTGTACATCAGCAGACACAATGGTTTCCATCATTGTTATTGTTGTACATCAACAGACACAATGGTTTCCATCATTGTTATTGTTGTACATCAGCAGACACAAAGGTTTCCATCATTGTTATTGTTGTACATCAGCAGACACAATGGTTTCCATCATTGTTATTGTTGTACATCAGCAGACACAAAGGTTTCCATCATTGTTATTGTTGTACATCAGCAGACACAATGGTTTCCATCATTGTTATTGTTGTACATCAGCAGACACAATGGTTTCCATCATTGTTATTGTTGTACATCAGCAGACACAATGGTTTCCATCATTGTTATTGTTGTACATCAGCAGACACAAAGGTTTCCATCATTGTTATTGTTGTACATCAGCAGATACAATGGTTTCCATCATTGTTATTGTTGTACATCAGCAGACACAATGGTTTCCATCATTGTTATTGTTGTACAACAGCAGACACAAAGGTTTCCATCATTGTTATTGTTGTACATCAGCAGACACAATGGTTTCCATCATTGTTATTGTTGTACATCAACAGACACAATGGTTTCCATCATTGTTATTGTTGTACATCAACAGACACAATGGTTTCCATCATTGTTATTGTTGTACATCAGCAGACACAATGGTTTCCATCATTGTTATTGTACATCAACAGATACAATGGTTTCCATCATTGTTATTGTTGTACATCAGCAGACACAATGGTTTCCATCATTGTTATTGTTGTACATCAGCAGACACAATGGTTTCCATCATTGTTATTGTTGTACATCAGCAGACACAAAGGTTTCCATCATTGTTATTGTTGTACATCAGCAGATACAATGGTTTCCATCATTGTTATTGTTGTACATCAGCAGACACAATGGTTTCCATCATTGTTATTGTTGTACAACAGCAGACACAAAGGTTTCCATCATTGTTATTGTTGTACATCAGCAGACACAATGGTTTCCATCATTGTTATTGTTGTACATCAACAGACACAATGGTTTCCATCATTGTTATTGTTGTACATCAACAGACACAATGGTTTCCATCATTGTTATTGTTGTACATCAACAGACACAATGGTTTCCATCATTGTTATTGTTGTACATCAGCAGATACAATGGTTTCCATCATTGTTTTTGTTGTACATCAACAGACACAATGGTTTCCATCATTGTTATTGTTGTACATCAACAGACACAATGGTTTCCATCATTGTTATTGTTGTACATCAACAGACACAATGGTTTCCATCATTGTTATTGTTGTACATCAACAGACACAATGGTTTCCATCATTGTTATTGTTGTACATCAGCAGATACAATGGTTTCCATCATTGTTATTGTTGTACATCAGCAGACACAATGGTTTCCATCATTGTTATTGTTGTACATCAGCAGACACAATGGTTTCCATCATTGTTATTGTTGTACATCAGCAGACACAATGGTTTCCATCATTGTTATTGTTGTACATCAACAGACACAATGGTTTCCATCATTGTTATTTTACATCAACAGATACAATGGTTTCCATCATTGTTATTGTTGTACATCAACAGACACAATGGTTTCCATCATTGTTATTGTTGTACATCAACAGACACAAAGGTTTCCATCATTGTTATTGTTGTACATCAACAGACACAATGGTTTCCATCATTGTTATTGTACATCAACAGATACAAAGGTTTCCATTATTGTTATTGTTGTACATCAACAGACACAATGGTTTCCATCATTGTTATTGTTGTACATCAGCAGACACAAAGGTTTCCATCATTGTTATTGTTGTACATCAACAGATACAATGGTTTCCATCATTGTTATTGTTGTACATCAACAGACACAAAGGTTTCCATCATTGTTATTGTTGTACATCAGCAGACACAATGGTTTCCATCATTGTTATTGTTGTACATCAGCAGACACAATGGTTTCCATCATTGTTATTGTTGTACATCAGCAGACACAAAGGTTTCCATCATTGTTATTGTTGTACATCAGCAGACACAATGGTTTCCATCATTGTTATTGTTGTACATCAGCAGACACAATGGTTTCCATCATTGTTATTGTTGTACATCAGCAGACACAAAGGTTTCCATCATTGTTATTGTTGTACATCAGCAGATACAATGGTTTCCATCATTGTTATTGTTGTACATCAGCAGACACAATGGTTTCCATCATTGTTATTGTTGTACATCAGCAGATACAATGGTTTCCATCATTGTTATTGTTGTACATCAGCAGACACAATGGTTTCCATCATTGTTATTGTTGTACATCAGCAGACACAAAGGTTTCCATCATTGTTATTGTTGTACATCAACAGACACAATGGTTTCCATCATTGTTATTGTTGTACATCAGCAGACACAATGGTTTCCATCATTGTTATTGTTGTACATCAGCAGACACAAAGGTTTCCATCATTGTTATTGTTGTACATCAGCAGACACAATGGTTTCCATCATTGTTATTGTTGTACATCAGCAGACACAATGGTTTCCATCATTGTTATTGTTGTACATCAGCAGATACAATGGTTTCCATCATTGTTATTGTTGTACATCAGCAGACACAATGGTTTCCATCATTGTTTTTGTTGTACATCAACAGACACAATGGTTTCCATCATTGTTATTGTTGTACATCAGCAGACACAAAGGTTTCCATCATTGTTATTGTTGTACATCAGCAGATACAATGGTTTCCATCATTGTTATTGTTGTACATCAGCAGACACAATGGTTTCCATCATTGTTATTGTTGTACATCAGCAGACACAAAGGTTTCCATCATTGTTATTGTTGTACATCAGCAGACACAAAGGTTTCCATCATTGTTATTGTTGTACATCAACAGACACAATGGTTTCCGTTATTGTTGTTGTTGTACATCAACAGACACAATGGTTTCCATCATTGTTATTGTTGTACATCAACAGACACAATGGTTTCCATCATTGTTATTGTTGTACATCAGCAGATACAATGGTTTCCATCATTGTTATTGTTGTACATCAGCAGACACAATGGTTTCCATCATTGTTATTGTTGTACATCAGCAGACACAAAGGTTTCCATCATTGTTATTGTTGTACATCAGCAGACACAAAGGTTTCCATCATTGTTATTGTTGTACATCAACAGACACAATGGTTTCCGTTATTGTTGTACATCAGCAGACACAATGGTTTCCATCATTGTTATTGTTGTACATCAGCAGACACAAAGGTTTCCATCATTGTTATTGTTGTACATCAACAGACACAATGGTTTCCGTTATTGTTATTGTTGTACATCAGCAGACACAATGGTTTCCATCATTGTTATTGTTGTACATCAACAGACACAATGGTTTCCATCATTGTTATTGTTGTACATCAACAGACACAAAGGTTTCCATCATTGTTATTGTTGTACATCAGCAGACAATGGTTTCCATCATTGTTATTGTTGTACATCAGCAGACACAATGGTTTCCATCATTGTTATTGTTGTACATCAGCAGACACAAAGGTTTCCATCATTGTTATTGTTGTACATCAGCAGACAATGGTTTCCATCATTGTTATTGTTGTACATCAACAGACACAATGGTTTCCATCATTGTTATTGTTGTACATCAACAGACACAATGGTTTCCATCATTGTTATTGTTGTACATCAACAGACACAATGGTTTCCATCATTGTTATTGTTGTACATCAACAGACACAATGGTTTCCATCATTGTTATTGTTGTACATCAGCAGATACAATGGTTTCCATCATTGTTATTGTTGTACATCAACAGACACAATGGTTTCCATCATTGTTATTGTTGTACATCAGCAGATACAATGGTTTCCATCATTGTTATTGTTGTACATCAGCAGACACAATGGTTTCCATCATTGTTATTGTTGTACATCAGCAGACACAAAGGTTTCCATCATTGTTATTGTTGTACATCAGCAGACACAATGGTTTCCATCATTGTTATTGTTGTACATCAGCAGACACAAAGGTTTCCATCATTGTTATTGTTGTACATCAACAGACACAATGGTTTCCGTTATTGTTGTACATCAGCAGACACAAAGTTTCCATCATTGTTATTGCTGTACATCAACAGACACAATGGTTTCCATCATTGTTATTGTACATCAACAGATACAAAGGTTTCCATCATTGTTATTGTTGTACATCAACAGACACAATGGTTTCCGTTATTGTTATTGTTGTACATCAGCAGACACAATGGTTTCCATCATTGTTATTATTGTACATCAACAGATACAAAGGTTTCCATCATTGTTATTGTTGTACATCAGCAGACACAATGGTTTCCATCATTGTTATTGTTGTACATCAGCAGACACAAAGGTTTCCATCATTGTTATTGTTGTACATCAGCAGACACAATGGTTTCCATCATTGTTATTGTTGTACATCAGCAGATACAATGGTTTCCATCATTGTTATTGTACATCAACAGACACAAAGGTTTCCATCATTGTTATTGTTGTACATCAGCAGACACAATGGTTTCCATCATTGTTATTGTTGTACATCAGCAGACACAATGGTTTCCATCATTGTTATTGTTGTACATCAACAGACACAATGGTTTCCATCATTGTTATTGTTGTACATCAACAGACACAATGGTTTCCATCATTGTTATTGTTGTACATCAGCAGACACAATGGTTTCCATCATTGTTATTGTTGTACATCAACAGACACAATGGTTTCCATCATTGTTATTGTTGTACATCAGCAGACACAAAGGTTTCCATCATTGTTATTGTTGTACATCAACAGACACAATGGTTTCCATCATTGTTATTGTTGTACATCAACAGACACAATGGTTTCCATCATTGTTATTGTTGTACATCAACAGACACAATGGTTTCCATCATTGTTATTGTTGTACATCAACAGACACAATGGTTTCCATCATTGTTATTGTTGTACATCAGCAGATACAATGGTTTCCATCATTGTTATTGTTGTACATCAACAGACACAATGGTTTCCATCATTGTTATTGTTGTACATCAGCAGATACAATGGTTTCCATCATTGTTATTGTTGTACATCAGCAGACACAATGGTTTCCATCATTGTTATTGTTGTACATCAGCAGACACAAAGGTTTCCATCATTGTTATTGTTGTACATCAGCAGACACAATGGTTTCCATCATTGTTATTGTTGTACATCAGCAGACACAAAGGTTTCCATCATTGTTATTGTTGTACATCAACAGACACAATGGTTTCCGTTATTGTTGTACATCAGCAGACACAAAGTTTCCATCATTGTTATTGCTGTACATCAACAGACACAATGGTTTCCATCATTGTTATTGTACATCAACAGATACAAAGGTTTCCATCATTGTTATTGTTGTACATCAACAGACACAATGGTTTCCGTTATTGTTATTGTTGTACATCAGCAGACACAATGGTTTCCATCATTGTTATTATTGTACATCAACAGATACAAAGGTTTCCATCATTGTTATTGTTGTACATCAGCAGACACAATGGTTTCCATCATTGTTATTGTTGTACATCAGCAGACACAAAGGTTTCCATCATTGTTATTGTTGTACATCAGCAGACACAATGGTTTCCATCATTGTTATTGTTGTACATCAGCAGATACAATGGTTTCCATCATTGTTATTGTACATCAACAGACACAAAGGTTTCCATCATTGTTATTGTTGTACATCAGCAGACACAATGGTTTCCATCATTGTTATTGTTGTACATCAGCAGACACAATGGTTTCCATCATTGTTATTGTTGTACATCAACAGACACAATGGTTTCCATCATTGTTATTGTTGTACATCAACAGACACAATGGTTTCCATCATTGTTATTGTTGTACATCAGCAGACACAATGGTTTCCATCATTGTTATTGTTGTACATCAACAGACACAATGGTTTCCATCATTGTTATTGTTGTACATCAGCAGACACAAAGGTTTCCATCATTGTTATTGTTGTACATCAACAGACACAATGGTTTCCATCATTGTTATTGTTGTACATCAACAGACACAATGGTTTCCATCATTGTTATTGTTGTACATCAACAGACACAATGGTTTCCATCATTGTTATTGTTGTACATCAACAGACACAATGGTTTCCATCATTGTTATTGTTGTACATCAGCAGATACAATGGTTTCCATCATTGTTATTGTTGTACATCAACAGACACAATGGTTTCCATCATTGTTATTGTTGTACATCAGCAGATACAATGGTTTCCATCATTGTTATTGTTGTACATCAGCAGACACAATGGTTTCCATCATTGTTATTGTTGTACATCAGCAGACACAAAGGTTTCCATCATTGTTATTGTTGTACATCAGCAGACACAATGGTTTCCATCATTGTTATTGTTGTACATCAGCAGACACAAAGGTTTCCATCATTGTTATTGTTGTACATCAACAGACACAATGGTTTCCGTTATTGTTGTACATCAGCAGACACAAAGTTTCCATCATTGTTATTGCTGTACATCAACAGACACAATGGTTTCCATCATTGTTATTGTACATCAACAGATACAAAGGTTTCCATCATTGTTATTGTTGTACATCAACAGACACAATGGTTTCCGTTATTGTTATTGTTGTACATCAGCAGACACAATGGTTTCCATCATTGTTATTATTGTACATCAACAGATACAAAGGTTTCCATCATTGTTATTGTTGTACATCAGCAGACACAATGGTTTCCATCATTGTTATTGTTGTACATCAGCAGACACAAAGGTTTCCATCATTGTTATTGTTGTACATCAGCAGACACAATGGTTTCCATCATTGTTATTGTTGTACATCAGCAGATACAATGGTTTCCATCATTGTTATTGTACATCAACAGACACAAAGGTTTCCATCATTGTTATTGTTGTACATCAGCAGACACAATGGTTTCCATCATTGTTATTGTTGTACATCAGCAGACACAATGGTTTCCATCATTGTTATTGTTGTACATCAGCAGACACAAAGGTTTCCATCATTGTTATTGTTGTACATCAGCAGATACAATGGTTTCCATCATTGTTATTGTTGTACATCAGCAGACACAATGGTTTCCATCATTGTTATTGTTGTACAACAGCAGACACAAAGGTTTCCATCATTGTTATTGTTGTACATCAGCAGACACAATGGTTTCCATCATTGTTATTGTTGTACATCAACAGACACAATGGTTTCCATCATTGTTATTGTTGTACATCAACAGACACAATGGTTTCCATCATTGTTATTGTTGTACATCAGCAGACACAATGGTTTCCATCATTGTTATTGTACATCAACAGATACAATGGTTTCCATCATTGTTATTGTTGTACATCAGCAGACACAATGGTTTCCATCATTGTTATTGTTGTACATCAGCAGACACAATGGTTTCCATCATTGTTATTGTTGTACATCAGCAGACACAAAGGTTTCCATCATTGTTATTGTTGTACATCAGCAGATACAATGGTTTCCATCATTGTTATTGTTGTACATCAGCAGACACAATGGTTTCCATCATTGTTATTGTTGTACAACAGCAGACACAAAGGTTTCCATCATTGTTATTGTTGTACATCAGCAGACACAATGGTTTCCATCATTGTTATTGTTGTACATCAACAGACACAATGGTTTCCATCATTGTTATTGTTGTACATCAACAGACACAATGGTTTCCATCATTGTTATTGTTGTACATCAACAGACACAATGGTTTCCATCATTGTTATTGTTGTACATCAGCAGATACAATGGTTTCCATCATTGTTTTTGTTGTACATCAACAGACACAATGGTTTCCATCATTGTTATTGTTGTACATCAACAGACACAATGGTTTCCATCATTGTTATTGTTGTACATCAACAGACACAATGGTTTCCATCATTGTTATTGTTGTACATCAACAGACACAATGGTTTCCATCATTGTTATTGTTGTACATCAGCAGATACAATGGTTTCCATCATTGTTATTGTTGTACATCAGCAGACACAATGGTTTCCATCATTGTTATTGTTGTACATCAGCAGACACAATGGTTTCCATCATTGTTATTGTTGTACATCAGCAGACACAATGGTTTCCATCATTGTTATTGTTGTACATCAACAGACACAATGGTTTCCATCATTGTTATTTTACATCAACAGATACAATGGTTTCCATCATTGTTATTGTTGTACATCAACAGACACAATGGTTTCCATCATTGTTATTGTTGTACATCAACAGACACAAAGGTTTCCATCATTGTTATTGTTGTACATCAACAGACACAATGGTTTCCATCATTGTTATTGTACATCAACAGATACAAAGGTTTCCATTATTGTTATTGTTGTACATCAACAGACACAATGGTTTCCATCATTGTTATTGTTGTACATCAGCAGACACAAAGGTTTCCATCATTGTTATTGTTGTACATCAACAGATACAATGGTTTCCATCATTGTTATTGTTGTACATCAACAGACACAAAGGTTTCCATCATTGTTATTGTTGTACATCAGCAGACACAATGGTTTCCATCATTGTTATTGTTGTACATCAGCAGACACAATGGTTTCCATCATTGTTATTGTTGTACATCAGCAGACACAAAGGTTTCCATCATTGTTATTGTTGTACATCAGCAGACACAATGGTTTCCATCATTGTTATTGTTGTACATCAGCAGACACAATGGTTTCCATCATTGTTATTGTTGTACATCAGCAGACACAAAGGTTTCCATCATTGTTATTGTTGTACATCAGCAGATACAATGGTTTCCATCATTGTTATTGTTGTACATCAGCAGACACAATGGTTTCCATCATTGTTATTGTTGTACATCAGCAGATACAATGGTTTCCATCATTGTTATTGTTGTACATCAGCAGACACAATGGTTTCCATCATTGTTATTGTTGTACATCAGCAGACACAAAGGTTTCCATCATTGTTATTGTTGTACATCAACAGACACAATGGTTTCCATCATTGTTATTGTTGTACATCAGCAGACACAATGGTTTCCATCATTGTTATTGTTGTACATCAGCAGACACAAAGGTTTCCATCATTGTTATTGTTGTACATCAGCAGACACAATGGTTTCCATCATTGTTATTGTTGTACATCAGCAGACACAATGGTTTCCATCATTGTTATTGTTGTACATCAGCAGATACAATGGTTTCCATCATTGTTATTGTTGTACATCAGCAGACACAATGGTTTCCATCATTGTTTTTGTTGTACATCAACAGACACAATGGTTTCCATCATTGTTATTGTTGTACATCAGCAGACACAAAGGTTTCCATCATTGTTATTGTTGTACATCAGCAGATACAATGGTTTCCATCATTGTTATTGTTGTACATCAGCAGACACAATGGTTTCCATCATTGTTATTGTTGTACATCAGCAGACACAAAGGTTTCCATCATTGTTATTGTTGTACATCAGCAGACACAAAGGTTTCCATCATTGTTATTGTTGTACATCAACAGACACAATGGTTTCCGTTATTGTTGTACATCAGCAGACACAAAGTTTCCATCATTGTTATTGCTGTACATCAACAGACACAATGGTTTCCATCATTGTTATTGTACATCAGCAGACACAAAGGTTTCCATCATTGTTATTGTTGTACATCAACAGACACAATGGTTTCCATCATTGTTATTGTTGTACATCAACAGACACAAAGGTTTCCATCATTGTTATTGTTGTACATCAACAGACACAATGGTTTCCGTTATTGTTGTACATCAGCAGACACAAAGTTTCCATCATTGTTATTGCTGTACATCAACAGACACAATGGTTTCCATCATTGTTATTGTACATCAACAGATACAAAGGTTTCCATCATTGTTATTGTTGTACATCAACAGACACAATGGTTTCCGTTATTGTTATTGTTGTACATCAGCAGACACAATGGTTTCCATCATTGTTATTATTGTACATCAACAGATACAAAGGTTTCCATCATTGTTATTGTTGTACATCAGCAGACACAATGGTTTCCATCATTGTTATTGTTGTACATCAGCAGACACAAAGGTTTCCATCATTGTTATTGTTGTACATCAGCAGACACAAAGGTTTCCATCATTGTTATTGTTGTACATCAACAGACACAATGGTTTCCGTTATTGTTGTTGTTGTACATCAACAGACACAATGGTTTCCATCATTGTTATTGTTGTACATCAACAGACACAATGGTTTCCATCATTGTTATTGTTGTACATCAGCAGATACAATGGTTTCCATCATTGTTATTGTTGTACATCAGCAGACACAATGGTTTCCATCATTGTTATTGTTGTACATCAGCAGACACAAAGGTTTCCATCATTGTTATTGTTGTACATCAGCAGACACAAAGGTTTCCATCATTGTTATTGTTGTACATCAACAGACACAATGGTTTCCGTTATTGTTGTACATCAGCAGACACAATGGTTTCCATCATTGTTATTGTTGTACATCAGCAGACACAAAGGTTTCCATCATTGTTATTGTTGTACATCAACAGACACAATGGTTTCCGTTATTGTTATTGTTGTACATCAGCAGACACAATGGTTTCCATCATTGTTATTGTTGTACATCAACAGACACAATGGTTTCCATCATTGTTATTGTTGTACATCAACAGACACAAAGGTTTCCATCATTGTTATTGTTGTACATCAGCAGACAATGGTTTCCATCATTGTTATTGTTGTACATCAGCAGACACAATGGTTTCCATCATTGTTATTGTTGTACATCAGCAGACACAAAGGTTTCCATCATTGTTATTGTTGTACATCAGCAGACAATGGTTTCCATCATTGTTATTGTTGTACATCAACAGACACAATGGTTTCCATCATTGTTATTGTTGTACATCAACAGACACAATGGTTTCCATCATTGTTATTGTTGTACATCAACAGACACAATGGTTTCCATCATTGTTATTGTTGTACATCAACAGACACAATGGTTTCCATCATTGTTATTGTTGTACATCAGCAGATACAATGGTTTCCATCATTGTTATTGTTGTACATCAACAGACACAATGGTTTCCATCATTGTTATTGTTGTACATCAGCAGATACAATGGTTTCCATCATTGTTATTGTTGTACATCAGCAGACACAATGGTTTCCATCATTGTTATTGTTGTACATCAGCAGACACAAAGGTTTCCATCATTGTTATTGTTGTACATCAGCAGACACAATGGTTTCCATCATTGTTATTGTTGTACATCAGCAGACACAAAGGTTTCCATCATTGTTATTGTTGTACATCAACAGACACAATGGTTTCCGTTATTGTTGTACATCAGCAGACACAAAGTTTCCATCATTGTTATTGCTGTACATCAACAGACACAATGGTTTCCATCATTGTTATTGTACATCAACAGATACAAAGGTTTCCATCATTGTTATTGTTGTACATCAACAGACACAATGGTTTCCGTTATTGTTATTGTTGTACATCAGCAGACACAATGGTTTCCATCATTGTTATTATTGTACATCAACAGATACAAAGGTTTCCATCATTGTTATTGTTGTACATCAGCAGACACAATGGTTTCCATCATTGTTATTGTTGTACATCAGCAGACACAAAGGTTTCCATCATTGTTATTGTTGTACATCAGCAGACACAATGGTTTCCATCATTGTTATTGTTGTACATCAGCAGATACAATGGTTTCCATCATTGTTATTGTACATCAACAGACACAAAGGTTTCCATCATTGTTATTGTTGTACATCAGCAGACACAATGGTTTCCATCATTGTTATTGTTGTACATCAGCAGACACAATGGTTTCCATCATTGTTATTGTTGTACATCAACAGACACAATGGTTTCCATCATTGTTATTGTTGTACATCAACAGACACAATGGTTTCCATCATTGTTATTGTTGTACATCAGCAGACACAATGGTTTCCATCATTGTTATTGTTGTACATCAACAGACACAATGGTTTCCATCATTGTTATTGTTGTACATCAGCAGACACAAAGGTTTCCATCATTGTTATTGTTGTACATCAACAGACACAATGGTTTCCATCATTGTTATTGTTGTACATCAACAGACACAATGGTTTCCATCATTGTTATTGTTGTACATCAACAGACACAATGGTTTCCATCATTGTTATTGTTGTACATCAACAGACACAATGGTTTCCATCATTGTTATTGTTGTACATCAGCAGACACAAAGGTTTCCATCATTGTTATTGTTGTACATCAACAGACACAATGGTTTCCGTTATTGTTATTGTTGTACATCAGCAGACACAATGGTTTCCATCATTGTTATTGTTGTACATCAACAGACACAATGGTTTCCATCATTGTTATTGTTGTACATCAACAGACACAAAGGTTTCCATCATTGTTATTGTTGTACATCAGCAGACAATGGTTTCCATCATTGTTATTGTTGTACATCAGCAGACACAATGGTTTCCATCATTGTTATTGTTGTACATCAGCAGACACAAAGGTTTCCATCATTGTTATTGTTGTACATCAGCAGACAATGGTTTCCATCATTGTTATTGTTGTACATCAACAGACACAATGGTTTCCATCATTGTTATTGTTGTACATCAACAGACACAATGGTTTCCATCATTGTTATTGTTGTACATCAACAGACACAATGGTTTCCATCATTGTTATTGTTGTACATCAACAGACACAATGGTTTCCATCATTGTTATTGTTGTACATCAACAGACACAATGGTTTCCATCATTGTTATTGTTGTACATCAGCAGATACAATGGTTTCCATCATTGTTATTGTTGTACATCAACAGACACAATGGTTTCCATCATTGTTATTGTTGTACATCAGCAGATACAATGGTTTCCATCATTGTTATTGTTGTACATCAGCAGACACAATGGTTTCCATCATTGTTATTGTTGTACATCAGCAGACACAAAGGTTTCCATCATTGTTATTGTTGTACATCAGCAGACACAATGGTTTCCATCATTGTTATTGTTGTACATCAGCAGACACAATGGTTTCCATCATTGTTATTGTTGTACATCAGCAGACACAATGGTTTCCATCATTGTTATTGTTGTACATCAGCAGACACAAAGGTTTCCATCATTGTTATTGTTGTACATCAGCAGACACAATGGTTTCCATCATTGTTATTGTTGTACATCAACAGACACAATGGTTTCCATCATTGTTATTGTTGTACATCAACAGACACAATGGTTTCCATCATTGTTATTGTTGTACATCAACAGACACAATGGTTTCCATCATTGTTATTGTTGTACATCAGCAGATACAATGGTTTCCATCATTGTTTTTGTTGTACATCAACAGACACAATGGTTTCCATCATTGTTATTGTTGTACATCAACAGACACAATGGTTTCCATCATTGTTATTGTTGTACATCAACAGACACAATGGTTTCCATCATTGTTATTGTTGTACATCAACAGACACAATGGTTTCCATCATTGTTATTGTTGTACATCAGCAGATACAATGGTTTCCATCATTGTTATTGTTGTACATCAGCAGACACAATGGTTTCCATCATTGTTATTGTTGTACATCAGCAGACACAATGGTTTCCATCATTGTTATTGTTGTACATCAGCAGACACAATGGTTTCCATCATTGTTATTGTTGTACATCAACAGACACAATGGTTTCCATCATTGTTATTTTACATCAACAGATACAATGGTTTCCATCATTGTTATTGTTGTACATCAACAGACACAATGGTTTCCATCATTGTTATTGTTGTACATCAACAGACACAAAGGTTTCCATCATTGTTATTGTTGTACATCAACAGACACAATGGTTTCCATCATTGTTATTGTACATCAACAGATACAAAGGTTTCCATTATTGTTATTGTTGTACATCAACAGACACAATGGTTTCCATCATTGTTATTGTTGTACATCAGCAGACACAAAGGTTTCCATCATTGTTATTGTTGTACATCAACAGATACAATGGTTTCCATCATTGTTATTGTTGTACATCAACAGACACAAAGGTTTCCATCATTGTTATTGTTGTACATCAGCAGACACAATGGTTTCCATCATTGTTATTGTTGTACATCAGCAGACACAATGGTTTCCATCATTGTTATTGTTGTACATCAGCAGACACAAAGGTTTCCATCATTGTTATTGTTGTACATCAGCAGACACAATGGTTTCCATCATTGTTATTGTTGTACATCAGCAGACACAATGGTTTCCATCATTGTTATTGTTGTACATCAGCAGACACAAAGGTTTCCATCATTGTTATTGTTGTACATCAGCAGATACAATGGTTTCCATCATTGTTATTGTTGTACATCAGCAGACACAATGGTTTCCATCATTGTTATTGTTGTACATCAGCAGATACAATGGTTTCCATCATTGTTATTGTTGTACATCAGCAGACACAATGGTTTCCATCATTGTTATTGTTGTACATCAGCAGACACAAAGGTTTCCATCATTGTTATTGTTGTACATCAACAGACACAATGGTTTCCATCATTGTTATTGTTGTACATCAGCAGACACAATGGTTTCCATCATTGTTATTGTTGTACATCAGCAGACACAAAGGTTTCCATCATTGTTATTGTTGTACATCAGCAGACACAATGGTTTCCATCATTGTTATTGTTGTACATCAGCAGACACAATGGTTTCCATCATTGTTATTGTTGTACATCAGCAGATACAATGGTTTCCATCATTGTTATTGTTGTACATCAGCAGACACAATGGTTTCCATCATTGTTTTTGTTGTACATCAACAGACACAATGGTTTCCATCATTGTTATTGTTGTACATCAGCAGACACAAAGGTTTCCATCATTGTTATTGTTGTACATCAGCAGATACAATGGTTTCCATCATTGTTATTGTTGTACATCAGCAGACACAATGGTTTCCATCATTGTTATTGTTGTACATCAGCAGACACAAAGGTTTCCATCATTGTTATTGTTGTACATCAGCAGACACAAAGGTTTCCATCATTGTTATTGTTGTACATCAACAGACACAATGGTTTCCGTTATTGTTGTTGTTGTACATCAACAGACACAATGGTTTCCATCATTGTTATTGTTGTACATCAACAGACACAATGGTTTCCATCATTGTTATTGTTGTACATCAGCAGATACAATGGTTTCCATCATTGTTATTGTTGTACATCAGCAGACACAATGGTTTCCATCATTGTTATTGTTGTACATCAGCAGACACAAAGGTTTCCATCATTGTTATTGTTGTACATCAGCAGACACAAAGGTTTCCATCATTGTTATTGTTGTACATCAACAGACACAATGGTTTCCGTTATTGTTGTACATCAGCAGACACAATGGTTTCCATCATTGTTATTGTTGTACATCAGCAGACACAAAGGTTTCCATCATTGTTATTGTTGTACATCAACAGACACAATGGTTTCCGTTATTGTTATTGTTGTACATCAGCAGACACAATGGTTTCCATCATTGTTATTGTTGTACATCAACAGACACAATGGTTTCCATCATTGTTATTGTTGTACATCAACAGACACAAAGGTTTCCATCATTGTTATTGTTGTACATCAGCAGACAATGGTTTCCATCATTGTTATTGTTGTACATCAGCAGACACAATGGTTTCCATCATTGTTATTGTTGTACATCAGCAGACACAAAGGTTTCCATCATTGTTATTGTTGTACATCAGCAGACAATGGTTTCCATCATTGTTATTGTTGTACATCAACAGACACAATGGTTTCCATCATTGTTATTGTTGTACATCAACAGACACAATGGTTTCCATCATTGTTATTGTTGTACATCAACAGACACAATGGTTTCCATCATTGTTATTGTTGTACATCAACAGACACAATGGTTTCCATCATTGTTATTGTTGTACATCAGCAGATACAATGGTTTCCATCATTGTTATTGTTGTACATCAACAGACACAATGGTTTCCATCATTGTTATTGTTGTACATCAGCAGATACAATGGTTTCCATCATTGTTATTGTTGTACATCAGCAGACACAATGGTTTCCATCATTGTTATTGTTGTACATCAGCAGACACAAAGGTTTCCATCATTGTTATTGTTGTACATCAGCAGACACAATGGTTTCCATCATTGTTATTGTTGTACATCAGCAGACACAAAGGTTTCCATCATTGTTATTGTTGTACATCAACAGACACAATGGTTTCCGTTATTGTTGTACATCAGCAGACACAAAGTTTCCATCATTGTTATTGCTGTACATCAACAGACACAATGGTTTCCATCATTGTTATTGTACATCAACAGATACAAAGGTTTCCATCATTGTTATTGTTGTACATCAACAGACACAATGGTTTCCGTTATTGTTATTGTTGTACATCAGCAGACACAATGGTTTCCATCATTGTTATTATTGTACATCAACAGATACAAAGGTTTCCATCATTGTTATTGTTGTACATCAGCAGACACAATGGTTTCCATCATTGTTATTGTTGTACATCAGCAGACACAAAGGTTTCCATCATTGTTATTGTTGTACATCAGCAGACACAATGGTTTCCATCATTGTTATTGTTGTACATCAGCAGATACAATGGTTTCCATCATTGTTATTGTACATCAACAGACACAAAGGTTTCCATCATTGTTATTGTTGTACATCAGCAGACACAATGGTTTCCATCATTGTTATTGTTGTACATCAGCAGACACAATGGTTTCCATCATTGTTATTGTTGTACATCAACAGACACAATGGTTTCCATCATTGTTATTGTTGTACATCAACAGACACAATGGTTTCCATCATTGTTATTGTTGTACATCAGCAGACACAATGGTTTCCATCATTGTTATTGTTGTACATCAACAGACACAATGGTTTCCATCATTGTTATTGTTGTACATCAGCAGACACAAAGGTTTCCATCATTGTTATTGTTGTACATCAACAGACACAATGGTTTCCATCATTGTTATTGTTGTACATCAACAGACACAATGGTTTCCATCATTGTTATTGTTGTACATCAACAGACACAATGGTTTCCATCATTGTTATTGTTGTACATCAACAGACACAATGGTTTCCATCATTGTTATTGTTGTACATCAGCAGATACAATGGTTTCCATCATTGTTATTGTTGTACATCAACAGACACAATGGTTTCCATCATTGTTATTGTTGTACATCAGCAGATACAATGGTTTCCATCATTGTTATTGTTGTACATCAGCAGACACAATGGTTTCCATCATTGTTATTGTTGTACATCAGCAGACACAAAGGTTTCCATCATTGTTATTGTTGTACATCAGCAGACACAATGGTTTCCATCATTGTTATTGTTGTACATCAGCAGACACAAAGGTTTCCATCATTGTTATTGTTGTACATCAACAGACACAATGGTTTCCGTTATTGTTGTACATCAGCAGACACAAAGTTTCCATCATTGTTATTGCTGTACATCAACAGACACAATGGTTTCCATCATTGTTATTGTACATCAACAGATACAAAGGTTTCCATCATTGTTATTGTTGTACATCAACAGACACAATGGTTTCCGTTATTGTTATTGTTGTACATCAGCAGACACAATGGTTTCCATCATTGTTATTATTGTACATCAACAGATACAAAGGTTTCCATCATTGTTATTGTTGTACATCAGCAGACACAATGGTTTCCATCATTGTTATTGTTGTACATCAGCAGACACAAAGGTTTCCATCATTGTTATTGTTGTACATCAGCAGACACAATGGTTTCCATCATTGTTATTGTTGTACATCAGCAGATACAATGGTTTCCATCATTGTTATTGTACATCAACAGACACAAAGGTTTCCATCATTGTTATTGTTGTACATCAGCAGACACAATGGTTTCCATCATTGTTATTGTTGTACATCAGCAGACACAATGGTTTCCATCATTGTTATTGTTGTACATCAGCAGACACAAAGGTTTCCATCATTGTTATTGTTGTACATCAGCAGATACAATGGTTTCCATCATTGTTATTGTTGTACATCAGCAGACACAATGGTTTCCATCATTGTTATTGTTGTACAACAGCAGACACAAAGGTTTCCATCATTGTTATTGTTGTACATCAGCAGACACAATGGTTTCCATCATTGTTATTGTTGTACATCAACAGACACAATGGTTTCCATCATTGTTATTGTTGTACATCAACAGACACAATGGTTTCCATCATTGTTATTGTTGTACATCAGCAGACACAATGGTTTCCATCATTGTTATTGTACATCAACAGATACAATGGTTTCCATCATTGTTATTGTTGTACATCAGCAGACACAATGGTTTCCATCATTGTTATTGTTGTACATCAGCAGACACAATGGTTTCCATCATTGTTATTGTTGTACATCAGCAGACACAAAGGTTTCCATCATTGTTATTGTTGTACATCAGCAGATACAATGGTTTCCATCATTGTTATTGTTGTACATCAGCAGACACAATGGTTTCCATCATTGTTATTGTTGTACAACAGCAGACACAAAGGTTTCCATCATTGTTATTGTTGTACATCAGCAGACACAATGGTTTCCATCATTGTTATTGTTGTACATCAACAGACACAATGGTTTCCATCATTGTTATTGTTGTACATCAACAGACACAATGGTTTCCATCATTGTTATTGTTGTACATCAACAGACACAATGGTTTCCATCATTGTTATTGTTGTACATCAGCAGATACAATGGTTTCCATCATTGTTTTTGTTGTACATCAACAGACACAATGGTTTCCATCATTGTTATTGTTGTACATCAACAGACACAATGGTTTCCATCATTGTTATTGTTGTACATCAACAGACACAATGGTTTCCATCATTGTTATTGTTGTACATCAACAGACACAATGGTTTCCATCATTGTTATTGTTGTACATCAGCAGATACAATGGTTTCCATCATTGTTATTGTTGTACATCAGCAGACACAATGGTTTCCATCATTGTTATTGTTGTACATCAGCAGACACAATGGTTTCCATCATTGTTATTGTTGTACATCAGCAGACACAATGGTTTCCATCATTGTTATTGTTGTACATCAACAGACACAATGGTTTCCATCATTGTTATTTTACATCAACAGATACAATGGTTTCCATCATTGTTATTGTTGTACATCAACAGACACAATGGTTTCCATCATTGTTATTGTTGTACATCAACAGACACAAAGGTTTCCATCATTGTTATTGTTGTACATCAACAGACACAATGGTTTCCATCATTGTTATTGTACATCAACAGATACAAAGGTTTCCATTATTGTTATTGTTGTACATCAACAGACACAATGGTTTCCATCATTGTTATTGTTGTACATCAGCAGACACAAAGGTTTCCATCATTGTTATTGTTGTACATCAACAGATACAATGGTTTCCATCATTGTTATTGTTGTACATCAACAGACACAAAGGTTTCCATCATTGTTATTGTTGTACATCAGCAGACACAATGGTTTCCATCATTGTTATTGTTGTACATCAGCAGACACAATGGTTTCCATCATTGTTATTGTTGTACATCAGCAGACACAAAGGTTTCCATCATTGTTATTGTTGTACATCAGCAGACACAATGGTTTCCATCATTGTTATTGTTGTACATCAGCAGACACAATGGTTTCCATCATTGTTATTGTTGTACATCAGCAGACACAAAGGTTTCCATCATTGTTATTGTTGTACATCAGCAGATACAATGGTTTCCATCATTGTTATTGTTGTACATCAGCAGACACAATGGTTTCCATCATTGTTATTGTTGTACATCAGCAGATACAATGGTTTCCATCATTGTTATTGTTGTACATCAGCAGACACAATGGTTTCCATCATTGTTATTGTTGTACATCAGCAGACACAAAGGTTTCCATCATTGTTATTGTTGTACATCAACAGACACAATGGTTTCCATCATTGTTATTGTTGTACATCAGCAGACACAATGGTTTCCATCATTGTTATTGTTGTACATCAGCAGACACAAAGGTTTCCATCATTGTTATTGTTGTACATCAGCAGACACAATGGTTTCCATCATTGTTATTGTTGTACATCAGCAGACACAATGGTTTCCATCATTGTTATTGTTGTACATCAGCAGATACAATGGTTTCCATCATTGTTATTGTTGTACATCAGCAGACACAATGGTTTCCATCATTGTTTTTGTTGTACATCAACAGACACAATGGTTTCCATCATTGTTATTGTTGTACATCAGCAGACACAAAGGTTTCCATCATTGTTATTGTTGTACATCAGCAGATACAATGGTTTCCATCATTGTTATTGTTGTACATCAGCAGACACAATGGTTTCCATCATTGTTATTGTTGTACATCAGCAGACACAAAGGTTTCCATCATTGTTATTGTTGTACATCAGCAGACACAAAGGTTTCCATCATTGTTATTGTTGTACATCAACAGACACAATGGTTTCCGTTATTGTTGTTGTTGTACATCAACAGACACAATGGTTTCCATCATTGTTATTGTTGTACATCAACAGACACAATGGTTTCCATCATTGTTATTGTTGTACATCAGCAGATACAATGGTTTCCATCATTGTTATTGTTGTACATCAGCAGACACAATGGTTTCCATCATTGTTATTGTTGTACATCAGCAGACACAAAGGTTTCCATCATTGTTATTGTTGTACATCAGCAGACACAAAGGTTTCCATCATTGTTATTGTTGTACATCAACAGACACAATGGTTTCCGTTATTGTTGTACATCAGCAGACACAATGGTTTCCATCATTGTTATTGTTGTACATCAGCAGACACAAAGGTTTCCATCATTGTTATTGTTGTACATCAACAGACACAATGGTTTCCGTTATTGTTATTGTTGTACATCAGCAGACACAATGGTTTCCATCATTGTTATTGTTGTACATCAACAGACACAATGGTTTCCATCATTGTTATTGTTGTACATCAACAGACACAAAGGTTTCCATCATTGTTATTGTTGTACATCAGCAGACAATGGTTTCCATCATTGTTATTGTTGTACATCAGCAGACACAATGGTTTCCATCATTGTTATTGTTGTACATCAGCAGACACAAAGGTTTCCATCATTGTTATTGTTGTACATCAGCAGACAATGGTTTCCATCATTGTTATTGTTGTACATCAACAGACACAATGGTTTCCATCATTGTTATTGTTGTACATCAACAGACACAATGGTTTCCATCATTGTTATTGTTGTACATCAACAGACACAATGGTTTCCATCATTGTTATTGTTGTACATCAACAGACACAATGGTTTCCATCATTGTTATTGTTGTACATCAGCAGATACAATGGTTTCCATCATTGTTATTGTTGTACATCAACAGACACAATGGTTTCCATCATTGTTATTGTTGTACATCAGCAGATACAATGGTTTCCATCATTGTTATTGTTGTACATCAGCAGACACAATGGTTTCCATCATTGTTATTGTTGTACATCAGCAGACACAAAGGTTTCCATCATTGTTATTGTTGTACATCAGCAGACACAATGGTTTCCATCATTGTTATTGTTGTACATCAGCAGACACAAAGGTTTCCATCATTGTTATTGTTGTACATCAACAGACACAATGGTTTCCGTTATTGTTGTACATCAGCAGACACAAAGTTTCCATCATTGTTATTGCTGTACATCAACAGACACAATGGTTTCCATCATTGTTATTGTACATCAACAGATACAAAGGTTTCCATCATTGTTATTGTTGTACATCAACAGACACAATGGTTTCCGTTATTGTTATTGTTGTACATCAGCAGACACAATGGTTTCCATCATTGTTATTATTGTACATCAACAGATACAAAGGTTTCCATCATTGTTATTGTTGTACATCAGCAGACACAATGGTTTCCATCATTGTTATTGTTGTACATCAGCAGACACAAAGGTTTCCATCATTGTTATTGTTGTACATCAGCAGACACAATGGTTTCCATCATTGTTATTGTTGTACATCAGCAGATACAATGGTTTCCATCATTGTTATTGTACATCAACAGACACAAAGGTTTCCATCATTGTTATTGTTGTACATCAGCAGACACAATGGTTTCCATCATTGTTATTGTTGTACATCAGCAGACACAATGGTTTCCATCATTGTTATTGTTGTACATCAACAGACACAATGGTTTCCATCATTGTTATTGTTGTACATCAACAGACACAATGGTTTCCATCATTGTTATTGTTGTACATCAGCAGACACAATGGTTTCCATCATTGTTATTGTTGTACATCAACAGACACAATGGTTTCCATCATTGTTATTGTTGTACATCAGCAGACACAAAGGTTTCCATCATTGTTATTGTTGTACATCAACAGACACAATGGTTTCCATCATTGTTATTGTTGTACATCAACAGACACAATGGTTTCCATCATTGTTATTGTTGTACATCAACAGACACAATGGTTTCCATCATTGTTATTGTTGTACATCAACAGACACAATGGTTTCCATCATTGTTATTGTTGTACATCAGCAGATACAATGGTTTCCATCATTGTTATTGTTGTACATCAACAGACACAATGGTTTCCATCATTGTTATTGTTGTACATCAGCAGATACAATGGTTTCCATCATTGTTATTGTTGTACATCAGCAGACACAATGGTTTCCATCATTGTTATTGTTGTACATCAGCAGACACAAAGGTTTCCATCATTGTTATTGTTGTACATCAGCAGACACAATGGTTTCCATCATTGTTATTGTTGTACATCAGCAGACACAAAGGTTTCCATCATTGTTATTGTTGTACATCAACAGACACAATGGTTTCCGTTATTGTTGTACATCAGCAGACACAAAGTTTCCATCATTGTTATTGCTGTACATCAACAGACACAATGGTTTCCATCATTGTTATTGTACATCAACAGATACAAAGGTTTCCATCATTGTTATTGTTGTACATCAACAGACACAATGGTTTCCGTTATTGTTATTGTTGTACATCAGCAGACACAATGGTTTCCATCATTGTTATTATTGTACATCAACAGATACAAAGGTTTCCATCATTGTTATTGTTGTACATCAGCAGACACAATGGTTTCCATCATTGTTATTGTTGTACATCAGCAGACACAAAGGTTTCCATCATTGTTATTGTTGTACATCAGCAGACACAATGGTTTCCATCATTGTTATTGTTGTACATCAGCAGATACAATGGTTTCCATCATTGTTATTGTACATCAACAGACACAAAGGTTTCCATCATTGTTATTGTTGTACATCAGCAGACACAATGGTTTCCATCATTGTTATTGTTGTACATCAGCAGACACAATGGTTTCCATCATTGTTATTGTTGTACATCAACAGACACAATGGTTTCCATCATTGTTATTGTTGTACATCAACAGACACAATGGTTTCCATCATTGTTATTGTTGTACATCAGCAGACACAATGGTTTCCATCATTGTTATTGTTGTACATCAACAGACACAATGGTTTCCATCATTGTTATTGTTGTACATCAGCAGACACAAAGGTTTCCATCATTGTTATTGTTGTACATCAACAGACACAATGGTTTCCATCATTGTTATTGTTGTACATCAGCAGACACAATGGTTTCCATCATTGTTATTGTTGTACATCAGCAGACACAATGGTTTCCATCATTGTTATTGTTGTACATCAGCAGACACAAAGGTTTCCATCATTGTTATTGTTGTACATCAGCAGATACAATGGTTTCCATCATTGTTATTGTTGTACATCAGCAGACACAATGGTTTCCATCATTGTTATTGTTGTACATCAGCAGATACAATGGTTTCCATCATTGTTATTGTTGTACATCAGCAGACACAATGGTTTCCATCATTGTTATTGTTGTACATCAACAGACACAATGGTTTCCATCATTGTTATTGTTGTACATCAGCAGACACAAAGGTTTCCATTATTGTTATTGTTGTACATCAGCAGACACAATGGTTTCCATGCAATAACTTTTAGTAGACAGATTCTTCTTTTTTTTTAAATTTTTCTAAGAATGGTCATCTTTATGGGTTTATTGATGGACCATATAAAAATTTTGCCTTTTTATTTCGACAAGTGTCAAATTAAAAAAAACTGAAACTTTTTAGTACTTCTTATCCAATTTTAATGCAGTTTTGTTTTTAAATGATTATTTTTATGAGTTATTCACTTACTAATGAGCTATAGATACATTTTTATGAGTTATTCACTTACTAATGAGCTATAGATACATTTTTATGAGTTATTCACTTACTAATGAGCTATAGATACATTTTTATGAGTTATTCACTTACTAATGAGCTATAGATACATTTTTATGAGTTATTCACTTACTAATGAGCTATAGATACATTTGTATGAGTTATTCACTTACTAATGAGCTATAGATACATGTTTATGAGTTATTCACTTACTAATGAGCTATAGATACATGTTTATGAGTTATTCACTTACTAATGAGCTATAGATACATTTTTATGAGTTATTCACTTACTAATGAGCTATAGATACATTTTTATGAGTTATTCACTTACTAATGAGCTATAGATACATTTTTATGAGTTATTCACTTACTAATGAGCTATAGATACATTTTTATGAGTTATTCACTTACTAATGAGCTATAGATACATGTTTATGAGTTATTCACTTACTAATGAGCTATAGATACATGTTTATGAGTTATTCACTTACTAATGAGCTATAGATACATTTTTATGAGTTATTCACTTACTAATGAGCTATAGATACATTTTTATGAGTTATTCACTTACTAATGAGCTATAGATACATTTTTATGAGTTATTCACTTACTAATGAGCTATAGATACATTTTTATGAGTTATTCACTTACTAATGAGCTATAGATACATGTTTATGAGTTATTCACTTACTAATGAGCTATAGATACATTTTTATGAGTTATTCACTTACTAATGAGCTATAGATACATTTTTATGAGTTATTCACTTACTAATGAGCTATAGATACATTTTTATGAGTTATTCACTTACTAATGAGCTATAGATACATTTTTATGAGTTATTCACTTACTAATTTGTCCTGAAAAGTTGAACCTCGCCTTTACCTCAGGTTTTAAGCTTCAAACATATAAACTTTATATTTTAATACACTGCACTAATATTGTCTTTATGACAATTAAAACTAAAACAGTGTCCACCATTTAATTTTCTGATAATTTTTATAGGCTAAGGTTTGCCATAATAATATATGTGTTGATGCTGTGTATGTAACTGGGAATGGCCATTGGAAACTTGGTGGTTTTGAGTGTGCCTGTCGTTTTACTGAAGCTTCACCAGATTTCTTAAAGAGTATCAGCCAAATCAGAAATGAAAGTAGCATACCTCCAGAAGAATCGGTATGTATCTATTTCTTAAAGAGTATCAGCCAAATCAGAAATGAAAGTAGCATACCTCCAGAAGAATCGGTATGTATCTATTTCTTAAAGAGTATCAGCCAAATCAGAAATGAAAGTAACATGCCTCCAGAAGAATCGGTATGTATCTATTTCTTAAAGAGTATCAGCCAAATCAGAAATGAAAGTAACATGCCTCTAGAAGAATCGGTATGTATCTATTTTTTAATTGTCTTTAATTTATTTACTATATTTTATATAGTCAATTTTCTATTTTTCTACTCACAATACATTACATAAACAGACTCTTCATGTGACATAAATAAACAATTTTAGGGTTTTATTGGTTTGGTTCTATTGTGTTTAACACCACTTTCAACAATATTTCAGTTATATCGTGACGGTCAGTTTTATTGGTGGAGGAAACTGGAGGACCCGGAGAAAACAAATGACTTGCCGCAAGTCACTGACAAACTTTATTATATAATGTTGTGCACCTCACCCTGAGCAGTAGTTGAACCCACAACATCAGTGGTGATAGTCAGCAATAGCATAGGTAGTTGTAAATATAACTACCATACGATCACGGCCACGACGGCCCATTTAGGATTGATGATTCAAGTTGACTTTAGTTTTTAATCCTACAATATGAAACCTGTCTAAACCAAACCCTGAGTAAAACAGATTCTTGTATAAATCAAACTATAAATAAAGTCCCAATATAGGAAATCTTTGTTAATTTTACCTGTATAAACCAAACACCTGTCTATACTGAACAGAAAAGTTTGTCCCAAGGAGGTTCATGATCAGACAGGTTTCACTATATTTATTATTTCTTGCAGGAAGAAGGTCTGAATTTGACACCAGATTTTGGACATGTTCGAGATGTTTATAGCTTTGGTGTTATGATAGAGGCAATGCTTGAACAACTTGAAGATTTAGGTATAGCAATATAAGTAATATCAATCCTCACACACAGGTATAGCAATATAAGTAATATCAATCCTCACACACAGGTATAGCAATATAAGTAATATCAATCCTCACACACAGGTATAACAATATAAGTAATATCAATCCTTACACACAGGTATAACAATATAAGTAATATCAATCCTCACACACAGGTATAGTAATATAAGTAATATCAATCCTCACACACAGGTATAACAATATAAGTAATATCAATCCTTACACACAGGTATAACAATATAAGTAATATCAATCCTCACACACAGGTATAGTAATATAAGTAATATCAATCCTCACACACAGGTATAGCAATATAAGTAATATCAATCCTCACACACAGGTATAACAATATAAGTAATATCAATCCTTACACACAGATATAACAATATAAGTAATATCAATCCTCACACACAGGTATAGTAATATAAGTAATATCAATCCTCACACACAGGTATAACAATATAGGTAATATCAATCCTCACACACAGGTATAACAATATAAGTAATATCAATCCTCACACACAGAGTAATATCAATATAAGTAATATCAATCCTCACACAGGTATAACAATATAAGTAATATCAATCCTCACACAGGTATAGCAATATAAGTAATATCAATCCTTACACACAGGTATAACAATATAGGTAATATCAATCCTCACACACAGGTATAACAATATAAGTAATATCAATCCTCACACACAGAGTAATATCAATATAAGTAATATCAATCCTCACACAGGTATAACAATATAAGTAATATCAATCCTCACACAGGTATAGCAATATAAGTAATATCAATCCTTACACACAGGTATAACGATATAAGTAATATCAATCCTCACACACAGGTATAGCAATATAAGTAATATCAATCCTCACACACAGGTATAGCAATATAAGTAATATCAATCCTCACACACAGGTATAACAATATAAGTAATATCAATCCTTACACACAGGTATAACAATATAAGTAATATCAATCCTCACACACAGGTATAGTAATATAAGTAATATCAATCCTCACACACAGGTATAACAATATAGGTAATATCAATCCTCACACACAGGTATAACAATATAAGTAATATCAATCCTCACACACAGAGTAATATCAATATAAGTAATATCAATCCTCACACAGGTATAACAATATAAGTAATATCAATCCTCACACAGGTATAGCAATATAAGTAATATCAATCCTTACACACAGGTATAACAATATAAGTAATATCAATCCTCACACACAGGTATAACAATATAAGTAATATCAATCCTCACACACAGGTATAACAATATAAGTAATATCAATCCTTACACACAGATATAACAATATAAGTAATATCAATCCTTACACACAGAGTAATATCAATGCTCACACAGGTATAGCAATATAGGTAATATCAAGCCTCACACACAGGTATAACAATATAAGTAATATCAATCCTCACACACAGGTATAACAATATAAGTAATATCAATCCTTACACACAGGTATAACAATATAAGTAATATCAATCCTTACACACAGGTATAACAATATAAGTAATATCAATCCTCACACACAGGTATAACAATATAAGTAATATCAATCCTTACATACAGGTATAACAATATAAGTAATATCAAGCCTCACACACAGGTATAACAATATAGGTAATATCAATCCTTACACACAGGTATAACAATATAAGTAATATCAATCCTCACACACAGAGTAATATCAATGCTCACACAGGTATAGCAATATAGGTAATATCAATCCTCACACACAGGAATAACAATATAAGTAATATCAATCCTCACACACAGGTATAGCAATATAAGTAATATCAATCCTCACACACAGGTATAGCAATATAAGTAATATCAATCCTCACACACAGGTATAACAATATAAGTAATATCAATCCTTACACACAGGTATAACAATATAAGTAATATCAATCCTCACACACAGGTATAGTAATATAAGTAATATCAATCCTCACACACAGGTATAACAATATAAGTAATATCAATCCTTACACACAGGTATAACAATATAAGTAATATCAATCCTCACACACAGGTATAGTAATATAAGTAATATCAATCCTCACACACAGGTATAGCAATATAAGTAATATCAATCCTCACACACAGGTATAACAATATAAGTAATATCAATCCTTACACACAGATATAACAATATAAGTAATATCAATCCTCACACACAGGTATAGTAATATAAGTAATATCAATCCTCACACACAGGTATAGCAATATAGGTAATATCAATCCTCACACACAGGTATAACAATATAAGTAATATCAATCCTCACACACAGAGTAATATCAATATAAGTAATATCAATCCTCACACAGGTATAACAATATAAGTAATATCAATCCTCACACAGGTATAGCAATATAAGTAATATCAATCCTTACACACAGGTATAACAATATAGGTAATATCAATCCTCACACACAGGTATAACAATATAAGTAATATCAATCCTCACACACAGAGTAATATCAATATAAGTAATATCAATCCTCACACAGGTATAACAATATAAGTAATATCAATCCTCACACAGGTATAGCAATATAAGTAATATCAATCCTTACACACAGGTATAACGATATAAGTAATATCAATCCTCACACACAGGTATAGCAATATAAGTAATATCAATCCTCACACACAGGTATAGCAATATAAGTAATATCAATCCTCACACACAGGTATAACAATATAAGTAATATCAATCCTTACACACAGGTATAACAATATAAGTAATATCAATCCTCACACACAGGTATAGTAATATAAGTAATATCAATCCTCACACACAGGTATAACAATATAGGTAATATCAATCCTCACACACAGGTATAACAATATAAGTAATATCAATCCTCACACACAGAGTAATATCAATATAAATAATATCAATCCTCACACAGGTATAACAATATAAGTAATATCAATCCTCACACAGGTATAGCAATATAAGTAATATCAATCCTTACACACAGGTATAACAATATAAGTAATATCAATCCTCACACACAGGTATAACAATATAAGTAATATCAATCCTCACACACAGGTATAACAATATAAGTAATATCAATCCTTACACACAGATATAACAATATAAGTAATATCAATCCTTACACACAGAGTAATATCAATGCTCACACAGGTATAGCAATATAGGTAATATCAAGCCTCACACACAGGTATAACAATATTAAGTAATATCAATCCTCACACACAGGTATAACAATATAAGTAATATCAATCCTTACACACAGGTATAACAATATAAGTAATATCAATCCTTACACACAGGTATAACAATATAAGTAATATCAATCCTCACACACAGGTATAACAATATAAGTAATATCAATCCTTACATACAGGTATAACAATATAAGTAATATCAAGCCTCACACACAGGTATAACAATATAGGTAATATCAATCCTTACACACAGGTATAACAATATAAGTAATATCAATCCTCACACACAGAGTAATATCAATGCTCACACAGGTATAGCAATATAGGTAATATCAATCCTCACACACAGGAATAACAATATAAGTAATATCAATCCTTACACACAGGTATAACAATATAAGTAATATCAATCCTCACACACAGAGTAATATCAATGCTCACACAGGTATAGCAATATAGGTAATATCAAGCCTCACACACAGGTATAACAATATAAGTAATATCAATCTTCACACACAGATATAACAATATAAGTAATATCAATCCTCACACACAGGTATAACAATATAAGTAATATCAATCCTCACACACAGAGTAATATCAATCCTCACACACAGGCATAACAATATAAGTAATATCAATCCTTACACACATGTATAACAATATAGGTAATATCAAGCCTCACACAGGTATAACAATATAGGTAATATCAATCCTCACACACAGATATAGCAATATAAGTAATATCAATCCTCACACACAGATATAACAATATAAGTAGTATCAATCCTCACACACAGATATAACAATATAAGTAATATCAATCCTCACACAGGTATAACAATATAGGTAATATCAATCCTCACACACAGATATAACAATATAAGTAATATCAATCCTCACACACAGATATAACAATATAAGTAATATCAATCCTTACACACAGGTATAACAATATAAGTAATATCAATCCTCACACACAGATATAGCAATATAAGTAATATCAATCCTCACACAGATATAACAATATAGGTAATATCAATCCTCACACACAGAGTAATATCAATCCTCACACAGGTATAGCAATATAGGTAATATCAATCCTCACACACAGGTATAACAATATAAGTAATATCAATCCTTACACACAGGTATAACAATATAAGTAATATCAATCCTTACACACAGGTATAACAATATAAGTAATATCAATCTTCACACACAGATATAACAATATAAGTAATATCAATCCTCACACAGGTATAGCAATATAGGTAATATCAATCCTCACACAGGTATAGCAATATAGGTAATATCAATCCTTACACACAGGTATAACAATATAAGTAATATCAAGCCTCACACACAGGTATAACAATATAAGTAATATCAATCCTCACACAGGTTTGGCAATATAGGTGATATCAATCCTCACACACAGGTATAACAATATAAGTAATATCAATCCTTACACACAGGTATAACAATATAAGTAATATCAATCCTTACACACAGGTATAACAATATAAGTAATATCAATCTTCACACACAGATATAACAATATAAGTAATATCAATCCTCACACAGGTATAGCAATATAGGTAATATCAATCCTCACACAGGTATAGCAATATAGGTAATATCAATCCTTACACACAGGTATAACAATATAAGTAATATCAAGCCTCACACACAGGTATAACAATATAAGTAATATCTATCCTCACACAGGTATAGCAATATAGGTAATATCAATCCTCACACAGGTATAGCAATATAGGTAATATCAATCCTTACACACAGGTATAACAATATAAGTAATATCAAGCCTCACACACAGGTATAACAATATAAGTAATATCAATCATCACACACAGGTATAACAATATAAGTAATATCAATCCTCACACACAGGTATAGCAATATAGGTAATATCAATCCTCACACACAGATATAACAATATAAGTAATATCAATCCTCACACAGGTATAGCAATATAGGTAATATCAATCCTCACACACAGATATAACAATATAAGTAATATCAATCCTCACACAGGTATAGCAATATAGGTAATATCAATCCTCACACACAGGTATAACAATATAAGTAATATCAATCCTCACACAGGTATAGCAATATAGGTAATATCAATCCTTACACACAGGTATAACAATATAAGTAATATCAAGCCTCACACACAGGTATAACAATATAAGTAATATCAATCCTCACACAGAGATATAACAATATAAGTAATATCAATCCTCACACACAGATATAACAATATAAGTAATATCAATCCTCACACACAGATATGACAATATAAGTAATATCAATCCTCACACAGGTATAACAATATAAGTAATATTAATCCTCACACAGATATAACAATATAAGTAATATCAATCCTCACACAGAGATATAACAATATAAGTAATATCAATCCTCACACACAGATATAACAATATAAGTAATATCAATCCTCACACACAGGTATAACAATATAAGTAATATCAATCCTTACACACAGGTATAACAATATAAGTAATATCAATCCTCACACACAGATATAACAATATAAGTAATATCAATCCTCACACAGATATAACAATATAAGTAATATCAATCCTCACACACAGATATAACAATATAAGTAATATCAATCCTCACACAGGTATAACAATATAAGTAATATCAATCCTCACACACAGATATAACAATATAAGTAATATCAATCCTCACACACAGATATAACAATATAAGTAATATCAATCCTCACACACAGATATAGCAATATAAGTAATATCAATCCTCACACACAGATATAACAATATAAGTAATATCAATCCTCACACACAGAGTAATATCAATCCTCACACACAGAGTAATATCAATCCTCACACACAGGTATAACAATATAAGTAATATCAATCCTCACACACAGGTATAACAATATAAGTAATATCAATCCTTACACACAGATATAACAATATAAGTAATATCAATCCTCACACACAGATATAACAATATAAGTAATATCAATCCTCACACAGATATAACAATATAAGTAATATCAATCCTTACACACAGGTATAACAATATAAGTAATATCAATCCTTACACACAGGTATAACAATATAAGTAATATCAATCTTCACACACAGATATAACAATATAAGTAATATCAATCCTTACACACAGGTATAACAATATAAGTAATATCAATCCTCACACACAGATATAACAATATAAGTAATATCAATCCTTACACACAGGTATAACAATATAGGTAATATCAATCCTCACACACAGATATAGCAATATAAGTAATATCAATCCTCACACACAGATATAACAATATAAGTAATATCAATCCTCACACAGATATAACAATATAAGTAATATCAATCCTTACACACAGGTATAACAATATAAGTAATATCAATCCTTACACACAGGTATAACAATATAAGTAATATCAATCTTCACACACAGATATAACAATATAAGTAATATCAATCCTTACACACAGGTATAACAATATAAGTAATATCAATCCTCACACACAGATATAACAATATAAGTAATATCAATCCTCACACAGATATAACAATATAAGTAATATCAATCCTCACACACAGATATAACAATATAAGTAATATCAATCCTCACACAGGTATAACAATATAAGTAATATCAATCCTCACACACAGATATAACAATATAAGTAATATCAATCCTCACACAGAGATATAACAATATAAGTAATATCAATCCTCACACACAGATATAGCAATATAAGTAATATCAATCCTCACACACAGATATAACAATATAAGTAATATCAATCCTCACACACAGATATAACAATATAAGTAATATCAATCCTCACACACAGAGTAATATCAATCCTCACACACAGGTATAACAATATAAGTAATATCAATCCTCACACACAGGTATAACAATATAAGTAATATCAATCCTTACACACAGATATAACAATATAAGTAATATCAATCCTCACACACAGATATAACAATATAAGTAATATCAATCCTCACACAGATATAACAATATAAGTAATATCAATCCTTACACACAGGTATAACAATATAAGTAATATCAATCCTTACACACAGGTATAACAATATAAGTAATATCAATCTTCACACACAGATATAACAATATAAGTAATATCAATCCTTACACACAGGTATAACAATATAAGTAATATCAATCCTCACACACAGATATAACAATATAAGTAATATCAATCCTCACACAGATATAACAATATAAGTAATATCAATCCTCACACACAGATATAACAATATAAGTAATATCAATCCTCACACAGGTATAACAATATAAGTAATATCAATCCTCACACACAGATATAACAATATAAGTAATATCAATCCTCACACACAGATATAACAATATAAGTAATATCAATCCTCACACACAGATATAGCAATATAAGTAATATCAATCCTCACACACAGATATAACAATATAAGTAATATCAATCCTCACACACAGATATAACAATATAAGTAATATCAATCCTCACACACAGAGTAATATCAATCCTCACACACAGGTATAACAATATAAGTAATATCAATCCTCACACACAGGTATAACAATATAAGTAATATCAATCCTTACACACAGGTATAACAATATAAGTAATATCAATCCTCACACACAGGTATAGCAATATAGGTAATATCAATCCTCACACACAGATATAACAATATAAGTAATATCAATCCTCACACAGGTATAGCAATATAGGTAATATCAATCCTCACACACAGATATAACAATATAAGTAATATCAATCCTCACACAGGTATAGCAATATAGGTAATATCAATCCTCACACACAGGTATAACAATATAAGTAATATCAATCCTCACACAGGTATAGCAATATAGGTAATATCAATCCTTACACACAGGTATAACAATATAAGTAATATCAAGCCTCACACACAGGTATAACAATATAAGTAATATCAATCCTCACACAGAGATATAACAATATAAGTAATATCAATCCTCACACACAGATATAACAATATAAGTAATATCAATCCTCACACACAGATATAACAATATAAGTAATATCAATCCTCACACAGGTATAACAATATAAGTAATATTAATCCTCACACAGATATAACAATATAAGTAATATCAATCCTCACACAGAGATATAACAATATAAGTAATATCAATCCTCACACACAGATATAACAATATAAGTAATATCAATCCTCACACACAGGTATACAATATAAGTAATATCAATCCTCACACAGGTATAACAATATAAGTAATATTAATCCTCACACAGATATAACAATATAAGTAATATCAATCCTCACACACAGAGTAATATCAATATAGGTAATATCAAGCCTCACACACATGTATAATAATATAAGTAATATCAATCCTCACACACAGATATAGCAATATAAGTAATATCAATCCTTACACACAGGTATAACAATATAAATAATATCAATCCTCACACACAGATATAACAATATAAGTAATATCAATCCTCACACACAGGTATAACAATATAAGTAATATCAATCCTTACACACAGGTATAACAATATAAGTAATATCAATCCTCACACACAGATATAACAATATAAGTAATATCAATCCTTACACACAGGTATAACAATATAAGTAATATCAATCCTTACACACAGGTATAACAATATAAGTAATATCAATCTTCACACACAGATATAACAATATAAGTAATATCAATCCTTACACACAGGTATAACAATATAAGTAATATCAATCCTCACACACAGATATAACAATATAAGTAATATCAATCCTTACACACAGGTATAACAATATAGGTAATATCAATCCTCACACACAGATATAGCAATATAAGTAATATCAATCCTCACACACAGATATAACAATATAAGTAATATCAATCCTCACACAGATATAACAATATAAGTAATATCAATCCTTACACACAGGTATAACAATATAAGTAATATCAATCCTTACACACAGGTATAACAATATAAGTAATATCAATCTTCACACACAGATATAACAATATAAGTAATCTCAATCCTCACACACAGATATAACAATATAAGTAATATCAATCCTCACACACAGATATAACAATATAAGTAATATCAATCCTCACACACAGATATAGCAATATAAGTAATATCAATCCTCACACACAGATATAACAATATAAGTAATATCAATCCTCACACACAGAGTAATATCAATCCTCACACACAGGTATAACAATATAAGTAATATCAATCCTTACACACAGGTATAACAATATAAGTAATATCAATCATCACACACAGATATAACAATATAAGTAATATCAATCCTCACACAGGTATAGCAATATAAGTAATATCAAGCCTCACACACAGGTATAACAATATAAGTAATATCAATCCTCACACACAGAGTAATATCAATCCTCACACAGGTACAGCAATATATGTAATATTAAGCCTCACACACAGGTATAACAATATAAGTAATATCAATCCTCACACACAGATATAACAATATAAGTAATATCAATCCTCACACACAGATATAACAATATAAGTAATATCAATCCTTACACACAGGTATAACAATATAGGTAATATCAATCCTCACACACAGATATAGCAATATAAGTAATATCAATCCTCACACACAGATATAACAATATAAGTAATATCAATCCTCACACAGATATAACAATATAAGTAATATCAATCCTTACACACAGGTATAACAATATAAGTAATATCAATCCTTACACACAGGAATAACAATATAAGTAATATCAATCTTCACACACAGATATAACAATATAAGTAATATCAATCCTTACACACAGGTATAACAATATAAGTAATATCAATCCTCACACACAGATATAACAATATAAGTAATATCAATCCTTACACACAGGTATAACAATATAGGTAATATCAATCCTCACTCACAGATATAGCAATATAAGTAATATCAATCCTCACACACAGATATAACAATATAAGTAATATCAATCCTCACACAGATATAACAATATAAGTAATATCAATCCTTACACACAGGTATAACAATATAAGTAATATCAATCCTTACACACAGGTATAACAATATAAGTAATATCAATCTTCACACACAGATATAACAATATAAGTAATATCAATCCTTACACACAGGTATAACAATATAAGTAATATCAATCCTCACACACAGATATAACAATATAAGTAATATCAATCCTCACACAGATATAACAATATAAGTAATATCAATCCTCACACACAGATATAACAATATAAGTAATATCAATCCTCACACAGGTATAACAATATAAGTAATATCAATCCTCACACACAGATATAACAATATAAGTAATATCAATCCTCACACACAGATATAACAATATAAGTAATATCAATCCTCACACACAGATATAGCAATATAAGTAATATCAATCCTCACACACAGATATAACAATATAAGTAATATCAATCCTCACACACAGATATAACAATATAAGTAATATCAATCCTCACACACAGAGTAATATCAATCCTCACACACAGGTATAACAATATAAGTAATATCAATCCTCACACAGGTATAACAATATAAGTAATATCAATCCTCACACACAGATATAACAATATAAGTAATATCAATCCTCACACACAGATATAACAATATAAGTAATATCAATCCTCACACACAGATATAGCAATATAAGTAATATCAATCCTCACACACAGATATAACAATATAAGTAATATCAATCCTCACACACAGATATAACAATATAAGTAATATCAATCCTCACACACAGAGTAATATCAATCCTCACACACAGGTATAACAATATAAGTAATATCAATCCTCACACACAGGTATAACAATATAAGTAATATCAATCCTTACACACAGGTATAACAATATAAGTAATATCAATCCTCACACACAGGTATAGCAATATAGGTAATATCAATCCTCACACACAGATATAACAATATAAGTAATATCAATCCTCACACAGGTATAGCAATATAGGTAATATCAATCCTCACACACAGATATAACAATATAAGTAATATCAATCCTCACACAGGTATAGCAATATAGGTAATATCAATCCTCACACACAGGTATAACAATATAAGTAATATCAATCCTCACACAGGTATAGCAATATAGGTAATATCAATCCTTACACACAGGTATAACAATATAAGTAATATCAAGCCTCACACACAGGTATAACAATATAAGTAATATCAATCCTCACACAGAGATATAACAATATAAGTAATATCAATCCTCACACACAGATATAACAATATAAGTAATATCAATCCTCACACACAGATATAACAATATAAGTAATATCAATCCTCACACAGGTATAACAATATAAGTAATATTAATCCTCACACAGATATAACAATATAAGTAATATCAATCCTCACACAGAGATATAACAATATAAGTAATATCAATCCTCACACACAGATATAACAATATAAGTAATATCAATCCTCACACACAGGTATACAATATAAGTAATATCAATCCTCACACAGGTATAACAATATAAGTAATATTAATCCTCACACAGATATAACAATATAAGTAATATCAATCCTCACACACAGAGTAATATCAATATAGGTAATATCAAGCCTCACACACATGTATAATAATATAAGTAATATCAATCCTCACACACAGATATAGCAATATAAGTAATATCAATCCTTACACACAGGTATAACAATATAAATAATATCAATCCTCACACACAGATATAACAATATAAGTAATATCAATCCTCACACACAGGTATAACAATATAAGTAATATCAATCCTTACACACAGGTATAACAATATAAGTAATATCAATCCTCACACACAGATATAACAATATAAGTAATATCAATCCTTACACACAGGTATAACAATATAAGTAATATCAATCCTTACACACAGGTATAACAATATAAGTAATATCAATCTTCACACACAGATATAACAATATAAGTAATATCAATCCTTACACACAGGTATAACAATATAAGTAATATCAATCCTCACACACAGATATAACAATATAAGTAATATCAATCCTTACACACAGGTATAACAATATAGGTAATATCAATCCTCACACACAGATATAGCAATATAAGTAATATCAATCCTCACACACAGATATAACAATATAAGTAATATCAATCCTCACACAGATATAACAATATAAGTAATATCAATCCTTACACACAGGTATAACAATATAAGTAATATCAATCCTTACACACAGGTATAACAATATAAGTAATATCAATCTTCACACACAGATATAACAATATAAGTAATCTCAATCCTCACACACAGATATAACAATATAAGTAATATCAATCCTCACACACAGATATAACAATATAAGTAATATCAATCCTCACACACAGATATAGCAATATAAGTAATATCAATCCTCACACACAGATATAACAATATAAGTAATATCAATCCTCACACACAGAGTAATATCAATCCTCACACACAGGTATAACAATATAAGTAATATCAATCCTTACACACAGGTATAACAATATAAGTAATATCAATCATCACACACAGATATAACAATATAAGTAATATCAATCCTCACACAGGTATAGCAATATAAGTAATATCAAGCCTCACACACAGGTATAACAATATAAGTAATATCAATCCTCACACACAGAGTAATATCAATCCTCACACAGGTACAGCAATATATGTAATATTAAGCCTCACACACAGGTATAACAATATAAGTAATATCAATCCTCACACACAGATATAACAATATAAGTAATATCAATCCTCACACACAGATATAACAATATAAGTAATATCAATCCTTACACACAGGTATAACAATATAGGTAATATCAATCCTCACACACAGATATAGCAATATAAGTAATATCAATCCTCACACACAGATATAACAATATAAGTAATATCAATCCTCACACAGATATAACAATATAAGTAATATCAATCCTTACACACAGGTATAACAATATAAGTAATATCAATCCTTACACACAGGAATAACAATATAAGTAATATCAATCTTCACACACAGATATAACAATATAAGTAATATCAATCCTTACACACAGGTATAACAATATAAGTAATATCAATCCTCACACACAGATATAACAATATAAGTAATATCAATCCTTACACACAGGTATAACAATATAGGTAATATCAATCCTCACTCACAGATATAGCAATATAAGTAATATCAATCCTCACACACAGATATAACAATATAAGTAATATCAATCCTCACACAGATATAACAATATAAGTAATATCAATCCTTACACACAGGTATAACAATATAAGTAATATCAATCCTTACACACAGGTATAACAATATAAGTAATATCAATCTTCACACACAGATATAACAATATAAGTAATATCAATCCTTACACACAGGTATAACAATATAAGTAATATCAATCCTCACACACAGATATAACAATATAAGTAATATCAATCCTCACACAGATATAACAATATAAGTAATATCAATCCTCACACACAGATATAACAATATAAGTAATATCAATCCTCACACAGGTATAACAATATAAGTAATATCAATCCTCACACACAGATATAACAATATAAGTAATATCAATCCTCACACACAGATATAACAATATAAGTAATATCAATCCTCACACACAGATATAGCAATATAAGTAATATCAATCCTCACACACAGATATAACAATATAAGTAATATCAATCCTCACACACAGATATAACAATATAAGTAATATCAATCCTCACACACAGAGTAATATCAATCCTCACACACAGGTATAACAATATAAGTAATATCAATCCTCACACACAGGTATAACAATATAAGTAATATCAATCCTTACACACAGATATAACAATATAAGTAATATCAATCCTCACACACAGATATAACAATATAAGTAATATCAATCCTCACACAGGTATAACAATATAAGTAATATCAATCCTCACACACAGATATAACAATATAAGTAATATCAATCCTCACACACAATCTACAAACATTTTTAGTGTTTACATGTTATTAATTATACCCCCACTCCACAGGAGGGGGGTATACTGTTTTATCTCTTTCCTTCTGTCCGTCCCAAGATATTTTTCGTTGCATTTTTCTCAGCAACTATTGATTGCAGAAATCTGATATTTAATCACAAGCTTCATATAGGTATGCCATATTGTGGGAAGCGTTTTTGGACCCGTCAGATTCCTACTTCCTGTTTGCCGACTTAGTTGGTTTTTATACACATTGAACATATATGCGGGGGGTATCATAAGTGAGCATTAGCTCACAGTTCATCTTGTTTGCTCTATCCACTACTTAAAAATTGTATTATTCTTGAAAATGCTGGTTTCAAGTTGTTTTAAATCTGTCAAATTTCTACAATTCTTCCCAAAAATGTTACATATTAATTTTGTTGAAATATTTGTCCACCTTAATATTGAAGGTTTCTGTTTGATGTGATTCTTCTGTATAATAATTCAGAATATCACAGGGGCTGCCATGGTCGTGATCGTATGGTAGTTGGATTTACAACTACCTATGCAATCAGTGCCTATCACCAATAAAGTTGTGAGTTTGAATCCCGCTCATGGCGAGGTGTGCTCAATACAACATTATATGATAAAGTTTGTCAGTAACTTGTGGCAGGTTGGTGGTTTTCTCTATACAACATTATATGATAAAGTTTGTCAGTAACTTGTGGCAGGTTGGTGGTTTTCTCTATACAACATTATATGATAAAGTTTGTCAGTAACTTGTGGCAGGTTGGTGGTTTTCTCTATACAACATTATATGATCAAGTTTGTCAGTAACTTGCGGCAGGTTGGTGGTTTTCTCCGGGTACTCTGGTTTGCTCCACCAATTACATTGACTTCCACGATATAATTGATATATTGTTGAAAGTGGCATTAAATACCATTTCCCATATCCAGAAAATGAGAAATTCATTGCCATGATAGTTATGTAGTTGTTTTTTCCCATTCATATGATAAAGTTTGTCTGTTACATGCCACAGGTTGGTAGTTTTCTCTGTAAGCCACCATGATTTACATGTATTAGAAATATTGTTGACAGCGGCCATAACATATGTGAATCATTGTCATCACTGTCTGTCCTTTGTTATAGTTGTCAGCTTCGGCATTGTTGTCTGTAAACTTTTCACATTTTTATCTTCTTCTCCAAAAACTGTTTAGCCAATTGAAAACAAATTTAATGGAGATGGAGATTATATTAATTAGTTTTTGATTTCTATCTATTTGTTTGCTAGATTCTGTTTTGGTGTCCATTTTGATGTCCTCCTTGAGTCTCAAGTTGAGATGAACAATATTGGTGCCAACTGCAATCTCCTTTTCTCAGGAATATAGATTAAATATAGATATATTATGTGAACAAGATTAATTTGTGCAGTGACTTTTTTACTTTACAGATGATATTATAAAGACATTTGAATTGAGAATTCAGGATGAATGTTTGAACAGTGATCCAAAGAAACGACCAAAACTACAAACATTTGTGGAAGACAAAATTTTCAGGTACATTTTTGCTCACCTGATCTAATTATATGTGAGTTAGTGAGTGATTGTTGTTTAACACCAATTCAGCAATTTTTCAGCTATATCATGGCGAGAACATATTAATTTTCAATGAGATAATGATGAGGTCTGCTTTGTACTAGACCAACAAGATTTTTATAGTGCTAGTTGCGGTTTCTAATTATATGTGAGCTAATGTCATCACTTTATATGTCCATTGCTAACATTTTATATTTTGATCATCTCCTCTGCTAGACCTATCCTCAGTTTGTACAATGTCAAAATATCTACCTTTTCTCATTTTAGTAAGAGTTGTCTTTCTTTGATATGTATATAGATATTATTAATTATTTCATATCAGTTCTAAAATCGACTTTTTCATTGGTGTAGACATTGTCATGTGTCATGCATTAATCTGCGTTAAAGAAATTCACCAGTCATTAACATGTGGGCATTATCATGTTAATGACCGCTCGAGATTTTAGAGTTGCGTCCCTTTCATGAAAGGCAACGGAGATCGTGCAGTTGTCGATGCAAACCAACATGTCTGCTGCTGCCAAAAGTCGTATTTCCTTCAATGAAATAAAAATAATAGTTGCTTATGTATAGGGCATTATCGTGATAGTTAGACTACCCTTGGACTGTCTATAAATCATGATAATGCCCTATACATAAGTAACTATTATATAAGTAATTTTTGTTATTATATTAAAGGATAGAAAGTTAATTAATTGTTGGTTGTTTCTTTCTGTTACTGTAATATTCTAGAAAAACCTTTACGTAACAGTTGTTAAAACTTGTGTTTTAGGAAAAAAACCTTTACGTAACAGTTGTTAAAACTTGTGTTTTAGGAAAATGTAAACATAAAATGAACATATGTAAATTTTGACATGGGTCACACTTAGTTCACCCCCAGTTTTTAGACATGTGTAAATTTTGACATGGGTCACACTTAGTTCACCCCCAGTTTTTAGACATGTGTAAATTTTGACATGGGTCACACTTAGTTCACCCCCAGTTTTTAGACATGTGTAAATTTTGACATGGGTCACACTTAGTTCACCCCCAGTTTTTAGACATGTGTAAATTTTGACATGGGTCACACTTAGTTCACCCCCAGTTTTTAGACATGTGTAAATTTTGACATGGGTCACACTTAGTTCACCCCCAGTTTTTAGACATGTGTAAATTTTGACATGGGTCACACTTAGTTCACCCCCAGTTTTTAGACATGTGTAAATTTTGACATGGGTCACACTTAGTTCACCCCCAGTTTTTAGACATGTGTAAATTTTGACATGGGTCACACTTAGTTCACCCCCAGTTTTTAGACATGTGTAAATTTTGACATGGGTCACACTTAGTTCACCCCCAGTTTTTAGACATGTGTAAATTTTGACATGGGTCACACTTAGTTCACCCCCAGTTTTTAGACATGTGTAAATTTTGACATGGGTCACACTTAGTTCACCCCCAGTTTTTAGACATGTGTAAATTTTGACATGGGTCACACTTAGTTCACCCCCAGTTTTTAGACATGTGTAAATTTTGACATGGGTCACACTTAGTTCACCCCCAGTTTTTAGACATGTGTAAATTTTGACATGGGTCACACTTAGTTCACCCCCAGTTTTTAGACATGTGTAAATTTTGACATGGGTCACACTTAGTTCACCCCCAGTTTTTAGACATGTGTAAATTTTGACATGGGTCACACTTAGTTCACCCCCAGTTTTTAGACATGTGTAAATTTTGACATGGGTCACACTTAGTTCACCCCCAGTTTTTAGACATGTGTAAATTTTGACATGGGTCACACTTAGTTCACCCCCAGTTTTTAGACATGTGTAAATTTTGACATGGGTCACACTTAGTTCACCCCCAGTTTTTAGACATGTGTAAATTTTGACATGGGTCACACTTAGTTCACCCCCAGTTTTTAGACATGTGTAAATTTTGACATGGGTCACACTTAGTTCACCCCCAGTTTTTAGACATGTGTAAATTTTGACATGGGTCACACTTAGTTCACCCCCAGTTTTTAGACATGTGTAAATTTTGACATGGGTCACACTTAGTTCACCCCCAGTTTTTAGACATGTGTAAATTTTGACATGGGTCACACTTAGTTCACCCCCAGTTTTTAGACATGTGTAAATTTTGACATGGGTCACACTTAGTTCACCCCCAGTTTTTAGACATGTGTAAATTTTGACATGGGTCACACTTAGTTCACCCCCAGTTTTTAGACATGTGTAAATTTTGACATGGGTCACACTTAGTTCACCCCCAGTTTTTAGACATGTGTAAATTTTGACATGGGTCACACTTAGTTCACCCCCAGTTTTTAGACATGTGTAAATTTTGACATGGGTCACACTTAGTTCACCCCCAGTTTTTAGACATGTGTAAATTTTGACATGGGTCACACTTAGTTCACTCCCAGTTTTTAGACATGTGTAAATTTTGACATGGGTCACACTTAGTTCACCCCCAGTTTTTAGTGGGGTTCGTATTACTCGATCTTTGGTTTTATATGTATGTTTTGTTGATCGTTGTTTGTCCTTTTGTACTTTTTCTTTTGGCCATTGTGTTGTCTGTTCTTCTTCAATGTACAGATTCTGATTATCACTTTGGTATCTTCAAACTCTTCTTAGTTTTTTTTATTAACTGTGCACATATATAGACATCAGGTGAAAAGAATTCCTTGTGCTAATTGGCTGAAAATGATATATTTATAAGAGACATAACTAACAACATCCAGAAGATGGCATTGCACAGGAATTTAAAAATGACAGCTAAAGGTGCCAAGACTGAAGAGTAGAGAGAGGGGGGGGGGGGAGCTGAAGAGTAGGGGAGGTAGATCGTAACCCTTGGCTGGTTAAGATGGCACAACCAAGTCCCAAGTCTGTGCCATCTTAGCGAGCCAAGACTGAAGAGTAGGGGAAGCACATAGTAACTGTTGGCTGGCTAAGATGGCACAACCAAGTCCCAAGTCTGTGCCATCTTAGCGAGCCAAGACTGAAGAGTAGGGGAGGCACATAGTAACTGTTTGCTGGCTAAGATGGCACCACCAAGTCCCAAGTCTGTGGAAATAATACTACATTTCTGATTTTTGGTCGTGACATTTTTAATTTTAAAAGAAGTTGCTCGAGTTGAATAGGAATTTCCATTCAAATATCAACGTCTTGGGTAGATTTAGCAAACACTTTCTAGCGTCATTGTACAGATCGACATTGTTTGATATTTTTTTAAAACAGACAAGAAACAAAAATATTTGCAAGTTGAACAAAGGATTTATTTTCGCAATTTGTCAGTTCAAAGATGTCGGGCTAATACCAGGGCTGATATGGAAAATGTCATGTAATAATCACTTAAATTTGTATCTAAAATTACTTAGAAACTGTACTTTTACTTTTCTGAATGGTAATACTTATATAAACTTATCATTGTTTATTTTTCAGTAATGATTTGTTGTATCTATCTACATTCCTGCATCATATAACTTTAAAAAATAAGGAAGAAAGAGAAGAATTTTACAGGTAATTATATATATTGAAGGAAGAATGGGAAGAATTTTACTGGTAATTATTGAAGGAAGAATGGGAAGAATTTTACTGGTAATTAGTGAAGGAAGAAATAGAAGAATTTTACAGGTAATTATTGAAGGAAGAATGGGAAGAATTTTACAGGTAATTATTGAAGGAAGAATGGGAAGAATTTTACAGGTAATTAGTGAAGGAAGAATGGGAAGAATTTTACAGGTAATTATTGAAGGAAGAATGGGAAGAATTTTACAGGTAATTATTGAAAAAATATGGAAGGAAGGGAAGAATTTTACAGGTAATTGGTGAAGGAAAAAAGGGAAGAATTTTACAGGTAATTAGTGAAGGAAAAAAGGGAAGTGAATAACGACAATGGTCGTTCCCTTTGCAAAGATATATTTGTGTTTGACCAGTACCGTTAAATATCATCTCTAATGCAGATTTTTAACATTTAAGATTTGATGCAATAGATATTAATGAAAATCGGAATGTCAGAAGGCACAACTAATACCCAATGTAAATGTCCGAAGTCAGTAGCAAAAGATCACAGACCTCTGACCTACATAATTTTGAACCTCTGATAATTGTTAAGCTATCATCATATACATTTGCTGAATGTTAAGTTTGTCTACATACCTGTATGTATCATATCCTAAATGTTAAAATCATAAATACCACATCGGAGGCCTCGAGTGCGGTAGATTGTGGGTTTGACCCCCAGTTAGGTCAAACCAAAGACTATGGTATTAGTATTTGTTGCTTAAAGGAGAAAGAGCAAAGACTAGTTGGCTCGGAATCAGGATAATGTGTCCGAGTTGGGCGACATGTCTACCCGCGGACTGTTGTTTCAGTGAGCTAGCACTATAAAAATCCAACTAAGTACAAAGTGGACCTCATTATCATCACATTGAAAATTAACTTGTTCTCGGCATGATATAGCTGGAAAATTGTTGAGTTGGCATTAAACAACAATCACTCACTCACTCCTAAAACCATATAGTTCTCAGTTGAGAATGACATACAAAATTTTACCTCTATATTAGAAAAGCCAGTGTATAATAAATCTCTCTATTTGCATCGTGTATAAATAAATACACATTGTATTACCCTAACAGTAATTCTCTCCTAATTAATATATTACAGAACATTAATACCAAGACTTCAGTGTTTATCAGAGGATACTGTAGGCAAACATTTAGTTCAGCCATTGTTATGCAGATTTGTTTTACTGGATAAAACAGCACGGGACAGTGTAGCATCACATATTCTTACACCTAAAAGAGGTAAGGTTCAGCACGGGACAGTGTAACATCACATATTCTTACACCTAATAGAGGTAAGGTTCATCAGGGGACAGTGTAGCATCACATATTCTTACACCTAAAAGAGATAAGATTCATCAGGGGATAGTGTAGCATCACATATTCTTACACCTAAAAGAGGTAAGGTTCATCACAGGACAGTGTAGCATCACATATTCTTACACCTAAAAGAGGTAAGGTTCATCAGGGGACAGTGTAGCATCACATATTCTTACACCTAAAAGAGGTAAGGTTCATCACGGGACAGTGTAGCATCACATATTCTTACACCTAAAAGAGGTAAGGTTCATCACGGGACAGTGTAGCATCACATATTCTTACACCTAAAAGAGGTAAGGTTCATCACGGGACAGTGTAGCATCACATATTCTTACACCTAAAAGAGGTAAGGTTCATCACGGGACAGTGTAGCATCACATATTCTTACACCTAAAAGAGGTAAGGTTCATCACAGGACAGTGTAGCATCACATATTCTTACACCTAAAAGAGGTAAGGTTCATCACGGGACAGTGTAGCATCACATATTCTTACACCTAAAAAAGGTAAGGTTCATCACAGGACAGTGTAGCATTACATATTCTTACACCTAAAAGAGGTAAGGTTCATCACAAGACAGTGTAGCATCACATATTCTTACACCTAAAAGAGGTAAGGTTCATCACGGGACAGTGTAGCATCACATATTCTTACACCTAAAAGAGGTAAGGTTCATCACAGGACAGTGTAGCATCACATATTCTTACACCTAAAAGAGGTAAGGTTCATCACGGGACAGTGTAGCATCACATATTCTTACACCTAAAAGAGGTAAGGTTCATCACGGGACAGTGTAGCATCACATATTCTTACACCTAAAAGAGGTAAGGTTCACCACGGTACAGTGTAGCATCATATATTCTTACACCTAAAAGAGGTAAGGTTCATCACGGGACAGTGTAGCATCACATATTCTTACACCTAAAAGAGGTAAGGTTCATCACGGGACAGTGTAGCATCACATATTCTTACACCTAAAAGAGGTAAGGTTCATCACAGGATAATGTAGCATCACATATTCTTACACCTAAAAGAGGTAAGATTCATCACGGGACAGTGTAGCATCACATATTCTTACACCTAATAGAGGTAAGGTTCATCACGGGACAGTGTAGCATCACATATTCTTACAGCTAAAAGAGGTAAGGTTCATCACAGGACAGTGTAGCATCACATATTCTTACACCTAAAAGAGGTAAGGTTCATCACAGGATAGTGTAGCATCACATATTCTTACACCTAATAGAGGTAAGGTTCATCACAGGATAGTGTAGCATCACATATTCTTACACCTAAAAGAGGTAAGGTTCATCACGGGACAGTGTAGCATCACATATTCTTACACCTAAAAGAGATAAGGTTCATCACGGGACAGTGTAGCATCACATATTCTTACACCTAATAGAGGTAAGGTTCATCAGGGGACAGCGTAGCATCACATATTCTTACACCTAAAAGAGGTAAGGTTCATCACAGGACAGTGTAGCATCACATATTCTTACACCTAAAAGAGGTAAGGTTCATCACTGGACAGTGTAGCATCACATATTCTTACACCTAAAAGAGGTAAGGTTCAGCACGGGACAGTGTAGCATCACATATTCTTGCACCTAAAAGAGGTAAGGTTCATCACGGGACAGTGTAGCATCACATATTCTTACACCTAAAAGAGGTAAGATTCATCACGGGACAGTGTAGCATCACATATTCTTACACCTAAAAGAGGTAAGGTTCATCACGGGACAGTGTAGCATCACATATTCTTACACCTAAAAGAGGTAAGGTTCAACACGGGATAGTGTAGCATCACATATACTTACACCTAAAAGAGGTAAGGTTCATCATGGGACAGTGTAGCATCACATATTCTTACACCTAAAAGAGGTAAGGTTCATCACGGGATAGTGTAGCATCACATATTCTTACACCTAAAAGAGGTAAGGTTCATCACGGGATAGTGTAGCATCACATATTCTTACACCTAAAAGAGGTAAGGTTCAGCATGGTACAGTGTAGCATCACATATTCTTACACCTAAAAGAGGTAAGGTTCATCACGGGATAGTGTAGCATCACATATTCTTACACCTAAAAGAGGTAAGGTTCATATTAGGAGAGAGTAGGTAGTGATTTATTTGTTATTTCACCTGGTCCAAGGGATCAAAGGTCCATGGGAGGAACCGCATCAGTGGTGTAAAATGGTTAGCATGCTCACCCAGTGTACGGTAGATCGTGGGTTCGAGCCCTGATTGGGTAAAACCAAAGACTCTGAATTTGATATTTGTTGCTTCTCCGCTAAGCATGCAGCATTATTGCCATTAAGAAGAAAGAGAAAAGATTGGTTGGCTTGGAATCAGGATAATGTGTTCGAGTGGGGCGACATGTCTATCTGCAGACTGTTGTTTCCGTGAGCTAGCACTATGAAAATCCAACTAAACATGTTGGTCTAGTACAAAGCGGACCTCATCATTATTTCATTGAAAATTAACTTGTTCTTGCCTTGATATAGCTGAAAAATTGCTGAGTTGGCACTAAACAACAATCACACCCACCTTCCCAAGGCCCATGTGTGGTATTTTTGTCATGTTTCATTCATTGTCATCCATCATCCAAGCTTTTCACATTTCAATCTTTTTTTTTACAAACCACTGGACCAAATTGAAAGTGTTATTTGGGTGGTCCTCAACATTTTATATGACTTTTGTTCCATTTAGAAATTCAACATTTTTGCTATTTTATTTGTTGATCATAACTTCAAGTGGCCACCATCAGAGGACAGAGTTTTAACATATGATTGGATAGAAAACGATTCTTTAAGTTCTTTACCAGGTGAGGGAAAACATGTTCATGAGAACCTCTAGTTATTAGGGGTGTAACGATACACTTTTTCCACAAGCGATATGTATCGCGATATTTGATATGTATTACGATACGTATCACGATGCGTTTTATTGTAAACTAACTATTCCTTGAAGTCCATGCTGGTCGACATGGGTGCTGCCATGTTTTTTTTTATATGAGGTCGCTTACGTACTAGCGGAAATTATAAATATTTGATATTTGATTAATTAATTTTAAAAGCGTAAATTAATCAATTCACTTTTCTCAAAATATTAATTAAATGATCACCAAAAGAAGAAAACGGAAGTTCAACACTACTTTTTTTTCAAAAAATGAGCATCATATCATTTGTATCGTAAGCGGCCTCCACGTATCGTGAACCAAACAGTCCCCAAAATAATCGTGATTTCGGTACATACGGTGAATCGTTTCCCCCTTACTAGTTATGTAGAATTCATTTTGTATTGCCTTTCCCCTTTTCAGAATACAAGGGGATCAAAATTGGACTTACACACAAAATTCTGGATTTTTATTTATAACTCTGATTACGACTGTTTTTTTCCCTTTAGAGTCCTTCTGAATTTTTCTGTACATGTGTATGATTATCTGAATTGTTTTTTTAAGAGTCTGTAAACAAGAGATGTAATCTAACAAGGGAGATAACTCCTTTATTTAGTGAAGATGTTTACAAGAAACATGTGATACCAGAACTAAATAAAGTGTTCTGTTGCCATGAAATCAACATTAGAACACTACTGTTGCAGTACTTCCCTTATTATGTAGATCTGTTTGATCAGGAGAAATTAGAAGATGTCATATTTCCTCAGGTAATGTAATAAAAGGTGTAATATTAAGAATACATGTTAGAGAACTTTTGATCAGGAGAAATTAGAAGATGTCATATTTCCTCAGGTAATGTAATAAAAGCCAAAATGGTGTAACAATAAGAATACAGGCCAGATTTCAGATGGTATAGCAAAATACTAGTAAATAATACTCTTCAAGAGAGGTCACCCCTCTTATAAAGGCCACTGTTTAAGGTGTAATACCACTAAAGAATTTTCCATAGCCTTCTATGTTAAATAAAAAAAAATTGAGCTTTCATACAGGATTCATCTTAAGTTTAATCTAAGTGACACTCATATCTCATGGAAGGGGTACCTAATAGGAAGCTTAACTCCGAAAATCAACATACATTTAATGGCATATAAGAAAAAACAGACAGTCTGAAGATGTCTACCGTCAAAAATCCTACTTTCACTTTCGATTTAACACAAATTCAGGTGGTTTCTTTCCAATGCAATAATTTTTTTATTTAAAACCACAAGGACATCAAATATGGGCTTAAAATTATCCTAAAATATGTAGGTTTCTGCCGACATTCAGTATTTTGCAGTATCTAATAGGGTTTATTTTTTATCCAACAATGTAGGAATCCATTTTCTGTTTACGTACTACTTTCCCATACGTTCTTTTCGACTGGTACCCATGTTTAGTGGTAATACACCTAAGAGCAATAAAAACTTGTTTCTTTAACCTTTTCTTTGCCTTATTTATATTCCTATATCAATATCCAGTCAAAAAAACTATATCAGGTATATGGTAGTCCAATATTTGAAAGAATTAATGTCCATATACAAAGGTACCTCCATGAAGCTTTTAATGAAAAAATCTGATTTTTCAGCTGTTGAGTTGATATTGTGAAATAACATGACAATGACTTTTTATCTCAATATATTACAAGTATGAAGCTGATTTTCAACACAATAAGCATCTTATGACATGTATATATGCTTCATTTGTACATTTAACATCTAATTAATATGAAAAATTTTATTTTAAGCATACCCCCCCCTTTTTTTTTTTGCCTCCTAGAAATGATCTCACAATATACTAAATTATGTTAATTCATGCTATGTTCCCATTAATTATGCATTGCAAGACATTAAATAAGACCTAATACCTAGATATTAAGCAAAAATTACTTCAAATTGCCCAAAATATGTAAAATTATGATTGTTGATTTTCAGGTTTCTGTTATTTCTTGTGACCTGCAACTGTAATTTTCTTCATAACTCAATAAATGAATATTTCTTGACAACTTTTGTTATGTTTCAAGTTAGCCGGATGCACAAATGTACATTTACAGTCAATTTATACTCTAAAATATAAAGTCCACATTGACAATTTGAAAAATTAACAGTAAATGTCCAGTGACAAATACAATTCTCCTGGGATCACTAAAATTACCTGGTTTTAAGTACATAATTCTGAAATAAAGCTGCTTTCTATAGCCTTATATTTTTTCATATGTACATGTTACATGTGTTCTAACTATAACTACCAAAATTTATCAGGAAAAACAAGTAGGATTATAAAATTTTCAAAAATGGTATTATCATATACCGTATTTGAAGTCGACTAAATGCCGCAACATGAAATTGTTAAAATTCTTAATTTTAGCAATCTTTTTCAACATCATCTGCCCTTTTACTACAAAAACACATTAAATCTACCAGTCTCAATAATTGTAAAGTCACAAATAAGTATAAAATTATATTTCAATACCCTCTGTGCATGTACATCTAGTGCATGGGGAATATTTTCCAAAATATTGCATAATATTCATATTGAAGCTGTAACATGACACCTTGATGTATTTTGTAACATTTTGGTGTGGAAAATGTCAAAGTGGGTCTGTTGTGACTGTTCAAAGCCAATTTGAGTGTGGTACCATCAAAATTAAGTTTCGTGTTTTTTGCCTAAAAGGTGTAATACCACTAAAGAATTTTCCATAGCCTTCTATGTTAAATAAAAAAAAATTGAGCTTTCATACAGGATTCATCTTAAGTTTAATCTAAGTGACACTCATATCTCATGGAAGGGGTACCTAATAGGAAGCTTAACTCCGAAAATCAACATACATTTAATGGCATATAAGAAAAAACAGACAGTCTGAAGATGTCTACTGTCAAAAATCCTACTTTCACTTTCGATTTAACACAAATTCAGGTGGTTTCTTTCCAATGCAATAATTTTTTTATTTAAAACCACAAGGACATCAAATATGGGCTTAAAATTATCCTAAAATATGTAGGTTTCTGCCGACATTCAGTATTTTGCAGTATCTAATAGGGTTTATTTTTTATCCAACAATGTAGGAATCCATTTTCTGTTTACGTACTACTTTCCCATACGTTCTTTTCGACTGGTACCCATGTTTAGTGGTAATACACCTAAGCGTACAGAATAACAGTTGGCTTTATTAGAGGGAGATTATTGTATAACTAAACTTTTGATTTGTCTACCAGAAAATAAAGGATTTCTTTGTAAAAAACCCATTAATATGCTAGAGCTTTTCACCTTTTCTATATCTGGTCTAATTAACAGTGTATGTTCAGATATTTCTGTGTCTTACAGTTAAGTGTTACATATAAATAGAGGGATGGTTTTTTTTCAGTTATTTAACTGATTTCAGCTAATTTTCTGTGAAAATGAAATTCCAAAAATTACAGGACACAGTCAGAACAGATCAAAAATGATCTTTTTGAAAGGAGGTTGTAGATGGTTTTCATTGATTTTCAGTTATTTTATTTTCTAGGTTTGTGTTTATGGTGTTTAATGCCACTTTCAACAATATTTCAGTTATATCGTGACGGTCAGTTTTATTGGTGGAGGAAACCTGAGTACCTGGAGAAAACCACCAACCAGTCGAAAGTCACATAATGTTGTATCAAGTACACCACACCATGAGCGGGGTTCGAACTGACAACATAGTAGTGATAGATACTGAATGCATTGGTAGTTGTAAATCCAACTACCATATGACCATGACTGCCCCTTTTTTATTTTCTAGCCAGAATTATCCCTGTAAATATACATTTGTATAATCACATACTGTATTTAGGGTTGCATAATGCACATTGGTGCATAATGCGCACCCCCTCTTGGCCTTGAAAATCTCCAGAAAAAAACTAGTTCGCGTCTATAATGTGCATGGACTTTTGAAAAAAATTGTGGTCGGAAATGTAAGAATTAAATATCAATCGTATATATTTTTCAGTCCTTTGAGCATGTTTCATTTGCTGGGAGAATTTAAGAACCATTTATCTCTTTTCATCTTCAATAAAGTTGCAAAATATTAAATGTGTTGGGTTTTTTTTTGGTGTTTTCATATGATGTTTTTATTATCCGGATGCTGTGTAATGGATTCGAAATCTAGTACAGCATCGGTAAATATAAGTTTAAATTCCAGATCTGAACGTAAATTAATGCAGTTGATAGTTGAAGATGACAGAAAATAATGATATAGAATAAAGAAAGGCAAACAATTGTCACTTATTATGACATTGTTGAACATTGCTAAGCTTGTGAGGAGTTGTTGAAAATATGGTTGTTACGTACATCAAAGAGCACCGACAATCCGTTATTTTTTGGTATTTTTAAAATTGACCAAATAATTAATGATCATGAATGAACTACAAACAATGCCTTATTATTTAGTGATGAAATAGCATCCAAGCCATGCAATCATAAGATTGCTATATGTTGTAATTTTGTGTTTATCGGATTTAACTTCACCTAGGAGCAATCAAGCTATTAGACTTGACATAAAAATTGACAAATACATATACAGAACTCCAGATAATTTTCAAGTCCAAAGGGTAATTACCCCCTACTTTTGAAAATGATGGGTATTTGCATATTTCCTTTGCACTGTTGTACTCTCTACTTCAGAAAAGATTGCTTACATGTACACTTTTAAAATTATGTTTGACACAAGTGTTATTCAATAAATGCAGGATGCAAGTGAAATGTATATCTCTGTTTAATTTGACACGATTGTGTCATGTTTATTAATAAAATGTTGTAAATATTTTATTTTTTGCTTGTCGACTTCGGTAGTTTTCACAGCCGTGTTGATAATGTCATCAATGATTCCTTTAACTATATTGTCACTAGACACAGATGAAACTGTCAGGAACTTAAGCATAGAATTTTCCGTAGCACTCTTTTGCTTAGTAGCGCACTTATTCATGTTCTTGCTCATTTTCAATGAACAACGTGTTCCCAAATTTACTTTCGTTTTAGTTCTTACTTATTACGTAAACCGCATTTATTTGTAATATTGACTGCGATTGGATGATTTATCGTAATCATCCAATCAGATCTCTTTTGACATCGATGTTTAGAAAGGTACCATCACATACAATAACAATAGATGTATATATTGAACTTGTACATAAGGATCCCTTTTTTAGATTTTAAAGGCTGAACTTCTCAGCGACCCATTAACTGTATATATATATATATATACCGGTATAGGATATTGAATACTACCGCACTAGTTTTTACCTTTTATCCGAAATTTTTAATTATTCGATACTGTGGGTGTAAATAAGATGCATATAGTGCAACTCTTAAATTTTAAAGAGTAAAAATAAAGATTAATACAAGTTTATACTTGGTGGTTCAGTCCTGGACGCAAATACGGAAGAAAGAAGAAGGAGGCAAGCATTCAGTACCCCTCGGAAGTATGCGCTCTCTCCTTCGAAAAGTATAAAGGGAAGTAATTACAGGGATTTTCTCAAAGACAAAAATGTATTGTTATGTACACGACTGTACAAGTACGCTCCGAATTTGGAAAGTTTGCTTACACAGCAATATGTATGCGTAATGTGTACACTCTGATCTGATAATACATGCGTTTTTACTCGTTTTCATAGCGTAAAAAATGCAAATACGCAGCTTATCTGAAGCTCTGCATATACAATATATGTACATTGTCGGTAAATATAAAATTTATTTGTACGAGCTTTAGAAACAGGTTGAATAGTGAGTCTTAGGCGAGCTTTTCAGGCCTGTTTCGCAGCGAGTACAAATGAATTTTATATTTAACGACAATGTACGTATATTGTGTTTATCCTGCAATGTCAAAAAAGTCGGAAAACTTGTCAGATTTAAACAAAAAGGACAGAAACAAGCGTCATTCCTCGCCTTTCATAAATGTTGTCAAGGGTGTCTTCTTCGTGGTCCGCGTTACATTAGTACCAATTTCATACTTGTCTGCGCCCTCCGCTGTACATAGCTACAGGGTACCAGGAAAGTTTATTCGTAGGCTGAAAAGTTTATTCGTCTAGTACGAATAAAGCAAAAATTTATTCGTATAGCATATTTGTACAGCAAATGTACTGATTGCAGGATAAATTTTATTGTTTCTTTTCTTTTTATTTCAATCACTACATATAATCTTGTGTAAACACAGTCTGACAGTCTAATTATACACTAAGTAATTATGAAACCTTTATACTTGCACACAATGAAATTTTATCTGCAAGATTATTGATTATTTTACACATGGCTAGATATAGTCAGACGTTTATATTTAGTTTATTTTCGTATCTATCAAAGGTAAATATTTACAAGTACAAAACAAAATTGCACTATGCAGTTTTAATTCTTCAATAATTAAAACATAGTAGATGCAATTAATTATTTTGTGGAATAGTGTCCAAACAATTTAAGAAATATTTCACTTTGCATGTTGACAATAGTAGACAAAAAAACATGGCCGACATTAACATCTAGGAAAGAGTGAAACACATTGTTCCTGTTTATAATGCGCACCCCTCCTACAAAATAAAGAATCTGGGCAAAATCCTGTGCATTATGCAACCCTAAATACGGTAAGTATTACTACTTGTATTTTAAGTTATCCATGGGTGATTTTATAATATAATAAACATGTAGTCTTTATACTTTACTTTCTTTTTAGATCTTACTTGGCATAAGAGATACCAATGAAGAGTTAGCTGCCCTTAGTTTACATTGCCTAGCAGATATGATACCTATTCTGGGTAGAGATGTTGTTATTGGTGGACGAAGTAAAACATATTTCATAGAAGGATCCCCCAAAGTATGTTAATTAATACTATAGATTAGAAATAGTATACAGGATATTATGATGGAATTATTAGATAACATGTATTTTCATTGGCTAATCTTTGACATAAAATCCACAGTTGACATGTTGCAACTAAGGTTTTATATGAATGAGCCACCATACTTCAGTTAATACAATATGACAGCAAAAAAGACTTTGCTTACCTTAAAAATAATGTATTGTTAGATTTGATCAGAAATTGAAGTGAAATAACATACAGTGTTTACATTCCACATTGAATATGTTTATATGACATCATGATTATGTTTATATGACATCATGATTATGTTTATATGACATCATGATTATGTTTATATGACATGATGATTTTCTATGACGTTTGGTTCCTACTAATCTAAATTTGATATGGAGAAGTAAAAAATAAAGTTGCTTGTCGGATGGACAGTTATATTTTTTTTAATAAAATACAAACAAAGTGTTCATATTTATTGACCAGACAAGCATTATTTGCCTTTGACAAGTAAAAATTCATACCACTTGTCCAATGAACAAGTCAACAAAACAATTTTCATGGAGGCCTTTACCAAAAGAACAGACAGCCACGATATAACTGAAATGTTGTTGAAAGTGAGTCTTTGGCGAGCTTTTCTAGGCTATTTTTCAGCGAGTGTTAATTTTGTTTTTACAAACAAGGTAATAATAATAATAATATTTACCGTATTTCTTCTAATAGACGCCCCGGGGGCGAATGCATTTTTAAAATAGGGGGCGTCAATTAGAGAAACGAATTTCTGACTTTTATAGCCGTTAGATGAGGTTAATTTGATGAAACAGACTATAGAAATATACATGTGCTATGTCAATATACATTGCCTAATGAAATGTCCCTGATATCGGTTAATCGGTGTATGTTGGGTTGGTCTGACCTTAATTTATAAATTCCATCTAGAAACGTGCATGGAGCAGCAAATGGAGTTTAATTTTGAAAGTTCTATTCGAGGTTATCACGTATATAAATCAATCTGGACATACGAGATCAGCGAGAAACTTCGTTGTGACAGAGAAGAAAATAATGCAAATGACAAATTTGCTGTGAAACTCGTTCGAAATGATGGAAATAAAGAACACGTGCCCATCGAACTCAGCAAAGTATTTAAATTTTTCTTAAAAGAGGTGGCAAAATATTTGCAACTGTAACCGGCAACAAGTTTTTCAATATAGGATTAGAATTACCGTGTACGTAGTACGTACACATTTTCGGGACAAGCTGCTGATGTTGAAAAATTAAGAACTTTACTAAAACCCACTGCTACTTAAAACGGAATCTAAGAATAAAGCTAGACACAAATATAATTTTTCTTTTAAGTTGAAAGTAATTAAATTTGCCGAAGAAAAGGAAAACATACGACAGCCAAGTTCTTTAATGTTGACAGAAAATGTGTTTGTTTACCTGGACAATTATTGCTGATTAGTGAAGTGTAAAACTCTTCACACGCTGTAACTATTTTGGGAACTCTTACACGCTGTGTTGTTGATTAGTGGAGTTTACATTTTATGAAATGGGGGCGTTAATTAGAAGTCAAAATGTTCTATAGGCCAGAATAAGGGAGGGGGGCGTTAATTATAAGGGGGGCTTTGAATAGAAGAAATACGGTATTCAGGTAAAAGGCATAAAATCTTACAGTAATGTATTAAAACAGGCATATTATACAGAAGACATTTGAATATATATATATTATAAAATATAGAGTATTCTAATATGACGTCCTTCAAACCTGTGGTAAAAATAATATTTATCTATGACTGATTACGTCATAGATAGACGTGGTTTGTGCTTTATAAGTGGCTGTTCCATGACACTCCCCTGTAAAAGGTACACAATGATAAGTATGCAATACACAAAATAACTAAACATTCGTGTATTGGAAATCGGCTCAGGCGATATAGAAAACAGATAGGGAATATAAACCCACATCCCTTGCGAAGATCCCGAATAACATATAGTTTTCTTGCATATCCCTGGGCCTAAAAATCGCACAAATTAAAATTCCGCGAAATGTTGTTGACGATTTTGGCACGTAAACAACATGACGTCATATGAAGACTTCCAGTTTAGAACATAAAGATCCTGACGTTTTTTGGCTTCGTGTACGCCTCCTTGTCGAAGTGGAATTTGTAGTATTTTCCCTTTCTTTTAAATTGATGTTCATGAATGACAACATTTAGTAATCTCAAAACATATTTGTCATCGGCATGAAACACCTTTTTGGTTGTCATTTCAAACATCTTTGGAAAAAACCGGAATATTATTGTAACATTTCAGTCGGATCAATTAACGGAACAGCCAAAAACACTGGATGACCTAGGCTGCTTCGATTTGAAAATGTTCCGTAATTGTCCTATTAGAATCAAAATAATTACCAGTAGCCATATATTTATATTGTTTTTACCACAGGTTGTCACTTTATGCCTTCATTTCAGGGTTGGTCGGGAAATACCAGTGGTGGTAATTACCAGGAAATACCGTCCTGGGAAATACTCTTTTAGCTCGAGCGGGAAATACTGGGAAATATGATTTTTAGATGTGATTAATTTCTTCAAAGTTGCTACCACCTGTCAAAATAAAAAATAACAGATTTTTTACTTCTTTGAACAGTTGATTTACAATAATCACTTAACAATTAATAGCTGATTGTTTTGCCAGGTTGTATACATGTAATCTATTATCCTAAGGGCATTTCCTTTATGCTATAATAATGACTAACTTTTTTAATTTGTTTTTGCAAACTAATTAACATATTTTCAATAACCTTTAGAAATCAATAAGTCCAGTTTGTAAAGACAAACAATAAACATGTCAAAAGCAGGTCAGAATATGGTTTTAATCACTAAACAAAGGAGATACAAAGTGGGGATTACAAGTAAAGAATAATTTTCTTAATATTTCTATCAAAATCAATATTTTTTTTAACAAATATCAATTTTCCAATATCAATTTTATATATCTGTACATTAACACTATCCATTAATTTTTTTTCTGTAAGGCCAATATATTTATATTTGTATCCATTAAAGATTTTTTATATGCAATTTTAGCCATACATGCAAAACATAAATATCAATTTAGAAGTTTCCTGAGTTTGACAAACCAAAGATTAAAAAACATATTGGTCTTACTGTTTTAAAAGATTTTTTTGTGGATATTTACCTTGTTTATTGTTCATTGGACTATTCATTTCTTCATAAGTTCTTTTTCTTTTAGGTGTTTTATATTTTAGATTTGACAAACAGATTAAGTCAAGTCTATATTACACTCCAAATAAATGTTCAATTTGCTTATTTATAAGAAGATATAGCACAATAATCTGGAACTCAAAGACATTTACACTATGCACAGTAAACAAGTCCACAATGTGTACAGGTTCATGTACCATTATATTTGCAAATTAAGAATCAATCTTATTTCCCAGTATTTCCCGCCGTCCTGGGAAATATGAGTATTTCCCGCTTTTTTGCCAACCCTGCTTCATTTTACCCCTCGCTACCGGTCGTGGTAAAATATTTGGCATTAAGTGCCAACCCGTCGTAAAAACAATATAAATATAAGGCTACCGGTAATTATTTCTTAATTTAGGACTGATTCACAAACAGTTAAAATAATAAAGCCAAGTATAACACTTAATGAAGTGTGTTAGACAGTACTGAGTTTAAACATGGATCTGGATTGCCTAGTACCAAGGATAACCCATTAAAGCTGTTAAGCTTATTTCTAATGGGGTCCAGATTGTGTTTATTCTGCAATGTAAAAATGTCTAAAATAACAGACAAGTTTTACCTAAAAGAGCAGAAACAAGTTTAGTTACAATCAGTTTTAATGTTGTCCTCTGCTGTTACTGTTTCTTACAGTTCATTCTACATGAATCAGATACCAGTAGACTGTTATTTGTATACTATCCTAACATTACATGAATCAGATACCAGTAGACTGTTATTTGTATACTATCCTAACATTACATGATACCAGTAGACTGTTATTTGTATACTATCCTAACATTACATGAATCAGATACCAGTAGACTGTTATTTGTATACTATCCTAATATTACATGAATCAGATACCAGTAGACTGTTATTTGTATACTATCCTAACATTACATGAATCAGATACCAGTAGACTGTTATTTGTATACTATCCTAACATTACATGAATCAGATACCAGTAGACTGTTATTTGTATACTATCCTAACATTACATGATACCAGTAGACTGTTATTTGTATACTATCCTAACATTACATGAATCAGATACCAGTAGACTGTTATTTGTATACTATCCTAATATTACATGAATCAGATACCAGTAGACTGTTATTTGTATACTATCCTAACATTACATGAATCAGATACCAGTAGACTGTTATTTGTATACTATCCTAACATTACATGAATCAAATACCAGTAGACTGTTATTTGTATACTATCCTAACAAATATGTACAGTAGCCCCTCTCTTATAAGGCCAACCCTTCTGCAATGAAAATGTGGCCTTATAATAGGGTAGGCCTTTCATGAGGGGGACAATTTAGTGGTAGGCCTTACATGAGGGGGACAATTTAGTGGTAGGCCTTTGATGAGGGGGACAATTTAGTGGTAGGCCTTTGATGAGGGGGACAATTTAGTGGTAGGCCTTTCATGAGGGGGACAATTTAGTGGTAGGCCTTTGATGAGGGGGACAATTTAGTGGTAGGCCTTTGATGAGGGGGACAATTTAGTGGTAGGCCTTTCATGAGGGGGACAATTTAGTGGTAGACCTTTCATGAGGGGGATAATTTAGTGGTAGGTCTTTCATGAGGGGGACAATTTAGTGGTAGGCCTTTCATTAGGGGGACAATTTAGTGGTAGGTCTTTCACGAGGGGGACAATTTAGTGGTAGGCCTGACATGAGGGGGACAATTTAGTGGTAGGCCTTTCATGAGGGGGAAAATTTAGTGGTAGGCCTTACATGAGGGGGACAATTTAGTGGTAGGCCTTTCATGAGGGGGATAATTTAGTGGTAGGCCTTTCATGAGGGGGATAATTCAGTGGTAGGCCTTTCATGAGGGGGACAATTTAGTGGTAGGCCTTTCTTGAGGGGAACAATTTAGTGGTAGGCCTTTCATGAGGGGGACAATTTAGTGGTAGGCCTTTCATAAGGGGGACAATTTAGTGGTAGGCCTTTCTTGAGGGGGACAATTTAGTGGTAGGCCTTTCATGAGGGGGACAATTTAGTGGTAGGCCTTTCATGAGGGGGACAATTTAGTGGTAGGCCTTTCTTGAGGGGGACAATTTAGTGGTAGGCCTTTCTTGAGGGGGACAATTTAGTGGTAGGCCTTTCTTGAGGGGGACAATTTAGTGGTAGGCCTTTCATGAGGGGGACAATTTAGTGGTAGGCCTTTCATGAGGGGGATAATTTAGTGGTAGGCCTTTCATGAGGGGGATAATTTAGTGGTAGGCCTTTCATGAGGGGGACAATTTAGTGGTAGGCCTTTCATGAGGGGGACAATTTAGTGGTAGGCCTTTCATGAGGGGGACAATTTAGTGGTAGGCCTTACATGAGGGGGACAATTTAGTGGTAGACCTTTCTTTAGGGGGACAATTTAGTGGTAGGCCTTTCATGAGGGGAACAATTTAGTGGTAGGTAGACCTTTCATGAGGGGGACAATTTAGTGGTAGGCCTTTCATGAGGGGGACAATTTAGTGGTAGGCCTTTCATGAGGGGGACAATTTAGTGGTAGGCCTTTCATGAGGGGGATAATTTAGTGGTAGGCCTTTCATGAAGGGGATAATTCAGTGGTAGGCCTTTCATGAGGGGGATAATTTAGTGGTAGGTCTTTCTTGAGGGGGACAATTTAGTGGTAGGCCTTTCATGAGGGGGACAATTTAGTGGTAGGCCTTTCATGAGGGGGACAATTTAGTGGTAGGCCTTTCTTGAGGGGGACAATTTAGTGGTAGGCCTTTCATAAGGGGGACAATTTAGTGGTAGGCCTTTCTTGAGGGGGACAATTTAGTGGTAGGTCTTTCTTGAGGGAGACAATTTAGTGGTAGGCCTTTCTTGAGGGAGACAATTTAGTGGTAGGCCTTTCATGAGGGGGACAATTTAGTGGTAGGCCTTTCATGAGAGGGACAATTTAGTGGTAGGCCTTTCATGAGGGGGATAATTTAGTGGTAGGCCTTTCTTGAGGGGGACAATTTAGTGGTAGGCCTTTCTTGAGGGGAACAATTTAGTGGTAGGCCTTTCTTGAGGGGGATAATTTAGTGGTAGGCCTTTCATGAGGGGGATAATTTAGTGGTAGGCCTTTCATGAGGGGGACAATTTAGTGGTAGGCCTTTCATGAGGGGGACAATTTAGTGGTAGGCCTTTCATGAGGGGGACAATTTAGTGGTAGACCTTTCATGAGGGGGACAATTTAGTGGTAGGCCTTTCATGAGGGGGACAATTTAGTGGTAGGCCTTTCATGAGGGGGATAATTTAGTGGTAGGCCTTTCATGAGGGGGACAATTTAGTGGTAGGCCTTTCATGAGGGGGATAATTTAGTGGTAGGCCTTTCATGAGGGGGACAATTTAGTGGTAGGCCTTTCTTGAGGGGGACAATTTAGTGGTAGGCCTTTCTTGAGGGGGATAATTTAGTGGTAGGCCTTTCATGAGGGGGACAATTTAGTGGTAGGCCTTTCATGAGGGGGACAATTTAGTGGTAGGCCTTTCTTGAGGGGGACAATTTAGTGGTAGGCCTTTCTTGAGGGGGACAATTTAGTGGTAGGCCTTTCATGAGAGGGACAATTTAGTGGTAGGCCTTTCATGAGGGGGACAATTTAGTGGTAGGCCTTTCATGAGGGGGACAATTTAGTGGTAGGCCTTTCATGAGGGGGACAATTTAGTGGTAGGCCTTTCATGAGGGGGACAATTTAGTGGTAGACCTTTCATGAGGGGGACAATTTAGTGGTAGGCCTTTCATGAGGGGGACAATTTAGTGGTAGGCCTTTCATGAGGGGGACAATTTAGTGGTAGACCTTTCATGAGGGGGACAATTTAGTAGTATTTTACTATCTCATTGCATCTGAAATCTGGCCATGTAAGATGGGTGGCCTTTGTTGAGAGTGGCCTTATAAGAGGGAGACTAGTAAATGTAATGATTGGAGGATAAATATCTTATAATTTGACCCAAAGGGCCATGTGAGATGTGTCTGTCATCAGTGTTGTCTGTAAACTTACATTTTGATCTTATTCTCCAAAAACACTTGTCTAATTGAAACCAAACTTGGTGAGAATGTTTATTGAATTGTTCTCTATAAAATGATGTTTTTTGATCAAATCAGAAATCCACTACTATATTGCAGTATGTTGCAGCATTTATTGTCAATGATAAATTTATTATAGCTGAAATATACAGTGTACACTCTTTAAATACATATTTTACTATTTTTTATGTTTTGATTTCTCCAGAATTTAAATTCTAGTCTACAAGATAAAGAACCAGTGAAGAATGTTAATGGTATGATTGGGAAAGTCAAATTAAAAGATTTAGCGTCAATCAGGTATCTGTCATAATATTGACTTCACATTTCTTCTCTTTTCATGCTTTTAGGTAAGGAGTGAGTGAGTGATTGTTGTTTAACGCCAATTCAGCAATTTTTCAGCTATATCATGGCAAGAACAAATTAATTTTCAATAAAATGATGATGAGGTCTGATTTGTTCTAGACCAACACGCTGAGTTGGATTTTTATAGTGCTAGCTCACTGAAACAACAGTCTGCGGGTAGACACGTCACTCCACATTGACACATTATTCTGATTCCGAGCCAACCAGTCTTTGCTCTTTCACCTTAATGCTGCGTGCTTAGCGGAGAAGCAACAAATACCAATTTTATAGTCTTTGATTTGACCCGACCGGGGCTTGAACCCATGAACTACCACACTCTAGGTGAGAATACTAACCATAACACCACCGATGTCTTTAGGTAAGGGTACTCCATTATGTTACTACAAAAACAGAAGGCTGTGGAATTATTTAATTCTGAACAGAAGGATGTGGAATTATTTAATTCTGAACTGAAGGGTGTGGAATTATTTAATTCTGAACAGAAGGGTGTGGAATTATTTAATTCTGAACAGAAGGATGTGGAATTATTTAATTCTGAACAGAAGGATGTGGAATTATTTAATTCTGAACAGAAGGATGTGGAATTATTTAATTCTGAACAGACGGATGTGGAATTATTCTGAACATAACTGACTGCTATGATATAACTGAAATATTGTTGAAAATGGCACCAAACACCATAACAATAACTCTCAAAGCTCAAGGGGGAGGGGGCCTTGATGGGTGAGTGGTTAAGTTTATTGATATCTGATCACAGCACTAACACCATTGATGTAAGTTCTTGCTCTGATAACAACCTCAAGTTTTTAGACACATGTCCAGGGCCAAGTTCTTGCTCTGATAACAACCTCAAGTTTTTAGACACATGTCCAGGGCCAAGTTCTTGCTCTGATAACAACCTCAAGTTTTTAGACACATGTCCAGGGCCAAGTTCTTGCTCTGATAGCAACCTCAAGTTTTTAGACACATGTCCAGGGCCAAGTTCTTGCTCTGATAACAACCTCAAGTTTTTAGACACATAACCAGGGCCAAGTTCTTGCTCTGATAACAACCTCAAGTTTTTAGACACATGTCCAGGGCCAAGTTCTTGCTCTGATAACAACCTCAAGTTTTTAGACACATGTCCAGGGCCAAGTTCTTGCTCTGATAACAACCTCAAGTTTTTAGACACATGTCCAGGGCCAAGTTCTTGCTCTGATAACAACCTCAAGTTTTTAGACACATGTCCAGGGCCAAGTTCTTGCTCTGATAACAACCTCAAGTTTTTAGACACATGTCCAGGGCCAAGTTCTTGCTCTGATAACAACCTCAAGTTTTTAGACACATGTCCAGGGCCAAGTTCTTGCTCTGATAACAACCTCAAGTTTTTAGACACATGTCCAGGGCCAAGTTCTTGCTCTGATAACAACCTCAAGTTTTTAGACACATATCCAGGGCAAAATTCTTGCTCTGATAACAACCTCAAGTTTTTAGACACATAACCAGGGCCAAGTTCTTGCTCTGATAACAACCTCAAGTTTTTAGACACATAACCAGGGCCAAGTTCTTGCTCTGATAACAACCTCAAGTTTTTAGACACATAACCAGGGCCAAGTTCTTGCTCTGATAACAACCTCAAGTTTTTAGACACATGTCCAGGGCCAAGTTCTTGCTCTGATAACAACCTCAAGTTTTTAGACACATGTCCAGGGCCAAGTTCTTGCTCTGATAACAACCTCAAGTTTTTAGACACATGTCCAGGGCCAAGTTCTTGCTCTGATAACAACCTCAAGTTTTTAGACACATATCCAGGGCCAAATTCTTGCTCTGATAACAACCTCAAGTTTTTAGACACATATCCAGGGCCAAGTTCTTGCTCTGATAACAACCTCAAGTGTTTAGACACATGTCCAGGGCCAAGTTCTTGCTCTGATAACAACCTCAAGTTTTTAGACACATATCCAGGGCCAAATTCTTGCTCTGATAACAACCTCAAGTTTTTAGACACATATCCAGGGCCAAGTTCTTGCTCTGATAACAACCTCAAGTGTTTAGACACATGTCCAGGGCCAAGTTCTAATAAGTCTGGTACATGTAGTCTTAAAGCTGCTGACAGTGATGATAAACACCAGTACTAATATCTTTCCTCCATTGTAATGGTCAAAGAAAACTCACATCAGTATTTTCACAGATTTTATTTTAAATATTTTTACAGCAAGCACAAGAATGAAAATAACCAGAATACACAATTAGACAAGAAAAGTCAAGAGGAGAAAATGAAGGAGGCAAGAGACAGAAGAGAACAGAAAAGACTTGAACGACAAAATAAGAAAAACACATTAATCAGAGGTAAAAAATCTTAGACTTGAACGACAAAATAAGAAAAACACATTAATCAGAGGTAAAAAATCTTAGACTTGAACGACAAAATAAGAAAAACACATTAATCAGAGGTAAAAAAAATCTTAAGACTTGAACGACAAAATAAGAAAAATACATTAATCAGAGGTAAAAAAATCTTAGACTTGAACGACAAAATAAGAAAAATACATTAATCAGAGGTAAAAAAAATCTTAAGACTTGAACGACAAAATAAGAAAAATACATTAATCAGAGGTAAAAAAATCTTAGACTTGAACGACAAAATAAGAAAAATACATTAATCAGAGGTAAAAAAATCTTAAGACTTGAACGATAAAATTAAGAAAAATACATTAATCAGAGGTAAAAAATCTTAGACTTGAACGACAAAATAAGAAAAACACATTAATCAGAGGTAAAAAATCTTAGACTTGAATGACAAAATAAGAAAAGCACATTAATCAGAGGTAAACAAATCTTAGACTTGGAACGACAAAATAAGAAAAACACATTAATCAGAGGTAAAAAATCTTAGACTTGGAACGACAAAATAAGAAAAACACATTAATCAGAGATAAAAAAATCTTAGACTTGGAACGACAAAATAAGAAAAATACATTAATCAGAGGTAAAAAATCTAGATCACCTTTACAAGTACAGTGAAACCTGTCTAAACCAGACAGACTTTACAGTCCCATCTTCTACATGTCTATGTAATTTGAACCTGTGTAAACCAAACACCTGTCTAAACTGAACAAATTATTCAGTCCTGAAGGGGTTCGGTTTAGACAGGGTTTAGTGTAGTTTTAGTATGGCTCCCAAACAAAGTTTGGGAGACATAATGTGTTTGCTCCGTTTCTTATTAAGTTCCTAAATGAAGTTTGGGAACATATTGTTTTTGCACCATTTCTTATTATTATTATTATTATTCTTCCTCCTCTTCTTCTCGCTGCGATTTTGTCCGACCAAATTCTCAGAGACTGATGATCCGATCTTTACTAAACTTCACAGGAAGGTGGATCCCCATCTCAAGAGATGCATTCAGGTCTTTGAATTTTCAAAATGGCCACCAATATAAAAATTAAAAGAATCGTTAAAAATTCAAAAATGAAAAGATTTCAATGGAAATGGATATTTACAGGAAGTAAGACATGCTGCCAATCGGCAAACCTCGGGTGAGTCCGCTTCTCTCCCTCAATACCTCGGCTGTAATACAGTATTTGATATGCGTCTACGCATCACATTTCTTCACCAGAAGACCGTATCACTTCAATCAAACATTGCGCACCGCGAATAAGTTCTAAAATGGCGACAATAGATGAGTTTGTTTTGAAAAAATATTGGTCTTTGATGAAGGTACGGAATCAGCCGACATTGCGACGAATGAAAATATATTATTATTGAACGAATATTCGAAAGTGAAATTATTTTAATACCTCCTTCATTGAAGATTTCCGAAAGTAGTTCCAATGGGAGCTATCGTAATACGGACGAGGTATGATGAAGGTACGGAATCGGCCGAAGTTGCGACGAGTGACATGCTGCACCATATGGCGACCATTTTGGTTTGCTATGGTGGCCATTTTGAATCCAATGATGCCTTGATCAAACTTTATGAAACCTTGTAGGAATATCATATGCCATGTTAAGTTGTGCTTTTAAAGGTTGATTTTTTGCAAAATGGCTGCCGTTGCAATGGAAACGACCAAAATGCAAAAAAATGGAAAAACACAAAAAAGATCATAGCGGGTTACTCGTTGACCAGAAATTGATGAAACTTGATAGGAACAACATCCACATCTAGTGGAACGAGATAAGCCAAAAAAATCGGAATCGGTTGGACAAACTTTGCCGCAGTTGCCGGGAAACAAAAAAGGGGGGATTTCAAAATTTTTTTGATTCCTTTCATCAAACTTCATGAAACTTTGTAGGAATATCCACTGTAGTGTGTGGCAGCTTTTGGGGGGGTTGAACAAATTCAAACTGGCGGCCGTTGCCATGGTAACCAAGGTGCAAAATTTTTTAAACAGAAACCGTACAGCAGATCCTTTTGAAACTTGACACAAAAATAGATCATCACTCAAAGTTGTGCTCTTTGTTTTTCAAAATTTTCAAAATGGCCACCAATATAAAAATAAAAGAAATAAAAATAAATTGTTAAAAATTCAAAAATTCAAAGATTTCAATGGAAATGGATATTTACAGGGAGTAAGACATGCTGCACCATATGGCAACATTTTGGTTTGCTATGGCCGCCAAAATACAAAAATCCTCCGATTTGGGCAAAATTTGGTTTCCAAGTAGATTATGATGTTGCGAATTGATATCCATTGTTTGGGAGCCATGTCATGATCCTCCAGATCATATCATATCTTGTTTAAAATGTTTCTCATGCTGTTTCATACAGTTCCTACCCAGTGATGACATTTGCTGAACAATAATAATTTTCTGACAAACTGGAAGCCCTGGTCCACTTTCTGTTGTCTCATCATGCTACACCTGACATTGCCCCTTTTCACCAATACTATCAGAATATAGAATGTGAGCATGATATAAAAAGAGTTTGAAGATACCAAAGAGGTAATCAGAATCCGTATATCGAAGAAGAACAATGGCCAAAAGAAAAATGACAAACAACGATCTACAAAATATACACATAAAACTAAAAGATCGAATAATACGAATCCGACTAAAAAATCAGGGGTGAACTCAGGTGCTCCGGAAGGGTAGGCAGTTCCTGCTCCACTAGTGATTTATAGCATACATTGAGGCTACAGCTTTTAGGGAATAATAATCTAAGTACATAAGATATGGTAATTTTAACTATGGAAAAAATGTATTAGAATATGTTTTTCCCTTGACTTACTTCTTGTGCTTGTAAACTGGATTCAATTTATCAATTACTTTTATGAAAACATTTGAAATTCATACATTTATCTAGATTGTTTGAATCATTTCAGCTTCATCAATTGAAAAGAAGCAGAATTTTGAGATGACATCAAAATTAGAATTAAGTACTACAGATGATTTAGAGACCAAGCCACTAGATCATATAGAGGCTGAAAATATACACACTGAAATCATAGACCTGCAACCAGAAGTATTTAATATGGACAAAGACGATTGGTCAGATTGGGAGGAAGAAAATGGATCTCTGAATGATGATTTGTCAAATTTATCACATGACCATACATCATCACCTACAAATTCTACTAATTCCATAGAAACAACCCGATCAAATTCATCAACTCATTTTCATTCCACAAGGACAAATAATTCAGTGAGTGCAGAGAAAGAACTGTGGTTAACAGACTTGAAGGACAATCGTATCCATGACGATGAAAGTCAGTGCAATTCTATATATAAAAAACTACCTTCACCAAGTCAAATAAAATCTGTAATGTCTCTGAAAGGGAAGGCAAAACCAATCAAGCCTAAAAGTAATGAACCTCTAGGTGCTGAATTTGATATACATAATATTGAAATAAAAGTGAAAACCGAAGTCAAGAAGGAAGTGGATTTCTTTGCAGATATGATGCCAGATATTAAACCTATTACGCCACAAGAAAATCTAACAAATTTTGGTTTTCCAAAAAGTCCTGGAATTGGAAATGAATCTAAGTTATCATCAATATTTTCCTTCTCTTACACAGATACAGATAATGTGAAGGTAGGTATACTTATATCATCAGTTATCATCAATATTTTCCTTCTCTTACACAGATACAGATAATGTGAAGGTAGGTATACTTACAGGGGTTAAACAATCTTGGACCACCTCACTAGCCCAGGGCTAGCATACTCCCAAATATTACTAGCCGCGGGCATTGGGCAAGGGGATTTTTTAACCCCTGACTTAAATCATCAGCCTGCTACAGCATTCAGTTGTTTTTGCTTGATTTCACAGCAGCCAGAGATATATATTGAAGTAATTGATACAAACTTTTCTAATCTTTGATGTCACTTCAAATGTATTTTAGCAGTTTCCTTGATACATGAAATTTGTCTCAATTTTCTCTCCTGGTTTCATAGATACATATATACCACGGTGCTATTGTTAGATTTCTCAGAGCAATATTGCATTCTCCTTCGAGGCAAGATGCAATTAAATGTCCATTTCGAGCAAAACATATTAACGATAGTATGTTTATAGTAGATTTGTCAAGGTGATGTCATTGCATTGAATATAACGTCACATTATTACACATAAAAATCAATGATAATTCTTTCTTTGTATGTTTAAATCACGCTTGTTTTTTGATAATTATCGTGTGAAAGATCAAAGGGAATCTTTACAAATTATGGATAATTTCAGATATCACTGTTACATAGAGGTTTTTTTTTTCTAGAATATTCTAGTAACAGAAAGATACAATCAACAATCAATTAAGTTTCTATACTTTAATCAAATAACAAAAATTACTTAATAATAAATTAATTTTAGAGTCACATGTCATTTTATACGTGTTTGGATTGGTTTAAAAAGTTGAGGTTATTTTCCAATGTACGGAATCTGAAAATAGACGTCGTTCTCAAGGCATCGTGTGCCGTTGTCATCAGGTGATTTTCTTTAAATGAGGCACCTTTGGGGTTATTTAAATTTATTTCCAATTATTTGCCTTATTTTGAAAAAATAAATAAATTTTTCAATATCATAACAAAAAAAATTTGAATTAATTTATAAGGATTGATCGAAATTATTTGTTCGGTTCATTCGAAATAACCTCAATCAGGTTGTACACACCCTTGCATAACCCGCTACACGGGTTACACAGTGTGTACAACCTGATTGAGGTTATTTCGAATGAACCGAATAAAAATTGCAATCAATCCTTAAATATACAATTACAATTTCTAATTAATACCTGTGATCTTTATCTTTTATTTTCTAGGACATAAGTGGCCCAGGTTGGGATAATGATGGATGGGACGTTGAAGGGTTTTGATGTTACTATGTAAACTGACAATTATTAATACTACAACATACCCCGGTACATTGTGTCTTCTAAGAGAAGGGATTATTTGTGTATGAAAGTGAGGCTGTGTACAATGTAAAATAATGTATATGAGATTTGTGTAAAAATAATGTTTAGGCCAAGAAAAAAATTACCTGTGTTTTTTTAGCTAACATGCTCTAAAATATTAGGGTCGGTAGGTAGGAAAAAGATTTTATTTTTCTAAATATTTTTAGCTAGTTTCTACAGGGGATCCATTCTGACTTTAATAGTGCTTGTTCAAATATGGCTAAAAAGACTATAGGGTAGGCACAAAAAATTAGGGTCGGTAGGGTTATTAGTGGAAACACATGTAATTTTTTTTTGCCTTATGAAATTTGTGTAAACATATATTGGTATACATTGTATATGTATATTATGTGTTTTTAAATTGGTAAGAGTTTTTTTTAAGTATGAGGGGTAATTATGAATATATAAAAGTAATGTTGTTGTTATGATGATAAAGTGACCTATTGTCAAAAATATTGTTTATTTTCACTAGTTAAAAGCCAAACAGAACTTTAATTCACTACAATTTGTCTGTACAAATAGTCTTAATCTGTTATATGACCAAATGATCAGTTTGTGCTAAATAAAAACCTAGATGTCCTATTCAGTGCACACAATATGTTTCTGGAATAAGATTGTCAAACGATTGGTAAACCAAATAATTTAAAAGTCTTTGGGAGCAAGTAAATGAAACTTATTAGGCAGAGGTGATTGTGAAATAGTTACCTGGTTCAGACTAGCTAGAACTGGTATTCACAAGATTCAGCAATCTTCGTGAAATGAAGATTAAACCTTGTATACACTGTACATGAATGGATTGAGGTACATTGAGTCCACAGTACCTCATTTATGTAATAATTGTGTGTCATGGGAATTACTTATTCCCGAGTTCTTTGTGAATTTTGGCAATTCAGTGAAACTTAAATCGTTTCAAGTTTGATAAATTTATTATTACTATTGGATGAGTACATTACAACATTTACGATATATATTCCAAACATTTTATACAATCAGATATACGAGAGTGTGTGGTGGTGTTGCAAAAATCCCCTTGATATACCTGATCAACTTAGTGAGTTAACTTCTACTTTATCGTCTGCTAATCGAATAGGAACTGCCGGTCACTGGACCAGAGAATCTAGAGTACTGGCTTCTTCCAGAATGGCTGCACCCATAGAAACAAATAAAAAGACAGCAATATCTTATGAATGACTAACTAAATGGCTCTAGGGGAGTTTCCACAGCATGATCAGTGCCGGATTTACCTATAGGCTCAATAGGCTGAAGCCTAGGGCCTCAAAATTTAGGGTACCTCCGACCAAGGTGTATAATATTTTTAACACTGTTCACACTTATCCTGTCATAACGTACTGTACTTTCTAAACAACCGTTCAGTAATTTTCCTTACACAGTTTCACTCCATTTCAGAATATTGCACAATTTTAAACAGCCCTCATCATCATCGCCTTATTGAAATTGATTAAACACTCTTCCACCTTCCTCCATTTGTGAAGGTGTGGAATTGGGAGGGGTCTCACAAGTGGATTAGCCTAGGAACTCTTTTTATCTAAATCCGGCACTGAGCATGATATCTGTGAATTACAAGCTAAGTAAAGAATAATAGGTTCTTAAATACATTCTTGGGAAAGACCGGGTGATCTTCCACGAGTGATAGAAATTTTATGTCTTTTCACGAGTGGAGTGCAGCGAAACGAGCGAAAAGACACAAAAATTTCTATCATGAGTGGAAGGTCACCCCGGGCTTTCCCAACAACGCATGTAAGTACCTATTTCTTCCGTAAACCAACAACTTTCACTATCGCAAACCCCCGCCATTGATCAGTAACTAATTTGCATAAATTATCAGATCAATATCATTGAGCGTTATGAAATACACATCACATAAAATTGACTTTTGTGACACAGACTTATTATAATAAACTAAGTAGCTTTCTACTGATATAAAATTTGAGCTTTTCTCACTAACATTTTATTGAAAATACAGTATTTTCTATACATGAAATATGACGTGACACATATTTTGACGTCATTGAAGAATGATGTCAAAGGTACGGAAAAGGACATCTAGAAATACGAAAAAATGAAAATGAAAGACACAAATATACTTAATACGGTTGGAGTCTGTATTTGAAAACAAAAACAATGGTTAAATCCGTAATATATCTGTTATTCATCTATCAGACAGGGTATACATTGTATAATATTACGAATTTAGTTTGTTACACATATTTTCATTGGTTCTTCAACCTTGAATGTCAGCATATATTCGGAAAACAGACGGGGTATATATTTCAGTCCCCAAAAACGATTAAAACATGGACGACAAAACATTACGCTTCACTGAATCAATGGTATAATACGGAATAATAAATGTATTTTTACCAAATTAAATGCTGTTTTCAATACTCAAAACGGCTGCATGAACAAAAAAATATTACGATTAATTCCGTCACAAATACCGGATCGATTCATCAAACTCCTATGTCCCACGGCTGTACCATAACAAATAAACAAAACGTTGAGCCTTGAAAACTTTCGACGTCATGTTTTATTTACATGTTGTTAACATTTAAATTATTGAAACTGTTTCGCAAACCCATTGTTTTGTTATGTGATATATTAATGTTATATTTATAAAGTTTATAAAATTTACTACATATGAAACTGTATTGATTTAGAAATTTAGTACAGTATTTTCCTTCATGAGACACCCTATACATGAAATATGACGTGACACATATTTTGACGTCATTGAAGAATGACGTCAAAGGTACGGAAACGGACATCTAGAGATACGAAAAATGAAAATAAAAGAGGCAAATTTATTTAATACAGTTGGATGTTGTATTTAAAAAAAAAAGGTTAAATCCGTAATATATCTGTTATTCAGCTTTCAGACAGGGTATATAATGTGACATTCCCGGCTTATGCTATATATTCCCTTCGGCTACGCCTCAGGGAACATAGATCCTAAGCCGGGAATGTCACATTATATACCCTGTCTGATAGCTGAATAACATATAATGTGGCATTCCCGGCTTAGGATATATATTTAAACAATTTTTTTCTTGTTAGAGGCGTTCTGATTGGATGTCACAACGAGTAAAGACGAGTGCACGTGAACTCGTCTTACCTCGGTCGTCTCCACCCGAAAACGGCCATTTACGGAAGAAAGGTATCGTCATTACATGTGAATTAAATCCAGTGGCTTAAGTTAGTGAGTACAAGCAGCAGGAACATACACAATGGCTGTCAATGCTAACTGACATTAAACATCACAAAACATTACTACAGTGATAAACAAAGAGTGGTCTGTTAATATGAGAAAAGATTTCAATTAACACTTCACTTCAAATAAGAAAAATAATTATACTATTGGCCCAGATTAACATTTTTCTACAACAAATATAACACTTTTTATTGAAGTGCTGATACCAAGCCAGAAAATTGTATGTGTATTAAGGGTATCCATTTTGACTTAAAGCTATGATTTTACACTTAAATTTTGGAACTGTTCCAACAGTGTATCGATTTTGACCCAGTTTCTACGATTTTACACGTAAATTTTGGAACTTTTCTGACAGTATAGATTTTGATTTGGCTTCTACTATTTTACACTTAAATTTTGGAACTGTTCTAACAGTGTATCGATTTTGACCTGGTTTCTACGATTTTACACTTAAATTTTGGAACTGTTCCAACAGTGTATCAATTTTGACCCGGTTTCTACGATTTTACACTTAAATTTTGGAACTGTTCCAACAGTGTATCGATTTTGACCCAGTTTCTACAATTTTACACTTAAATTTTGGAACTTTTCTGACAGTGTATAGATTTTGATTCGGCTTCTATGATTTTACATATAAATTTTGGAACTGTTCCAAGTGTATCAATTTTGACCTGGTTTCTACGATTTTACATTTATATGTTGGAATTCTTCCCCATGTGGTATTATTTGTTTTTTTATTTGATTAATTTTATGTTTTACTGATTAAGATAAGTATCTGTTTATTTACATGTCTAATACAGTAGAACAGGATTCTGTACACAATTGTAATTGTACTAAATGATAGATTCAGTTGTGAGATGTATTCTTGCAAAACTGTTTAAAAAGAACAAGAATGAACAGAAATTGTATTTAAATCTGCTCCCCATGTTAAACACCTATATTTCTTTTATAGACAGTTTTCTATGTAATATTTTATATAAGCATTCCTTATTTTTTTGGACTAAATGGCTATTTGGCATATTTTTTGGACTAATGGTTTGTTGGTCATTTTTGTCATTAAACTTGATAAAACAAAAAACGTCTCTTGAAATGTAAATGTCTTCACCTCTCCAGTCCAATGAATATGTTACTATTTTATATCTATTATTAAGTCAGGCATTATCTGTTTAAACACAGAAGGGTATATGTTTTATCTTGTTTTATTAAGATTATCATCTGTTTAACACAGAAGGCTATATGTTTTATTAAGATTATAGGGAAAAGTGATGTTATTTTTTATTAAAGATTCTAATATGACGTCCTGTATTGTCTTTGTAGTATGTTTCATGTTAAAATACTAAATATGAAATGTTTGAAGATACAAAAGAGTTAATAAGAAGCGTAAATCTAAGATACCAAAGAGTTAATCAGAAGCCGTAAATCTAAGATACCAAAGAGTTAATCAGAAGCCGTAAATCTAAGATACCAAAGAGTTAATCAGAAGCCGTAAATCTAAGATACAAAAGAGGTAATCAGAAGCCGTAAATCTAAGATACCAAAGAGGTAATCAGATGCCGTAAATCTAAGATACCAAAGAGGTAATCGGATGCCGTAAATCTAAGATACCAAAGAGGTAATCGGATGCCGTAAATCTAAGATACCAAAGAGGTAATCGGATGCCGTAAATTTAAGGTACCAAAGAGGTAATCGGATGCCGTAAATCTAAGGTACCAAAGAGGTAATCGGATGCCGTAAATCTAAGGTACCAAAGAGGTAATCGGATGCCGTAAATCTAAGGTACCAAAGAGGTAATCGGATGCCGTAAATCTAAGGTACCAAAGAGGTAATCGGATGCCGTAAATCTAAGGTACCAAAGAGGTAATCGGATGCCGTAAATCTAAGGTACCAAAGAGGTAATCGGATGCCGTAAATCTAAGGTACCAAAGAGGTAATCGGATGCCGTAAATCTAAGGTACCAAAGAGGTAATCGGATGCCGTAAATCTAAGGTACCAAAGAGGTAATCGGATGCCGTAAATCTAAGGTACCAAAGAGGTAATCGGATGCCGTAAATCTAAGGTACCAAAGAGGTAATCGGATGCCGTAAATCTAAGGTACCAAAGAGGTAATCGGATGCCGTAAATCTAAGGTACCAAAGAGGTAATCGGATGCCGTAAATCTAAGGTACCAAAGAGGTAATCAGATGCCGTAAATCTAAGCTACCAAAGAGGTAATCAGATGCCGTAAATCTAAGGAACCAAAGAGGTAATCAGATGCCGTAAATCTAAGCTACCAAAGAGGTAATCAGATGCCGTAAATCTAAGGTACCAAAGAGGTAATCAGATGCCGTAAATCTAAGGTACCAAAGAGGTAATCAGATGCCGTAAATCTAAGGTACCAAAGAGGTAATCAGATGCCGTAAATCTAAGGTACCAAAGAGGTAATCAGATGCCGTAAATCTAAGGTACCAAAGAGGTAATCAGATGCCGTAAATCTAAGATACCAAAGAGGTAATCAGATGCCGTAAATCTAAGATACCAAAGAGGTAATCAGATGCCATAAATCTAAGATACCAAAGAGGTAATCAGATGCCATAAATGTAAGATACCAAAGAGGTAATCAGATGCCGTAAATCTAAGATTCCAAAGAGGTAATCAGATGCCATAAATCTAAGATACCAAAGAGGTAATCAGATGCCGTAAATCAAAGAAGGGGTTAGAGTTATAGTGTTAAATGCCACTTTCAACAATATTCAGTTATATCATGGCAGTCAGTTTTATTGATGGAGAAAACCGGAGTACTCTGAGAAAACCACAGATTAGTCTTTCTCCTCAGTGCTGCATGCTATTAGCAGAAAAGCAGCAAATACCAAGTTTACTGTGTTTGGATTGACCCCACCAGGACTCATGTTCTACTGCATTCGAGACAAGCATGCTAACCATTACAATGAGGTCATGTATGAGAAGATTAAGAATTCAAGGTAAATGTCTTTACCATGAAAGGGAGACATAATAAGGAATCTTTGTAGAAGACCTCACACACATCATTTGTACTTAGTTAAAATTTCATTTGGACTCATAGTTTCTGAGAACTGCCGAAATAGAAAACGTCACAACAGCCATGACGCTGTCCATAAAGAGTGGTAGCAAGTATGGTTCTTCTGTGCGATGCTGAAAAGGGCTTATAAAAACAAGAATTACCATTGATGTTTTTTCCGGATCAAGAATAAATGAGGAATCTTTGTAGAAGACCTCCAAAAATATCATTTGTACCATGTTACATTAAGTACAATTGGTTAATTGATTGATTGGTTTTTAACACCAACTTTAGCAGTATTTCAGCTATATCATGGCGTGATTGGACTTATACTTTCAGTGTGTATGGTTTATCTTATTTATTACACATAGATTAAATAAACATTAGAGAATACGTAAGGGGCAATCAAAAATGGGAAATCCAGAGAAACTGACAACATAGGGTAAACAAGATAAATAAATATTAGAGAATACGTAAGGGGCAATCAAAAATGGGAAATCCAAAGAAACTGACAACATAGGGTAAACAAGATAAATAAATATTAGAGAATACGTAAGGGGCAATCAAAAATGGGAAATCCAGAGAAACTGACAACATAGGGTAAACAAGATAAATAAACATTAGAGAATACGTAAGAGGCAATCAAAAATGGGAAATCCAGAGAAACTGACAACATAGGGTAAACAAGATAAATAAATATTAGAGAATACGTAAGAGGCAATCAAAAATGGGAAATCCAAAGAAACTGACAACATAGGGTAAACAAGACGAAGAAAAACAAAACAAAAACACAACACAATATATGTTGGTTTGGTTTATGGTGTTTAACGCCACTTTCAACAATATTTCAGTTATATCGCGGAGGTCAGTTTTATTGATGGAAGAAATCGGAGTACGTGAAGAAAACCACCGACCTGTTGCAAGTCACTGAAAAACTTATCACATAATGTTGTATCGAGTACACCTCGCAACAAACGGGGTTCGAACTCACAACCTTAGTGGTGATAGGTACTGATTGCACAGGTAGTTGTAAATCCAACTACCATATGATCATGGCCCCAATATGTGATGGACACCACTATATGCAAACAAACACAAATAACATAAATAAGACATGAGCCCTCCTACAAACAGCTGGAGGTAATATCAACCAAAATAGTACAAAATATTGTTATAAGAATTTATTGTAACTATTTAACAAAAGATCTTTATAACTACACAAAATACTGCAAGGTTATTTTTTTAACAATTATTTTTTTCCAGTCTAAATAAGAGCAGATGTTTGTTGGAATCTCTTAAGAATCTATATTCTGTCAACATCTGCTATACTGTTTGTTCACTGCCTACCTAAAGATTTTGTAACCTCATTGCTGATTGGTCACTTGAACTGTGACCCCTGACTTGATCCAATCCTGAATGCTGTTACATATTAGTGGATCCACATATTTGTTTAAATCCAATAAACATCTAAATTTATTTAGATTGTATTTTCCTTACAAATTTATTCATTAATTTAGCATCTACTCTGTTTATAACAAGTAAAATCAATATTTGTTTGCTCTGCTTTAATGCCCTTTAGTAAAAGTCAATAAGCTACAATCTAGCAAACAAGTACACTGCAATGTGTTCTGCCAAAATAATGTACCAGTAGTGGAGAGTTATACAATACATAACTTAAGGAATGAATCAGAGATTACATAACTTAATCTTCCAAAGGCATGGATCACAAATGTCCACAAAGTGACCATACCAGTTAGTACCACAAACAGTTTTATGGACACAGAACCCTTGCCTTGGGAAGACAACACGACTGATAAAGTTGAACGCTGATTTTTTTTTTTTTTTGTGTCTTTTTTAAAAAGTTTTTGTAGTTTTTGTCTTGTATATGGTATACATGATTTTGAAACTCCATTAAGCAATACTTGGTGAATTGTTATATTCAGTCTATTTTTAATTGTTGTTTTATTCGCCAGCAGGACTATATGGCAACAAACTACCAAACAGAAAATGTTGAATAACAGGCCATTTGGCCAACACCTGAAAAAAACAAGAAAAAAACACATTACTCCTATAAAGATGAAGGAAATTCTGTTGAATAACAGGCCATTTGGCCAACACCTGTAAAAAAATTTACTCCTATAAAGTTGAAGGAAATTCTGTTTAGTGGCTACCATGCTAGATCATTTTGGTATTTTTGGAATTACAGTCAAACCTGTATTAAGAGGTCACTTTTGGGACAAAAAAAAAGTGGCCTAATAAGATAGGTGACCTCTTAAAAGAGGTTCAATTCATATGAAATTTTCTAAGACAGGACAAGAAAAATGTGACCTTTTAATACAGGTGACTGCTTAAAAGAGGTGACGGCATGGGCAGGTTTGACTGTATGTGGTAACGACAGTCATTAAAAAACTAATACCTGACTGAACATGTACAGATAGTGGGAAACATTTCTGTAGAAAAAAAAAAAAATTGAGATTAACAGTTTTAGTGAAACTTGGCAAACAACTTCAAGATAGAAGAGAAAAAATGAAAAAAATAAAAAGTCTGTTGTTCAGAGAGGAAGGTTCTTTCCCAAAACATGACCTTGAATTTTATATTAGATGATCTCATGACTAAGAAAATGTATGGTTGTTTAAAAAATGTCAATTCTGGTCAGAAAATGCACTACAGGATAGCCTTTGATCTCTTGATTAAAATAATGTCCAGTCGATAGGTTTTTTTTTTTAACTTCCAGTTTAAAAAATGTCACTTCTTGTCATAAAACTACAGCATTAGAAAGTCCTGAGTCTCCCGATTAAATAATGGTTGCTAGGTTATTAAATAATGGTTGATAGGTTATTTGTTGCATCAACTAGAGGCTCCCAGGAGCCTGTATAGCTCACCTGGGTATAATAATAACATCAGTCAATAAAACTTGATAACTTCGGTAAAAAAAATTAACAATTGTAGCCTTCGTCATTTTTATAAATTTGATGAAAAAAGGGCAAGAACTCCAAGATGGGTAATCGGATTTACTTCAAAATTGCAGGTAAATAAAAATTGATCGAAGGGTCGAACCGCCAGACACATTTTTGGAAGAGAACCATTCAATGACTATTTCATCAAAATTTTGTTCTTATTGAGCAAATGGTTTCAGACAAAAAGATTTTTATGGGAATTTCCCATAGGGTCCTATGTTAAATTAAGTTCGGCTGTGGCGGCCATCTTGGTCGGTGTTCTGAAATGCTGGACACAATTTTGGAAGAGGACCACCCAAGAATCATTTCAGCAAAGTTTGGTTGAGATTGGCTCTGTAGTTTCAGAGAAGAAGATTTTTTTAATTTCATCCCCCCTTTTTTCTAATTTGCATAATCGGTCAAACTCGGTAAAAGTTCAAAGTTCATAAAAAATCCCGTAATATATGTTAAAAAGCTCATCATTATGCTTATACAGTTCAAATTTGGGCACTTTCTGGCTTAAAATAGAGCAGTTTTGGCCATTTGAAGAAATTTCTATTTTTAGTAATGGTGGCCATCTTGGATACAGGACGGCGCTGACGGACACAATTTTGAAAGGGGACCACCTAAGGATCATTTCAGCAAAGTTTGGTTGAGATTGACTCAGTAGTTTCAGAGGAGAAGATTTTTTTTTAATTCCATCCCCCCTTTTTCTAATTTGCATAATCGGTCAAAATCAGTAAAAGTTCAAAGTTCATAAAAAATCCGTAATATATGTTAAAAAGATCATCATTATGCTTATACAGTTCAAATTTGAGCACTTTCTGGCTTAAAATAGAGCAGTTTTGGCCATTTGAAGAAATTTCTATTTTTAATAATGGTGGCCATCTTGGATATAGGACGGCGCTGACGGACACAATTTTAAAAGGGGACCACCTAAGGATCATCTCAGCAAAGTTTGGTTGAAATTGGCTCAGTAGTTTCAGAGGAGAAGATTTTTTTTTAATTTCATCCCCCCTTTTTTTAAATTTCATAATCGGTCAAAATCGGTAAAAGTTCAAAGTTCATAAAAAATCCGTAATATATGTTAAAAAGCTCATCATTATGCTTATACAGTTCAAATTTGGGCACTTTCTGGCTTAAAATAGAACAGTTTTGGCCATTTGAAGAAATTTCTATTTTTAGTAATGGTGGCCATCTTGGATACAGGACGGCGCTGACGGACACAATTTTGAAAGGGGACCACCTAAGGATCATCTCAGCAAAGTTTGGTTGAGATTGGCTCAGTAGTTTCAGAGGAGAAGATTTTTTTTTTAATTTCATCCCCCCTTTTTTTAAATTTCATAATCGGTCAAAATCGGTAAAAGTTCAAAGTTCATAAAAAAATCCCGTAATATATGTTAAAAAGTTCATCATTATGCTTATACAGTTCAAATTTGGGCACTTTCTGGCTTAAAATAGAGCAGTTTTGACCATTTGAAGAAATTTCTATTTTTAGTAATGGCGGCCATCTTGGATACAGGACGGGGCTAATGGACACAATTTTGAAAGGGGACCACCTAAGGATCATTTCAGCAAAGTTTGGTTGAGATTGGTTCAGTAGTTTCAGAGGAGAAGATTTTTTTTTAATTTCATCCCCCCTTTTTTCTAATTTGCATAATCGGTCAAAATGGGTAATGGGATTTACTTCAAAATTGCAGGGTAGGTAGATCTTGATATGCTGCACATTTTTGCAATAAACTTAACATCTATCTCTAAATAGTTTTTGAAATATAAGACGAAAAGTATTAAAAGGAAAAAAAAAAATTGATGAAAAAGGGGCAATAACTCCAAGATGGGTAATCAAATTTACTTCAAAATTGCAGGGTAGGTAGATCTTGACATGCTGAGCATGTTTGCAGTTTCAACTTACCATCTGTCTGTTATAGTTTTTGAAATAAAGGACGAAAAGTATTAAAATTTTGAAAATTTGATGAAAAAAGGGAAATAACTCCAAAATGAGTAATGGGATTTACTTCAAAATTGCAGGGTAGGTAGATCTTAATATGCCGCACATTTTTGCAATTTAAAGTTAACCTTTATCTCTTATAGTTTTTGAAATATAAGACGAAAAGCATTAAAATTTTACAAATTTGATGAAAAAAGGGCAATAACTCCAAGATGGGTAATCAGATTTACTTCAAAATTGCAGGGTAGGTAGATCTTGATGTGCTGATCATTTTTACCCCATGTCAGATTTTTGATATTACTAACGGTTTTTGAGATATTACCAAAAACCTGCAATTTTACCATATGTTCTATTTTTAGTAACAGCGGCCATGTTGGTTGGTGCACGGCATCACCGGACACAATTTTGAAACTAGATACCCTAGTAATGATTCAGACCAAGTTTGGTTTCCATTGGTCTAGTACTTTCAGAGGAGAAGATTTTTGAAAAAGTTTACGACGGACGACGGACGACGGACGACGGACGGACGACGGACGACGACGACGGACGCCAAGTGATGAGAATAGCTCACATGAACCTTTGGGTCAGGTGAGCTAAAAAGCAACTTCCAATTCCATGACTTTTGAACTTGAGCAAATATTAAGGTCATATAAATGCAAACCCTAGGTCTGTACAACTAATAGTTTTAAATGTTATACACATAAACCTTATACTACGAAAAATGCAATGTCACCAATGTGATTCAATCTTGGAATCTTCGGTATCTTCAGCCAACGATGTGATTCAATCTTGGAACCTGCGGTATCTTCAGCCAACGCTCTATCAACTGAGCTAAAGTTCAATATTTTTATTAAATCTAGACCTTTTGGCCAGTTGAGATTGAAACAGATATAAAGAGTATATTACTGACCTCAGCTTTGTACATTTTGATTAATCCAGAATTGACTTTCTCCCAGTGAGGCACTGCACTTATGTTCCATAACTGGTTTGAATGTTCAGCAAATGGACCTGTTTTTACCTGCAATTAATAATATTGAAAGATAAACAAAACAATGATATATGGCTCAATTAGGTGCATGAATTATCCAGAACCTAACAATTAACCATGAAATAAAGCATAGTTCCAGGAGTATTACTGTCATGTGCCTACTATGGATTAAATAATTTACTTATAATACAATTTTTAATATAATATATACACTCAGAACAACAAATTTGGCTAATATATTGTATACAATCTAACAATAACATAGTATTACCCAGTTAAGATGTTATATACACTCTAACAATAACATAGTATTACCCAGTTAAGATGTTGTATACACTCTAACAATAACATAGTATTACCCAGTTAAGATGTTGTATACACTCTAACAATAACATAGTATTACCCAGTTAAGATGTTGTATACACTCTAACAATAACATAGTATTACCCAGTTAAGATGTTATATAGACTCTAACAATAACATAGTATTACCCAGTTAAGATGTTGTATACACTCTAACAATAACATAGTATTACCCAGTTAAGATGTTGTATACACTCTAACAATAACATAGTATTACCCAGTTAAGATGTTATATACACTCTAACAATAACATAGTATTACCCAGTTAAGATGTTGTATACACTCTAACAATAACATAGTATTACCCAGTTAAGATGTTGTATACACTCTAACAATAACATAGTATTACCCAGTTAAGATGTTATATACACTCTAACAATAACATAGTATTACCCAGTTAAGATGTTGTATACACTCTAACAATAACATAGTATTACCCAGTTAAGATGTTATATACACTCTAACAATAACATAGTATTACCCAGTTAAGATGTTGTATACACTCTAACAATAACATAGTATTACCCAGTTAAGATGTTGTATACACTCTAACAATAACATAGTATTACCCAGTTAAGATGTTATATACACTCTAACAATAACATAGTATTACCCAGTTAAGATGTTGTATACACTCTAACAATAACATAATTTTACCTGGTATTGTATACATCCTTACAACATAACTTTAGCTAGTTAATATATTGTATACATCCTTACAACATAACTTTAGCTAGTTAATATATTGTATACATCCTAAGAACAACATAACTTTACTTAGTTAAAATATTGTATACATCCTAGAACATAACTTTACCTAGTTAATATATTGTATACATCCTAAGAATATAACTTTACCTGGTTAATATATTGTATACATCCTAGAACATAACTTTACCTAGTTAATATATTGTATACATCCTAAGAATATAACTTTACCTGGTAAATATATTGTATACATCCTTACAACATAACTTTACCTGGTTAATATATTGTATACATCCTAAGAATATAACTTTACCTAGTTAACATATTCTATATGTTACAGTAAATAAGTGTAACCAGTAATTACAGGTAATTACTAAACATTTCAGTAAATACTCGTAATAACTGATGGATTTAGGAAGTATGTGTAATTCCTAATTTGTCAGTAATTACGAGTAATAACTAAAATAATTAGATGATTCATAGATGTTAACTCTCCCAGTTTCACCAGGAGACTCACAGTTTCGAGGGTCAAACCGATATATAGTCCAAAACTCACGGTAGACAATTTCTACGATTAAATTTTTTTGCTTCATAACCCGAAATAAACAACGGCTGTTTTTCGCTGCTCTTTTTTGCTGTTCCATTATCCACCCTACGATATTAACGTCCTTAACGAGATTTGAAATGAACACTTCTCATTGATTACATTAACGACGGACAAAATGGCTTCACCTCCGGAAATGATACAACAGCAGATTTCAAAACGAGTGGCTCAAGGAATTTGACTTTTTGACAAAAAGTGACAGAGCGGATTGTTATGCATTCTGCACAATCTGCAGTACTCATTTCTCTGTAGCCCACTCAAATGCTGACAATGAAAGAGTGTTCAGTTGTGTTAGGAAAATATTTACATGTTTCAGGTCACAACTAAATAATGATACTTTGTGCAAATTATTAGCCTCAAAATTAAATATTGATAAGGAATGCTGTAAGTACAAACCCAGTAAAAGTGTTTGTAAAAGTGCAAGACAGGCTGTGGTGAACTATAGAAAGGAACAAGACAGGCTGTGGTGAACTATAGAAAGGAACAAGACAGGCTGTGGTGAACTATAGATAGGAACAAGACAGGCTGTGGTGAACTATAGAAAGGAACAAGACAGGCTGTGGTGAACTATAGATAGGAACAAGACAGGCTGTGGTGAACTATAGAAAGGAACAAGACAGGCTGTGGTGAACTATAGAAAGGAACAAGACAGGCTGTGGTGAACTATAGATAGGAACAAGACAGGCTGTGGTGAACTATAGATAGGAACAAGACAGGCTGTGGTGAACTATAGATAGGAACAAGACAGGCTGTGGTGAACTATAGATAGGAACAAGACAGGCTGTGGTGAACTATAGATAGGAACAAGACAGGCTGTGGTGAACTATAGATAGGAACAAGACAGGCTGTGGTGAACTATAGATAGGAACAAGACAGGCTGTGGTGAACTATAGAAAGGAACAAGACAGGCTGTGGTGAGCTATAGAAAGGAACAAGACAGGCTGTGGTGAACTATAGAAAGGAACAAGACAGGCTGTGGTGAACTATAGAAAGGAACAAGACAGGCTGTGGTGAACTATAGATAGGAACAAGACAGGCTGTGGTGAACTATAGATAGGAACAAGACAGGCTGTGGTGAACTATAGATAGGAACAAGACAGGCTGTGGTGAACTATAGATAGGAACAAGACAGGCTGTGGTGAACTATAGAAAGGAACAAGACAGGCTGTGGTGAGCTATAGAAAGGAACAAGACAGGCTGTGGTGAACTATAGATAGGAACAAGACAGGCTGTGGTGAACTATAGAAAGGAACAAGACAGGCTGTGGTGAACTATAGATAGGAACAAGACAGGCTGTGGTGAACTATAGATAGGAACAAGACAGGCTGTGGTGAACTATAGATAGGAACAAGACAGGCTGTGGTGAACTATAGATAGGAACAAGACAGGCTGTGGTGAACTATAGATAGGAACAAGACAGGCTGTGGTGAACTATAGAAAGGAACAAGACAGGCTGTGGTGAGCTATAGAAAGGAACAAGACAGGCTGTGGTGAACTATAGATAGGAACAAGACAGGCTGTGGTGAACTATAGAAAGGAACAAGACAGGCTGTGGTGAACTATAGAAAGGAACAAGACAGGCTGTGGTGAACTATAGATAGGAACAAGACAGGCTGTGGTGAACTATAGAAAGGAACAAGACAGGCTGTGGTGAGCTATAGAAAGGAACAAGACAGGCTGTGGTGAGCTATAGAAAGGAACAAGACAGCAAAGCTTCTAGCTCATAATGTGCTAACAACACTTTTTCATTTCATGTACATTACCAGATATCTATTTATTTATATATATACACTTGTTATCTGATTTGTTATTCTAAATAATGAATAAATAATCATTTATTAACAATGTTGTTGTTGCGCATCGCGCGTAAAAAGGTCAATGATGGATCTCACTGAGAGCTCACTGTCAGCCAGTGAGATCTCCCTGAGAGGCACTTTCAAAAGTTAACATCTCTGATGATTTTACGTTTATTTACTGATTATTTGGTAACAGACATGACTCAACCAACTAATATATGAAATGCAATTAGAATATATTTTTGAAGTAAATTATGCTGATTCTAAAATATATTTATTTTAAAAGACATGAATAAGTAAAACATTATTTGGTTTGATCTTGTACAAAGTTCACATGTGAATTTGTCTTGTTCATTTGTTTAAAATAGAGTATTTCATTATGTTCATTCGTGTTCACAATCCATAGATACAGGAATATCATTTGAATTGTTATCCTCTACGGAGTTAACATTATTATTTGTATTATTATACTTTACTATAGAAACCAAGCAAGAAATAATTAAGATATTTTAAAGTTTTATTCCATGGAACAAGAAATAACTCATTCTTCCCGCAGCAAACTGCACGTAGGTCAAATAACAGTGAGGGAATCTGCACGTAGCACAAAATAACTGTTTGAAATTGGCACGCTTTTGCACATCGAACCAATAACTAAGTTATTTCCCTCAGCACGTCGAACCAATAACTAGTTATTTCCCTCATATTAGTTCAGTATAATAATACAGTTATGTCCTTCATGAGAAGTTAATATCCATAATTATTAAATCTCGGGACCTTCGGACCTCGGGAAAATAACCCTTTCTCAATTTAACAATTATGGATATTAACTTCTCATGAAGGCCATAGTTCTATATTATCGTGTGTATTATCAGAAGGTTTGTCATTCAAATGTGCTTGTAAGTCTTCTTCCTTTAGTAGAAATGGAAGTATTTCATTCGGAATAGGAGTTGTTGATAGACCAACTTTGGCTTACCATGAACAATTATTAGTTCTAGCCACAACTCCTTTAGGTCTGTGATAATGCTTGCTGTATATTCACGACCACTGTCGCTCTGCTAGATATGTGATAATGCTTGCCGTATATTCACGACCATTGTCGCTCTGCTAGGTCTGTGATAATGCTTGCTGTATATTCACGACCATTGTTGCTCTGCTAGGTCTGTGATAATGCTTGCCATATATTCACGACCATTGTCGCTCTGCTAGGTCTGTGATAATGCTTGCTGTATATTCATGACCACTGTCGCTCTGCTAGATATGTGATAATGCTTGCCGTATATTCACGACCATTATCACTCTGCTAGGTCTGTGATAATGCTTGCTGTATATTCACGACCACTGTCGCTCTGCTAGGTCTGTGATAATGCTTGCCGTATATTCACGACCATTGTCGCTCTGCTAGGTCTGTGATAATGCTTGCCATATATTCACGACCATTATCACTCTGCTAGGTCTGTGATAATGCTTGCCATATATTCACGACCATTATCACTCTGCTAGGTCTGTGATAATGCTTGCTGTATATTCACGACCACTGTCGCTCTGCTAGATATGTGATAATGCTTGCCGTATATTCATGATCATTGTCGCTCTGCTAGGTCTGTGATAATGCTTGCCGTATATTCACGACCATTGTCGCTCTGCTAGGTCTGTGATAATGCTTGCCATATATTCACGACCATTATCACTCTGCTAGGTCTGTGATAATGCTTGCCGTATATTCACGACCATTATCACTCTGCTAGGTCTGTGATAATGCTTGCCATATATTCACGACCATTATCACTCTGCTAGGTCTGTGATAATGCTTGCCATATATTCACGACCATTGTCGCTCTTCTAGGTCTGTGATAATGCTTGCCATATATTCACGACCATTATCACTCTGCTAGATATGTGATAATGCTTGCCATATATTCACGACCATTATCACTCTGCTAGATATGTGATAATGCTTGCCATATATTCACGACCATTATCACTCTGCTAGGTCTGTGATAATGCTTGCCATATATTCACGACCATTATCACTCTGCTAGATATGTGATAATGCTTGCCATATATTCACGACCATTATCACTCTGCTAGATATGTGATAATGCTTGCCATATATTCACGACCATTATCACTCTGCTAGATATGTGATAATGCTTGCCATATATTCACGACCATTATCACTCTGCTAGGTCTGTGATAATGCTTGCCATATATTCACGACCATTATCACTCTGCTAGGTCTGTGATAATGCTTACCATATATTCACGACCATTATCACTCTGCTAGATATGTGATAATGCTTGCCATATATTCACGACCATTATCACTCTGCTAGATATGTGATAATGCTTGCCATATATTCACGACCATTGTCGCTCTGCTAGGTCTGTGATAATGCTTGCCATATATTCACGACCATTGTCGCTCTGCTAGGTCTGTGATAATGCTTGCCATATATTCACGACCATTATCACTCTGCTAGATATGTGATAATGCTTGCCATATATTCACGACCATTATCGCTCTGCTAGATATGTGATTATGCTTGCCATATATTCACGACCATTGTCGCTCTGCTAGGTCTGTGATAATGCTTGCCATATATTCACGACCATTATCACTCTGCTAGATATGTGATAATGCTTGCCATATATTCACGACCATTATCACTCTGCTAGATATGTGATAATGCTTGCCATATATTCACGACCATTATCACTCTGCTAGATATGTGATAATGCTTGCCATATATTCACGACCATTATCACTCTGCTAGATATGTGATAATGCTTGCCATATATTCACGACCATTATCACTCTGCTAGATATGTGATAATGCTTGCCATATATTCACGACCATTATCACTCTGCTAGATATGTGATAATGCTTGCCATATATTCACGACCATTATCACTCTGCTAGGTCTGTGATAATGCTTGCCATATATTCACGACCATTATCACTCTGCTAGATATGTGATAATGCTTGCCATATATTCACGACCATTATCACTCTGCTAGATATGTGATAAAGCTTGCCATATATTCACGACCATTATCACTCTGCTAGATATGTGATAATGCTTGCCATATATTCACGACCATTATCACTCTGCTAGATATGTGATAATGCTTGCCATATATTCACGACCATTATCGCTCTGCTAGATATGTGATAATGCTTGCCATATATTCACGACCATTGTCGCTCTGCTAGGTCTGTGATAATGCTTGCCATATATTCACGACCATTGTCGCTCTGCTAGGTCTGTGATAATGCTTGCCATATATTCACGACCATTATCACTCTGCTAGATATGTGATAATGCTTGCCATATATTCACGACCATTGTCACTCTGCTAGATATGTGATAATGCTTGCCATATATTCACGACCATTGTCGCTCTGCTAGGTCTGTGATAATGCTTGCCATATATTCACGACCATTATCACTCTGCTAGATATGTGATAAAGCTTGCCATATATTCACGACCATTATCACTCTGCTAGATATGTGATAATGCTTGCCATATATTCACGACCATTATCACTCTGCTAGATATGTGATAATGCTTGCCATATATTCACGACCATTATCGCTCTGCTAGATATGTGATAATGCTTGCCATATATTCACGACCATTGTCGCTCTGCTAGGTCTGTGATAATGCTTGCCATATATACACGACCATTGTCGCTCTGCTAGGTCTGTGATAATGCTTGCCATATATTCACGACCATTATCACTCTGCTAGATATGTGATAATGCTTGCCATATATTCACGACCATTGTCACTCTGCTAGATATGTGATAATGCTTGCCATATATTCACGACCATTGTCGCTCTGCTAGGTCTGTGATAATGCTTGCCATATATTCACGACCATTATCACTCTGCTAGATATGTGATAATGCTTGCCATATATTCACGACCATTATCACTCTGCTAGATATGTGATAATGCTTGCCATATATTCACGACCATTATCACTCTGCTAGATATGTGATAATGCTTGCCATATATTCACGACCATTATCACTCTGCTAGATATGTGATAATGCTTGCCATATATTCACGACCATTATCACTCTGCTAGATATGTGATAATGCTTGCCATATATTCACGACCATTATCACTCTGCTAGATATGTGATAATGCTTGCCATATATTCACGACCATTATCACTCTGCTAGATATGTGATAATGCTTGCCATATATTCACGACCATTATCACTCTGCTAGATATGTGATAATGCTTGCCATATATTCACGACCATTATCACTCTGCTAGATATGTGATAATGCTTGCCATATATTCACGACCATTATCACTCTGCTAGATATGTGATAATGCTTGCCATATATTCACGACCATTATCACTCTGCTAGATATGTGATAATGCTTGCCATATATTCACGACCATTATCACTCTGCTAGATATGTGATAATGCTTGCCATATATTCACGACCATTATCACTCTGCTAGATATGTGATAATGCTTGCCATATATTCACGACCATTATCACTCTGCTAGATATGTGATAATGCTTGCCATATATTCACGACCATTATCACTCTGCTAGATATGTGATAATGCTTGCCATATATTCACGACCATTATCACTCTGCTAGATATGTGATAATGCTTGCCATATATTCACGACCATTATCACTCTGCTAGATATGTGATAATGCTTGCCATATATTCACGACCATTATCACTCTGCTAGATATGTGATAATGCTTGCCATATATTCACGACCATTATCACTCTGCTAGATATGTGATAATGCTTGCCATATATTCACGACCATTATCACTCTGCTAGATATGTGATAATGCTTGCCATATATTCACGACCATTATCACTCTGCTAGATATGTGATAATGCTTGCCATATATTCACGACCATTATCACTCTGCTAGATATGTGATAATGCTTGCCATATATTCACGACCATTATCACTCTGCTAGATATGTGATAATGCTTGCCATATATTCACGACCATTATCACTCTGCTAGATATGTGATAATGCTTGCCATATATTCACGACCATTATCACTCTGCTAGATATGTGATAATGCTTGCCATATATTCACGACCATTATCACTCTGCTAGATATGTGATAATGCTTGCCATATATTCACGACCATTATCACTCTGCTAGATATGTGATAATGCTTGCCATATATTCACGACCATTATCACTCTGCTAGATATGTGATAATGCTTGCCATATATTCACGACCATTATCACTCTGCTAGATATGTGATAATGCTTGCCATATATTCACGACCATTATCACTCTGCTAGATATGTGATAATGCTTGCCATATATTCACGACCATTATCACTCTGCTAGATATGTGATAATGCTTGCCATATATTCACGACCATTATCACTCTGCTAGATATGTGATAATGCTTGCCATATATTCACGACCATTATCACTCTGCTAGATATGTGATAATGCTTGCCATATATTCACGACCATTATCACTCTGCTAGATATGTGATAATGCTTGCCATATATTCACGACCATTATCACTCTGCTAGATATGTGATAATGCTTGCCATATATTCACGACCATTATCACTCTGCTAGATATGTGATAATGCTTGCCATATATTCACGACCATTATCACTCTGCTAGATATGTGATAATGCTTGCCATATATTCACGACCATTATCACTCTGCTAGATATGTGATAATGCTTGCCATATATTCACGACCATTATCACTCTGCTAGATATGTGATAATGCTTGCCATATATTCACGACCATTATCACTCTGCTAGATATGTGATAATGCTTGCCATATATTCACGACCATTATCACTCTGCTAGATATGTGATAATGCTTGCCATATATTCACGACCATTATCACTCTGCTAGATATGTGATAATGCTTGCCATATATTCACGACCATTATCACTCTGCTAGATATGTGATAATGCTTGCCATATATTCACGACCATTATCACTCTGCTAGATATGTGATAATGCTTGCCATATATTCACGACCATTATCACTCTGCTAGATATGTGATAATGCTTGCCATATATTCACGACCATTATCACTCTGCTAGATATGTGATAATGCTTGCCATATATTCACGACCATTATCACTCTGCTAGATATGTGATAATGCTTGCCATATATTCACGACCATTATCACTCTGCTAGATATGTGATAATGCTTGCCATATATTCACGACCATTATCACTCTGCTAGATATGTGATAATGCTTGCCATATATTCATGACCATTATCACTCTGCTAGATATGTGATAATGCTTGCCATATATTCACGACCATTATCACTCTGCTAGATATGTGATAATGCTTGCCATATATTCACGACCATTATCACTCTGCTAGATATGTGATAATGCTTGCCATATATTCACGACCATTATCACTCTGCTAGATATGTGATAATGCTTGCCATATATTCACGACCATTATCACTCTGCTAGATATGTGGAGCACCAAACACTAATAACACTCTTGTCAACAACTTTTAAGCAACTGCTGTGGCCCTTTCCGATGTTAGATTTTCAACAACAAAGAACTTAGTGCAATGACAGTGCTACCCAATGTTTGTCCAAAATTGCCCACTGATTTCAGAGATGATTATAATCTATTTTTTTACTATTCGCTATATATATTAAATTTTTTTAAAACAAGTCAAAAGTAAAATCCTACAACACTTCACTTACGATTTATAGGTCATTATTGCTAAGTGGTTTTATACAAGTCTAAAGTAAAATCCTACAACACTTCACTTACGATTTATAGGTCATTATTGCTAAGTGGTTTTATACAAGTCTAAAGTAAAATCCTACAACACTTCACTTACGATTTATAGGTCATTATTGTTAAGTGGTTTTATACAAGTCTAAAGTGTAGCTTTGAGTTCGCATGGCCAAAGTGCCCTAAACAGTTTTTGACGGACAAGCAACATGTAACTGTGTGTCACTTTTAACACCACGTGTGTTATTTCATCTATATCATGGCGAGAACAAGTTTATTTTCAATGAGATGATGATAAGGTCCGTTTTTGACGAATACGAGTTCCCTTTAAGAGGCATAAGAAGAGTTTGAAGATGCCAAAGGGGCAATCAGAATCTGTATATCGAAGAAGAACAGACAACACAATGGCCAAAAGAAAAAGCACAAAAGGACAAACAACGATCTACCAAACATACATATAAAACTAAAGATCGAGTAACACGAACCCCACTAAACATTTTAAATACCAAATTAAAAAACGCGAGTAAAATAAATAATATCCCTATTTTTTTCTATATTAATAGATGCTTAGAACATTGTTTACAAGATGTAAAGATCAGTCAGTAAATAAGCGTAACATTTTCATTTTTTGATAGTAATTACGTGTAATTCCTGAACAATTTTAGCAAATACACGTAATTACTAAGACAATTAGGGATTACAAATAATTATTGTTTTTCAGTTTTTACGTGTAATTACTGGTTACGCTTATTTCCTGTAACATATACATCCTTTCAACATAACTTTGGCTAGTTAATATATTGTATACATTCTGAGAACAACATAACTTTACCTGGTTAATATATTGTATACATTTTGAGAACAACATAACTTTACCAGGTTAATATATTGTATACATCCTAAGAACATAACTTTACCTGGTTAATATATTGTATACATCCTGAGAACATAACTCTACCTGGTTAATATGTTGTATACATCCTGAGAACATAACTCTACCTGGTTAATATATTGTATACATCCCAAGAACAACATAATTTTACCTGGTTAATATATTGTATACATCCCAAGAACATAACTTTACCTAGTTAATATATTGTATACATCCCAAAAACAACATAATTTTACCTGGTTAATATATTGTATACATCCTAAGAACATAACTTTACTTGGTTAATATATTGTAAACATCCTTACAACAAAACTTTACCTGGTTAATATATTGTATACATCCTTACAACAAAACTTTACCTGGTTAATATATTGCATACATCCTAAGAACAACAAAACTTTACCTGGTTAATATATTGTATACATCCTTACAACAAAACTTTACCTGGTTAATATATTGTATATATCCTAACAACAACATAACTTTACCTGGTTAATATATTGTATACATCCTAAGAACATGTAATCTTTAGAAAATCCTTCAACTATTTCTGGTCTAATTAAAGATTTAGGTAAAATTCTCTTATGGCCTGCAAAAAACAAAACTAAATATCAAAATCATACCAGAGGCTCCCAGGAGCCTGTAATCGCTCAACTGGATCAAAGCTGCTTTCAATAACAACGCAACTGCACTGTGGTGGCCATCTTGGCGGGAGAGCGCAACTGCCGGACACCATTTTGGAAGAGGACCATCCAATGACTATTCCATCAAAGTTTGGTTTTAATTGAGCAACTGGTTCCAGACAAGATGGTTTTTATGTGAATTTCCCATAGGGTCCTATGTTAAACTAAGTACAGCTGTGCAGCCATCTTGGTCAGAGGGCGGGACCACCAGACACAAATTTGGTTCAGCGGTTTCAGAGGAGAAGATTTAAATGTGATCTTTTATCAAAATATGCCTAATTTGCATAATCGGTATAAATCGGCTGAAAGAAAAATTTCAAAAAAAAACCCCGAACATATGCTAAACTACTCCTTGCCATGTAGCTGCAGTTCAAATTTGAGCTCATTTTGACTTATACTAAAGCAGCAATGGACAATTGAAGAAATTTCTATTTTTAGTAACAGCAGCCATCTTGAATGGAGGGCAGGGCTGTCGGACACAATTTTGAAAGGGAACCACCCAGGGACCATCCCTGCCAGGTTTGGTTTAATTTGGTTCAGCGGTTTCAGAGGAGAAGATTTAAATGCGATCTTTTATCAAAATATGCCTAATTTGCATAATCGGTATATATCGGCTGAAAGAAAATTTTCACAGAAAAATTCGGAATATATGCTAAACTACTTCTTGCCATGTAGCTGCAGTTAAAATTTCAGCTCATTTTGACTTACAACTAAAGCAGCAATGGACAATTAAAATTTCATCTCCCCTTTTTCTATTTTGAGCTTGGCGGCCATCTTGGTTGGAAGTCGGGATCACCGGACACAAATTTGGAAGGGGGCCATCCAAGAATCATTTCAGCAAAGTTTGGTTGAGATTGGCTCAGTAGTTTCAGAGGAGAAGATTTTTTTTAAATTTCATCCCCCCTTTTTTCTAATTTTCATAATCAGTCAAAATCGGCAAAAGTTCAAAGTTCATAAAAAATCCTGTAATACATGTTAAAAAGCTCATCATTATGCTTATACAGTTCAAATTTGGGCACATTCTGGCTTAAAATAGAGCAGTTTTGGCCATTTGAAGAAATTTCTATTTTTAGTAACAGTGGCCATCTTGAATGGAGGGCGGGGCTGTCGGACACAATTTTGAAAGGGACCCACCCTGCCAGGTTTGGTTTAATTTGGTTCAGCGGTTTCAGAGGAGAAGATTTAAATGTGATCTTTTATCAAAATATGCCTAATTTGCATAAACGGTATATATCAGCTGAAAGAAAAATTTCACAGAAAAACTCGGAATATATGTTAAACAATTCCTTGCCATGTAGCTGCAGTTAAAATTTCAGCTCATTTTGACTTACACTAAAGCAGCAATGGACAATTAAAAATTTCATCCCCCCTTTTTTCTATTTTGAGCTTGGCGGCCATCTTGGTTGGAAGTCGGGATCAACGGACACAATTTTGGAAGGGGACCATCCAAGAATCATTTCAGCAAAATTTGGTTGATATTGGCTCAGTAGTTTCCGAGGAGAAGATTTTTTTCTAATTTCATCCCCCCTTTTTTCTAATTTGCATAATCAGTCAAAATCGGCAAAAGTTCAAAGTTCATAAAAAATCCTGTAATATATGCTAAAAAGCTCATCATTATGCTTATACAGTTCAAATTTGGGCACATTCTGGCTTAAAATAGAGCAGTTTTGGCCATTTGAAGAAATTTCTATTTTTAGTAACAGCAGCCATCTTGAATGGAGGGCAGGGCTGTCGGACATAATTTTGAAAGGGACCCACACAGGGACCATCCCTGCCAGGTTTGGTTTAATTTGGTTCAGCGGTTTCAGAGGAGAAGATTTAAATGTGATCTTTTATCAAAATATGCCTAATTTGCATAAACGGTATATATCGGCTGAAAGAAAAATTTCACAGAAAAACTCGGAATATATGTTAAACTACTCCTTGCCATGTAGCTGCAGTTAAAATTTGAGCTCATTTTGACTTACACTAAAGCAGCAATGGACAATTAAAATTTCATCCCCCCTTTTTTCTATTTTTAGCTTGGTGGCCATCTTGGTTGGAAGTCGGGATCACCGAACACAATTCTGAAAGGGGGCCATCCAAGGACCATTCCACCAAAGTTTGGTTGCTATTGGTCCAGTGGTTTCTGAGGAGAAGATTAAAATGTGAAATGTTGACGGACGGACGACGGACGAAAAGTGATGACAATAGCTCACATGGCCTAAAGGCCAGGTGAGCTAAAAATGTATTGCATAATATTTTTTGGGGGCTTAAAGTCAATCATTTTGGTAGGAATTATGAGAAGAAAGTTTAAACTGTGATATATGGTCAACAATTCCATCAATATCAACAAAATGAACAATATTGTTTCTGTAAGTTTTTACCCAAAACATACCAATATTAAACTTTTTGTAAAGGTTTAAATTTAGATTGAGCAAGACAATGTCGTAGAGACAGCATGCTCCTCCCCCACATATATTAAACTCAGAGCAGTTTGATAGTTCAGCTTCAGTTAACAATGTCGTAAAGACAGCATGCTCCTCCCCCACATATATTAAACTCAGAGCAGTTTGATAGTTCAGCTTCAGTTAACAATGTCGTAAAGACAGCATGCTCCTCCCCCACATATATTAAACTGAGCAGTTTGATAGTTCAGCTTCAGTTAACAATGTCATAAAGACAGCATGCTCCTCCCCCACATATATTAAACTAAGCAGTTTGATAGTTCAGCTTCAGTTAACAATGTCGTAAAGACAGCATGCTCCTCCCCCAAATATATTAAACTGAGCAGTTTGATAGTTCAGCTTCAGTTAACAATGTCGTAAAGACAGCATGCTCCTCCCCCACATATATTAAACTGAGCAGTTTGATAATTCAGCTTCAGTTAACAATGTCGTAAAGACAGCATGCTCCTCCCCCACATATATTAAACTAAGCAGTTTGATAGTTCAGCTTCAGTTAACAATGTCATAAAGACAGCATGCTCCACCCCCACATATATTAAACTGAGCAGTTTGATAGTTCAGCTTCAGTTAACAATGTCGTAAAGACAGCATGCTCCTCCCCCACATATATTAAACTAAGCAGTTTGATAGTTCAGCTTCAGTTAACAATGTCGTAAAGACAGCATGCTCCTCCCCCACATATATTAAACTAAGCAGTTTGATAGTTCAGCTTCAGTTAACAATGTCATAAAGACAGCATGCTCCCCCACATATATTAAACTCAGAGCAGTTTGATAGTTCAGCTTCAGTTAACAATGTCGTAAAGACAGCATGCTCCTCCCCCACATATATTAAACTAAGCAGTTTGATAGTTCAGCTTCAGTTAACAATGTCGTAAAGACAGCATGCTCCTCCCCCACATATATTAAACTGAGCAGTTTGATAGTTCAGCTTCAGTTAACAATGTCGTAAAGACAGCATGCTCCTCCCCACATATATTAAACTGAGCAGTTTGATAGTTCAGCTTCAGTTAACAATGTCGTAAAGACAGCATGCTCCTCCCCCACATATATTAAACTGAGCAGTTTGATAGTTCAGCTTCAGCTAACAATGTCGTAAAGACAGCATGCTCCTCCCCCACATATATTAAACTAAGCAGTTTGATAGTTCAGTTTCAGCTAACAATGTCGTAAAGACACCATGCTTCTCCCCCACATATATTAAACTGAGCAGTTTGATAGTTCAGCTTCAGTTAACAATGTCGTAAAGACAGCATGCTCCTCCCCCACATATATTAAACTGAGCAGTTTGATAGTTCAGCTTCAGTTAACAATGTCGTAAAGACAGCATGCTCCTCCCCCACATATATTAAACTGAGCAGTTTGATAGTTCAGCTTCAGTTAACAATGTCGTAAAGACAGCATGCTCCTCCCCCACATATATTAAACTAAGCAGTTTGATAGTTCAGCTTCAGTTAACAATGTCGTAAAGACAGCATGCTCCTCCCCCACATATATTAAACTGAGCAGTTTGATAGTTCAGCTTCAGTTAACAATGTCGTAAAGACAGCATGCTCCTCCCCACATATATTAAACTGAGCAGTTTGATAGTTCAGCTTCAGTTAACAATGTCGTAAAGACAGCATGCTCCTCCCCCACATATATTAAACTGAGCAGTTTGATAGTTCAGCTTCAGCTAACAATGTCGTAAAGACAGCATGCTCCTCCCCCACATATATTAAACTAAGCAGTTTGATAGTTCAGTTTCAGCTAACAATGTCGTAAAGACACCATGCTTCTCCCCCACATATATTAAACTGAGCAGTTTGATAGTTCAGCTTCAGTTAACAATGTCGTAAAGACAGCATGCTCCTCCCCCACATATATTAAACTGAGCAGTTTGATAGTTCAGCTTCAGTTAACAATGTCGTAAAGACAGCATGCTCCTCCCCCACATATATTAAACTAAGCAGTTTGATAGTTCAGCTTCAGTTAACAATGTCGTAAAGACAGCATGCTCCTCCCCCAAATATATTAAACTGAGAAGTTTGATAGTTCAGCTTCAGTTAACAATGTCATAAAGACAGCATGCTCCTCCCCCACATATATTAAACTGAGCAGTTTGATAGTTCAGCTTCAGTTAACAATGTCGTAAAGACAGCATGCTCCTCCCCCACATAAATTAAACTCAGAGCAGTTTGATAGTTCAGCTTCAGTTAACAATGTCATAAAGACAGCATGCTCCCCCACATATATTAAACTAAGCAGTTAGATAGTTCAGCTTCAGTTAACAATGTCGTAAAGACAGCATGCTCCTCCCCCACATATATTAAACTGAGCAGTTTGATAGTTCAGCTTCAGTTAACAATGTCGTAAAGACAGCATGCTCCTCCCCCACATATATTAAACTGAGCAGTTTGATAGTTCAGCTTCAGTTAACAATGTCGTAAAGACAGCATGCTCCACCCCCACATATATTAAACTGAGCAGTTTGATAGTTCAGCTTCAGTTAACAATGTCGTAAAGTCAGCATGCTCCTCCCCCACATATATTAAACTGAGCAGTTTGATAGTTCAGCTTCAGTTAACAATGTCGTAAAGACAGCATGCTCCTCCCCCACATATATTAAACTAAGCAGTTTGATAGTTCAGCTTCAGTTAACAATGTCGTAAAGACAGCATGCTCCTCCCCCACATATATTAAACTGAGCAGTTTGATAGTTCAGCTTCAGTTAACAATGTCGTAAAGACAGCATGCTCCTCCCCCACATATATTAAACTAAGCAGTTTGATAGTTCAGCTTCAGTTAACAATGTCATAAAGACAGCATGCTCCCCCACATATATTAAACTGAGCAGTTTGATAGTTCAGCTTCAGTTAACAATGTCGTAAAGACAGCATGCTCCTCCCCCAAATATATTAAACTCAGAGCAGTTTGATAGTTCAGCTTCAGTTAACAATGTCGTAAAGACAGCATGCTCCTCCCCCACATATATTAAACTGAGCAGCTTGATAGTTCAGCTTCAGTTAACAATGTCATAAAGACAGCATGCTCCTCCCCCACATATATTAAACTGAGCAGTTTGATAGTTCAGCTTCAGTTAACAATGCCGTAAAGACAGCATGCTCCCCCACATATATTAAACTGAGCAGTTTGATAGTTCAGCTTCAGTTAACAATGTCATAAAGACAGCATGCTCCTCCCCCACATATATTAAACTCAGAGCAGTTTGATAGTTCAGCTTCAGTTAACAATGTCGTAAAGACAGCATGCTCCTCCCCCACATATATTAAACTGAGCAGTTTGATAGTTCAGCTTCAGTTAACAATGTCATAAAGACAGCATGCTCCCCCACATATATTAAACTAAGCAGTTTGATAGTTCAGCTTCAGTTAACAATGCCGTAAAGACAGCATGCTCCCCCACATATATTAAACTGAGCAGTTTGATAGTTCAGCTTCAGTTAACAATGTCATAAAGACAGCATGCTCCTCCCCCACATATATTAAACTCAGAGCAGTTTGATAGTTCAGCTTCAGTTAACAATGTCGTAAAGACAGCATGCTCCTCCCCCACATATATTAAACTGAGCAGTTAGATAGTTCAGCTTCAGTTAACAATGTCGTAAAGACAGCATGCTCCTCCCCCACATATATTAAACTGAGCAGTTCGATAGTTCAGCTTCAGTTAACAATGTCGTAAAGACAGCATGCTCCCCCCCACATATATTAAACTGAGCAGTTTGATAGTTCAGCTTCAGTTAACAATGTCGTAAAGACAGCATGCTCCTCCCCCACATATATTAAACTGAGCAGTTTGATAGTTCAGCTTCAGTTAACAATGTCGTAAAGACAGCATGCTCCTCCCCCACATATATTAAACTGAGCAGTTTGATAGTTCAGCTTCAGTTAACAATGTCGTAAAGACAGCATGCTCCTCCCCCACATATATTAAACTGTTTGATAGTTCAGCTTCAGTTAACACAGTTTATAAAACACTATAACACTGTTTGTAAGAACAAATTATCCAGCCCCAAAACTATACTGTTGTTACCCTAATTTTTCAACAAAAATCTACTGTGTCCAAAGGAAACAATGTCCCTCAAAATAATAGGGTTAGGGGTTATGGGGCTTAACGCCACTTTTAACAATATTTCATCAAAATAATATGGTGGACTACACATGATGACAAATCATCGTATCATCTATGATAGCTGATCAACAACCCCAGAGACGTTATGTTCACAAAGTATAGCTATATTGAAAATGCATGAAAACGTTAAGGTCCTATAACTCCTACAAAATTGCAGCATAAAATGATCAACTACACTTATGACTAAATATCCTACTAAATATGAAAGCTTTTGGATCAACAAGGTCACAGAAGTTGTGTTGCGTTCACAAAGTATAACTATATTGAAATTGCATGAAAACGTTATAAGTCCCATAACTCCTACAAAGTCGAATCAAAATGGCGGTACAATAGATCAACTACACATCATAACCAATTATTCTACTAAATATGAAAGCTATCGGACCAATGATCTCAGAGGAGTTACTAAGAGACACAGGATGGACAAACGAATGGACAAACCGAAATGCTCTATGCCCCCATACTATTGTATGCAGGGCTTTAAAATGTACATCTAACAAGCTTAACCCTGTAAATAAACATGACAGATATGTATTATTTATTATACCTATAAGTTGTGAACTTCCCCATATAAAGGAGATAAACTGGAAGTCATCTAAACTCCACACACCCTGACTTCCTGCTGGTTCCATTCTGTATGTTATTTGAAGTTTCCGTACTAATTTTAAATATCTGTGAATTAAATAAAAAGTTAAATTTTATCAATCAAACATAGTAAATTTTTAAACCAGAGGCCCTATGCAGTCTGTAATCAATCAAACATTGTAGATTCTTAAACCAGAGGCCCTATAGAGTCTGTAATCAATCAAACATTGTAAATTATTAAACCAGAGGCCCCAGGAAGTCTAATCAATCAAACTTTGTAAATTCTTAAACCAGAGGCCCCATGGAGTCTAATCAATCAAACATTGTAAATTCTTAAACCAGAAGCCCTATGGAGTCTGTAATCAATCAAACATTGTAAATTCTTAAACCAAAGGCCCTATGGAGTCTAATCAATCAAACATTGTAAATTCTTAAACCAGAGGCCCCATGGAGTCTGTAATCAATCAAACATTGTAAATTCTTAAACCAGAGGCCCTATGGAGTCTAATCAATCAAACATTGTAAATTCTTAAACCAGAGGCCCTATGGAGTCTGTAATCAATCAAACATTGTAAATTCTTAAACCAGAGGCCCTATGGAGTCTAATCAATCAAACATTGTAAATTCTTAAACCAGAGGCCCTATAGAGTCTCTAATCAATCAAACATTGTAAATTCTTAAACCAGAGGCCCTATGGAGTCTGTAATCAATCAAATATTGTAAATTCTTAAACAAGAGGCCATATGGAGTCTGTAATCAATCAAACATTGTAAATTCTTAAACCAGAAGCCCTATGGAGTCTGTAATAAATCAAACATTGTAAATTCTTAAATCAGAGGCCTAGGGGGGGTGACGCATGTTAAGTGTCGTGTGCATAAATCAATTTATCACGTGATCGCATGACGTTCCACTCAACGACTATATTGAATGGTATTTCCTGAGGATTTGTTGATGTTTTGATAAGCCAATCACAGTGTTTACTATTTGTCACAGGTGAGTAATTTATGTTAATACATAAAAGGAAAGTATAAACAGCGAGTACATATTGATTTTAATACATGGTGTTAACGTAAAAATGTGCAAACTAAAAAAAACCTGAAAGGGTATTATTTGGGCGTCGTTTCGATCGCCATTTCCTGAAACTGGTGACCTCAATTTCATACAAATTACATCAAAATTACGGAAGACTTATGCTTGAAAATTGAACATGATGTACAAAAATGATTTTTATGACAAAAAATGTAAAAAGTCGTCTTAAGTCGTCTCAAATTATCTCATTACGGCCTCCCGAAAGTACTCAATTTTTGCTGTTTTTTTCGATCCGGCGACTAACATCGTGTTACTTTAGTACGATCGTTTCACAGAGAAATAACACACATTTTACAATTTTCTTGGCAAAATTGTCATCCAGACTAATTATAATATAATTCAGATGCAATACATGAACATCGATCAGTAAAAGAAACCAGAGGCTCTCAAGAGCCTGTATCGTTCACCTGGTTATAAAAAAAAACAATTGGTCCTATGTAAAAACTATGTCCTGCAGTGGTAGTCATCTTGGAATTACGATCAACATAAAAAACACAAAGTTTGTAAAGGACCTTCCAATGATTGATGCACAGTTTAGGTTCAATCAGTGCAATAGCTTCAGAGAAGAATATATTTCTGTATTTTCCCCATTTGGTCCTGTGTTAATACTATGACCTGTGGTGGCGGCCATCTTGGATTTCCGATCAGCATAAAAAACAGAGGACCTTCCAATGATCATTCCTGGGCAGTTTGGTTTCAACTGTCCAAGTGGTTTCAGAGAAGAAGCATTTTGAAACATTTTTCCCATAGGGTCCAATGTTAAACTAAGTCCTGCCGTAGCCGCCATTTTGAATTTCATATCGGAACAAAAAACCTTAAGATTGTAGAGGACCATCCAATGAACATTCATGTACAGTTTGGCTTTAATCATATTTGTAGTTTCTGAGAAGAAGGCATTTGAATATTTTCCCATAGGGTCCAATGTTAATCTATGTCCTGCGGTGGCAGCCATCTTGGATTTCCGATCGGCATAAAAAACAGAAACTTTGTAGAGGACCTTCCAATGATCATTCCTGGGCAGTTTGGTTTCAACTGTCTAAGTGGTTTCAGAGAAGAAGCATTTTGAAACATTTTTCCCATAGGGTCCAATGTTAAACTAAGTCCTGCCGTAGCCGCCATTTTGAATTTCATACCGGAACAAAAACCTAAAGTTTGTAGAGGACCATCTAATGAACATTCATGTACAGTTTGGCTTTAATCATATTTGTAGTTTCTGAGAAGAAGGCATTTGAATATTTTCCCATAGGGTCCAATGTTAATCTATGTCCTGCGGTGGCAGCCATCTTGGATTTTCGATCGGCATAAAAAACAGATAATTTGTAGAGGACCTTCCAATGATCATTCCTGGGCAGTTTGGTTTCAACTGTTCAAGTGGTTTCAGAGAAGAAGCATTTTGAAACATTTTTCCCATAGGGTCCAATGTTAAACTAAGTCCTGCCGTAGCCGCCATTTTGAATTTCATATCGGAACAAAAAACCTTAAGATTGTAGAGGACCATCCAATGAACATTCATGTACAGTTTGGCTTTAATCATATTTGTAGTTTCTGAGAAGAAGGCATTTGAATATTTTCCCATAGGGTCCAATGTTAATCTATGTCCTGCGGTGGCAGCCATCTTGGATTTTCGATCGGCATAAAAAACAGAAACTTTGTAGAGGACCTTCCAATGATCATTCCTGGGCAGTTTGGTTTCAACTGTCCAAGTGGTTTCAGAGAAGAAGCATTTTGAAACATTTTTCCCATAGGGTCCAATGTTAAACTAAGTCCTGCCGTAGCCGCCATTTTGAATTTCATATCGGAACAAAAAACCTTAAGATTGTAGAGGACCATCCAATGAACATTCATGTACAGTTTGGCTTTAATCATATTTGTAGTTTCTGAGAAGAAGGCATTTGAATATTTTCCCATAGGGTCCAATGTTAATCTATGTCCTGCGGTGGCAGCCATCTTGGATTTCCGATCGGCATAAAAAACAAAAACTTTGTAGAGGACCTTCCAATGATCATTCCTGGGCAGTTTGGTTTCAACTGTCCAAGTGGTTTCAGAGAAGAAGCATTTTGAAACATTTTTCCCATAGGGTCCAGTGTTAAACTAAGTCCTGCCGTAGCCGCCATTTTGAATTTCATATCGGAACAAAAAACCTTAAGATTGTAGAGGACCATCCAATGAACATTCATGTACAGTTTGGCTTAAATCATATTTGTAGTTTCTGAGAAGAAGGCATTTGAATATTTTCCCATAGGGTCCAATGTTAATCTATGTCCTGCGGTGGCGGCCATCTTGGATTTCCGATCGGCATAAAAAACAGAAACTTTGTAGAGGACCTTCCAATGATCATTCCTGGGCAGTTTGGTTTCAACTGTCCAAGTGGTTTCAGAGAAGAAGCATTTTGAAACATTTTTCCCATAGGGTCCAATGTTAAACTAAGTCCTGCCGTAGCCGCCATTTTGAATTTCATATCGGAACAAAAAACCTTAAGATTGTAGAGGACCTTCCAATGAACATCCATGTACAGTTTGGCTTTAATCATATTTGTAGTTTCTGAGAAGAAGGCATTTGAATATTTTCCCATAGGGTCCAATGTTAATCTATGTCCTGCGGTGGTGGCCATCTTGGATTTCCGATCGGCATAAAAAACAGAAACTTTGTAGAGGACCTTCCAATGATCATTCCTGGGCAGTTTGGTTTCAACTGTCCAAGTGGTTTCAGAGAAGAAGCATTTTGAAACATTTTTCCCATAGGGTCCAATGTTAAACTAAGTCCTGCCGTAGCCGCCATTTTGAATTTCATATCGGAACAAAAAACCCTAATATTGTAGAGGACCATCCAATGAACATTCATGTACAGTTTGGCTTTAATCATATTTGTAGTTTCTCAGAAGAAGGCATTTGAACATTTTCCCATAGGGTCCAATGTTAATCTATGTCCTGCGATGGCGGCCATCTTGGATTTCCGATCGGCATAAAAAACAGTAACTTGGTAAAGGGCATTCCAATGATCATTCATGTACAGTTTAGGTTCAGTCAGTTCATTAGTTTCAGAGAAGAAGATCTTTGAAATTTCAGCCAATCAGAGCATATTATTGGCCTTGGCAGCCATATTGAATATCCGACTGGAACGAAAAACAGTAACTTTGTAGAGGACCATCCAAGGAACATTCCTGCTAAGTTTGGTTTCAATCGGCCCAGTGGTTTCGGAGAAGAAGCTTGAAATGTGAAAAGTTTACAGACGACAGACAACAGACGACGGACGCCAAGTGATGGCAATAGTTCACCTGGACCTTTGGTCCAGGTGAACTAATAAAAAAGAGACGGAATTGATGCAAAAAGTTGCGAGTTTGCTCAGGAATACAGAGTAGTAGCACACAGTGTCTCACATTTTTTGTGAGCAAGGAAGATTTCTTTAGGATAAGGGAAATCTTGTCCACACCTTGCTCATGTCTTTAAATCTATAAATAAGTAAATCATAATACAGCAATAAATACTGTCAGTGTGAAGATGATGTTGCGGCAGCCCTACACTTTAATGGAAGAAGAAGAAGAAGAAGAATGTTGAATAACTCCCCCCGCCCCGTGCAATAATAGTCGAAAGGTACGGTCAGCACGTACCATGTAAAATTTGAGTAGGGAATGCATATTGGGTCAAAAAGGGTAGTTTTTAGTCTTTCAAGAAATTCTTTGCATTTTACTTATAGTAATTGCTTGAATCTATATACATGTATCATTTTTAGATGGATACACCAGTGTCACATACACACACACAAGATACAAGAAAGTGCTTGTTTAAGAGTCCTGTAGATGCAATGCAAGAATGTGACCTACCTGGATATGTTACACCACTTGTAAGTACTTAGATCAGAGAAAATTAAAAGAGGAACTGATAGTAGTATTTTATCATGAAGTTTGAATTATGGCGAGCAAAAAACAATTCTTCCAGAAACTAGTTAGACATCCATAATACAGCAATAAAAGTGCACAGGTTCCTTTTGTTTATACTTGCTCAGGTTTTCTCTCATGCACATTTACTTCATATCCGTTCTTTTTTCAATACATGTTTCATTCACCAAAAAAAAACTACACTACTATTCTTTAGTAAACATTATTTTATTTAAATATAAAATCTAATGTAAATCAAGTTCAGCCCTTTGATTTGAACAAATATAGGGCTATGCCGAGCTCAGCATGATACAACCACATCATGTCGACCAAGGAAATGTGAACAAGTGTACTTTAAAGTGAATGTGGACACAGTTTTTAGCTAGACACAGTAATTTGCTTGACACAAAAGATGGCTGCCAAAGGTTAAAATTCATTGCCCTTACCTACCTGTACTCATCAAAACATATCATAAAAAAGTTTGTCCAAATCTGTATATCTACCTACTCTACTTTGTTGTCTATAAGAGGCATTTAATATATGTATATGTACATGTGCAGTTACATGTATCAAGATTGTTTCATGTTGCCATTGTGTATTTCAGGGATTTTCACATAAGCGCAACAGGAATATTAGTTGGTCGCCTCGCAAATGCACACCACAAAAGAGCCCTCCAAAGAAGAGAAGTAGAAATAGAACTTGGTCACAGCAGGAATTGTGCTCCCTGGTAGAATATGTTGCTTTGCACAAAGATGCTCAGAACTCAGAAAACGAATGGCCTGCTATGAATGATGACAACAATTACTGGTTTAAAGCAAGTGAATTTATCAAGCAGACTTGTGGAACTGTACGAGGAAGTAAGTATTTGTACATTTTTGTTTGCATACACAGAGAGCACAATTTTTAAGAGGTTAGCATGGTGAAATGAGGACCCAAGACCTGGCACACATGGTGACCTGACCTGATCAAGGCCATAGGTGGAGGTCAGATCAGATCACTGAGTGGGTCAGGTCAAGGAACCTCATTTTACCATGTTCATAGTGACCTCATGAAAAGTAATTAATTGCTTTATTATACCAATAAAAATAACAAGATTCTATAATTTATGTGCAATATTTTATTAGAATTTTGTTATTAACGGTATTAGTGGTAACATTTGGAAAACTATTGCTTACTTTACTGATATACACTTCAGGTACTAGAATTAGACTGTGATTTCCTGTTTACAAACAGATGAAAAAAATAGTGTTGCTTTTAGCCAAAAAACCACTGGAACTTTGCTGAAAGTCTGAAACAGAGTTTTAATGAACACTTGCTGCAAGTAACTCATGCCAACTGAATTCAATCATGGTCTTGAACAATTCAGTTACTTTTTTGTACAATAATAATTGTTTTTCTTTTTATTTTTCCAGCTACATCATGCAGAGCCAAGGTAGTGAATTACTTCAGAAAAACTTTTAAAACAGTGTCTGATGCTGAAGAAGAATTTTCAATAGATTATGAAGATATATGTACTACAAATATATCAGATGATTCCGGCTTTATTGAAGTGTCAACTCCATCAACACCTGTAACACCCTATAGTGTGGAAAACTTTGTGGATTATTATTTGTCAAAATTCAGTAAAGAACAAGTAACAACTGTTTGGAAGAAACTAGGGAAAGAGGTTGCTATCAATGAGAAAGTACAGACTTTAAGATCAGTTTTGTCTGAACATGAGCTTATTAACATAATTCACACAGCATCAAGTAACTGCCGTGAACAAATATTGATATCAAATTTTACAAGTCTTCATCCAGAACACCAAAAACAGAGTCTAGACAAGTTGTTTGAGATGTCAGCTTACAACGAAGGATTGAAAGCAGGTACTGATAAATTTGTGAGCCTTTCCATTCAAGCAATGAAAACACTCAAAAGGAAAGGAAAACCAAATGTCCTAAAAGACTTCGTAAAGTGTTTAGGACTGACCAGGCCAGATTCCCAGGAACCTCTTATGCCAGTCGATCGCATGCCATTTGGCTTAATTCAGCATCAAATACAGTTCTTTTGTGCCAGTGATATACGACAGGTAAACATTGTTTCAATCATTTTTTCATATATATACATTTGAAAATAACTATGTGAAAAGAAAATTATCTATTATTCTAATATTACGTCCTTCAAACGCTATGAGTCCAAATGCTCTACAATGTAGGTAAAACTTCGTGACATAAAGACCTACCCGTGGTAAAAACAATATATACATATGGCTTCCATGAATTATTTCTTAAATAATATAGATGAAAAGGTTAAAAAGACAGTTCCATTGTACATATAACATTAACAGCATGTGGTCGACTTAATTTCACTGCAGTATGCACTCATAAAGTACTAGTAGATATAATAAGGAAGAGTGTTCTGATTTTTTACCATTGTCCAATCAAATTATTCAATTGATGCCGTCAATTAATCAAATACAACACGGTTATCTCCTAAATATACTCAAAATTTTATTAAGTTTTCAAACAACTATAATCAAATATATCTTCTTAATAACCACCCCATTTTTCAGCAAACAATGACCATCATCTTTTATAGGGGATGTCTGAAGACAGGTTGAATAGTATTCATTATCTTACTTATTAACATGCAAGAACACAGAACACTGCATTAATGCCTGCCTATATTATTACTAATACAAAACTGTTAAATGTATTACTGTTGTGTTTATCTCTTGTTAAAAACAGAAATGTAATCATTCTTTTTTTTTACAGGCCAATGGATGACATCCGAGGATTTACAAGGGAGACTTTTATTGAAATAACAACCAACATTGAAAGTCAAGAACTCAGAAGGATTAGAAATAATGAAATTGGTTATCCAGAACATCCTCGAGCAGCAACAACAGACGATGTTGAATGCTTTTTTAGTTTAACCAGACGTCATTTGGGTGAAACGTTCACATTGAAGGAGTTCAAGAATGGTTGGAGAAAGCTGGTTAGAGAGTACTGCAAGAGACTGGATCCAGACATTGGATTTTATTACTGGACCCAGAATGAACGTTTCTGAGACGATCATCCCTCATTTGACATGCCTAAAGATGAAAAGCGACTGCACGTTGTGAAGCATAGGCAAAGGGAAGATAGCTCAATCTTCACTGCTGGACGAGCATTTCTCCCTGCTAAGAATAGACAATCCATACGCCAAAGACTATTCCGTGTAGATGTTGGTTTACCACCTGTTCCAGAAAACCAGTAAGTGTTAAAACTTGCATAAATGACTTCCAATTTAACAGACTGGATTTCCTTATTTAATGTTTTGACAAAGTGATTCATGTACTTTAAATACAAAACATGTGCACAGTTTCCATACTCCAAAGGTGTTCATGTGTATTTTGATTTTTTAGTATCTCTGTCATATCTGTAATTATATACTGTGAAAATACTTTTATTTGTGGATACTTTTTATGTGATCCTAGCTTTGTAGGTAATTTTATTCTTATGAATTTTTTTATCTTGTTGGTTATTAAATTTTGTTGTTTTAATTAACCATGAAAATTTGTACCCCACGAATAACAGTACCTTCACAGCATGCTTTATGATATTAATATAAAAAATTATATTTATAGTACAAATTTATTTATGTGTTGGACAACAAATAATAATACATGTGATAACCATACTGGTATTAGTTTAGTATGATTACTGTCCATATTTATAAGCTTTGTACACATATTTACATTCCATCATTCAATTGTTTCTGCTTCTCATGATTATTTTCAAAAATTGTATATTAATTGTGGTATTCTTAAAATATTATATATCCATGCAAAACATTAGCAGGAATTACAAATCCGTCCGTTCACACTTTCGCAACAGATATCTCATCTTCTACTGGAAGAAATGATTTTATATTTGATATATGGCTTTTGCATGGTGACTTGTACCGTGTCTCCCCTTTCCAGGTTTACCGCACATCTACTTCCTGTTTACAGTATGACTTAGAATTTTTCATGTTTGCCGTAATGAAAACTTTCGTAACAGTTATCTCAGCTTCTACTGGAAGAAATGATTTTATATTTGATATATGGCGTGCAACATCTTGTTGTCATTCATAAATATTCATTGAAAACATTATAAATTAGAATTGTACGTGTTCAGTTCATTATCTGGCAACCACTTGTTCTTCTTACACATCTGGATATAACATCTCAGTTTACGAATGTTCAGGTTTCTCACCAACCATGTAGTCACGGATTTGACTTTAATGTCTACAATTTCCTGTTTACGAATTGCTGAAACAACTTTAGGTAATTTTTTAACACCAATGTAGCCAATAATTAAAAATAGATCGTCCACACATACTTTTACACAAGAATGGCATTGGAATCTTTTGGATTGTCCGGTTCCTTTTCTAATTGTATTGTCATTGGTTTTTTTAGTCGCAAAGCACTTTGCACAGTTTTTAAGTTTTCTTGGTAGATGTCGTTGTAAGTTGAACCCTTAATTACAAACGTTGTTGTATAAAGTTCATCATTAGCTTCTCCATCATGTTGGTCACCATCATCTTCTGAATTGCTTTCAACATAAGTGAGGTTTGTAAAATTCTGAATACTAGTATTCTGGGGATTTCCGGTACAAGAACATGCTGAAGATTGCAGATCCAGAACTGGCATCCCTGGAAGGTCTATAGCATTAAAATGGTCAGGTGGTCTCCCGATGTACTTTGCTCCTGGTATACACTTGTAGCTCCATATAAGGACTGCCCAAGACTCTGTACCAATATTGAAAAGTCCTTGTACTTCATCTTTATCAAACTGTAAACAAAAATCAAAGTCATAGAGAAATACACAAAAATAAATATTATGATGCACCATGCAACATTTTAAAATGCAGTCTATTCAGAAATTATTGCAATGCTAAAACCATACAAATCAATCATACATTAAAACAAACATAATAATTATGCAGTTATATTGAGTCCACTCTCCTCAGTGCTAATGACTTGAATGAAAAGGGCAGCAAATTGCATAAGACAATCTGGGTTAAACATTCCTTTTTTAATAATTCGGTTTTTTTGGCAATGAAAGAAGAAGTGTTCCTCGTCTTCAATTACATTTAGGTGACATTGCCTACAAATTCGTTGTTCTCTATTTATTTTATTATATCTGCCTCTTTCAATTTCTAAAACATGATCACTTATTCTCATTTTCACAATTAATTTTCTATTTTCAAAGTTTGAATTTTCAATAAATGGTTCTATAATATAATTTGTCTTTATTTTGCAGCTGTATAGAAAAAGTTTATTGTTGGTATTAAAAGACCTCAATTTCTCCAAAAACATGTTTTCATAGTAATATTTTTTCAAATATTTTGTGAGATGCCATTTCTCCTTGTTAAAACTAGTAACCTCTATATATATTTTTTCAGTTATTTTGTTTGTGTTTAATATATTCTCTGCAAGGGTACACCAGGAATATGTCCCATTTAAATGTAATGTTTTTGAGAGGCTTATGCATCCAATAATAAAGGATTATTATCCTTGTTTGAAATTCTAGCCATATACTTCAAGACTTGCAACTTTATATAAACATCAAAAGGATATTGAGATGTATGTGATTATATTTAATGATTGATAATTTAATTCAAATTAATCAATATAATTAACTGGTTACTTTGTTTAATTTCAAAGTTCTGTTGATGCTGTGAGTATAATTTTGTAAACTGAGTAATTTAATTTGTTTGATGATCAAAGTTCTTTTGTGGAACTGTGGTAACCAAGCTTTCGGCAACATCCTGGAGCACATAGCAGAACAGAACCTAGTTTAAGACATCTCATAATAGGACAATTAATGTTATCATCACTTTTTGTTATCATGTTGAATTATCATGATGATTGTTGTGTATTGTGATGTATTACTGATACGATGTTATAAATACCAATAAAATGATACACAATGAACTTGTATTTTTAGTATGCTTTCCAACAGTTGATGATGACATGAACCTCCTAATAGAATAGAATACATTGTATTGCCTAATCATAGGGCCCAAATGAGGCATCATTGACAATACAAACATTCATGATTGATAAATGAGACATGCACACAAAAGAAAAAAGACATACAAAAAACTATGTAGTTTGGGGTTTTTATATTTCTAAAAATATAAATATAATTATTATTATTTAGTGGTTTGTCCCCTATATCGCACATCCAGTGTGAAACTTTACATATGTTGCATATTCCTTAACAAGCAGTAAACCTGCTAAAAACACCAAGGGACAATGCTTCTGACACACCCCGTCTATTAATTGCATTTTCACACAATTATATACTATATATAAATTTAAAAAAATATTAGTTAATTATTATATCTATTATAATATCATTATTCATTCGGATGTGTCGCCTCGTGTTTAGAGCAGAACTAGTTGGAGGAAATATGTCATCATGTTATTGCTCAATTACAGAGTGCACCAAGCGACAGTGCAAAGGCATGTTAAAATGAATTAAGAAGAAATTCAGATCGAACCCAGTAATATGTGTTTTTCTTTAAATTTATTCTATTTATTTAGAAATATTATCAATTTATATTATATTTCTCCTTTCTAAACATGCCAGCCCGTGTACAGTGTAAAAGAGCAATTATTTCATTATATTGTGCTTTGTTTTATCAAATTACAAATACTGGCTAGAATTTTCTCATTTTCATTATTAAGAAGCCAATATAATTTCTGTTCTGGATTGAGGACATGAAAGTTTTGACAGATATTATTGATCCTGCTGAACATTACACTATACAAAAAATCCATGCAATTTCATATTTTCATAATTGAATTACAATACCAATATATTAATAAATTACATTACTCGTATACCAGTATTGTACAAAATTTTGAAAAAAAAATCACAATACTGGAACAAATTTTTATAGCCTCACCGGACGCAATTACAAACAATTTCGATGATATTTACATTTGGTAATAAATTTGACCAAACTAATGAAGCTGATTACATGTTCATATTTCAGATTAAACACTAATATTCCTTTTGAATCATAGTCCATATATTATTCAATGCATTGTAACGGGTCTTAAACTGATTTTCATGACCCCGTTTTAGTCACTCCGTGACCTAGATCCGGACACAATTTCGAACGACATAATAATAACCTTTCTAGTGTAAATTATTTGATGACAACTGTTAACATTGAAAGAGCATTCATTCATTCATTTATGTTCACATATATCCATTTGTATATAATACACATGACATAAAAACCTTTCCTTTATTCACACCATAAATGTGTGCCAGTTTGCATTCGGAATTTCTTGGACTCTTCAATGAATAAGGTACATCACAGATTTTGACATTTTGGGATAAATCAAGGTAAGGAAATTGTATTGTATTGACTGTTTTTGTTTTAATTTCACTGTGTTCTACATATGCATAGAATCGGGAGATCATATTCTTTCCAATTACAGGCACAAGATAACAAAATATGCGTACCACAATGAATTTTAGCGATAGATTCCAAATGCAATTGTCGATCGTTTTCTGTTTACAAATTATGAAAACGTCGTCTGCAACATTCAACAACTGTGCATAAATAATGTTCTTCCAAAACACGAGTAATTTAGCGGGGTATCTATTTATAAAAGCATTTTTTTAATTCATGTTTTGAAGGAACAATTAGGGCACATCAATTTTATTTCGTTCATAATTGTGTCCGTTCGTAAATTGTGTCTGGTGAGGCTACCAGTATTGGTAGTATTGCGATCGCCAAGCACAGGATATCCCTTAAATCTTCATAGCAAACCAGATATGCATTAAATATTTCATTCTAATACTTTAATATTTCAATTTACCTTAAAATTACATGCATTATTAATTAGTAATAATGCTGGAAACGTGGACGCCAAGGACGAATCCAGCTGCTCACAGGCCATCAGAACACGACGTCTCACAACTTTGTTGACTGGTGTTATGTGTGCAACTCGTACCAATACGTTGATACTTGGACAGTCTCTCATTCTTACTCTAAAGACATCTTTCTCCAAACAAAATAACCATACATCTGAGGAGTCTAACCAGCTGCTACTCGATGTTGTCACTTGGACAGCCATAATTTGAATGACAGATCGACTTCCGGCGGTTGGTTATATATTTCATAAAAGCGTGCCGTGTGCAAAGATGAGTCACCCCCCCCCCCCCTGCCAGAGGCCTATGGAGTATATAATCAATAAAATATTTTAATTTTTTAACCAGAGGCCCTTTGGAGTCTGTAATCAATCAAAGAATGTCAATTCTTAAACAAGAGGCCATATGGAGTCTCTAATCAATCAAACATTGTAAATTCTTAAACCAGGGGTACTATGGAGTATATAATCAATCAAAGATTATAAATTCTTAAACCAGAGGCCCTATGGAGTATGTAATCAATTAAACAGTGTAAATTCTTTAATCAGAGTACAAAATTTCTAATTAGATGATATTCTTCCTTTTCACTAAATTCTCACTTTGTTTCTCTGCTTTTATACAACTACTTACTAAAGACACAGACAAACTTACTTCTCAAATATATTAAAAGCTACAGCCACGGCATCCTGCTCTGTAAGCGCTCCTATCTTAAACAAACAGCATAAAAAGGCAACAAAACACAGTTCATGACCTAAAATAAACAATATATCTTTAAAAATTCAACCTTGTTTGTGTTGTACAGTCAAACCTGTATTAAGAGGTCACCATTGGGACAAAGAGACAATGGCCTTATAAGACGGGTGACCTCTTAAAAGAGGTTCAATTCATTTGAAATTTTCCATGACAGAACAAGAAAAAGGTGGCCTTTGAATACAGGTGACCACATGGGCAGGTTTAACTGTATATAGATATACTGAAGTTCTCAGGTGGTCAGCATTTTTTGTCATATTGTTAAATCAATATGGATCGTTGAGTTGAATATATTTTTCAGTGTTATACTGTAAACGTGGATATTTTCGTGGTTTTTTTCCCCCCCGCGATTTCGAGGGTCAAACAATTCGCGTGGGGGTTATTTTCACTATTTAAATAAGTACCAGACAATTATGTTCGCGATATGATCATTACGGTATTAAAAAGAAAGTAAATGAAACTTGAGTTGTCTTTCTTTGCTTGATAGAATTTGCTTAGAGGTGCCCAGAGGGAAAATTTTCGGTAATGTCCGATGTACGTGTAAATGTACCTGTACACATACGTACCTGAATAGAAAAAACTGTCAAAACATATACCAGATGAATTAATTATTAATCATGTAATCTAAAGTTTTTAAAAAATTGTAAAATTTTGCCGAGTTTAACTTATGTTTTTAAATTAGTTAACATATTACTTTTGTATTCATTTAGAATACAAATTAGTTAACATATTACTTTTGTATTCATTTAGAATACAAATTAGTTAACATATTACTTTTGTATTCATTTAGAATACAAAAGTAATATGTTAATTTATTTAAAAACATAAGTTAAAACAATCGAGCGTCCCTATATTGAGTTCAATGTGGTCATAAATCTATTAACTACAGTAATTAACCTTTAATAATATCTGTGTGTCAATTTATTGATTTTCCTTCTGGGTGTTGTGATAAAAATTAATGAAACTGCACATGTTGTCGTGCTGTGATACCCCCACTCGCTCTACATAAGTTGATGTGTAGTAAAGTATTAGATTACAGTGAGACTTAACGTGGTGGAGAGGCATAAAGGAGTGTAAAGAGTGTTGGAATCAAGAGATGTGCATCCTCCCAGGGCAGTTGGCTAGTAAACGTTTGGAATGATGAAAAATGATATATTACAGATTATTAGATATAAATATTATACATAGCTAATTAAGGAAATAATTTATAGCAGCAGTTCGTAAGGGAACATGAAAAGGGCAATAACTCTCGCAAAAATCAACCATCCGTGAAATCGGTATAATATGCACATGCTCAGATCATGGCCAATCAAGATACCAAATATGAATAAAATGCGACAAAAGACAAATGACTAGATGCATACACAATATGTGCGAACGGACGTATGGTCAAACAAACATGAAAAGGGCTATAACTTTCGCAAAAATCAACCATTCGTGAAATCGGTATAATATGTGCATGCTCAAATCATGGCCAATCAAGATACCAAATATGAATAAAATGCCACAAAAGACAAATGACTAGTTGAGTACACAAGATGAGCGAATGGACATATGGTCAGGCAAACATGAAAAGGGCTATAACTCACAAAAATCAACCATCCGTGAAATCAGTATAATATGCACATGCTCAGATCATGGTCAACCAAGATACCAAATATGAATAAAATGCGACAAAAGATAAATGACTAGTTGGGTACACAAGATGTGCGAACGGACATATGGTCAAACAAACATGAAAAGGGCTATAATATTTACAAAATCGCCCATTTCCTGCCCTCCCCCCCCCCCTTTTTTCCCTCACACGCACATGTACACTAGTGATGGGAATCGGTAACATTTTCAAGATCGATGATCGTTATATCAACATCGACCGATGATCGATCATCGGTGACAATTGCCTGCTAAATGTATTTATTGACTATAATTAATCAAATAGTCTTTATTTCAAGAGTATGATTGACAAAAGTAAAGATATGAATAAAATTGTATCATAAATTTATAAACTATAATTTGTCCATTAGTAAACATTAACTTTAAAATAGAACAAAACAAAAGGTCGTTTTCCATATGTGTAACACCTGATATAGATAGATAAATAATAGACTAGTCCAAATATGTGTTTGACAAAAGTAAAGATTTGAATAAAATCAAATAATATATTTACAAACTACAATTTTTCCATTTGTAAACATTAACTTAGAACAAAACAAAAGATCGTTTTCTATATGTGTAACACCTGATATAAAATGGACTATTCTGGGAAGTAGATAAATAACAGACTAGTCCAAATATGTGTATTGACTGAGTGTCAAGAGTATGCTTGGACAAAATTACCAGATGTTTGTCAGTATGAGGGGAAAAAAACCAGCTGGGATAAAACTGCAATATTTTTGTCAGTATGGAGACAGAAAAAAAAACCAACCAAAGAACAAAGTTAAGCATATATATTTTAGACACTATAGAATCAGAATCGACTACAAGGCTTAAGAATCGATCATCGGATCGTATGATGACGTCCGACTGACTAGTCGATGTTTCCGATGATCGGTACACCACTAATGTACACCCAAATCAAATGGTCGTCCTCTTATCATTTTTAAAGTTGTATTTTTCGAAAATACATAAACTTTCTCAGCAGAAATTAATATTCACGTCCGTATTAGATTTATATAAATACAAAAGAATTGATTTCATAATATTTTCACGTGTCTACGAATGAATGAAGGAAGAATTTCAAGATCGTTTTCATCCTGTTTGTGCATAATTAATTATTTGGTAAAAAAAGAGATAATATTATCTTAAATCAGAGCAATTCAGTGATTATGAACTTAGTAAACAGACGTTATCTTTGATAAATATCAATATGTTGTAGATCAGCATGTGCTGTCTGTTTACGTAGTGATTATACACATACATTGTACGCGTGCACGACCCGCTGTGTAGAATGGACAATGGTATTTATTGTTTATCGTTTGAATTTGCCTTGAAGCTGTATGAAAGAAAAACAACAAAATTATAAAAGATTTATATACCCAGCTTTACAGGTACAGTACGATTTTGAAAGCTTGTCATTGCCGATTTCGACATGAAGGATGTGTGGATCTTGACTTTTTCTCATTGACTGCCAACATCTTGCATTCACGTGCTTCCGAAATTTTAATATTGTGGATATAACCTTGGGTGAAATAATTTAAACCCTTTTCTAAGGCCTTTTTGGACAACGATTCAAAGTCGGGTAAGAATGAAACTGCGATATTATCGGGAATTTTTTCTAAAGAATCGGACGCGAGCTTGGGATGCTGAGCAGCCATTTTGAAAATGTAACCGATAAGCTTGTGGCGCATAGCAACAATTGCTAAGGAGGCGGGACTTAAATTCCTATCTCGGAACTATCAATATCAATGATCTTCTGTAAAAAAAAATATGTGATCTCAACTTTCACTTCTGGCAAGATATGTATTCAATACACATTTATGTTAGAGGCAGTTTGTGCCCATAAAACTAGTTTAAATCTGCCAGTGAGTGGTCATGCATTTCTGTGTTATGTGTATCAATTTTTCCTAAGATTTTTTTTATCAAATTTTGGAAATGTTCTGAAGGTGTATCCCAACAACATCAGTGGTATCTTCAGTGAGGTAGATCGTGGGTTCGAGCCCCGATTGGGTCAATCAAAGACTATAAAATTGGTATTTGTTGCTTCTCTGCTAAGAACATGAGAATGAGCAAAGACTGGTTGGCTCGAAATCAGGATAATGTGTCCGAGTGGCGCAACATGTCTATCCGCGGACTGTTGTTTCAGTGAGCGAGCACTATAAAAATCCAACTAAGCATGTTGGTCTAATACAAAGCTGACCTCATCATCATTTCATTGAAAATTAACTTGTTCTCACCACGATATGCCACCACAATATAACTGAAATATTGTTGAAAGTGGCGTTAAACACCATAAACCACCAAGATATAGCTGAAAATTGCTGAGTTGGCATTAAATAACAATCAAGTATCTCTACTTATAAAACTGACCATCATAACAAAACATTATGTTACACATCCATTATTCTAACCCAGATTATAGGGTCCGGGTGGCTCAATGAGTTAGGTAGTTGGATTACCTAACAACTCATACAAACCTATTACCAATAGTGAATACGGCATGGGTTCGACCCCGGCTTTGTAAATTATAAACTAGAGGCTCAGTCCACTGAGCCTGTATCGCTCACCTGACAATAGAATGATACTGAAGCAAATTTCAAAGGGAGATAATCATTACCTTAAAAAACAGCAGCCATCTTGAATGGAGGGTGGGGCTGTTGGACACAATTTTGAAAGGGACACACCCAGGGATCATCTATGACAGGTTTGGACCTTACATAAATGCTTCCTGCCAAGTTTGGCTCCATTTGGCCAAGCTGTTTCAGAGGAGAAGATTTTTTTAACATTAGCCAATCAGAAAAAAGAATTAATCTTGGTGGCCATGTTTGTTGGCCGAATGGAACCAAATGAAGAAGTTTTATAGATGCTTCCTGCCAAGTTTGGCTCCATTTTGCCAAGCAGTTTCAGAGGAGAAGATGTTTTTAACATTAGCCAATCAGAAACAAGAATTGCCATTGGTGGCCATATTTGTTGGTGGAATGGGACGAAATGAAGAAACTTTATAGAGGACCTTATATAGATGCTTTCTGCCACGTTTGGTTCCATTTGGCCCAGTTGTTTCAAAGGAGTAGATTAAAATATGAAAAAGTTAACGGACGGACGACGGACGCCAAGTGATGGCAATACCTCACATGACCCTTTATGTCAGGTGAGCTAAAAAGGGTGCACTCGACTCGCAGCCACAAGTGATAAAGTTTACCAGTTGCTTGCCCATGGTCGGTGGTTCTCTCCAGGTACTCCGGCTTCTTCCACCACTAAAACTGGTCACCATGATATAGCTGAAATATTGCTGAAAGTGGCATTAAACACAATAAATCAAATCAAATCATCAGTTTAATGGAGGTTTCAGCTGATAAAGGCTTTACTTAATATCTACTGTTAATATTTAACATCTACTGTAAATAGAACTTGGGACATTTTTGAAGCATGTCATCTTTGCATAATTTGAGTTTGTAGGAAAATATGCAAAACTTTGAGATGGTGAAATGAAAACTTAAATTTTGTGATGAGATAACTGACCTGTACCATAATCTATTCTGGTATCATTACCCACACCTTCTATTAAGTAGACAGAGATCTCGGGGATGGCTTTATGAAACTTCTTATCTAATATCACCTTCAACTCTTCTTCTGCATTCTGTAAGTTAATAGAATTTATAAAAACAAATTTCAGGCTATTGCCATTGGAAAAAAGACAAACAAACATAAATTAAATGAAATTAAAATTACTTGTGAAGATAAATTACAAACAGCGCTATATTGCTGGGTCTGCCAAATGCTCCACGGAACCTCTTTCCAAATTATTAACATGCATTCTATCAGCCGTCAAAATCGGGCTTCAGAGTTACTGTGACACTAGCTACTCGAGGGGCGGTGTGAATCAGATGTGGATTCTAAAAAACTCTAAAGATATGACAGAGTACATACAATCTAGGACCCTCTCCTCCTGCAATAGCATTAAAACATTTGACTTCTCTACCCTCTACACAACTATTCCTCACTCTAAGCTGAAGGACAAATTAAGGAAGTTGGTCCAACTGTGTGTCATAAAAAAGAATGGCCAACGTAGATACAAATACCTTGTGCCAGGAAGGGACAGATCTTATTTTGTAAAAAACCATTCTGATTCTACCAAAAAGTTCTCTGAAATTGATATCATCAACATGCTCGAGTTTTTGATTGACATATTTGTTATCTTTGGTGGACTTGTTTTTCAACAGACAGTCGGCATCCCTTTGGGTACACATGTGCTCCTCTTCTCGCCGACTTGTTCCTTTATTCGTATGAGGCAGACTTCATACAGGGGCTTCTCATGTTTCGCTATATAGTTGATGTCTTTCCACTAAATAATTCTAGGTTTGGTGATTTCATTGATCGCATCTATCCCATTGAGCTTGAAATAAAGGATACCACAGATACAGATAGGTCTGCTTCATACCTTGACATACACCTCGAAATTGACAGTGAGGGGCGGTTAAGAACGAAATTTACAATAAAAGAGATGATTTCAATTTTCCCATTGTGAACTTTCCATTCATATGTAGCAACATTCCAGCAACACCTGCATATGGAGTATATATCTCTCAGTTGATATGATATTCCAGAGCTTGTGGTTCCTATCAGGATTTCCTTGACAGAGAGTTGCTGCTAACAAGGAAGCTACTGAATCAATGGTTTCTCTTAGTTAAGTTGAAGTCATCACTTCCAAAGTTTTACAGTCGCGACCATTATTTGGTTGACCGTTATGGAATATCTGTGTCACAAATGACCACGGATATGTTCCACTTGTCGTAAATACTTCCCCGTCCTTTCCTCATTCATGACTTGTCACTGGGTTTGTAACTAGATTAACACATGAGTGTCACTAGTGGAGCAGGAACTGCATATCCTTCCGGAGCACCTGAGTTCACCCCAGGTTTTTGGTGGGGTTCGTGTTACTCGATCTTTAGTTTTATATGTATGTATTGTAGATCGTTGTTTGTCCTTTTGTACTTTTTCTTTTGGCCATTGTGTTGTCTGTTCTTCTTCGATATACGAATTCTGATTACCCCTTTGGTATCTTCAAACTCTTCTTAAACTCAATGGAGCAAACATGGACTCAGATTTAATCTTCAACAATCATATACATGTATCTGAAATTTGCTTAAAAAAACAAGATGTTGCACGCTACGTCGTGCTAAGAATACCCCCACTCGTTCATTTGTGTCAAATTTGTATATATCTCAACACTCATTACCAGAAAATGCTGTAAAAACACGAAAAATTCTAAGTCACACGGTAAACAGGAAGTAGATGTGCAGTAAACCTGGAAAGGGAGACACAGTACAAGTCACTATGTCAAAGTCATGTATCAAAAATAAAATCATTTCTTCCAGTAGCAGCTGAGACATCTTTAACGAAAGTGTGAACGGACGGACGGACAGACAAGGTGATTGCAATATAGCCCCCTCTCTACGAGTGGGGCTAAAAAGCATTGAAGCAACTAAATATTTTGAAACAGATTGGCAAATTTTTCACACAAACCTCTTAGAAAAAAGAAGATACTGAAATGTTTAATAAACTGTGAAATGCTACTATTACTAACATCTTTCAATTTTTTGTAGAAATCTCTGAAGGCTTTGTTACCAAATCTTTGTGGTTGATCTGTAGGTGGTATTTCTTCTATCCATTGTAATAACTTATCTAATAAAGCAGACAGCTTCTGGATTACCTACAAATAAAGAAAAATACTAATAAAATATCTAATAAAGCAGACACCTTCTGGATTACCTACAAATAAAGAAAAATACAAATAAAATATCTAATAAAGCAGACACCTTCTGGACTATCTACAAATAAAGTAAAATGCAAATAAAATATCTAATAAAGCAGACACCTTCTGGATTACCTACAAATAAAGAAAAATACAAATAAAATATATAATAAAGCAGACACCTTCTGGACTACCTACAAACAAAGAAAAATACAAATAAAATATCTAATAAAGCAGAGAGCTTCTAGATTACCTACAAATAAAGAAAAATACAAATAAAATATCTAATAAAGCAGACACCTTCTGGATTACCTACAAATAAAGAAAAATACAAATAAAATATATAATAAAGCAGACACCTTCTGGACTATCTACAAATAAAGTAAAATGCAAATAAAATATCTAATAAAGCAGACACCTTCTGGACTACCTACAAACAAAGAAAAATACAAATAAAATATCTAATAAAGCAGAGAGCTTCTAGATTACCTACAAATAAAGAAAAATACAAATAAAATATCTAATAAAGCAGACACTTTCTGGACTACCTACAAATAAAGAAAAATACAAATAAAATATCTAATAAAGCAGACACCTTCTGGACTACCTACAAATAAAGAAAAATACAAATAAAATATCCAATAAAGCAGACACCTTCTGGATTACCTACAAATAAAGAAAAAGACAAATAAAATATATAATAAAGCAGACTCCTTCTGGATTACCTACAAATAAAATATATAATAAAGCAGAGAGCTTCTGGATTACCTACAAATAAAGAAAAATACAAATAAAATTTCTAATAAAGCAGACACCTTCTGGACTATCTACAAATAAAGTAAAATGCAAATAAAATATCTAATAAAGCAGACACCTTCTGGATTACCTACAAATAAAGAAAAATACAAATAATATTTCTAATAAAGCAGACACCTTCTGGATTATCTACAAATAAAGAAAAATACAAATAAAATATCTAATAAAGCAGACAGCTTCTGGACTATCTACAAATAAAGAAAAATACACATAAAATATTTCGAACGAGTCTAATAAGAACTTCAGAACTTTTAAATATTATAAAATAAAGAATATTACAAACAGTTTGTGGTTTATAATTTAGTAAGAAAGAATTTACATGTAAGTAAACATAAAGATAATCAATCTGAATCCAGTTCAATATTAATATGGTACAACTCTTTCATTGGTGTTCTTCATATAACAATAACTCACTGAAACAACAGTCCGCAGGTAGACATATCGCTCCACTCGGACACATTATTCTGATTCCAAGCCAACCAGCCTTTCCTCTTTCTCCTTAATGCTGCGCACTTAGCGGAGAAGCAACAAATACCAATTTTATAGTCTTTGATTTGACCAGAGTGTTTACACCTAAAGTATATGTTTACACCTAAAGTATATGTTTACACCTGAAGAATATGTTTACACCTGAAGTATATGTTTACACCTGAAGTATATGTTTACACATGAAGTATATGCTTACACCTGAAGTATATGTTTACATCTGGAGTATATGTTTACACCTGAAGTATGTTTACATCTGAAGTATATGTTTACACCTGAAGTATATGTTTACACCTGAAGTATATGCTTACACCTAAAGTATATGTTTACAATTGAAGTATATGTTTACACCTGAAGTATATGTTTACATCTGAAGTATATGTTTACACCTGAAGTATATGTTTACACCTGAGGTATATGTTTACATCTGAAGTATATGTTTACACCCAAGGTATATGCTTACACCTGAAGTGTATGTTTACATCTGAAATATATGTTTACACCTGAAGTATATGTTTACACCTGAAGTATATGCTTACACCTGAAGTATATGTTTACACCTGAAGTATATGTTTACACCTGAAGTATATGCTTACGCCTGAAATATATGTTTACATCTTCACAGGTGAATTATATGCTTACACCTGAAGTATATGTTTACACCTGAAGAATATGTTTACACGTGAAGTATATGTTTACACCTGAGGTATATGTTTACACCTGAAGTATATGTTTACACCTGAAGTATATATTACACCTGAAGTATATGTTTACACCTGAAGTAAATGCTTGCACCTAAAGTATATGTTTACACCTGAAGTATATGTTTACACCTGAAGTATATGTTTACACCTGTAGAATATGTTTACACGTGAAGTATATGTTTACACCTGAGGTATATGTTTACACCTGAAGTATATGCTTATTGCTGATGTATATGTTTATGCCTGAAATATATGTTTACATCTTCACACATGAATTATATGCTTACACCTGAAGTATATGTTTACACCTGAAGAATATGTTTACACGTGAAGTATATGTTTACACCTGAGGTATATGTTTACAACTGAAGCATGTTTACACCTGAAGTATATGTTTACACCTGAAGTATATGTTTACAACTGAAGCATATGTTTACACCTGAAGAATATGTTTACACCTGAGGTATATGTTTACACCTGAAGCATGTTTACACCTGAAGTATATGCTTACACCTGAAGTATATATTTACACCTGAAGTATATGTTTACACCTGAAGTATATGCTTACTGCTGAAGTATATGTTTACACCTGAAGAATATGTTTACACCTGAAGTATATGTTTACACCTGAAGTATATGTTTACACGTGAAGTATATGTTTACACCTGAAGTAGATATTTACACCTGAAGTATATATTACACCTGAAGTATATGTTTACACCTAAAATATATGTTTACACCTGAAGTATATGTTTACACCTGAGGTATATGTTTACACGTGAAGTATATGTTTACACCTGAGGTATATGTTTACACCTGAAGCATGTTTACATCTGAAGTATATGTTTACACCTGAAGTATATGCTTACACCTGAAGTATATGTTTACATCTGAAGTATATGTTTACACCTGAAGTATATGTTTACACCTGAAGTATATGTTTACACCTGAAGTATATGTTTACACCTGAAGTATATGTTTACACCTGAAGAATATGTTTACACCTGAAGTATATGTTTACACATGAAGTATATGTTTACACATGAAGTATATGTTTACACCTGAAGCATGTTTACACCTGAAGTATATGTTTACACCTGAAGTATATGCTTACACCTGAAGTATATGTTTACACCTGAAGTATATGTTTACACCTGAAGTATATGCTTACTGCTGAAGTATATGTTTACACCTGAAGTATATGTTTACACCTGAAGAATATGTTTACACGTGAAGAATATGTTTACATGTGAAGTATATGTTTACACCTGAAGTATATGCTTACACCTGAAGAATATGTTTACACGTGAAGTATATGTTTACACCTGAAGCATGTTTACACCTGAAGTATATGTTTACACCTGAAGTATATGCTTACACCTGAAGAATATGTTTACACCTGAAGTATATGTTTACACCTGAAGTATATGCTTATGCCTGAAATATATGTTTACATCTTCACACCTGAAGTATATGCTTACTGCTGAAGTATATGTTTACACGTGAAGTATATGTTTACACCTGAAGTATATGTTTACACCTGAAGTATATGTTTACACCTGAAGTATATGTTTACACCTGAAGAATATGTTTACACCTGAAGTATATGTTTACACCTGAAGTATATGTTTACACCTGAAGTATATGTTTACATCTGAAGTATATGCTTACACCTGAAGTATATGTTTACACCTGAAGAATATGTTTACACGTGAAGTATATGTTTACACCTGAGGTATATGTTTACACCTGAAGCATGTTTACCACCTGAAGTATATGCTTACACCTGAAGAATATGTTTACACATGAAGTATATGTTTACACCTGAGGTATATGTTTACACCTGAAGCATGCTTACACCTGAAGTATATGTTTACACCTGAAGTATATGCTTACACCTGAAGTATATGTTTACACCTGAAGAATATGTTTACACGTGAAGTATATGTTTACACCTGAAGCATGTTTACACCTGAAGTATATGTTTACACCTGAAGTATATGTTTACACCTGAAGTATATGTTTACATCTGAAGTATATGTTTACACCTGAAGTATATGTTTACATCTGAAGTATATGTTTACACCTGAAGTATATGTTTACACCTGAAGTATATGTTTACATCTGAAGTATATGTTTACACTTGAAGAATATGTTTACACCTGAAGTATATGTTTACACCTGAAGTATATGTTTACACCTGAAGTATATGTTTACAGCGGAAGTATATGTTTACATCTGAAGTATATGTTTACACCTGAAGTATATGTTTACACCTGAAGAATATGTTTACACCTGAAGTATATGTTTACATCTGAAGTATATGTTTACACCTGAAGTATATGTTTACATCTGAAGTATATGTTTACACCTGAAGTATATGTTTACACCTGAGGTATATGTTTACACCTGAAGTATATGCTTACACCTGAGGTATATGCTTACACCTGAAATATATGTTTACACCTGAAGTATATGTTTACACTCAAGGTATATGCGTACACCTGAAGTATATGTTTACACCTGAAGTATATGCTTACACTTGAAGTATATGCTTACATCTGAAATATATGTTTACACCTGAAGAATATGTTTACACCTGAAGTATATGTTTACACCTGAAGAATATGTTTACACCTGAAGTATATGTTTACACCTGAAGAATATGTTTACACATGAAGAATATGTTTACATCTGAAGTATATGTTTACACCTGAAGTATATGTTTACACCTGAAGTATATGTTTACACCTGAAGTATATGTTTACACCTGAAGAATATGTTTACACCTGAAGTATATGTTTACACCTGAAGTATATGCTTACACCTGAAGAATATGCTTACACCTGAAGTATATGTTTACATCTGAAGTATATGTTTACACCTGAAGTATATGTTTACATCTGAAGTATATGTTTACACCTGAAGTATATGTTTACACCTGAAGTGTATGTTTACATCTGAAGTATATGTTTACACCTGAAGAATATGTTTACACCTGAAGTATATGTTTACACCTGAAGTATATGCTTACACCTGAAGTATATGTTTACAGCAGAAGTATATGTTTACATCTGAAGTATATGTTTACACCTGAAGTATATGTTTACACCTGAAGTATATGCTTACACCTGAAGTATATGTTTACATCTGAAGTATATGTTTACACCTGAAGTATATGTTTACACCTGAGGTATATGTTTACACCTGAAGTATATGCTTACACCTGAGGTATATGCTTACACCTGAAATATATGTCTACACCTGAAGTATATATTTACACTCAAGGTATATGCTTACACCTGAAGTATATGTTTACACCTGAAGTATATGCTTACACTTGAAGTATATGTTTACATCTGAAATATATGTTTACACCTGAAGAATATGTTTACACCTGAAGTATATGTTTACACCTGAAGTATATGTTTACACCTGAAGTATATGTTTACACCTGAGGTATATGTTTACACCTGAAGTATATGTTTACACCTGAAGTTTATGTTTACACCTGAGGTATATGTTTACATCTGAAGTATATGTTTACACCTTTAGTATATGTTTACACCTGAAGTATATATTTACACCCGAAGAATATGTTTACACCTGAAGTAGATGTTTATACCTAAAATATATGCTTACACCTGCAGTATATTTACACCTGAAGTATATGTTTACACCTGAGGTATATGTTTACACCTGAAGTATATGTTTACATCTGAGGTATATGTTTACATCTGAAGTATATGCTTACACCTGAAGTATATGTTTATACCTGAAGTATATATTTACACCTGAAGAATATGTTTACACCTGAAGTATATGTTTACACCTGAAGTATATGTTTACACCTAAAATATATGCTTACACCTGAAGTATATGTTTACACTTGAAGTATATGTTTACACCTGAGGTATATGTTTACACCTGAAGTATATGTTTACACCTGAAGTATATGTTTACATCGGAGGTATATGTTTACACCTGAAGTAGATGTTTACACCTGAAGTATATATTACACCTGAAGTATATGTTTACACCTGAAGAATATGCTTACACCTGAAGTATATGTTTACACCTGAAGTATATGTTTACACCTGAAGTAGATGTTTACACCTGAAGTAGATATTTACACCTGAAGTATATATTACACCTGAAGTATATGTTTACACCTAAAATATATGTTTACACCTGAAGTATATGTTTACACCTGAAGTATATGTTTACACCTGCAGAATATGTTTACACCTGAAGTATATGTTTACACCTGAAGTAGATGTTTACACCTGAAGTATATATTTACACCTGAAATATATGTTTACATCTGAAGTATATATTTACACCTGCAGAATATGTTTACACCTGAAATATATGTTTACACCTGAAGTAGATGTTTACACCTGAAGTATATATTTACACCTGCAGAATATGTTTACACCTGAAGTATATGTTTACACCTGAAGTAGATGTTTACACCTGAAGTATATATTTACACCTGAGGTATATGTTTACATCTGAAGTATATATTTACACCTGCAGATTATGTTTACACCTGAAGTAGATGTTTACACCTAAAATATATGCTTACACCTGCAGTATATGTTTACACCTGAAGTATATGTTTACACCTGAAGATATTTACACCATCTTACCTCTGACACTAAATGTTCTTCTGTGATTTTTTTCCCTTTTATTGCTTCATTAATAGCTAAAACAAAACCAGTCAAATCTCTGTATGCCTAATGAAATACAAAAGTAGGCATAAATATTAAACCAGTCAAATCTCTGTATGCCTAATGAAATACAAAAGTAAGCATAAATATTAATCCAGTCAAATCTCTGTATGCCTAATGAAATACAAAAGTAGGCATAAATATTAAACCAGTCAAATCTCTGTATGTCTAATGAAATACAAAAGTAGGCATAAATATTAAACCAGTCAAATCTCTGTATGCCTAATGAAATACAAAAGTAGGCATAAATATTAAACCAGTCAAATCTCCGTATGCCTAATGAAATACAAAAGTAGGCATAAATATTAAACCAGTCAAATCACTGTATGCCGGAGTACCCGAAGAGACTCACCGACCATGGGCAAGCAACTGGTAAACTTGCGGCTGCAAATCGAGTGCACCCTTTTTTGTAATTTACAAAGCTGGGAGCACACACACGCTGTATTTGTGATAGGCTTTTATGAGTTGTTAGGTAATCGAACTACCTAATTCATTGAGCCATCCAAGTCCTTCCTGGTAGAGGAGAATTATTGAACTATTGTATATCGTAGCACATCTTAATTTTTTTTCTCCCAACAGACAGTGGGTCCTTTATTAATGTAATTAACATTAGATGTTTGTTTTTAATGCTATTTTTGGCTATACACTAGTAGCAAATGACAACCCAAATGTGACCATATTCAGGGTTCATATTTTCAACCAACCAATTAATGATGGTCCTATGATTAGGTATTAAAACTGAGTAAAGGCCAATTGCTGTTGTCCAATTGGTCAATATGAAAATTGTCTTGCATATGATTGGACAGTCAAAGATGAAAAACAGGTTACCTGACATGATTCTCATTTGATGTTGTGAAGAGGGTTAGGGTTAGTGTTATGGTGTTTAATGCCTCTTTCTACAATATTTCAGTTATATTGTGGCGGCCAGCTTTATTGGTGAAGGAAACAGGAGTACCCGGAGAAAACCACCGACCTGTCGCAAGTCACTGACAAACTTTTTCACATAATGTTGTATCAAGTACACCTCGCTTGAGCGGGATTGGAACTCACAACGTTAGTGATGATAGGCACTGAGTGCATAGGTAGTTGCAAATCAAATTGAAATAAATAGAAATTTCCACAACAGAATTCAACAATGGGGTAATTAGAAGCCGTAAATCAGACAGACAGATTCAGATTCTTTATTTCTTCATACAGAGAGACAATACAATTGAAAAAAAGAGCTAGAGGCTCACATAAGGCTGAATTGCTCAAATGAACAAATCTTTGTCTAACCATATGCAAAGTTGGATAGTTTCATGTTCATTTACATCCATATGATGATTCCTTTCTTACTAAATGACAACTATACACATCATTATGGTCTTTGACTGAGGAAACATGCACATTTTAAACTAATTTTCAAACTGAGTAATAACCACACTAATCATGCTAATATGGTATGATAGAAAATACACATAATCTTTAAAGAAACATCCGATATTTATGTAATAAAATCTTGATCAAGATTCATTAATTTTCTATAAAAACTTACAATGGATTTCTCCCAATCAGGAATATGTTCAGCACGGCACAGTTCTTTCATAGGAACTTTAAATTCATGATTTTCTATAACAATGTCTTTTTGTCCTTCTCCTTAAATATAAATAAAAGTATATCTAAACAAAATTTAATCACATAAAATCGAATGCATTTTATTTTTACTAAGGACTCACATGGCCTGGATGGCTCAAACTCATAGTGTTATTCATCCACTGTGCGAGTTCAAGCCAGTTTGTAGTGTCTGAGTAAAGGTTTTTTATTCATATTCCCTGCGCATTCCACTCATTTTCAAGGAGGAGGTGATAATCCTAAAGTAGAAGGGCAGGAAATTTTCTAGCCTACCCCAGGGACCAGTAAAAGGACCCTTTACCAATGAAAAATATTCTAAAATCATGCAAAATTCCCAAAATTTTCATTCTTACCCCTTTGAAAATATATATCAAAACATGAATGAATGGACCCAAGGTGACCATGTATTAGAACGAACCGGGCCAGATTCGAGTAACCTAGCATGAACTTATTATAAATAGATTAGATTTTTTTGGTGTTTATCGTCACTTTCAGCAATATTTCAGCTATATCATGGTGACCAGTTTTAGCAATAGAATAAGCAGGAGTACCCAGCGAGAACCACCGACTATGGGCAAGCAACTGGTAAACTTTATCACTTGCGGTTGTGAGTCGAGTGCACCCTTTTTTGTAATTTACCAGGCCGGGCGCGAACCCTTGTCGTATTGGTGATAGGCTTGTATGAGTTGTTAGGTAATCCAACTACCTAACTCATTGAGCCACCCGGGCCCTTTTAAGCTTATTATGCGAGCGTGAGTGAGCTCTTTACGGTATAAAATGTGTACTTAGGATTTTTTGACAAACGTGGCTGCACATACTGATGGATAAAAAAAAATTCTGCGCATTGTAAACACGTTCCGTGTAACACACTCAACTAATGAAGATCTTCTTAACATAAAGCGCAAAGATGATCCTAAGTCTTGTACCCTCTCTCGTACGTCCGATACCACTGAAACCCGGAAACTGTGTGTAATAAAACTCATTTTGTTAGCTTGTTTTACTTATATTGATATTTTTTAATTTATTAAATCTCTTCCGACATACTGACAATAATTTTTGTTTCTACGCAGAAGTTAACTTTTGAGATTTCGTAAGGAACGACAGATTCGGCCCTAAAAAAAAGTCGTCCCCGATATATCTCGGCCCAAAAAATCTCGACACTTTTTGATACACTGGATGAGCGTGAAATTGCCGGATAATTTTCAGATTCGCGAGCATTCATAGCCGTGCCGGTTTCATATACTGATATAGGGGTATGATTTTTAGGAAATTACTGTCAGTCACTAAGTAACTCCAGTGAATCCAAACAACTATTTGTACAGACAAATCTTTAAATACAATAGACAATGGTAGATATCTACAATAGATCTACTGTATGAAGACTGAAGTTCTACAAATGTACGATAGGATTGTCTCCCTTGTCACAATGTCGGTAACGGTTTTAAGGTATTTCTTCATCAGGCTTTTCTGAGTTTAGGGGGCATATTATGTTTAATTTATATTAATTTTATTATGATTTAGTTAAATGTATTAAACATGCAAATACAAAAATCAAATTTTGTACACAAACCATTTTTGTCTGACGGCTGAGATTCAGCCATACCTTCCAAGCGTTTCGGCGATCACGTATAGAACATTCTAAAATAAGAAACACAACCGGACATTGACAACGCAAACAATCCCGACTTCAAACGTCAGTGGTTTTTTAAGAATTCCCGTCACTGCATGTAAACTATATTCTATATATTCGATGCTTTGGTGTTGGTGATATTTTTATGGCACGATTTTATTTTAACAACGGCATGACATAACATTTTATAATGCACTCGCGCCACTGCCATTTCCAATTTTGTCCGGAACATAAGATAAGATAAGATAAGAAAACTTTATTTGAATTCGGTTTTTGAATAACAATAAACATAAGCTCTCAGGAGCTTTTTACCGAATATACATATATAGTAGCACAAGATACATACAAATATTAACATAATCACATAAACACACATATAAAGCACATACAGTTAGCAAATGCAACATAAAAAGCACAAAAATAAAAGACATACTAAAACATGCTGAAGCAATATCAAGCAAGCATAAAATAACTAAGCAGCATTAAAACTTGGAAAAAGCACTAGAAATAAAACAGAAAGCTGAATATGTTATCTGCATGCAGAACAACGACATTCTGAGCCATTCCAGGACTGAATCAAACTTTTAAAGAGGTTGAAACTGTTTTCAGTTCTGAAATGGTTCGGAAGGTCGTTCCACAGAGTTGCAGCTGCAAACATGAATGATTTTTTGCCATACCTTGTAGTTCTAACTCGAGGTACATCTAATATGTTCGAATACCTGAAAGCATATTTAGAATTCTTCACATTAACCAAATCATGAAGGCATATAGGAGCTAATTTGTTAACGATTTTATATGTCTCCAAGGCCATTGTCCTAATACGTCTGATCTGTAACTTATAAGAATTAAGATGTATATCATATAACCAAACACAAGCTGTTGCCTCTGACAGTTCTGAATTGATCAGCTGTTATCACCTCTAAGCCGGACTTAAAGTCTTATATTTTATATCCTACATCATCCTTATTATATGTAATACATGTATATTTCACACATTATTGTTGACAAGTGTTGTATTAACTTGTAATAGTAATACTAGTAATACTTATAGTTGAACTGTTGAATGATGAAGTGGCAGTGGTACTTAATTGAGGGGGTTAAAGACCTATCTTCGATCAGCGTGTTTCCCATTTTTATTTGACAGGTTTTCGTGTTTCAGGTCCGTGTTTCGTGCACACAGAAAAATATACTCCGTACCAGGATGTAAATTATTTTTCGTTCATCGTAAAATTCAGTTTTATTTCACGTTCTTCCGTGCTCATACCCCCTCTTTACCACTGTCTTAATTAAACCTGCCGGAATGGCCACTGTCCTAGGACTATATGGGAAAATGACCAAGAAAATTCTCAGAAATTAGAAATTTGATTGAACCCAAACTGAACATGAATAATCATTAAAGGGTCCCTTACAAAATTTAATTTCTTTTGATTAGAAATCCAAGATGTCCACCATCACAATACAAATTTATAATTCCACCCTATGCCAGAATAATATATCCAAAGTATTCCAATCTGAAACCAATGAACCATTTGAAGGCAGGCTTGGCTGGAATGTGCCTTGGATGAACCATTTGAAGGCAGCTTGGCTGGAATGTGCCTTGGATGGTCCTTTACAAAATGTGTGTTTTTTGTGTTGATAAAAAATCCAAGATTGCCGTCATAGCAGAACACAGTTTTAGCATGCAGTGGTGTAGGACAATATGAGAAAATGAAAACTAGAACTTTGATTGAACCCAAACTTAAGTGAACATGAATAATTGTTGAATGGTCCTTTACAAAATAAATGTATGTGTTGAATTTCAAGATGGTCGCCATCACAGGACAAATTTAACATAGGATCCTAAGGGAAGAATATTTCAAAATTACATGTGTATTCTTATCTTAAATCACAGAACCATTAGTAAGCACACCTAGCTAGAATGGTCCTTTACAAAATGTCTGTTTTTGTATTGATCAGAAATCCAAGATGACAGCCACCATATGGTAATTTTAATATATTACAGAACATATTGAAAAATGCAGAAATTATCTTTCAAGTTTAATATGTTCTAGAAAATGAATTGAATCGAAATGGTACATGAATAGTCATTGAATTGTCTTTTTGTTTTGTGAATCAGAAATCCAAGATGACAGATAACTCATAACATTGTTTGACTATGGGAATATTAATAAAAAGTGTTTTTCTTTCAAAAATTACTCACTGGTTTGATCCCAAAGATTTCATGAACCAGGGAGTGATGTAAGCTCCGGCGAGCGATGAAAGCTCTGGCGAGCGATGTAAGCTCAGGCAAGCGATGTAAGCTCAGGCGAGAAATGTAAGCTCAGGTGAGAGATGTAAGCTCAGACAAGCGATGTAAGCTCAGGTGAGAGATGTAAGCTCAGGTGAGAGATGTAAGCTCAGGTGAGAGATTTTAGCTCAGGTGAGAGATGTAAGCTCAGGTGAGAGACATAAGCTCAGGTAAGAGATGTAAGCTCAGGTGAGAGATGTAAGCTCAGGTGAGAGATATAAGCTCAGGTGAGAGATGTAAGCTCAGGTGAGAAATGTAAGCTCAGGTGAAAGATGTAAGCTCAGGTGAGAGATGTAAGCTCAGGTGAGAGATGTAAGCTCAGGTGAGAGATGTAAGCTCAGGTGAATGATGTAAGCTCAGGTAAATGATGTAAGCTCAGGTGAGAGATGTAAGCTCAGATGAATGATGTAAGCTCAGGTGAGAGATGTACATGTAAGCTCAGGTGAGAGATGTAAGCTCAGGTGAGAGATATAAGCTTAGGTGAGAGATGTAAGTTCAGGTGAGAGATGTAAGCTCAAGTGAATGATGTAAGCTCAGGTGAGAGATGTAAGCTCAGGTGAGAGATGTAAGCTCAGGTGAGAGATATAAGCTCAGGTGAGAGATGTAAGCTCAGGTGAGAGATGTAAACTCAAGTGAATGATGTAAGCTCAGGTGAGAGATGTAAGCTCAGGTGAGAGATGTAAGCTCAGGTGAGAGATATAAGCTCAGGTGAGAGATGTAAGCTCAGGTGAGAGATGTAAGCTCAGATGAATGAGGTAAGCTCAGGTGAGAGATGTACATGTAAGCTCAGGTGAGAGATGTAAGCTCAGGTGAGATATATAAGCTTGGGTGAGAGATGTAAGCTCAAGTGAATGATGTAAGCTCAGGTGAGAGATGTAAGCTCAGGTGAGAGATGTAATCTCAGGTGAGAGATATAAGCTCAGGTGAGAGATGTAAGCTCAGGGGAATGATGTAAGCTCAGGTGAATGATGTAAGCTCAGGTGAGAGATTTAAGCTCAGGTGAGATGTAAGCTCAGGTGAGAGATGTAAGCTCAGGTGAATGATGTAAGCTCAGGTAAATGATGTAAGCTCAGGTGAGAGATGTAAGCTCAGATGAATGATGTAAGCTCAGGTGAGAGATGTACATGTAAGCTCAGGTGAGAGATGTAAGCTCAGGTGAGAGATATAAGCTTGGGTGAGAGATGTAAGCTCAGGTGAGAGATATAAGCTCAGGTGAGAGATGTAAGCTCAGGTGAGAGATGTAAACTCAGGTGAGAGACATAAGCTCAGGTGAGAGATGTAAGCTCAGGTGAGAGATGTAAGCTCAGGTGAGAGAGATGTAAGCTCAGGTGAGAGATGTACATGTAAGCTCAGGTGAGAGATGTAAGCTCAGGTGAGATATATAAGCTTGGGTGAGAGATGTAAGCTCAGGTGAGAGATGTAAGCTCAAGTGAATGATGTAAGCTCAGGTGAGAGATGTAAGCTCAGGTGAGAGATGTAATCTCAGGTGAGAGATATAAGCTCAGGTGAGAGATGTAAGCTCAGGGGAATGATGTAAGCTCAGGTGAATGATGTAAGCTCAGGTGAGAGATATAAGCTCAGGTGAGATGTAAGCTCAGGTGAGAGATGTAAGCTCAGGTGAATGATGTAAGCTCAGGTAAATGATGTAAGCTCAGATGAATGATGTAAGCTCAGGTGAGAGATGTACATGTAAGCTCAGGTGAGAGATGTAAGCTCAGGTGAGAGATATAAGCTTGGGTGAGAGATGTAAGCTCAGGTGAGAGATATAAGCTCAGGTGAGAGATGTAAGCTCAGGTGAGAGATGTAAACTCAGGTGAGAGACATAAGCTCAGGTGAGAGATGTAAGCTCAGGTGAGAGATGTAAGCTCAGGTGAGAGAGATGTAAGCTCAGGTGAGAGATGTAAGCTCAGGTGAGAGATGTAAGCTCAGATGAATGAGGTAAGCTCAGGTGAGAGATGTACATGTAAGCTCAGGTGAGAGATGTAAGCTCAGGTGAGATATATAAGCTCAGGTGAGAGATGTAAGCTCAGGTGAGAGATATAAGCTTGGGTGAGAGATGTAAGCTCAGGTGAGAGATGTAAGCTCAAGTGAATGATGTAAGCTCAGGTGAGAGATGTAAGCTCAGGTGAGAGATGTAATCTCAGGTGAGAGATATAAGCTCAGGTAAGAGATGTAAGCTCAGGAGAATGATGTAAGCTCAGGTGAATGATGTAAGCTCAGGTGAGAGATATAAGCTCAGGTGAGAGATGTAAGCTCAGGTGAGAGATTTAAGCTCAGGTGAGAGATGTAAGCTCAGGTGAGAGCTATAAGCTCAGGTGAGAGATGTAGGCTCAGGTGAGAGATGTAAGCTCAGGTGAGAGATATGAGTTCAGGTGAGAGATATAAGCCTAGGTGAGAGATATAAGCTCAGGTGAGAGATATAAGCTCAGGTGAGAGATGTAAGCTCAGGTGAGAGATATAAGCTCAGGTGAGAGATGTAAGCTCAGGCGAGAGATATAAGCTCAGGTGAGAGATGTAAGCTCAGGTGAGAGATATAAGCTCAGGTGAGAGATGTAAGCTCAGGTGAGAGATGTAAGCTCAGGTGAGAGATATAAGCTCAGGTGAGAGATGTAAGCTCAGGTGAGAGATGTAAGCTCAAGTGAATGATGTAAGCTCAAGTGAGAGATATAAGTTCAGGTGAGAGATGTAAACTCAGGTGAGAGATGTAAGCTCAGGTGAGAGATGTAAGCTCAGGTGAGAGATATGAGCTCGGGTGAGAGATATAAGCTCAGGTGAGAGATATAAGCTCAGGTGAGAGATATAAGCTCAGGTGAGAGATGTAAGCTCAGGTGAGAGATATAAGCTCAGGTGAGAGATGTAAGCTCAGGCGAGAGATATAAGCTCAGGTGAGAGATGTAAGCTCAGGTGAGAGATATAAGCTCAGGTGAGAGATGTAAGCTCAGGTGAGAGATGTAAGCTCAGGTGAGAGATGTAAGCTCAGGTGAATGATGTAAGCTCGGGTGAGAATTCAATCTTCATTGTTTTGAGAGCTTCTTTGACAGATTTCTTCTCTTTCTTATGGTTTCTAGCATTAACTTGACAGAGACTTGAGAGGAGCCAAAATATTCCTAATTCCATAATTTGATCTTATGTTTTGCATTTTTATTGTAACATACTCATCTTTATGAGTTATATTTATGTGTCAATACAGGCATAGAAATTAACTTTTTTAACCACAAGCAAAAAGAAAATAGATGTTATGATGGAAAGGGGACTTAAAGGGGCTCAAATAAAAAAAAAATTCACATATTTGGATGGTATACAGAATTTATATTTTTCATCTTATTTTGATGGGCTTTTGTTCTTTGAATTGACTATGACAAGAGTTTCAGGTAATATTCCAGATGATTTTCTCTATCGGCAAGGCAGTTATGGTTTACAAGTTAAACTTGGTTACAGTAAAACTTGTTAAGGATAAAACCTTTGTCTATTGTCTGTGGTTGTATTAGGTTTTGCCAGGTGTAATCATGATTATACCCCCCTCTGGGGGTATACTGTTTTACCTCTGTCCGTCCTTCCAAGATATTTTTCGTCACATTTTTCTCAGCGACTGTTGATGGCAGAAATCTGATATTTGGTCACAAGCTTCATATAGGTATGCCATATTGTGGGAAGTGTTTTTGGACCCGTCAGATTCCTACTTCCTGTTTGTCGACTTAGTTGGTTTTTATACACATTGAACATATATGCGGGGGTATCATAAGTGAGCATTAGCTCACAGTTCATCTTGTTATTTCTGAAAACAGATTGGATGAAAATTTTAAAGATCTTCTCTGAATCTACGGGTCTAATCTATTTACTATACTTATGTGCATGTATATATTGACTTTTACTGTTAATCTCTAATTAGTGCTGCTGTATATGGTATGAGATGATATGATAATTACAGTCAAACCTCTATTAAACAGTCACATGAGACGATATGCTAATTACAGTCAAACCTCTATTAAACAGTCACATGAGACGATATGCTAATTACAGTCAAACCTCTATTAAACAGTCACATGAGACGATGTGCTAATTACAGTCAAACCTCTATTAAACAGTCACATGAGACGATGTGCTAATTACAGTCAAACCTCTATTAAACAGTCACATGAGACGATATGCTAATTACAGTCAAACCTCTATTAAACAGTCACATGAGATGATATGCTAATTACAGTCAAACCTCTATTAAACAGTCACATGTATTAAAAGGTCAATTATAATGAATAAATGGACAGTTTTAAAATTATTACAAAATTTTGAATTTCTCCTTAGTAATAGTAAAAATTTTGTACACTAATTATAATGTAAATTAATTATTTATTCTTATTAATATACTTGATGTCCTTAGTTATTGAGGGAGAGCACTTACATAGACTAGATGCCTGATGTGCAATCCCATTGGATATTGTATAATTAAATTTATGCACTTTATTCAATAAACTATTTGAATTGAATTGAATTAAAAGGTCACCATTTTCTTGTCCTGTCATAGATAATTTCATATGAATTGAACCTCTTTTCAGAGGTCACCTGTCTTATAAGACCACTTTCTGTTTGTCCCAACAGTGACCTCTTAATACAGGTTTGACTGTAATGTCTTCTGTTTTATGTGTACAATCATAAATCAGGTTTTGTTAAAACAGAAACAGAAAGATTAACATGTCCTTAATGTTATATGCCTATAGTTGAATATTTGTGATTTCTGGTAAAAGTGAAAAGGAACTTTGATTGTGTTATTTTATCGTGTCTTCAATCAAAAGTTCCCCTGAGTTAATATAGCAAGATTGAAGCCCACAACATTAATTAAGTCTCCCAAACAACGTTTGGAGTCTTATTGTTTTTGCTCCGTTTCTTATTATTATTCTTATTATTCTTGTTATTCTCCTTTCTTTCCGTGCACCATGAACTTGTCCACGGCAGATCTCAGGAACTACAGGACAGAATTTCATGAAACTTGGTGGAGTTATAGATATATGCTTCTAGTTGATCCTAATGTTTTCAGATTTGTGGTAAAGAGGGTCAAAGCCATATTTTGGGGGGTTCAAAGGGGGTTGGGGTTACTATAGAATCCTATGGGAAACTTGAAATTTCGTACATTAATGTTGATAACTTCTAACTGGATAATGATAGAGACATAAAATTTGACATAGTGATAGGTCACCATTAGAGGAGCAATTCTGCGTTTTCAAAATTTTCAAGATGTCTGCCATTTTCAAAATGGCTGCCAAAACACGGCATAAAAATGGGGGGTAAAAATTCAACATTGTCCGATATCATCAAAATTTGATATGTGGGTAGATAGTGTCAGTGACCGGTTTGGGAGACTTCATAATCGTTATATTATAATCATATCTTGTTATACTTTGAAATATTTCATTGTATATCTAGATAGTGAGTAGAATTCAGACTGGTCGTTTGAATATATAAGAACATGGCCTGTTTCATCATAACGGTATGTCTCTCGATTTTATTTAAATATTATATTCCGTGAAAAACAATTCCCCAACTATTTTATAACTTTATAAAAAAAAATGCAAAAAACAATACCCTTGAATATGTCTGTAAACCAGAAACAGGGAAAATTGTAATCGGAGAAAAATAATACTTTTACAACAAATGATGTGTGTGAAGTCCCCTACAAAGTGTGTCCATTTAATCTTGTTCTGGGGGAAACATGGTGGTGATGGTCATAATCTTGTTACAGAAACTTGTTAAACCCAAACTGTGCATAAATAACCAAGTGAATTATTCAGGATCACCAGAACATTTAGTGTATAGATACTGTTAAAACTGCCCATGTGGTCACCTCTATTAAGCAGTCACCTGTATTAGAAGGTTACATTTTTCTTATCCTGTCATAGATATTTCATATGAATTGAACCTCTTTTAAGAGGTCACCTGTCTTATAAGGCCACTTTTTTTTGTCCCAAATTAAAGGTAACCTCTTAAGACAGGTTTGACTAATTGATAGCATGTTACTGACAAGTTATGATTGACTTTAATTAGAATACAACTTGATTGAACCATCCATGAAGACAGAAAATATATAAATCTACTAAGATAAAGAATACATGTATCTTCAATTTTGATATCATATATTTTTATTTGCTACCTAGTGTCAAGTCATATAGTCAAACCTGCCCATGTGGTCACCTCTATTAAGTCAAACCTGCCCATGTGGTCACCTCTATTAAGTCAAACCTGCCCATGTGGTCACCTCTATTAAGTCAAACCTGCCCATGTGGTCACCTCTATTAAGCAGTCATTAAAAGGTCACCCTTTTCTTATCATTTCTAAGAGGTCACCTGTCTTATAAGACCACTTTCTCTTTGTCCCAACAGTGACCTCTTAATACAAGTTTGACTGTATTTTCAATTCTGATATCATATATTTTTATGCTACCTAACATGTCAAGTCATTAAAACAACTTTAATCATATACTTGTCCATGTACATGTATTATCATACATGTATTGAGATAACGTTTCTATTATTTATTTTTAGATTATGCAAGAACACTTTATCCAATGACGCCATCTGGAGTACATGTAAATAAAACAGCCATAGCTGTAATCATAGGGATATTGATTCTCATTGTAATAGGCTTCAAGTACAAGGGAGGAGCAATCAAGGTTGTCAGCTTTGATGAAAAAGGAAATAAGGGGGTAGATTTAAAGAAGGAAAAGGAAAGAGGAGAAATATTAAAGAGGAAAGAGGAAGAAAAATTGAAAATTAAAGAAGAATTTAAAAAGAAGGAAGAAGAGTTAATAAAGCAAAACGAGGAGAAGTTAAAAAAGAAAGAGGAGGAGTTAAAAAAGAAAGATAGGGAGGAGTTAAAAAAGAAAGAGGAGGAGTTAAAAAAGAAAGAAGGGGAGGGGTTAAAAAAGAAAGAGGAGGAGGGGTTAAAAAAGAAAGAGGAGGAGATAAAAAAGAAAGAAGAACAAAATCAAGCAGTTATGAATAGGCAGGAGAAAAAATCTACTGATAAGACAGAAAGTATGGCTGCTACAATTCCAGACTGGAAATCTGATACTTGGATGGAAACAAAAATTCCAGATGAAATAATTTCATCAGCTGCCAAAATGAGAGTAGAAGAAAAAATGTATAATGTGATGGTAAGCCATGTTACATTTTAAGAGAACAAATTATCCCCATGCTGTGTTTTAGATTTATAATTGTTTCCAAATTTTGTGATGTATTTGAATTTATCCACATGAATCCTAGATTTTACCAAGTTTACATATGGAGTTCAAGTTTTGCTAGTAATGTATAATTAATTTGATTTGATTTGATTTTTGGTGTTTAGCGCCACTTTCAGCAATATTTCAGCTTTATCATGGCGACCAGTTTTAGTGGTGGAAGAAGCCGGAGTACCCGGAGAGAACCATCGACCATGGGCAAGTAACTGATAAACTTTATCACTTGCGGCTGCGAGTCGAGTGCACCCTTTTTTGTAATTTACAAAGCCGGGCGCGAACCCACGCCATATTGGTGATAGGCTTGTATGAGTTGGTAGGTAATCCAACTACCTAACTCATTGAGCCACCCGGGCCCTTTGTATAATTAAAGTACAGCTATTAGTATGGATGTTTGTAACACTAATATCTTAGGTGGATGCATTTTCTAACCCCTTGAATAAAAGTAGTTCATTAATTTAGGTGAGAAAGATTTTTTGATTTTACCCAGGCTACACAAGCGTTTTCTCTTGTTGAAGTAAATTGTGATTTATCGATATACATGAGTGTCTTGGCAGTATTTTAAATGTATTTCATTATAAGATATAATATAGACCATATTCTTAAATGCTACTACAACAGCGATAAATACCTATGAAACTTTATTTGACCCACATTTCACATTATCCCAAACTACTCTTCTTAGAATTTTATCAAAGGGAGGTAATTTATTATTTACTGTAGGCCAACATATGCAAAAAGTAAACAAACATTGACATGGTAGAAAGGGATGAGAAAAAGAGTCAAACACCATAAAAGGTGCAAAGTGTCTCAGATTTTATGATCTTGCACCTCTCCTGGTGTTAGATTCTATGCATCTTGAGTTGTATTTAAGACAGTGTACTTATTGACCACATTCTATCAAGTCAACCAATTAATACTTGTTCATAGGGTGTCATTGTCATATGAGCTGTTTCAAAATAAATGGCTCCAACATGTGAAAAAAATGTCCAAATTAAACTCACTCCTAAAAACTTTCTGCTGATAATTTTCAATGTTGTATACATTGAAGTAAATGAAACAAGAAAGAAACTATGAACAGATAAGCAATAAATTTTTAAGAACCTTTTATTGAACACAAATTGGCATGAAAAACATGTAAAACACATACTTATTCTATATCAGTTAAATAATCTTTGGTCTCAATTATTTTGTATAATGGTTTCTCAAACAATGCAACTGATATAAATGACTTTTTGTGCAAAATATTGGGTTATTGGTAGTTGTAGTTTTTCTTAAAAGCTATTTTTTATGAAAAATTCTCAATATTTTTGTCCAATCTACCTGATAAAGTTTTTATTATCAAAATAATAACGAATATATTTACTTAAGACAGCAAAATTTTCAAACTTTAAAGATAAGTAGCCATTTGTAAAAAAAAATCACATTGATTCTTTGAACGATCGCAAAATAATTGGTTGTAGAAAAAACATTTTGTCTATTTTTGTTGCACTCCTGACATTTTATAATAAAGAAAAAAGAAGAAAATATTCATGGTAGATGTCACTTGAGTACATCAAGGTAAGTTATATAAGATGAAACAAGAACACACCAATAATTGTCATTCATGGTAGATGTCACTTGAGTACAACAAGGTAAGTTATATAAGATGAAACAAGAACACACCAATAATTGTCATTCATGGTAGATGTCACTTGAGTACATCAAGGTAAGTTATATAAGATGAAACAAGAACACACCAATAATTGTCATTCATGGTAGATGTCACTTGAGTACATCAAGGTAAGTTATATAAGATGAAACAAGAACACACCAATAATTGTCATTCATGGTAGATGTCACTTGAGTACATCAAGGTAAGTTATATAAGATGAAACATGAACACACCAATAATTGTCATTCATGGTAGATGTCACTTGAGTACATCAAGGTAAGTTATATAAGATGAAACAAGAACACACCAATAATTGTCATTCATGGTAGATGTCACTTGAGTACAACAAGATAAGTTATATAAGATGAAACATGAACACACCAATAATTGTCATTCATGGTAGATGTCACTTGAGTACAACAAGGTAAGTTATATAAGATTAAACATGAACACACCAAAGGTAGATGTCACTTGAGTACAACAAGGTAAGTTATATAGGATGAAACATGAACACACCAATAATTGTCATTCATGGTAGATGTCACTTGAGTACAACAAGGTAAGTTATATAAGATGAAACATGAACACACCAATAATTGTCATTCATGGTAAATGTCACTTGAGTACAACAAGGTAAGTTATATAAGATGAAACAAGAACACACCAATAATTGTCATTCATGGTAGATGTCACTTGAGTACATCAAGGTAAGTTATTTAAGATGAAACATGAACACACCAATAATTGTCATTCATGGTAGATGTCACTTGAGTACATCAAGGTAAGTTATATAAGATGAAACAAGAACACACCAATAATTGTCATTCATTGTAGATGTCACTTAAGTACAACAAGGTAAGTTATATAAGATGAAACAAGAACACACCAATAATTGTCATTCATGGTAGATGTCACTTGAGTACAACAAGGTAAGTTATATAAGATGAAACATGAACACACCAATAATTGTCAGTCATGGTAGATGTCATTTAAGTACATCAAGGTAAGTTATATAAGATGAAACAAGAACACACCAATAATTGTCATTCATGGTAGATGTCACTTGAGTACATCAAGGTAAGTTATATAAGATGAAACTTGAACACACCAATAATTGTCATTCATGGTAGATGTCACTTGAGTACAACAAGGTAAGTTATATAAGATGAAACATGAACACACCAATAATTGTCATTCATGGTAGATGTCATTTAAGTACATCAAGGTAAGTTATATAAGATGAAACAAGAACACACCAATAATTGTCATTCATGGTAGATATCACTTGAGTACATCAAGGTAAGTTATATAAGATGAAACATGAACACACCAATAATTGTCATTCATGGTAGATGTCACTTGAGTACAACAAGGTAAGTTATATAAGATGAAACAAGAACACACCAATAATTGTCATTCATGGTAGATGTCACTTAAGTACAACAAGGTAAGTTATATAAGATGAAACATGAACACACCAATAATTGTCATTCATGGTAGATGTCACTTGAGTACATCAAGGTAAGTTATATAAGATGAAACATGAACACACCAATAATTGTCATTCATGGTAGATGTCACTTGAGTACAACAAGGTAAGTTATATAAGATGAAACAAGAACACACCAATAATTCTCATTCATGGTAGATGTCACTTGAGTACATCAAGGTAAGTTATATAAGATGAAACAAGAACACACCAATAATTGTCATTCATGGTAGATGTCACTTGAGTACATCAAGGTAAGTTATATAAGATGAAACATGAACACACCAATAATTGTCATTCATGGTAGATGTCACTTGAGTACATCAAGGTAAGTTATATAAGATGAAACATGAACACACCAATAATTGTCATTCATGGTAGATGTCATTTGAGTACATCAAGGTAAGTTATATAAGATGAAACATGAACACACCAATAATTGTCATTCATGGTAGATGTCACTTGAGTACAACAAGGTATGTTATATAAGATGAAACATGAACACACCAATAATTGTCATTCATGGTAGATGTCACTTGAGTACATCAAGGTAAGTTATATAAGATGAAACAAGAACACACCAATAATTGTCATTCATGGTAGATGTCACTTAAGTACATCAAGGTAAGTTATATAAGATGAAACAAGAACACACCAATAATTGTCATTCATGGTAAATGTCACTTGAGTACAACAAGGTAAGTTATATAAGATGAAACATGAACACACCAATAATTGTCATTCATGGTAGATGTCATTTAAGTACATCAAGGTAAGTTATATAAGATGAAACAAGAACACACCAATAATTGTCATTCATGGTAGATGTCACTTGAGTACATCAAGGTAAGTTATATAAGATGAAACATGAACACACCAATAATTGTCATTCATGGTAGATGTCACTTGAGTACAACAAGGTAAGTTATATAAGATGAAACATGAACACACCAATAATTGTCATTCATGGTAGATGTCACTTGAGTACAACAAGGTAAGTTATATAAGATGAAACAAGAACACACCAATAATTCTCATTCGTGGTAGATGTCACTTGAGTACATCAAGGTAAGTTATATAAGATGAAACATGAACACACCAATAATTGTCATTCATTGTAGATGTCACTTGAGTACAACAAGGTAAGTTATATAAGATGAAACATGAACACACCAATAATTGTCATTCATGGTAGATGTCACTTGAGTACAACAAGGTAAGTTATATAAGATGAAACAAGAACACACCAATAATTGTCATTCATGGTAGATGTCACTTGAGTACAACAAGGTACGTTATATAAGATGAAACATGAACACACCAATAATTGTCATTCATGGTAGATGTCACTTGAGTACATCAAGGTAAGTTATATAAGATGAAACAAGAACACACCAATAATTGTCATTCATGGTAGATGTCACTTGAGTACAACAAGGTAAGTTATATAAGATGAAACATGAACACACCAATAATTGTCATTCATGGTAGATGTCACTTGAGTACAACAAGGTAAGTTATATAAGATGAAACAAGAACACACCAATAATTGTCATTCATGGTAGATGTCACTTGAGTACAACAAAGTAAGTTATATAAGATGAAACATGAACACACCAATAATTGTCATTCATGGTAGATGTCACTTGAGTACAACAAGGTAAGTTATATAAGATGAAACATGAACACACCAATAATTGTCATTCATGGTAGATGTCACTTGAGTACAACAAGGTAAGTTATATAAGATGAAACAAGAACACACCAATAATTGTCATTCATGGTAGATGTCACTTGAGTACAACAAGGTAAGTTATATAAGATGAAACATGAACACACCAATAATTGTCATTCATGGTAGATGTCATTTAAGTACATCAAGGTAAGTTATATAAGATGAAACAAGAACACACCAATAATTGTCATTCATGGTAGATGTCACTTGAGTACATCAAGGTAAGTTATATAAGATGAAACATGAACACACCAATAATTGTCATTCATGGTAGATGTCACTTGAGTACAACAAGGTAAGTTATATAAGATGAAACAAGAACACACCAATAATTGTCATTCATAGTAGATGTCACTTGAGTACAACAAGGTACGTTATATAAGATGAAACATGAACACACCAATAATTGTCATTCATGGTAGATGTCACTTGAGTACATCAAGGTAAGTTATATAAGATGAAACATGAACACACCAATAATTGTCATTCATGGTAGATGTCACTTGAGTACAACAAGGTAAGTTATATAAGATGAAACATGAACACACCAATAATTGTCATTCATGGTAGATGTCATTTAAGTACATCAAGGTAAGTTATATAAGATGAAACAAGAACACACCAATAATTGTCATTCATGGTAGATGTCACTTGAGTACATCAAGGTAAGTTATATAAGATGAAACATGAACACACCAATAATTGTCATTCATGGTAGATGTCACTTGAGTACAACAAGGTAAGTTATATAAGATGAAACATGAACACACCAATAATTGTCATTCATGGTAGATGTCATTTAAGTACATCAAGGTAAGTTATATAAGATGAAACAAGAACACACCAATAATTGTCATTCATGGTAGATATCACTTGAGTACATCAAGGTAAGTTATATAAGATGAAACATGAACACACCAATAATTGTCATTCATGGTAGATGTCACTTGAGTACAACAAGGTAAGTTATATAAGATGAAACAAGAACACACCAATAATTGTCATTCATGGTAGATGTCACTTAAGTACAACAAGGTAAGTTATATAAGATGAAACATGAACACACCAATAATTGTCATTCATGGTAGATGTCACTTGAGTACATCAAGGTAAGTTATATAAGATGAAACATGAACACACCAATAATTGTCATTCATGGTAGATGTCACTTGAGTACATCAAGGTAAGTTATATAAGATGAAACATGAACACACCAATAATTGTCATTCATGGTAGATGTCACTTGAGTACAACAAGGTAAGTTATATAAGATGAAACAAGAACACACCAATAATTCTCATTCATGGTAGATGTCACTTGAGTACATCAAGGTAAGTTATATAAGATGAAACAAGAACACACCAATAATTGTCATTCATGGTAGATGTCACTTGAGTACATCAAGGTAAGTTATATAAGATGAAACATGAACACACCAATAATTGTCATTCATGGTAGATGTCACTTGAGTACATCAAGGTAAGTTATATAAGATGAAACATGAACACACCAATAATTGTCATTCATGGTAGATGTCATTTGAGTACATCAAGGTAAGTTATATAAGATGAAACATGAACACACCAATAATTGTCATTCATGGTAGATGTCACTTGAGTACAACAAGGTATGTTATATAAGATGAAACATGAACACACCAATAATTGTCATTCATGGTAGATGTCACTTGAGTACATCAAGGTAAGTTATATAAGATGAAACAAGAACACACCAATAATTGTCATTCATGGTAGATGTCACTTAAGTACATCAAGGTAAGTTATATAAGATGAAACAAGAACACACCAATAATTGTCATTCATGGTAAATGTCACTTGAGTACAACAAGGTAAGTTATATAAGATGAAACATGAACACACCAATAATTGTCATTCATGGTAGATGTCATTTAAGTACATCAAGGTAAGTTATATAAGATGAAACAAGAACACACCAATAATTGTCATTCATGGTAGATGTCACTTGAGTACATCAAGGTAAGTTATATAAGATGAAACATGAACACACCAATAATTGTCATTCATGGTAGATGTCACTTGAGTACAACAAGGTAAGTTATATAAGATGAAACATGAACACACCAATAATTGTCATTCATGGTAGATGTCACTTGAGTACAACAAGGTAAGTTATATAAGATGAAACAAGAACACACCAATAATTCTCATTCATGGTAGATGTCACTTGAGTACATCAAGGTAAGTTATATAAGATGAAACATGAACACACCAATAATTGTCATTCATTGTAGATGTCACTTGAGTACAACAAGGTAAGTTATATAAGATGAAACATGAACACACCAATAATTGTCATTCATGGTAGATGTCACTTGAGTACAACAAGGTAAGTTATATAAGATGAAACAAGAACACACCAATAATTGTCATTCATGGTAGATGTCACTTGAGTACAACAAGGTACGTTATATAAGATGAAACATGAACACACCAATAATTGTCATTCATGGTAGATGTCACTTGAGTACATCAAGGTAAGTTATATAAGATGAAACAAGAACACACCAATAATTGTCATTCATGGTAGATGTCACTTGAGTACAACAAGGTAAGTTATATAAGATGAAACATGAACACACCAATAATTGTCATTCATGGTAGATGTCACTTGAGTACAACAAGGTAAGTTATATAAGATGAATCAAGAACACACCAATAATTGTCATTCATGGTAGATGTCACTTGAGTACAACAAAGTAAGTTATATAAGATGAAACATGAACACACCAATAATTGTCATTCATGGTAGATGTCACTTGAGTACAACAAGGTAAGTTATATAAGATGAAACATGAACACACCAATAATTGTCATTCATGGTAGATGTCACTTGAGTACAACAAGGTAAGTTATATAAGATGAAACAAGAACACACCAATAATTGTCATTCATGGTAGATGTCACTTGAGTACAACAAGGTAAGTTATATAAGATGAAACATGAACACACCAATAATTGTCATTCATGGTAGATATCATTTAAGTACATCAAGGTAAGTTATATAAGATGAAACAAGAACACACCAATAATTGTCATTCATGGTAGATGTCACTTGAGTACATCAAGGTAAGTTATATAAGATGAAACATGAACACACCAATAATTGTCATTCATGGTAGATGTCACTTGAGTACAACAAGGTAAGTTATATAAGATGAAACAAGAACACACCAATAATTGTCATTCATAGTAGATGTCACTTGAGTACAACAAGGTACGTTATATAAGATGAAACATGAACACACCAATAATTGTCATTCATGGTAGATGTCACTTGAGTACATCAAGGTAAGTTATATAAGATGAAACATGAACACACCAATAATTGTCATTCATGGTAGATGTCACTTGAGTACAACAAGGTAAGTTATATAAGATGAAACATGAACACACCAATAATTGTCATTCATGGTAGATGTCACTTGAGTACAACAAGGTAAGTTATATAAGATGAAACAAGAACACACCAATAATTGTCATTCATGGTAGATGTCACTTGAGTACAACAAGGTAAGTTATATAAGATGAAACATGAACACACCAATAATTGTCATTCATGATAGATGTCACTTGAGTACAACAAGGTAAGTTATATAAGATGAAACATGAACACACCAATAATTGTCATTCATGGTAGATGTCACTTGAGTACAACAAGGTAAGTTATATAAGATGAAATATGAACACACCAATAATTGTCATTCATGATAGATGTCACTTGAGTACAACAAGGTAAGTTATATAAGATGAAACATGAACACACCAATAATTGTCATTCATGGTAGATGTCACTTGAGTACAACAAGGTAAGTTATATAAGATGAAACATGAACACACCAATAATTGTCATTCATGGTAGATGTCACTTGAGTACAACAAGGTAAGTTATATAAGATGAAACATGAACACACCAATAATTGTCATTCATGGTAGATGTCACTTGAGTACATCAAGGTAAGTTATATAAGATGAAACATGAACACACCAATAATTGTCATTCATGGTAGATGTCACTTGAGTACATCATAAACAAAGTAAGTTATATAAGATGAAACAAGAACACACCAATAATTGTCATTCATGGTAGATGTCACTTGAGTACAACAAGGTAAGTTATATAAGATGAAACATGAACACACCAATAATTGTCATTCATGGTAGATGTCACTTGAGTACAACAAGGTAAGTTATATAAGATGAAACAAGAACGCACCAATAATTGTCATTCATGGTAGATGTCACTTGAGTACAACAAGGTAAGTTATATAAGATGAAACATGAACACACCAATAATTGTCATTCATGATAGATGTCACTTGAGTACAACAAGGTAAGTTATATAAGATGAAACATGAACACACCAATAATTGTCATTCATGGTAAATGTCACTTGAGTACAACAAGGTAAGTTATATAAGATGAAATATGAACACACCAATAATTGTCATTCATGGTAGATGTCACTTGAGTACAACAAGGTAAGTTATATAAGATGAAACATGAACACACCAATAATTGTCATTCATGGTAGATGTCACTTGAGTACAACAAGGTATGTTATATAAGATGAAACATGAACACACCAATAATTGTCATTCATGGTAGATGTCACTTGAGTACAACAAGGTAAGTTATATAAGATGAAACATGAAGACACCAATAGTTGTCATTCATGGTAGATGTCACTTGAGTACATCAAGGTAAGTTATATAAGATGAAACATGAACACACCAATAATTGTCATTCATGGTAGATGTCACTTGAGTACATCATAAACAAAGTAAGTTATATAAGATGAAACAAGAACACACCAATAATCGTCATTCATGGTAGATGTCACTTGAGTACAACAAGGTAAGTTATATAAGATGAAACAAGAACACACCAATAATTGTCATTCATTGTAGATGTCACTTGAGTACATCATAAACAAAGTAAGTTATATAAGTTAAGAAGAACACACCAATAATTGTCATTCATGTCATATGAACAAATTCAATACAGTTTCTTAATCTCAATTAGAAATGAATGTTTAATAAAATTAGTCAAATTATTGGTTGATATTATTTATTTATTGTAGTACCCTTTTAATTGGGAGCCATAGGCATGTTTCTTTTAGCATTTATTGTACCAATAATGTTATTGTAGAATAGGAGAATATTTGCCAGGACTGTAAAACTTGAAGAATTTTGTCGTTGCACTCATATGGCATTATAGTACCCAGCTTTCAAATCCATTATTCTTCTTTTTGTCTATGGACTGGTGTACTTATATTAGGGTTGTTACTAGGATGGTATATCTTTTTGTCTATGGACTGGTGTACTTATATTAGGGTTGTTACTAGGATGGTATATCTTTTTGTCTATGGACTGGTGTACTTATATTAGGGTTGTTACTAGGATGGTATATCTTTTTGTCTATGGACTGGTGTACTTATATTAGGGTTGTTACTAGGATGGTATATCTTTTTGTCTATGGACTGGTTTACTTATATTAGGGTTGTTACTAGGATGGTATATCTTTTTGTCTATGGACTGGTGTACTTATATTAGGGTTGTTACTAGGATGGTATATCTTTTTGTCTATGGACTGGTGTACTTATATTAGGGTTGTTACTAGGATGGTATATCTTTTTGTCTATGGACTGATGTACTTATATTAGGGTTGTTACTAGGATGGTATATCTTTTTGTCTATGGACTGGTGTACTTATATTAGGGTTGTTACTAGGATGGTATATCTTTTTGTCTATGGACTGGTGTACTTATATTAAGGTTGTTACTAGGATGGTATATCTTTTTGTCTATGGACTGATGTACTTATATTAGGGTTGTTACTAGGATGGTATATCTTTTTGTCTATGGACTGGTGTACTTATATTAGGGTTGTTACTAGGATGGTATATCTTTTTGTCTATGGACTGGTGTACTTATATTAGGGTTGTTACTAGGATGGTATATCTTTTTGTCTATGGACTGATGTACTTATATTAAGGTTGTTACTAGGATGGTATATCTTTTTGTCTATGGACTGGTGTACTTATATTAAGGTTGTTACTAGGATGGTATATCTTTTTGTCTATGGACTGGTGTACTTATATTAGGGTTGTTACTAGGATGGTATATCTTTTTGTCTATGGACTGGTGTACTTATATTAGGGTTGTTACTAGGATGGTATATCTTTTTGTCTATGGACTGGTGTACTTATATTAGGGTTGTTACTAGGATGGTATATCTTTTTGTCTATGGACTGGTGTACTTATATTAAGGTTGTTACTAGGATGGTATATCTTTTTGTTTATGGACTGGTGTACTTATATTAGGGTTGTTACTAGGATGGTATATCTTTTTGTCTATGGACTGATGTACTTATATTAAGGTTGTTACTAGGATGGTATATCTTTTTGTCTATGGACTGATGTACTTATATTAGGGTTGTTACTAGGATGGTATATCTTTTTGTCTATGGACTGGTGTACTTATATTAAGGTTGTTACTAGGATGGTATATCTTTTTGTCTATGGACTGGTGTACTTATATTAAGGTTGTTACTAGGATGGTATATCTTTCATAGGCATGTTTTTTTTAGTATATAATGTACCAATACTTTGATTGTAGAATAGGACAATATTTGCCAGGACAGTAAAACCTGAAGGTCAATGTAAAGGAGGGGTGATTTTACTTCATGGAATGAAATTTACATCTAAAGACTGGGAGACAATTACAACACTTCAGCACATAGCAGCAATGGGCTACACCCCTGTAGCTGTTGACTTACCAGGTAAATATGTTACACACCTGTATCTGTTGACCTACCAGGTAAATATGTTACACACCTGTATCTGTTGACCTACCAGGTAAATATGTTACACACCTGTAGCTGTTGACTTACCAGGTAAATATGTTACACACCTGTATCTGTTGACCTACCAGGTAAATATGTTACACACCTGTATATGTTGACCTACCAGGTAAATATGTTACATTTCTGTATCTGTTGACCCACCAGGTAAATATGTTACACACCTGTATCTGTTGACTTACCAGGTAAGTAGGTTATACACATGTAGCTGTTGACTTACCAGGTATGTAACCAATGAAAACCAATATTTTTTTTACGGTAAGTGCATTCCCAAAAACAGATGCACTACACTCTCTTTAGTTTCTGTACAGAAGGTGTATAGTTCTGTTTCCTTCTGTAAGCCACACTTGAAAAGAAAAGAGTTTGTAGCTGTAATTCTATTGGAAAGTTAGAACTGAAAGTTTAGTGTTTCTTGTAGCCATAAAACGGGAAGAATTAAATATACCCCCCTCCCCCCAATCATCTATGTGTACTCCTAATTCCTGGGCCTATTTGTTTTGTGACCTAATAGGACTTTCTTTTATGTTTTATAATACAATTTATAAAAATATCTAAATGTTGGCTGTTGTTGGGGTTTTTTTTTGGGGGGGGGGGTTAAATCTTTTTTTAATCTGACAACAATGTACATATATATATATAGCCACTGAGATAATTCCTAATGTTTGTGATTCTGAACTTTTTATTGTAGGTTATGTTTGTGATTCTGAACTTTTTATTGTAGGTTATTTTTGTGATTCTGAACTTTTTATTGTAGGTTATGTTAGTGATTCTGAACTTTCTATTGTAGGTTATGTTTGTGATTCTGAACTTTTTATTGTATGTTATGTTTGTGATTCTGAACTTTTTATTGTAGGTTATGTTAGTGATTCTGAACTTTTTATTGTACGTTATGTTTGTGATTCTGAACTTTTTATTGTATGTTATGTTTGTGATTCTGAACTTTTTATTGTAGGTTATGTTAGTGATTCTGAACTTTTTATTGTAGATTATGTTTGTGATTCTGAACTTTTTATTGTAGGTTATGTTTGTGATTCTGAAATTTTTTATTGTAGGTTATGTTTGTGATTCTGAACTTTTTATTGTAGATTATGTTTGTGATTCTGAACTTTTTATTGTAGATTATGTTTGTGATTCTGAATTTTTTATTGTAGATTATGTTTGTGATTCTGAACTTTTTATTGTAGGTTATGTTTGTGATTCTGAACTTTTTATTGTATGTTATGTTTGTGATTCTGAACTTTTTATTGTAGGTTATGTTTGTGATTCTGAACTTTTTATTGTAGGTTATGTTTGTGATTCTGAACTTTTTATTGTAGGTTATGTTTGTGATTCTGAACTTTTTATTGTATGTTATGTTTGTGATTCTGAACTTTTTATTGTAGGTTATGTTTGTGATTCTGAACTTTTTATTGTAGATTATGTTTGTGATTCTGAACTTTTTAGCTCACCTGACCCAAAGGGTCAGGTGAGCTATTGCCATCACTTGGCGTCCGTCGTCGTCGTCCGTCATCCGTCGTCCGTCGTACGTCGTAAACTTTTTCAAAAATCTTCTCCTCTGAAAGTACTAGACCAATGGAAACCAAACTTGGTCTGAATCATCACTAGGGTGTCTAGTTTCAAAATTGTGTCCGGTGATGCTGTGCACAAACCAACATGGCCACTGTTACTAAAAATAGAACATATGGTAAAATTGCAGGTTTTGGGTAATAACTCAAAAACCGTTAATAATATCAAAAATCTGACATGGGGTAAAAATGATCAGCACATCAAGATCTACCTACCCTGCAATTTTGAAGTAAATCTGATTACCCATCTTGGAGTTATTGCCCTTTTTTCATCAAATTTGTAAAATGTTAATACTTTTCGTCTTATATTTCAAAAACTATAAGAGATAAAGGTTAACTTTAATTGCAAAAATGTGCGGCATATCAAGATCTACCAACCCTGCAATTTTGAAGTAAATCCCAATACTCATTTTGGAGTTATTTCCCTTTTTTCATCAAATTTTCAATACTTTTCGTCCTTTATTTCAAAAACTATAAGAGACAGATGGTAAGTTGAAACTGCAAACATGTTCAGCATGTCAAGATCTACCTACCCTGCAATTTTGAAGTAAATTTGAATACCCATCTTGGAGTTATTGCCCTTTTTTCATCATTTTTTTTTTTTAATTTCAATACTTTTCGTCTTATATTTCAAAAAAATATTTAGAGATAGATGTTAAGTTTATTGCAAAAATGTGCAGCATATCAAGATCTACCTACCCTGCAATTTTGAAGTAAATCCCATTACCCATTTTGACCGATTATGCAAATTAGAAAAAAGGGGGGATGAAATTAAAAAAAAATCTTCTCCTCTGAAATTACTGAGCCAATCTCAACCAAACTTTGCTGAAATGATCCTTAGGTGGTCCCCTTTCAAAATTGTGTCCATCAGCACCGTCCTGTATCCAAGATGGCCACCATTACTAAAAATAGAAATTTCTTCAAATGGCCAAAACTGCTCTATTTTAAGCCAGAAAGTGCCCAAATTTGAACTGTATAAGCATAATGATGAGCTTTTTAACATATATTACGGGATTTGTTATGAACTTTGAACTTTTACCGATTTTGACCGATTATGCAAATTAGAAAAAAGGGGGGATGAAATTAAAAAAAAATCTTCTCCTCTGAAACTACTGAGCCAATCTCAACCAAACTTTGCTGAAATGATCCTTAGGTTGTCCCCTTTCAAAATTGTGTCCGTCAGCACCGTCCTGTATCCAAGATGGCCACCATTACTAAAAACAGAAATTTCTTCAAATGGCCAAAACTGCTCTATTTTAAACCAGAAAGTGCCCAAATTTGAACTGTATAAGCATAATTATGAGCTTTTTAACATATATTATGGGATTTTTTTATGAACTTTGAAATTTTACCGATTTTGACCGATTATGCAAATTAGAAAAAAGGGGGGATGAAATTAAAAAAAAATCTTCTCCTCTGAAACTACTGAGCCAATCTCAACCAAACTTTGCTGAAATGATCCTTGGGTGGTCCCCTTTCAAAATTGTGTCCGTCAGCGCTGTCCTGTATCCAAGATGTCTGCCATTACTAAAAATAGAAATTTCTTCAAATGGCCAAAACTGCTCTATTGTAAGCCAGAAAGTGCCCAAATTTGAACTGTATAAGCATAATGATGAGCTTTTTAACATATATTACGGGATTTGTTATGAACTTTGAACTTTTACCGATTTTGACCGATTATGCAAATTAGAAAAAAGGGGGGATGAAATTTTAAAAAAATCTTCTCCTCTGAAACTACTGAGCCAATCTCAACCAAACTTTGCTGAAATGATTCTTGGGTGGTCCTCTTCCAAAATTGTGTCCGGCATTTCAGAACATCGACCAAGATGGCCGCCACAGCCGAACTTAATTTAACATAGGACCCTATGGGAAATTCCCATAATTTTTTTTTGTCTGAAACCATTTGCTCAATAAGAACAAAATTTTGATGAAATAGTCATTGGATGGTTCTCTTCCAAAAATGTGTCTGGCGGTTCGGCCCTTCGATCAATTTTTTTTCTACCTGCAATTTTGAAGTAAATCTGATTACCCATCTTGGAGTTCTTGCCCTTTTTTCATCAACTTTATAAAAAAAAAATAATACTTTTCGTCTTATATTTCAAAAACTATAAGAGATAAAGATTAAGTTTAAATTGCAAACATGTTCAGCATGTCAAGATCTTCCTACCCTGCAATTTTGAAGTAAATCCCATTACCCATTTTGGAGTTATTGCCCTTTTTTCATCAACATGTTCTCAATTTTAATCATCTTATATCTCAAAAACTATTAGAGATAGAGGGAAAGTTTAAACTGCAAAAATGTTCAGCATGTCAAGATCTACAAAACATTTCCCACAGTTAAAAATGTGTGACAACTGTGAAGAGTTATTCCTCTTGAAATGCATTTTTTTGTTGACTCACTGCTTTTGGTTACTCAAATAATCAAAGGGAAGCAACTCTATTACAAAATGTGAAGTAGGAAAAGCTAAATTTTGAGAATCATTGACATATATGTTTTTTTACAACAATTTTGATAACTTACATTTTTTTGTAAAAGGGGTCTGCAATGACGAAGGCTACATTTGTTAATTTTTTTTACCAAAGTTATTAAGTTTTATTGACTGATGTTGTTATTATACCCAGGTGAGCTATATAGGCTCCTGGGAGCCTCTAGTTATTGTATGTTATGTTTGTGATTCTGAACTTTTTATTAAGTCTCCCAAACAATTTTTGCTCCATTTCTTCTTATTATTATTATTATTATTATTATTATTATTATTATTCTCTTTCTCCTCTTTCTCCTTTCTTTCCGCGGACCATGAACTTGTCCACGGCAGATCTCAGGAACTACTGGACAGAATTTCATGAAACTTGGTGGAGTTATAGATATATGTTTCTAGTTGGTCAGCTTTGTGGTAAAGGGGGTCAAAGTCATATTTTGAGGGGCTCAAAGGGGGTGGGGGTTACTATAGAATCCTATGGGAAAGTTGAAATTTCGTACATTAATGTTGCTGACTTCTAAATGAATAATGATAGAGACATAAAATTTGACATAGTGATAGGTCACCATTAGAGGAGCAATTCTGCGTTTTCAAAATTTTCGAGATGTCTGCCATTTTCAAAATGGCTGCCAAAACACGGTATAAAAAATGGGGGGTAAAAATTCAACATTGCCCGATATCATCAAAATTTGATATGTGGGTAGATAATGATGTCCCGAATTGATTCCCAACATTGAAAAATTTCTACCGGTCGCCATTTTCAAAATGGCCACCACAATACCGCAAAAATTCAACATTGTCCGATATCATCAAAATTTGATATGTGGGTAGCTAATGATGTCCCGAATTAATTGTCGACATTGAAAAATTTCTACCAGTCACCATTTTCAAAATGGCCGCCACAATACCACAAATATTCAACATTGTCCGATATCATCAAAATTTGATATGTGGGTAGATAATGATGTCCCGACATTGAAAAATTTCTACCGGTCACCATTTTCTAAATGGCTGCCACAATACCGCACAAATTCAACATTGTTCGATTTCAACGCCATTTCATATGTGGGTAGATTATGATGTCCCGAAATGATTCCTGGCATCGAAAAATTTCTACCGGTCGCCATTTTCAAAATGGCCACCACAATACCGCACAAATTCAACATTGTCCGATTTCAACGCAATTTCATATGTGGGTAGATTATAATGTCCCGAAATGATTCCTGACATTGAAAAATGTCTACCGGTCGCCATTTTCAAACTGGCCACCACAATACCGCACACATTCAACATTGTCCGATTTCAACGACATTTCATATGTGGGTAGATTATGATGTCCCGAAATGATACCTGACATCAAAAATTTCTACCGGTCGCCATTTTCAAAATGACCGTCACAATACCGCAAAAATTCAACATTGTTCGATTTCAAAGGTAGCTCCTAATTTATTTTTTAAACTGGTTGTCTGTGGCCGGTTTGGGAGACTTCATAATCGTTAGATTATAATCATATCTTGTTGTATGTTATGTTTGTGATTCTGAACTTTTTATAGTAGATTATGTTAGTGATTCTGAACTTTTTATTGTAGGTTATGTTAGTGATTCTGAACTTTTTATTGTAGGTTATGTTTGTGATTCTGAACTTTTTATTGTAGGTTATGTTAGTGATTCTGAACTTTTTATTGTAGGTTATGTTTGTGATTCTGAACTTTTTATTGTAGGTTATGTTTGTGATTCTGAACTTTTTATTGTATGTTATGTTTGTGATTCTGAACTTTTTATTGTAGATTATATTTGTGATTCTGAACTTTTTATTGTAGGTTATGTTTGTGATTCTGAACTTTTTATTGTAGATTATGTTTGTGATTCTACTCTGAACATTTTATTGTAGGTTATGTTTGTGATTCTGAACTTTTTATTGTAGATTATGTTTGTGATTCTGAACTTTTTATTGTAGGTTATGTTTGTGATTCTGAACTTTTTATTATACGTTATGTTTGTGATTCTGAACTTTTTATTGTAGGTTATGTTTGTGATTCTGAACTTTTTATTGTACGTTATGTTTTTGATTCTGAACTTTTTATTGTAGGTTATGTTTGTGATTCTGAACTTTTTAGTGTAGGTTATGTTTGTGATTCTGAACTTTTTATTGTAGGTTATGTTTGTGATTCTGAACTTTTTATTGTAGGTTATGTTTGTGATTCTGAACTTTTTATTGTATGTTATGTTTGTGATTTTGAACTTTTTATTGTAGGTTATGTTTGTGATTCTGAACTTTTTATTGTAGGTTATGTTTGTGATTCTGAACTTTTTATTGTACGTTATATTTGTGATTCTGAATTTTTTATTGTAGGTTATGTTTGTGATTCTGAACTTTTTATTGTATGTTATGTTTGTGATTCTGAACTTTTTATTGTAGATTATATTTGTGATTCTGAACTTTTTATTGTAGGTTATGTTTGTGATTCTGAACTTTTTATTGTAGATTATGTTTGTGATTCTACTCTGAACTTTTTATTGTAGGTTATGTTTGTGATTCTGAACTTTTTATTGTAGATTATGTTTGTGATTCTGAACTTTTTATTGTAGGTTATGTTTGTGATTCTGAACTTTTTATTATACGTTATGTTTGTGATTCTGAACTTTTTATTGTAGGTTATGTTTGTGATTCTGAACTTTTTATTGTACGTTATGTTTTTGATTCTGAACTTTTTATTGTAGGTTATGTTTGTGATTCTGAACTTTTTAGTGTAGGTTATGTTTGTGATTCTGAACTTTTTATTGTAGGTTATGTTTGTGATTCTGAACTTTTTATTGTAGGTTATGTTTGTGATTCTGAACTTTTTATTGTAGGTTATGTTTGTGATTCTGAACTTTTTATTGTACGTTATGTTTGTGATTCTGAACTTTTTATTGTAGGTTATGTTTGTGATTCTGAACTTTTTCTTGTACGTTATGTTTGTGATTCTGAACTTTCTATTGTAGGTTATGTTTGTGATTCTGAACTTTTTATTGTAGGTTATGTTTGTGATTCTGAACTTTTTATTGTATGTTATGTTTGTGATTCTGAACTTTTTATTGTAGGTTGTTTGTGATTCTGAACTTTTTATTGTAGGTTATGTTTGTGATTCTGAACTTTTTATTGTATGTTATGTTTGTGATTCTGAACTTTTTATTGTAGGTTATGTTTGTGATTCTGAACTTTTTATTGTACGTTATGTTTGTGATTCTGAACTTTTTATTGTATGTTATGTTTGTGATTCTGAAATTTTTATTGTAAGTTATGTTTGTGATTCTGAACTTTTTATTGTAGGTTATGTTTGTGATTCTGAACTTTTTATTGTACGTTATGTTTGTGATTCTGAACTTTTTATTGTATGTTATGTTTGTGATTCTGAACTTTTTATTGTAGGTTATGTTTGTGATTCTGAACTTTTTATTGTACGTTATGTTTGTGATTCTGAACTTTTTATTGTAGATTATGTTTGTGATTCTGAACTTTTTATTGTAGGTTATGTTTGTGATTCTGAACTTTTTATTGTAGGTTATGTTTGTGATTCTGAACTTTTTATTGTATGTTATGTTTGTGATTCTGAACTTTTTATTGTAGGTTATGTTTGTGATTCTGAACTTTTTATTGTAGGTTATGTTTGTGATTCTGAACTTTTTATTGTACGTTATATTTGTGATTCTGAATTTTTTATTGTAGGTTATGTTTGTGATTCTGAACTTTTTATTGTATGTTATGTTTGTGATTCTGAACTTTTTATTGTAGGTTATGTTTGTGATTCTGAACTTTTTATTGTATGTTATGTTTGTGATTTTGAACTTTTTATTGTAGGTTATGTTTGTGATTCTGAACTTTTTATTGTACGTTGTTTGTGATTCTGAACTTTTTATTGTAGGTTATGTTTGTGATTCTGAACTTTTTATTGTAGGTTATGTTTGTGATTCTGAACTTTTTCTTGTACGTTATGTTTGTGATTCTGAACTTTCTATTGTAGGTTATGTTTGTGATTCTGAACTTTTTATTGTAGGTTATGTTTGTGATTCTGAACTTTTTATTGTATGTTATGTTTGTGATTCTGAACTTTTTATTGTAGGTTGTTTGTGATTCTGGACTTTTTATTGTAGGTTATGTTTGTGATTCTGACTTTTTTATTGTATGTTATGTTTGTGATTCTGAACTTTTTATTGTAGGTTATGTTTGTGATTCTGAACTTTTTATTGTACGTTATGTTTGTGATTCTGAACTTTTTATTGTATGTTATGTTTGTGATTCTGAAATTTTTATTGTAGGTTATGTTTGTGATTCTGAACTTTTTATTATACGTTATGTTTGTGATTCTGAACTTTTTATTGTAGGTTATGTTTGTGATTCTGAACTTTTTATTGTACGTTATGTTTTTGATTCTGAACTTTTTATTGTAGGTTATGTTTGTGATTCTGAACTTTTTAGTGTAGGTTATGTTTGTGATTCTGAACTTTTTATTGTAGGTTATGTTTGTGATTCTGAACTTTTTATTGTAGGTTATGTTTGTGATTCTGAACTTTTTATTGTATGTTATGTTTGTGATTTTGAACTTTTTATTGTAGGTTATGTTTGTGATTCTGAACTTTTTATTGTAGGTTATGTTTGTGATTCTGAACTTTTTATTGTACGTTATATTTGTGATTCTGAATTTTTTATTGTAGGTTATGTTTGTGATTCTGAACTTTTTATTGTACGTTATATTTGTGATTCTGAATTTTTTATTGTAGGTTATGTTTGTGATTCTGAACTTTTTAGTGTAGGTTATGTTTGTGATTCTGAACTTTTTATTGTAGGTTATGTTTGTGATTCTGAACTTTTTATTGTAGGTTATGTTTGTGATTCTGAACTTTTTATTGTAGGTTATGTTTGTGATTCTGAACTTTTTATTGTACGTTATATTTGTGATTCTGAATTTTTTATTGTAGGTTATGTTTGTGATTCTGAACTTTTTATTGTATGTTATGTTTGTGATTCTGAACTTTTTATTGTAGGTTATGTTTGTGATTCTGAACTTTTTATTGTAGGTTATGTTTGTGATTTTGAACTTTTTATTGTAGGTTATGTTTGTGATTCTGAACTTTTTATTGTACGTTGTTTGTGATTCTGAACTTTTTATTGTAGGTTATGTTTGTGATTCTGAACTTTTTATTGTAGGTTATGTTTGTGATTCTGAACTTTTTCTTGTACGTTATGTTTGTGATTCTGAACTTTCTATTGTAGGTTATGTTTGTGATTCTGAACTTTTTAATGTAGGTTATGTTTGTGATTCTGAACTTTTTATTGTATGTTATGTTTGTGATTCTGAACTTTTTATTGTAGGTTGTTTGTGATTCTGAACTTTTTATTGTAGGTTATGTTTGTGATTCTGAACTTTTTATTGTATGTTATGTTTGTGATTCTGAACTTTTTATTGTAGGTTATGTTTGTGATTCTGAACTTTTTATTGTACGTTATGTTTGTGATTCTGAACTTTTTATTGTATGTTATGTTTGTGATTCTGAAATTTTTATTGTAGGTTATGTTTGTGATTCTGAACTTTTTATTGTAGGTTATGTTTGTGATTCTGAACTTTTTATTGTACGTTATGTTTGTGATTCTGAACTTTTTATTGTATGTTATGTTTGTGATTCTGAACTTTTTATTGTAGGTTATGTTTGTGATTCTGAACTTTTTATTGTACGTTATGTTTGTGATTCTGAACTTTTTATTGTAGATTATGTTTGTGATTCTGAACTTTTTATTGTAGGTTATGTTTGTGATTCTGAACTTTTTATTGTAGGTTATGTTTGTGATTCTGAACTTTTTATTGTATGTTATGTTTGTGATTCTGAACTTTTTATTGTAGGTTATGTTTGTGATTCTGAACTTTTTATTGTACGTTATATTTGTGATTCTGAATTTTTTATTGTAGGTTATGTTTGTGATTCTGAACTTTTTATTGTAGGTTATGTTTGTGATTCTGAACTTTTTATTGTATGTTATGTTTGTGATTCTGAACTTTTTATTGTAGGTTATGTTTGTGATTCTGAACTTTTTATTGTACGTTATATTTGTGATTCTGAATTTTTTATTGTAGGTTATGTTTGTGATTCTGAACTTTTTATTGTATGTTATGTTTGTGATTCTGAACTTTTTATTGTAGGTTATGTTTGTGATTCTGGACTTTTTATTGTATGTTATGTTTGTGATTTTGAACTTTTTATTGTAGGTTATGTTTGTGATTCTGAACTTTTTATTGTACGTTGTTTGTGATTCTGAACTTTTTATTGTAGGTTATGTTTGTGATTCTGAACTTTTTATTGTAGGTTATGTTTGTGATTCTGAACTTTTTCTTGTACGTTATGTTTGTGATTCTGAACTTTCTATTGTAGGTTATGTTTGTGATTCTGAACTTTTTATTGTAGGTTATGTTTGTGATTCTGAACTTTTTATTGTATGTTATGTTTGTGATTCTGAACTTTTTATTGTAGGTTGTTTGTGATTCTGGACTTTTTATTGTAGGTTATGTTTGTGATTCTGACTTTTTTATTGTATGTTATGTTTGTGATTCTGAACTTTTTATTGTAGGTTATGTTTGTGATTCTGAACTTTTTATTGTACGTTATGTTTGTGATTCTGAACTTTTTATTGTATGTTATGTTTGTGATTCTGAAATTTTTATTGTAGGTTATGTTTGTGATTCTGAACTTTTTATTGTAGGTTATGTTTGTGATTCTGAACTTTTTATTGTACGTTATGTTTGTGATTCTGAACTTTTTATTGTATGTTATGTTTGTGATTCTGAACTTTTTATTGTAGGTTATGTTTGTGATTCTGAACTTTTTATTGTATGTTATGTTTGTGATTCTGAACTTTCTATTGTAGGTTATGTTTGTGATTCTGAACTTTTTATTGTAGGTTATGTTTGTGATTCTGAACTTTTTATTGTACGTTATGTTTGTGATTCTGAACTTTTTATTGTATGTTATGTTTGTGATTCTGAAATTTTTGTTGTATGTTATGTTTGTGATTCTGAATTTTTTATTGTAGGTTATGTTTGTGATTCTGAACTTTTTATTGTATGTTATGTTTGTGATTCTGAACTTTTTATTGTATGTTATGTTTGTGATTCTGAACTTTTTATTGTAGGTTATGTTTGTGATTCTGAACTTTTTATTGTACATTGTGTTTGTGATTCTGAACTTTCTATTGTAGGTTATGTTTGTGATTCTGAACTTTTTATTGTAGGTTATGTTTGTGATTCTGAACTTTTTATTGTATGTTATGTTTGTGATTCTGAACTTTTTATTGTAGATTATGTTTGTGATTCTGAACTTTTTATTGTAGGTTATGTTTGTGATTCTGAACTTTTTATTGTACGTTATGTTTGTGATTCTGAACTTTTTATTGTAGGTTATGTTTGTGATTCTGAAATTTTTATTGTATGTTATGTTTGTGATTCTGAACTTTTTATTGTAGGTTATGTTTGTGATTCTGAACTTTTTATTGTACGTTATGTTTGTGATTCTGAACTTTTTATTGTATGTTATGTTTGTGATTCTGAACTGTTTATTGTAGGTTATGTTTGTGATTCTGAACTTTTTATTGTACATTATGTTTGTGATTCTGAACTTTTTTATTGTATGTTATGTTTGTGATTCTGAACTTTTTATTGTAGGTTATGTTTGTGATTCTGAACTTTTTATTGTAGGTTATGTTTGTGATTCTGAACTTTTTATTGTAGGTTATGGTCATAGTGATAAAGAACCTGTTGAAGACAAAGCTAAATTTCTGGAGGACTTGATAAAAGTAGTTAATTTTACAGCACCTGTAATTATTAGTCCCTCCATGAGTGGAAGCTTTGCACTGCCATATTTATTGTCTGATCCTAAAACAGCTGATAAAAAGTCACATGGATTTATACCTGTAGCACCTGTAGATATTAATAAATATACAGACAAATATAAAGATTTACAGGTAAATCATATAACTCACGTGTTAGCTGATACCAATGTTATTTTTTATTTTGTGTTTTTTCTGCAATTAACGAAATTTAAAGGAGAACGTTTAAATTTTTAATGAGTTTCAAATTGTTACAATTGAAAAAATTTTCTGACACAATTTTCCTAAAAGAGAAATTTATAATTGAATTAAAAATTTTGGAACGCCCTGTGAGCTGTACTGTACCAAAGGACAATGTGGACAATGTCATCGCTTAGCGTTTGTCATTGTTGTCATCTGCATCCGTCAGCTTTCAGCATTTCAATCTATTACTCATTAAACATTGGCCCAATTGGAACTAAACTTAGTACATTTTATATAATTTTCGTTTCATTTGGAAATATCAACATGGCTGTTAGGGTATATAATGCTTTCTGCTTGGCTGAAATTTAAAAAGTCTCCTTTTCTGACACTGCATGTGTGATGGAATTGTTTCTTGGTATGAATGTTCCTCATGGTTGATGTTTCATTGTCGACCAGAAATCATCCAAGATGGCCACCACTGCAAGACAAAGTTTTAACATAGGACCAAATGGGAAAAGGAAAAAACAAAATTTCTCAAAAGAAATGATTTAATTGAATCCAAACTGTACATGAATAATCTTTGGATGGTCCTTTACAAAAATTTATTTTTGGTGTCTATCGGAAATCCAACAAATTTAGCATAGAACCCTGTGGGGGAAATATTTTTAAATTATTCTTTGACAGCAAGCATGGCTGGAATGTTCCTTTGGTGGTCCTTTACAAAATAGTTGCTTTTTGGGTCCATCATAAATCCAAGATGTCTGCCACCAAAAGAAAAGCATATTGTATATGTTGTACTTTTGACGAATGTGTACTATTATGATACATATATCAACAAGAGTTTCCTTCTCAACTACAGACAGTGAAATGTATAGTGTGGAGATAACAAGTACATTTATAATATAAATTAAATTAATTTATTCAGACTAGACAGGTGTTCATATTAATAGTTTATATACACAGAATTCAAAAATATATAAAAAAAAATGTGAAGAAACTTTGAACTGTCATTTATACAGGTATTTAGTGAGTAAGTGATTGATTGTTGTTTAATGCCAACTCATCAATATTTCAGGTATATCAGGGCCCTGGGTGGCTCAATGAGTTAGATAGTTGGATTACCTAACAACTCATACAAGCCTATCACCAATACAGCATGGGTTCGTGCCCGGCTTTGTAAATTACAAAAAAGTCGCAAGTGATAAAGTTGACCAGTTACTTGCCCATGGTCGGTGGTTCTCTCCGGGTACACCAATTTCTTCCACCTCTAAAATTGGTCGCCATGATATAGCTGAAATATTGCTGAAAGTGGCATTAAACACCAAAAATCAAATCAAATCAAAATCATTCAATCAGGTATATCATGCCGAGAAAAAGTTAATTTTTAATGAGATGATGATGAGGTCCGCTTTGTACTAGACCAACATTCTGAGTTGGATTTTTATAGTGCTAGCTCATTGAAACAACAGTCCGCGGATAGATATGTCGCTCCACTCGGACACATTATTCTGATTCCAAGCCAACCAGTCTTTTGCACTGGAGACGAGCATGCTAACCATTACGCCACCGATACGGTTTGGTATATGGTTTAATAATGAACCTAGTTAAGACAGGGTGTACTGTTAAATGTGTTTTTTTTCTTCAGATTCCAGCAGCATTGGTGTATGGAGAGAATGATAAAAGAATGAGAGACTCTGTAGAGAAGATTATGAGTACTATTCCTAATAGTCAATTGTTTATGTTGAAGGGTGCAGGTCATGCTGCTTATCTAGATAAACCTGAGGAGTGGCTGAAAATTCTTTATGTTTTTCTGCCAGCAGCTTTTAAGTAATTTTTTTTTCTAAATGAATGAATGCCTGGTACAGTAAAACCTGTCTAAACCGAACCCCTTTGGGACTGAATAATTTGTTCAGTTTAGACAGGTGTTTGGTTTAGACAGGTTCAAATTACATAGATATTTAGTAGATGGGACTGTAAATTCAGTTTGGTTTAGGCAGGTTTTCGGTTTCCTCAGAGTTTGGTTTAGACAGGTTTTCAGTTTACTCAGAGTTTAGATTAGGCAGGTTTTCAGTTTACTCAGAGTCTGGTTTAGGCAGGTTTTCGGTTTCCTCAGAGTTTGGTTTAGACAGGTTTTCAGTTTACTCAGAGTTTAGTTTAGGCAGGTTTTCAGTTTACTCAGAGTCTGGTTTAGGCAGGTTTTCAGTTTCCTCAGAGTCTGGTTTAGGCAGGTTTTTGGTTTACTCAGAGTTTGGTTTAGACAGGTTTTCAGTTTACTCAGAGTTTGGTTTAGACAGGTTTTCAGTTTACTCAGAATCTGGTTTAGGCAGGTTTTCAGTTTACTCAGAGTCTGGTTTAGGCAGGTTTTTGGTTTACTCAGGGTTCGGTTTAGACATGTTTCAGTGTAATTGTACTCAATCTGGTTTAGACCACTACCCAAAGTTTTTATTGGCCTTTGAAAAAATGAAAGTGGTCACATTTGAATATATATAGTCAAACCTGTATTAAGAGGTCATCTTTGGGACAAAGAAAAAGTGGCCTTATAAGAAAGGTGACCTCTTATAAGAGGTTCAATTCATATGAAATTTTCTATGACAGGATAAGAAAAAGGTGACCTTTTAATACAGGTGGCTGCTTAATAGAGGTGACCGCATGGGCATGTTTGTCTGTATATATTCTTTTACAATATTATTGAGATATTTTTGTTAATTAATGAAATTGAAGAAAAAAAAAAAAACTGTAACTTCACTACAAGATCAGAGACAGTTCCCTTCAGTAGTTTCAGTTTTCAAGGCTAAGTGCCTGATCATACATAGGATTACTAAGTTATTCCTGGATTCAAACGTCACCTTCTGTGTAATAAACTGAGAAAAAAGATTTAACTGAATACTAAATAATTATTGTTCACTATGTTTCATCATTCATAAGTTTTTTCATACTTTTGACTGAGAGATAATTGGGCCAATTTAAAGATAATGAAGGGCAGACATTTCTGGAGTTAATGAAGGGTAGACATTTCTGCAGCTTAATGAAGGACAAACATTTCTGGGGCTTAATTAAGGGTACACATTTCTGGAGCTTAATGAAGGGTAGACATTTCTGGGGCTTAATGAAGGACAGACATTTCTGGGGCTTAATGAAGGGTAGACATTTCTGGGGCTTAATGAAGGGTACACATTTCTGGAGCTTAATGAAGGGTAGACATTTCTGGGGCTTAATGAAGGGCAGACATTTCTGGGGCTTAATGAAGGACAGACATTTCTGGGGCTTAATGAAGGGTACACATTTCTGGAGCTTAATGAAGGGTAGACATTTCTGGGGCTTAGTGAAGGGTAGGCATTTCTGGAGCTTAATGAAGGGTAGACATTTCTGGGGCTTAAAGAAGGGTAGGCATTTCTGGAGCTTAATGAAGGACAGACATTTCTAGGGCTTAATGAAGGGTAGACATTTCTGGGGCTTAATGAAGGGTAGACATTTCTGGAGCTTAATGAAGGACAGACATTTCTGGAGCTTAATCAAGGACAGACATTTCTGGGGCTTAATGAAGGGTAGACATTTCTGGAGCTTAATGAAGGGTAGGCATTTCTGGAGCTTGATGAAGGACAGACATTTATGGGGCTTAATGAAGGGTAGACATTTCTGGGGCTTAATGAAGGGTAGACATTTCTGGAGCTTAATGAAGGACAGACATTTCTGGGGCTTAATGAAGGGCAGCCTATGTTCTAGTTCATAATAACAATAGTACTTCTAGTTATTATATGTGGATTCAAGTTATCACAAATGCAGGCTCCAGGGCCAATCATAATAGTTTCAACCATAAAGCTTTAAAATAGGCCTTTTGCAGTTATTTGTAAGCTGAGTGAGGTTATATAGGCTTCTAAGTACCTCTAGTTTTACATCTCAGCTAGTATTTACCAAAATAGAGGGATTTTTTTAATTGCTTGGCAGACACAAACTGCGATGTAAGTAAAATTTACATAGATTTCTAATTTTGTGCCATAATGTTGTTGATAATCTGTCATTTATCACTGAGATAATCTGTCATTTATCAATATGGGATAATCTGTCATTTATCACTGGGATAATCTGTCATTTATCACTGTGAGATAATCTGTCATTTATCACTGTGAGATCTGTCATTTATCACTGAGATAATCTGTCATTTATCACTGTGAGATAATCTGTCATTTATCACTGAGATAATCTGTCATTTATCACTGAGATAATCTCATTTATCACTGTGGGATAATCTGTCATTTATCACTGAGATAATCTGTCATTTATCACTGTGAGATAATCTGTCATTTATCACTGTGGGGTAATCTTTCAGTTATCACTGTGAGATAATCTCATTTATCACTGTGAGATAATCTGTCATTTATCACTGTGAGATAATCTGTCATTTATCACTGTGAAATAATCTGTCATTTATCTCTGTGGGATAATCTGTCATTTATCACTGTGAGATAATCTGTCATTTATCTCTGTGGGATAATCTGTCATTTATCACTGTGGGATAATCTGTCATTCATCACTGTGAGATAATCTGTCATTTATCAATATGGGATAATCTGTCATTTATCACTGTGATATAATCGGTCATTTTTCAATATGGGATAATCTGTCATTTATCACTGTGAGATAATCTGTCATTTATCACTGTGGGATAATCTGTCATTTATCACTGTGGGATAATCTTTCAGTTATCACTGTGAGATAATCTCATTTATCACTGTGAGATAATCTGTCATTTATCACTGTGAGATAATCTGTCATTTATCACTGTGAGATAATCTGTCATTTATCTCTGTGGGATAATCTGTCATTTATCACTGTGAGATAATCTGTCATTTATCTCTGTGGGATAATCTGTCATTTATCACTGTGAGATAATCTGTCATTTATCACTGTGAGATAATCTGTCATTTATCACTGTGAGATAATCTGTCATTTATCACTGTGGGATAATCTGTCATTCATCACTGTGAGATAATCTGTCATTTATCAATATGGGATAATCTGTCATTTATCACTGTGAGATAATCTGTCATTTTTCAATATGGGATAATCTGTCATTTATCACTGTGGGATATTTTTTTAATGTTTTTTAATTCTACAATTGTGTTGTTTTATATTTTTATGAACTTGTATGTATATTTTTGGTAGATTTAGTTGAAATTTTGTGGAACGTTTATTATATTGAAATTTATCATTTATATATTTGTTTCTTCATGCCTTCATTTACTATAAAAGTTTACTTTAAAATTGTGTAATTAAATATTATAATGTTCAATTATGTATTTCGAAATTTTATCTGGGTATCCACATGTAATATATTTTATCTGGGTGTCCACATGCAATGTATTTCATCTGGGTGTCCACATGTAATGTATTTTATCTGGGTGTCCACATGCAATGTATTTTTCTGGGTGTCCACATGTAATGTATTTTATCTGAGTATCCACATGTAATGTATTTTATCTGGGTGTCCACATGTAATGTATTTTATCTGGGTGTCCACATGTAATGTATTTTATCTGAGTATCCACATGTAATGTATTTTATCTGGGTGTCCACATGTAATATATTTTATCTGGGTATCCACATGTAATATATTTTATCTGGGTGTCCACATGTAATGTATTTTATCTGGGTGTCCACATGTAATGTATTTTATCTGGGTATCCACATGTAATGTATTTTATCTGGGTGTCCACATATAATGTATTTCTTCTGGGTATCCACATGTAATATATTTTATCTGGGTGTCCACATGTAATATATTTTATCTGGGTGTCCACATGTGATGTATTTCATTTGGGTGTCCACATATAATGTATTTTATCTGGGTATCCACATGTAATATATTTTATCTGAGTATCCACATGTAATGTATTTTATCTGAGTATCCACATGTAATGTATTTTATCTGGGTGTCCACATGTAATATATTTTATCTGGGTATCCACATGTAATATATTTTATCTGGGTGTCCACATGTAATGTATTTTATCTGAGTATCCACATGTAATGTATTTTATCTGGGTGTCCACATGTAATGTATTTTATCTGGGTATTCTTATGTAATGTATTTTATCTGGGTGTCCACATGTAATGTATTTTATCTGGGTGTCCACATGTAATATATTTTATCTGGGTGTCCACATGTAATGTATTTTATCTGATTGTCCACATGCTTTCTGTGTTTTTGTTACTGTTTTGTGTACATGTATTATATATATATATATTCTTGATATTTTGGGAATAAATTTTCTAACAGTTACAAAGAATTGTTTTCTTCTAGACCTGCTGTGTAGTAAGAATCATTGCTGGACCTGATTGTAAATAACTTGTATTTATGAAAATATCTACAAAGCATTACTCTATAACATGTATGTCTATACCATTGTATCTTTTATATTCACCACCATGACTTGGTTGAGCGTTATGGAGTATCTGTGTCATAAATAACCACGGATATGTTCCACTTGTCGTTAACACTTTCCGGTCCTTTCCTCAAATCCATTACTTATCAACAGGTTTGGAACTAGATTAACATGACAGGTGACACTAGTGGAGCAGGAACTGCTTACCATTCCGGAGGACCTGAGTTCACCCCTGGTTTTTAGTGGGGTTTGTGTTACTCGATCTTTAGTTTTATGTGTATGTTTTGTAGATCGTTGTTTGTCCTTTTTAGCTTACCTTGACAAAGGCAATGTGAACTTTTGCCATCACTTGGAGTCTGTTGTCCGTTACCTTTTCACATTTTAATCTTCTCCTCTGAAGCCACTCAGCCAAATGAACTGACACTTGGTAGGAAGCATCTATGGAAGGTCCTCTATTAAAATGCTCATATCGTCCTGATCCGTTAACAAACATGGCCACCACAGGCAATTCTCGTTTCTGATTGGTCGATTTCTAAAAATCTTCTCCTCTGAAACCGCTTGGCCAAATGAACAAAAATTTGTATGAAGCATCTATGGAAGGTCTTCTATAAAGATTGCTCATATCGTCCTGATCCGTTAACAAACATGGCCACCACAGGCAATTCTCGTTTCTGATTGGTCGATTTCTAAAAATCTTCTCCTCTGAAACCGCTTGGCCAAATGAACAAAAATTTGTATGAAGCATCTATGGAAGGTCTTCTATAAAGATTGCTCATTTCTTCCCGATCCGTTAACAAACATGGCCTCAACAGGCAATTCTTGTTTCTGATTGGTCAATTTCTAATAATTAATCTACTCTGAAACTGCTTGGCCAAATGGAAGGAATCATTTATGGAAGGTCCTCTATAATGATTGCTCATTTCATTCTAATCCGTTAACAAGCATGGCCTCCACATGCAGTTCTTGTTTCTGATTGGTCGATTTCTAAAAATCTTCCCCTCTGAAACCGTTTTGCCAAATGAATCAAAACTTGGTAGGAAGCATCTATGGAAGGTCCTCCATAATGATTGCTCATTTTGTCCCGATTCATTAACAAACATGGCCGCCACAGGCAATTCTTGTTTCTGATTGGTCAATTTCTAAATATTTTTCCTCTGAAACCGTTTTGCCAAATGAATCAAAACTTGGTAGTGGAAGGTCAATCCTCTATATAAAGATTGCTCATTTCGTCCTGATTCGTTAACATACATGTTAGATTAGCATTCTGAATTTTGATAGAGGGATTTTTTTCATTTTTTGTTTACAAACAGTGAAAACTTGTAATTTGACGAGATTTGCCTGCATCTTATAATTATTAATTCTAATCCTTTTGATGAGCTGTGTTGAATCAGATTCTAAATTAAATAGATATTCTAAGATGACCTCCTTCTTTCTCTTTGTTAACAAACGAGCGAGTTATCCATTCGGTTTAATCTCATTAGGACATGCGCCGGTGAATGTGACTGACTTTTCCATTGGCAGCATAAATTGTGTGCGACATTTTCCGCAAGCGTAAATATAATTTACCATCTTCCAGTCAAAGTATACTACCGTATTTGTACTCTTAGACATATCAGAATCGAAATAAATCATGGAAGCCAGAATGTGTTTTGAGTTTTAACATGGATTGGCGGATATTAGTAAATTTTATCCCTCGCTTCTGGCTCTGGATAAAATACTAATATCCGCCAATCCATGTTAAAAGTTGTACTACAGAACAATGATGTATATATTATCATCTGCATATAATATTACAGAGAACTATTATTTACAAATAAAAATACATTGTATTTCAATTATGAATATATTGAATAGCAGGGGTACCAGCATGGACCCTTAGGTACACCCTTGTGAATGTCAGTCAAACTACTCATAATGTTATTTACCTTAATCTGTTGTCTGTTTGATAGATCATGATCTGAAAAAAGGTACTTAATTAAATTAATCTACATAGTATATAATATGCTGACAATTTCTCAAGCAGTATGTCATGTGGTAGTCAATTAAACCCGAACGATTCCTAAGAAGAGTTTGAAGATACCAAGGTAATCAGAATCTGTACATCAAAGAAGGACAGACAACAGTACAAAACATACATATAAAACTATGTATGGCAGCTATGTATTGATTTTTATCAATGGCTTTACGCCAGTCTTCTAACAGTCTGAATAGTGTGGATCGGCCAGTCTTCTTACAGTCTGAGTAGTGTGGTGGCTTTACGCCAGTCTTCTAACAGTCAAGAGTAGTGTTGTTTGCCAGTCTTCTAACAGTCTGAGTAGTGTGGTTTGCCAGTCTTCTAACAGTCTGAGTAGTGCGGATCGGCCAGTCTTCTTACAGTCTGAGTAGTGTGGTGGCTTTATGCCAGTCTTCTAACAGTCAGAGTAGTGTGGTTTGCCAGTCTTCTAACAGTCAAGAGTAGTGTGGTTTGCCAGTCTTCTAACAGTCTTGAGTAGTGTGGTTTACCAGTCTTTTAACAGTCTGAGTAGTGTGGTTTGCCAGTCTTCTAACAGTCAGAGTAGTGTGGTTTGCCAGTCTTCTAACAGTCTGAGTAGTGTGATGGCTTTACGCCAGTCTTCTAACAGTCTTGAGTAGTGTGGTTTGCCAGTCTTCTAACAGTCAGAGTAGTGTGGTTTGCCAGTCTTCTAACAGTCAGAGTAGTGTGGTTTGCCAGTCTTCTAACAGTCTGAGTAGTGTGATGGCTTTACGCCAGTCTTCTAACAGTCTGAGTAGTGTGGTTTGCCAGTCTGCTAACAGTCTGAGTAGTGTGGTTTGCCAGTCTTTTAACAGTCTGAGTAGTGTGGTTTGCCAGTCTTCTAACAGTCAGAGTAGTGTGGTTTGCCAGTCTTCTAACAGTCTGCATGGTGTTGTTTGCCAGTCTTCTAACCGTCTGAGTAGTGTGATGGCTTTATGCCAGTCTTCTAACAGTCTGAGTAGTGTGGTTTGCCAGTCTGCTAACAGTGTGAGTAGTGTGGTTTCCCAGTCTTTTAACAGTCTGAGTAGTGTGGTTTCCCAGTCTTCTAACAGTCAATAGTGGTGTGGTTTGCCAGTCTTCTAACAGTCAGAGTAGTGTGGATCGGCCAGTATTCTAACAGTCTTAGTAGTGTAATGGCTTTACGCCAGTCTTCTAACAGTCTGAGTAGTGTTGTTTGCCAGTCTTCTAACAGTCAGAGTAGTGTGGTTTGCCAGTCTTCTAACAGTCTGAGTAGTGTTGTTTGCCAGTCTTCTAACAGTCTGAGTAGTGTGGATCGGCCAGTCTTCTAACAGTCTGAATAGTGTGGTGGCTTTACGCCAGTCTTCTAACAGTCTGAGTAGTGTTGTTTGCCAGTCTTCTAACAGTCAGAGTAGTGTGGTTTGCCAGTCTTCTAACAGTCAACAGTAGTGTGGTTTACCAGTCTTTTAACAGTCTGAGTAGTGTGGTTTGCCAGTCTTCTAACAGTCAAGAGTAGTGTGGTTTGCCAGTCTTTTAACAGTCAGAGTAGTGTGGTTTGCCAGTCTTCTAACAGTCTGAGTAGTGTGGTTTGCCAGTCTTCTAACAGTCTGAGTAGAGTGGTTTACCAGTCTTTTAACAGTCTGAGTATTGTGGTTTGCCAGTCTTCTAACAGTCAGAGTAGTGTGGTTTGCCAGTCTTCTAACAGTCAGAGTAGTGTGGTTTGCCAGTCTTCTAACAGTCTGAGTAGTGTGATGGCTTTACCCCAGTCTTCTAACAGTCTGAGTAGTGTGGTTTGCCAGTCTTCTAACAGTCTGCGTGGTGTGGTTTGCCAGTCTTCTAACCGTCTGAGTAGTGTGATGGCTTTACGCCAGTCTTCTAACAGTCTGAGTAGTGTGGTTTGCCAGTCTGCTAACAGTCTGAGTAGTGTGGTTTGCCAGTCTGCTAACAGTCTGAGTAGTGTGGTTTGCCAGTCTTCTAACAGTCAAGAGTAGTGTGGTTTGCCAGTCTTCTAACAGTCAGAGTAGTGTGGATCGGCCAGTCTTCTAACAGTCTGAGTAGTGTGATGGCTTTACGCCAGTCTTTTAACAGTCTGAGTAGTAAGGTTTGCCAGTCTTCTAACAGTCAGTAGTGTGGTTTGCCAGTCTTCTAACAGTTTGAGTAGTGTGGTTTGCCAGTCTTCTAACAGTCAGAGTAGTGTGGTTTGCCAGTCTTCTAACAGTCTGAGTAGTGTGGTTTGCCAGTCTTCTAACAGTCTGAGAAGTGTGGTTTGCCAGTCTTCTAACAGTCTGAGTAGTGTGGTTTGCCAGTCTTCTAACAGTCTGAATAGTGTGGTGGCTTTACGCCAGTCTTCTAACAATCTGAGTAGTGTGGTTTGCCAGTCTTCTACCAGTCTGAGTAGTGTGGATCGGCCAGTCTTTTAACAGTCTGAATAGTGTGGTGGCTTTACGCCAGTCTTCTACCAGTCTGAGTAGTGTGGTTTGCCAGTCTTCTAACAGTCTGAATAGTGTGGTGGCTTTACGCCAGTCTTCTACCAGTCTGAGTAGTGTGGTTTGGCATCCTTTGTCTGTTTAAAAGCAGACTGATACAAATTGAAATTTTGATATAAAAAAGTTAGCCAACGGTGTTTCATACATCTGTTTAAGGATGTTTTGTGTGGGGGAAATAGGCAACCGTGACAGTCAGTGGCGGACTGGGTCGAAAATTTCTACCGGGAAAACTTGTAAAAGGGCCGTCAAAAGGATTCACTTAATCCCACTTTTTTCGGTTATTTCTAAAGTGATGGACCATCACTTTGGGGCCCACCGGGAAATTTCCCGGTATCCCGGTGGGCCAGTCCGCCACTGGTGACAGTCATTGGTCAATAATTATTTTTATGACTTAAATTTAACGACAAGAAACCCTTGGTTCAGTAGCTTCCTTGTTAGTAACAACTCTCTATCAAGGAAATGTGATTATTAGGGACCACAAGCTCTGGAATCGACTCCATATGCAATTGCTGCTGGAATGTTGCTACATATAAATGGAAAGTTCACAATGGGAATATTGAAATCATCTCTTTTGTCCCTATGTTGCGTAACCGGCCGTAACTATCAATTTCGATGTGTAGGTCAAGGTATGAAGTAGACAATTGTAGCTGTGGTATTCTCTATTTCAATCTTAATGGCTACAAAAATGTAGAGGCGATCAACAGCAAACATGGAATTATTTAGAGAAAGAACATCGATCAGCTATAAACACAGGCACTCGTTTCATATATTTGTATACTATCTACGTCTATTTCTATATAGATAGTAAAGAAATATATATATGAAACGAGTGCCTGTGGTTATAAAGCGGAAAGATAAATTAAAGAATAGGGATATCTTCTTTTCGTTGTTGTTTTTTGTGATCCCAATCCTAAAAGCATTCCAGCAAAAATATTAAAAACTGTAACATTTTTTTGTTACATAATCAACCCAGTGAAATAAATTATTAAGAGCTTTTCTACCATATATATACCGTGATATTGGAACAAGCCTTTAATCTCATTTTTAAGTATATTGATGATGTTTTGTCAATTAATAATCCAAACTTTGCTACGATTTCCATGTAAACACGATGTTCGGTTCCTCTTTACTCTCATTATGTTATGTAGCCTTTCAGTAGTGGGGGTTCATGTTTTTTTTATGTTTTTTGTTTGTATACGTATACCGGTGTCCAACACGATGTCAGATGATGTTCGGTGTCGTTAAACAGTTTCAAGACAGGTGTCACTATAAATAGAGCAGGAACTGCCGACCCTTCCGGGAGCACCTGTGTTCACCCCGGTTTTTTTTTAGTGAGGTTCGTGTTACCGGTACGTACTCGATCTTTAGTTTATATTAATAATGTGTAATGTTTTGTAGATCTTTTGTTTGTCATTCTATGCCTTTTCTTTTGGCCATTGTGTTGTCTGTCCTTGTTCTTTTGGCCATTGTGTTGTCTGTCCTTGTTCTTTTGGCCATTGTGTTGTCTGTCCTTGTTCTTTTGGCCATTGTGTTGTCTGTCCTTGTTCTTTTGGCCATTGTGATGTCTGTTCTTGTTCATTTGACCATTGTGTTGTCTGTCCTTGTTCTTTTGGCCATTGTGTTGTCTGTCCTTGTTCTTTTGGTCATTGTGTTGTCTGTCCTTGTTCTTTTGGCCATTGTGTTGTCTGTCCTTATTCTTTTGGCCATTGTGTTGTATGTCCTTGTTCTTTTGGCCATTGTGTTGTCTGTACTTGTTCTTTTGACCATTGTGTTGTCTGTCCTTGTTCTTTTGGCCATTGTGTTGTCTGTCCTTGTTCTTTTGGCCATTGTGTTGTCTGTCCTTGTTCTTTTGGCCATTGTGTTGTCTGTCCTTGTTCTTTTGGCCATTGTGTTGTCTGTCCTTGTTCTTTTGGCCATTGTGTTGTCTGTCCTTGTTCGATTTACGGATTCTGATTATATATAATATATATATAAACATTTGGTATCTTCAAACTCTTCTTTGCTAATTGGATTCCTCGATCCAAAGGACTTGATATAAAGGAGAAACAGAAACAGCTTCCTCTGCCTCATTTCTTGACATTTGCCTTAAATTTGACACCAACTGTTAACTGTCTACCAGACTTTATTACAAAAGAGACGACTTCTATTTTGCCGAGGGCTCGGGTGGTTCAATGAGTTATGTAGTTGGATTACCTAACAATTCATACAAGCCTATCACCAATACGGCGTGGGTTCGCGCACGGCTTTGTAAATTACAAATAAAAGGTGCACTCGACTCGCAGCCGCAAGTGATAAAGTTTATAGTCCAGTTGCTTGCCCATGGTACTCCGGCTTCTTCCACCACTAAAACTGGATATAGCTGAAATATTGCTGAAAGTGGCGTTAAACACCATAAATCCAATCCATCTATTTTGTCGTTATAAATTTTCCACAACTTGATAAATAACTAATGTAGCGTGTATATCATTATCTGATATGCTACGCTCGAGCAGTTTGTATTCACACTTTTTACAACGTAACCGTATTCTGAGTACTAAACTATTAAATCAAGTGTATATCATTATCCGATATGCTACGCTCGAGCAGTTTGTATTCACACTTTTTACAACGTAACCGTATTCCGAGTACTAAACTATTAAATCAAGTGTATATCATTATCTGATATGCTACGCTCGAGCAATTTGTATTCACACTTTTTACAACGTAACCGTATTCTGAGTACTAAACTATTAAATCAAGTGTATATCATTATCTGATATGCTACGCTCGAGCAGTTTGTATTCACACTTTTTACAACGTCACCGTATTCTGAGTAATAAACTATTAAATCAAGTGTATATCATTATCTGATATGCTACGCTCGAGCAGTTTGTATTCACACTTTTTACAACGTAACCGTATTCTGAGTACTAAACTATTAAATCAAGTGTATATCATTATCTGATATGCTACGCTCGAGCAGTTTGTATTCACACTTTTTACAACGTCACCGTATTCCGAGTACTAAACTATTAAATCAAGTGTATATCATTATCTGATATGCTACGCTCGAGCAGTTTGTATTCACACTTTTTACAACGTAACCGTATTCTGAGTACTAAACTATTAAATCAAGTGTATATCATTATCTGATATACTACGCTCGAGCAGTTTGTATTCACACTTTTTACAACGTAACCGTATTCCGAGTACTAAACTATTAAATCAAGTGTATATCATTATCTGATATGCTACGCTCGAGCAGTTTGTATTCACACTTTTTACAACGTAACCGTATTCTGAGTACTAAACTATTAAATCAAGTGTATATCATTATCTGATATGCTACGCTCGAGCAGTTTGTATTCACACTTTTTACAACGTAACCGTATTCTGAGTACTAAACTATTAAATCAAGTGTATATCATTATCCGATATGCTACGCTCGAGCAGTTTGTATTCACACTTTTTACAACGTAACCGTATTCCGAGTACTAAACTATTAAATCAAGTGTATATCATTATCTGATATGCTACGCTCGAGCAATTTGTATTCACACTTTTTACAACGTAACCGTATTCCGAGTACTAAACTATTAAATCAAGTGTATATCATTATCTGATATGCTACGCTCGAGCAGTTTGTATTCACACTTTTTACAACGTCACCGTATTCTGAGTAATAAACTATTAAATCAAGTGTATATCATTATCTGATATGCTACGCTCGAGCAGTTTGTATTCACACTTTTTACAACGTCACCGTATTCCGAGTACTAAACTATTAAATCAAGTGTATATCATTATCTGATATGCTACGCTCGAGCAGTTTGTATTCACACTTTTTACAACGTAACCGTATTCTGAGTACTAAACTATTAAATCAAGTGTATATCATTATCTGATATGCTACGCTCGAGCAGTTTGTATTCACACTTTTTACAACGTCACCGTATTCCGAGTACTAAACTATTAAATCAAGTGTATATCATTATCTGATATGCTACGCTCGAGCAGTTTGTATTCACACTTTTTACAACGTAACCGTATTCTGAGTACTAAACTATTAAATCAAGTGTATATCATTATCCGATATGCTACGCTCGAGCAGTTTGTATTCACACTTTTTACAACGTAACCGTATTCCGAGTACTAAACTATTAAATCAAGTGTATATCATTATCTGATATGCTACGCTCGAGCAGTTTGTATTCACACTTTTTACAACGTCACCGTATTCTGAGTAATAAACTATTAAATCAAGTGTATATCATTATCTGATATGCTACGCTCGAGCAGTTTGTATTCACACTTTTTACAACGTAACCGTATTCTGAGTACTAAACTATTAAATCAAGTGTATATCATTATCTGATATGCTACGCTCGAGCAGTTTGTATTCACACTTTTTACAACGTCACCGTATTCCGAGTACTAAACTATTAAATCAAGTGTATATCATTATCTGATATGCTACGCTCGAGCAGTTTGTATTCACACTTTTTACAACGTAACCGTATTCTGAGTACTAAACTATTAAATCAAGTGTATATCATTATCTGATATGCTACGCTCGAGCAGTTTGTATTCACACTTTTTACAACGTAACCGTATTCCGAGTACTAAACTATTAAATCAAGTGTATATCATTATCTGATATGCTACGCTCGAGCAGTTTGTATTCACACTTTTTACAACGTAACCGTATTCTGAGTACTAAACTATTAAATCAAGTGTATATCATTATCTGATATGCTACGCTCGAGCAGTTTGTATTCACACTTTTTACAACGTAACCGTATTCCGAGTATTTATACACAACAAAACAGAGATATATGTTTATTATGATATAAGAAAGAAACTACATACATAATACATATCAAAACATAATAATAAAATAAACATCATTTGGCGTATAGCTGTCTCGGTTGTTGTCACAGTTTTTGATCGCATAACGATTGATTAATTTCCAAGCTTGGGAATTATATCAATCAAACACCCGAGTTCATGCTTGAACTACATGTTGTTGAATTTCCCCCTAACTAATGAGTTCATGCTTGAACTGACTGATGAACCCTGGTCCTATTTATGACTACAAGCATGTAGACCATAAACGTCAGTGGTGAAAGTCCATGCATGGACTGACGGCAGACTGACTTAGGACAGTGATCAGTTATTAGCTAGGGTCATGAAACCTTTGACAGGTGTCTTTGTCTGTATGCTAACCAAGACTCGTGCCAAAAGTGTCATTTACTGCGACAAGCAACTAAGTCATCAATAACTTACCCATCGAATTTGGGGAATTTGAGTTAAAATCAACGAAAAAATGCCAAATCAGTTGATGACTAATGACTATAGGAGACAACTGAACCCCAAATGAAGATACGCTTTATGTAAAGAGAATTACGAAAGGCATGCAATATATAACTTCATTAACTCATTATACATTTTAAATGACATTTAGCAAAGCATCATGAAGTGTCGAAGTAACCTATAAAGTACTCTGACGATTAGCTGTAAATATAAACGTATTTACCATCAGCTTCTAAATGAACTAGTTTATCACTGATTAGTACAAGTGTTTACATTCATTTGATAACAGTAACAATATATATCAGAAGCGAGAGTGTCTGGTGAATGTTTCTAATTACACTTTATGATGCATGAAATTTAATACCCATGTCTCTCATCATGTGTTATCGTTCTATAAACACGAATTTAATTAATTCAAACATCCATGTCTTACTATCGTCCAATGTTCTTGTTATTTATTGCTCCCAGCTGTGTTGAAATTAAAACACATATAATTAATACGAGTTGTAAAGTTATGTCACTATCCATCAACAGTTTAGTAGCCATTGATGAATAATAAAAACAAAACACACAAAATCATAATATACAATTGTGTACTCTTTCTATATCTGATGACGGGGATTAGTATGCCCCACCGCACAGTGTCAGCTGATTGGATGTTAGTGACAATTAAACAACATATACAATTGTGTACTCTTTCTATATCTGATGACGGGGATTAGTATGCCACACCACACAGTGTGAGCTGATTGGATGTTAGTGACAATTAAACAACATATACAATTGTGTACTCTTTCTATATCTGATGACGGGGATTAGTATGCCACACCACACAGTGTGAGCTGATTGGATGTTAGTGACAATTAAACAACATATACAATTGTGTACTCTTTCTATATCTGATGACGGGGATTAGTATGCCACACCACACAGTGTGAGCTGATTGGATGTTAGTGACAATTAAACAACATATTGATCAATACATTACATTTGGATCACTTGAACAGATGAAAAACACAATTGAGTTGATGAAATCTCACTCATCAAGTGTGAACTCTACGTAAGTAAGAAATTGTGTGAATAATGGATAACAATATACGAGGATTATTATGCCCCGACACTAACGAAATGCACAACGATAACACTAACACCCGAGTTTTATTATGCCCCAAAACACTGTGTTAGCACTGAACCATTCAATCGAGTAACACTTTTTGGGCCTGCTTGATTGTCGACATAGAAGTTCTAATATAACGGGTATAACATAGTGAACTCCAACGTCCGAGAGTCTGAATAAGATGGTCTTCAAGTTTTGACCCTGCAGCTGTACTCGCCCCAATTCTGAAGCTGTGACCGTTATACAAGTCAGAATTGTATCCTAATGATGTGAGTATCCGTTTTAGTGAATAAATGAAATAATGTCTCGTTAACGCCTTCCCGTTCTCCATTACAAAGAATGGTTCTTTATCATTATTCCTTTCAAATGTTTTATTTCGAAATTCAACATATCGTTCCAAAGAAATGACGGGACAAACTGAAGCCCCTGACGAAAATAAATGAATATCGACACCCTCACGAAAAGGGTCTGTTTTAGAGGCTTTCAGATGTAAAGTCACTCTGTCGTTATGGAAATGCACATCTTCCATACATACATTGCATTCTGGGTCGAAAGAATGTAATATGGTGAATTCACCGCAACGTAGAAAGCCGGAATACATGTACGCCATAACACATGTTGCTTCTAAAAGTATATCGGTATACGGTGTGAAATACATTTGTCTCAAAAGATGACAAATATCCCGCAGTAAACCGAAAGTAATCGGTAGTCTAGGTTTGGTTGAATGTGACTCATTTTTCTTAATTCCTCTATATAGGGCATCAAGCCGATAAAGTTTGTCAGATGCATTGCTAAATACAGAATTTGTCTCGGACTCTAGATATTTATACCGTATTCCACAAATGTACATTTTAATAGTAGAACATTTCAAATGTAAGTTTTTGAAGCAATGTGTAGCAAAATGAATAAGTGATTCCTCAGTTAACGGAGGCATATATGAATTTGTCCAAAGTACTCCAGTCATGCTTAGAAAGGTGACATAGGCGGAATAACCGCATTCATATTGTGTACGGGTTCTTGGTGCTATTGATGTTTTAAGTAAACAACTTACAGTATTAATTAATTCCACATTACGAGTGAGTAGTGAGGACAGGTTGTCGCTTGGACATCTGCTTCCGGTGCTACTTTCCGGAACGTCTGAAAATCAAATCGAGAAAGTGCATCGCTTATGACGTTTTTAACTACCGGGATATGCTTACTTGAAAATGTAAAATTGTTTGTTGCTGCTAGCCAAGTGAGTTTACGCATTAGCTTCATAATATCCTGCACCTTAGATCGCCCCTTATTTATAATGTGAACAGTCGATTCATTGTCACAGTGAAAAACTATTCGCTTTTTTATCCAATATTTACTCCAAAGCACTGCCGCAACGACAATAGGGTACAATTCTCTGAAAGCCATCGACATTTCTGAATCCATTATATAGCTCAACTCAGATGGCCAAGGGCTACTAAACCATCTTCCCTGGAAGTATCCCCCAAATCCCAATGTCGATGCTGCATCTGTGAACAAGACTAAGTCGTCAGAACTAGTAGTCAATGTATCGTAGAAAAAAGATACGCGATTCCACTGTTTGAGAAAAATATGCCACATTTTAAGGTCTTCTCGGCATTCAGGAGACAGTGAAACATAATAATTGAGATTGTTAACTTTAGTAGATAAGTTTATCAAATATGTGACAAAACTTCTGCCGGGTATAATAACTCTTGCAGCAAAATTGAAATGTCCAAGAAGCTGTAAAGGTTCTCGCTTTCTTATCGAGCGCCTGCTTAAAAATGTACCAATGAACGAAATAATTCGGTCGACTTTATTTTGAGGAAGCCTAGCTTCCATATTAGCAATGTCTAATATAACTCCTAAATACTCTAAAGTTGTATTTGGGCCCACGGTCTTCTTTGTAGATAGCGGTATATTCAGTTTTTTGAAAATCATGTTAAGAATAGCCATAGTTCTGTCTCCTGACGTATCAGCAGTTTGAATTGTCAAAAAATCATCAAGTAAATGTAGTATTACAGGAATATTGTAGTTATTCTTGGCTATCCAACATATAGCTACTGACAAATTGTCAAAAATTTTAGGTGATGAGCGTGAACCAAAACAAAGACGTACATAATAGTAATATAACTTTCTCCATTTGATACAGTATAAGTGGTGCTGATCCTTTCTGATCCCTAGCTGCTTAAATGCGTCTGAGATGTCCACCTTGTTAATATTGAAAAACGCTCGAAATCTTTTATAGCGCTGATCGCATCATCTATCCTAACGTAGGATAGCGAACATTGTTCTTTATCAATTAAATTGTTAATGCTTGAATGCTCTTCAATGTCATGAGGAGACGATAAATCGACTATTAATCTCTTTTTTCCTGAATATTTACCTTCAACTATACCTATCGGGCTTACACGATACATATCAAAAGGGGGCTTCTGAAACGCCCCTTTGAGATAGCCTTTCTCCACCTCTTGTTTAATTAAATTATCAACAATGTCTGGATTACGAAAAGCTGATGGGAGATTTTTACATTCAACTGTTGGTAAATTTGTCTTTGATACCATAGTATCAAAACCGTTTTTTGATTCCATCTAATAAATATTGTACAAAATGTCTGTCGGGATGTTTTAATAATTCTTCAGCTAAATTATCAACGTTAATTTGAGATGCTGATACATTGTCGTTCGCGGTGAGTCACCTGTCGGCAGCTTTCTGCACGCCAGATGTTTTATTTTGATTTTGTTTACTAAAATTAGTTTTCTCACATGTCTTAAATCCATGACCTTTGCCCTTGCACTTGAGACAGGCGTGACTAAATTTACAGTCTTTCCATTTACACGTTCCGTAATTAAAATTGTTACATAAATCATGACCTTCTACTTGAATGATATTTCTACCATATCTATCTTTGTTTTTCTCTCCCACTGACCGACTATTTGCCATGCTTTGTGGGGCCTTTTGAAGGGGAATTTCTTTACTCCTTTGTTTCTCGCAGAATTTAGTTGTGTGATCGTAATCACCACAAAGTTCGCATTCCCTACTGTGTGTACCATGCATAACTAGATGTAACAGACGATCATCTACTTTCCCCCAGTTAATAGCAATGTTGTGCTCTATTATTGCATTAGCAGCCTTAGCTGAAAACATTTTGTGATAGCGATATAATTTTGGGCCGTAATTAGTGGCAATCTCATTGATATCTGCCTCATATTGATCAAGCTCGTCACGTCGCTGAGGGTACATTTTACAAATAATGTTTCTGTATTTTCTAAAAGCCTTATTGAATTCATCTAGGGTAAGACATTGCTCTAACCGAGTGTTCTTTGGAGCTGATAACTCTACAGTTAGCCCTTCGAAGAAGATTGTACGGGTCTGTGGTACTTCATTTTTAGGATAAAGTAATAAGGCTAAATTGATGTCCTTACCTTATAAAATTTGCTTACGCAATGTCGGAGACACATAATCCAATTTTGGTAAGTCCTCTGAATACACAGTACCTTTTGATGTGTCCACCTGTCTACGAAATGTTTGTTCCACATTAGATGGATTCAAAGGAGTAGCTGTTCTGTAAGTTGCTTGGAAAGCCGTCGATAAATCGAAGTTCGACTTCTGATTTGGAGTACTACCAGTAGCACCCTTGTTTTGAAGAATTCCTGCCACCATTGAAGACATGAAGAAAGAGCTTCTCTAGCTGTTTTTAGAGCACAAGTAGTTTCCTTAAGAAGTTCTTCTGTATGCGTAGCGCAACTATTTTGATTTGTTTGTTGTACTTGAGTCTCCATTTCATTTTGTTCCTTACTTGGCTCAGTAGACGTATTGTCGTTTATATTAATAGTATCTTGAGGAACTTCACCTTCACTTTGTGGAGTGTTTTTATAATTCTCAAAGTACAATTGCCGAATCATGTCTAGTCGCCAAGTAGATTTCACGGAAATGCCCATCTCCTTAAGATGGTGAATGTATTGTTCTTTGTTCCAATGCATTGGATCACTTGGATCATGCCGCGCAGGACGTTTTCTTCCACTCATTATGAATTTGTCTATTTCATGAGATAGATAGATACATAATCCAATTTACTTAAATTATGTAGAAGGTGTTAATCACTAGAATAGAATTAATTTTTAATTGATACGAAATTTAGTCTGATGCAAATTTATCAACATGGCGACTTCCATAGCAAAATATAATGACACATAATCACGTGCTTACACTGCATCTATTTCATACATGAGGCGCCCTAAGGTTTGATAGAGTGCTTTGTGTGTATAAAACCAATTTATCTAAGTAAACTTATTACGTTGCATCTATTTCATACAAGAGGCGCCCTACGGTTTGATAGAGTGCTTTGTGTGTATAAAACCAATTTATTTAAGTAAACTTATATAAATAACCCCTAAACTATTAAATCAAGTGCATATCATTATCTGATATGCTACGCTCGAGCAGTTTGTATTCACACTTTTTACAACGTAACCGTATTCCGAGTACTAAACTATTAAATCAAGTGTATATCATTATCTGATATGCCACGCTCGAGCAGTTTGTATTCACACTTTTTACAACGTAACCGTATTCCGAGTACTAAACTATTAAATCAAGTGTATATCATTATCTGATATGCTACGCTCGAGCAGTTTGTATTCACACTTTTTACAACGTAACCGTATTCCGAGTACTAAACTATTAAATCAAGTGTATATCATTATCTGATATGCTACGCTCGAGCAGTTTGTATTCACACTTTTTACAACGTAACCGTATTCTGAGTACTAAACTATTAAATCAAGTGTATATCATTATCTGATATGCTACGCTCGAGCAGTTTGTATTCACACTTTTTACAACGTCACCGTATTCTGAGTACTAAACTATTAAATCAAGTGTATATCATTATCTGATATGCTACGCTCGAGCAGTTTGTATTCACACTTTTTACAACGTCACCGTATTCTGAGTACTAAACTATTAAATCAAGTGTATATCATTATCTGATATGCTACGCTCGAGCAGTTTGTATTCACACTTTTTACAACGTCACCGTATTCTGAGTACTAAACTATTAAATCAAGTGTATATCATTATCTGATATGCTACGCTCGAGCAGTTTGTATTCACACTTTTTACAACGTCACCGTATTCTGAGTACTAAACTATTAAATCAAGTGTATATCATTATCTGATATGCTACGCTCGAGCAGTTTGTATTCACACTTTTTACAACGTCACCGTATTCTGAGTACTAAACTATTAAATCAAGTGTTTTAAAGATTTGTCTCTTCTTATCGTTCGAAAAGTTTTTCGGAAGATATTAACAAAAATATTCTGCCAGTTGCATACAGCTGATGAAAGATAGTATTGGCAAGATATTGGTTCAAAGTTGACTATTATATATCTATGATATCTTATGATATCTTATGATGTCTTATGATGTCTTATGATATCTTATGATATCTTATGATGTCTTATGATATCTTATGATGTCTTATGATGTCTTATGATATCTTATGATGTCTTATGATATCTTATGATGTCGTATGATATCTTATGATATCTTATGATATCTTATGATGTCTTATGATATCTTATAATGTCTTATGATATCGTATGATGTCTTATGATGTCTTATGATATCTTATGATGTCTTATGATATCTTATGATGTCGTATGATATCTTATGATATCTTATGATGTCTTATGATGTCTAATGATATCTTATGATATCTTATGATGTCTTATGATATCTTATGATGTCTTATGATATCTTATGATGTCTTATGATATCTTATGATGTCGTATGATATCTTATGATATCTTATGATATCTTATGATGTCTTATGATATCTTATAATGTCTTATGATATCGTATGATGTCTTATGATGTCTTATGATATCTTATGATGTCTTATGATATCTTATGATGTCGTATGATATCTTATGATATCTTATGATGTCTTATGATGTCTAATGATATCTTATGATATCTTATGATGTCTTATGATATCTTATGATGTCTTATGATGTCTTATGATGTCTTATGATATCGTATGATGTCTTATGATATCTTATGATGTCTTATGATGTCTTATGATGTCTTATGATATCTTATGATGTCTTATGATATCTTATGATGTCTTATGATATCTTATGATATCTTATGATATCTTATGATGTCTTATGATATCTTATGATATCTTATGATGTCTTATGATATCTTATGATGTCTTATGATGTCTTATGATGTCTTATGATATCGTATGATGTCTTATGATGTCTTATGATATCTTATGATGTCTTATGATATCTTATGATATCTTATGATGTCTTATGATATCTTATGATATCTTATGATATCCTATATTGAGATAATGGTTCAGACAAGCTCAACAGTCTCTAGTTCTGACCCGGAAAAAGCTGAGTTAGCTGGAACCCCAATAATTCACAAGCGAGTCGTTTCGTTATTAGTAGAGACAGAGCTACAAACGAGGGCTGGTTGGAAAGGGTATTGTAGGGAGTCTTCTTTGGATGGTAGTCCGAGCCGAACCAACCCACCTGGGGCGCGCACAAGGAGCGCCAAATGCGCCATTTCCCAAAATTAGCTGGGAAAAAAACCATTGCGGATTTTCGAAAGACTATAACTTTTTTATATTGCATCATATACCAATATTATTGGATGTTTTAGAAAGTGTACAGTATGTACATTGTAGTCCGGACCATCCCGAACTGAGTCCGGACCTACCCGGCCCGACCCGGACTGAAAGGTTGGGGTCCTTTTTTTTTTCTTCAAAAATTCAAAATGTTTATCATTTTCAAACACTCTAATTTTATTTATTTTAGATCAAATATCTAAAAATTTAGTTGTTTTAGAAAGCCCACTGTATAAGCTTTCGATTCCGCACAAGGACGGACTGTTCCAACCCACTTCCGGTTTGACCCGGATCGTAATTTGAAGCACCCTCCATTTTTTACCGTATTTTGTTACATTCAAATCTTAATAACTTTTTTGTTTTAAATAATAGAAGAACGTTCTATATATCACAATGTAGATAAAATAAATACCTTTCCAACAAAATATTTGTCAATGGGGTGTTGGGTTTTATGGGCAACCAAACCCGACTTGTTTTGATTTTTTTTTTTCCGAAATCCAAATTTGGTAACCATCATATATTTGTTATTTATCATGATATCTCTAAAACTTTAGATGTTTTAGTTCACCTATTGTATAAGCTTTCGATTCCGCACAAGGACAGACCTTTCCTACACACACCCGGTTTGACCCGGATCGTAATGTGAAGCCCGCCCCCCCCCCCCCCCCCCCACTTTTTTGCTGTATTGTTTTACATTCAAATCTTAATAACTTTTTTGTTTTAAATGATAGAGGAACGTTCTATATATCAAAATGTAGATACATTAAATACCTTTCCAACAAAATAAAACTTACGTCCATGGACATCCAAAACCCGAAAAATCGGACTTTTTTTCGTAAAATCCTAAATTCAAATCTAAATAACTTTTTTGTGTTAACAGATAGAAGAACTTTCTATGTACAAACATGTAGATATTGTAAATACCTTTCCAATAAAAAAGACATTATGTCGATGGGGTGTCGGGTTTGGATTTTATGGGCAACCAAAACCCGAAAAATCTGGGGGGAAAAAAACCCGATTTTTTTATTTATTCCGAAAGTCAAATATTTTAACCACCATATTTTTGTTATTTATCATGGCATATCTAAATCTTTAGTTGTTTTAGAAAGCCCATTATATCAGCTTTCGATTTGTCACAAGGACTGACCGTTCCTACCCACTTCCGGTTTGACCCGGATCGTAATGTAAAGCCCCCCCCACCCCCAACTTTTTTCCGTAATTGTTTACATTAAAATCTTAATATCCTTTTTGTTTTAAATGATAGAGGAACGTTCTACATATCAAAATTGAGATAATTTCAATACCGTTCCAACAAAAAAATACGTATGTCGATGGGGTTTCGCGTTTGGGCTTTGGGCAACAAAAACTCGAAAAATCTGATTTTTTTTCCACGATAATTTTGACGTACCTAACTTTTATTTTTCATTCCTGTCTCTATTCCCAGGGCCTATAAAACATAATACAGGGTATATATTTAAAGAAGAAACATGCACAAACATTTAGAGGTATATTACATGTATGTCAAGCTATCCTGGAGACCGGAAGTGGACGAAAATTGAGCCATAATGGTTGTACAGCCGGCCATTTTGACCTACCCGACCATGGTTTTTTACTTCTGACTTGGTCCACAGGTCCTATGGAATGATCTACGGGGAATAGTTATCAAGCAGAGGCATTGACAAACGTTTTGAGGTATCATACATGTAGATCAAGCCTTCCTGAGGACCGGAAGTTGCCTATTACGGAGCTAAAATGGGATGCCAGGACCGTGACGGATATTCCGGGTAATAACGCATATTGGTTTTTCGCATTTTTCGGGCTAACGAAGGGCTCCAGAAATAAAAACTAAACATATATATTAAGCAGAGACCCCTGCACACATATTTGTTAAGGTATTTTGGTTATTCGGGCCGCCATGGGGACCGGAAAGGGGTGAAAACATAGGTAAACCGTTTTATTTTAACCTACCGCCGGACATTGGTTTTACATTATTTACTCCAATCAAGGGGCGTATAGACAGTCTTACTGTATATATTTATAAAGCAGAGACATGTACAAACATTTTGAGATATAATACATGTATGTCAAGCTATCCTGGAGACCGGAAGTGGACGAAAATTGAGCCATAATGGTTGTACAGCCGCAATTTGACCTACCCGACCATGGTTTTTTACTTCTGACTTGGTCCACAGGTCCTATGGAATGATCTACGGGGAATAGTTATCAAGCAGAGGCATTGACAAACGTTTTGAGGTATCATACATGTAGATCAAGCCTCCCTAAGGACCGGAAGTTGCCTATTACGGAGCTAAAATGGGATGCCAGGACCGTGACGAATATTCCGGGAAATAACGCATATTGGTTTTTCGCATTTTTCTGGCTAACGAAGGGCTCCAGAAATAAAAACTAAACATATATATTAAGCAGAGAACCCTGCACACATATTTGTTTAGGTATTTGGTTATTCGGGCCGCCATGGGGACCGGCAGAGGGTGAAAACATAGGTAAACCGTTTTATTTTAACCTACCGCCGGACATTGGTTTTACATTATTTACTCCAATCAAGGGGTGTATATACAGTCTTACTGTATATATTTATAAAGCAGAGACATGTACAAACATTTTGAGGTATAATACATGTATGTCAAGCTTTCCTGGAGACCGGAAGTGGACGACAATTGAGCCATAATGGTTGTACAGCCGGCAATTTTGACCTACCCGACCATGGTTTTTTACTTCTTACTTGGTCCACAGGTCCTATGGAATGATCTACATGTACGGGGAATAGTAATCAAGCAGAGGCATTGACAAACGTTTTGAGGTATCATACATGTAGATCAAGCCTCCGTGAGGACCAGAAATTGTCTATTACGGAGCTAAAATGGGATGCCAGGACCGTGACGGATATTCCGGGTAATAACGCATATTGGTTTTTCGCATTTTTCGGGCTAACGAAGGGCTCCAGAAATAAAAACTAAACATTTATATTAAGCAGAGACCCCTGCACACATATTTGTTAAGGTATTTTGGTTATTCGGGCCGCCATGGGGACCGGAAAGGGGTGAAAACATAGGTAAACCGTTTTATTTTAACCTACCGCCGGACATTGGTTTTACATTATTTACTCCAATCAAGGGGCGTATAGACAGTCTTACTGTATATATTTATAAAGCAGAGACATGTACAAACATTTTGAGATATAATACATGTATGTCAAGCTATCCTGGAGACCGGAAGTGGACGAAAATTGAGCCATAATGGTTGTACAGCCGCAATTTGACCTACCCGACCATGGTTTTTTACTTCTGACTTGGTCCACAGGTCCTATGGAATGATATACGGGGAATAGTTATCAAGCAGAGGCATTGACAAACGTTTTGAGGTATCATACATGTAGATCAAGCCTCCCTAAGGACCGGAAGTTGCCTATTACGGAGCTAAAATGGGATGCCAGGACCGTGACGAATATTCCGGGAAATAACGCATATTGGTTTTTCGCATTTTTCGGGCTAACGAAGGGTTCCAGAAATAAAAACTAAACATATAAATTAAGCAGAGATCCCTGCACACATATTTGTCAAGGTATTTGGTTATTCGGGCCGCCATGGGGACCGGAAGGGGGTGAAAACATAGGTAAACCGTTTTATTTTAACCTACCGCCGGACATTGGTTTTACATTATTTACTCCAATCAAGGGGCGTATAGACAGTCTTACTGTATATATTTATAAAGCAGAGACATGTACACACATTTTGAGGTATAATACATGTATGTCAAGCTATCCTGGAGACCGGAAGTGGACGAAAATTGAGACATAATGGTTGTACAGCCGGCAATTTGACCTACCCGACCATGGTTTTTTACTTCTGACTTGGTCCACAGGTCCTATGGAATGATCTACGGGGAATAGTTATCAAGCATAGTCATTGATAAACGTTTTGAGGTATCATACATGTAGATCAAGCCTCTCTGAGGACCGGACGTTGCCTATTACGGAGCTAAAATGGGATGCCAGGACCGTGACGGATATTCCGGGTAATAACGCATATTGGTTTTTCGCAATTTTCTGGCTAACGAAGGGCTCCAGAAATAAAAACTAAACATATATATTAAGCAGAGACCCCTGCACACATATTTGTTTAGGTATTTGGTTATTCGGGCCGCCATGGGGACCGGCAGGGGGTGAAAACATAGGTAAACCGTTTTATTTTAACCTACCGCCGGACATTGGTTTTACATTATTTACTCCAATCAAGGGGTGTATATACAGTCTTACTGTATATATTTATAAAGCAGAGACATGTACAAACATTTGGAGGTATAATACATGTATGTCAAGCTTTCCTGGAGACCGGAAGTGGACGACAATTGAGCCATAATGGTTGTACAGCCGGCAATTTTGACCTACCCGACCATGGTTTTTTACTTCTTACTTGGTCCACAGGTCCTATGGAATGATCTACATGTACGGGGAATAGTAATCAAGCAGAGGCATTGACAAACGTTTTGAGGTATCATACATGTAGATCAAGCCTCCGTGAGGACCAGAAATTGTCTATTACGGAGCTAAAATGGGATGCCAGGACCGTGACGGATATTCCGGGTAATAACGCATATTGGTTTTTCGCATTTTTCGGGCTAACGAAGGGTTCCAGGAATAAAAACTAAACATATATATTAAGCAGAGATCCCTGCACACATATTTGTCAAGGTATTTGGTTATTCGGGCCGCCATGGGGACCGGAAGGGGGTGAAAACATAGGTAAACCGTTTTATTTTAACCTACCGCCGGACATTGGTTTTACATTATTTACTCCAATCAAGGGGCGTATAGACAGTCTTACTGTATATATTTATAAAGCAGAGACATGTACACACATTTTGAGGTATAATACATGTATGTCAAGCTATCCTGGAGACCGGAAGTGGACGAAAATTGAGACATAATGGTTGTACAGCCGGCAATTTGACCTACCCGACCATGGTTTTTTACTTCTGACTTGGTCCACAGGTCCTATGGAATGATCTACGGGGAATAGTTATCAAGCATAGTCATTGATAAACGTTTTGAGGTATCATACATGTAGATCAAGCCTCTCTGAGGACCGGACGTTGCCTATTACGGAGCTAAAATGGGATGCCAGGACCGTGACGGATATTCCGGGTAATAACGCATATTGGTTTTTCGCAATTTTTTGGCTAACGAAGGGCTCCAGAAATAAAAACTAAACATATATATTAAGCAGAGACCCCTGCACACATATTTGTTTAGGTATTTGGTTATTCGGGCCGCCATGGGGACCGGAAAGGGGTGAAAACATAGGTAAACCGTTTTATTTTAACCTACCGCCGGACATTGGTTTTACATTATTTACTCCAATCAAGGGGCGTATAGACAGTCTTACTGTATATATTTATAAAGCAGAGACATGTACAAACATTTTGAGATATAATACATGTATGTCAAGCTATCCTGGAGACCGGAAGTGGACGAAAATTGAGCCATAATGGTTGTACAGCCGCAATTTGACCTACCCGACCATGGTTTTTTACTTCTGACTTGGTCCACAGGTCCTATGGAATGATCTACGGGGAATAGTTATCAAGCAGAGGCATTGACAAACGTTTTGAGGTATCATACATGTAGATCAAGCCTCCCTAAGGACCGGAAGTTGCCTATTACGGAGCTAAAATGGGATGCCAGGACCGTGACGAATATTCCGGGAAATAACGCATATTGGTTTTTCGCATTTTTCGGGCTAACGAAGGGTTCCAGAAATAAAAACTAAACATATAAATTAAGCAGAGATCCCTGCACACATATTTGTCAAGGTATTTGGTTATTCGGGCCGCCATGGGAACCGGAAGGGGGTGAAAACATAGGTAAACCGTTTTATTTTAACCTACCGCCGGACATTGGTTTTACATTATTTACTCCAATCAAGGGGCGTATAGACAGTCTTACTGTATATATTTATAAAGCAGAGACATGTACACACATTTTGAGGTATAATACATGTATGTCAAGCTATCCTGGAGACCGGAAGTGGACGAAAATTGAGACATAATGGTTGTACAGCCGGCAATTTGACCTACCCGACCATGGTTTTTTACTTCTGACTTGGTCCACAGGTCCTATGGAATGATCTACGGGGAATAGTTATCAAGCATAGTCATTGATAAACGTTTTGAGGTATCATACATGTAGATCAAGCCTCTCTGAGGACCGGACGTTGCCTATTACGGAGCTAAAATGGGATGCCAGGACCGTGACGGATATTCCGGGTAATAACGCATATTGGTTTTTCGCAATTTTCTGGCTAACGAAGGGCTCCAGAAATAAAAACTAAACATATATATTAAGCAGAGACCCCTGCACACATATTTGTTTAGGTATTTGGTTATTCGGGCCGCCATGGGGACCGGCAGGGGGTGAAAACATAGGTAAACCGTTTTATTTTAACCTACCGCCGGACATTGGTTTTACATTATTTACTCCAATCAAGGGGTGTATATACAGTCTTACTGTATATATTTATAAAGCAGAGACATGTACAAACATTTGGAGGTATAATACATGTATGTCAAGCTTTCCTGGAGACCGGAAGTGGACGACAATTGAGCCATAATGGTTGTACAGCCGGCAATTTTGACCTACCCGACCATGGTTTTTTACTTCTTACTTGGTCCACAGGTCCTATGGAATGATCTACATGTACGGGGAATAGTAATCAAGCAGAGGCATTGACAAACGTTTTGAGGTATCATACATGTAGATCAAGCCTCCGTGAGGACCAGAAATTGTCTATTACGGAGCTAAAATGGGATGCCAGGACCGTGACGGATATTCCGGGTAATAACGCATATTGGTTTTTCGCATTTTTCGGGCTAACGAAGGGTTCCAGGAATAAAAACTAAACATATATATTAAGCAGAGATCCCTGCACACATATTTGTCAAGGTATTTGGTTATTCGGGCCGCCATGGGGACCGGAAGGGGGTGAAAACATAGGTAAACCGTTTTATTTTAACCTACCGCCGGACATTGGTTTTACATTATTTACTCCAATCAAGGGGCGTATAGACAGTCTTACTGTATATATTTATAAAGCAGAGACATGTACACACATTTTGAGGTATAATACATGTATGTCAAGCTATCCTGGAGACCGGAAGTGGACGAAAATTGAGACATAATGGTTGTACAGCCGGCAATTTGACCTACCCGACCATGGTTTTTTACTTCTGACTTGGTCCACAGGTCCTATGGAATGATCTACGGGGAATAGTTATCAAGCATAGTCATTGATAAACGTTTTGAGGTATCATACATGTAGATCAAGCCTCTCTGAGGACCGGACGTTGCCTATTACGGAGCTAAAATGGGATGCCAGGACCGTGACGGATATTCCGGGTAATAACGCATATTGGTTTTTCGCAATTTTTTGGCTAACGAAGGGCTCCAGAAATAAAAACTAAACATATATATTAAGCAGAGACCCCTGCACACATATTTGTTTAGGTATTTGGTTATTCGGGCCGCCATGGGGACCGGCAGGGGGTGAAAACATAGGTAAACCGTTTTATTTTAACCTACCGCCGGACATTGGTTTTACATTATTTACTCCAATCAAGGGGTGTATATACAGTCTTACTGTATATATTTATAAAGCAGAGACATGTACAAACATTTTGAGGTATAATACATGTATGTCAAGCTATCCTGGAGACCGGAAGTGGACGACAATTGAGCCATAATGGTTGTACAGCCGGCAATTTTGACCTACCCGACCATGGTTTTTTACTTCTGACTTGGTCCACAGGTCCTATGGAATGATCTACATGTACGGGGAATAGTAATCAAGCAGAGGCATTGACAAACGTTTTGAGGTATCATACATGTAGATCAAGCCTCCGTGAGGACCGGAAATTGTCTATTACGGAGCTAAAATGGGATGCCAGGACCGTGACGGATATTCCGGGTAATAACGCATATTGGTTTTTCGCATTTTTCGGGCTAACGAAGGGTTCCAGAAATAAAAACTAAACATATATATTAAGCAGAGATCCCTGCGCACATATTTGTTAAGGTATTTGGTTATTCGGGCCGCCATGGGGACCGGAAGGGGGTGAAAACATAGGTAAACGTTTTATTTTAACCTACCGCCGGACATTGGTTTTACATTATTTACTCCAATCAAGGGGCGTATAGACAGTCTTACTGTATATATTTATAAAGCAGAGACATGTACACAGATTTTGAGGTATAATACATGTATGTCAAGCTATCCTGGAGACCGGAAGTGGACGAAAATTGAGACATAATGGTTGTACAGCCGGCAATTTGACCTACCCGACCATGGTTTTTTACTTCTGACTTGGTCCACAGGTCCTATGGAATGATCTACGGGGAATAGTTATCAAGCATAGTCATTGATAAACGTTTTGAGGTATCATACATGTAGATCAAGCCTCTCTGAGGACCGGACGTTGCCTATTACGGAGCTAAAATGGGATGCCAGGACCGTGACGGATATTCCGGGTAATAACGCATATTGGTTTTTCGCAATTTTCTGGCTAACGAAGGGCTCCAGAAATAAAAACTAAACATATATATTAAGCAGAGACCCCTGCACACATATTTGTTTAGGTATTTGGTTATTCGGGCCGCCATGGGGACCGGCAGGGGGTGAAAACATAGGTAAACCGTTTTATTTTAACCTACCGCCGGACATTGGTTTTACATTATTTACTCCAATCAAGGGGTGTATATACAGTCTTACTGTATATATTTATAAAGCAGAGACATGTACAAACATTTTGAGGTATAATACATGTATGTCAAGCTATCCTGGAGACCGGAAGTGGACGACAATTGAGCCATAATGGTTGTACAGCCGGCAATTTTGACCTACCCGACCATGGTTTTTTACTTCTGACTTGGTCCACAGGTCCTATGGAATGATCTACATGTACGGGGAATAGTAATCAAGCAGAGGCATTGACAAACGTTTTGAGGTATCATACATGTAGATCAAGCCTCCGTGAGGACCGGAAATTGTCTATTACGGAGCTAAAATGGGATGCCAGGACCGTGACGGATATTCCGGGTAATAACGCATATTGGTTTTTCGCATTTTTCGGGCTAACGAATGGTTCCAGAAATAAAAACTAAACATATATATTAAGCAGAGATCCCTGCGCACATATTTGTTAAGGTATTTGGTTATTCGGGCCGCCATGGGGACCGGAAGGGGTGAAAACATAGATAAACCGTTTTATTTTAACCTACCGCCGGACATTGGTTTTACATTCTTTACTCCAATCAAGGGGCGTATAGACAGTCTTACTGTATATATTTATAAAGCAGAGACATGTACACACATTTTGAGGTATAATACATGTATGTCAAGCTATCCTGGAGACCGGAAGTGGACGAAAATTGAGACATAATGGTTGTACAGCCGGCAATTTGACCTACCCGACCATGGTTTTTTACTTCTGACTTGGTCCACAGATCCTATGGAATGATCTACGGGGAATAGTTATCAAGCAGAGGCATTGATAAACGTTTTGAGGTATCATACATGTAGATCAAGCCTCCGTGAGGACCAGAAATTGTCTATTACGGAGCTAAAATGGGATGCCAGGACCGTGACGGATATTCCGGGTAATAACGCATATTGGTTTTTCGCATTTTTCGGGCTAACGAAGGGTTCCAGAAATAAAAACTAAACATATATATTAAGCAGAGATCCCTGCGCACATATTTGTTAAGGTATTTGGTTATTCGGGCCGCCATGGGGACCGACAGGGGGTGAAAACATAGGTAAACCGTTTTATTTTAATCTACCGCGGACATTGGTTTTACATTATTTACTCCAATCAAGGGGCGTATATACAGTCTTACTGTATATATTTATAAAGCAGAGACATGTACAAACATTTTGAGGTATAATACATGTATATCAAGCTATCCTGGAGACCGGAAGTGGACGACAATTGAGCCATAATGGTTGTACAGCCGCAATTTTGACCTACCCGACCATGGTTTTTTACTTCTTACTTGGTCCACAGGTCCTATGGAATGATCTACGGGGAATAGTTATCAAGCAGAGGCATTGACAAACGTTTTGAGGTAACATACATGTAGATCAAGCCTCCGTGAGGACCGGAAGTTGTCTATTACGGAGCTAAAATGGGATGCCAGGACCGTGACGGATATTCCGGGTAATAACGCATATTGGTTTTTCGCAATTTTCTGGCTAACGAAGGGCTCCAGAAATAAAAACTAAACATATAAGACCGGAAGTGGACGAAAATTGAGACATAATGGTTGTACAGCCGGGAATAGTTATCAAGCAGAGGCATTGATAAACGTTTTGAGGTATCATACATGTAGATCAAGCCTCTCTGAGGACCGGACGTTGCCTATTACGGAGCTAAAATGGGATGCCAGGACCGTGACGGATATTCCGGGTAATAACGCATATTGGTTTTTCGCATTTTTCGGGCTAACGAAGGGCTCCAGAAATAAAAACTAAACATATATATTAAGCAGAGACCCCTGCGCACATATTTGTTAAGGTATTTGGTTATTTGGGCCGCCATGGGGACCAACAGGGGGTGAAAACATAGGTAAACCGTTTTATTTTAATCTACCGCCGGACATTGGTTTTACATTATTTACTCCAATCAAGGGGCGTATATACAGTCTTACTGTATATATTTATAAAGCAGAGACATGTACAAACATTTTGAGGTATAATACATGTATGTCAAGCTATCCTGGAGACCGGAAGTGGACGACAATTGAGCCATAATGGTTGTACAGCCGGCAATTTTGACCTACCCGACCATGGTTTTTTACTTCTTACTTGGTCCACAGGTCCTATGGAATGATCTACATGTACGGGGAATAGTTATCAAGCAGAGGCATTGACAAACGTTTTGAGGTATGATACATGTAGATCAAGCCTCCGTGAGGACCGGAAATTGTCTATTACGGAGCTAAAATGGGATGCCAGGACCGTGACGGATATTCCGGGTAATAACGCATATTGGTTTTTCGCATTTTTCGGGCTAACGAAGGGCTCCAGAAATAAAAACTAAACATATATATTAAGCAGAGATACCTGCGCACATATTTGTTAAGGTATTTGGTTATTCGGGCCGCCATGGGGACCGGAAACGGGTGAAAACATAGGTAAACCGTTTTATTTTAACCTACCGCCGGACATTGGTTTTACATTATTTACTCCAATCAAGGGGCGTATAGACAGTCTTACTGTATATATTTATAAAGCAGAGACATGTACAAACATTTTGAGATATAATACATGTATGTCAAGCTATCCTGGAGACCGGAAGTGGACGACAATTGAGCCATAATGGTTGTACAGCCGGCAATTTTGACCTACCCGACCATGGTTTTTTACTTCTGACTTGGTCCACAGGTCCTATGGAATGATCTACGGGGAATAGTTATCAAGCAGAGGCATTGACAAACGTTTTGAGGTAACATACATGTAGATCAAGCCTCCGTGAGGACCGGAAGTTGTCTATTACGGAGCTAAAATGGGATGCCAGGACCGTGACGAATATTCCGGGTAATAACGCATATTGGTTTTTCGCAATTTTCTGGCTAACGAAGGGCTCCAGAAATAAAAACTAAACATATATATTAAGCAGAGACCCCTGCGCACATATTTGTTAAGGTATTTGGTTATTCGGTCCGCCATGGGGACCGGAAGGGGGTGGAAACATAGGTAAACCGTTTTATTTTAACATACAATGTACGCCGGACATTGGTTTTACATTATTTACTCCAATCAAGGGGCGTATAGACAGTCTTACTGTATATATATATAAAGCAGAGACATGTACAAACATTTTGAGATATAATACATGTATGTCAAGCTATCCTGGAGACCGGAAGTGGACGAAAATTGAGACATAATGGTTGTACAGCCGGCAATTTTGACCTACCCGACCATGGTTTTTTACTTCTGACTTGGTCCACAGGTCCTATGGAATGATCTACGGGGAATAGTTATCAAGCAGAGGCATTGACAAACGTTTTGAGGTATCATACATGTAGATCAAGCCTCCGTGAGGACCGGAAATTGTCTATTACGGAGCTAAAATGGGATGCCAGGACCGTGACGAATATTCCGGGTAATAACGCATATTGGTTTTTCGCATTTATCGGGCTAACGAAGGGCTCCAGAAATAAAAACTAAACATATATATTAAGCAGAGATCCCTGCGCACATATTTGTTAAGGTATTTGGTTATTCGGGCCGCCATGGGGACCGGCAGGGGGTGAAAACATAGGTAAACCGTTTTATTTTAACCTACCGCCGGACATTGGTTTTACATTATTTACTCCAATCAAGGGGTGTATATACAGTCTTACTGTATATATTTATAAAGCAGAGACATGTACAAACATTTTGAGGTATAATACATGTATGTCAAGCTATCCTGGAGACCGGAAGTGGACGACAATTGAGCCATAATGGTTGTACAGCCGCAATTTTGACCTACCCGACCATGGTTTTTTACTTCTTACTTGGTCCACAGGTCCTATGGAATGATCTACGGGGAATAGTTATCAAGCAGAGGCATTGACAAACGTTTTGAGGTATCATACATGTAGATCAAGCCTCTCTGAGGACCGGACGTTGCCTATTACGGAGCTAAAATGGGATGCCAGGACCGTGACGGATATTCCGGGTAATAACGCATATTGGTTTTTCGCATTTTTCTGGCTAACGAAGGGCTCCAGAAATAAAAACTAAACATATATATTAAGCAGAGACCCCTGCGCACATATTTGTTAAGGTATTTGGTTATTCGGGCCGCCATGGGGACCGACAGGGGGTGAAAACATAGGTAAACCGTTTTATTTTAACCTACCGCCGGACATTGGTTTTACATTATTTACTCCAATCAAGGGGCGTATAGACAGTCTTACTGTATATATTTATAAAGCAGAGACATGTACAAAATTTTGAGATATAATACATGTATGTGAAGCTATCCTGGAGACCGGAAGTGGACGACAATTGAGCCATAATGGTTGTACAGCCGGCAATTTTGACCTACCCGACCATGGTTTTTTACTTCTGACTTGGTCCACAGGTCCTATGGAATGATCTACGGGGAATAGTTATCAAGCAGAGGCATTGACAAACGTTTTGAGGTATCATACATGTAGATCAAGCCTCCCTGAGGACCGGAAGTTGCCTATTACGGAGCTAAAATGGGATGCCAGGACCCTGACGGATATTCCGGGTAATAACGCATATTGGTTTTTCGCATTTTTCTGGCTAACGAAAGGCTCCAGAAATAAAAACTAAACATATATATTAAGCAGAGACCCCTGCTCACATATTTGTTTAGGTATTTGGTTATTCGGGCCGCCATGGGGACCGGAAGGGGGTGAAAACATAGGTAAACCGTTTTATTTTAACCTACCGCCGGACATTGGTTTTACATTATTTACTCCAATCAAGGGGTGTATATACAGTCTTACTGTATATATTTATAAAGCAGAGACATGTACAAACATTTTGAAGTATACTACATGTATGTCAAGCTATCCTGGAGCCCGGAAGTGGACGAAAATTGAGCCATAATGGTTGTACAGCCGGCAATTTTGACCTACCCGACCATGGTTTTTTACTTCTTACTTGGTCCACAGGTCCTATGGAATGATCTACATGTACGGGGAATAGTTATCAAGCAGAGGCATTGACAAACGTTTTGAGGTATGATACATGTAGATCAAGCCTCCGTGAGGACCGGAAGTTGTCTATTACGGAGCTAAAATGGGATGCCAGGACCGTGACGGATATTCCGGGTAATAACGCATATTGGTTTTTCGCAATTTTCTGGCTAACGAAGGGCTCCAGAAATAAAAACTAAACATATATATTAAGCAGAGACCCCTGCGCACATATTTGTTAAGGTATTTGGTTATTCGGTCCGCCATGGGGACCGGAAGGGGGTGAAAACATAGGTAAACCGTTTTATTTTAACATACAATGTACGCCGGACATTGGTTTTACATTATTTACTCCAATCAAGGGGCGTATAGACAGTCTTACTGTATATATTTATAAAGCAGAGACATGTACAAACATTTTGAGATATAATACATGTATGTCAAGCTATCCTGGAGACCGGAAGTGGACGAAAATTGAGACATAATGGTTGTACAGCCGGCAATTTTGACCTACCCGACCATGGTTTTTTACTTCTTACTTGGTCCACAGGTCCTATGGAATGATCTACGGGGAATAGTTATCAAGCAGAGTCATTGACAAACGTTTTGAGGTATCATACATGTAGATCAAGCCTCCGTGAGGACCGGAAATTGTCTATTACGGAGCTAAAATGGGATGCCAGGACCGTGACGAATATTCCGGGTAATAACGCATATTGGTTTTTCGCATTTTTCGGGCTAACGAAGGGCTCCAGAAATAAAAACTAAACATATATATTAAGCAGAGATCCCTGCACACATATTTGTTAAGGTATTTGGTTATTCGGGCCGCCATGGGGACCGGCAGGGGGTGAAAACATAGGTAAACCGTTTTATTTTAACCTACCGCCGGACATTGGTTTTACATTATTTACTCCAATCAAGGGGTGTATATACAGTCTTACTGTATATATTTATAAAGCAGAGACATGTACAAACATTTTGAGGTATAATACATGTATGTCAAGCTATCCTGGAGACCGGAAGTGGACGACAATTGAGCCATAATGGTTGTACAGCCGCAATTTTGACCTACCCGACCATGGTTTTTTACTTCTTACTTGGTCCACAGGTCCTATGGAATGATCTACGGGGAATAGTTATCAAGCAGAGGCATTGACAAACGTTTTGAGGTAACATACATGTAGATCAAGCCTCCGTGAGGACCGGAAGTTGTCTATTACGGAGCTAAAATGGGATGCCAGGACCGTGACGGATATTCCGGGTAATAACGCATATTGGTTTTTCGCAATTTTCTGGCTAACGAAGGGCTCCAGAAATAAAAACTAAACATATATATTAAGCAGAGACCCCTGCGCACATATTTGTTAAGGTATTTGGTTATTCGGGCCGCCATGGGGACCGGAAGGGGGTGAAAACATAGGTAAACCGTTTTATTTTAACCTACCGCCGGACATTGGTTTTACATTATTTACTCCAATCAAGGGGCGTATAGACAGTCTTACTGTATATATTTATAAAGCAGAGACATGTACAAACATTTTGAGATATAATACATGTATGTCAAGTTATCCTGGAGACCGGAAGTGGACGAAAATTGAGACATAATGGTTGTACAGCGGCAATTTTGACCTTCCCGACCATGGTTTTTTACTTCTGACTTGGTCCACAGGTCCTATGGAATGATCTACGGGGAATAGTTATCAAGCAGAGTCATTGACAAACGTTTTGAGGTATCATACATGTAGATCAAGCCTCCCTGAGGACCGGAAGTTGCCTATTACGGAGCTAAAATGGGATGCCAGGACCGTGACGGATATTCCGGGTAATAACGCATATTGGTTTTTCGCATTTTTCTGCCTAACGAAAGGCTCCAGAAATAAAAACTAAACATATATATTAAGCAGAGACCCCTGCACACATATTTGTTTAGGTATTTGGTTATTCGGGCCGCCATGGGGACCGGCAGGGGGTGAAAACATAGGTAAACCGTTTTATTTTAACCTACCGCCGGACATTGGTTTTACATTATTTACTCCAATCAAGGGGTGTATATACAGTCTTACTGTATATATTTATAAAGCAGAGACATGTACAAACATTTTGAGGTATACTACATGTATGTCAAGCTATCCTGGAGACCGGAAGTGGACGACAATTGAGCCATAATGGTTGTACAGCCGGCAATTTTGACCTACCCGACCATGGTTTTTTACTTCTTACTTGGTCCACAGGTCCTATGGAATGATCTACATGTACGGGGAATAGTTATCAAGCAGAGGCATTGACAAACGTTTTGAGGTATGATACATGTAGATCAAGCCTCCGTGAGGACCGGAAATTGTCTATTACGGAGCTAAAATGGGATGCCAGGACCGTGACGGATATTCCGGGTAATAACGCATATTGGTTTTTCGCATTTTTCGGGCTAACGAAGGGTTCCAGAAATAAAAACTAAACATATATATTAAGCAGAGATCCCTGCGCACATATTTGTTAAGGTATTTGGTTATTCGGGCCGCCATGGGGACCGGAAGGGGGTGAAAACATAGGTAAACCGTTTTATTTTAACCTACCGCCGGACATTGGTTTTACATTATTTACTCCAATCAAGGGGCGTATAGACAGTCTTACTGTATATATTTATAAAGCAGAGACATGTACACACATTTTTGAGGTATAATACATGTATGTCAAGCTATCCTGGAGACCGGAAGTGGACGAAAATTGAGACATAATGGTTGTACAGCCGGCAATTTGACCTACCCGACCATGGTTTTTTACTTCTGACTTGGTCCACAGGTCCTATGGAATGATCTACGGGAAATAGTTATCAGGCAGAGGCATTGACAAACGTTTTGAGGTATCATACATGTAGATCAAGCCTCTCTGAGGACCGGACGTTGCCTATTACGGAGCTAAAATGGGATGCCAGGACCGTGACGGATATTCCGGGTAATAACGCATATTGGTTTTTCGCATTTTTCGGGCTAACGAAGGGCTCCAGAAATAAAAACTAAACATATATATTAAGCAGAGATACCTGCGCACATATTTGTTAAGGTATTTGGTTATTCGGGCCGCCATGGGGACCGGAAGGGGGTGAATACATAGGTAAACCGTTTTATTTTAACCTACCGCCGGACATTGGTTTTACATTATTTACTCCAATCAAGGGGCGTATAAACAGTCTTACTGTATATATTTATAAAGCAGAGACATGTACAAACATTTTGAGGTATAATACATGTATGTCAAGCTATCCTGGAGACCGGAAGTGGACGAAAATTGAGCCATAATGGTTGTACAGCCGCCAATTTGACCTACCCGACCATGGTTTTTTACTGCTGACTTGGTCCACAGGTCCTATGGAATGATCTACGGGGAATAGTTATCAAGCAGAGGCATTGACAAACGTTTTGAGGTATCATACATGTAGATCAAGCCTCTCTGAGGACCGGACGTTGCCTATTACGGAGCTAAAATGGGATGCCAGGACCGTGACGGATATTCCGGGTAATAACGCATATTGGTTTTTGCATTTTTCTGGCTAACGAAGGGCTCCAGAAATAAAAACTAAACATATATATTAAGCAGAGACCCCTGCGCACATATTTGTTAAGGTATTTGGTTATTCGGGCCGCCATGGGGACCGACAGGGGGTGAAAACATAGGTAAACCGTTTTATTTTAACCTACCGCCGGACATTGGTTTTACATTATTTACTCCAATCAAGGGGCATATAGACAGTCTTACTGTATATATTTATAAAGCAGAGACATGTACAAACATTTTGAGATATAATACATGTATGTCAAGCTATCCTGGAGACCGGAAGTGGACGACAATTGAGCCATAATGGTTGTACAGCCGCAATTTTGACCTACCCGACCATGGTTTTTTACTTCTGACTTGGTCCACAGGTCCTATGGAATGATCTACGGGGAATAGTTATCAAGCAGAGGCATTGACAAACGTTTTGAGGTAACATACATGTAGATCAAGCCTCCGTGAGGACCGGAAGTTGCCTATTACGGAGCTAAAATGGAATGCCAGGACCGTGACGGATATTCCGGGTAATAACGCATATTGGTTTTTCGCAATTTTCGGGCTAACGAAGGGCTCCAGAAATAAAAACTAAACATATATATTAAGCAGAGACCCCTGCGCACATATTTGTTAAGGTATTTGGTTATTCGGACCGCCATGGGGACCGACAGGGGGTGAAAACATAGGTAAACCGTTTTATTTTAACCTACAGCCGGACATTGGTTTTACATTATTTACTCCAATCAAGGGGCGTATATACAGTCTTACTGTATATATTTATAAAGCAGAGACATGTACAAACATTTTGAGGTATAATACATGTATGTCAAGCTATCCTGGAGACCGAAGTGGACGACAATTGAGCCATAGTGGTTGTACAGCCGGCAATTTGATCTATCCGACCATGGTTTTTTACTTCTGACTTGGTCCACAGGTCCTATGGAATGATCTACGGGGAATAGTTATCAAGCAGATGCATTGACAAACGTTTTGAGGTAACATACATGTAGATCAAGCCTCCGTGAGGACCGGAAGTTGTCTATTACGGAGCTAAAATGGAATGCCAGGACCGTGACGGATATTCCGGGTAATAACGCATATTGGTTTTTCGCATTTTTCTGGCTAACGAAAGCCTCCAGAAATAAAAACTAAACATATATATTAAGCAGAGACCCCTGCGCACATATTTGTTAAGGTATTTGGTTATTCGGGCCGCCATGGGGACCGGAAGGGGGTGAAAACATAGGTAAACCGTTTTATTTTAACATACAATGTACGCCGGACATTGGTTTTACATTATTTACTCCAATCAAGGGGCGTATAGACAGTCTTACTGTATATATTTATAAAGCAGAGACATGTACAAACATTTTGAGATATAATACATGTATGTCAAGCTATCCTGGAGACCGGAAGTGGACGAAAATTGAGACATAATGGTTATACAGCCGGCAATTTTGACCTACCCGACCATGATTTTTTACTTCTGACTTGGTCCACAGGTCCTATGGAATGATCTACGGGGAATAGTTATCAAGCAGAGGCATTGACAAACGTTTTGAGGTATCATACATGTAGATCAAGCCTCCCTGAGGACCGGAAGTTGCCTATTACGGAGCTAAAATGGGATGCCAGGACCGTGACGGATATTCCGGGTAATAACGCATATTGGTTTTTCGCATTTTTCTGGCTAACGAAGGGCTCCAGAAATAAAAACTAAACATATATATTAAGCAGAGAACCCTGCACACATATTTGTTTTGGTATTTGGTTATTCGGGCCGCCATGGGGACCGGAAGGGGGTGAAAACATAGGTAAACCGTTTTATTTTAACCTACCGCCGGAAATTGGTTTTACATTATTTACTCCAATCAAAGGGTGTATATACAGTCCTACTGTATATATTTATAAAGCAGAGACATGTACAAACATTTTGAGGTATAATACATGTATGTCAAGCTATCCTGGAGACCGGCAGTGGACGACGTTTGAGCCATAATGGTTGTACAGCCGCAATTTTGACCTACCCGACCATGGTTTTTTACTTCTTACTTGGTCCACAGGTCCTATGGAATGATCTACATGTACGGGAATAGTTATCAAGCAGAGGCATTGACAAACGTTTTGAGGTATCATACATGTAGATCAAGCCTCCGTGAGGACCGGAAATTGTCTATTACGGAGCTAAAATGGGATGCCAGGACCGTGACGAATATTCCGGGTAATAACGCATATTGGTTTTTCGCATTTTTCGGGCTAACGAAGGGCTCCAGAAATAAAAACTAAACATATATATTAAGCAGAGATCCCTGCGCACATATTTGTTAAGGTATTTGGTTATTCGGGCCGCCATGGGGACCGGAAGGGGGTGAAAACATAGGTAAACCGTTTTATTTTAACCTACCGCCGGACATTGGTTTTACATTATTTACTCCAATCAAGGGGCGTATAGACAGTCTTACTGTATATATTTATAAAGCAGAGACATGTACACACATTTTGAGGTATAATACATGTATGTCAAGCTATCCTGGAGACCGGAAGTGGACGAAAATTGAGCCATAATGGTTGTACAGCCGGCAATTTGACCTACCCGACCATGGTTTTTTACTTCTGACTTGGTCCACAGGTCCTATGGAATGATCTACGGGGAATAGTTATCAAGCAGAGGCATTGACAAACGTTTTGAGGTATCATACATGTAGATCAAGCCTCCGTGAGGACCGGAAATTGTCTATTACGGAGCTAAAATGGGATGCCAGGACCGTGACGGATATTCCGGGTAATAACGCATGTTGGTTTTTCGCATTTTTCGGGCTAACGAAGGGCTCCAGAAATAAAAACTAAACATATATATTAAGCAGAGATCCCTGCGCACATATTTGTTAAGGTATTTGGTTATTCGGGCCGCCATGGGGACCGGAAGGGGGTGGAAACATAAGTAAACCGTTTTATTTTAACCTACCGCCGGACATTGGTTTTACATTATTTACTCCAATCAAGGGGCGTATATACAGTCTTACTGTATATATTTATAAAGCAGAGACATGTACACACATTTTGAGGTATAATACATGTATGTCAAGCTATCCTGGAGACTGGAAGTGGACGAAAATTGAGCCATAATGGTTGTGCAGCCGGCAATTTGACCTACCCGACCATGGTTTTTTACTTCTGACTTAGTCCACAGGTCCTATGGAATGATCTACGGGGAATAGTTATCAAGCAGAGGCATTGACAAACGTTTTGAGGTATCATACATGTAGATCAAGCCTCCGTGAGGACCGGAAATTGTCTATTACGGAGCTAAAATGGGATTCCAGGACCGTGACGGATATTCCGGGTAATAACGCATATTGGTTTTTAGCATTTTTCGGGCTAACGAAGGGCTCCAGAAATAAAAACTAAACATATATATTAAGCAGAGATCCCTGCGCACATATTTGTTAAGGTATTTGGTTATTCGGGCCGCCATGGGGACCGGAAGGGGGTGAAAACGTAGGTAAACCGTTTTATTTTAACCAACGGCCGGACATTGGTTTTACATTATTTACTCCAATCAAGGGGCGTATAGACAGTCTTACTGTATATATTTATAAAGCAGAGACATGTACAAACATTTTGAGGTATAATACATGTATGTCAAGCTATCCTGGAGACCGAAGCGTACGACAATTGAGCCATAATGGTTGTACAGCCGGCAATTTGACCTACACGTCCATGGTTTTTTACTTCTGACTTGGTCCACAGGTCCTATGGAATGATCTACGGGGAATAGTTATCAAGCAGAGGCATTGACAAACGTTTTGAGGTAACATACATGTAGATCAAGCCTCCGTGAGGACCGGAAGTTGTCTATTACGGAGCTAAAATGGAATGCCAGGACCGTGACGAATATTCCGGGTAATAACGCATATTGGTTTTTCGCATTTTTCTGGCTAACGAAGGGCTCCAGAAATAAAAACTAAACATATATATTAAGCAGATACCCCTGCGCACATATTTGTTAAGGTATTTGGTTATTCGGGCCGCCATGGGGACCGGAAGGGGGTGAAAACATAGGTAAACCGTTTTATTTTAACATACAATGTACGCCGGACATTGGTTTTACATTATTTACTCCAATCAAGGGGCGTATAGACAGTCTTACTGTATATATTTATAAAGCAAAGACATGTACAAACATTTTGAGATATAATACATGTATGTCAAGCTATCCTGGAGACCGGAAGTGGACGAAAATTGAGCCATAATGGTTATACAGCCGGCAATTTTGACCTACCCGACCATGGTTTTTTACTTCTGACTTGGTCCACATGTCCTATGGAATGATCTACGAGGAATAGGTATTAAGCAGAGGCATTGACAAACGTTTTGAGGTATCATACATGTAGATCAAGCCTCCCTGAGGACCGGAAGTTGCCTATTACGAAGCTAAAATGGGATGCCAGGACCGTGACGGATATTCCGGGTAATAACGCATATTGGTTTTTCGCAATTTTCTGGCTAACGAAGGGCTCCAGAAATAAAAACTAAACATATATATTAAGCAGAGAACCCTGCACACATATTTGTTTAGGTATTTGGTTATTCGGGCCGCCATGGGGACCGGAAGGGGGTGAAAACATAGGTAAACCGTTTTATTTTAACCTACCGCCGGACATTGGTTTTACATTATTTACTCCAATCAAGGGGTGTATATACAGTCTTACTGTATATATTTATAAAGCAGAGACATGTACAAACATTTTGAGGTATAATACATGTATGTCAAGCTATCCTGGAGACCGGCAGTGGACGACGTTTGAGCCATAATGGTTGTACAGCCGCAATTTTGACCTACCCGACCATGGTTGTTTACTTCTTACTTGGTCCACAGGTCCTATGGAATGATCTACATGTACGGGAATAGTAATCAAGCAGAGGCATTGACAAACGTTTTGAGGTATCATACATGTAGATCAAGCCTCCGTGAGGACCGGAAATTGTCTATTACGGAGCTAAAATGGGATGCCAGGACCGTGACGAATATTCCGGGTAATAACGCATATTGGTTTTTCGCATTTTTCGGGCTAACGAAGGGCTCCAGAAATAAAAACTAAACATATATATTAAGCAGAGATCCCTGCGCACATATTTGTTAAGGTATTTGGTTATTCGGGCCGCCATGGGGACCGGGAAGGGGTGAAAACATAGGTAAACCGTTTTATTTTAACCTACCGCCGGACATTGGTTTTACATTATTTACTCCAATCAAGGGGCGTATAGACAGTCTTACTGTATATATTTATAAAGCAGAGACATGTACAAACATTTTGAGGTATAATACATGTATGTCAAGCTATCCTGGAGACCGGAAGTGGACGAAAATTGAGCCATAATGGTTGTACAGCCGGCAATTTGACCTACCCGACCATGGTTTTTTACTTCTGACTTGGTCCACAGGTCCTATGGAATGATCTACGGGGAATAGTTATCAAGCAGAGGCATTGAAAAACGTTTTGAGGTATCATACATGTAGATCAAGCCTCTCTGAGGACCGGACGTTGCCTATTACGGAGCTAAAATGGGATGCCAGGACCGTGACGGATATTCGGGTAATAACGCATATTGGTTTTTCGCATTTTTCTGGTTAACGAAGGGCTCCAGAAATAAAAACTAAACATATATATTAAGCAGAGAACCCTGCACACATATTTGTTAAGGTATTTGGTTATTCGAGCCGCCATGGGGACCGACAGGGGGTGAAAACATAGGTAAACCGTTTTATTTTAACCTACCGCCGGACATTGGTTTTACATTATTTACTCCAATCAAGGGGTGTATATACAGTCTTACTGTATATATTTATAAAGCGGAGACATGTACAAACATTTTGAGGTATAATACATGCATGTCAAGCTATCCTGGAGACCGGCAGTGGACGACGATTGAGCCATAATGGTTGTACAGCCGGCAAATTTGACCTACCCGACCATGGTTTTTTACTTCTTACTTGGTCCACAGGTCCTATGGAATGATCTACATGTACGGGGAATAGTTATCAAGCAGAGGCATTGACAAACGTTTTGAGGTATCATACATGTAGATCAAGCCTCCGTGAGGACCGGAAATTGTCTATTACTGAGCTAAAATGGGATGCCAGGACCGTGACGGATATTCCGGGTAATAACGCATATTGGTTTTTCGCATTTTTCGGGGTAACGAAGGGCTCCAGAAATAAAAACTAAACATATATATTAAGCAGAGAACCCTGCACACATATTTGTTAAGGTATTTGGTTATTCGAGCCGCCATGGGGACCGACAGGGGGTGAAAACATAGGTAAACCGTTTTATTTTAACCTACCGCCGGACATTGGTTTTACATTATTTACTCCAATCAAGGGGTGTATATACAGTCTTACTGTATATATTTATAAAGCGGAGACATGTACAAACATTTTGAGGTATAATACATGCATGTCAAGCTATCCTGGAGACCGGCAGTGGACGACGATTGAGCCATAATGGTTGTACAGCCGGCAAATTTGACCTACCCGACCATGGTTTTTTACTTCTTACTTGGTCCACAGGTCCTATGGAATGATCTACATGTACGGGGAATAGTTATCAAGCAGAGGCATTGACAAACGTTTTGAGGTATCATACATGTAGATCAAGCCTCCGTGAGGACCGGAAATTGTCTATTACTGAGCTAAAATGGGATGCCAGGACCGTGACGGATATTCCGGGTAATAACGCATATTGGTTTTTCGCATTTTTCGGGGTAACGAAGGGCTCCAGAAATAAAAACTAAACATATATATTAAGCAGAGATCCCTGCGCACATATTTGTTAAGGTATTTGGTTATTCGGGCCGCCATGGGGACCGGAAGGGGGTGAAAACGTAGGTAAACCGTTTTATTTTAACCAACGGCCGGACATTGGTTTTACATTATTTACTCCAATCAAGGGGCGTATATACAGTCTTACTGTATATATTTATAAAGCAGAGACATGTACAAACATTTTGAGGTATAATACATGTATGTCAAGCTATCCTGGAGACCGGAAGTGGACGACAATTGAGCCATAATGGTTGTACAGCCGGCAATTTTGACCTACCCGACCATGGTTTTTTACTTCTGACTTGGTCCACAGGTCCTATGGAATGATCTACGGGGAATAGTTATCAAGCAGAGGCATTGACAAACGTTTTGAGGTAACATACATGTAGATCATGCCTCCGTGAGGACCGGAAGTTGTCTATTACGGAGATAAAATGGGATGCCAGGACCGTGACGGATATTCCGGGTAATAACGCATATTGGTTTTTCGCAATTTTCTGGCTAACGAAGGGCTCCAGAAATAAAAACTAAACATATATATTAAGCAGAGACCCCTGCGCACATATTTGTTAAGGTATTTGGTTATTCGGGCCGCCATGGGGACCGGAAGGGGGTGAAAACATAGGTAAACCGTTTTAATTTAACATACAATGTACGCCGGACATTGGTTTTACATTATTTACTCCAATCAAGGGGCGTATATACAGTCTTACTGTATATATTTATAAAGCAGAGATATGTACAAACATTTTGAGGTATAATACATGTATGTCAAGCTATCCTGGAGACCGGAAGTGGACGACAATTGAGCCATAATGGTTGTACAGCCGGCAATTTGACCTACCCGACCATGGTTTTTTACTTCTGACTTGGTCCACAGGTCCTATGGAATGATCTACGGGGAATAGTTATTAGGCAGAGGCATTGACAAACGTTTTGAGGTATCATACATGTAGATCAAGCCTCTCTGAGGACCGGACGTTGCATATTACGGAGCTAAAATGGGATGCCAGGACCGTGACGGATATTCCGGGTAATAACGCATATTGGTTTTTCGCATTTTTCTGGCTAACGAAGGGCTCCAGAAATAAAAACTAAACATATATATTAAGGAGAGACCCCTGCGCACATATTTGTTTAGGTATTTGGTTATTCGGGCCGCCATGGGGACCGACAGGGGGTGAAAACATAGGTAAACCGTTTTATTTTAACCTACCGCCGGACATTGGTTTTACATTATTTACTCCAATCAAGGGGCGTATATACAGTCTTACTGTATATATTTATAAAGCAGAGACATGTACAAACATTTTGAGGTATAATACATGTATGTCAAGCTATCCTGGAGACCGGAAGTGGACGACAATTGAGCCATAATGGTTGTACAGCCGGCAATTTTGACCTACCCGACCATGGTTTTTTACTTCTTACTTGGTCCACAGGTCCTATGGAATGATCTAGGGGGAATAGTTATCAAGCAGAGGCATTGACAAACGTTTTGAGGTAACATACATGTAGATCAAGCCTCCGTGAGGACCGGAAGTTGTCTATTACGGAGCTAAAATGGGATGCCAGGACCGTGACGAATATTCCGGGTAATAACGCATATTGGTTTTTCGCAATTTTCTGGCTAACGAAGGGCTCCAGAAATAAAAACTAAACATATATATTAAGAAGAGACCCCTGCGCACATATTTGTTTAGGTATTTGGTTATTCGGGCCGCCATGGGGACCGGAAGGGGGTGAAAACATAGGTAAACCGTTTTATTTTAACCTACCGCCGGACATTGGTTTTACATTATTTACTCCAATCAAGGGGCGTATATACAGTCTTACTGTATATATTTATAAAGCAGAGATATGTACAAACATTTTGAGGTATAATATATGTATGTCAAGCTATCCTGGAGACCGGAAGTGGACGACAATTGAGCCATAATGGTTGTACAGCCGGCAATTTGACCTACCCGACCATGGTTTTTTACTTCTGACTTGGTCCACAGGTCCTATGGAATGATCTACGGGGAATAGTTATTAGGCAGAGGCATTGACAAACGTTTTGAGGTATCATACATGTAGATCAAGCCTCTCTGAGGACCGGACGTTGCCTATTACGGAGCTAAAATGGGATGCCAGGACCGTGACGGATATTCCGGGTAATAACGCATATTGGTTTTTCGCATTTTTCTGGCTAACGAAGGGCTCCAGAAATAAACACTAAACATATATATTAAGCAGAGACCCCTGCGCACATATTTGTTAAGGTATTTGGTTATTCGGGCCGCCATGGGGACCGACAGGGGGTGAAAACATAGGTAAACCGTTTTATTTTAACCTACCGCCGGACATTGGTTTTACATTATTTACTCCAATCAAGGGGCGTATATACAGTCTTACTGTATATATTTATAAAGCAGAGACATGTACAAACATTTTGAGGTATAATACATGTATGTCAAGCTATCCTGGAGACCGGAAGTGGACGACAATTGAGCCATAATGGTTGTACAGCCGGCAATTTTGACCTACCCGACCATGGTTTTTTACTTCTTACTTGGTCCACAGGTCCTATGGAATGATCTAGGGGGAATAGTTATCAAGCAGAGGCATTGACAAACGTTTTGAGGTAACATACATGTAGATCAAGCCTCCGTGAGGACCGGAAGTTGTCTATTACGGAGCTAAAATGGGATGCCAGGACCGTGACGAATATTCCGGGTAATAACGCATATTGGTTTTTCGCAATTTTCTGGCTAACGAAGGGCTCCAGAAATAAAAACTAAACATATATATTAAGAAGAGACCCCTGCGCACATATTTGTTTAGGTATTTGGTTATTCGGGCCGCCATGGGGACCGGAAGGGGGTGAAAACATAGGTAAACCGTTTTATTTTAACCTACCGCCGGACATTGGTTTTACATTATTTACTCCAATCAAGGGGCGTATATACAGTCTTACTGTATATATTTATAAAGCAGAGATATGTACAAACATTTTGAGGTATAATATATGTATGTCAAGCTATCCTGGAGACCGGAAGTGGACGACAATTGAGCCATAATGGTTGTACAGCCGGCAATTTGACCTACCCGACCATGGTTTTTTACTTCTGACTTGGTCCACAGGTCCTATGGAATGATCTACGGGGAATAGTTATTAGGCAGAGGCATTGACAAACGTTTTGAGGTATCATACATGTAGATCAAGCCTCTCTGAGGACCGGACGTTGCCTATTACGGAGCTAAAATGGGATGCCAGGACCGTGACGGATATTCCGGGTAATAACGCATATTGGTTTTTCGCATTTTTCTGGCTAACGAAGGGCTCCAGAAATAAACACTAAACATATATATTAAGCAGAGACCCCTGCGCACATATTTGTTAAGGTATTTGGTTATTCGGGCCGCCATGGGGACCGACAGGGGGTGAAAACATAGGTAAACCGTTTTATTTTAACCTACCGCCGGACATTGGTTTTACATTATTTACTCCAATCAAGGGGCGTATATACAGTCTTACTGTATATATTTATAAAGCAGAGACATGTACAAACATTTTGAGGTATAATACATGTATGTCAAGCTATCCTGGAGACCGGAAGTGGACGACAATTGAGCCATAATGGTTGTACAGCCGGCAATTTTGACCTACTCGACCATGGTTTTTTACTTCTGACTTGGTCCACAGGTCCTATGGAATGATCTACGGGGAATAGTTATCAAGCAGAGGCATTGAAAAACGTTTTGAGGTATCATACATGTAGATCAAGCCTCTCTGAGGACCGGACGTTGCCTATTACGGAGCTAAAATGGGATGCCAGGACCGTGACGGATATTCGGGTAATAACGCATATTGGTTTTTCGCATTTTTCTGGTTAACGAAGGGCTCCAGAAATAAAAACTAAACATATATATTAAGCAGAGAACCCTGCACACATATTTGTTAAGGTATTTGGTTATTCGAGCCGCCATGGGGACCGACAGGGGGTGAAAACATAGGTAAACCGTTTTATTTTAACCTACCGCCGGACATTGGTTTTACATTATTTACTCCAATCAAGGGGTGTATATACAGTCTTACTGTATATATTTATAAAGCGGAGACATGTACAAACATTTTGAGGTATAATACATGCATGTCAAGCTATCCTGGAGACCGGCAGTGGACGACGATTGAGCCATAATGGTTGTACAGCCGGCAAATTTGACCTACCCGACCATGGTTTTTTACTTCTTACTTGGTCCACAGGTCCTATGGAATGATCTACATGTACGGGGAATAGTTATCAAGCAGAGGCATTGACAAACGTTTTGAGGTATCATACATGTAGATCAAGCCTCCGTGAGGACCGGAAATTGTCTATTACTGAGCTAAAATGGGATGCCAGGACCGTGACGAATATTCCGGGTAATAACGCATATTGGTTTTTAGCATTTTTCGGGCTAACGAAGGGCTCCAGAAATAAAAACTAAACATATATATTAAGCAGAGATCCCTGCGCACATATTTGTTAAGGTATTTGGTTATTCGGGCCGCCATGGGGACCGGAAGGGGGTGAAAACGTAGGTAAACCGTTTTATTTTAACCAACGGCCGGACATTGGTTTTACATTATTTACTCCAATCAAGGGGCGTATATACAGTCTTACTGTATATATTTATAAAGCAGAGACATGTACAAACATTTTGAGGTATAATACATGTATGTCAAGCTATCCTGGAGACCGGAAGTGGACGACAATTGAGCCATAATGGTTGTACAGCCGGCAATTTTGACCTACCCGACCATGGTTTTTTACTTCTGACTTGGTCCACAGGTCCTATGGAATGATCTACGGGGAATAGTTATCAAGCAGAGGCATTGACAAACGTTTTGAGGTAACATACATGTAGATCATGCCTCCGTGAGGACCGGAAGTTGTCTATTACGGAGATAAAATGGGATGCCAGGACCGTGACGGATATTCCGGGTAATAACGCATATTGGTTTTTCGCAATTTTCTGGCTAACGAAGGGCTCCAGAAATAAAAACTAAACATATATATTAAGCAGAGACCCCTGCGCACATATTTGTTAAGGTATTTGGTTATTCGGGCCGCCATGGGGACCGGAAGGGGGTGAAAACATAGGTAAACCGTTTTAATTTAACATACAATGTACGCCGGACATTGGTTTTACATTATTTACTCCAATCAAGGGGCGTATATACAGTCTTACTGTATATATTTATAAAGCAGAGATATGTACAAACATTTTGAGGTATAATACATGTATGTCAAGCTATCCTGGAGACCGGAAGTGGACGACAATTGAGCCATAATGGTTGTACAGCCGGCAATTTGACCTACCCGACCATGGTTTTTTACTTCTGACTTGGTCCACAGGTCCTATGGAATGATCTACGGGGAATAGTTATTAGGCAGAGGCATTGACAAACGTTTTGAGGTATCATACATGTAGATCAAGCCTCTCTGAGGACCGGACGTTGCCTATTACGGAGCTAAAATGGGATGCCAGGACCGTGACGGATATTCCGGGTAATAACGCATATTGGTTTTTCGCATTTTTCTGGCTAACGAAGGGCTCCAGAAATAAAAACTAAACATATATATTAAGGAGAGACCCCTGCGCACATATTTGTTTAGGTATTTGGTTATTCGGGCCGCCATGGGGACCGACAGGGGGTGAAAACATAGGTAAACCGTTTTATTTTAACCTACCGCCGGACATTGGTTTTACATTATTTACTCCAATCAAGGAGCGTATATACAGTCTTACTGTATATATTTATAAAGCAGAGACATGTACAAACATTTTGAGGTATAATACATGTATGTCAAGCTATCCTGGAGACCGGAAGTGGACGACAATTGAGCCATAATGGTTGTACAGCCGGCAATTTTGACCTACCCGACCATGGTTTTTTACTTCTTACTTGGTCCACAGGTCCTATGGAATGATCTACGGGGAATAGTTATCAAGCAGAGGCATTGACAAACGTTTTGAGGTAACATACATGTAGATCAAGCCTCCGTGAGGACCGGAAGTTGTCTATTACGGAGCTAAAATGGGATGCCAGGACCGTGACGAATATTCCGGGTAATAACGCATATTGGTTTTTCGCAATTTTCTGGCTAACGAAGGGCTCCAGAAATAAAAACTAAACATATATATTAAGAAGAGACCCCTGCGCACATATTTGTTTAGGTATTTGGTTATTCGGGCCGCCATGGGGACCGGAAGGGGGTGAAAACATAGGTAAACCGTTTTATTTTAACCTACCGCCGGACATTGGTTTTACATTATTTACTCCAATCAAGGGGCGTATATACAGTCTTACTGTATATATTTATAAAGCAGAGATATGTACAAACATTTTGAGGTATAATACATGTATGTCAAGCTATCCTGGAGACCGGAAGTGGACGACAATTGAGCCATAATGGTTGTACAGCCGGCAATTTGACCTACCCGACCATGGTTTTTTACTTCTGACTTGGTCCACAGGTCCTATGGAATGATCTACGGGGAATAGTTATTAGGCAGAGGCATTGACAAACGTTTTGAGGTATCATACATGTAGATCAAGCCTCTCTGAGGACCGGACGTTGCCTATTACGGAGCTAAAATGGGATGCCAGGACCGTGACGGATATTCCGGGTAATAACGCATATTGGTTTTTCGCATTTTTCTGGCTAACGAAGGGCTCCAGAAATAAACACTAAACATATATATTAAGCAGAGACCCCTGCGCACATATTTGTTAAGGTATTTGGTTATTCGGGCCGCCATGGGGACCGACAGGGGGTGAAAACATAGGTAAACCGTTTTATTTTAACCTACCGCCGGACATTGGTTTTACATTATTTACTCCAATCAAGGGGCGTATATACAGTCTTACTGTATATATTTATAAAGCAGAGACATGTACAAACATTTTGAGGTATAATACATGTATGTCAAGCTATCCTGGAGACCGGAAGTGGACGACAATTGAGCCATAATGGTTGTACAGCCGGCAATTTTGACCTACTCGACCATGGTTTTTTACTTCTGACTTGGTCCACAGGTCCTATGGAATGATCTACGGGGAATAGTTATCAAGCAGAGGCATTGACAAACGTTTTGAGGTAACATACATGTAGATCAAGCCTCCGTGAGGACGGAAGTTGTCTATTACGGAGCTAAAATGGGATGCCAGGACCGTGACGAATATTCCGGGTAATAACGCATATTGGTTTTTCGCAATTTTCTGGCTAACGAAGGACTCCAGAAATAAAAACTAAACATATATATTAAGCAGAGACCCCTGCGCACATATTTGTTAAGGTATTTGGTTATTCGGGCCGCCATGGGGACCGACAGGGGGTGAAAACATAGGTAAACCGTTTTATTTTAACCTACAGCCGGACATTGGTTTTACATTATTTACTCCAATCAAGGGGCGTATATACAGTCTTACTGTATATATTTATAAAGCAGAGACATGTACAAACATTTTGAGGTATAATACATGTATGTCAAGCTATCCTGGAGACCGGAAGTGGACGACAATTGAGCCATAATGGTTGTACAGCCGCAATTTTGACCTACCCGACCATGGTTTTTTACTTCTTACTTGGTCCACAGGTCCTATGGAATGATCTACGGGGAATAGTTATCAAGCAGAGGCATTGACAAACGTTTTGAGGGAACATACATGTAGATCAAGCCTCCGTGAGGACCGGAAGTTGTCTATTACGGAGCTAAAATGGAATGCCAGGACCGTGACGAATATTCCGGGTAATAACGCATATAGGTTTTTCGCAATTTTCTGGCTAACGAAGGGCTCCAGAAATAAAAACTAAACATATATATTAAGCAGAGACCCCTGCGCACATATTTTTTAAGGTATTTGGTTATTCGGGCCGCCATGGGGACCGGAAGGGGGTGAACACATAGGTAAACCGTTTTATTTTAACATACAATGTACGCCGGACATTGGTTTTACATTATGTACTCCAATCAGGAGCGTATAGACAGTCTTACTGTATATATTTATAAAGCAGAGACATGTACAAACATTTTGAGATATAATACATGTATGTCAAGCTATCCTGGAGACCGGAAGTGGACGAAAATTGAGACATAATGGTTGTACAGCCGGCAATTTTGACCTACCCGACCATGGTTTTTTACTTCTGACTTGGTCCACAGGTCCTATGGAATGATCTACGGGGAATAGTTATCAAGCAGAGGCATTGACAAACGTTTTGAGGTATCATACATGTAGATCAAGTCTCCCTGAGGACCGGAAGTTGCCTACTACGGAGCTAAAATGGGATGCCAGGACCGTGACGGATATTCCGGGTAATAACGCATATTGGTTTTTCGCATTTTTCGGGCTAACGAATGGCTCCAGAAATAACAACTAAACATATATATTAAGCAGAGACCCCTGCACACATATTTGTTTAGATATTTGGTTATTCGGGCCGCCATGGGGACCGGCAGGGGGTGAAAACATAGGTAAACCGTTTTATTTTAACCTACCGCCGGACATTGGTTTTACATTAATTACTCCAATCAAGGGGCGTATAGACAGTCTTACTGTATATATTTATAAAGCAGAGATATGTACAAACATTTTGAGGTATAATACATGTATGTCAAGCTATCCTGGAGACCGAAAGTGGACGACAATTGAGCCATAATGGTTGTACAGCCGGCAATTTGACCTACCCGACCATGGTTTTTTACTTCTGACTTGGTCCACAGGTCCTATGGAATGATCTACTGGGAATAGTTATCAGGCAGAGGCATTGACAAACGTTTTGAGGTATCATACATGTAGATCAAGCCTCTCTGAGGACCGGACGTTGCCTATTACGGAGCTAAAATGGGATGCCAGGACCGTGACGGATATTCCGGGTAATAACGCATATTGGTTTTTCGCATTTTTCTGGCTAACGAAGGGCTCCAGAAATAAACACTAAACATATATATTAAGCAGATACCCCTGCGCACATATTTGTTAAGGTATTTGGTTATTCGGGCCGCCATGGGGACCGACAGGGGGTGAAAACATAGGTAAACCGTTTTATTTTAACATACAATGTACGCCGGACATTGGTTTTACATTATGTACTCCAATCAGGGGCGTATAGACAGTCTTACTGTATATATTTATAAAGCAGAGACATGTACAAACATTTTGAGATATAATACATGTATGTCAAGCTATCCTGGAGACCGGAAGTGGACGAAAATTGAGACATAATGGTTGTACAGCCGGCAATTTTGACCTACCCGACCATGGTTTTTTACTTCTGACTTGGTCCACAGGTCCTATGGAATGATCTACGGGGAATAGTTATCAAGCAGAGGCATTGACAAACGTTTTGAGGTATCATACATGTAGATCAAGCCTCCCTGAGGACCGGAAGTTGCCTACTACGGAGCTAAAATGGGATGCCAGGATCGTGACGGATATTCCGGGTAATAACGCATATTGGTTTTTCGCATTTTTCGGGCTAACGAAGGGCTCCAGAAATAACAACTAAACATATATATTAAGCAGAGACCCCTGCACACATATTTGTTTAGGTATTTGGTTATTCGGGCCGCCATGGGGACCGGCAGGGGGTGAAAACATAGGTAAACCGTTTTATTTTAACCTACCGCCGGACATTGGTTTTACATTATTTACTCCAATCAAGGGGTGTATATACAGTCTTACTGTATATATTTATAAAGCAGAGACATGTACAAACATTTTGAGGTATAATACATGTATGTCAAGCTATCCTGGAGACCGGAAGTGGACGACAATTGAGCCATAATGGTTGTACAGCCGGCAATTTTGACCTACCCGACCATGGTTTTTTACTTCTGACTTGGTCCACAGGTCCTATGGAATGATCTACGGGGAATAGTTATCAGGCAGAGGCATTGACAAACGTTTTGAGGTATCATACATGTAGATCAAGCCTCTCTGAGGACCGGACGTTGCCTATTACGGAGCTAAAATGGGATGCCAGGACCGTGACGGATATTCCGGGTAATAACGCATATTGGTTTTTCGCATTTTTCTGGCTAACGAAGGGCTCCAGAAATAAAAACTAAACATATATATTAAGCAGAGACCCCTGCGCACATATTTGTTTAGGTATTTGGTTATTCGGGCCGCCATGGGGACTGACAGGGGATGAAAACATAGGTAAACCGTTTTATTTTAACCTACCGCCGGACATTGGTTTTACATTATTTACTCCAATCAAGGGGCGTATTTACAGTCTTACTGTATATATTTATAAAGCAAAGACATGTACAAACATTTTGAGGTATAATACATGTATGTCAAGCTATCCTGGAGACCGGAAGGGGACGACAATTGAGCCATAATGGTTGTACAGCCGGCAATTTTGACCTACCCGACCATGGTTTTTTACTTCTGACTTGGTCCACAGGTCCTATGGAATGATCTACGGGGAATAGTTATCAAGCAGAGGCATTGACAAACGTTTTGAGGTAACATACATGTAGATCAGGCCTCCGTGAGGACCGGAAGTTGTCTATTACGGAGCTAAAATGGGATGCCAGGACCGTGACGGATATTCCGGGTAATAACGCATATTGGTTTTTCGCAATTTTCTGGCTAACGAAGGGCTCCAGAAATAAAAACTAAACATATATATTAAGAAGAGACCCCTGCGCACGTATTTGTTAAGGTATTTGGTTATTCGGGCCGCCATGGGGATCGGAAGGGGGTGAAAACATAGGTAAACCGTTTTATTTTAACATACAATGTACGCCGGACATTGGTTTTACATTATGTACTCCAATCAAGGGGCGTATAGACAGTCTTACTGTATATATTTATAAAGCAGAGACATGTACAAACATTTTGAGATATAATACATGTATGTCAAGCTATCCTGGAGACCGGAAGTGGACGACAATTGAGCCATAATGGTTGTACAGCCGGCAATTTGACCTACCCGACCATGGTTTTTTACTTCTGACTTGGTCCACAGGTCCAATGGAATGATCTACATGTATGGGGAATAGATATCAAGCAGAGGCATTGACAAACGTTTTGAGGTATGATACATGTAGATCAAGCCTCCGTGAGGACCGGAAATTGTCTATTACGGAGCTAAAATGGGATGCCAGGACCGTGACGGATATTCCGGGTAATAACGCATATTGGTTTTTCGCATTTTTTGGGCTAACGAAGGGCTCCAGAAATAAAAACTAAACATATATATTAAGCAGAGATCCCTGCGCACATATTTGTTAAGGTATTTGGTTATTCGGGCCGCCATGGGGACCGGAAGGGGGTGAAAACATAGGTAAACCGTTTTATTTTAACCTACCGCCGGACATTGGTTTTACATTATTTACTCCAATCAAGGGGCGTATATACAGTCTTACTGTATATATTTATAAAGCAGAGACATGTACAAACATTTTGAGGTATAATACATGTATGTCAAGCTATCCTGGAGACCGGAAGTGGACGAAAATTGAGCCATAATGGTTGTACAGCCAAACATTTTGAGGTATAATACATGTATGTCAAGGTATCCCGGAGACCGGAAGGAGCTATAATGGTTGTACAGCCGGCAATTTGACCTACCCGACCATGGGTTTTTACTTCTGACTTGGTCCACAGGTCCTATGGAATGATCTACGGGGAATAGTTATCAAGCAGAGGCATTGACAAACGTTTTGAGGTATCATACATGTAGATCAAGCCTCTCTGAGGACCGGACGTTGCCTATTACCGAGCTAAAATGGGATGCCAGGACCGTGACGGATATTCCGGGTAATAACGCATATTGGTTTTTCGCATTTTTCTGGCTAACGAAGGGCTCCAGAAATAAAAACTAAACATATATATTAAGCAGAGACCCCTGCACACATATTTGTTAAGGTATTTGGTTATTCGGGCCGCCATGGGCACCGGCAGGGGGTGAAAACATAGGTAAACCGTTTTATTTTAACCTACGCCGACATTGGTTTTACATTATTTACTCCAATCAAGGGGTGTATATACAGTCTTACTGTATATATTTATAAAGCAGAGACATGTACAAACATTTTGAGGTATAATACATGTATGTCAAGCTATCCTGGAGACCGGAAGTGGACGACAATTGAGCCATAATGGTTGTACAGCCGGCAATTTTGACCTACCCGACCATGGTTTTTTACTTCTTACTTGGTCCACAGGTCCTATGGAATGATCTACATGTACGGGGAATAGTTATCAAGCAGAGGCATTGACAAACGTTTTCAGGTATCATACATGTAGATCAAGCCTCCGTGAGGACCGGAAATTGTCTATTACGGAGCTAAAATGGGATGCCAGGACCGTGACGAATATTCCGGGTAATAACGCATATTGGTTTTTCGCATTTTTCGGGCTAACGAAGGGCTCCAAAAATAAAAACTAAATATATATATTAAGCAGAGACCCCTGCACACATATTTGTTAAGGTATTTGGTTATTCGGCCCGCCATGGGGACCGGAAGGGGGTGAAAACATAGGTAAACCGTTTTATTTTAACCTACCGCCGGACATTGGTTTTACATTATTTACTCCAATCAAGGGGCGTATAGACAGTCTTACTGTATATATTTATAAAGCAGAGACATGTACAAACATTTTGAGATATAATACATGTATGTCAAGCTATCCTGGAGACCGGAAGTGGACGACAATTGAGACATAATGATTGTACAGCCGCCAATTTTGACCTACCCGACCATGGTTTTTTACTTCTGACTTGGTCCACAGGTCCTATGGAATGATCTACGGGGAATAGTTATCAAGCAGAGGCATTGCCAAACGTCTTGAGGTATCATACATGTAGATCAAGCATCCCTGAGTACCGGAAGTTGCCTAATACGGAGCTAAAATGGGATGCCAGGACCGTGACGGATATTCCGGGTAATAACGCATATTGGTATTTCGCATTTTTCGGCTAACGAAGGGCTCCAGAAATAAAAACTAAACATATATATTAAGCAGAGACCCCTGCACACATATTTGTTAAGGTATTTGGTTATTCGGGCCGCCATGGGGACTGGCAGGGGGTGAAAACATAGGTAAACCGTTTTATTTTAACCTACCGCCGGACATTGGTTTTACATTATTTACTTCAATCAAGGGGCGTATAGACAGTCTTACTGTATATATTTATAAAGCAGAGACATGTACAAACATTTTGAGGTATAATACATGTATGTCAAGCTATCCTGGAGACCGGAAGTGGACGAAAATTGAGCCATAATGGTTGTACAGCCAAACATTTTGAGGTATAATACATGTATGTCAAGCTATCCCGGAGACCGGAAGGAGCTATAATGGTTGTACAGCCGGCAATTTGACCTACCCGACCATGGTTTTTTACTTCTGACTTGGTCCACAGGTCCTATGGAATGATCTACGGGGAATAGTTATCAAGCAGAGGCATTGACAAACGTTTTGAGGTATCATACATGTAGAGCAAGCCTCTCTGAGGACCGGACGTTGCCTATTACCGAGCTAAAATGGGATGCCAGGACCGTGACGGATATTCCGGGTAATAACGCATATTGGTTTTTCGCATTTTTCTGGCTAACGAAGGGCTCCAGAAATAAAAACTAAACATATATATTAAGCAGAGACCCCTGCACACATATTTGTTTAGGTATTTGGTTATTCGGGCGGCCATGGGGACCGGCAGGGGGTGAAAACATAGGTAAACCGTTTTATTTTAACCTACCGCCGGACATTGGTTTTACATTATTTACTCCAATCAAGGGGTGTATATACAGTCTTACTGTATATATTTATAAAGCAGAGACATGTACAAACATTTTGAGGTATAATACATGTATGTCAAGCTATCCTGGAGACCGGAAGTGGACGACAATTGAGCCATAATGGTTGGACAGCCGGCAATTTTGACCTACCCGACCATGGTTTTTTACTTCTTACTTGGTCCACAGGTCCTATGGAATGATCTACATGTACGGGGAATAGTTATCAAGCAGAGGCATTGACAAACGTTTTGAGGTATGATACATGTAGATCAAGCCTCCGTGAGGACCGGAAATTGTCTATTACGGAGCTAAAATGGGATGCCAGGACCGTGACGGATATTCCGGGTAATAACGCATATTGGTTTTTCGCATTTTTCTGGCTAACGAAGGGCTCCAAAAATAAAAACTAAACATATATATTAAGAAGAGACCCCTGCGCACATATTTGTTAAGGTATTTGGTTATTCGGCCCGCCATGGGGACCGGAAGGGGGTGAAAACATAGGTAAACCGTTTTATTTTAACCTACCGCCGGACATTGGTTTTACATTATTTACTCCAATCAAGGGGCGTATAGACAGTCTTACTGTATATATTTATAAAGCAGAGACATGTACAAACATTTTGAGATATAATACATGTATGTCAAGCTATCCTGGAGACCGGAAGTGGACGACAATTGAGACATAATGATTGTACAGCCGGCAATTTTGACCTACCCGACCATGGTTTTTTACTTTTGACTTGGTCCACAGGTCCTATGGAATGATCTACGGGGAATAGTTATCAAGCAGAGGCATTGCCAAAGGTCTTGAGGTAACATACATGTAGATCATGCCTCCGTGAGGACCGGAAGTTGCCTATTACGGAGCTAAAATGGGATGCCAGGACCGTGACGGATATTCCGGGTAATAACGCATATTGGTTTTTCGCATTTTTCTGGCTAACGAAGGGCTCCAGAAATAAAAACTAAACATATATATTAAGCAGAGACCCCTGCACACATATTTGTTTAGGTATTTGGTTATTCGGGCCGCCATGGGGACCGGCAGGGGGTGAAAACATAGGTAAACCGTTTTATTTTAACCTACCGCCGGACATTGGTTTTACATTATTTACTCCAATCAAGGGGTGTATATACAGTCTTACTGTATATATTTATAAAGCAGAGACATGTACAAACATTTTGAGGTATAATACATGTATGTCAAGCTATCCTGGAGACCGGAAGTGGACGACAATTGAGCCATAATGGTTGTACAGCCGGCAATTTTGACCTACCCGACCATGGTTTTTTACTTCTTACTTGGTCCACAGGTCCTATGGAATGATCTACATGTACGGGGAATAGTTATCAAGCAGAGGCATTGACAAGCGTTTTCAGGTATCATACATGTAGATCAAGCCTCCGTGAGGACCGGAAATTGTCTATTACGGAGCTAAAATGGGATGCCAGGACCGTGACGGATATTCCGGGTAATAACGCATATTGGTTTTTCGCATTTTTCGGGCTAACGAAGGGCTCCAAAAATAAAAACTAAACACATATATTAAGCAGAGACCCCTGCGCACATATTTGTTAAGGTATTTGGTTATTCGGGCCGCCATGGGGACCGGAAGGGGGTGAAAACATAGGTAAACCGTTTTATTTTAACCTAACGCCGGACATTGGTTTTACATTATTTACTCCAATCAAGGGGCGTATATACAGTCTTACTGTATATATTTATAAAGCAAAGACATGTACAAACATTTGGAGGTATAATACATGTATGTCAAGCTATCCTGGAGACCGGAAGTGGACGACAATTGAGCCATAATGGTTGTACAGCCGGCAATTTTGACCTACCCGACCATGGTTTTTTACTTCTGACTTGGTCCACAGGTCCTATGGAATGATCTACGGGGAATAGTTATCAAGCAGAGGCATTGACAAACGTTTTGAGGTAACATACATGTAGATCAAGCCTCCGTGAGGACCGGAAGTTGTCTATTACGGAGCTAAAATGGGATGCCAGGACCGTGACGGATATTCCGGGTAATAACGCATATTGGTTTTTCGCAATTTTCTGGCTAACGAAGGGCTCCAGAAATAAAAACTAAACATATATATTAAGAAGAGACCCCTGCGCACATATTTGTTAAGGTATTTGGTTATTCGGGCCGCCATGGGGATCGGAAGGGGGTGAAAACATAGGTAAACCGTTTTATTTTAACATACAATGTACGCCGGACATTGGTTTTACATTATGTACTCCAATCAAGGGGCGTATAGACAGTCTTACTGTATATATTTATAAAGCAGAGACATGTACAAACATTTTGAGGTATAATACATGTATGTCAAGCTATCCTGGAGACCTGAAGTGGACGACAATTGAGCCATAATGGTTGTACAGCCGGCAATTTGACCTACCCGACCATGGTTTTTTACTTCTGACTTGGTCCACAGGTCCTATGGAATGATCTACGGGGAATAGTTATCAAGCAGAGGCATTGACAAACGTTTTGAGGTATCATACATGTAGATCAAGCCTCTCTGAGGACCGGACGTTGCCTATTACGGAGCTAAAATGGGATGCCAGGACCGTGACGGATATTCCGGGTAATAACGCATATTGGTTTTTCGCATTTTTCGGGCTAACGAAGGGCTCCAGAAATAACAACTAAACATATATATTAAGCAGAGACCCCTGCACACATATTTGTTTAGGTATTTGGTTATTCGGGCCGCCATGGGGACCGGCAGGGGGTGAAAACATAGGTAAACCGTTTTATTTTAACCTACCGCCGGACATTGGTTTTACATTATTTACTCCAATCAAGGGGTGTATATACAGTCTTACTGTATATATTTATAAAGCAGAGACATGTACAAACATTTTGAGGTATAATACATGTATGTCAAGATATCCTGGAGACCGGCAGTGGACGACAATTGAGCCATAATGGTTGTACAGCCGGCAATTTTGACCTACCCGACCATGGTTTTTTACTTCTTACTTGGTCCACAGGTCCAATGGAATGATCTACATGTATGGGGAATAGATATCAAGCAGAGGCATTGACAAACGTTTTGAGGTATGATACATGTAGATCAAGCCTCCGTGAGGACCGGAAATTGTCTATTACGGAGCTAAAATGGGATGCCAGGACCGTGACGGATATTCCGGGTAATAACGCATATTGGTTTTTCGCATTTTTTGGGCTAACGAAGGGCTCCAGAAATAAAAACTAAACATATATATTAAGCAGAGATCCCTGCGCACATATTTGTTAAGGTATTTGGTTATTCGGGCCGCCATGGGGACCGGAAGGGGGTGAAAACATAGGTAAACCGTTTTATTTTAACCTACCGCCGGACATTGGTTTTACATTATTTACTCCAATCAAGGGGCGTATATACAGTCTTACTGTATATATTTATAAAGCAGAGACATGTACAAACATTTTGAGGTATAATACATGTATGTCAAGCTATCCTGGAGACCGGAAGTGGACGAAAATTGAGCCATAATGGTTGTACAGCCAAACATTTTGAGGTATAATACATGTATGTCAAGGTATCCCGGAGACCGGAAGGAGCTATAATGGTTGTACAGCCGCAATTTGACCTACCCGACCATGGGTTTTTACTTCTGACTTGGTCCACAGGTCCTATGGAATGATCTACGGGGAATAGTTATCAAGCAGAGGCATTGACAAACGTTTTGAGGTATCATACATGTAGATCAAGCCTCTCTGAGGACCGGACGTTGCCTATTACCGAGCTAAAATGGGATGCCAGGACCGTGACGGATATTCCGGGTAATAACGCATATTGGTTTTTCGCATTTTTCTGGCTAACGAAGGGCTCCAGAAATAAAAACTAAACATATATATTAAGCAGAGACCCCTGCACACATATTTGTTTAGGTATTTGGTTATTCGGGCCGCCATGGGGACCGGCAGGGGGTGAAAACATAGGTAAACCGTTTTATTTTAACCTACCGCCGACATTGGTTTTACATTATTTACTCCAATCAAGGGGTGTATATACAGTCTTACTGTATATATTTATAAAGCAGAGACATGTACAAACATTTTGAGGTATAATACATGTATGTCAAGCTATCCTGGAGACCGGAAGTGGACGACAATTGAGCCATAATGGTTGTACAGCCGGCAATTTTGACCTACCCGACCATGGTTTTTTACTTCTTACTTGGTCCACAGGTCCTATGGAATGATCTACATGTACGGGGAATAGTTATCAAGCAGAGGCATTGACAAACGTTTTCAGGTATCATACATGTAGATCAAGCCTCCGTGAGGACCGGAAATTGTCTATTACGGAGCTAAAATGGGATGCCAGGACCGTGACGGATATTCCGGGTAATAACGCATATTGGTTTTTCGCATTTTTCGGGCTAACGAAGGGCTCCAAAAATAAAAACTAAATATATATATTAAGCAGAGACCCCTGCACACATATTTGTTAAGGTATTTGGTTATTCGGCCCGCCATGGGGACCGGAAGGGGGTGAAAACATAGGTAAACCGTTTTATTTTAACCTACCGCCGGACATTGGTTTTACATTATTTACTCCAATCAAGGGGCGTATATACAGTCTTACTGTATATATTTATAAAGCAGAGACATGTACAAACATTTTGAGATATAATACATGTATGTCAAGCTATCCTGGAGACCGGAAGTGGACGACAATTGAGACATAATGATTGTACAGCCGGCAATTTTGACCTACCCGACCATGGTTTTTTACTTCTGACTTGGTCCACAGGTCCTATGGAATGATCTACGGGGAATAGTTATCAAGCAGAGGCATTGCCAAACGTCTTGAGGTATCATACATGTAGATCAAGCCTCCCTGAGTACCGGAAGTTGCCTAATACGGAGCTAAAATGGGATGCCAGGACCGTGACGGATATTCCGGGTAATAACGCATATTGGTTTTTCGCATTTTTCGGCTAACGAAGGGCTCCAGAAATAAAAACTAAACATATATATTAAGCAGAGACCCCTGCACACATATTTGTTTAGGTATTTGGTTATTCGGGCCGCCATGGGGACTGGCAGGGGGTGAAAACATAGGTAAACCGTTTTATTTTAACCTACCGCCGGACATTGGTTTTACATTATTTACTTCAATCAAGGGGCGTATAGACAGTCTTACTGTATATATTTATAAAGCAGAGACATGTACAAACATTTTGAGGTATAATACATGTATGTCAAGCTATCCTGGAGACCGGAAGTGGACGAAAATTGAGCCATAATGGTTGTACAGCCAAACATTTTGAGGTATAATACATGTATGTCAAGCTATCCCGGAGACCGGAAGGAGCTATAATGGTTGTACAGCCGGCAATTTGACCTACCCGACCATGGTTTTTTACTTCTGACTTGGTCCACAGGTCCTATGGAATGATCTACGGGGAATAGTTATCAAGCAGAGGCATTGACAAACGTTTTGAGGTATCATACATGTAGATCAAGCCTCTCTGAGGACCGGACGTTGCCTATTACCGAGCTAAAATGGGATGCCAGGACCGTGACGGATATTCCGGGTAATAACGCATATTGGTTTTTCGCATTTTTCTGGCTAACGAAGGGCTCCAGAAATAAAAACTAAACATATATATTAAGCAGAGACCCCTGCACACATATTTGTTTAGGTATTTGGTTATTCGGGCGGCCATGGGGACCGGCAGGGGGTGAAAACATAGGTAAACCGTTTTATTTTAACCTACCGCCGGACATTGGTTTTACATTATTTACTCCAATCAAGGGGTGTATATACAGTCTTACTGTATATATTTATAAAGCAGAGACATGTACAAACATTTTGAGGTATAATACATGTATGTCAAGCTATCCTGGAGACCGGAAGTGGACGACAATTGAGCCATAATGGTTGTACAGCCGGCAATTTTGACCTACCCGACCATGGTTTTTTACTTCTTACTTGGTCCACAGGTCCTATGGAATGATCTACATGTACGGGGAATAGTTATCAAGCAGAGGCATTAACAAACGTTTTGAGGTATGATACATGTAGATCAAGCCTCCGTGAGGACCGGAAATTGTCTATTACGGAGCTAAAATGGGATGCCAGGACCGTGACGGATATTCCGGGTAATAACGCATATTGGTTTTTCGCATTTTTCTGGCTAACGAAGGGCTCCAAAAATAAAAACTAAACATATATATTAAGCAGAGACCCCTGCGCACATATTTGTTAAGGTATTTGGTTATTCGGCCCGCCATGGGGACCGGAAGGGGGTGAAAACATAGGTAAACCGTTTTATTTTAACCTACCGCCGGACATTGGTTTTACATTATTTACTCCAATCAAGGGGCGTATAGACAGTCTTACTGTATATATTTATAAAGCAGAGACATGTACAAACATTTTGAGATATAATACATGTATGTCAAGCTATCCTGGAGACCGGAAGTGGACGACAATTGAGACATAATGATTGTACAGCCGGCAATTTTGACCTACCCGACCATGGTTTTTTACTTCTGACTTGGTCCACAGGTCCTATGGAATGATCTACGGGGAATAGTTATCAAGCAGAGGCATTGCCAAAGGTCTTGAGGTATCATACATGTAGATCAAGCCTCCCTGAGTACCGGAAGTTGCCTATTACGGAGCTAAAATGGGATGCCAGGACCGTGACGGATATTCCGGGTAATAAAGCATATTGGTTTTTCGCATTTTTCGGCTAACGAAGGGCTCCAGAAATAAAAACTAAACATATATATTAAGCAGAGACCCCTGCACACATATTTGTTTAGGTATTTGGTTATTCGGGCCGCCATGGGGACTGGCAGGGGGTGAAAACATAGGTAAACCGTTTTATTTTAACCTACCGCCGGACATTGGTTTTACATTATTTACTCCAATCAAGGGGTGTATATACAGTCTTACTGTATATATTTATAAAGCAGAGACATGTACAAACATTTTGAGGTATAATACATGTATGTCAAGCTATCCTGGAGACCGGAAGTGGACGACAATTGAGCCATAATGGTTGTACAGCCGGCAATTTTGACCTACCCGACCATGGTTTTTTACTTCTTACTTGGTCCACAGGTCCTATGGAATGATCTACATGTACGGGGAATAGTTATCAAGCAGAGGCATTGACAAACGTTTTGAGGTATGATACATGTAGATCAAGCCTCCGTGAGGACCGGAAATTGTCTATTACGGAGCTAAAATGGGATGCCAGGACCGTGACGGATATTCCGGGTAATAACGCATATTGGTTTTTCGCATTTTTCGGGCTAACGAAGGGCTCCAAAAATAAAAACTAAACATATATATTAAGCAGAGACCCCTGCGCACATATTTGTTAAGGTATTTGGTTATTCGGGCCGCCATGGGGACCGGAAGGGGGTGAAAACATAGGTAAACCGTTTTATTTTAACCTACCGCCGGACATTGGTTTTACATTATTTACTCCAATCAAGGGGTGTATAGACAGTCTTACTGTATATATTTATAAAGCGGAGACATGTACAAACATTTTGAGATATAATACATGTATGTCAAGCTATCCTGGAGACCGGAAGTGGACGACAATTGAGACATAATGATTGTACAGCCGGCAATTTTGACCTACCCGACCATGGTTTTTTACTTCTGACTTGGTCCACAGGTCCTATGGAATGATCTACGGGGAATAGTTATCAAGCAGAGGCATTGACAAACGTCTTGAGGTATCATACATGTAGATCAAGCCTCTCTGAGGATCGGACGTTGCCTATTACCGAGCTAAAATGGGATGCCAGGACCGTGATGGATATTCCGGGTAATAACGCATATTGGTTTTTCGCATTTTTCTGGCTAACGAAGGGCTCCAGAAATAAAAACTAAACATATATATTAAGCAGAGACCCCTGCACACATATTTGTTTAGGTATTTGGTTATTCGGGCCGCCATGGGGACCGGCAGGGGGTGAAAACATAGGTAAACCGTTTTATTTTAACCTACCGCCGGACATTGGTTTTACATTATTTACTCCAATCAAGGGGTGTATATACAGTCTTACTGTATATATTTATAAAGCAGAGACATGTACAAACATTTTGAGGTATAATACATGTATGTCAAGCTATCCTGGAGACCGGAAGTGGACGACAATTGAGCCATAATGGTTGTACAGCCGGCAATTTTGACCTACCCGACCATGGTTTTTTACTTCTTACTTGGTCCACAGGTCCTATGGAATGATCTACGGGGAATAGTTATCAAGCAGAGGCATTGCCAAACGTCTTGAGGTATCATATATGTAGATCAAGCCTCCCTGAGTACCGGAAGTTGCCTAATACGGAGCTAAAATGGGATGCCAGGACCGTGACGGATATTCCGGGTAATAACGCATATTGGTTTTTCGCATTTTTCGGCTAACGAAGGGCTCCAGAAATAAAAACTAAACATATATATTAAGCAGAGACCCCTGCACACATATTTGTTTAGGTATTTGGTTATTCGGGCCGCCATGGGGACTGGCAGGGGGTGAAAACATAGGTAAACCGTTTTATTTTAACCTACCGCCGGACATTGGTTTTACATTATTTACTCCAATCAAGGGGTGTATATACAGTCTTACTGTATATATTTATAAAGCAGAGACATGTACAAACATTTTGAGGTATAATACATGTATGTCAAGCTATCCTGGAGACCGGAAGTGGACGACAATTGAGCCATAATGGTTGTACAGCCGGCAATTTTGACCTACCCGACCATGGTTTTTTACTTCTTACTTGGTCCACAGGTCCTATGGAATGATCTACATGTACGGGGAATAGTTATCAAGCAGAGGCATTGACAAACGTTTTGAGGTATCATACATGTAGATCAAGCCTCCGTGAGGACCGGAAATTGTCTATTACGGAGCTAAAATGGGATGCCAGGACCGTGGCGGATATTCCGGGTAATAACGCATATTGGTTTTTCGCATTTTTCTGGCTAACGAAGGGCTCCAGAAATAAAAACTAAACATATATATTAAGCAGAGAACCCTGCACACATATTTGTTTAGGTATTTGGTTATTCGGGCCGCCATGGGGACCGGCAGGGGGTGAAAACATAGGTAAACCGTTTTATTTTAACCTACCGCCGGACATTGGTTTTACATTATTTACTCCAATCAAGGGGCGTATAGACAGTCTTACTGTATATATTTATAAAGCAGAGACATGTACAAACATTTTGAGATATAATACATGTATGTCAAGCTATCCTGGAGACCGGAAGTGGACGACAATTGAGACATAATGATTGTACAGCCGGCAATTTTGACCTACCCGACCATGGTTTTTTACTTCTGACTTGGTCCACAGGTCCTATGGAATGATCTACGGGGAATAGTTATCAAGCAGAGGCATTGCCAAAGGTCTTGAGGTATCATACATGTAGATCAAGCCTCCCTGAGTACCGGAAGTTGCCTATTACGGAGCTAAAATGGGATGCCAGGACCGTGACGGATATTCCGGGTAATAACGCATATTGGTTTTTCGCATTTTTCGGCTAACGAAGGGCTCCAGAAATAAAAACTAAACATATATATTAAGCAGAGACCCCTGCACACATATTTGTTTAGGTATTTGGTTATTCGGGCCGCCATGGGGACTGGCAGGGGGTGAAAACATAGGTAAACCGTTTTATTTTAACCTACCGCCGGACATTGGTTTTACATTATTTACTCCAATCAAGGGGTGTATATACAGTCTTACTGTATATATTTATAAAGCAGAGACATGTACAAACATTTTGAGGTATAATACATGTATGTCAAGCTATCCTGGAGACCGGAAGTGGACGACAATTGAGCCATAATGGTTGTACAGCCGGCAATTTTGACCTACCCGACCATGGTTTTTTACTTCTTACTTGGTCCACAGGTCCTATGGAATGATCTACATGTACGGGGAATAGTTATCAAGCAGAGGCATTGACAAACGTTTTGAGGTATCATACATGTAGATCAAGCCTCCGTGAGGACCGGAAATTGTCTATTACGGAGCTAAAATGGGATGCCAGGAACGTGACGGATATTCCGGGTAATAACGCATATTGGTTTTTCGCATTTTTCTGGCTAACGAAGGGCTCCAGAAATAAAAACTAAACATATATATTAAGCAGAGACCCCTGCACACATATTTGTTTAGGTATTTGGTTATTCGGGCCGCCGTGGGGACCGGCAGGGGGTGAAAACATAGGTAAACCGTTTTATTTTAACCTACCGCCGGACATTGGTTTTACATTATTTACTCCAATCAAGGGGTGTATATACAGTCTTACTGTATATATTTATAAAGCAGAGACATGTACAAACATTTTGAGGTATAATACATGTATGTCAAGCTATCCTGGAGACCGGAAGTGGACGACAATTGAGCCATAATGGTTGTACAGCCGGCAATTTTGACCTACCCGACCATGGTTTTTTACTTCTTACTTGGTCCACAGGTCCTATGGAATGATCTACATGTACGGGGAATAGTTATCAAGCAGAGGCATTGACAAGCGTTTTCAGGTATCATACATGTAGATCAAGCCTCCGTGAGGACCGGAAATTGTCTATTACGGAGCTAAAATGGGATGCCAGGACCGTGACGGATATTCCGGGTAATAACGCATATTGGTTTTTCGCATTTTTCGGGCTAACGAAGGGCTCCAAAAATAAAAACTAAACATATATATTAAGCAGAGACCCCTGCGCACATATTTGTTTAGGTATTTGGTTATTCGAGCCGCCATGGGGACCGGAAGGGGGTGAAAACATAGGTAAACCGTTTTATTTTAACCTACCGCCGCACATTGGTTTTACATTATTTACTCCAATCAAGGGGCGTATATACAGTCTTACTGTATATATTTATAAAGCAAAGACATGTACAAACATTTTGAGGTATAATACATGTATGTCAAGCTATCCTGGAGACCGGAAGTGGACGACAATTGAGCCATAATGATTGTACAGCCGGCAATTTTGACCTACCCGACCATGGTTTTTTACTTCTGACTTGGTCCACAGGTCCTATGGAATGATCTACGGGGAATAGTTATCAAGCAGAGGCATTGACAAACGTTTTGAGGTAACATACATGTAGATCAAGCCTCCGTGAGGACCGGAAGTTGTCTATTACGGAGCTAAAATGGGATGCCAGGACCGTGACGGATATTCCGGGTAATAACGCATATTGGTTTTTCGCAATTTTCTGGCTAACGAAGGGCTCCAGAAATAAAAACTAAACATATATATTAAGAAGAGACCCCTGCGCACATATTTGTTTAGGTATTTGGTTATTCGGGCCGCCATGGGGATCGGAAGGGGGTGAAAACATAGGTAAACCGTTTTATTTTAACATACAATGTACGCCGGACATTGGTTTTACATTATGTACTCCAATCAAGGGGCGTATAGACAGTCTTACTGTATATATTTATAAAGCAGAGACATGTACAAACATTTTGAGATATAATACATGTATGTCAAGCTATCCTGGAGACCGGAAGTGGACGACAATTGAGCCATAATGGTTGTACAGCCGGCAATTTGACCTACCCGACCATGGTTTTTTACTTCTGACTTGGTCCACAGGTCCTATGGAATGATCTACGGGGAATAGTTATCAGGCAGAGGCATTGACAAACGTTTTGAGGTATCATACATGTAGATCAAGCCTCTCTGAGGACCGGACGTTGCCTATTACGGAGCTAAAATGGGATGCCAGGACCGTGACGGATATTCCGGGTAATAACGCATATTGGTTTTTCGCATTTTTCGGGCTAACGAAGGGCTCCAGAAATAACAACTAAACATATATATTAAGCAGAGACCCCTGCACACATATTTGTTTAGGTATTTGGTTATTCGGGCCGCCATGGGGACCGGCAAGGGGTGAAAACATAGGTAAACCGTTTTATTTTAACCTACCGCCGGACATTGGTTTTACATTATTTACTCCAATCAAGGGGTGTATATACAGTCTTACTGTATATATTTATAAAGCAGAGACATGTACATACATTTTGAGGTATAATACATGTATGTCAAGATATCCTGGAGACCGGCAGTGGACGACAATTGAGCCATAATGGTTGTACAGCCGGCAATTTTGACCTATCCGACCTTGGTTTTTTACTTCTTACTTGGTCCACAGGTCCAATGGAATGATCTACATGTATGGGGAATAGATATCAAGCAGAGGCATTGACAAACGTTTTGAGGTATGATACATGTAGATCAAGCCTCCGTGAGGACCGGAAATTGTCTATTACGGAGCTAAAATGGGATGCCAGGACCGTGACGGATATTCCGGGTAATAACGCATATTGGTTTTTCGCATTTTTTGGGCTAACGAAGGGCTCCAGAAATAAAAACTAAACATATATATTAAGCAGAGATCCCTGCGCACATATTTGTTAAGGTATTTGGTTATTCGGGCCGCCATGGGGACCGGAAGGGGGTGAAAACATAGGTAAACCGTTTTATTTTAACCTACCGCCGGACATTGGTTTTACATTATTTACTCCAATCAAGGGGCGTATATACAGTCTTACTGTATATATTTATAAAGCAGAGACATGTACAAACATTTTGAGGTATAATACATGTATGTCAAGCTATCCTGGAGACCGGAAGTGGACGAAAATTGAGCCATAATGGTTGTACAGCCAAACATTTTGAGGTATAATACATGTATGTCAAGGTATCCCGGAGACCGGAAGGAGCTATAATGGTTGTACAGCCGGCAATTTGACCTACCCGACCATGGGTTTTTACTTCTGACTTGGTCCACAGGTCCTATGGAATGATCTACGGGGAATAGTTATCAAGCAGAGGCATTGACAAACGTTTTGAGGTATCATACATGTAGATCAAGCCTCTCTGAGGACCGGACGTTGCCTATTACCGAGCTAAAATGGGATGCCAGGACCGTGACGGATATTCCGGGTAATAACGCATATTGGTTTTTCGCATTTTTCTGGCTAACGAAGGGCTCCAGAAATAAAAACTAAACATATATATTAAGCAGAGACCCCTGCACACATATTTGTTTAGGTATTTGGTTATTCGGGCCGCCATGGGGACCGGCAGGGGGTGAAAACATAGGTAAACCGTTTTATTTTAACCTACCGCCGACATTGGTTTTACATTATTTACTCCAATCAAGGGGTGTATATACAGTCTTACTGTATATATTTATAAAGCAGAGACATGTACAAACATTTTGAGGTATAATACATGTATGTCAAGCTATCCTGGAGACCGGAAGTGGACGACAATTGAGCCATAATGGTTGTACAGCCGGCAATTTTGACCTACCCGACCATGGTTTTTTACTTCTTACTTGGTCCACAGGTCCTATGGAATGATCTACATGTACGGGGAATAGTTATCAAGCAGAGGCATTGACAAACGTTTTCAGGTATCATACATGTAGATCAAGCCTCCGTGAGGACCGGAAATTGTCTATTACGGAGCTAAAATGGGATGCCAGGACCGTGACGGATATTCCGGGTAATAACGCATATTGGTTTTTCGCATTTTTCGGGCTAACGAAGGGCTCCAAAAATAAAAACTAAATATATATATTAAGCAGAGACCCCTGCACACATATTTGTTAAGGTATTTGGTTATTCGGCCTGCCATGGGGACCGGAAGGGGGTGAAAACATAGGTAAACCGTTTTATTTTAACCTACCGCCGGACATTGGTTTTACATTATTTACTCCAATCAAGGGGCGTATAGACAGTCTTACTGTATATATTTATAAAGCAGAGACATGTACAAACATTTTGAGATATAATACATGTATGTCAAGCTATCCTGGAGACCGGAAGTGGACGACAATTGAGACATAATGATTGTACAGCCGGCAATTTTGACCTACCCGACCATGGTTTTTTACTTCTGACTTGGTCCACAGGTCCTATGGAATGATCTACGGGGAATAGTTATCAAGCAGAGGCATTGCCAAACGTCTTGAGGTATCATACATGTAGATCAAGCCTCCCTGAGTACCGGAAGTTGCCTAATACGGAGCTAAAATGGGATGCCAGGACCGTGACGGATATTCCGGGTAATAACGCATATTGGTTTTTCGCATTTTTCGGCTAACGAAGGGCTCCAGAAATAAAAACTAAACATATATATTAAGCAGAGACCCCTGCACACATATTTGTTTAGGTATTTGGTTATTCGGGCCGCCATGGGGACTGGCAGGGGGTGAAAACATAGGTAAACCGTTTTATTTTAACCTACCGCCGGACATTGGTTTTACATTATTTACTTCAATCAAGGGGCGTATAGACAGTCTTACTGTATATATTTATAAAGCAGAGACATGTACAAACATTTTGAGGTATAATACATGTATGTCAAGCTATCCTGGAGACCGGAAGTGGACGAAAATTGAGCCATAATGGTTGTACAGCCAAACATTTTGAGGTATAATACATGTATGTCAAGCTATCCCGGAGACCGGAAGGAGCTATAATGGTTGTACAGCCGGCAATTTGACCTACCCGACCATGGTTTTTTACTTCTGACTTGGTCCACAGGTCCTATGGAATGATCTACGGGGAATAGTTATCAAGCAGAGGCATTGACAAACGTTTTGAGGTATCATACATGTAGATCAAGCCTCTCTGAGGACCGGACGTTGCCTATTACCGAGCTAAAATGGGATGCCAGGACCGTGACGGATATTCCGGGTAATAACGCATATTGGTTTTTCGCATTTTTCTGGCTAACGAAGGGCTCCAGAAATAAAAACTAAACATATATATTAAGCAGAGACCCCTGCACACATATTTGTTTAGGTATTTGGTTATTCGGGCGGCCATGGGGACCGGCAGGGGGTGAAAACATAGGTAAACCGTTTTATTTTAACCTACCGCCGGACATTGGTTTTACATTATTTACTCCAATCAAGGGGTGTATATACAGTCTTACTGTATATATTTATAAAGCAGAGACATGTACAAACATTTTGAGGTATAATACATGTATGTCAAGCTATCCTGGAGACCGGAAGTGGACGACAATTGAGCCATAATGGTTGTACAGCCGGCAATTTTGACCTACCCGACCATGGTTTTTTACTTCTTACTTGGTCCACAGGTCCTATGGAATGATCTACATGTACGGGGAATAGTTATCAAGCAGAGGCATTGACAAACGTTTTGAGGTATGATACATGTAGATCAAGCCTCCGTGAGGACCGGAAATTGTCTATTACGGAGCTAAAATGGGATGCCAGGACCGTGACGGATATTCCGGGTAATAACGCATATTGGTTTTTCGCATTTTTCGGGCTAACGAAGGGCTCCAAAAATAAAAACTAAACATATATATTAAGCAGAGACCCCTGCGCACATATTTGTTAAGGTATTTGGTTATTCGGGCCGCCATGGGGACCGGAAGGGGGTGAAAACATAGGTAAACCGTTTTATTTTAACCTACCGCCGGACATTGGTTTTACATTATTTACTCCAATCAAGGGGCGTATAGACAGTCTTACTGTATATATTTATAAAGCAGAGACATGTACAAACATTTTGAGATATAATACATGTATGTCAAGCTATCCTGGAGACCGGAAGTGGACGACAATTGAGACATAATGATTGTACAGCCGGCAATTTTGACCTACCCGACCATGGTTTTTTACTTCTGACTTGGTCCACAGGTCCTATGGAATGATCTACGGGGAATAGTTATCAAGCAGAGGCATTGCCAAAGGTCTTGAGGTATCATACATGTAGATCAAGCCTCCCTGAGTACCGGAAGTTGCCTATTACGGAGCTAAAATGGGATGCCAGGACCGTGACGGATATTCCGGGTAATAACGCATATTGGTTTTTCGCATTTTTCGGCTAACGAAGGGCTCCAGAAATAAAAACTAAACATATATATTAAGCAGAGACCCCTGCACACATATTTGTTTAGGTATTTGGTTATTCGGGCCGCCATGGGGACTGGCAGGGGGTGAAAACTTAGGTAAACCGTTTTATTTTAACCTACCGCCGGACATTGGTTTTACATTATTTACTCCAATCAAGGGGTGTATATACAGTCTTACTGTATATATTTATAAAGCAGAGACATGTACAAACATTTTGAGGTATAATACATGTATGTCAAGCTATCCTGGAGACCGGAAGTGGACGACAATTGAGCCATAATGGTTGTACAGCCGGCAATTTTGACCTACCCGACCATGGTTTTTTACTTCTTACTTGGTCCACAGGTCCTATGGAATGATCTACATGTACGGGGAATAGTTATCAAGCAGAGGCATTGACAAACGTTTTGAGGTATGATACATGTAGATCAAGCCTCCGTGAGGACCGGAAATTGTCTATTACGGAGCTAAAATGGGATGCCAGGACCGTGACGGATATTCCGGGTAATAACGCATATTGGTTTTTCGCATTTTTCGGGCTAACGAAGGGCTCCAAAAATAAAAACTAAACATATATATTAAGCAGAGACCCCTGCGCACATATTTGTTAAGGTATTTGGTTATTCGGGCCGCCATGGGGACCGGAAGGGGGTGAAAACATAGGTAAACCGTTTTATTTTAACCTACCGCCGGACATTGGTTTTACATTATTTACTCCAATCAAGGGGCGTATAGACAGTCTTACTGTATATATTTATAAAGCAGAGACATGTACAAACATTTTGAGATATAATACATGTATGTCAAGCTATCCTGGAGACCGGAAGTGGACGACAATTGAGACATAATGATTGTACAGCCGGCAATTTTGACCTACCCGACCATGGTTTTTTACTTCTGACTTGGTCCACAGGTCCTATGGAATGATCTACGGGGAATAGTTATCAAGCAGAGGCATTGCCAAAGGTCTTGAGGTATCATACATGTAGATCAAGCCTCCCTGAGTACCGGAAGTTGCCTATTACGGAGCTAAAATGGGATGCCAGGACCGTGACGGATATTCCGGGTAATAACGCATATTGGTTTTTCGCATTTTTCGGCTAACGAAGGGCTCCAGAAATAAAAACTAAACATATATATTAAGCAGAGACCCCTGCACACATATTTGTTTAGGTATTTGGTTATTCGGGCCGCCATGGGGACTGGCAGGGGGTGAAAACTTAGGTAAACCGTTTTATTTTAACCTACCGCCGGACATTGGTTTTACATTATTTACTCCAATCAAGGGGTGTATATACAGTCTTACTGTATATATTTATAAAGCAGAGACATGTACAAACATTTTGAGGTATAATACATGTATGTCAAGCTATCCTGGAGACCGGAAGTGGACGACAATTGAGCCATAATGGTTGTACAGCCGGCAATTTTGACCTACCCGACCATGGTTTTTTACTTCTTACTTGGTCCACAGGTCCTATGGAATGATCTACATGTACGGGGAATAGTTATCAAGCAGAGGCATTGACAAACGTTTTGAGGTATCATACATGTAGATCAAGCCTCCGTGAGGACCGGAAATTGTCTATTACGGAGCTAAAATGGGATGCCAGGACCGTGACGGATATTCCGGGTAATAACGCATATTGGTTTTTCGCATTTTTCGGGCTAACGAAGGGCTCCAGAAATAAAAACTAAACATATATATTAAGCAGAGAACCCTGCACACATATTTGTTTAGGTATTTGGTTATTCGGGCCGCCATGGGGACCGGAAGGGGGTGAAAACATAGGTAAACCGTTTTATTTTAACCTACCGCCGGACATTGGTTTTACATTATTTACTCCAATCAAGGGGTGTATATACAGTCTTACTGTATATATTTATAAAGCAGAGACATGTACAAACATTTTGAGGTATAATACATGTATGTCAAGCTATCCTGGAGACCGGAAGTGGACGACAATTGAGCCATAATGGTTGTACAGCCGGCAATTTTGACCTACCCGACCATGGTTTTTTACTTCTTACTTGGTCCACAGGTCCTATGGAATGATCTACATGTACGGGGAATAGTTATCAAGCAGAGGCATTGACAAACGTTTTCAGGTATCATACATGTAGATCAAGCCTCCGTGAGGACCGGAAATTGTCTATTACGGAGCTAAAATGGGATGCCAGGACCGTGACGGATATTCCGGGTAATAACGCATATTGGTTTTTCGCATTTTTCGGGCTAACGAAGGGCTCCAAAAATAAAAACTAAACATATATATTAAGCAGAGACCCCTGCGCACATATTTGTTAAGGTATTTGGTTATTCGGGCCGCCATGGGGACCGGAAGGGGGTGAAAACATAGGTAAACCGTTTTATTTTAACCTACCGCCGGACATTGGTTTTACATTATTTACTCCAATCAAGGGGTGTATAGACAGTCTTACTGTATATATTTATAAAGCAGAGACATGTACAAACATTTTGAGATATAATACATGTATGTCAAGCTATCCTGGAGACCGGAAGTGGACGACAATTGAGACATAATGATTGTACAGCCGGCAATTTTGACCTACCCGACCATGGTTTTTTACTTCTGACTTGGTCCACAGGTCCTATGGAATGATCTACGGGGAATAGTTATCAAGCAGAGGCATTGCCAAAGGTCTTGAGGTATCATACATGTAGATCAAGCCTCCCTGAGTACCGGAAGTTGCCTATTACGGAGCTAAAATGGGATGCCAGGACCGTGACGGATATTCCGGGTAATAACGCATATTGGTTTTTCGCATTTTTCGGCTAACGAAGGGCTCCAGAAATAAAAACTAAACATATATATTAAGCAGAGACCCCTGCACACATATTTGTTTAGGTATTTGGTTATTCGGGCCGCCATGGGGACTGGCAGGGGGTGAAAACATAGGTAAACCGTTTTATTTTAACCTACCGCCGGACATTGGTTTTACATTATTTACTCCAATCAAGGGGTGTATATACAGTCTTACTGTATATATTTATAAAGCAGAGACATGTACAAACATTTTGAGGTATAATACATGTATGTCAAGCTATCCTGGAGACCGGAAGTGGACGACAATTGAGCCATAATGGTTGTACAGCCGGCAATTTTGACCTACCCGACCATGGTTTTTTACTTCTTACTTGGTCCACAGGTCCTATGGAATGATCTACATGTACGGGGAATAGTTATCAAGCAGAGGCATTGACAAACGTTTTCAGGTATCATACATGTAGATCAAGCCTCCGTGAGGACCGGAAATTGTCTATTACGGAGCTAAAATGGGATGCCAGGACCGTGACGGATATTCCGGGTAATAACGCATATTGGTTTTTCGCATTTTTCGGGCTAACGAAGGGCTCCAAAAATAAAAACTAAACATATATATTAAGCAGAGACCCCTGCGCACATATTTGTTAAGGTATTTGGTTATTCGGGCCGCCATGGGGACCGGAAGGGGGTGAAAACATAGGTAAACCGTTTTATTTTAACCTACCGCCGGACATTGGTTTTACATTATTTACTCCAATCAAGGGGTGTATAGACAGTCTTACTGTATATATTTATAAAGCAGAGACATGTACAAACATTTTGAGATATAATACATGTATGTCAAGCTATCCTGGAGACCGGAAGTGGACGACAATTGAGACATAATGATTGTACAGCCGGCAATTTTGACCTACCCGACCATGGTTTTTTACTTCTGACTTGGTCCACAGGTCCTATGGAATGATCTACGGGGAATAGTTATCAAGCAGAGGCATTGCCAAAGGTCTTGAGGTATCATACATGTAGATCAAGCCTCCCTGAGTACCGGAAGTTGCCTATTACGGAGCTAAAATGGGATGCCAGGACCGTGACGGATATTCCGGGTAATAACGCATATTGGTTTTTCGCATTTTTCGGCTAACGAAGGGCTCCAGAAATAAAAACTAAACATATATATTAAGCAGAGACCCCTGCACACATATTTGTTTAGGTATTTGGTTATTCGGGCCGCCATGGGGACTGGCAGGGGGTGAAAACATAGGTAAACCGTTTTATTTTAACCTACCGCCGGACATTGGTTTTACATTATTTACTCCAATCAAGGGGTGTATATACAGTCTTACTGTATATATTTATAAAGCAGAGACATGTACAAACATTTTGAGGTATAATACATGTATGTCAAGCTATCCTGGAGACCGGAAGTGGACGACAATTGAGCCATAATGGTTGTACAGCCGGCAATTTTGACCTACCCGACCATGGTTTTTTACTTCTTACTTGGTCCACAGGTCCTATGGAATGATCTACATGTACGGGGAATAGTTATCAAGCAGAGGCATTGACAAACGTTTTGAGGTATCATACATGTAGATCAAGCCTCCGTGAGGACCGGAAATTGTCTATTACGGAGCTAAAATGGGATGCCAGGAACGTGACGGATATTCCGGGTAATAACGCATATTGGTTTTTCGCATTTTTCTGGCTAACGAAGGGCTCCAGAAATAAAAACTAAACATATATATTAAGCAGAGACCCCTGCACACATATTTGTTTAGGTATTTGGTTATTCGGGCCGCCGTGGGGACCGGCAGGGGGTGAAAACATAGGTAAACCGTTTTATTTTAACCTACCGCCGGACATTGGTTTTACATTATTTACTCCAATCAAGGGGTGTATATACAGTCTTACTGTATATATTTATAAAGCAGAGACATGTACAAACATTTTGAGGTATAATACATGTATGTCAAGCTATCCTGGAGACCGGAAGTGGACGACAATTGAGCCATAATGGTTGTACAGCCGGCAATTTTGACCTACCCGACCATGGTTTTTTACTTCTTACTTGGTCCACAGGTCCTATGGAATGATCTACATGTACGGGGAATAGTTATCAAGCAGAGGCATTGACAAGCGTTTTCAGGTATCATACATGTAGATCAAGCCTCCGTGAGGACCGGAAATTGTCTATTACGGAGCTAAAATGGGATGCCAGGACCGTGACGGATATTCCGGGTAATAACGCATATTGGTTTTTCGCATTTTTCGGGCTAACGAAGGGCTCCAAAAATAAAAACTAAACATATATATTAAGCAGAGACCCCTGCGCACATATTTGTTTAGGTATTTGGTTATTCGGGCCGCCATGGGGACCGGAAGGGGGTGAAAACATAGGTAAACCGTTTTATTTTAACCTACCGCCGGACATTGGTTTTACATTATTTACTCCAATCAAGGGGCGTATATACAGTCTTACTGTATATATTTATAAAGCAAAGACATGTACAAACATTTTGAGGTATAATACATGTATGTCAAGCTATCCTGGAGACCGGAAGTGGACGACAATTGAGCCATAATGATTGTACAGCCGGCAATTTTGACCTACCCGACCATGGTTTTTTACTTCTGACTTGGTCCACAGGTCCTATGGAATGATCTACGGGGAATAGTTATCAAGCAGAGGCATTGACAAACGTTTTGAGGTAACATACATGTAGATCAAGCCTCCGTGAGGACCGGAAGTTGTCTATTACGGAGCTAAAATGGGATGCCAGGACCGTGACGGATATTCCGGGTAATAACGCATATTGGTTTTTCGCAATTTTCTGGCTAACGAAGGGCTCCAGAAATAAAAACTAAACATATATATTAAGAAGAGACCCCTGCGCACATATTTGTTTAGGTATTTGGTTATTCGGGCCGCCATGGGGATCGGAAGGGGGTGAAAACATAGGTAAACCGTTTTATTTTAACATACAATGTACGCCGGACATTGGTTTTACATTATGTACTCCAATCAAGGGGCGTATAGACAGTCTTACTGTATATATTTATAAAGCAGAGATATGTACAAACATTTTGAGATATAATACATGTATGTCAAGCTATCCTGGAGACCGGAAGTGGACGACAATTGAGCCATAATGGTTGTACAGCCGGCAATTTGACCTACCCGACCATGGTTTTTTACTTCTGACTTGGTCCACAGGTCCTATGGAATGATCTACGGGGAATAGTTATCAGGCAGAGGCATTGACAAACGTTTTGAGGTATCATACATGTAGATCAAGCCTCTCTGAGGACCGGACGTTGCCTATTACGGAGCTAAAATGGGATGCCAGGACCGTGACGGATATTCCGGGTAATAACGCATATTGGTTTTTCGCATTTTTCGGGCTAACGAAGGGCTCCAGAAATAACAACTAAACATATATATTAAGCAGAGACCCCTGCACACATATTTGTTTAGGTATTTGGTTATTCGGGCCGCCATGGGGACCGGCAAGGGGTGAAAACATAGGTAAACCGTTTTATTTTAACCTACCGCCGGACATTGGTTTTACATTATTTACTCCAATCAAGGGGTGTATATACAGTCTTACTGTATATATTTATAAAGCAGAGACATGTACAAACATTTTGAGGTATAATACATGTATGTCAAGATATCCTGGAGACCGGCAGTGGACGACAATTGAGCCATAATGGTTGTACAGCCGGCAATTTTGACCTATCCGACCTTGGTTTTTTACTTCTTACTTGGTCCACAGGTCCAATGGAATGATCTACATGTATGGGGAATAGATATCAAGCAGAGGCATTGACAAACGTTTTGAGGTATGATACATGTAGAACAAGCCTCCGTGAGGACCGGAAATTGTCTATTACGGAGCTAAAATGGGATGCCAGGACCGTGACGGATATTCCGGGTAATAACGCATATTGGTTTTTCGCATTTTTTGGGCTAACGAAGGGCTCCAGAAATAAAAACTAAACATATATATTAAGCAGAGATCCCTGCGCACATATTTGTTAAGGTATTTGGTTATTCGGGCCGCCATGGGGACCGGAAGGGGGTGAAAACATAGGTAAACCGTTTTATTTTAACCTACCGCCGGACATTGGTTTTACATTATTTACTCCAATCAAGGGGCGTATATACAGTCTTACTGTATATATTTATAAAGCAGAGACATGTACAAACATTTTGAGGTATAATACATGTATGTCAAGCTATCCTGGAGACCGGAAGTGGACGAAAATTGAGCCATAATGGTTGTACAGCCAAACATTTTGAGGTATAATACATGTATGTCAAGGTATCCCGGAGACCGGAAGGAGCTATAATGGTTGTACAGCCGGCAATTTGACCTACCCGACCATGGGTTTTTACTTCTGACTTGGTCCACAGGTCCTATGGAATGATCTACGGGGAATAGTTATCAAGCAGAGGCATTGACAAACGTTTTGAGGTATCATACATGTAGATCAAGCCTCTCTGAGGACCGGACGTTGCCTATTACCGAGCTAAAATGGGATGCCAGGACCGTGACGGATATTCCGGGTAATAACGCATATTGGTTTTTCGCATTTTTCTGGCTAACGAAGGGCTCCAGAAATAAAAACTAAACATATATATTAAGCAGAGACCCCTGCACACATATTTGTTTAGGTATTTGGTTATTCGGGCCGCCATGGGGACCGGCAGGGGGTGAAAACATAGGTAAACCGTTTTATTTTAACCTACCGCCGACATTGGTTTTACATTATTTACTCCAATCAAGGGGTGTATATACAGTCTTACTGTATATATTTATAAAGCAGAGACATGTACAAACATTTTGAGGTATAATACATGTATGTCAAGCTATCCTGGAGACCGGAAGTGGACGACAATTGAGCCATAATGGTTGTACAGCCGGCAATTTTGACCTACCCGACCATGGTTTTTTACTTCTTACTTGGTCCACAGGTCCTATGGAATGATCTACATGTACGGGGAATAGTTATCAAGCAGAGGCATTGACAAACGTTTTCAGGTATCATACATGTAGATCAAGCCTCCGTGAGGACCGGAAATTGTCTATTACGGAGCTAAAATGGGATGCCAGGACCGTGACGGATATTCCGGGTAATAACGCATATTGGTTTTTCGCATTTTTCGGGCTAACGAAGGGCTCCAAAAATAAAAACTAAATATATATATTAAGCAGAGACCCCTGCACACATATTTGTTAAGGTATTTGGTTATTCGGCCTGCCATGGGGACCGGAAGGGGGTGAAAACATAGGTAAACCGTTTTATTTTAACCTACCGCCGGACATTGGTTTTACATTATTTACTCCAATCAAGGGGCGTATAGACAGTCTTACTGTATATATTTATAAAGCAGAGACATGTACAAACATTTTGAGATATAATACATGTATGTCAAGCTATCCTGGAGACCGGAAGTGGACGACAATTGAGACATAATGATTGTACAGCCGGCAATTTTGACCTACCCGACCATGGTTTTTTACTTCTGACTTGGTCCATAGGTCCTATGGAATGATCTACGGGGAATAGTTATCAAGCAGAGGCATTGCCAAACGTCTTGAGGTATCATACATGTAGATCAAGCCTCCCTGAGTACCGGAAGTTGCCTAATACGGAGCTAAAATGGGATGCCAGGACCGTGACGGATATTCCGGGTAATAACGCATATTGGTTTTTCGCATTTTTCGGCTAACGAAGGGCTCCAGAAATAAAAACTAAACATATATATTAAGCAGAGACCCCTGCACACATATTTGTTTAGGTATTTGGTTATTCGGGCCGCCATGGGGACTGGCAGGGGGTGAAAACATAGGTAAACCGTTTTATTTTAACCTACCGCCGGACATTGGTTTTACATTATTTACTTCAATCAAGGGGCGTATAGACAGTCTTACTGTATATATTTATAAAGCAGAGACATGTACAAACATTTTGAGGTATAATACATGTATGTCAAGCTATCCTGGAGACCGGAAGTGGACGACAATTGAGCCATAATGGTTGTACAGCCGGCAATTTTGACCTACCCGACCATGGTTTTTTACTTCTTACTTGGTCCACAGGTCCTATGGAATGATCTACATGTACGGGGAATAGTTATCAAGCAGAGGCATTGACAAACGTTTTCAGGTATCATACATGTAGATCAAGCCTCCGTGAGGACCGGAAATTGTCTATTACGGAGCTAAAATGGGATGCCAGGACCGTGACGGATATTCCGGGTAATAACGCATATTGGTTTTTCGCATTTTTCGGGCTAACGAAGGGCTCCAAAAATAAAAACTAAACATATATATTAAGCAGAGACCCCTGCGCACATATTTGTTAAAGTATTTGGTTATTCGGGCCGCCATGGGGACCGGAAGGGGGTGAAAACATAGGTAAACCGTTTTATTTTAACCTACCGCCGGACATTGGTTTTACATTATTTACTCCAATCAAGGGGTGTATAGACAGTCTTACTGTATATATTTATAAAGCAGAGACATGTACAAACATTTTGAGATATAATACATGTATGTCAAGCTATCCTGGAGACCGGAAGTGGACGACAATTGAGACATAATGATTGTACAGCCGGCAATTTTGACCTACCCGACCATGGTTTTTTACTTCTGACTTGGTCCACAGGTCCTATGGAATGATCTACGGGGAATAGTTATCAAGCAGAGGCATTGCCAAAGGTCTTGAGGTATCATACATGTAGATCAAGCCTCCCTGAGTACCGGAAGTTGCCTATTACGGAGCTAAAATGGGATGCCAGGACCGTGACGGATATTCCGGGTAATAACGCATATTGGTTTTTCGCATTTTTCGGCTAACGAAGGGCTCCAGAAATAAAAACTAAACATATATATTAAGAAGAGACCCCTGCACACATATTTGTTTAGGTATTTGGTTATTCGGGCCGCCATGGGGACTGGCAGGGGGTGAAAACATAGGTAAACCGTTTTATTTTAACCTACCGCCGGACATTGGTTTTACATTATTTACTCCAATCAAGGGGTGTATATACAGTCTTACTGTATATATTTATAAAGCAGAGACATGTACAAACATTTTGAGGTATAATACATGTATGTCAAGCTATCCTGGAGACCGGAAGTGGACGACAATTGAGCCATAATGGTTGTACAGCCGGCAATTTTGACCTACCCGACCATGGTTTTTTACTTCTTACTTGGTCCACAGGTCCTATGGAATGATCTACATGTACGGGGAATAGTTATCAAGCAGAGGCATTGACAAACGTTTTGAGGTATCATACATGTAGATCAAGCCTCCGTGAGGACCGGAAATTGTCTATTACGGAGCTAAAATGGGATGCCAGGACCGTGACGGATATTCCGGGTAATAACGCATATTGGTTTTTCGCATTTTTCTGGCTAACGAAGGGCTCCAGAAATAAAAACTAAACATATATATTAAGCAGAGAACCCTGCACACATATTTGTTTAGGTATTTGGTTATTCGGGCCGCCATGGGGACCGGAAGGGGGTGAAAACATAGGTAAACCGTTTTATTTTAACCTACCGCGGACATTGGTTTTACATTATTTACTCCAATCAAGGGGTGTATATACAGTCTTACTGTATATATTTATAAAGCAGAGACATGTACAAACATTTTGAGGTATAATACATGTATGTCAAGCTATCCTGGAGACCGGAAGTGGACGACAATTGAGCCATAATGGTTGTACAGCCGGCAATTTTGACCTACCCGACCATGGTTTTTTACTTCTTACTTGGTCCACAGGTCCTATGGAATGATCTACATGTACGGGGAATAGTTATCAAGCAGAGGCATTGACAAACGTTTTGAGGTATGATACATGTAGATCAAGCCTCCGTGAGGACCGGAAATTGTCTATTACGGAGCTAAAATGGGATGCCAGGACCGTGACGGATATTCCGGGTAATAACGCATATTGGTTTTTCGCATTTTTCGGGCTAACGAAGGACTCCAAAAATAAAAACTAAACATATATATTAAGCAGAGACCCCTACGCACATATTTGTTAAGGTATTTGGTTATTCGGGCCGCCATGGGGACCGGAAGGGGGTGAAAACATAGGTAAACCGTTTTATTTTAACCTACCGCCGGACATTGGTTTTACATTATTTACTCCAATCAAGGGGCGTATAGACAGTCTTACTGTATATATTTATAAAGCAGAGACATGTACAAACATTTTGAGATATAATACATGTATGTCAAGCTATCCTGGAGACCGGAAGTGGACGACAATTGAGACATAATGATTGTACAGCCGGCAATTTTGACCTACCCGACCATGGTTTTTTACTTCTGACTTGGTCCACAGGTCCTATGGAATGATCTACGGGGAATAGTTATCAAGCAGAGGCATTGCCAAACGTCTTGAGGTATCATACATGTAGATCAAGCCTCCCTGAGTACCGGAAGTTGCCTAATACGGAGCTAAAATGGGATGCCAGGACCGTGACGGATATTCCGGGTAATAACGCATATTGGTTTTTCGCATTTTTCGGCTAACGAAGGGCTCCAGAAATAAAAACTAAACATATATATTAAGCAGAGACCCCTGCACACATATTTGTTTAGGTATTTGGTTATTCGGGCCGCCATGGGGACTGGCAGGGGGTGAAAACATAAGTAAACCGTTTTATTTTAACCTACCGCCGGACATTGGTTTTACATTATTTACTCCAATCAAGGGGTGTATATACAGTCTTACTGTATATATTTATAAAGCAGAGACATGTACAAACATTTTGAGGTATAATACATGTATGTCAAGCTATCCTGGAGACCGGAAGTGGACGACAATTGAGCCATAATGGTTGTACAGCCGGCAATTTTGACCTACCCGACCATGGTTTTTTACTTCTTACTTGGTCCACAGGTCCTATGGAATGATCTACATGTACGGGGAATAGTTATCAAGCAGAGGCATTGACAAACGTTTTGAGGTATCATACATGTAGATCAAGCCTCCGTGAGGACCGGAAATTGTCTATTACGGAGCTAAAATGGGATGCCAGGACCGTGACGGATATTCCGGGTAATAACGCATATTGGTTTTTCGCATTTTTCTGGCTAACGAAGGGCTCCAGAAATAAAAACTAAACATATATATTAAGCAGAGAACCCTGCACATATATTTGTTTAGGTATTTGGTTATTCGGGCCGCCATGGGGACCGGCAGGGGGTGAAAACATAGGTAAACCGTTTTATTTTAACCTACCGCCGGACATTGGTTTTACATTATTTACTCCAATCAAGGGGCGTATAGACAGTCTTACTGTATATATTTATAAAGCAGAGACATGTACAAACATTTTGAGATATAATACATGTATGTCAAGCTATCCTGGAGACCGGAAGTGGACGACAATTGAGACATAATGATTGTACAGCCGGCAATTTTGACCTACCCGACCATGGTTTTTTACTTCTGACTTGGTCCACAGGTCCTATGGAATGATCTACGGGGAATAGTTATCAAGCAGAGGCATTGCCAAACGTCTTGAGGTATCATACATGTAGATCAAGCCTCCCTGAGTACCGGAAGTTGCCTAATACGGAGCTAAAATGGGATGCCAGGACCGTGACGGATATTCCGGGTAATAACGCATATTGGTTTTTCGCATTTTTCGGCTAACGAAGGGCTCCAGAAATAAAAACTAAACATATATATTAAGCAGAGACCCCTGCACACATATTTGTTTAGGTATTTGGTTATTCGGGCCGCCATGGGGACTGGCAGGGGGTGAAAACATAGGTAAACCGTTTTATTTTAACCTACCGCCGGACATTGGTTTTACATTATTTACTCCAATCAAGGGGTGTATATACAGTCTTACTGTATATATTTATAAAGCAGAGACATGTACAAACATTTTGAGGTATAATACATGTATGTCAAGCTATCCTGGAGACCGGAAGTGGACGACAATTGAGCCATAATGGTTGTACAGCCGGCAATTTTGACCTACCCGACCATGGTTTTTTACTTCTTACTTGGTCCACAGGTCCTATGGAATGATCTACATGTACGGGGAATAGTTATCAAGCAGAGGCATTGACAAACGTTTTGAGGTATCATACATGTAGATCAAGCCTCCGTGAGGACCGGAAATTGTCTATTACGGAGCTAAAATGGGATGCCAGGACCGTGACGGATATTCCGGGTAATAACGCATATTGGTTTTTCGCATTTTTCTGGCTAACGAAGGGCTCCAGAAATAAAAACTAAACATATATATTAAGCAGAGAACCCTGCACATATATTTGTTTAGGTATTTGGTTATTCGGGCCGCCATGGGGACCGGCAGGGGGTGAAAACATAGGTAAACCGTTTTATTTTAACCTACCGCCGGACATTGGTTTTACATTATTTACTCCAATCAAGGGGCGTATAGACAGTCTTACTGTATATATTTATAAAGCAGAGACATGTACAAACATTTTGAGATATAATACATGTATGTCAAGCTATCCTGGAGACCGGAAGTGGACGACAATTGAGACATAATGATTGTACAGCCGGCAATTTTGACCTACCCGACCATGGTTTTTTACTTCTGACTTGGTCCACAGGTCCTATGGAATGATCTACGGGGAATAGTTATCAAGCAGAGGCATTGCCAAAGGTCTTGAGGTATCATACATGTAGATCAAGCCTCCCTGAGTACCGGAAGTTGCCTATTACGGAGCTAAAATGGGATGCCAGGACCGTGACGGATATTCCGGGTAATAACGCATATTGGTTTTTCGCATTTTTCGGCTAACGAAGGGCTCCAGAAATAAAAACTAAACATATATATTAAGCAGAGACCCCTGCACACATATTTGTTTAGGTATTTGGTTATTCGGGCCGCCATGGGGACTGGCAGGGGGTGAAAACATAGGTAAACCGTTTTATTTTAACCTACCGCCGGACATTGGTTTTACATTATTTACTCCAATCAAGGGGTGTATATACAGTCTTACTGTATATATTTATAAAGCAGAGACATGTACAAACATTTTGAGGTATAATACATGTATGTCAAGCTATCCTGGAGACCGGAAGTGGACGACAATTGAGCCATAATGGTTGTACAGCCGGCAATTTTGACCTACCCGACCATGGTTTTTTACTTCTTACTTGGTCCACAGGTCCTATGGAATGATCTACATGTACGGGGAATAGTTATCAAGCAGAGGCATTGACAAACGTTTTCAGGTATCATACATGTAGATCAAGCCTCCGTGAGGACCGGAAATTGTCTATTACGGAGCTAAAATGGGATGCCAGGACCGTGACGGATATTCCGGGTAATAACGCATATTGGTTTTTCGCATTTTTCTGGCTAACGAAGGGCTCCAGAAATAAAAACTAAACATATATATTAAGCAGAGACCCCTGCGCACATATTTGTTAAGGTATTTGGTTATTCGGGCCGCCATGGGGACCGGAAGGGGGTGAAAACATAGGTAAACCGTTTTATTTTAACCTACCGCCGGACATTGGTTTTACATTATTTACTCCAATCAAGGGGCGTATATACAGTCTTACTGTATATATTTATAAAGCAAAGACATGTACAAACATTTTGAGGTATAATACATGTATGTCAAGCTATCCTGGAGACCGGAAGTGGACGACAATTGAGCCATAATGGTTGTACAGCCGGCAATTTTGACCTACCCGACCATGGTTTTTTACTTCTGACTTGGTCCACAGGTCCTATGGAATGATCTACGGGGAATAGTTATCAAGCAGAGGCATTGACAAACGTTTTGAGGTAACATACATGTAGATCAAGCCTCCGTGAGGACCGGAAGTTGTCTATTACGGAGCTAAAATGGGATGCCAGGACCGTGACGGATATTCCGGGTAATAACGCATATTGGTTTTTCGCAATTTTCTGGCTAACGAAGGGCTCCAGAAATAAAAACTAAACATATATATTAAGAAGAGACCCCTGCGCACATATTTGTTAAGGTATTTGGTTATTCGGGCCGCCATGGGGATCGGAAGGGGGTGAAAACATAGGTAAACCGTTTTATTTTAACCTACCGCCGGACATTGGTTTTACATTATTTACTCCAATCAAGGGGCGTATAGACAGTCTTACTGTATATATTTATAAAGCAGAGACATGTACAAACATTTTGAGATATAATACATGTATGTCAAGCTATCCTGGAGACCGGAAGTGGACGACAATTGAGACATAATGATTGTACAGCCGGCAATTTTGACCTACCCGACCATGGTTTTTTACTTCTGACTTGGTCCACAGGTCCTATGGAATGATCTACGGGGAATAGTTATCAAGCAGAGGCATTGCCAAAGGTCTTGAGGTATCATACATGTAGATCAAGCCTCCCTGAGTACCGGAAGTTGCCTATTACCGAGCTAAAATGGGATGCCAGGACCGTGACGGATATTCCGGGTAATAACGCATATTGGTTTTTCGCATTTTTCGGCTAACGAAGGGCTCCAGAAATAAAAACTAAACATATATATTAAGCAGAGACCCCTGCACACATATTTGTTTAGGTATTTGGTTATTCGGGCCGCCATGGGGACTGGCAGGGGGTGAAAACATAGGTAAACCGTTTTATTTTAACCTACCGCCGGACATTGGTTTTACATTATTTACTCCAATCAAGGGGTGTATATACAGTCTTACTGTATATATTTATAAAGCAGAGACATGTACAAACATTTTGAGGTATAATACATGTATGTCAAGCTATCCTGGAGACCGGAAGTGGACGACAATTGAGCCATAATGGTTGTACAGCCGGCAATTTTGACCTACCCGACCATGGTTTTTTACTTCTTACTTGGTCCACAGGTCCTATGGAATGATCTACATGTACGGGGAATAGTTATCAAGCAGAGGCATTGACAAACGTTTTGAGGTATCATACATGTAGATCAAGCCTCCGTGAGGACCGGAAATTGTCTATTACGGAGCTAAAATGGGATGCCAGGACCGTGACGGATATTCCGGGTAATAACGCATATTGGTTTTTCGCATTTTTCTGGCTAACGAAGGGCTCCAGAAATAAAAACTAAACATATATATTAAGCAGAGACCCCTGCGCACATATTTGTTAAGGTATTTGGTTATTCGGGCCGCCATGGGGATCGGAAGGGGGTGAAAACATAGGTAAACCGTTTTATTTTAACCTACCGCCGGACATTGGTTTTACATTATTTACTCCAATCAAGGGGCGTATATACAGTCTTACTGTATATATTTATAAAGCAAAGACATGTACAAATATTTTGAGGTATAATACATGTATGTCAAGCTATCCTGGAGACCGGAAGTGGACGACAATTGAGCCATAATGGTTGTACAGCCGGCAATTTTGACCTACCCGACCATGGTTTTTTACTTCTGACTTGGTCCACAGGTCCTATGGAATGATCTACGGGGAATAGTTATCAAGCAGAGGCATTGACAAACGTTTTTGAGGTAACATACATGTAGATCAAGCCTCCGTGAGGACCGGAAGTTGTCTATTACGGAGCTAAAATGGGATGCCAGGACCGTGACGGATATTCCGGGTAATAACGCATATTGGTTTTTCGCAATTTTCTGGCTAACGAAGGGCTCCAGAAATAAAAACTAAACATATATATTAAGAAGAGACCCCTGCGCACATATTTGTTAAGGTATTTGGTTATTCGGGCCGCCATGGGGATCGGAAGGGGGTGAAAACATAGGTAAACCGTTTTATTTTAACCTACCGCCGGACATTTGTTTTACATTATTTACTCCAATCAAGGGGCGTATAGACAGTCTTACTGTATATATTTATAAAGCAGAGACATGTACAAACATTTTGAGATATAATACATGTATGTCAAGCTATCCTGGAGACCGGAAGTGGACGACAATTGAGACATAATGATTGTACAGCCGGCAATTTTGACCTACCCGACCATGGTTTTTTACTTCTGACTTGGTCCACAGGTCCTATGGAATGATCTACGGGGAATAGTTATCAAGCAGAGGCATTGCCAAAGGTCTTGAGGTATCATACATGTAGATCAAGCCTCCCTGAGTACCGGAAGTTGCCTATTACGGAGCTAAAATGGGATGCCAGGACCGTGACGGATATTCCGGGTAATAACGCATATTGGTTTTTCGCATTTTTCGGCTAACGAAGGGCTCCAGAAATAAAAACTAAACATATATATTAAGCAGAGACCCCTGCACACATATTTGTTTAGGTATTTGGTTATTCGGGCCGCCATGGGGACTGGCAGGGGGTGAAAACATAGGTAAACCGTTTTATTTTAACCTACCGCCGGACATTGGTTTTACATTATTTACTCCAATCAAGGGGTGTATATACAGTCTTACTGTATATATTTATAAAGCAGAGACATGTACAAACATTTTGAGGTATAATACATGTATGTCAAGCTATCCTGGAGACCGGAAGTGGACGACAATTGAGCCATAATGGTTGTACAGCCGGCAATTTTGACCTACCCGACCATGGTTTTTTACTTCTTACTTGGTCCACAGGTCCTATGGAATGATCTACATGTACGGGGAATAGTTATCAAGCAGAGGCATTGACAAACGTTTTCAGGTATCATACATGTAGATCAAGCCTCCGTGAGGACCGGAAATTGTCTATTACGGAGCTAAAATGGGATGCCAGGACCGTGACGGATATTCCGGGTAATAACGCATATTGGTTTTTCGCATTTTTCTGGCTAACGAAGGGCTCCAGAAATAAAAACTAAACATATATATTAAGCAGAGACCCCTGCGCACATATTTGTTAAGGTATTTGGTTATTCGGGCCGCCATGGGGACCGGAAGGGGGTGAAAACATAGGTAAACCGTTTTATTTTAACCTACCGCCGGACATTGGTTTTACATTATTTACTCCAATCAAGGGGCGTATATACAGTCTTACTGTATATATTTATAAAGCAAAGACATGTACAAACATTTTGAGGTATAATACATGTATGTCAAGCTATCCTGGAGACCGGAAGTGGACGACAATTGAGCCATAATGGTTGTACAGCCGGCAATTTTGACCTACCCGACCATGGTTTTTTACTTCTGACTTGGTCCACAGGTCCTATGGAATGATCTACGGGGAATAGTTATCAAGCAGAGGCATTGACAAACGTTTTGAGGTAACATAAATGTAGATCAAGCCTCCGTGAGGACCGGAAGTTGTCTATTACGGAGCTAAAATGGGATGCCAGGACCGTGACGGATATTCCGGGTAATAACGCATATTGGTTTTTCGCAATTTTCTGGCTAACGAAGGGCTCCAGAAATAAAAACTAAACATATATATTAAGAAGAGACCCCTGCGCACATATTTGTTATGGTATTTGGTTATTCGGGCCGCCATGGGGATCGGAAGGGGATGAAAACATAGGTAAACCGTTTTATTTTAACATACAATGTACGCCGGACATTGGTTTTACATTATGTACTCCAATCAAGGGGCGTATAGACAGTCTTACTGTATATATTTATAAAGCAGAGACATGTACAAACATTTTGAGATATAATACATGTATGTCAAGCTATCCTGGAGACCGGAAGTGGACGACAATTGAGCCATAATGGTTGTACAGCCGGCAATTTGACCTACCCGACCATGGTTTTTTACTTCTGACTTGGTCCACAGGTCCTATGGAATGATCTACGGGGAATAGTTATCAGGCAGAGGCATTGACAAACGTTTTGAGGTATCATACATGTAGATCAAGCCTCTCTGAGGACCGGACGTTGCCTATTACGGAGCTAAAATGGGATGCCAGGACCGTGACGGATATTCCGGGTAATAACGCATATTGGTTTTTCGCATTTTTCGGGCTAACGAAGGGCTCCAGAAATAACAACTAAACATATATATTAAGCAGAGACCCCTGCACACATATTTGTTTAGGTATTTGGTTATTCGGGCCGCCATGGGGACCGGCAGGGGGTGAAAACATAGGTAAACCGTTTTATTTTAACCTACCGCCGGACATTGGTTTTACATTATTTACTCCAATCAAGGGGTGTATATACAGTCTTACTGTATATATTTATAAAGCAGAGACATGTACAAACATTTTGAGGTATAATACATGTATGTCAAGATATCCTGGAGACCGGCAGTGGACGACAATTGAGCCATAATGGTTGTACAGCCGGCAATTTTGACCTATCCGACCTTGGTTTTTTACTTCTTACTTGGTCCACAGGTCCAATGGAATGATCTACATGTATGGGGAATAGATATCAAGCAGAGGCATTGACAAACGTTTTGAGGTATGATACATGTAGATCAAGCCTCCGTGAGGACCGGAAATTGTCTATTACGGAGCTAAAATGGGATGCCAGGACCGTGACGGATATTCCGGGTAATAACGCATATTGGTTTTTCGCATTTTTTGGGCTAACGAAGGGCTCCAGAAATAAAAACTAAACATATATATTAAGCAGAGATCCCTGCGCACATATTTGTTAAGGTATTTGGTTATTCGGGCCGCCATGGGGACCGGAAGGGGGTGAAAACATAGGTAAACCGTTTTATTTTAACCTACCGCCGGACATTGGTTTTACATTATTTACTCCAATCAAGGGGCGTATATACAGTCTTACTGTATATATTTATAAAGCAGAGACATGTACAAACATTTTGAGGTATAATACATGTATGTCAAGCTATCCTGGAGACCGGAAGTGGACGAAAATTGAGCCATAATGGTTGTACAGCCAAACATTTTGAGGTATAATACATGTATGTCAAGGTATCCCGGAGACCGGAAGGAGCTATAATCGTTGTACAGCCGGCAATTTGACCTACCCGACCATGGGTTTTTACTTCTGACTTGGTCCACAGGTCCTATGGATTGATCTACGGGGAATAGTTATCAAGCAGAGGCATTGACAAACGTTTTGAGGTATCATACATGTAGATCAAGCCTCTCTGAGGACCGGACGTTGCCTATTACCGAGTTAAAATGGGATGCCAGGACCGTGACGGATATTCCGGGTAATAACGCATATTGGTTTTTCGAATTTTTCTGGCTAACGAAGGGCTCCAGAAATAAAAACTAAACATATATATTAAGCAGAGACCCCTGCACACATATTTGTTTAGGTATTTGGTTATTCGGGCCGCCATGGGGACCGGCAGGGGGTGAAAACATAGGTAAACCGTTTTATTTTAACCTACCGCCGACATTGGTTTTACATTATTTACTCCAATCAAGGGGTGTATATACAGTCTTACTGTATATATTTATAAAGCAGAGACATGTACAAACATTTTGAGGTATAATACATGTATGTCAAGCTATCCTGGAGACCGGAAGTGGACGACAATTGAGCCATAATGGTTGTACAGCCGGCAATTTTGACCTACCCGACCATGGTTTTTTACTTCTTACTTGGTCCACAGGTCCTATGGAATGATCTACATGTACGGGGAATAGTTATCAAGCAGAGGCATTGACAAACGTTTTGAGGTATCATACATGTAGATCAAGCCTCCGTGAGGACCGGAAATTGTCTATTACCGAGCTAAAATGGGATGCCAGGACCGTGACGGATATTCCGGGTAATAACGCATATTGGTTTTTCGCATTTTTCGGGCTAACGAAGGGCTCCAAAAATAAAATCTAAATATATATATTAAGCAGAGACCCCTGCACACATATTTGTTAAGGTATTTGGTTATTCGGCCCGCCATGGGGACCGGAAGGGGGTGAAAACATAGGTAAACCGTTTTATTTTAACCTACCGCCGGACATTGGTTTTACATTATTTACTCCAATCAAGGGGCGTATAGACAGTCTTACTGTATATATTTATAAAGCAGAGACATGTACAAACATTTTGAGGTATAATACATGTATGTCAAGCTATCCTGGAGACCGGAAGTGGACGAAAATTGAGCCATAATGGTTGTACAGCCGGCAATTTTGACCTACCCGACCATGGTTTTTTACTTCTGACTTGGTCCACAGGTCCTATGGAATGATCTACGGGGAATAGTTATCAAGCAGAGGCATTGCCAAACGTCTTGAGGTATCATACATGTAGATCAAGCCTCCCTGAGTACCGGAAGTTGCTTAATACGGAGCTAAAATGGGATGCCAGGACCGTGACGGATATTCCGGGTAATAACGCATATTGGTTTTTCGCATTTTTCGGCTAACGAAGGGCTCCAGAAATAAAAACTAAACATATATATTAAGCAGAGACCCCTGCACACATATTTGTTTAGGTATTTGGTTATTCGGGCCGCCATGGGGACTGGCAGGGGGTGAAAACATAGGTAAACCGTTTTATTTTAACCTACCGCCGGACATTGGTTTTACATTATTTACTTCAATCAAGGGGCGTATAGACAGTCTTACTGTATATATTTATAAAGCAGAGACATGTACAAACATTTTGAGGTATAATACATGTATGTCAAGCTGTCCTGGAGACCGGAAGTGGACGAAAATTGAGCCATAATGGTTGTACAGCCAAACATTTTGAGGTATAATACATGTATGTCAAGCTATCCCGGAGACCGGAAGGAGCTATAATGGTTGTACAGCCGGCAATTTGACCTACCCGACCATGGTTTTTTACTTCTGACTTGGTCCACAGGTCCTATGGAATGATCTACGGGGAATAGTTATCAAGCAGAGGCATTGACAAACGTTTTGAGGTATCATACATGTAGATCAAGCCTCTCTGAGGACCGGACGTTGCCTATTACCGAGCTAAAATGGGATGCCAGGACCGTGACGGATATTCCGGGTAATAACGCATATTAGTTTTTCGCATTTTTCTGGCTAACGAAGGGCTCCAGAAATAAAAACTAAACATATATATTAAGCAGAGACCCCTGCACACATATTTGTTTAGGTATTTGGTTATTCGGGCGGCCATGGGGACCGGCAGGGGGTGAAAACATAGGTAAACCGTTTTATTTTAACCTACCGCCGGACATTGGTTTTACATTATTTACTCCAATCAAGGGGTGTATATACAGTCTTACTGTATATATTTATAAAGCAGAGACATGTACAAACATTTTGAGGTATAATACATGTATGTCAAGCTATCCTGGAGACCGGAAGTGGACGACAATTGAGCCATAATGGTTGTACAGCCGGCAATTTTGACCTACCCGACCATGGTTTTTTACTTCTTACTTGGTCCACAGGTCCTATGGAATGATCTACATGTACGGGGAATAGTTATCAAGCAGAGGCATTGACAAACGTTTTGAGGTATCATACATGTAGATCAAGCCTCCGTGAGGACCGGAAATTGTCTATTACGGAGCTAAAATGGGATGCCAGGACCGTGACGGATATTCCGGGTAATAACGCATATTGGTTTTTCGCATTTTTCTGGCTAACGAAGGGCTCCAGAAATAAAAACTAAACATATATATTAAGCAGAGAACCCTGCACACATATTTGTTTAGGTATTTGGTTATTCGGGCCGCCATGGGGACCGGCAGGGGGTGAAAACATAGGTAAACCGTTTTATTTTAACCTACCGCCGGACATTGGTTTTACATTATTTACTCCAATCAAGGGGTGTATATACAGTCTTACTGTATATATTTATAAAGCAGAGACATGTACAAACATTTTGAGGTATAATACATGTATGTCAAGCTATCCTGGAGACCGGAAGTGGACGACAATTGAGCCATAATGGTTGTACAGCCGGCAATTTTGACCTACCCGACCATGGTTTTTTACTTCTTACTTGGTCCACAGGTCCTATGGAATGATCTACATGTACGGGGAATAGTTATCAAGCAGAGGCATTGACAAGCGTTTTCAGGTATCATACATGTAGATCAAGCCTCCGTGAGGACCGGAAATTGTCTATTACCGAGCTAAAATGGGATGCCAGGACCGTGACGGATATTCCGGGTAATAACGCATATTGGTTTTTCGCATTTTTCGGGCTAACGAAGGGCTCCAAAAATAAAAACTAAACATATATATTAAGCAGAGACCCCTGCGCACATATTTGTTAAGGTATTTGGTTATTCGGGCCGCCATGGGGACCGGAAGGGGGTGAAAACATAGGTAAACCGTTTTATTTTAACCTACCGCCGGACATTGGTTTTACATTATTTACTCCAATCAAGGGGCGTATAGACAGTCTTACTGTATATATTTATAAAGCAGAGACATGTACAAACATTTTGAGATATAATACATGTATGTCAAGCTATCCTGGAGACCGGAAGTGGACGACAATTGAGACATAATGATTGTACAGCCGGCAATTTTGACCTACCCGACCATGGTTTTTTACTTCTGACTTGGTCCACAGGTCCTATGGAATGATCTACGGGGAATAGTTATCAAGCAGAGGCATTGACAAACGTCTTGAGGTATCATACATGTAGATCAAGCCTCTCTGAGGATCGGACGTTGCCTATTACCGAGCTAAAATGGGATGCCAGGACCGTGATGGATATTCCGGGTAATAACGCATATTGGTTTTTCGCATTTTTCTGGCTAACGAAGGGCTCCAGAAATAAAAACTAAACATATATATTAAGCAGAGACCCCTGCACACATATTTGTTTAGGTATTTGGTTATTCGGGCCGCCATGGGGACCGGCAGGGGGTGAAAACATAGGTAAACCGTTTTATTTTAACCTACCGCCGGACATTGGTTTTACATTATTTACTCCAATCAAGGGGTGTATATACAGTCTTACTGTATATATTTATAAAGCAGAGACATGTACAAACATTTTGAGGTATAATACATGTATGTCAAGCTATCCTGGAGACCGGAAGTGGACGACAATTGAGCCATAATGGTTGTACAGCCGGCAATTTTGACCTACCCGACCATGGTTTTTTACTTCTTACTTGGTCCACAGGTCCTATGGAATGATCTACATGTACGGGGAATAGTTATCAAGCAGAGGCATTGACAAACGTTTTGAGGTATCATACATGTAGATCAAGCCTCCGTGAGGACCGGAAATTGTCTATTACGGAGCTAAAATGGGATGCCAGGACCGTGACGGATATTCCGGGTAATAACGCATATTGGTTTTTCGCATTTTTCGGGCTAACGAAGGGCTCCAAAAATAAAAACTAAACATATATATTAAGCAGAGACCCCTGCACACATATTTGTTAAGGTATTTGGTTATTCGGCCCGCCATGGGGACCGGAAGGGGGTGAAAACATAGGTAAACCGTTTTATTTTAACCTACCGCCGGACATTGGTTTTACATTATTTACTCCAATCAAGGGGCGTATATACAGTCTTACTGTATATATTTATAAAGCAGAGACATGTACACACATTTTGAGATATAATACATGTATGTCAAGCTATCCTGGAGACCGGAAGTGGACGACAATTGAGACATAATGATTGTACAGCCGGCAATTTTGACCTACCCGACCATGGTTTTTTACTTCTGACTTGGTCCACAGGTCCTATGGAATGATCTACGGGGAATAGTTATCAAGCAGAGGCATTGCCAAACGTCTTGAGGTATCATACATGTAGATCAAGCCTCCCTGAGTACCGGAAGTTGCCTAATACGGAGCTAAAATGGGATGCCAGGACCGTGACGGATATTCCGGGTAATAACGCATATTGGTTTTTCGCATTTTTCGGCTAACGAAGGGCTCCAGAAATAAAAACTAAACATATATATTAAGCAGAGACCCCTGCACACATATTTGTTTAGGTATTTGGTTATTCGGGCCGCCATGGGGACTGGCAGGGGGTGAAAACATAGGTAAACCGTTTTATTTTAACCTACCGCCGGACATTGGTTTTACATTATTTACTCCAATCAAGGGGTGTATATACAGTCTTACTGTATATATTTATAAAGCAGAGACATGTACAAACATTTTGAGATATAATACATGTATGTCAAGCTATCCTGGAGACCGGAAGTGGACGACAATTGAGACATAATGATTGTACAGCCGGCAATTTTGACCTACCCGACCATGGTTTTTTACTTCTGACTTGGTCCACAGGTCCTATGGAATGATCTACGGGGAATAGTTATCAAGCAGAGGCATTGACAAACGTCTTGAGGTATCATACATGTAGATCAAGCCTCTCTGAGGATCGGACGTTGCCTATTACCGAGCTAAAATGGGATGCCAGGACCGTGATGGATATTCCGGGTAATAACGCATATTGGTTTTTCGCATTTTTCTGGCTAACGAAGGGCTCCAGAAATAAAAACTAAACATATATATTAAGCAGAGACCCCTGCACACATATTTGTTAAGGTATTTGGTTATTCGGGCCGCCATGGGGACCGGCAGGGGGTGAAAACATAGGTAAACCGTTTTATTTTAACCTACCGCCGGACATTGGTTTTACATTATTTACTCCAATCAAGGGGTGTATATACAGTCTTACTGTATATATTTATAAAGCAGAGACATGTACAAACATTTTGAGGTATAATACATGTATGTCAAGCTATCCTGGAGACCGGAAGTGGACGACAATTGAGCTATAATGGTTGTACAGCCGGCAATTTTGACCTACCCGACCATGGTTTTTTACTTCTTACTTGGTCCACAGGTCCTATGGAATGATCTACATGTACGGGGAATAGTTATCAAGCAGAGGCATTGACAAACGTTTTGAGGTATCATACATGTAGATCAAGCCTCCGTGAGGACCGGAAATTGTCTATTACGGAGCTAAAATGGGATGCCAGGACCGTGACGGATATTCCGGGTAATAACGCATATTGGTTTTTCGCATTTTTCGGGCTAACGAAGGGCTCCAAAAATAAAAACTAAACATATATATTAAGCAGAGACCCCTGCGCACATATTTGTTAAGGTATTTGGTTATTCGGCCCGCCATGGGGACCGGAAGGGGGTGAAAACATAGGTAAACCGTTTTATTTTAACCTACCGCCGGACATTGGTTTTACATTATTTACTCCAATCAAGGGGCGTATAGACAGTCTTACTGTATATATTTATAAAGCAGAGACATGTACAAACATTTTGAGATATAATACATGTATGTCAAGCTATCCTGGAGACCGGAAGTGGACGACAATTGAGACATAATGATTGTACAGCCGGCAATTTTGACCTACCCGACCATGGTTTTTTACTTCTGACTTGGTCCACAGGTCCTATGGAATGATCTACGGGGAATAGTTATCAAGCAGAGGCATTGCCAAACGTCTTGAGGTATCATACATGTAGATCAAGCCTCCCTGAGTACCGGAAGTTGCCTAATACGGAGCTAAAATGGGATGCCAGGACCGTGACGGATATTCCGGGTAATAACGCATATTGGTTTTTCGCATTTTTCGGCTAACGAAGGGCTCCAGAAATAAAAACTAAACATATATATTAAGCAGAGACCCCTGCACACATATTTGTTTAGGTATTTGGTTATTCGGGCCGCCATGGGGACTGGCAGGGGGTGAAAACATAGGTAAACCGTTTTATTTTAACCTACCGCCGGACATTGGTTTTACATTATTTACTCCAATCAAGGGGTGTATATACAGTCTTACTGTATATATTTATAAAGCAGAGACATGTACAAACATTTTGAGGTATAATACATGTATGTCAAGCTATCCTGAAGACCGGAAGTGGACGACAATTGAGCCATAATGGTTGTACAGCCGGCAATTTTGACCTTCCCGACCATGGTTTTTTACTTCTTACTTGGTCCACAGGTCCTATGGAATGATCTACATGTACGGGGAATAGTTATCAAGCAGAGGCATTGACAAACGTTTTGAGGTATCATACATGTAGATCAAGCCTCCGTGAGGACCGGAAATTGTCTATTACGGAGCTAAAATGGGATGCCAGGACCGTGACGGATATTCCGGGTAATAACGCATATTGGTTTTTCGCATTTTTCTGGCTAACGAAGGGCTCCAGAAATAAAAACTAAACATATATATTAAGCAGAGAACCCTGCACACATATTTGTTAAGGTATTTGGTTATTCGGGCCGCCATGGGGACCGGCAGGGGGTGAAAACATAGGTAAACCGTTTTATTTTAACCTACCGCCGGACATTGGTTTTACATTATTTACTTCAATCAAGGGGCGTATAGACAGTCTTACTGTATATATTTATAAAGCAGAGACATGTACAAACATTTTGAGGTATAATACATGTATGTCAAGCTGTCCTGGAGACCGGAAGTGGACGAAAATTGAGCCATAATGGTTGTACAGCCAAACATTTTGAGGTATAATACATGTATGTCAAGCTATCCCGGAGACCGGAAGGAGCTATAATGGTTGTACAGCCGGCAATTTTGACCTACCCGACCATGGTTTTTTACTTCTGACTTGGTCCACAGGTCCTATGGAATGATCTACGGGGAATAGTTATCAAGCAGAGGCATTGACAAACGTTTTGAGGTATCATACATGTAGATCAAGCCTCTCTGAGGACCGGACGTTGCCTATTACCGAGCTAAAATGGGATGCCAGGACCGTGACGGATATTCCGGGTAATAACGCATATTGGTTTTTCGCATTTTTCTGGCTAACGAAGGGCTCCAGAAATAAAAACTAAACATATATATTAAGCAGAGACCCCTGCACACATATTTGTTTAGGTATTTGGTTATTCGGGCGGCCATGGGGACCGGCAGGGGGTGAAAACATAGGTAAACCGTTTTATTTTAACCTACCGCCGGACATTGGTTTTACATTATTTACTCCAATCAAGGGGTGTATATACAGTCTTACTGTATATATTTATAAAGCAGAGACATGTACAAACATTTTGAGGTATAATACATGTATGTCAAGCTATCCTGGAGACCGGAAGTGGACGACAATTGAGCCATAATGGTTGTACAGCCGGCAATTTTGACCTACCCGACCATGGTTTTTTACTTCTTACTTGGTCCACAGGTCCTATGGAATGATCTACATGTACGGGGAATAGTTATCAAGCAGAGGCATTGACAAACGTTTTGAGGTATGATACATGTAGATCAAGCCTCCGTGAGGACCGGAAATTGTCTATTACGGAGCTAAAATGGGATGCCAGGACCGTGACGGATATTCCGGGTAATAACGCATATTGGTTTTTCGCATTTTTCGGGCTAACGAAGGGCTCCAAAAATAAAAACTAAACATATATATTAAGCAGAGACCCCTGCGCACATATTTGTTAAGGTATTTGGTTATTCGGCCCGCCATGGGGACCGGAAGGGGGTGAAAACATAGGTAAACCGTTTTATTTTAACCTACCGCCGGACATTGGTTTTACATTATTTACTCCAATCAAGGGGCGTATAGACAGTCTTACTGTATATATTTATAAAGCAGAGACATGTACAAACATTTTGAGGTATAATACATGTATGTCAAGCTATCCTGGAGACCGGAAGTGGACGACAATTGAGACATAATGATTGTACAGCCGGCAATTTTGACCTACCCGACCATGGTTTTTTACTTCTGACTTGGTCCACAGGTCCTATGGAATGATCTACGGGGAATAGTTATCAAGCAGAGGCATTGCCAAAGGTCTTGAGGTATCATACATGTAGATCAAGCCTCCCTGAGTACCGGAAGTTGCCTATTACCGAGCTAAAATGGGATGCCAGGACCGTGACGGATATTCCGGGTAATAACGCATATTGGTTTTTCGCATTTTTCGGCTAACGAAGGGCTCCAGAAATAAAAACTAAACATATATATTAAGCAGAGACCCCTGCACACATATTTGTTTAGGTATTTGGTTATTCGGGCCGCCATGGGGACTGGCAGGGGGTGAAAACATAGGTAAACCGTTTTATTTTAACCTACCGCCGGACATTGGTTTTACATTATTTACTCCAATCAAGGGGTGTATATACAGTCTTACTGTATATATTTATAAAGCAGAGACATGTACAAACATTTTGAGGTATAATACATGTATGTCAAGCTATCCTGGAGACCGGAAGTGGACGACAATTGAGCCATAATGGTTGTACAGCCGGCAATTTTGACCTACCCGACCATGGTTTTTTACTTCTTACTTGGTCCACAGGTCCTATGGAATGATCTACATGTACGGGGAATAGTTATCAAGCAGAGGCATTGACAAACGTTTTGAGGTATCATACATGTAGATCAAGCCTCCGTGAGGACCGGAAATTGTCTATTACGGAGCTAAAATGGGATGCCAGGACCGTGACGGATATTCCGGGTAATAACGCATATTGGTTTTTCGCATTTTTCTGGCTAACGAAGGGCTCCAGAAATAAAAACTAAACATATATATTAAGCAGAGAACCCTGCACACATATTTGTTTAGGTATTTGGTTATTCGGGCCGCCATGGGGACCGGCAGGGGGTGAAAACATAGGTAAACCGTTTTATTTTAACCTACCGCCGGACATTGGTTTTACATTATTTACTCCAATCAAGGGGTGTATATACAGTCTTACTGTATATATTTATAAAGCAGAGACATGTACAAACATTTTGAGGTATAATACATGTATGTCAAGCTATCCTGGAGACCGGAAGTGGACGACAATTGAGCCATAATGGTTGTACAGCCGGCAATTTTGACCTACCCGACCATGGTTTTTTACTTCTTACTTGGTCCACAGATCCTATGGAATGATCTACATGTACGGGGAATAGTTATCAAGCAGAGGCATTGACAAGCGTTTTCAAGTATCATACATGTAGATCAAGCCTCCGTGAGGACCGGAAATTGTCTATTACCGAGCTAAAATGGGATGCCAGGACCGTGACGGATATTCCGGGTAATAACGCATATTGGTTTTTCGCATTTTTCGGGCTAACGAAGGGCTCCAAAAATAAAAACTAAACATATATATTAAGCAGAGACCTCTGCGCACATATTTGTTAAGGTATTTGGTTATTCGGGCCGCCATGGGGACCGGAAGGGGGTGAAAACATAGGTAAACCGTTTTATTTTAACCTACCGCCGGACATTGGTTTTACATTATTTACTCCAATCAAGGGGCGTATAGACAGTCTTACTGTATATATTTATAAAGCAGAGACATGTACAAACATTTTGAGATATAATACATGTATGTCAAGCTATCCTGGAGACCGGAAGTGGACGACAATTGAGACATAATGATTGTACAGCCGGCAATTTTGACCTACCCGACCATGGTTTTTTACTTCTGAATTGGTCCACAGGTCCTATGGAATGATCTACGGGGAATAGTTATCAAGCAGAGGCATTGACAAACGTCTTGAGGTATCATACATGTAGATCAAGCCTCTCTGAGGATCGGACGTTGCCTATTACCGAGCTAAAATGGGATGCCAGGACCGTGATGGATATTCCGGGTAATAACGCATATTGGTTTTTCGCATTTTTCTGGCTAACGAAGGGCTCCAGAAATAAAAACTAAACATATATATTAAGCAGAGACCCCTGCACACATATTTGTTTAGGTATTTGGTTATTCGGGCCGCCATGGGGACCGGCAGGGGGTGAAAACATAGGTAAACCGTTTTATTTTAACCTACCGCCGGACATTGGTTTTACATTATTTACTCCAATCAAGGGGTGTATATACAGTCTTACTGTATATATTTATAAAGCAGAGACATGTACAAACATTTTGAGGTATAATACATGTATGTCAAGCTATCCTGGAGACCGGAAGTGGACGACAATTGAGCCATAATGGTTGTACAGCCGGCAATTTTGACCTACCCGACCATGGTTTTTTACTTCTTACTTGGTCCACAGGTCCTATGGAATGATCTACATGTACGGGGAATAGTTATCAAGCAGAGGCATTGACAAACGTTTTGAGGTATCATACATGTAGATCAAGCCTCCGTGAGGACCGGAAATTGTCTATTACGGAGCTAAAATGGGATGCCAGGACCGTGACGGATATTCCGGGTAATAACGCATATTGGTTTTTCGCATTTTTCGGGCTAACGAAGGGCTCCAAAAATAAAAACTAAACATATATATTAAGCAGAGACCCCTGCACACATATTTGTTAAGGTATTTGGTTATTCGGCCCGCCATGGGGACCGGAAGGGGGTGAAAACATAGGTAAACCGTTTTATTTTAACCTACCGCCGGACATTGGTTTTACATTATTTACTCCAATCAAGGGGCGTATAGACAGTCTTACTGTATATATTTATAAAGCAGAGACATGTACAAACATTTTGAGATATAATACATGTATGTCAAGCTATCCTGGAGACCGGAAGTGGACGACAATTGAGACATAATGATTGTACAGCCGGCAATTTTGACCTACCCGACCATGGTTTTTTACTTCTGACTTGGTCCACAGGTCCTATGGAATGATCTACGGGGAATAGTTATCAAGCAGAGGCATTGCCAAACGTCTTGAGGTATCATACATGTAGATCAAGCCTCCCTGAGTACCGGAAGTTGCCTAATACGGAGCTAAAATGGGATGCCAGGACCGTGACGGATATTCCGGGTAATAACGCATATTGGTTTTTCGCATTTTTCGGCTAACGAAGGGCTCCAGAAATAAAAACTAAACATATATATTAAGCAGAGACCCCTGCACACATATTTGTTAAGGTATTTGGTTATTCGGGCCGCCATGGGGACTGGCAGGGGGTGAAAACATAGGTAAACCGTTTTATTTTAACCTACCGCCGGACATTGGTTTTACATTATTTACTCCAATCAAGGGGTGTATATACAGTCTTACTGTATATATTTATAAAGCAGAGACATGTACAAACATTTTGAGATATAATACATGTATGTCAAGCTATCCTGGAGACCGGAAGTGGACGACAATTGAGACATAATGATTGTACAGCCGGCAATTTTGACCTACCCGACCATGGTTTTTTACTTCTGACTTGGTCCACAGGTCCTATGGAATGATCTACGGGGAATAGTTATCAAGCAGAGGCATTGACAAACGTCTTGAGGTATCATACATGTAGATCAAGCCTCTCTGAGGATCGGACGTTGCCTATTACCGAGTTAAAATGGGATGCCAGGACCGTGATGGATATTCCGGGTAATAACGCATATTGGTTTTTCGCATTTTTCTGGCTAACGAAGGGCTCCAGAAATAAAAACTAAACATATATATTAAGCAGAGACCCCTGCACACATATTTGTTAAGGTATTTGGTTATTCGGGCCGCCATGGGGACCGGAAGGGGGTGAAAACATAGGTAAACCGTTTTATTTTAACCTACCGCCGGACATTGGTTTTACATTATTTACTCCAATCAAGGGGTGTATATACAGTCTTACTGTATATATTTATAAAGCAGAGACATGTACAAACATTTTGAGGTATAATACATGTATGTCAAGCTATCCTGGAGACCGGAAGTGGACGACAATTGAGCTATAATGGTTGTACAGCCGGCAATTTTGACCTACCCGACCATGGTTTTTTACTTCTTACTTGGTCCACAGGTCCTATGGAATGATCTACATGTACGGGGAATAGTTATCAAGCAGAGGCATTGACAAACGTTTTGAGGTATCATACATGTAGATCAAGCCTCCGTGAGGACCGGAAATTGTCTATTACGGAGCTAAAATGGGATGCCAGGACCGTGACGGATATTCCGGGTAATAACGCATATTGGTTTTTCGCATTTTTCGGGCTAACGAAGGGCTCCAAAATTAAAAACTAAACATATATATTAAGCAGAGACCCCTGCGCACATATTTGTTAAGGTATTTGGTTATTCGGCCCGCCATGGGGACCGGAAGGGGGTGAAAACATAGGTAAACCGTTTTATTTTAACCTACCGCCGGACATTGGTTTTACATTATTTACTCCAATCAAGGGGTGTATATACAGTCTTACTGTATATATTTATAAAGCAGAGACATGTACAAACATTTTGAGGTATAATACATGTATGTCAAGCTATCCTGGAGACCGGAAGTGGACGACAATTGAGCCATAATGGTTGTACAGCCGGCAATTTTGACCTACCCGACCATGGTTTTTTACTTCTTACTTGGTCCACAGGTCCTATGGAATGATCTACATGTACGGGGAATAGTTATCAAGCAGAGGCATTGACAAACGTTTTGAGGTATCATACATGTAGATCAAGCCTCCGTGAGGACCGGAAATTGTCTATTACGGAGCTAAAATGGGATGCCAGGACCGTGACGGATATTCCGGGTAATAACGCATATTGGTTTTTCGCATTTTTCGGGCTAACGAAGGGCTCCAAAAATAAAAACTAAACATATATATTAAGCAGAGACCCCTGCACACATATTTGTTAAGGTATTTGGTTATTCGGCCCGCCATGGGGACCGGAAGGGGGTGAAAACATAGGTAAACCGTTTTATTTTAACCTACCGCCGGACATTGGTTTTACATTATTTACTCCAATCAAGGGGCGTATAGACAGTCTTACTGTATATATTTATAAAGCAGAGACATGTACAAACATTTTGAGATATAATACATGTATGTCAAGCTATCCTGGAGACCGGAAGTGGACGACAATTGAGACATAATGATTGTACAGCCGGCAATTTTGACCTACCCGACCATGGTTTTTTACTTCTGACTTGGTCCACAGGTCCTATGGAATGATCTACGGGGAATAGTTATCAAGCAGAGGCATTGCCAAACGTCTTGAGGTATCATACATGTAGATCAAGCCTCCCTGAGTACCGGAAGTTGCCTAATACGGAGCTAAAATGGGATGCCAGGACCGTGACGGATATTCCGGGTAATAACGCATATTGGTTTTTCGCATTTTTCTGGCTAACGAAGGGCTCCAGAAATAAAAACTAAACATATATATTAAGCAGAGACCCCTGCACACATATTTGTTAAGGTATTTGGTTATTCGGGCCGCCATGGGGACTGGCAGGGGGTGAAAACATAGGTAAACCGTTTTATTTTAACCTACCGCCGGACATTGGTTTTACATTATTTACTCCAATCAAGGGGTGTATATACAGTCTTACTGTATATATTTATAAAGCAGAGACATGTACAAACATTTTGAGATATAATACATGTATGTCAAGCTATCCTGGAGACCGGAAGTGGACAACAATTGAGACATAATGATTGTACAGCCGGCAATTTTGACCTACCCGACCATGGTTTTTTACTTCTGACTTGGTCCACAGGTCCTATGGAATGATCTACGGGGAATAGTTATCAAGCAGAGGCATTGCCAAACGTCTTGAGGTATCATACATGTAGATCAAGCCTCCCTGAGTACCGGAAGTTGCCTAATACGGAGCTAAAATGGGATGCCAGGACCGTGACGGATATTCCGGGTAATAACGCATATTGGTTTTTCGCATTTTTCGGCTAACGAAGGGCTCCAGAAATAAAAACTAAACATATATATTAAGCAGAGAACCCTGCACACATATTTGTTTAGGTATTTGGTTATTCGGGCCGCCATGGGGACCGGCAGGGGGTGAAAACATAGGTAAACCGTTTTATTTTAACCTACCGCCGGACATTGGTTTTACATTATTTACTCCAATCAAGGGGTGTATATACAGTCTTACTGTATATATTTATAAAGCAGAGACATGTACAAACATTTTGAGGTATAATACATGTATGTCAAGCTATCCTGGAGACCGGAAGTGGACGACAATTGAGCCATAATGGTTGTACAGCCGGCAATTTTGACCTACCCGACCATGGTTTTTTACTTCTTACTTGGTCCACAGGTCCTATGGAATGATCTACATGTACGGGGAATAGTTATCAAGCAGAGGCATTGACAAACGTTTTGAGGTATCATACATGTAGATCAAGCCTCCGTGAGGACCGGAAATTGTCTATTACGGAGCTAAAATGGGATGCCAGGACCGTGACGGATATTCCGGGTAATAACGCATATTGGTTTTTCGCATTTTTCGGGCTAACGAAGGACTCCAAAAATAAAAACTAAACATATATATTAAGCATAGACCCCTGCGCACATATTTGTTAAGGTATTTGGTTATTCGGGCCGCCATGGGGACCGGAAGGGGGTGAAAACATAAGTAAACCGTTTTATTTTAACCTACCGCCGGACATTGGTTTTACATTATTTACTCCAATCAAGGGGCGTATAGACAGTCTTACTGTATATATTTATAAAGCAGAGACATGTACAACCATTTTGAGATATAATACATGTATGTCAAGCTATCCTGGAGACCGGAAGTGGACGACAATTGAGATATAATGAGTGTACAGCCGGCAATTTTGACCTACCCGACCATGGTTTTTTACTTCTTACTTGGTCCACAGGTCCTATGGAATGATCTACGGGGAATAGTTATCAAGCAGAGGCATTGCCAAACGTCTTGTGGTATCATACATGTAGATCAAGCCTCCCTGAGTACCGGAAGTTGCCTAATACGGAGCTAAAATGGGATGCCAGGACCGTGACGGATATTCCGGGTAATAACGCATATTGGTTTTTCGCATTTTTCGGCTAACGAAGGGCTCCAGAAATAAAAACTAAGCATATATATTAAGCAGAGACCCCTGAACACATATTTGTTTCGGTATTTGGTTATTCGGGCCGCCATGGGGACCGGCAGGGGGTGAAAACATAGGTAAATCGTCTTATTTTAACCTACCGCCGGACATTGGTTTTACATTATTTACTCCAATCAAGGGGTGTATATACAGTCTTACTGTATATATTTATAAAGCAGAGACATGTACAAACATTTTGAGGTATAATACATGTATGTCAAGCTATCCTGGAGACCGGAAGTGGACGACAATTGAGACATAATGATTGTACAGCCGGCAATTTTGACCTACCCGACCATGGTTTTTTACTTCTGACTTGGTCCACAGGTCCTATGGAATGATCTACATGTACGGGGAATAGTTATCAAGCAGAGGCATTGACAAACGTTTTGAGGTATGATACATGTAGATCAAGCCTCCGTGAGGACCGGAAATTGTCTATTACGGAGCTAAAATGGGATGCCAGGACCGTGACGGATATTCCGGGTAATAACGCATATTGGTTTTTCGCATTTTTCGGCTAACGAAGGGCTCCAGAAATAACAACTAAACATATATATTAAGCAGAGACCCCTGCGCACATATTTGTTAAGGTATTTGGTTATTCGGGCCGCCATGGGGACCGGAAGGGGGTGAAAACATAGGTAAACCGTTTTATTTTAACATACCGCCGGACATTGGTTTTACATTATTTACTCCAATCAAGGGGCGTATAGACAGTCTTACTGTATATATTTATAAAGCAGAGACATGTACAAACATTTTGAGATATAATACATGTATGTCAAGCTATCCTGGAGACCGGAAGTGGACGACAATTGAGATATAATGAGTGTACAGCCGGCAATTTTGACCTACCCGACCATGGTTTTTTACTTCTTACTTGGTCCACAGGTCCTATGGAATGATCTACGGGGAATAGTTATCAAGCAGAGGCATTGCCAAACGTCTTGTGGTATCATACATGTAGATCAAGCCTCCCTGAGTACCGAAAGTTGCCTAATACGGAGCTAAAATGGGATGCCAGGACCGTGACGGATATTCCGGGTAATAACGCATATTGGTTTTTCGCATTTTTCTGGCTAACGAAGGGCTCCAGAAATAAAAACTAAGCATATATATTAAGCAGAGACCCCTGAACACATATTTGTTTCGGTATTTGGTTATTCGGGCCGCCATGGGGACCGGCAGGGGGTGAAAACATAGGTAAATCGTCTTATTTTAACCTACCGCCGGACATTGGTTTTACATTATTTACTCCAATCAAGGGGTGTATATACAGTCTTACTGTATATATTTATAAAGCAGAGACATGTACAAACATTTTGAGGTATAATACATGTATGTCAAGCTATCCTGGAGACCGGAAGTGGACGACAATTGAGACATAATGATTGTACAGCCGGCAATTTTGACCTACCCGACCATGGTTTTTTACTTCTGACTTGGTCCACAGGTCCTATGGAATGATCTACATGTACGGGGAATAGTTATCAAGCAGAGGCATTGACAAACGTTTTGAGGTATCATACATGTAGATCAAGCCTCCGTGAGGACCGGAAATTGTCTATTACGGAGCTAAAATGGGATGCCAGGACCGTGACGGATATTCCGGGTAATAACGCATATTGGTTTTTCGCATTTTTCTGGCTAACGAAGGGCTCCAGAAATAAAAACTAAACATATATATTAAGCAGAGAACCCTGCACACATATTTGTTTAGGTATTTGGTTATTCGGGCCGCCATGGGGACCGGCAGGGGGTGAAAACATAGGTAAACCGTTTTATTTTAACCTACCGCCGGACATTGGTTTTACATTATTTACTCCAATCAAGGGGTGTATATACAGTCTTACTGTATATATTTATAAAGCAGAGACATGTACAAACATTTTGAGGTATAATACATGTATGTCAAGCTATCCTGGAGACCGGAAGTGGACGACAATTGAGCCATAATGGTTGTACAGCCGGCAATTTTGACCTACCCGACCATGGTTTTTTACTTCTTACTTGGTCCACAGGTACTATGGAATGATCTACATGTACGGGGAATAGTTATCAAGCAGAGGCATTGACAAACGTTTTGAGGTATCATACATGTAGATCAAGCCTCCGTGAGGACCGGAAATTGTCTATTACGGAGCTAAAATGGGATGCCAGGACCGTGACGGATATTCCGGGTAATAACGCATATTGGTTTTTCGCATTTTTCGGGCTAACGAAGGACTCCAAAAATAAAAACTAAACATATATATTAAGCAGAGACCCCTGCGCACATATTTGTTAAGGTATTTGGTTATTCGGGCCGCCATGGGGACCGGAAGGGGGTGAAAACATAGGTAAACCGTTTTATTTTAACATACCGCCGGACATTGGTTTTACATTATTTACTCCAATCAAGGGGCGTATAGACAGTCTTACTGTATATATTTATAAAGCAGAGACATGTACAAACATTTTGAGGTATAATACATGTATGTCAAGCTATCCTGGAGACCGGAAGTGGACGACAATTGAGACATAATGATTGTACAGCCGGCAATTTTGACCTACCCGACCATGGTTTTTTACTTCTGACTTGGTCCACAGGTCCTATGGAATGATCTACGGGGAATAGTTATCAAGCAGAGGCATTGCCAAAGGTCTTGAGGTATCATACATGTAGATCAAGCCTCCCTGAGTACCGGAAGTTGCCTATTACCGAGCTAAAATGGGATGCCAGGACCGTGACGGATATTCCGGGTAATAACGCATATTGGTTTTTCGCATTTTTCGGCTAACGAAGGGCTCCAGAAATAAAAACTAAACATATATATTAAGCAGAGACCCCTGCACACATATTTGTTTAGGTATTTGGTTATTCGGGCCGCCATGGGGACTGGCAGGGGGTGAAAACATAGGTAAACCGTTTTATTTTAACCTACCGCCGGACATTGGTTTTACATTATTTACTCCAATCAAGGGGTGTATATACAGTCTTACTGTATATATTTATAAAGCAGAGACATGTACAAACATTTTGAGGTATAATACATGTATGTCAAGCTATCCTGGAGACCGGAAGTGGACGACAATTGAGCCATAATGGTTGTACAGCCGGCAATTTTGACCTACCCGACCATGGTTTTTTACTTCTTACTTGGTCCACAGGTCCTATGGAATGATCTACATGTACGGGGAATAGTTATCAAGCAGAGGCATTGACAAACGTTTTGAGGTATCATACATGTAGATCAAGCCTCCGTGAGGACCGGAAATTGTCTATTACGGAGCTAAAATGGGATGCCAGGACCGTGACGGATATTCCGGGTAATAACGCATATTGGTTTTTCGCATTTTTCTGGCTAACGAAGGGCTCCAGAAATAAAAACTAAACATATATATTAAGCAGAGAACCCTGCACACATATTTGTTTAGGTATTTGGTTATTCGGGCCGCCATGGGGACCGGCAGGGGGTGAAAACATAGGTAAACCGTTTTATTTTAACCTACCGCCGGACATTGGTTTTACATTATTTACTCCAATCAAGGGGTGTATATACAGTCTTACTGTATATATTTATAAAGCAGAGACATGTACAAACATTTTGAGGTATAATACATGTATGTCAAGCTATCCTGGAGACCGGAAGTGGACGACAATTGAGCCATAATGGTTGTACAGCCGGCAATTTTGACCTACCCGACCATGGTTTTTTACTTCTTACTTGGTCCACAGATCCTATGGAATGATCTACATGTACGGGGAATAGTTATCAAGCAGAGGCATTGACAAGCGTTTTCAAGTATCATACATGTAGATCAAGCCTCCGTGAGGACCGGAAATTGTCTATTACCGAGCTAAAATGGGATGCCAGGACCGTGACGGATATTCCGGGTAATAACGCATATTGGTTTTTCGCATTTTTCGGGCTAACGAAGGGCTCCAAAAATAAAAACTAAACATATATATTAAGCAGAGACCTCTGCGCACATATTTGTTAAGGTATTTGGTTATTCGGGCCGCCATGGGGACCGGAAGGGGGTGAAAACATAGGTAAACCGTTTTATTTTAACCTACCGCCGGACATTGGTTTTACATTATTTACTCCAATCAAGGGGCGTATAGACAGTCTTACTGTATATATTTATAAAGCAGAGACATGTACAAACATTTTGAGATATAATACATGTATGTCAAGCTATCCTGGAGACCGGAAGTGGACGACAATTGAGACATAATGATTGTACAGCCGGCAATTTTGACCTACCCGACCATGGTTTTTTACTTCTGAATTGGTCCACAGGTCCTATGGAATGATCTACGGGGAATAGTTATCAAGCAGAGGCATTGACAAACGTCTTGAGGTATCATACATGTAGATCAAGCCTCTCTGAGGATCGGACGTTGCCTATTACCGAGCTAAAATGGGATGCCAGGACCGTGATGGATATTCCGGGTAATAACGCATATTGGTTTTTCGCATTTTTCTGGCTAACGAAGGGCTCCAGAAATAAAAACTAAACATATATATTAAGCAGAGACCCCTGCACACATATTTGTTTAGGTATTTGGTTATTCGGGCCGCCATGGGGACCGGCAGGGGGTGAAAACATAGGTAAACCGTTTTATTTTAACCTACCGCCGGACATTGGTTTTACATTATTTACTCCAATCAAGGGGTGTATATACAGTCTTACTGTATATATTTATAAAGCAGAGACATGTACAAACATTTTGAGGTATAATACATGTATGTCAAGCTATCCTGGAGACCGGAAGTGGACGACAATTGAGCCATAATGGTTGTACAGCCGGCAATTTTGACCTACCCGACCATGGTTTTTTACTTCTTACTTGGTCCACAGGTCCTATGGAATGATCTACATGTACGGGGAATAGTTATCAAGCAGAGGCATTGACAAACGTTTTGAGGTATCATACATGTAGATCAAGCCTCCGTGAGGACCGGAAATTGTCTATTACGGAGCTAAAATGGGATGCCAGGACCGTGACGGATATTCCGGGTAATAACGCATATTGGTTTTTCGCATTTTTCGGGCTAACGAAGGGCTCCAAAAATAAAAACTAAACATATATATTAAGCAGAGACCCCTGCACACATATTTGTTAAGGTATTTGGTTATTCGGCCCGCCATGGGGACCGGAAGGGGGTGAAAACATAGGTAAACCGTTTTATTTTAACCTACCGCCGGACATTGGTTTTACATTATTTACTCCAATCAAGGGGCGTATAGACAGTCTTACTGTATATATTTATAAAGCAGAGACATGTACAAACATTTTGAGATATAATACATGTATGTCAAGCTATCCTGGAGACCGGAAGTGGACGACAATTGAGACATAATGATTGTACAGCCGGCAATTTTGACCTACCCGACCATGGTTTTTTACTTCTGACTTGGTCCACAGGTCCTATGGAATGATCTACGGGGAATAGTTATCAAGCAGAGGCATTGCCAAACGTCTTGAGGTATCATACATGTAGATCAAGCCTCCCTGAGTACCGGAAGTTGCCTAATACGGAGCTAAAATGGGATGCCAGGACCGTGACGGATATTCCGGGTAATAACGCATATTGGTTTTTCGCATTTTTCGGCTAACGAAGGGCTCCAGAAATAAAAACTAAACATATATATTAAGCAGAGACCCCTGCACACATATTTGTTAAGGTATTTGGTTATTCGGGCCGCCATGGGGACTGGCAGGGGGTGAAAACATAGGTAAACCGTTTTATTTTAACCTACCGCCGGACATTGGTTTTACATTATTTACTCCAATCAAGGGGTGTATATACAGTCTTACTGTATATATTTATAAAGCAGAGACATGTACAAACATTTTGAGATATAATACATGTATGTCAAGCTATCCTGGAGACCGGAAGTGGACGACAATTGAGACATAATGATTGTACAGCCGGCAATTTTGACCTACCCGACCATGGTTTTTTACTTCTGACTTGGTCCACAGGTCCTATGGAATGATCTACGGGGAATAGTTATCAAGCAGAGGCATTGACAAACGTCTTGAGGTATCATACATGTAGATCAAGCCTCTCTGAGGATCGGACGTTGCCTATTACCGAGTTAAAATGGGATGCCAGGACCGTGATGGATATTCCGGGTAATAACGCATATTGGTTTTTCGCATTTTTCTGGCTAACGAAGGGCTCCAGAAATAAAAACTAAACATATATATTAAGCAGAGACCCCTGCACACATATTTGTTAAGGTATTTGGTTATTCGGGCCGCCATGGGGACCGGAAGGGGGTGAAAACATAGGTAAACCGTTTTATTTTAACCTACCGCCGGACATTGGTTTTACATTATTTACTCCAATCAAGGGGTGTATATACAGTCTTACTGTATATATTTATAAAGCAGAGACATGTACAAACATTTTGAGGTATAATACATGTATGTCAAGCTATCCTGGAGACCGGAAGTGGACGACAATTGAGCTATAATGGTTGTACAGCCGGCAATTTTGACCTACCCGACCATGGTTTTTTACTTCTTACTTGGTCCACAGGTCCTATGGAATGATCTACATGTACGGGGAATAGTTATCAAGCAGAGGCATTGACAAACGTTTTGAGGTATCATACATGTAGATCAAGCCTCCGTGAGGACCGGAAATTGTCTATTACGGAGCTAAAATGGGATGCCAGGACCGTGACGGATATTCCGGGTAATAACGCATATTGGTTTTTCGCATTTTTCGGGCTAACGAAGGGCTCCAAAATTAAAAACTAAACATATATATTAAGCAGAGACCCCTGCGCACATATTTGTTAAGGTATTTGGTTATTCGGCCCGCCATGGGGACCGGAAGGGGGTGAAAACATAGGTAAACCGTTTTATTTTAACCTACCGCCGGACATTGGTTTTACATTATTTACTCCAATCAAGGGGTGTATATACAGTCTTACTGTATATATTTATAAAGCAGAGACATGTACAAACATTTTGAGGTATAATACATGTATGTCAAGCTATCCTGGAGACCGGAAGTGGACGACAATTGAGCCATAATGGTTGTACAGCCGGCAATTTTGACCTACCCGACCATGGTTTTTTACTTCTTACTTGGTCCACAGGTCCTATGGAATGATCTACATGTACGGGGAATAGTTATCAAGCAGAGGCATTGACAAACGTTTTGAGGTATCATACATGTAGATCAAGCCTCCGTGAGGACCGGAAATTGTCTATTACGGAGCTAAAATGGGATGCCAGGACCGTGACGGATATTCCGGGTAATAACGCATATTGGTTTTTCGCATTTTTCGGGCTAACGAAGGGCTCCAAAAATAAAAACTAAACATATATATTAAGCAGAGACCCCTGCACACATATTTGTTAAGGTATTTGGTTATTCGGCCCGCCATGGGGACCGGAAGGGGGTGAAAACATAGGTAAACCGTTTTATTTTAACCTACCGCCGGACATTGGTTTTACATTATTTACTCCAATCAAGGGGCGTATAGACAGTCTTACTGTATATATTTATAAAGCAGAGACATGTACAAACATTTTGAGATATAATACATGTATGTCAAGCTATCCTGGAGACCGGAAGTGGACGACAATTGAGACATAATGATTGTACAGCCGGCAATTTTGACCTACCCGACCATGGTTTTTTACTTCTGACTTGGTCCACAGGTCCTATGGAATGATCTACGGGGAATAGTTATCAAGCAGAGGCATTGCCAAACGTCTTGAGGTATCATACATGTAGATCAAGCCTCCCTGAGTACCGGAAGTTGCCTAATACGGAGCTAAAATGGGATGCCAGGACCGTGACGGATATTCCGGGTAATAACGCATATTGGTTTTTCGCATTTTTCGGCTAACGAAGGGCTCCAGAAATAAAAACTAAACATATATATTAAGCAGAGACCCCTGCACACATATTTGTTAAGGTATTTGGTTATTCGGGCCGCCATGGGGACTGGCAGGGGGTGAAAACATAGGTAAACCGTTTTATTTTAACCTACCGCCGGACATTGGTTTTACATTATTTACTCCAATCAAGGGGTGTATATACAGTCTTACTGTATATATTTATAAAGCAGAGACATGTACAAACATTTTGAGATATAATACATGTATGTCAAGCTATCCTGGAGACCGGAAGTGGACGACAATTGAGACATAATGATTGTACAGCCGGCAATTTTGACCTACCCGACCATGGTTTTTTACTTCTGACTTGGTCCACAGGTCCTATGGAATGATCTACGGGGAATAGTTATCAAGCAGAGGCATTGACAAACGTCTTGAGGTATCATACATGTAGATCAAGCCTCTCTGAGGATCGGACGTTGCCTATTACCGAGCTAAAATGGGATGCCAGGACCGTGATGGATATTCCGGGTAATAACGCATATTGGTTTTTCGCATTTTTCTGGCTAACGAAGGGCTCCAGAAATAAAAACTAAACATATATATTAAGCAGAGACCCCTGCACACATATTTGTTAAGGTATTTGGTTATTCGGGCCGCCATGGGGACCGGCAGGGGGTGAAAACATAGGTAAACCGTTTTATTTTAACATACCGCCGGACATTGGTTTTACATTATTTACTCCAATCAAGGGGTGTATATACAGTCTTACTGTATATATTTATAAAGCAGAGACATGTACAAACATTTTGAGGTATAATACATGTATGTCAAGCTATCCTGGAGACCGGAAGTGGACGACAATTGAGCTATAATGGTTGTACAGCCGGCAATTTTGACCTACCCGACCATGGTTTTTTACTTCTTACTTGGTCCACAGGTCCTATGGAATGATCTACATGTACGGGGAATAGTTATCAAGCAGAGGCATTGACAAACGTTTTGAGGTATCATACATGTAGATCAAGCCTCCGTGAGGACCGGAAATTGTCTATTACGGAGCTAAAATGGGATGCCAGGACCGTGACGGATATTCCGGGTAATAACGCATATTGGTTTTTCGCATTTTTCGGGCTAACGAAGGGCTCCAAAAATAAAAACTAAACATATATATTAAGCAGAGACCCCTGCGCACATATTTGTTAAGGTATTTGGTTATTCGGCCCGCCATGGGGACCGGAAGGGGGTGAAAACATAGGTAAACCGTTTTATTTTAACATACCGCCGGACATTGGTTTTACATTATTTACTCCAATCAAGGGGCGTATAGACAGTCTTACTGTATATATTTATAAAGCAGAGACATGTACAAACATTTTGAGATATAATACATGTATGTCAAGCTATCCTGGAGACCGGAAGTGGACGACAATTGAGACATAATGATTGTACAGCCGGCAATTTTGACCTACCCGACCATGGTTTTTTACTTCTGACTTGGTCCACAGGTCCTATGGAATGATCTACGGGGAATAGTTATCAAGCAGAGGCATTGCCAAACTTCTTGAGGTATCATACATGTAGATCAAGCCTCCCTGAGTACCGGAAGTTGCCTAATACGGAGCTAAAATGGGATGCCAGGACCGTGACGGATATTCCGGGTAATAACGCATATTGGTTTTTCGCATTTTTCGGCTAACGAAGGGCTCCAGAAATAAAAACTAAACATATATATTAAGCAGAGACCCCTGCACACATATTTGTTAAGGTATTTGGTTATTCGGGCCGCCATGGGGACTGGCAGGGGGTGAAAACATAGGTAAACCGTTTTATTTTAACCTACCGCCGGACATTGGTTTTACATTATTTACTCCAATCAAGGGGTGTATATACAGTCTTACTGTATATATTTATAAAGCAGAGACATGTACAAACATTTTGAGGTATAATACATGTATGTCAAGCTATCCTGAAGACCGGAAGTGGACGACAATTGAGCCATAATGGTTGTACAGCCGGCAATTTTGACCTTCCCGACCATGGTTTTTTACTTCTTACTTGGTCCACAGGTCCTATGGAATGATCTACATGTACGGGGAATAGTTATCAAGCAGAGGCATTGACAAAAGTTTTGAGGTATCATACATGTAGATCAAGCCTCCGTGAGGACCGGAAATTGTCTATTACGGAGCTAAAATGGGATGCCAGGACCGTGACGGATATTCCGGGTAATAACGCATATTGGTTTTTCGCATTTTTCTGGCTAACGAAGGGCTCCAGAAATAAAAACTAAACATATATATTAAGCAGAGATCCCTGCACACATATTTGGTTAGGTATTTGGTTATTCTGGCCGCCATGGGGACTGGCAGGGGGTGAAAACATAGGTAAACCGTTTTATTTTAACCTACCGCCGGACATTGGTTTTACATTATTTACTCCAATCAAGGGGTGTATATACAGTCTTACTGTATATATTTATAAAGCAGAGACATGTACAAACATTTTGAGGTATAATACATGAATGTCAAGCTATCCTGGAGACCGGAAGTGGACGACAATTGAGCCATAATGGTTGTACAGCCGGCAATTTTGACCTACCCGACCATGGTTTTTTACTTCTTACTTGGTCCACAGGTCCTATGGAATGATCTACATGTACGGGGAATAGTTATCAAGCAGAGGCATTGACAAACGTTTTGAGGTATCATACATGTAGATCAAGCCTCCGTGAGGACCGGAAATTGTCTATTACGGAGCTAAAATGGGATGCCAGGACCGTGACGGATATTCCGGGTAATAACGCATATTGGTTTTTCGCATTTTTCGGGCTAACGAAGGACTCCAAAAATAAAAACTAAACATATATATTAAGCAGAGACCCCTGCGCACATATTTGTTAAGGTATTTGGTTATTCGGGCCGCCATGGGGACCGGAAGGGGGTGAAAACATAGGTAAACCGTTTTATTTTAACATACCGCCGGACATTGGTTTTACATTATTTACTCCAATCAAGGGGCGTATAGACAGTCTTACTGTATATATTTATAAAGCAGAGACATGTACAAACATTTTGAGATATAATACATGTATGTCAAGCTATCCTGGAGACCGGAAGTGGACAACAATTGAGACATAATGATTGTACAGCCGGCAATTTTGACCTACCCGACCATGGTTTTTTACTTCTGACTTGGTCCACAGGTCCTATGGAATGATCTACGGGGAATAGTTATCAAGCAGAGGCATTGCCAAACGTCTTGAGGTATCATACATGTAGATCAAGCCTCCCTGAGTACCGGAAGTTGCCTAATACGGAGCTAAAATGGGATGCCAGGACCGTGACGGATATTCCGGGTAATAACGCATATTGGTTTTTCGCATTTTTCGGCTAACGAAGGGCTCCAGAAATAAAAACTAAACATATATATTAAGCAGAGAACCCTGCACACATATTTGTTTAGGTATTTGGTTATTCGGGCCGCCATGGGGACCGGCAGGGGGTGAAAACATAGGTAAACCGTTTTATTTTAACCTACCGCCGGACATTGGTTTTACATTATTTACTCCAATCAAGGGGTGTATATACAGTCTTACTGTATATATTTATAAAGCAGAGACATGTACAAACATTTTGAGGTATAATACATGTATGTCAAGCTATCCTGGAGACCGGAAGTGGACGACAATTGAGCCATAATGGTTGTACAGCCGGCAATTTTGACCTACCCGACCATGGTTTTTTACTTCTTACTTGGTCCACAGGTCCTATGGAATGATCTACATGTACGGGGAATAGTTATCAAGCAGAGGCATTGACAAACGTTTTGAGGTATCATACATGTAGATCAAGCCTCCGTGAGGACCGGAAATTGTCTATTACGGAGCTAAAATGGGATGCCAGGACCGTGACGGATATTCCGGGTAATAACGCATATTGGTTTTTCGCATTTTTCGGGCTAACGAAGGACTCCAAAAATAAAAACTAAACATATATATTAAGCATAGACCCCTGCGCACATATTTGTTAAGGTATTTGGTTATTCGGGCCGCCATGGGGACCGGAAGGGGGTGAAAACATAAGTAAACCGTTTTATTTTAACCTACCGCCGGACATTGGTTTTACATTATTTACTCCAATCAAGGGGCGTATAGACAGTCTTACTGTATATATTTATAAAGCAGAGACATGTACAACCATTTTGAGATATAATACATGTATGTCAAGCTATCCTGGAGACCGGAAGTGGACGACAATTGAGATATAATGAGTGTACAGCCGGCAATTTTGACCTACCCGACCATGGTTTTTTACTTCTTACTTGGTCCACAGGTCCTATGGAATGATCTACGGGGAATAGTTATCAAGCAGAGGCATTGCCAAACGTCTTGTGGTATCATACATGTAGATCAAGCCTCCCTGAGTACCGAAAGTTGCCTAATACGGAGCTAAAATGGGATGCCAGGACCGTGACGGATATTCCGGGTAATAACGCATATTGGTTTTTCGCATTTTTCTGGCTAACGAAGGGCTCCAGAAATAAAAACTAAGCATATATATTAAGCAGAGACCCCTGAACACATATTTGTTTCGGTATTTGGTTATTCGGGCCGCCATGGGGACCGGCAGGGGGTGAAAACATAGGTAAATCGTCTTATTTTAACCTACCGCCGGACATTGGTTTTACATTATTTACTCCAATCAAGGGGTGTATATACAGTCTTACTGTATATATTTATAAAGCAGAGACATGTACAAACATTTTGAGGTATAATACATGTATGTCAAGCTATCCTGGAGACCGGAAGTGGACGACAATTGAGACATAATGATTGTACAGCCGGCAATTTTGACCTACCCGACCATGGTTTTTTACTTCTGACTTGGTCCACAGGTCCTATGGAATGATCTACATGTACGGGGAATAGTTATCAAGCAGAGGCATTGACAAACGTTTTGAGGTATCATACATGTAGATCAAGCCTCCGTGAGGACCGGAAATTGTCTATTACGGAGCTAAAATGGGATGCCAGGACCGTGACGGATATTCCGGGTAATAACGCATATTGGTTTTTCGCATTTTTCTGGCTAACGAAGGGCTCCAGAAATAAAAACTAAACATATATATTAAGCAGAGAACCCTGCACACATATTTGTTTAGGTATTTGGTTATTCGGGCCGCCATGGGGACCGGCAGGGGGTGAAAACATAGGTAAACCGTTTTATTTTAACCTACCGCCGGACATTGGTTTTACATTATTTACTCCAATCAAGGGGTGTATATACAGTCTTACTGTATATATTTATAAAGCAGAGACATGTACAAACATTTTGAGGTATAATACATGTATGTCAAGCTATCCTGGAGACCGGAAGTGGACGACAATTGAGCCATAATGGTTGTACAGCCGGCAATTTTGACCTACCCGACCATGGTTTTTTACTTCTTACTTGGTCCACAGGTACTATGGAATGATCTACATGTACGGGGAATAGTTATCAAGCAGAGGCATTGACAAACGTTTTGAGGTATCATACATGTAGATCAAGCCTCCGTGAGGACCGGAAATTGTCTATTACGGAGCTAAAATGGGATGCCAGGACCGTGACGGATATTCCGGGTAATAACGCATATTGGTTTTTCGCATTTTTCGGGCTAACGAAGGACTCCAAAAATAAAAACTAAACATATATATTAAGCAGAGACCCCTGCGCACATATTTGTTAAGGTATTTGGTTATTCGGGCCGCCATGGGGACCGGAAGGGGGTGAAAACATAGGTAAACCGTTTTATTTTAACATACCGCCGGACATTGGTTTTACATTATTTACTCCAATCAAGGGGCGTATAGACAGTCTTACTGTATATATTTATAAAGCAGAGACATGTACAAACATTTTGAGATATAATACATGTATGTCAAGCTATCCTGGAGACCGGAAGTGGACGACAATTGAGACATAATGATTGTACAGCCGGCAATTTTGACCTACCCGACCATGGTTTTTTACTTCTGACTTGGTCCACAGGTCCTATGGAATGATCTACGGGTAATAGTTATCAAGCAGAGGCATTGCCAAACGTCTTGAGGTATCATACATGTAGATCAAGCCTCCCTGAGTACCGGAAGTTGCCTAATACGGAGCTAAAATGGGATGCCAGGACCGTGACGGATATTCCGGGTAATAACGCATATTGGTTTTTCGCATTTTTCGGCTAACGAAGGGCTCCAGAAATAAAAACTAAACATATATATTAAGCAGAGAACCCTGCACACATATTTGTTTAGGTATTTGGTTATTCGGGCCGCCATGGGGACCGGCAGGGGGTGAAAACATAGGTAAACCGTTTTATTTTAACCTACCGCCGGACATTGGTTTTACATTATTTACTCCAATCAAGGGGTGTATATACAGTCTTACTGTATATATTTATAAAGCAGAGACATGTACAAACATTTTGAGGTATAATACATGTATGTCAAGCTATCCTGGAGACCGGAAGAGGACGACAATTGAGCCATAATGGTTGTACAGCCGGCAATTTTGACCTACCCGACCATGGTTTTTTACTTCTTACTTGGTCCACAGGTCCTATGGAATGATCTACATGTACGGGGAATAGTTATCAAGCAGAGGCATTGACAAACGTTTTGAGGTATCATACATGTAGATCAAGCCTCCGTGAGGACCGGAAATTGTCTATTACGGAGCTAAAATGGGATGCCAGGACCGTGACGGATATTCCGGGTAATAACGCATATTGGTTTTTCGCATTTTTCGGGCTAACGAAGGACTCCAAAAATAAAAACTAAACATATATATTAAGCATAGACCCCTGCGCACATATTTGTTAAGGTATTTGGTTATTCGGGCCGCCATGGGGACCGGAAGGGGGTGAAAACATAGGTAAACCGTTTTATTTTAACCTACCGCCGGACATTGGTTTTACATTATTTACTCCAATCAAGGGGCGTATAGACAGTCTTACTGTATATATTTATAAAGCAGAGACATGTACAAACATTTTGAGATATAATACATGTATGTCAAGCTATCCTGGAGACCGGAAGTGGACGACAGTTGAGATATAATGATTGTACAGCCGGCAATTTTGACCTACCCGACCATGGTTTTTTACTTCTGACTTGGTCCACAGGTCCTATGGAATGATCTACGGGGAATAGTTATCAAGCAGAGGCATTGCCAAACGTCTTGAGGTATCATACATGTAGATCAAGCCTCCCTGAGTACCGGAAGTTGCCTAATACGGAGCTAAAATGGGATGCCAGGACCGTGACGGATATTCCGGGTAATAACGCATATTGGTTTTTCGCATTTTTCTGGCTAACGAAGGGCTCCAGAAATAAAAACTAAGCATATATATTAAGCAGAGACCCCTGAACACATATTTGTTTAGGTATTTGGTTATTCGGGCCGCCATGGGGACCGGCAGGGGGTGAAAACATAGGTAAATCGTCTTATTTTAACCTACCGCCGGACATTGGTTTTACATTATTTACTCCAATCAAGGGGTGTATATACAGTCTTACTGTATATATTTATAAAGCAGAGACATGTACAAACATTTTGATGTATAATACATGTATGTCAAGCTATCCTGGAGACCGGAAGTGGACGACAATTGAGCTATAATGGTTGTACAGCCGGCAATTTTGACCTACCCGACCATGGTTTTTTACTTCTTACTTGGTCCACAGGTCCTATGGAATGATCTACATGTACGGGGAATAGTTATCAAGCAGAGGCATTGACAAACGTTTTGAGGTATGATACATGTAGATCAAGCCTCCGTGAGGACCGGAAATTGTCTATTACGGAGCTAAAATGGGATGCCAGGACCGTGACGGATATTCCGGGTAATAACGCATATTGGTTTTTCGCATTTTTCGGCTAACGAAGGGCTCCAGAAATAACAACTAAACATATATATTAAGCAGAGACCCCTGCGCACATATTTGTTAAGGTATTTGGTTATTCGGGCCGCCATGGGGACCGGAAGGGGGTGAAAACATAGGTAAACCGTTTTATTTTAACCTACCGCCGGACATTGGTTTTACATTATTTACTCCAATCAAGGGGCGTATAGACAGTCTTACTGTATATATTTATAAAGCAGAGACATGTACAAACATTTTGAGATATAATACATGTATGTCAAGCTATCCTGGAGACCGGAAGTGGACGACAATTGAGACATAATGAGTGTACAGCCGGCAATTTTGACCTACCCGACCATGGTTTTTTACTTCTTACTTGGTCCACAGGTACTATGGAATGATCTACATGTACGGGGAATAGTTATCAAGCAGAGGCATTGACAAACGTTTTGAGGTATCATACATGTAGATCAAGCCTCCGTGAGGACCGGAAATTGTCTATTACGGAGCTAAAATGGGATGCCAGGACCGTGACGGATATTCCGGGTAATAACGCATATTGGTTTTTCGCATTTTTCGGGCTAACGAAGGACTCCAAAAATAAAAACTAAACATATATATTAAGCAGAGACCCCTGCGCACATATTTGTTAAGGTATTTGGTTATTCGGGCCGCCATGGGGACCGGAAGGGGGTGAAAACATAGGTAAACCGTTTTATTTTAACATACCGCCGGACATTGGTTTTACATTATTTACTCCAATCAAGGGGCGTATAGACAGTCTTACTGTATATATTTATAAAGCAGAGACATGTACAAACATTTTGAGATATAATACATGTATGTCAAGCTATCCTGGAGACCGGAAGTGGACGACAATTGAGACATAATGATTGTACAGCCGGCAATTTTGACCTACCCGACCATGGTTTTTTACTTCTGACTTGGTCCACAGGTCCTATGGAATGATCTACGGGTAATAGTTATCAAGCAGAGGCATTGCCAAACGTCTTGAGGTATCATACATGTAGATCAAGCCTCCCTGAGTACCGGAAGTTGCCTAATACGGAGCTAAAATGGGATGCCAGGACCGTGACGGATATTCCGGGTAATAACGCATATTGGTTTTTCGCATTTTTCGGCTAACGAAGGGCTCCAGAAATAAAAACTAAACATATATATTAAGCAGAGAACCCTGCACACATATTTGTTTAGGTATTTGGTTATTCGGGCCGCCATGGGGACCGGCAGGGGGTGAAAACATAGGTAAACCGTTTTATTTTAACCTACCGCCGGACATTGGTTTTACATTATTTACTCCAATCAAGGGGTGTATATACAGTCTTACTGTATATATTTATAAAGCAGAGACATGTACAAACATTTTGAGGTATAATACATGTATGTCAAGCTATCCTGGAGACCGGAAGAGGACGACAATTGAGCCATAATGGTTGTACAGCCGGCAATTTTGACCTACCCGACCATGGTTTTTTACTTCTTACTTGGTCCACAGGTCCTATGGAATGATCTACATGTACGGGGAATAGTTATCAAGCAGAGGCATTGACAAACGTTTTGAGGTATCATACATGTAGATCAAGCCTCCGTGAGGACCGGAAATTGTCTATTACGGAGCTAAAATGGGATGCCAGGACCGTGACGGATATTCCGGGTAATAACGCATATTGGTTTTTCGCATTTTTCGGGCTAACGAAGGACTCCAAAAATAAAAACTAAACATATATATTAAGCATAGACCCCTGCGCACATATTTGTTAAGGTATTTGGTTATTCGGGCCGCCATGGGGACCGGAAGGGGGTGAAAACATAGGTAAACCGTTTTATTTTAACCTACCGCCGGACATTGGTTTTACATTATTTACTCCAATCAAGGGGCGTATAGACAGTCTTACTGTATATATTTATAAAGCAGAGACATGTACAAACATTTTGAGATATAATACATGTATGTCAAGCTATCCTGGAGACCGGAAGTGGACGACAGTTGAGATATAATGATTGTACAGCCGGCAATTTTGACCTACCCGACCATGGTTTTTTACTTTGACTTGGTCCACAGGTCCTATGGAATGATCTACGGGGAATAGTTATCAAGCAGAGGCATTGCCAAACGTCTTGAGGTATCATACATGTAGATCAAGCCTCCCTGAGTACCGGAAGTTGCCTAATACGGAGCTAAAATGGGATGCCAGGACCGTGACGGATATTCCGGGTAATAACGCATATTGGTTTTTCGCATTTTTCTGGCTAACGAAGGGCTCCAGAAATAAAAACTAAGCATATATATTAAGCAGAGACCCCTGAACACATATTTGTTTAGGTATTTGGTTATTCGGGCCGCCATGGGGACCGGCAGGGGGTGAAAACATAGGTAAATCGTCTTATTTTAACCTACCGCCGGACATTGGTTTTACATTATTTACTCCAATCAAGGGGTGTATATACAGTCTTACTGTATATATTTATAAAGCAGAGACATGTACAAACATTTTGAGGTATAATACATGTATGTCAAGCTATCCTGGAGACCGGAAGTGGACGACAATTGAGCTATAATGGTTGTACAGCCGGCAATTTTGACCTACCCGACCATGGTTTTTTACTTCTTACTTGGTCCACAGGTCCTATGGAATGATCTACATGTACGGGGAATAGTTATCAAGCAGAGGCACTGACAAACGTTTTGAGGTATGATACATGTAGATCAAGCCTCCGTGAGGACCGGAAATTGTCTATTACGGAGCTAAAATGGGATGCCAGGACCGTGACGGATATTCCGGGTAATAACGCATATTGGTTTTTCGCATTTTTCGGCTAACGAAGGGCTCCAGAAATAACAACTAAACATATATATTAAGCAGAGACCCCTGCGCACATATTTGTTAAGGTATTTGGTTATTCGGGCCGCCATGGGGACCGGAAGGGGGTGAAAACATAGGTAAACCGTTTTATTTTAACCTACCGCCGGACATTGGTTTTACATTATTTACTCCAATCAAGGGGCGTATAGACAGTCTTACTGTATATATTTATAAAGCAGAGACATGTACAAACATTTTGAGATATAATACATGTATGTCAAGCTATCCTGGAGACCGGAAGTGGACGACAATTGAGACATAATGAGTGTACAGCCGGCAATTTTGACCTACCCGACCATGGTTTTTTACTTCTGACTTGGTCCACAGGTCCTATGGAATGATCTACGGGGAATAGTTATCAAGCAGAGGCATTGCCAAACGTCTTGTGGTATCATACATGTAGATCAAGCCTCCCTGAGTACCGGAAGTTGCCTAATACGGAGCTAAAATGGGATGCCAGGACCGTGACGGATATTCCGGGTAATAACGCATATTGGTTTTTCGCATTTTTCTGGCTAACGAAGGGCTCCAGAAATAAAAACTAAGCATATATATTAAGCAGAGACCCCTGAACACATATTTGTTTAGGTATTTGGTTATTCGGGCCGCCATGGGGACCGGCAGGGGGTGAAAACATAGGTAAATCGTCTTATTTTAACCTACCGCCGGACATTGGTTTTACATTATTTACTCCAATCAAGGGGTGTATATACAGTCTTACTGTATATATTTATAAAGCAGAGACATGTACAAACATTTTGAGGTATAATACATGTATGTCAAGCTATCCTGGAGACCGGAAGTGGACGACAATTGAGCTATAATGGTTGTACAGCCGGCAATTTTGACCTACCCGACCATGGTTTTTTACTTCTGACTTGGTCCACAGGTCCTATGGAATGATCTACATGTACGGGGAATAGTTATCAAGCAGAGGCATTGACAAACGTTTTGAGGTATCATACATGTAGATCAAGCCTCCGTGAGGACCGGAAATTGTCTATTACGGAGCTAAAATGGGATGCCAGGACCGTGACGGATATTCCGGGTAATAACGCATATTGGTTTTTCGCATTTTTCGGGCTAACGAAGGGCTCCAGAAATAAAAACTAAACATATATATTAAGCAGAGACCCCTGCGCATATATTTGTTAAGGTATTTGGTTATTCGGGCCGCCATGGGGACCAGAAGGGGGTGAACACATAGGTAAACCGTTTTATTTTAACCTACCGCAGGACATTGGTTTTACATTATTTACTCCAATCAAGGGGCGTATAGACAGTCTTACTGTATATATTTATAAAGCAGAGACATGAACAAACATTTTGAGGTATAATACATGTATGTCAAGCTATCCTGGCGACCGGAAGTGGACGACAATTGAGCCATAATGGTTGTACAGCCAAACATTTTGAGGTATAATACATGTATGTCAAGCTATCCTGGAGACCGGAAGTGGACGACAATTGAGCCATAATGGTTGTACAGCCGGCAATTTGACCTACCCGACCATGGTTTCTTACTTCTGACTTGGTCCACAGGTCCTATGGAATGATCTACGGGGAATAGTTATCAAGCAGAGGCATTGACAAACGTTTTGAGGTATCATACATGTAGATCAAGCCTATCTGAGGACCGGACGTTGCCTATTACGGAGCTAAAATGGGATGCCAGGACCGTGACGGATATTCGGGTAATAACGCATATTGGTTTTTCGCATTTTTCTGGCTAACGAAGGGCTCCAGAAATAAAAACTAAACATATATATTAAGCAGAGACCCCTGCGCACATATTTGTTAAGGTATTTGGTTATTCGGGCCGCCATGGGGACCGACAGGGGGTGAAAACATAGGTAAACCGTTTTATTTTAACCCACCGCCGGACATTGGTTTTACATTATTTACTCCAATCAAGGGGCGTATAGACAGTCTTACTGTATATATTTATAAAGCAGAGACATGTACAAACATTTTGAGGTATAATACATGTATGTCAAGCTATTCTGGAGACCGGAAGTGGACGAAAATTGAGCTATAATGGTTGTACAGCCTGCAATTTGACCTACCCGACCATGGTTTTTTACTTCTGACTTGGTCCACAGGTCCTATGGAATGATCTACGGGGAATAGTTATCAAGCAGAGGCATTGACAAACGTTTTGAGGTATCATACATGTAGATCAAGCCTCTCTGAGGACCGGACTTTGCCTATTACGGAGCTAAAATGGGATGCCAGGACCGTGACGGATATTCGGGTAATAACGCATATTGGTTTTTCGCATTTTTCTGGCTAACGAAGGGCTCCAGAAATAAAAACTAAACATATATATTAAGCAGAGACCCCTGCGCACATATTTGTTAAGGTATTTGGTTATTCGGGCCGCCATGGGGACCGACAGGGGGTGAAAACATAGGTAAACCGTTTTATTTTAACCTACCGCCGGACATTGGTTTTACATTATTTACTCCAATCAAGAGGCGTATATACAGTCTTACTGTATATATTTATAAAGCAGAGACATGTACAAACATTTTGAGGTATAATACATGTATGTCAAGCTATCCAGGAGACCGGAAGTGGACGACAATTGAGCTATAATGGTTGTACAGCCGGCAATTTTGACCTACCCGACCATGGTTTTTTACTTCTTACTTGGTCCACAGGTCCTATGGAATGATCTACGGGGAATAGTTATCAAGCAGAGGCATTGACAAACCTTTTGAGGTATCATACATGTAGATCAAGCCTCTCTGAGGACCGGAATTTGTCTATTACGGAGCTAAAATGGGATCCCAGGACCGTGACGGATATTCCGGGTAATAACGCATATTGGTTTTTCGCAATTGTCTGGCTAACGAAGGGCTCCAGAAATAAAAACTAAACATATATATTAAGCAGAGACCCCTGCACACATATTTATTAGGTATTTGGTTATTCGGGCCGCCATGGGGACTGGAAGGGGGTGAAAACATAGGTAAACCGTTTTATTTTAACCTACCGCCGGACATTGGTTTTACATTATTTACTCCAATCAAGGGGCGTATAGACAGTCTTACTGTATATATTTATAAAGCAGAGAAATGTACAAACATTTTGAGGTATAATACATGTATGTCAAGCTATCCTGGAGACCGGAAGTGGACGAAAATTGAGCCATAATGGTTGTACAGCCGTCAATTTGACCTATCCGACCATGGTTTTTTACTTCTGACTTGGTCCACAGGTCCTATGGAATGATCTACGGGGAATAGTTATCAAGCAGAGGCATTGCCAAACGTTTTGAGGTATCATACATGTAGATCAAGCCTACGTGAGGACCGGAAGTTGTCTATTACGGAGCTAAAATGGGATGCTAGGACCGTGACGAATATTCCGGGTAATAACGCATATTGGTTTTTCGCATTTTTCTGGCTAACGAAGGGCTCCAGAAATAAAAACTAAACATATATATTAAGCAGAGACCCCTGCACATATATTTGTTTAGGTATTTGGTTATTCGGGCCGCCATGGGGACCGACAGGGGGTGAAAACATAGGTAAACCGTTTTATTTTAACCCACCGCCGGACATTGGTTTTACATTATTTACTCCAATCAAGGGGCGTATATACAGTCTTACTGTATATATTTATAAAGCAGAGACATGTACAAACATTTTGAGGTATAATACATGTATGTCAAGCTATCCTGGAGACCGGAAGTGGACGAAAATTGAGACATAATGGTTGTACAGCCTGCAATTTTGACCTACCCGACCATGGTTTTTTACTTCTGACTTGGTCCACAGCCCCTATGGAATGATCTACGGGGAATAGTTATCAAGCAGAGGCATTGACAAACGTTTTGAGGTATCATACATGTAGATCAAGCCTCACTGAGGACCGAAAGTTGCCCATTACGGAGCTAAAATGTGATGTCAGGACCGTGACGGATATTCCGGGTAATAACGCATATTGGTTTTTCGCATTTTTCTGGCTAACGAAGGGCTCCAGAAATAAAAACTAAACATATATATTAAGCAGAGACCCCTGCACACATATTTGTTCAGGTATTTGGTTATTCGGGCCGCCATGGGGACTGGCAGGGGGTGAAAACATAGGTAAACCGTTTTATTTTAACCTACCGCCGGACATTGGTTTTACATTATTTACTCCAATCAAGGGGCGTATAGACAGTCTTACTGTATATATTTATAAAGCAGAGAAATGTACAAACATTTTGAGGTATAATACATGTATGTCAAGCTATCCTGGAGACCGGAAGTGGACGAAAATTGAGCCATAATGGTTGTACAGCCGGCAATTTGACCTACCCGACCATGGTTTTTTACTTCTGACTTGGTCCACAGGTCCTATGGAATGATCTACGGGGAATAGTTATCAAGCAGAGGCATTGACAAACGTTTTGAGGTATCATACATGTAGATCAAGCCTCTCTGAGGACCGGACGTTGCCTATTACGGAGCTAAAATGGGATGCCAGGACCGTGACGGATATTCCGGGTAATAACGCATATTGGTTTTTCGCATTTTTCTGGCTAACGAAGGGCTCCAGAAATAAAAACTAAACATATATATTAAGCAGAGACCCCTGCGCACATTTTTGTTAAGGTATTTGGTTATTCGGGCCGCCATGGGGACCGGAAGGGGTTGAAAACATAGGTAAACCGTTTTATTTTAACCTACCGCCGGACATTGGTTTTACATTATTTACTCCAATCAAGGGGCGTATAGACAGTCTTACTGTATATATTTATAAAGCAGAGACATGTACAAACATTTTGAGGTATAATACATGTATGTCAAGCTATTCTGGAGACCGGAAGTGGACGAAAATTGAGCTATAATGGTTGTACAGCCGTCAATTTGACCTACCCGACCATGGTTTTTTACTTCTGACTTGGTCCACAGGTCCTATGGAATGATCTACGGGGAATAGTTATCAAGCAGAGGCATTGACAAACGTTTTGAGGTATCATACATGTAGATCAAGCCTCCGTGAGGACCGGAAGTTGTCTATTACGGAGCTAAAATGGGATGCTAGGACCGTGACGGATATTCCGGGTAATAACGCATATTGGTTTTTCGCATTTTTCTGGCTAACGAAGGGCTCCAGAAATAAAAACTAAACATATATATTAAGCAGAGATCCCTGCACACATATTTGTTTAGGTATTTGGTTATTCTGGCCGCCATGGGGACTGGCAGGGGGTGAAAACATAGGTAAACCGTTTTATTTTAACCTACCGCCGGACATTGGTTTTACATTATTTACTCCAATCAAGGGGCGTATAGACAGTCTTACTGTATATATTTATAAAGCAGAGAAATGTACAAACATTTTGAGGTATAATACATGTATGTCAAGCTATCCTGGAGACCGGAAGTGGACGAAAATTGAGCCATAATGGTTGTACAGCCGGCAATTTGACCTACCCGACCATGGTTTTTTACTTCTGACTTGGTCCACAGGTCCTATGGAATGATCTACGGGGAATAGTTATCAAGCAGAGGCATTGACAAACGTTTTGAGGTATCATACATGTAGATCAAGCCTCTCTGAGGACCGGACGTTGCCTATTAAGGAGCTAAAATGGGATGCCAGGACCGTGACGAATATTCCGGGTAATAACGCATATTGGTTTTTCGCATTTTTCTGGCTAACGAAGGGCTCCAGAAATAAAAACTAAACATATATATTAAGCAGAGACCCCTGCGCACATATTTGTTAAGGTATTTGGTTATTCGGGCCGCCAGGGGGACCGGAAGGCGGTGAAAACATAGGTAAACCGTTTTATTTTAACCTACCGCCGGACATTGGTTTTACATTATTTACTCCAATCAAGGGGCGTATAGACAGTCTTACTGTATATATTTATAAAGCAGAGACATGTACAAACATTTTGAGGTATAATACATGTATGTCAAGCTATTCTGGAGACCGGAAGTGGACGAAAATTGAGCTATAATGGTTGTACAGCCGTCAATTTGACCTACCCGACCATGGTTTTTTACTTCTGACTTGGTCCACAGGTCCTATGGAATGATCTACGGGGAATAGTTATCAAGCAGAGGCATTGACAAACGTTTTGAGGTATCATACATGTAGATCAAGCCTCCGTGAGGACCGGAAGTTGTCTATTACGGAGCTAAAATGGGATGCTAGGACCGTGACGGATATTCCGGGTAATAACGCATATTGGTTTTTCGCATTTTTCTGGCTAACGAAGGGCTCCAGAAATAAAAACTAAACATATATATTAAGCAGAGATCCCTGCACACATATTTGTTTAGGTATTTGGTTATTCTGGCCGCCATGGGGACTGGCAGGGGGTGAAAACATAGGTAAACCGTTTTATTTTAACCTACCGCCGGACATTGGTTTTACATTATTTACTCCAATCAAGGGGCGTATAGACAGTCTTACTGTATATATTTATAAAGCAGAGACATGTACAAACATTTTGAGGTATAATACATGTATGTCAAGCTATTCTGGAGACCGGAAGTGGACGAAAATTGAGCCATAATGGTTGTACAGCCGGCAATTTGACCTACCCGACCATGGTTTTTTACTTCTGACTTGGTCCACAGGTCCTATGGAATGATCTACGGGGAATAGTTATCAAGCAGAGGCATTGACAAACGTTTTGAGGTATCATACATGTAGATCAAGCCTCCGTGAGGACCGGACGTTGCCTATTAAGGAGCTAAAATGGGATGCCAGGACCGTGACGAATATTCCGGGTAATAACGCATATTGGTTTTTCGCATTTTTCTGGCTAACGAAGGGCTCCAGAAATAAAAACTAAACATATATATTAAGCAGAGACCCCTGCGCACATATTTGTTAAGGTATTTGGTTATTCGGGCCGCCATGGGGACCGGAAGGGGGTGAAAACATAGGTAAACCGTTTTATTTTAACCTACCGCCGGACATTGGTTTTACATTATTTACTCCAATCAAGGGGCGTATAGACAGTCTTACTGTATATATTTATAAAGCAGAGACATGTACAAACATTTTGAGATATAATACATGTATGTCAAGCTATTCTGAAGACCGGAAGTGGACGAAAATTTAGCTATAATGGTTGTACAGCCGTCAATTTGACCTACCCGACCATGGTTTTTTACTTCTGACTTGGTCCACAGGTCCTATGGAATGATCTACGGGGAATAGTTATCAAGCAGAGGCATTGACAAACGTTTTGAGGTATCATACATGTAGATCAAGCCTCCGTGAGGACCGGAAGTTGTCTATTACGGAGCTAAAATGGGATGCCAGGACCGTGACGGATATTCCGGGTAATAACGCATATTGGTTTTTCGCAATTTTCTGGCTAACGAAGGGCTCCAGAAATAAAAACTAAACATATATATTAAGCAGAGATCCCTGCGCACATATTTGTTAAGGTATTTGGTTATTCGGGTCGCCATGGGGACCGTAAGGGGGTGAAAACATAGGTAAACCGTTTTATTTTAACCTACCGCCGGACATTGGTTTTACATTATTTACTCCAATCGAGGGGCGTATAGACAGTCTTGCTGTATATATTTATAAAGCAGAGACATGTACAAACATTTTGAGATATAATACATGTATGTCAAGCTATCCTGGAGACCGGAAGTGGACGACAATTGAGACATAATGGTTGTACAGCCGGCAATTTTGACCTTCCCGACCATGGTTTTTTACTTCTGACTTGATCCACAGGTCCTATGGAATGATCTACGGGGAATAGTTATCAAGCAGAGGCATTGACAAACGTTTTGAGGTATCATACATGTAGATCAAGCCTTCCTGAGGACCGGAAGTTGCCTATTACGGAGCTAAAATGGGATGCCAGGACCGTGACGGATATTCCGGGTAATAACGCATATTGGTTTTTCGCATTTTTCTGGCTAACGAAGGGCTCCAGAAATAAAAACTAAACATATATATTAAGCAGAGACCCCTGCACATATATTTGTTTAGGTATTTGGTTATTCGGGCCGCCATGGGGACCGACAGGGGGTGAAAACATAGGTAAACCGTTTTATTTTAACCTACCGCCGGACATTGGTTTTACATTATTTACTCCAATCAAGGGGCGTATATACAGTCTTACTGTATATATTTATAAAGCAGAGACATGTACAAACATTTTGAGGTATAATACATGTATGTCAAGCTATCCTGGAGACCGGAAGTGGACGACAATTGAGACATAATGGTTGTACAGCCTGCAATTTTGACCTACCCGACCATGGTTTTTTACTTCTGACTTGGTCCACAGCTCCTATGGAATGATCTACGGGGAATAGTTATCAAGCAGAGGCATTGACAAACGTTTTGAGGTATCATACATGTAGATCAAGCCTCCCTGAGGACCGAAAGTTGCCCATTACGGAGCTAAAATGTGATGTCAGGACCGTGACGGATATTCCGGGTAATAACGCATATTGGTTTTTCGCATTTTTCTGGCTAACGAAGGGCTCCAGAAATAAAAACTAAACATATATATTAAGCAGAGACCCCTGCACACATATTTGTTTAGGTATTTGGTTATTCTGGCCGCCATGGGGACTGGCAGGGGGTGAAAACATAGGTAAACCGTTTTATTTTAACCTACCGCCGGACATTGGTTTTACATTATTTACTCCAATCAAGGGGCGTATAGACAGTCTTACTGTATATATTTATAAAGCAGAGACATGTACAAACATTTTGAGGTATAATACATGTATGTCAAGCTATTCTGGAGACCGGAAGTGGACGAAAATTGAGCTATAATGGTTGTACAGCCGTCAATTTGACCTACCCGACCATGGTTTTTTACTTCTTACTTGGTCCACAGGTCCTATGGAATGATCTACGGGGAATAGTTATCAAGCAGAGGCATTGACAAACGTTTTGAGGTATCATACATGTAGATCAAGCCTCCGTGAGGACCGGAAGTTGTCTATTACGGAGCTAAAATGGGATGCCAGGACCGTGACGGATATTCCGGGTAATAACGCATATTGGTTTTTCGCATTTTTCTGGCTAACGAAGGGCTCCAGAAATAAAAACTAAACATATATATTAAGCAGAGAACCCTGCACACATATTTGTTTAGGTATTTGGTTATTCTGGCCGCCATGGGGACTGGCAGGGGGTGAAAACATAGGTAAACCGTTTTATTTTAACCTACCGCCGGACATTGGTTTTACATTATTTACTCCAATCAAGGGGCGTATAGACAGTCTTACTGTATATATTTATAAAGCAGAGAAATGTACAAACATTTTGAGGTATAATACATGTATGTCAAGCTATCCTGGAGACCGGAAGTGGACGAAAATTGAGCCATAATGGTTGTACAGCCGGCAATTTGACCTACCCGACCATGGTTTTTTACTTCTGACTTGGTCCACAGGTCCTATGGAATGATCTACGGGAAATAGTTATCAAGCAGAGGCATTGACAAACGTTTTGAGGTATCATACATGTAGATCAAGCCTCTCTGAGGACCGGACGTTGCCTATTACGGAGCTAAAATGGGATGCCAGGATCGTGACGGATATTCCGGGTAATAACGCATATTGGTTTTTCGCATTTTTCTGGCTAACGAAGGGCTCCAGAAATAAAAACTAAACATATATATTAAGCAGAGACCGCTGTGCACATTTTTGTTAAGGTATTTGGTTATTCGGACCGCCATGGGGACCGGAAGGGGGTGAAAACATAGGTAAACCGTTTTATTTTAACCTACCGCCGGACATTGGTTTTACATTATTTACTCCAATCAAGGGGCGTATAGACAGTCTTACTGTATATATTTATAAAGCAGAGACATGTACAAACATTTTGAGGTATAATACATGTATGTCAAGCTATTCTGGAGACCGGAAGTGGACGAAAATTGAGCTATAATGGTTGTACAGCCGTCAATTTGACCTACCCGACCATGGTTTTTTACTTCTGACTTGGTCCACAGGTCCTATGGAATGATCTACGGGGAATAGTTATCAAGCAGAGGCATTGACAAACGTTTTGAGGTATCATACATGTAGATCAAGCCTCCGTGAGGACCGGAAGTTGTCTATTACGGAGCTAAAATGGGATGCCAGGACCGTGACGAATATTCCGGGTAATAACGCATATTGGTTTTTCGCATTTTTCTGGCTAACGAAGGGCTCCAGAAATAAAAACTAAACATATATATTAAGCAGAGATCCCTGCACACATATTTGGTTAGGTATTTGGTTATTCTGGCCGCCATGGGGACTGGCAGGGGGTGAAAACATAGGTAAACCGTTTTATTTTAACCTACCGCCGGACATTGGTTTTACATTATTTACTCCAATCAAGGGGCGTATAGACAGTCTTACTGTATATATTTATAAAGCAGAGAAATGTACAAACATTTTGAGGTATAATACATGTATGTCAAGCTATCCTGGAGACCGGAAGTGGACGAAAATTGAGCCATAATGGTTGTACAGCCGTCAATTTGACCTACCCGACCATGGTTTTTTACTTCTGACTTGGTCCACAGGTCCTATGGAATGATCTACGGGAAATAGTTATCAAGCAGAGGCATTGACAAACGTTTTGAGGTATCATACATGTAGATCAAGCCTCTCTGAGGACCGGACGTTGCCTATTACGGAGCTAAAATGGGATGCCAGGACCGTGACGAATATTCCGGGTAATAACGCATATTGGTTTTTCGCATTTTTATGGCTAACGAAGGGCTCCAGAAATAAAAACTAAACATATATATTAAGCAGAGACCCCTGCGCACATATTTGTTAAGGTATTTGGTTATTCGGGCAGCCATGGGGACCGGAAGGGGGTGAAAACATAAGTAAACCGTTTTATTTTAACCTACCGCCGAACATTGGTTTTACATTATTTACTCCAATCAAGGGGCGTATAGACAGTCTTACTGTATATATTTATAAAGCAGAGACATGTACAAACATTTTGAGGTATAATACATGTATGTCAAGCTATTCTGGAGACCGGAAGTGGACGAAAATTGAGCTATAATGGTTGTACAGCGTCAATTTGACCTACCCGACCATGGTTTTTTACTTCTGACTTGGTTCACAGGTCCTATGGAATGATCTACGGGGAATAGTTATCAAGCAGAGGCATTGACAAACGTTTTGAGGTATCATACATGTAGATCAAGCCTCCGTGAGGACCGGAAGTTGCCTATTACGGAGCTAAAATGGGATGCTAGGACCGTGACGGATATTCCGGGTAATAACGCATATTGGTTTTTCGCAATTTTCTGGCTAACGAAGGGCTCCAGAAATAAAAACTAAACATATATATTAAGCAGAGATCCCTGCGCACATATTTGTTAAGGTATTTGGTTATTCGGGCCGCCATGGGGACCGGAAGGGGGTGAAAACATAAGTAAACCGTTTTATTTTAACCTACCGCCGGACATTGGTTTTACATTATTTACTCCAATCAAGGGGCGTATAGACAGTCTTACTGTATATATTTATAAAGCAGAGACATGTACAAACATTTTGAGGTATAATACATGTATGTCAAGCTATTCTGGAGACCGGAAGTGGACAACAATTGAGCCATAATGGTTGTACAGCCGGCAATTTTGACCTACCCGACCATGGTTTTTTACTTCTTACTTGGTCCACAGGTCCTATGGAATGATCTACGGGGAATAGTTATCAAGCAGAGGCATTGACAAACGTTTTGAGGTAACATACATGTAGATCAAGCCTCCGTGAGGACCGGAAGTTGTCTATTACGGAGCTAAAATGGGATGCTAGGACCGTGACGGATATTCCGGGTAATAACGCATATTGGTTTTTCGCAATTTTCTGGCTAACGAAGGGCTCCAGAAATAAAAACTAAACATATATATTAAGCAGAGATCCCTGCGCACATATTTGTTAAGGTATTTGGTTATTCGGGCCGCCATGGGGACCGGAAGGGGGTGAAAACATAAGGAAACCGTTTTATTTTAACCTACCGCCGGACATTGGTTTTACATTATTTACTCCAATCAAGGGGCGTATAGACAGTCTTACTGTATATATTTATAAAGCAGAGACATGTACAAACATTTTGAGGTATAATACATGTATGTCAAGCTATCCTGGAGACCGGAAGTGGACAACAATTGAGCCATAATGGTTGTACAGCCGGCAATTTTGACCTACCCGACCATGGTTTTTTACTTCTTACTTGGTCCACAGGTCCTATGGAATGATCTACGGGGAATAGTTATCAAGCAGAGGCATTGACACACGTTTTGAGGTAACATACATGTAGATCAAGCCTCCGTGAGGACCGGAAGTTGTCTATTACGGAGCTAAAATGGGATGCCAGGACCGTGACGAATATTCCGGGTAATAACGCATATTGGTTTTTCGTAATTTTCTGGCTAACGAAGGGCTCCAGAAATAAAAACTAAACATATATATTAAGCAGAGACCCCTGCGCACATATTTGTTAAGGTATTTGGTTATTCGGGCCGCCATGGGGACCGGAAGGGGGTGAAAACATAAGTAAACCGTTTTATTTTAACCTACCGCCGGACATTGGTTTTACATTATTTACTCCAATCAAGGGGCGTATAGACAGTCTTACTGTATATATTTATAAAGCAGAGACATGTACAAACATTTTGAGGTATAATACATGTATGTCAAGCTATCCTGGAGACCGGAAGTGGACAACAATTGAGCCATAATGGTTGTACAGCCGGCAATTTTGACCTACCCGACCATGGTTTTTTACTTCTTACTTGGTCCACAGGTCCTATGGAATGATCTACGGGGAATAGTTATCAAGCAGAGGCATTGACAAACGTTTTGAGGTAACATACATGTAGATCAAGCCTCCGTGAGGACCGGAAGTTGTCTATTACGGAGCTAAAATGGGATGCTAGGACCGTGACGGATATTCCGGGTAATAACGCATATTGGTTTTTCGCAATTTTCTGGCTAACGAAGGGCTCCAGAAATAAAAACTAAACATATATATTAAGCAGAGATCCCTGCGCACATATTTGTTAAGGTATTTGGTTATTCGGGCCGCCATGGGGACCGGAAGGGGGTGAAAACATAAGGAAACCGTTTTATTTTAACCTACCGCCGGACATTGGTTTTACATTATTTACTCCAATCAAGGGGCGTATAGACAGTCTTACTGTATATATTTATAAAGCAGAGACATGTACAAACATTTTGAGGTATAATACATGTATGTCAAGCTATCCTGGAGACCGGAAGTGGACAACAATTGAGCCATAATGGTTGTACAGCCGCCAATTTTGACCTACCCGACCATGGTTTTTTACTTCTTACTTGGTCCACAGGTCCTATGGAATGATCTACGGGGAATAGTTATCAAGCAGAGGCATTGACACACGTTTTGAGGTAACATACATGTAGATCAAGCCTCCGTGAGGACCGGAAGTTGTCTATTACGGAGCTAAAATGGGATGCCAGGACCGTGACGAATATTCCGGGTAATAACGCATATTGGTTTTTCGTAATTTTCTGGCTAACGAAGGGCTCCAGAAATAAAAACTAAACATATATATTAAGCAGAGACCCCTGCGCACATATTTGTTAAGGTATTTGGTTATTCGGGCCGCCATGGGGACCGGAAGGGGGTGAAAACATAAGTAAACCGTTTTATTTTAACCTACCGCCGGACATTGGTTTTACATTATTTACTCCAATCAAGGGGCGTATAGACAGTCTTACTGTATATATTTATAAAGCAGAGACATGTACAAACATTTTGAGGTATAATACATGTATGTCAAGCTATCCTGGAGACCGGAAGTGGACAACAATTGAGCCATAATGGTTGTACAGCCGGCAATTTTGACCTACCCGACCATGGTTTTTTACTTCTTACTTGGTCCACAGGTCCTATGGAATGATCTACGGGAAATAGTTATCAAGCAGAGGCATTGACAAACGTTTTGAGGTATTATACATGTAGATCAAGCCTCCGTGAGGACCGGAAGTTGTCTATTACGGAGCTAAAATGGGATGCCAGGACCGTGACGAATATTCCGGGTAATAACGCATATTGGTTTTTCGTAATTTTCTGGCTAACGAAGGGCTCCAGAAATAAAAACTAAACATATATATTAAGCAGAGACCCCTGCGCACATATTTGTTAAGGTATTTGGTTATTCGGGCCGCCATGGGGACCGGAAGGGGGTGGAAACATAGGTAAACCGTTTTATTTTAACCTACCGCCGGACATTGGTTTTACATTATTTACTCCAATCAAGGGGCGTATAGACAGTCTTACTGTATATATTTATAAAGCAGAGACATGTACAAACATTTTGAGATATAATACATGTATGTCAAGCTATCCTGGAGACCGGAAGTGGACGACAATTGAGACATAATGGTTGTACAGCCTGCAATTTTGACCTACCCGACCATGGTTTTTTACTTCTGACTTGGTCCACAGGTCCTATGGAATGATCTACGGGGAATAGTTATCAAGCAGAGGCATTGACAAACGTTTTGAGGTATCATACATGTAGATCAAGCCTCCCTGAGGACCGGAAGTTGCCTATTACGGAGCTAAAATGTGATGTCAGGACCGTGACGGATATTCGGGTAATAACGCATATTGGTTTTTCGCATTTTTCTGGCTAACGAAGGGTCCAGAAATAAAAACTAAACATATATATTAAGCAGAGACCCCTGCACACATATTTGTTTTGGTATTTGGTTATTCGGGCCGCCATGGGGACCGGCAGGGGGTGAACACATAGGTAAACCGTTTTATTTTAACCTACCGCCGGACATTGGTTTTACATTATTTACTCCAATCAAGGGGTGTATATACAGTCTTACTGTATATATTTATAAAGCAGAGACATGTACAAACATTTTGAGGTATAATACATGTATGTCAAGCTATCCTGGAGACCGGAAGTGGACGACAATTGAGCCATAATGGTTGTACAGCCGGCAATTTTGACCTACCCGACCATGGTTTTTTACTTCTTACTTGGTCCACAGGTCCTATGGAATGATCTACATGTACGGGGAATAGTTATCAAGCAGAGGCATTGACAAACGTTTTGAGGTATCATACATGTAGATCAAGCCTCCTTGAGGACCGGAAATTGTCTATTACGCAGCTAAAATGGGATGCCAGGACCGTGACGAATATTCCGGGTAATAACGCATATTGGTTTTTCGCATTTTTCGGGCTAACGAAGGGCTCCAGAAATAAAAACTAAACATATATATTAAGCAGAGACCCCTGCGCACATATTTGTTAAGGTATTTGGTTATTCGGGCTGCCATGGGGACCGGCAGGGGGTGAAAACATAGGTAAACCGTTTTATTTTAACCTACCGGCGGACATTGGTTTTACATTATTTACTCCAATCAAGGGGTGTATATACAGTCTTACTGTATATATTTATAAAGCAGAGACATCTACAAACATTTTGAGGTATAATTCATGTATGTCAAGCTTTCCTGGAGACCGGAAGTGGACGACAATTGAGCCATAATGGTTGTACAGCCGGCAATTTTGACCTACCCGACCATGGTTTTTTACTTCTTACTTGGTCCACAGGTCCTATGGAATGATCTACATGTACGGGGAATAGTTATCAAGCAGAGGCATTGACAAACGTTTTGAGGTATCATACATGTAGATCAAGCCTCCGTGAGGACGGAAATTGTCTATTACGGAGCTAAAATGGGATGTCAGGACCGTGACGGATATTCCGGGTAATAACGCATATTGGTTTTTCGCATTTTTCTGGCTAACGAAGGGCTCCAGAAATAAAAACTAAACATATATATTAAGCAGAGACCCCTGCACACATATTTGTTTAGGTATTTGGTTATTCGGGCCGCCATGGGGACCGGAAGGGGGTGAAAACATAAGTAAACCGTTTTATTTTAACCTACCGCCGGACATTGGTTTTACATTATTTACTCCAATCAAGGGGCGTATAGACATTCTTACTGTATATATTTATAAAGCAGAGACATGTACAAACATTTTGAGGTATAATACATGTATGTCAAGCTATCCTGGAGACCGGAAGTGGACGAAAATTGAGCCATAATGGTTGTACAGCCAAACATTTTGAGGTATAATACATGTATGTCAAGCTATCCTGGAGACCGGAAGTGGACGAAAATTGAGCTATAATGGTTGTACAGTCGGCAATTTGACCTACCCGACCATGGTTTTTTACTTCTGACTTGGTCCACAGGTCCTATGGAATGACCTACGGGGAATAGTTATCAAGCAGAGGCATTGACAAACGTTTTGAGGTATCATACATGTAGATCAAGCCTCCCTGAGGTCCGGAAGTTGCCTATTACGGAGCTAAAATGTGATGTCAGGACCGTGACGGATATTCCGGGTAATAACGCATATTGGTTTTTCGCATTTTTTTGGCTAACGAAGGGCTCCAGAAATAAAAACTAAACATATATATTAAGCAGAGACCCCTGCGCACATATTTGTTAAGGTATTTGGTTATATTTACCTATGTTTTCACCCCCTTCCGGTCCCCATGGTGCGCAGGTGTATCTGCTTAATATATATGTCTAGTTTTTATTTCTGGAGCCCTTCGTTAGCCAGAAAAATGCGAAAAACCAATATGCGGTACTACCCGAAATATCCGTCGGGGTCCTGGCATCCCATTTTAGCTCCGTAATAGGCAACTTCCGGTCCTCAGGATGGCTTGATCTACATGTATAATACCTCAAAACGTTTGTCAATGCCTCTGCTTGATAACTATTCCCCATAGATCATTCCATAGGACCTGTGAACCAAGTCAGAAGTAAAAAACCATGGTCGGGTAGGTCAAAATTGCCGGCTGTACAACCATTATGGCTCCATTTTCGTCCACTTCCGGTCTCCAGGATAGCTTGACATACATGTATTATACCTCAAAATGTTTGTACATGTCTCTGCTTTATAAATATATACAGTAAGACTGTCTATACGCCCCTTGATTGGAGTAAATAATGTAAAACCAATGTCCGGCGGTAGGTTAAAATAAGACGATTAACCTATGTTTTCACCCCCTTCCGGTCCCCATGGTGGCCCGAATAACCAAATACCTTAATAAATATGTGCGCAGGTGTATCTGCTTAATATATATGTCTAGTTTTTATTTCTGGAGCCCTCCGTTAGCCAGAAAAATGCGAAAAACCAATATGCGGTACTACCCGAAATATTCGTCAGGGTCCTGGCATCCCATTTTAGCTCCGTAATAGGCAACTTCCGGTCCTCAGGATGGCTTGATCTACATGTATAATACCTCAAAACGTTTGTCAATGCCTCTGATTGATAACTATTCCCCGTAGATCATTCCATAGGACCTGTGAACCAAGTCAGAAGTAAAAAACCATGGTCGGGTAGGTCAAAATTGCGGCTGTACAACCATTATGGCTCAATTTTCGTCCACTTCCGGTCTCCAGGATAGCTTGACATACATGTATTATACCTCAAAATGTTTGTACATGTCTCTGCTTTATAAATATATACAGTAAGACTGTCTATACGCCCCTTGATTGGAGTAAATAATGTAAAACCAATGTCCGGCGGTTGGTTAAAATAAGACGGTTTACCTATGATTTCACCCCCTTTCGGTCCCCATGGCGGCCCGAATAACCAAATACCTTAATAAATATGTGCGCAGGTGTATCTGCTTAATACATATGTCTAGTTTTTATTTCTGGAGCCCTCCGTTAGCCAGAAAAATGCGAAAAACCAATATACGGTACTACCCGAAATATCCGTCAGGGTCCTGGCATCCCATTTTAGCTCCGTAATAGGCAACTTCCGGTCCTCAGGATGGCTTGATCTACATGTATAATACCTCAAAACGTTTGTCAATGCCTCTGCTTGATAACTATTCCCGTAGATCATTCCATAGGACCTGTGAACCAAGTCAGAAGTAAAAAACCATGGTCGGGTAGGTCAAAATTGCCGGCTGTACAACCATTATGGCTCAATTTTCGTCCACTCCCTGTCTCCAGGATAGCTTGACATACATGTATTATACCTCAAAATGTTTGTACATGTCTCTGCTTTATAAATATATACAGTAAGACTGTCTATACGCCCCTTGATTGGAGTAAATAATGTAAAACCAATGTCCGGCGGTTGGTTAAAATAAGACGATTTACCTATGATTTCACCCCCTTTCGGTCCCCATGGCGGCCCGAATAACCAAATACCTTAATAAATATGTGCGCAGGTGTATCTCCTTAATACATATGTCTAGTTTTTATTTCTCGAGCCCTCCGTTAGCCAGAAAAATGCGAAAAACCAATATGCGTTACTACCCGAAATATCCGTCAGGGTCCTGGCATCCCATTTTAGCTCCGTAATAGGCAACTTCCGGTCCTCAGGATGGCTTGATCTACATGTATAATACCTCAAAACGTTTGTCAATGCCTCTGCTTGATAACTATTCCCCATAGATCATTCCATAGGACCTGTGAACCAAGTCAGAAGTAAAAAACCATGGTCGGGTAGGTCAAAATTGCAGGCTGTACAACCATTATGGCTCAATTTTCGTCCACTTCCGGTCTCCAGGATAGCTTGACATATATGTATTATACCTCAAAATGTTTGTACATGTCTCTGCTTTATAAATATATACAGTAAGACTGTCTATACGCCCCTTGATTGGAGTAAATAATGTAAAACCAATGTCCGGCGGTAGGTTAAAATAAGACGATTTACCTATGTTTTCACCCCCTTCCGGTCCCCATGGTGGCCCGAATAACCAAATACCTTAATAAATATGTGCGCAGGTGTATCTGCTTAATATATATGTCTAGTTTTTATTTCTGGAGCCCTCCGTTAGCCAGAAAAATGCGAAAAACCAATATGCGGTACTACCCGAAATATCCGTCAGGGTCCTGGCATCCCATTTTAGCTCCGTAATAGGCAACTTCCGGTCCTCAGGATGGCTTGATCTACATGTATAATACCTCAAAACGTTTGTCAATGCCTCTGCTTGATAACTATTCCCCGTAGATCATTCCATAGGACCTGTGAACCAAGTCAGAAGTAAAAAACCATGGTCGGGTAGGTCAAAATTGCAGGCTGTACAACCATTATGGCTCAATTTTCGTCCACTTCCGGTCTCCAGGATAGCTTGACATACATGTATTATACCTCAAAATGTTTGTACATGTCTCTGCTTTATAAATATATACAGTAAGACTGTCTATACGCCCCTTGATTGGAGTAAATAATGTAAAACCAATGTCCGGCGGTTGGTTAAAATAAGACGTTTACCTATGATTTCACCCCCTTTCGGTCCCCATGGCGGCCCGAATAACCAAATACCTTAATAAATATGTGCGCAGGTGTATCTGCTTAATACATATGTCTAGTTTTTATTTCTGGAGCCCTCCGTTAGCCAGAAAAATGCGAAAAACCAATATACGGTACTACCCGAAATATCCGTCAGGGTCCTGGCATCCCATTTTAGCTCCGTAATAGGCAACTTCCGGTCCTCAGGATGGCTTGATCTACATGTATAATACCTCAAAACGTTGTCAATGCCTCTGCTTGATAACTATTCCCGTAGATCATTCCATAGGACCTGTGAACCAAGTCAGAAGTAAAAAACCATGGTCGGGTAGGTCAAAATTGGCGGCTGTACAACCATTATGGCTCAATTTTCGTCCACTTCCGGTCTCCAGGATACCTTGACATATATGTATTATACCTCAAAATGTTTGTACATGTCTCTGCTTTATAAATATATACAGTAAGACTGTCTATACGCCCCTTGATTGGAGTAAATAATGTAAAACCAATGTCCGGCGGTAGGTTAAAATAAGACGATTTACCTATGTTTTCACCCCCTTCCGGTCCCCATGGTGGCCCGAATAACCAAATACCTTAATAAATATGTGCGCAGGTGTATCTGCTTAATATATATGTCTAGTTTTTATTTCTGGAGCCCTCCGTTAGCCAGAAAAATGCGAAAAACCAATATGCGGTACTACCCGAAATATCCGTCAGGGTCCTGGCATCCCATTTTAGCTCCGTAATAGGCAACTTCCGGTCCTCAGGATGGCTTGATCTACATGTATAATACCTCAAAACGTTTGTCAATGCCTCTGATTGATAACTATTCCCCGTAGATCATTCCATAGGACCTGTGAACCAAGTCAGAAGTAAAAAACCATGGTCGGGTAGGTCAAAATTGCAGGCTGTACAACCATTATGGCTCAATTTTCGTCCACTCCCGGTCTCCAGGATAGCTTGACATACATGTATTATACCTCAAAATGTTTGTACATGTCTCTGCTTTATAAATATATACAGTAAGACTGTCTATACGCCCCTTGATTGGAGTAAATAATGTAAAACCAATGTCCGGCGGTAGGTTAAAATAAGACGATTTACCTATGTTTTCACCCCCTTCCGGTCCCCATGGTGGCCCGAATAACCAAATACCTTAATAAATATGTGCGCAGGTGTATCTGCTTAATATATATGTCTAGTTTTTATTTCTGGAGCCCTCCGTTAGCCAGAAAAATGCGAAAAACCAATATGCGGTACTACCCGAAATATCCGTCAGGGTCCTGGCATCCCATTTTAGCTCCGTAATAGGCAACTTCCGGTCCTCAGGATGGCTTGATCTACATGTATAATACCTCAAAACGTTTGTCAATGCCTCTGCTTGATAACTATTCCCCGTAGATCATTCCATAGGACCTGTGAACCAAGTCAGAAGTAAAAAACCATGGTCGGGTAGGTCAAAATTGCAGGCTGTACAACCATTATGGCTCAATTTTCGTCCACTTCCGGTCTCCAGGATAGCTTGACATACATGTATTATACCTCAAAATGTTTGTACATGTCTCTGCTTTATAAATATATACAGTAAGACTGTCTATACGCCCCTTGATTGGAGTAAATAATGTAAAACCAATGTCCGGCGGTTGGTTAAAATAAGACGTTTACCTATGATTTCACCCCCTTTCGGTCCCCATGGCGGCCCGAATAACCAAATACCTTAATAAATATGTGCGCAGGTGTATCTGCTTAATAAATATGTCTAGTTTTTATTTCTGGAGCCCTCCGTTAGCCAGAAAAATGCGAAAAACCAATATACGGTACTACCCGAAATATCCGTCAGGGTCCTGGCATCCCATTTTAGCTCCGTAATAGGCAACTTCCGGTCCTCAGGATGGCTTGATCTACATGTATAATACCTCAAAACGTTGTCAATGCCTCTGCTTGATAACTATTCCCGTAGATCATTCCATAGGACCTGTGAACCAAGTCAGAAGTAAAAAACCATGGTCGGGTAGGTCAAAATTGGCGGCTGTACAACCATTATGGCTCAATTTTCGTCCACTTCCGGTCTCCAGGATACCTTGACATATATGTATTATACCTCAAAATGTTTGTACATGTCTCTGCTTTATAAATATATACAGTAAGACTGTCTATACGCCCCTTGATTGGAGTAAATAATGTAAAACCAATGTCCGGCGGTAGGTTAAAATAAGACGATTTACCTATGTGTTCACCCCCTTCCGGTCCCCATGGTGGCCCGAATAACCAAATACCTTAATAAATATGTGCGCAGGTGTATCTGCTTAATATATATGTCTAGTTTTTATTTCTGGAGCCCTCCGTTAGCCAGAAAAATGCGAAAAACCAATATGCGGTACTACCCGAAATATCCGTCAGGGTCCTGGCATCCCATTTTAGCTCCTTAATAGGCAACTTCCGGTCCTCAGGATGGCTTGATCTACATGTATAATACCTCAAAACGTTTGTCAATGCCTCTGATTGATAACTATTCCCCGTAGATCATTCCATAGGACCTGTGAACCAAGTCAGAAGTAAAAAACCATGGTCGGGTAGGTCAAAATTGCAGGCTGTACAACCATTATGGCTAAATTTTCGTCCACTCCCGGTCTCCAGGATAGCTTGACATACATGTATTATACCTCAAAATGTTTGTACATGTCTCTGCTTTATAAATATATACAGTAAGACTGTCTATACGCCCCTTGATTGGAGTAAATAATGTAAAACCAATGTCCGGCGGTAGGTTAAAATAAGACGATTTACCTATGTTTTCACCCCCTTCCGGTCCCCATGGTGGCCCGAATAACCAAATACCTTAATAAATATGTGCGCAGGTGTATCTGCTTAATATATATGTCTAGTTTTCATTTCTGGAGCCCTCCGTTAGCCAGAAAAATGCGAAAAACCAATATCCGGTACTACCCGAAATATCCGTCAGGGTCCTGGCATCCCATTTTAGCTCCGTAATAGGCAACTTCCGGTCCTCAGGATGGCTTGATCTACATGTATAATACCTCAAAACGTTTGTCAATGCCTCTGCTTGATAACTATTCCCCGTAGATCATTCCATAGGACCTGTGAACCAAGTCAGAAGTAAAAAACCATGGTCGGGTAGGTCAAAATTGCCGGCTGTACAACCATTATGGCTCAATTTTCGTCCACTTCCGGTCTCCAGGATAGCTTGACATACATGTATTATACCTCAAAATGTTTGTACATGTCTCTGCTTTATAAATATATACAGTAAGACTGTCTATACGCCCCTTGATTGGAGTAAATAATGTAAAACCAATGTCCGGTGGTTGGTTAAAATAAGACGATTTACCTATGATTTCACCCCCTTTCGGTCCCCATGGCGGCCCGAATAACCAAATACCTTAATAAATATGTGCGCAGGTGTATCTGCTTAATACATATGTCTAGTTTTTATTTCTGGAGCCCTCCGTTAGCCAGAAAAATGCGAAAAACCAATATACGGTACTACCCGAAATATCCGTCAGGGTCCTGGCATCCCATTTTAGCTCCGTAATAGGCAACTTCCGGTCCTCAGGATGGCTTGATCTACATGTATAATACCTCAAAACGTTTGTCAATGCCTCTGCTTGATAACTATTCCCGTAGATCATTCCATAGGACCTGTGAACCAAGTCAGAAGTAAAAAACCATGGTCGGGTAGGTCAAAATTGCCGGCTGTACAACCATTATGGCTCAATTTTCGTCCACTCCCTGTCTCCAGGATAGCATGACATACATGTATTATACTTCAAAATGTTTGTACATGTCTCTGCTTTATAAATGTATACAGTAAGACTGTCTATACGCCCCTTGATTGGAGTAAATAATGTAAAACCAATGTCCGGCGGTTGGTTAAAATAAGACGATTTACCTATGATTTCACCCCCTTTCGGTCCCCATGGCGGCCCGAATAACCAAATACCTTAATAAATATGTGCGCAGGTGTATCTGCTTAATACATATGTCTAGTTTTTATTTCTGGAGCCCTCCGTTAGCCAGAAAAATGCGAAAAACCAATATGCGGTACTACCCGAAATATCCGTCAGGGTCCTGGCATCCCATTTTAGCTCCGTAATAGGCAACTTCCGGTCCTCAGGATGGCTTGATCTACATGTATAATACCTCAAAACGTTTGTCAATGCCTCTGCTTGATAACTATTCCCCATAGATCATTCCATAGGACCTGTGAACCAAGTCAGAAGTAAAAAACCATGGTCGGGTAGGTCAAAATTGCAGGCTGTACAACCATTATGGCTCAATTTTCGTCCACTTCCGGTCTCCAGGATAGCTTGACATATATGTATTATACCTCAAAATGTTTGTACATGTCTCTGCTTTATAAATATATACAGTAAGACTGTCTATACGCCCCTTGATTGGAGTAAATAATGTAAAACCAATGTCCGGCGGTAGGTTAAAATAAGACGATTTACCTATGTTTTCACCCCCTTCCGGTCCCCATGGTGGCCCGAATAACCAAATACCTTAATAAATATGTGCGCAGGTGTATCTGCTTAATATATATGTCTAGTTTTTATTTCTGGAGCCCTCCGTTAGCCAGAAAAATGCGAAAAACCAATATGCGGTACTACCCGAAATATCCGTCAGGGTCCTGGCATCCCATTTTAGCTCCGTAATAGGCAACTTCCGGTCCTCAGGATGGCTTGATCTACATGTATAATACCTCAAAACGTTTGTCAATGCCTCTGCTTGATAACTATTCCCCGTAGATCATTCCATAGGACCTGTGAACCAAGTCAGAAGTAAAAAACCATGGTCGGGTAGGTCAAAATTGCAGGCTGTACAACCATTATGGCTCAATTTTCGTCCACTTCCGGTCTCCAGGATAGCTTGACATACATGTATTATACCTCAAAATGTTTGTACATGTCTCTGCTTTATAAATATATACAGTAAGACTGTCTATACGCCCCTTGATTGGAGTAAATAATGTAAAACCAATGTCCGGCGGTAGGTTAAAATAAGACGATTTACCTATGTTTTCACCCCCTTCCGGTCCCCATGGTGGCCCGAATAACCAAATACCTTAATAAATATGTGCGCAGGTGTATCTTCTTAATATATATGTCTAGTTTTTATTTCTGGAGCCCTCCGTTAGCCAGAAAAATGCGAAAAACCAATATGCGGTACTACCCGAAATATCCGTCAGGGTCCTGGCATCCCATTTTAGCTCCGTAATAGGCAACTTCCGGTCCTCAGGATGGCTTGATCTACATGTATAATACCTCAAAACGTTTGTCAATGCCTCTGCTTGATAACTATTCCCCGTAGATCATTCCATAGGACCTGTGAACCAAGTCAGAAGTAAAAAACCATGGTCGGGTAGGTCAAAATTGCCGGCTGTACAACCATTATGGCTCAATTTCCGTCCACTTCCGGTCTCCAGGATAGCTTGACATACATGTATTATACCTCAAAATGTTTGTACATGTCTCTGCTTTATAAATATATACAGTAAGACTGTCTATACGCCCCTTGATTGGAGTAAATAATGTAAAACCAATGTCCGGCGGTAGGTTAAAATAAGACGTTTACCTATGATTTCACCCCCTTTCGGTCCCCATGGCGGCCCGAATAACCAAATACCTTAATAAATATGTGCGCAGGTGTATCTGCTTAATATATATGTCTAGTTTTTATTTCTGGAGCCCTCCGTTAGCCAGAAAAATGCGAAAAACCAATATGCGGTACTACCCGAAATATCCGTCAGGGTCCTGGCATCCCATTTTAGCTCCGTAATAGGCAACTTCCGGTCCTCAGGATGGCTTGATCTACATGTATAATACCTCAAAACGTTTGTCAATGCCTCTGCTTGATAACTATTCCCCATAGATCATTCCATAGGACCTGTGAACCAAGTCAGAAGTAAAAAACCATGGTCGGGTAGGTCAAAATTGCAGGCTGTACAACCATTATGGCTCAATTTTCGTCCACTTCCGGTCTCCAGGATAGCTTGACATATATGTATTATACCTCAAAATGTTTGTACATGTCTCTGCTTTATAAATATATACAGTAAGACTGTCTATACGCCCCTTGATTGGAGTAAATAATGTAAAACCAATGTCCGGCGGTAGGTTAAAATAAGACGATTTACCTATGTTTTCACCCCCTTCCGGTCCCCATGGTGGCCCGAATAACCAAATACCTTAATAAATATGTGCGCAGGTGTATCTGCTTAATATATATGTCTAGTTTTTATTTCTGGAGCCCTCCGTTAGCCAGAAAAATGCGAAAAACCAATATGCGGTACTACCCGAAATATCCGTCAGGGTCCTGGCATCCCATTTTAGCTCCGTAATAGGCAACTTCCGGTCCTCAGGATGGCTTGATCTACATGTATAATACCTCAAAACGTTTGTCAATGCCTCTGCTTGATAACTATTCCCCGTAGATCATTCCATAGGACCTGTGAACCAAGTCAGAAGTAAAAAACCATGGTCGGGTAGGTCAAAATTGCAGGCTGTACAACCATTATGGCTCAATTTTCGTCCACTTCCGGTCTCCAGGATAGCTTGACATACATGTATTATACCTCAAAATGTTTGTACATGTCTCTGCTTTATAAATATATACAGTAAGACTGTCTATACGCCCCTTGATTGGAGTAAATAATGTAAAACCAATGTCCGGCGGTAGGTTAAAATAAGACGATTTACCTATGTTTTCACCCCCTTCCGGTCCCCATGGTGGCCCGAATAACCAAATACCTTAATAAATATGTGCGCAGGTGTATCTTCTTAATATATATGTCTAGTTTTTATTTCTGGAGCCCTCCGTTAGCCAGAAAAATGCGAAAAACCAATATGCGGTACTACCCGAAATATCCGTCAGGGTCCTGGCATCCCATTTTAGCTCCGTAATAGGCAACTTCCGGTCCTCAGGATGGCTTGATCTACATGTATAATACCTCAAAACGTTTGTCAATGCCTCTGCTTGATAACTATTCCCCGTAGATCATTCCATAGGACCTGTGAACCAAGTCAGAAGTAAAAAACCATGGTCGGGTAGGTCAAAATTGCCGGCTGTACAACCATTATGGCTCAATTTCCGTCCACTTCCGGTCTCCAGGATAGCTTGACATACATGTATTATACCTCAAAATGTTTGTACATGTCTCTGCTTTATAAATATATACAGTAAGACTGTCTATACGCCCCTTGATTGGAGTAAATAATGTAAAACCAATGTCCGGCGGTAGGTTAAAATAAGACGTTTACCTATGATTTCACCCCCTTTCGGTCCCCATGGCGGCCCGAATAACCAAATACCTTAATAAATATGTGCGCAGGTGTATCTGCTTAATATATATGTCTAGTTTTTATTTCTGGAGCCCTCCGTTAGCCAGAAAAATGCGAAAAACCAATATGCGGTACTACCCGAAATATCCGTCAGGGTCCTGGCATCCCATTTTAGCTCCGTAATAGGCAACTTCCGGTCCTCAGGATGGCTTGATCTACATGTATAATACCTCAAAACGTTTGTCAATGCCTCTGATTGATAACTATTCCCCGTAGATCATTCCATAGGACCTGTGAACCAAGTCAGAAGTAAAAAACCATGGTCGGGTAGGTCAAAATTGCAGGCTGTACAACCATTATGGCTCAATTTTCGTCCACTCCCGGTCTCCAGGATAGCTTGACATACATGTATTATACCTCAAAATGTTTGTACATGTCTCTGCTTTATAAATATATACAGTAAGACTGTCTATACGCCCCTTGATTGGAGTAAATAATGTAAAACCAATGTCCGGCGGTAGGTTAAAATAAGACGATTTACCTATGTTTTCACCCCCTTCCGGTCCCCATGGTGGCCCGAATAACCAAATACCTTAATAAATATGTGCGCAGGTGTATCTGCTTAATATATATGTCTAGTTTTTATTTCTGGAGCCCTCCGTTAGCCAGAAAAATGCGAAAAACCAATATGCGGTACTACCCGAAATATCCGTCAGGGTCCTGGCATCCCATTTTAGCTCCGTAATAGGCAACTTCCGGTCCTCAGGATGGCTTGATCTACATGTATAATACCTCAAAACGTTTGTCAATGCCTCTGCTTGATAACTATTCCCCGTAGATCATTCCATAGGACCTGTGAACCAAGTCAGAAGTAAAAAACCATGGTCGGGTAGGTCAAAATTGCCGGCTGTACAACCATTATGGCTCAATTTCCGTCCACTTCCGGTCTCCAGGATAGCTTGACATACATGTATTATACCTCAAAATGTTTGTACATGTCTCTGCTTTATAAATATATACAGTAAGACTGTCTATACGCCCCTTGATTGGAGTAAATAATGTAAAACCAATGTCCGGCGGTTGGTTAAAATAAGACGTTTACCTATGATTTCACCCCCTTTCGGTCCCCATGGCGGCCCGAATAACCAAATACCTTAATAAATATGTGCGCAGGTGTATCTGCTTAATATATATGTCTAGTTTTTATTTCTGGAGCCCTCCGTTAGCCAGAAAAATACGAAAAACCAATATGCGGTACTACCCGAAATATCCGTCAGGGTCCTGGCATCCCATTTTAGCTCCGTAATAGGCAACTTCCGGTCCTCAGGATGGCTTGATCTACATGTATAATACCTCAAAACGTTTGTCAATGCCTCTGATTGATAACTATTCCCCGTAGATCATTCCATAGGACCTGTGAACCAAGTCAGAAGTAAAAAACCATGGTCGGGTAGGTCAAAATTGCAGGCTGTACAACCATTATGGCTCAATTTTCGTCCACTCCCGGTCTCCAGGATAGCTTGACATACATGTATTATACCTCAAAATGTTTGTACATGTCTCTGCTTTATAAATATATACAGTAAGACTGTCTATACGCCCCTTGATTGGAGTAAATAATGTAAAACCAATGTCCGGCGGTAGGTTAAAATAAGACGATTTACCTATGTTTTCACCCCCTTCCGGTCCCCATGGTGGCCCGAATAACCAAATACCTTAATAAATATGTGCGCAGGTGTATCTGCTTAATATATATGTCTAGTTTTTATTTCTGGAGCCCTCCGTTAGCCAGAAAAATGCGAAAAACCAATATCCGGTACTACCCGAAATATCCGTCAGGGTCCTGGCATCCCATTTTAGCTCCGTAATAGGCAACTTCCGGTCCTCAGGATGGCTTGATCTACATGTATAATACCTCAAAACGTTTGTCAATGCCTCTGCTTGATAACTATTCCCCGTAGATCATTCCATAGGACCTGTGAACCAAGTCAGAAGTAAAAAACCATGGTCGGGTAGGTCAAAATTGTCGGCTGTACAACCATTATGGCTCAATTTCCGTCCACTTCCGGTCTCCAGGATAGCTTGACATACATGTATTATACCTCAAAATGTTTGTACATGTCTCTGCTTTATAAATATATACAGTAAGACTGTCTATACGCCCCTTGATTGGAGTAAATAATGTAAAACCAATGTCCGGCGGTAGGTTAAAATAAGACGATTTACCTATGTTTTCACCCCCTTCCGGTCCCCATGGTGGCCCGAATAACCAAATACCTTAATAAATATGTGCGCAGGTGTATCTGCTTAATATATATGTCTAGTTTTTATTTCTGGAGCCCTCCGTTAGCCAGAAAAATGCGAAAAACCAATATGCGGTACTACCCGAAATATCCGTCAGGGTCCTGGCATCCCATTTTAGCTCCGTAATAGGCAACTTCCGGTCCTCAGGATGGCTTGATCTACATGTATAATACCTCAAAACGTTTGTCAATGCCTCTGCTTGATAACTATTCCCCGTAGATCATTCCATAGGACCTGTGAACCAAGTCAGAAGTAAAAAACCATGGTCGGGTAGGTCAAAATTGCAGGCTGTACAACCATTATGGCTCAATTTTCGTCCACTTCCGGTCTCCAGGATAGCTTGACATACATGTATTATACCTCAAAATGTTTGTACATGTCTCTGCTTTATAAATATATACAGTAAGACTGTCTATACGCCCCTTGATTGGAGTAAATAATGTAAAACCAATGTCCGGCGGTAGGTTAAAATAAGACGATTTACCTATGTTTTCACCCCCTTCCGGTCCCCATGGTGGCCCGAATAACCAAATACCTTAATAAATATGTGCGCAGGTGTATCTTCTTAATATATATGTCTAGTTTTTATTTCTGGAGCCCTCCGTTAGCCAGAAAAATGCGAAAAACCAATATGCGGTACTACCCGAAATATCCGTCAGGGTCCTGGCATCCCATTTTAGCTCCGTAATAGGCAACTTCCGGTCCTCAGGATGGCTTGATCTACATGTATAATACCTCAAAACGTTTGTCAATGCCTCTGCTTGATAACTATTCCCCGTAGATCATTCCATAGGACCTGTGAACCAAGTCAGAAGTAAAAAACCATGGTACGGTAGGTCAAAATTGCCGGCTGTACAACCATTATGGCTCAATTTCCGTCCACTTCCGGTCTCCAGGATAGCTTGACATACATGTATTATACCTCAAAATGTTTGTACATGTCTCTGCTTTATAAATATATACAGTAAGACTGTCTATACGCCCCTTGATTGGAGTAAATAATGTAAAACCAATGTCCGGCGGTAGGTTAAAATAAGACGTTTACCTATGATTTCACCCCCTTTCGGTCCCCATGGCGGCCCGAATAACCAAATACCTTAATAAATATGTGCGCAGGTGTATCTGCTTAATATATATGTCTAGTTTTTATTTCTGGAGCCCTCCGTTAGCCAGAAAAATGCGAAAAACCAATATGCGGTACTACCCGAAATATCCGTCAGGGTCCTGGCATCCCATTTTAGCTCCGTAATAGGCAACTTCCGGTCCTCAGGATGGCTTGATCTACATGTATAATACCTCAAAACGTTTGTCAATGCCTCTGATTGATAACTATTCCCCGTAGATCATTCCATAGGACCTGTGAACCAAGTCAGAAGTAAAAAACCATGGTCGGGTAGGTCAAAATTGCAGGCTGTACAACCATTATGGCTCAATTTTCGTCCACTCCCGGTCTCCAGGATAGCTTGACATACATGTATTATACCTCAAAATGTTTGTACATGTCTCTGCTTTATAAATATATACAGTAAGACTGTCTATACGCCCCTTGATTGGAGTAAATAATGTAAAACCAATGTCCGGCGGTAGGTTAAAATAAGACGATTTACCTATGTTTTCACCCCCTTCCGGTCCCCATGGTGGCCCGAATAACCAAATACCTTAATAAATATGTGCGCAGGTGTATCTGCTTAATATATATGTCTAGTTTTTATTTCTGGAGCCCTCCGTTAGCCAGAAAAATGCGAAAAACCAATATGCGGTACTACCCGAAATATCCGTCAGGGTCCTGGCATCCCATTTTAGCTCCGTAATAGGCAACTTCCGGTCCTCAGGATGGCTTGATCTACATGTATAATACCTCAAAACGTTTGTCAATGCCTCTGCTTGATAACTATTCCCCGTAGATCATTCCATAGGACCTGTGAACCAAGTCAGAAGTAAAAAACCATGGTCGGGTAGGTCAAAATTGCCGGCTGTACAACCATTATGGCTCAATTTCCGTCCACTTCCGGTCTCCAGGATAGCTTGACATACATGTATTATACCTCAAAATGTTTGTACATGTCTCTGCTTTATAAATATATACAGTAAGACTGTCTATACGCCCCTTGATTGGAGTAAATAATGTAAAACCAATGTCCGGCGGTTGGTTAAAATAAGACGTTTACCTATGATTTCACCCCCTTTCGGTCCCCATGGCGGCCCGAATAACCAAATACCTTAATAAATATGTGCGCAGGTGTATCTGCTTAATATATATGTCTAGTTTTTATTTCTGGAGCCCTCCGTTAGCCAGAAAAATACGAAAAACCAATATGCGGTACTACCCGAAATATCCGTCAGGGTCCTGGCATCCCATTTTAGCTCCGTAATAGGCAACTTCCGGTCCTCAGGATGGCTTGATCTACATGTATAATACCTCAAAACGTTTGTCAATGCCTCTGATTGATAACTATTCCCCGTAGATCATTCCATAGGACCTGTGAACCAAGTCAGAAGTAAAAAACCATGGTCGGGTAGGTCAAAATTGCAGGCTGTACAACCATTATGGCTCAATTTTCGTCCACTCCCGGTCTCCAGGATAGCTTGACATACATGTATTATACCTCAAAATGTTTGTACATGTCTCTGCTTTATAAATATATACAGTAAGACTGTCTATACGCCCCTTGATTGGAGTAAATAATGTAAAACCAATGTCCGGCGGTAGGTTAAAATAAGACGATTTACCTATGTTTTCACCCCCTTCCGGTCCCCATGGTGGCCCGAATAACCAAATACCTTAATAAATATGTGCGCAGGTGTATCTGCTTAATATATATGTCTAGTTTTTATTTCTGGAGCCCTCCGTTAGCCAGAAAAATGCGAAAAACCAATATCCGGTACTACCCGAAATATCCGTCAGGGTCCTGGCATCCCATTTTAGCTCCGTAATAGGCAACTTCCGGTCCTCAGGATGGCTTGATCTACATGTATAATACCTCAAAACGTTTGTCAATGCCTCTGCTTGATAACTATTCCCCGTAGATCATTCCATAGGACCTGTGAACCAAGTCAGAAGTAAAAAACCATGGTCGGGTAGGTCAAAATTGTCGGCTGTACAACCATTATGGCTCAATTTCCGTCCACTTCCGGTCTCCAGGATAGCTTGACATACATGTATTATACCTCAAAATGTTTGTACATGTCTCTGCTTTATAAATATATACAGTAAGACTGTCTATACGCCCCTTGATTGGAGTAAATAATGTAAAACCAATGTCCGGCGGTAGGTTAAAATAAGACGATTTACCTATGTTTTCACCCCCTTCCGGTCCCCATGGTGGCCCGAATAACCAAATACCTTAATAAATATGTGCGCAGGTGTATCTGCTTAATATATATGTCTAGTTTTCATTTCTGGAGCCCTCCGTTAGCCAGAAAAATGCGAAAAACCAATATGCGGTACTACCCGAAATATCCGTCAGGGTCCTGGCATCCCATTTTAGCTCCGTAATAGGCAACTTCCGGTCCTCAGGATGGCTTGATCTACATGTATAATACCTCAAAACGTTTGTCAATGCCTCTGCTTGATAACTATTCCCCGTAGATCATTCCATAGGACCTGTGAACCAAGTCAGAAGTAAAAAACCATGGTCGGGTAGGTCAAAATTGCAGGCTGTACAACCATTATGGCTCAATTTTCGTCCACTTCCGGTCTCCAGGATAGCTTGACATACATGTATTATACCTCAAAATGTTTGTACATGTCTCTGCTTTATAAATATATACAGTAAGACTGTCTATACGCCCCTTGATTGGAGTAAATAATGTAAAACCAATGTCCGGTGGTTGGTTAAAATAAGACGATTTACCTATGATTTCACCCCCTTTCGGTCCCCATGGCGGCCCGAATAACCAAATACCTTAATAAATATGTGCGCAGGTGTATCTGCTTAATACATATGTCTAGTTTTTATTTCTGGAGCCCTCCGTTAGCCAGAAAAATGCGAAAAACCAATATACGGTACTACCCGAAATATCCGTCAGGGTCCTGGCATCCCATTTTAGCTCCGTAATAGGCAACTTCCGGTCCTCAGGATGGCTTGATCTACATGTATAATACCTCAAAACGTTTGTCAATGCCTCTGCTTGATAACTATTCCCGTAGATCATTCCATAGGACCTGTGAACCAAGTCAGAAGTAAAAAACCATGGTCGGGTAGGTCAAAATTGCCGGCTGTACAACCATTATGGCTCAATTTTCGTCCACTCCCTGTCTCCAGGATAGCATGACATACATGTATTATACTTCAAAATGTTTGTACATGTCTCTGCTTTATAAATGTATACAGTAAGACTGTCTATACGCCCCTTGATTGGAGTAAATAATGTAAAACCAATGTCCGGCGGTTGGTTAAAATAAGACGATTTACCTATGATTTCACCCCCTTTCGGTCCCCATGGCGCCCCGAATAACCAAATACCTTAATAAATATGTGCGCAGGTGTATCTGCTTAATACATATGTCTAGTTTTTATTTCTGGAGCCCTCCGTTAGCCAGAAAAATGCGAAAAACCAATATGCGGTACTACCCGAAATATCCGTCAGGGTCCTGGCATCCCATTTTAGCTCCGTAATAGGCAACTTCCGGTCCTCAGGATGGCTTGATCTACATGTATAATACCTCAAAACGTTTGTCAATGCCTCTGCTTGATAACTATTCCCCATAGATCATTCCATAGGACCTGTGAACCAAGTCAGAAGTAAAAAACCATGGTCGGGTAGGTCAAAATTGCCGGCTGTACAACCATTATGGCTCAATTTTCGTCCACTTCCGGTCTCCAGGATAGCTTGACATACATGTATTATACCTCAAAATGTTTGTACATGTCTCTGCTTTATAAATATATACAGTAAGACTGTCTATACGCCCCTTGATTGGAGTAAATAATGTAAAACCAATGTCCGGCGGTAGGTTAAAATAAGACGATTTACCTATGTTTTCACCCCCTTCCGGTCCCCATGGTGGCCCGAATAACCAAATACCTTAATAAATATGTGCGCAGGTGTATCTGCTTAATATATATGTCTAGTTTTTATTTCTGGAGCCCTCCGTTAGCCAGAAAAATGCGAAAAACCAATATGCGGTACTACCCGAAATATCCGTCAGGGTCCTGGCATCCCATTTTAGCTCCGTAATAGGCAACTTCCGGTCCTCAGGATGGCTTGATCTACATGTATAATACCTCAAAACGTTTGTCAATGCCTCTGCTTGATAACTATTCCCCGTAGATCATTCCATAGGACCTGTGAACCAAGTCAGAAGTAAAAAACCATGGTCGGGTAGGTCAAAATTGCCGGCTGTACAACCATTATGGCTCAATTTCCGTCCACTTCCGGTCTCCAGGATAGCTTGACATACATGTATTATACCTCAAAATGTTTGTACATGTCTCTGCTTTATAAATATATACAGTAAGACTGTCTATACGCCCCTTGATTGGAGTAAATAATGTAAAACCAATGTCCGGCGATTGGTTAAAATAAGACGTTTACCTATGATTTCACCCCCTTTCGGTCCCCATGGCGGCCCGAATAACCAAATACCTTAATAAATATGTGCGCAGGTGTATCTGCTTAATATATATGTCTAGTTTTTATTTCTGGAGCCCTCCGTTAGCCAGAAAAATGCGAAAAACCAATATGCGGTACTACCCGAAATATCCGTCAGGGTCCTGGCATCCCATTTTAGCTCCGTAATAGGCAACTTCCGGTCCTCAGGATGGCTTGATCTACATGTATAATACCTCAAAACGTTTGTCAATGCCTCTGATTGATAACTATTCCCCGTAGATCATTCCATAGGACCTGTGAACCAAGTCAGAAGTAAAAAACCATGGTCGGGTAGGTCAAAATTGCAGGCTGTACAACCATTATGGCTCAATTTTCGTCCACTCCCGGTCTCCAGGATAGCTTGACATACATGTATTATACCTCAAAATGTTTGTACATGTCTCTGCTTTATAAATATATACAGTAAGACTGTCTATACGCCCCTTGATTGGAGTAAATAATGTAAAACCAATGTCCGGCGGTAGGTTAAAATAAGACGATTTACCTATGTTTTCACCCCCTTCCGGTCCCCATGGTGGCCCGAATAACCAAATACCTTAATAAATATGTGCGCAGGTGTATCTGCTTAATATATATGTCTAGTTTTTATTTCTGGAGCCCTCCGTTAGCCAGAAAAATGCGAAAAACCAATATGCGGTACTACCCGAAATATCCGTCAGGGTCCTGGCATCCCATTTTAGCTCCGTAATAGGCAACTTCCGGTCCTCAGGATGGCTTGATCTACATGTATAATACCTCAAAACGTTTGTCAATGCCTCTGCTTGATAACTATTCCCCGTAGATCATTCCATAGGACCTGTGAACCAAGTCAGAAGTAAAAAACCATGGTCGGGTAGGTCAAAATTGCCGGCTGTACAACCATTATGGCTCAATTTCCGTCCACTTCCGGTCTCCAGGATAGCTTGACATACATGTATTATACCTCAAAATGTTTGTACATGTCTCTGCTTTATAAATATATACAGTAAGACTGTCTATACGCCCCTTGATTGGAGTAAATAATGTAAAACCAATGTCCGGCGGTTGGTTAAAATAAGACGTTTACCTATGATTTCACCCCCTTTCGGTCCCCATGGCGGCCCGAATAACCAAATACCTTAATAAATATGTGCGCAGGTGTATCTGCTTAATATATATGTCTAGTTTTTATTTCTGGAGCCCTCCGTTAGCCAGAAAAATACGAAAAACCAATATGCGGTACTACCCGAAATATCCGTCAGGGTCCTGGCATCCCATTTTAGCTCCGTAATAGGCAACTTCCGGTCCTCAGGATGGCTTGATCTACATGTATAATACCTCAAAACGTTTGTCAATGCCTCTGATTGATAACTATTCCCCGTAGATCATTCCATAGGACCTGTGAACCAAGTCAGAAGTAAAAAACCATGGTCGGGTAGGTCAAAATTGCAGGCTGTACAACCATTATGGCTCAATTTTCGTCCACTCCCGGTCTCCAGGATAGCTTGACATACATGTATTATACCTCAAAATGTTTGTACATGTCTCTGCTTTATAAATATATACAGTAAGACTGTCTATACGCCCCTTGATTGGAGTAAATAATGTAAAACCAATGTCCGGCGGTAGGTTAAAATAAGACGATTTACCTATGTTTTCACCCCCTTCCGGTCCCCATGGTGGCCCGAATAACCAAATACCTTAATAAATATGTGCGCAGGTGTATCTGCTTAATATATATGTCTAGTTTTTATTTCTGGAGCCCTCCGTTAGCCAGAAAAATGCGAAAAACCAATATCCGGTACTACCCGAAATATCCGTCAGGGTCCTGGCATCCCATTTTAGCTCCGTAATAGGCAACTTCCGGTCCTCAGGATGGCTTGATCTACATGTATAATACCTCAAAACGTTTGTCAATGCCTCTGCTTGATAACTATTCCCCGTAGATCATTCCATAGGACCTGTGAACCAAGTCAGAAGTAAAAAACCATGGTCGGGTAGGTCAAAATTGTCGGCTGTACAACCATTATGGCTCAATTTCCGTCCACTTCCGGTCTCCAGGATAGCTTGACATACATGTATTATACCTCAAAATGTTTGTACATGTCTCTGCTTTATAAATATATACAGTAAGACTGTCTATACGCCCCTTGATTGGAGTAAATAATGTAAAACCAATGTCCGGCGGTAGGTTAAAATAAGACGATTTACCTATGTTTTCACCCCCTTCCGGTCCCCATGGTGGCCCGAATAACCAAATACCTTAATAAATATGTGCGCAGGTGTATCTGCTTAATATATATGTCTAGTTTTCATTTCTGGAGCCCTCCGTTAGCCAGAAAAATGCGAAAAACCAATATGCGGTACTACCCGAAATATCCGTCAGGGTCCTGGCATCCCATTTTAGCTCCGTAATAGGCAACTTCCGGTCCTCAGGATGGCTTGATCTACATGTATAATACCTCAAAACGTTTGTCAATGCCTCTGCTTGATAACTATTCCCCGTAGATCATTCCATAGGACCTGTGAACCAAGTCAGAAGTAAAAAACCATGGTCGGGTAGGTCAAAATTGCAGGCTGTACAACCATTATGGCTCAATTTTCGTCCACTTCCGGTCTCCAGGATAGCTTGACATACATGTATTATACCTCAAAATGTTTGTACATGTCTCTGCTTTATAAATATATACAGTAAGACTGTCTATACGCCCCTTGATTGGAGTAAATAATGTAAAACCAATGTCCGGTGGTTGGTTAAAATAAGACGATTTACCTATGATTTCACCCCCTTTCGGTCCCCATGGCGGCCCGAATAACCAAATACCTTAATAAATATGTGCGCAGGTGTATCTGCTTAATACATATGTCTAGTTTTTATTTCTGGAGCCCTCCGTTAGCCAGAAAAATGCGAAAAACCAATATACGGTACTACCCGAAATATCCGTCAGGGTCCTGGCATCCCATTTTAGCTCCGTAATAGGCAACTTCCGGTCCTCAGGATGGCTTGATCTACATGTATAATACCTCAAAACGTTTGTCAATGCCTCTGCTTGATAACTATTCCCGTAGATCATTCCATAGGACCTGTGAACCAAGTCAGAAGTAAAAAACCATGGTCGGGTAGGTCAAAATTGCCGGCTGTACAACCATTATGGCTCAATTTTCGTCCACTCCCTGTCTCCAGGATAGCATGACATACATGTATTATACTTCAAAATGTTTGTACATGTCTCTGCTTTATAAATGTATACAGTAAGACTGTCTATACGCCCCTTGATTGGAGTAAATAATGTAAAACCAATGTCCGGCGGTTGGTTAAAATAAGACGATTTACCTATGATTTCACCCCCTTTCGGTCCCCATGGCGCCCCGAATAACCAAATACCTTAATAAATATGTGCGCAGGTGTATCTGCTTAATACATATGTCTAGTTTTTATTTCTGGAGCCCTCCGTTAGCCAGAAAAATGCGAAAAACCAATATGCGGTACTACCCGAAATATCCGTCAGGGTCCTGGCATCCCATTTTAGCTCCGTAATAGGCAACTTCCGGTCCTCAGGATGGCTTGATCTACATGTATAATACCTCAAAACGTTTGTCAATGCCTCTGCTTGATAACTATTCCCCATAGATCATTCCATAGGACCTGTGAACCAAGTCAGAAGTAAAAAACCATGGTCGGGTAGGTCAAAATTGCCGGCTGTACAACCATTATGGCTCAATTTTCGTCCACTTCCGGTCTCCAGGATAGCTTGACATACATGTATTATACCTCAAAATGTTTGTACATGTCTCTGCTTTATAAATATATACAGTAAGACTGTCTATACGCCCCTTGATTGGAGTAAATAATGTAAAACCAATGTCCGGCGGTAGGTTAAAATAAGACGATTTACCTATGTTTTCACCCCCTTCCGGTCCCCATGGTGGCCCGAATAACCAAATACCTTAATAAATATGTGCGCAGGTGTATCTGCTTAATATATATGTCTAGTTTTTATTTCTGGAGCCCTCCGTTAGCCAGAAAAATGCGAAAAACCAATATGCGGTACTACCCGAAATATCCGTCAGGGTCCTGGCATCCCATTTTAGCTCCGTAATAGGCAACTTCCGGTCCTCAGGATGGCTTGATCTACATGTATAATACCTCAAAACGTTTGTCAATGCCTCTGCTTGATAACTATTCCCCGTAGATCATTCCATAGGACCTGTGAACCAAGTCAGAAGTAAAAAACCATGGTCGGGTAGGTCAAAATTGCCGGCTGTACAACCATTATGGCTCAATTTCCGTCCACTTCCGGTCTCCAGGATAGCTTGACATACATGTATTATACCTCAAAATGTTTGTACATGTCTCTGCTTTATAAATATATACAGTAAGACTGTCTATACGCCCCTTGATTGGAGTAAATAATGTAAAACCAATGTCCGGCGATTGGTTAAAATAAGACGTTTACCTATGATTTCACCCCCTTTCGGTCCCCATGGCGGCCCGAATAACCAAATACCTTAATAAATATGTGCGCAGGTGTATCTGCTTAATATATATGTCTAGTTTTTATTTCTGGAGCCCTCCGTTAGCCAGAAAAATGCGAAAAACCAATATGCGGTACTACCCGAAATATCCGTCAGGGTCCTGGCATCCCATTTTAGCTCCGTAATAGGCAACTTCCGGTCCTCAGGATGGCTTGATCTACATGTATAATACCTCAAAACGTTTGTCAATGCCTCTGATTGATAACTATTCCCCGTAGATCATTCCATAGGACCTGTGAACCAAGTCAGAAGTAAAAAACCATGGTCGGGTAGGTCAAAATTGCAGGCTGTACAACCATTATGGCTCAATTTTCGTCCACTCCCGGTCTCCAGGATAGCTTGACATACATGTATTATACCTCAAAATGTTTGTACATGTCTCTGCTTTATAAATATATACAGTAAGACTGTCTATACGCCCCTTGATTGGAGTAAATAATGTAAAACCAATGTCCGGCGGTAGGTTAAAATAAGACGATTTACCTATGTTTTCACCCCCTTCCGGTCCCCATGGTGGCCCGAATAACCAAATACCTTAATAAATATGTGCGCAGGTGTATCTGCTTAATATATATGTCTAGTTTTTATTTCTGGAGCCCTCCGTTAGCCAGAAAAATGCGAAAAACCAATATACGGTACTACCCGAAATATCCGTCAGGGTCCTGGCATCCCATTTTAGCTCCGTAATAGGCAACTTCCGGTCCTCAGGATGGCTTGATCTACATGTATAATACCTCAAAACGTTTGTCAATGCCTCTGCTTGATAACTATTCCCCGTAGATCATTCCATAGGACCTGTGAACCAAGTCAGAAGTAAAAAACCATGGTCGGGTAGGTCAAAATTGCCGGCTGTACAACCATTATGGCTCAATTTCCGTCCACTTCCGGTCTCCAGGATAGCTTGACATACATGTATTATACCTCAAAATGTTTGTACATGTCTCTGCTTTATAAATATATACAGTAAGACTGTCTATACGCCCCTTGATTGGAGTAAATAATGTAAAACCAATGTCCGGCGGTTGGTTAAAATAAGACGTTTACCTATGATTTCACCCCCTTTCGGTCCCCATGGCGGCCCGAATAACCAAATACCTTAATAAATATGTGCGCAGGTGTATCTGCTTAATATATATGTCTAGTTTTTATTTCTGGAGCCCTCCGTTAGCCAGAAAAATACGAAAAACCAATATGCGGTACTACCCGAAATATCCGTCAGGGTCCTGGCATCCCATTTTAGCTCCGTAATAGGCAACTTCCGGTCCTCAGGATGGCTTGATCTACATGTATAATACCTCAAAACGTTTGTCAATGCCTCTGATTGATAACTATTCCCCGTAGATCATTCCATAGGACCTGTGAACCAAGTCAGAAGTAAAAAACCATGGTCGGGTAGGTCAAAATTGCAGGCTGTACAACCATTATGGCTCAATTTTCGTCCACTCCCGGTCTCCAGGATAGCTTGACATACATGTATTATACCTCAAAATGTTTGTACATGTCTCTGCTTTATAAATATATACAGTAAGACTGTCTATACGCCCCTTGATTGGAGTAAATAATGTAAAACCAATGTCCGGCGGTAGGTTAAAATAAGACGATTTACCTATGTTTTCACCCCCTTCCGGTCCCCATGGTGGCCCGAATAACCAAATACCTTAATAAATATGTGCGCAGGTGTATCTGCTTAATATATATGTCTAGTTTTTATTTCTGGAGCCCTCCGTTAGCCAGAAAAATGCGAAAAACCAATATCCGGTACTACCCGAAATATCCGTCAGGGTCCTGGCATCCCATTTTAGCTCCGTAATAGGCAACTTCCGGTCCTCAGGATGGCTTGATCTACATGTATAATACCTCAAAACGTTTGTCAATGCCTCTGCTTGATAACTATTCCCCATAGATCATTCCATAGGACCTGTGAACCAAGTCAGAAGTAAAAAACCATGGTCGGGTAGGTCAAAATTGCCGGCTGTACAACCATTATGGCTCAATTTTCGTCCACTTCCGGTCTCCAGGATAGCTTGACATACATGTATTATACCTCAAAATGTTTGTACATGTCTCTGCTTTATAAATATATACAGTAAGACTGTCTATACGCCCCTTGATTGGAGTAAATAATGTAAAACCAATGTCCGGCGGTAGGTTAAAATAAGACGATTTACCTATGTTTTCACCCCCTTCCGGTCCCCATGGTGGCCCGAATAACCAAATACCTTAATAAATATGTGCGCAGGTGTATCTGCTTAATATATATGTCTAGTTTTTATTTCTGGAGCCCTCCGTTAGCCAGAAAAATGCGAAAAACCAATATGCGGTACTACCCGAAATATCCGTCAGGGTCCTGGCATCCCATTTTAGCTCCGTAATAGGCAACTTCCGGTCCTCAGGATGGCTTGATCTACATGTATAATACCTCAAAACGTTTGTCAATGCCTCTGCTTGATAACTATTCCCCGTAGATCATTCCATAGGACCTGTGAACCAAGTCAGAAGTAAAAAACCATGGTCGGGTAGGTCAAAATTGCCGGCTGTACAACCATTATGGCTCAATTTCCGTCCACTTCCGGTCTCCAGGATAGCTTGACATACATGTATTATACCTCAAAATGTTTGTACATGTCTCTGCTTTATAAATATATACAGTAAGACTGTCTATACGCCCCTTGATTGGAGTAAATAATGTAAAACCAATGTCCGGCGATTGGTTAAAATAAGACGTTTACCTATGATTTCACCCCCTTTCGGTCCCCATGGCGGCCCGAATAACCAAATACCTTAATAAATATGTGCGCAGGTGTATCTGCTTAATATATATGTCTAGTTTTTATTTCTGGAGCCCTCCGTTAGCCAGAAAAATGCGAAAAACCAATATGCGGTACTACCCGAAATATCCGTCAGGGTCCTGGCATCCCATTTTAGCTCCGTAATAGGCAACTTCCGGTCCTCAGGATGGCTTGATCTACATGTATAATACCTCAAAACGTTTGTCAATGCCTCTGATTGATAACTATTCCCCGTAGATCATTCCATAGGACCTGTGAACCAAGTCAGAAGTAAAAAACCATGGTCGGGTAGGTCAAAATTGCAGGCTGTACAACCATTATGGCTCAATTTTCGTCCACTCCCGGTCTCCAGGATAGCTTGACATACATGTATTATACCTCAAAATGTTTGTACATGTCTCTGCTTTATAAATATATACAGTAAGACTGTCTATACGCCCCTTGATTGGAGTAAATAATGTAAAACCAATGTCCGGCGGTAGGTTAAAATAAGACGATTTACCTATGTTTTCACCCCCTTCCGGTCCCCATGGTGGCCCGAATAACCAAATACCTTAATAAATATGTGCGCAGGTGTATCTGCTTAATATATATGTCTAGTTTTTATTTCTGGAGCCCTCCGTTAGCCAGAAAAATGCGAAAAACCAATATGCGGTACTACCCGAAATATCCGTCAGGGTCCTGGCATCCCATTTTAGCTCCGTAATAGGCAACTTCCGGTCCTCAGGATGGCTTGATCTACATGTATAATACCTCAAAACGTTTGTCAATGCCTCTGCTTGATAACTATTCCCCGTAGATCATTCCATAGGACCTGTGAACCAAGTCAGAAGTAAAAAACCATGGTCGGGTAGGTCAAAATTGCCGGCTGTACAACCATTATGGCTCAATTTCCGTCCACTTCCGGTCTCCAGGATAGCTTGACATACATGTATTATACCTCAAAATGTTTGTACATGTCTCTGCTTTATAAATATATACAGTAAGACTGTCTATACGCCCCTTGATTGGAGTAAATAATGTAAAACCAATGTCCGGCGGTTGGTTAAAATAAGACGTTTACCTATGATTTCACCCCCTTTCGGTCCCCATGGCGGCCCGAATAACCAAATACCTTAATAAATATGTGCGCAGGTGTATCTGCTTAATATATATGTCTAGTTTTTATTTCTGGAGCCCTCCGTTAGCCAGAAAAATACGAAAAACCAATATGCGGTACTACCCGAAATATCCGTCAGGGTCCTGGCATCCCATTTTAGCTCCGTAATAGGCAACTTCCGGTCCTCAGGATGGCTTGATCTACATGTATAATACCTCAAAACGTTTGTCAATGCCTCTGATTGATAACTATTCCCCGTAGATCATTCCATAGGACCTGTGAACCAAGTCAGAAGTAAAAAACCATGGTCGGGTAGGTCAAAATTGCAGGCTGTACAACCATTATGGCTCAATTTTCGTCCACTCCCGGTCTCCAGGATAGCTTGACATACATGTATTATACCTCAAAATGTTTGTACATGTCTCTGCTTTATAAATATATACAGTAAGACTGTCTATACGCCCCTTGATTGGAGTAAATAATGTAAAACCAATGTCCGGCGGTAGGTTAAAATAAGACGATTTACCTATGTTTTCACCCCCTTCCGGTCCCCATGGTGGCCCGAATAACCAAATACCTTAATAAATATGTGCGCAGGTGTATCTGCTTAATATATATGTCTAGTTTTTATTTCTGGAGCCCTCCGTTAGCCAGAAAAATGCGAAAAACCAATATCCGGTACTACCCGAAATATCCGTCAGGGTCCTGGCATCCCATTTTAGCTCCGTAATAGGCAACTTCCGGTCCTCAGGATGGCTTGATCTACATGTATAATACCTCAAAACGTTTGTCAATGCCTCTGCTTGATAACTATTCCCCGTAGATCATTCCATAGGACCTGTGAACCAAGTCAGAAGTAAAAAACCATGGTCGGGTAGGTCAAAATTGTCGGCTGTACAACCATTATGGCTCAATTTCCGTCCACTTCCGGTCTCCAGGATAGCTTGACATACATGTATTATACCTCAAAATGTTTGTACATGTCTCTGCTTTATAAATATATACAGTAAGACTGTCTATACGCCCCTTGATTGGAGTAAATAATGTAAAACCAATGTCCGGCGGTAGGTTAAAATAAGACGATTTACCTATGTTTTCACCCCCTTCCGGTCCCCATGGTGGCCCGAATAACCAAATACCTTAATAAATATGTGCGCAGGTGTATCTGCTTAATATATATGTCTAGTTTTCATTTCTGGAGCCCTCCGTTAGCCAGAAAAATGCGAAAAACCAATATGCGGTACTACCCGAAATATCCGTCAGGGTCCTGGCATCCCATTTTAGCTCCGTAATAGGCAACTTCCGGTCCTCAGGATGGCTTGATCTACATGTATAATACCTCAAAACGTTTGTCAATGCCTCTGCTTGATAACTATTCCCCGTAGATCATTCCATAGGACCTGTGAACCAAGTCAGAAGTAAAAAACCATGGTCGGGTAGGTCAAAATTGCAGGCTGTACAACCATTATGGCTCAATTTTCGTCCACTTCCGGTCTCCAGGATAGCTTGACATACATGTATTATACCTCAAAATGTTTGTACATGTCTCTGCTTTATAAATATATACAGTAAGACTGTCTATACGCCCCTTGATTGGAGTAAATAATGTAAAACCAATGTCCGGTGGTTGGTTAAAATAAGACGATTTACCTATGATTTCACCCCCTTTCGGTCCCCATGGCGGCCCGAATAACCAAATACCTTAATAAATATGTGCGCAGGTGTATCTGCTTAATACATATGTCTAGTTTTTATTTCTGGAGCCCTCCGTTAGCCAGAAAAATGCGAAAAACCAATATACGGTACTACCCGAAATATCCGTCAGGGTCCTGGCATCCCATTTTAGCTCCGTAATAGGCAACTTCCGGTCCTCAGGATGGCTTGATCTACATGTATAATACCTCAAAACGTTTGTCAATGCCTCTGCTTGATAACTATTCCCGTAGATCATTCCATAGGACCTGTGAACCAAGTCAGAAGTAAAAAACCATGGTCGGGTAGGTCAAAATTGCCGGCTGTACAACCATTATGGCTCAATTTTCGTCCACTCCCTGTCTCCAGGATAGCATGACATACATGTATTATACTTCAAAATGTTTGTACATGTCTCTGCTTTATAAATGTATACAGTAAGACTGTCTATACGCCCCTTGATTGGAGTAAATAATGTAAAACCAATGTCCGGCGGTTGGTTAAAATAAGACGATTTACCTATGATTTCACCCCCTTTCGGTCCCCATGGCGCCCCGAATAACCAAATACCTTAATAAATATGTGCGCAGGTGTATCTGCTTAATACATATGTCTAGTTTTTATTTCTGGAGCCCTCCGTTAGCCAGAAAAATGCGAAAAACCAATATGCGGTACTACCCGAAATATCCGTCAGGGTCCTGGCATCCCATTTTAGCTCCGTAATAGGCAACTTCCGGTCCTCAGGATGGCTTGATCTACATGTATAATACCTCAAAACGTTTGTCAATGCCTCTGCTTGATAACTATTCCCCATAGATCATTCCATAGGACCTGTGAACCAAGTCAGAAGTAAAAAACCATGGTCGGGTAGGTCAAAATTGCCGGCTGTACAACCATTATGGCTCAATTTTCGTCCACTTCCGGTCTCCAGGATAGCTTGACATACATGTATTATACCTCAAAATGTTTGTACATGTCTCTGCTTTATAAATATATACAGTAAGACTGTCTATACGCCCCTTGATTGGAGTAAATAATGTAAAACCAATGTCCGGCGGTAGGTTAAAATAAGACGATTTACCTATGTTTTCACCCCCTTCCGGTCCCCATGGTGGCCCGAATAACCAAATACCTTAATAAATATGTGCGCAGGTGTATCTGCTTAATATATATGTCTAGTTTTTATTTCTGGAGCCCTCCGTTAGCCAGAAAAATGCGAAAAACCAATATGCGGTACTACCCGAAATATCCGTCAGGGTCCTGGCATCCCATTTTAGCTCCGTAATAGGCAACTTCCGGTCCTCAGGATGGCTTGATCTACATGTATAATACCTCAAAACGTTTGTCAATGCCTCTGCTTGATAACTATTCCCCGTAGATCATTCCATAGGACCTGTGAACCAAGTCAGAAGTAAAAAACCATGGTCGGGTAGGTCAAAATTGCCGGCTGTACAACCATTATGGCTCAATTTCCGTCCACTTCCGGTCTCCAGGATAGCTTGACATACATGTATTATACCTCAAAATGTTTGTACATGTCTCTGCTTTATAAATATATACAGTAAGACTGTCTATACGCCCCTTGATTGGAGTAAATAATGTAAAACCAATGTCCGGCGATTGGTTAAAATAAGACGTTTACCTATGATTTCACCCCCTTTCGGTCCCCATGGCGGCCCGAATAACCAAATACCTTAATAAATATGTGCGCAGGTGTATCTGCTTAATATATATGTCTAGTTTTTATTTCTGGAGCCCTCCGTTAGCCAGAAAAATGCGAAAAACCAATATGCGGTACTACCCGAAATATCCGTCAGGGTCCTGGCATCCCATTTTAGCTCCGTAATAGGCAACTTCCGGTCCTCAGGATGGCTTGATCTACATGTATAATACCTCAAAACGTTTGTCAATGCCTCTGATTGATAACTATTCCCCGTAGATCATTCCATAGGACCTGTGAACCAAGTCAGAAGTAAAAAACCATGGTCGGGTAGGTCAAAATTGCAGGCTGTACAACCATTATGGCTCAATTTTCGTCCACTCCCGGTCTCCAGGATAGCTTGACATACATGTATTATACCTCAAAATGTTTGTACATGTCTCTGCTTTATAAATATATACAGTAAGACTGTCTATACGCCCCTTGATTGGAGTAAATAATGTAAAACCAATGTCCGGCGGTAGGTTAAAATAAGACGATTTACCTATGTTTTCACCCCCTTCCGGTCCCCATGGTGGCCCGAATAACCAAATACCTTAATAAATATGTGCGCAGGTGTATCTGCTTAATATATATGTCTAGTTTTTATTTCTGGAGCCCTCCGTTAGCCAGAAAAATGCGAAAAACCAATATACGGTACTACCCGAAATATCCGTCAGGGTCCTGGCATCCCATTTTAGCTCCGTAATAGGCAACTTCCGGTCCTCAGGATGGCTTGATCTACATGTATAATACCTCAAAACGTTTGTCAATGCCTCTGCTTGATAACTATTCCCCGTAGATCATTCCATAGGACCTGTGAACCAAGTCAGAAGTAAAAAACCATGGTCGGGTAGGTCAAAATTGCCGGCTGTACAACCATTATGGCTCAATTTCCGTCCACTTCCGGTCTCCAGGATAGCTTGACATACATGTATTATACCTCAAAATGTTTGTACATGTCTCTGCTTTATAAATATATACAGTAAGACTGTCTATACGCCCCTTGATTGGAGTAAATAATGTAAAACCAATGTCCGGCGGTTGGTTAAAATAAGACGTTTACCTATGATTTCACCCCCTTTCGGTCCCCATGGCGGCCCGAATAACCAAATACCTTAATAAATATGTGCGCAGGTGTATCTGCTTAATATATATGTCTAGTTTTTATTTCTGGAGCCCTCCGTTAGCCAGAAAAATACGAAAAACCAATATGCGGTACTACCCGAAATATCCGTCAGGGTCCTGGCATCCCATTTTAGCTCCGTAATAGGCAACTTCCGGTCCTCAGGATGGCTTGATCTACATGTATAATACCTCAAAACGTTTGTCAATGCCTCTGATTGATAACTATTCCCCGTAGATCATTCCATAGGACCTGTGAACCAAGTCAGAAGTAAAAAACCATGGTCGGGTAGGTCAAAATTGCAGGCTGTACAACCATTATGGCTCAATTTTCGTCCACTCCCGGTCTCCAGGATAGCTTGACATACATGTATTATACCTCAAAATGTTTGTACATGTCTCTGCTTTATAAATATATACAGTAAGACTGTCTATACGCCCCTTGATTGGAGTAAATAATGTAAAACCAATGTCCGGCGGTAGGTTAAAATAAGACGATTTACCTATGTTTTCACCCCCTTCCGGTCCCCATGGTGGCCCGAATAACCAAATACCTTAATAAATATGTGCGCAGGTGTATCTGCTTAATATATATGTCTAGTTTTTATTTCTGGAGCCCTCCGTTAGCCAGAAAAATGCGAAAAACCAATATCCGGTACTACCCGAAATATCCGTCAGGGTCCTGGCATCCCATTTTAGCTCCGTAATAGGCAACTTCCGGTCCTCAGGATGGCTTGATCTACATGTATAATACCTCAAAACGTTTGTCAATGCCTCTGCTTGATAACTATTCCCCGTAGATCATTCCATAGGACCTGTGAACCAAGTCAGAAGTAAAAAACCATGGTCGGGTAGGTCAAAATTGTCGGCTGTACAACCATTATGGCTCAATTTCCGTCCACTTCCGGTCTCCAGGATAGCTTGACATACATGTATTATACCTCAAAATGTTTGTACATGTCTCTGCTTTATAAATATATACAGTAAGACTGTCTATACGCCCCTTGATTGGAGTAAATAATGTAAAACCAATGTCCGGCGGTAGGTTAAAATAAGACGATTTACCTATGTTTTCACCCCCTTCCGGTCCCCATGGTGGCCCGAATAACCAAATACCTTAATAAATATGTGCGCAGGTGTATCTGCTTAATATATATGTCTAGTTTTCATTTCTGGAGCCCTCCGTTAGCCAGAAAAATGCGAAAAACCAATATGCGGTACTACCCGAAATATCCGTCAGGGTCCTGGCATCCCATTTTAGCTCCGTAATAGGCAACTTCCGGTCCTCAGGATGGCTTGATCTACATGTATAATACCTCAAAACGTTTGTCAATGCCTCTGCTTGATAACTATTCCCCGTAGATCATTCCATAGGACCTGTGAACCAAGTCAGAAGTAAAAAACCATGGTCGGGTAGGTCAAAATTGCAGGCTGTACAACCATTATGGCTCAATTTTCGTCCACTTCCGGTCTCCAGGATAGCTTGACATACATGTATTATACCTCAAAATGTTTGTACATGTCTCTGCTTTATAAATATATACAGTAAGACTGTCTATACGCCCCTTGATTGGAGTAAATAATGTAAAACCAATGTCCGGTGGTTGGTTAAAATAAGACGATTTACCTATGATTTCACCCCCTTTCGGTCCCCATGGCGGCCCGAATAACCAAATACCTTAATAAATATGTGCGCAGGTGTATCTGCTTAATACATATGTCTAGTTTTTATTTCTGGAGCCCTCCGTTAGCCAGAAAAATGCGAAAAACCAATATACGGTACTACCCGAAATATCCGTCAGGGTCCTGGCATCCCATTTTAGCTCCGTAATAGGCAACTTCCGGTCCTCAGGATGGCTTGATCTACATGTATAATACCTCAAAACGTTTGTCAATGCCTCTGCTTGATAACTATTCCCGTAGATCATTCCATAGGACCTGTGAACCAAGTCAGAAGTAAAAAACCATGGTCGGGTAGGTCAAAATTGCCGGCTGTACAACCATTATGGCTCAATTTTCGTCCACTCCCTGTCTCCAGGATAGCATGACATACATGTATTATACTTCAAAATGTTTGTACATGTCTCTGCTTTATAAATGTATACAGTAAGACTGTCTATACGCCCCTTGATTGGAGTAAATAATGTAAAACCAATGTCCGGCGGTTGGTTAAAATAAGACGATTTACCTATGATTTCACCCCCTTTCGGTCCCCATGGCGCCCCGAATAACCAAATACCTTAATAAATATGTGCGCAGGTGTATCTGCTTAATACATATGTCTAGTTTTTATTTCTGGAGCCCTCCGTTAGCCAGAAAAATGCGAAAAACCAATATGCGGTACTACCCGAAATATCCGTCAGGGTCCTGGCATCCCATTTTAGCTCCGTAATAGGCAACTTCCGGTCCTCAGGATGGCTTGATCTACATGTATAATACCTCAAAACGTTTGTCAATGCCTCTGCTTGATAACTATTCCCCATAGATCATTCCATAGGACCTGTGAACCAAGTCAGAAGTAAAAAACCATGGTCGGGTAGGTCAAAATTGCCGGCTGTACAACCATTATGGCTCAATTTTCGTCCACTTCCGGTCTCCAGGATAGCTTGACATACATGTATTATACCTCAAAATGTTTGTACATGTCTCTGCTTTATAAATATATACAGTAAGACTGTCTATACGCCCCTTGATTGGAGTAAATAATGTAAAACCAATGTCCGGCGGTAGGTTAAAATAAGACGTTTACCTATGATTTCACCCCCTTTCGGTCCCCATGGCGGCCCGAATAACCAAATACCTTAATAAATATGTGCGCAGGTGTATCTGCTTAATATATATGTCTAGTTTTTATTTCTGGAGCCCTCCGTTAGCCAGAAAAATGCGAAAAACCAATATGCGGTACTACCCGAAATATCCGTCAGGGTCCTGGCATCCCATTTTAGCTCCGTAATAGGCAACTTCCGGTCCTCAGGATGGCTTGATCTACATGTATAATACCTCAAAACGTTTGTCAATGCCTCTGCTTGATAACTATTCCCCGTAGATCATTCCATAGGACCTGTGAACCAAGTCAGAAGTAAAAAACCATGGTCGGGTAGGTCAAAATTGCCGGCTGTACAACCATTATGGCTCAATTTCCGTCCACTTCCGGTCTCCAGGATAGCTTGACATACATGTATTATACCTCAAAATGTTTGTACATGTCTCTGCTTTATAAATATATACAGTAAGACTGTCTATACGCCCCTTGATTGGAGTAAATAATGTAAAACCAATGTCCGGCGATTGGTTAAAATAAGACGTTTACCTATGATTTCACCCCCTTTCGGTCCCCATGGCGGCCCGAATAACCAAATACCTTAATAAATATGTGCGCAGGTGTATCTGCTTAATATATATGTCTAGTTTTTATTTCTGGAGCCCTCCGTTAGCCAGAAAAATGCGAAAAACCAATATGCGGTACTACCCGAAATATCCGTCAGGGTCCTGGCATCCCATTTTAGCTCCGTAATAGGCAACTTCCGGTCCTCAGGATGGCTTGATCTACATGTATAATACCTCAAAACGTTTGTCAATGCCTCTGATTGATAACTATTCCCCGTAGATCATTCCATAGGACCTGTGAACCAAGTCAGAAGTAAAAAACCATGGTCGGGTAGGTCAAAATTGCAGGCTGTACAACCATTATGGCTCAATTTTCGTCCACTCCCGGTCTCCAGGATAGCTTGACATACATGTATTATACCTCAAAATGTTTGTACATGTCTCTGCTTTATAAATATATACAGTAAGACTGTCTATACGCCCCTTGATTGGAGTAAATAATGTAAAACCAATGTCCGGCGGTTGGTTAAAATAAGACGATTTACCTATGTTTTCACCCCCTTCCGGTCCCCATGGTGGCCCGAATAACCAAATACCTTAATAAATATGTGCGCAGGTGTATCTGCTTAATATATATGTCTAGTTTTTATTTCTGGAGCCCTCCGTTAGCCAGAAAAATGCGAAAAACCAATATCCGGTACTACCCGAAATATCCGTCAGGGTCCTGGCATCCCATTTTAGCTCCGTAATAGGCAACTTCCGGTCCTCAGGATGGCTTGATCTACATGTATAATACCTCAAAACGTTTGTCAATGCCTCTGCTTGATAACTATTCCCCGTAGATCATTCCATAGGACCTGTGAACCAAGTCAGAAGTAAAAAACCATGGTCGGGTAGGTCAAAATTGCCGGCTGTACAACCATTATGGCTCAATTTCCGTCCACTTCCGGTCTCCAGGATAGCTTGACATACATGTATTATACCTCAAAATGTTTGTACATGTCTCTGCTTTATAAATATATACAGTAAGACTGTCTATACGCCCCTTGATTGGAGTAAATAATGTAAAACCAATGTCCGGCGGTTGGTTAAAATAAGACGTTTACCTATGATTTCACCCCCTTTCGGTCCCCATGGCGGCCCGAATAACCAAATACCTTAATAAATATGTGCGCAGGTGTATCTGCTTAATACATATGTCTAGTTTTTATTTCTGGAGCCCTCCGTTAGCCAGAAAAATGCGAAAAACCAATATGCGGTACTACCCGAAATATCCGTCAGGGTCCTGGCATCCCATTTTAGCTCCGTAATAGGCAACTTCCGGTCCTCAGGATGGCTTGATCTACATGTATAATACCTCAAAACGTTTGTCAATGCCTCTGCTTGATAACTATTCCCCGTAGATCATTCCATAGGACCTGTGAACCAAGTCAGAAGTAAAAAACCATGGTCGGGTAGGTCAAAATTGCCGGCTGTACAACCATTATGGCTCAATTTTCGTCCACTCCCGGTCTCCAGGATAGCTTGACATACATGTATTATACCTCAAAATGTTTGTACATGTCTCTGCTTTATAAATATATACAGTAAGACTGTCTATACGCCCCTTGATTGGAGTAAATAATGTAAAACCAATGTCCGCGATAGGTTAAAATAAGACGATTTACCTATGTTTTCACCCCCTTCCGGTCCCCATGGTGGCCCGAATAACCAAATACCTTAATAAATATGTGCGCAGGTGTATCTGCTTAATATATATGTCTAGTTTTTATTTCTGGAGCCCTCCGTTAGCCAGAAAAATGCGAAAAACCAATATGCGGTACTACCCGAAATATCCGTCAGGGTCCTGGCATCCCATTTTAGCTCCGTAATAGGCAACTTCCGGTACTCAGGATGGCTTGATCTACATGTATAATACCTCAAAACGTTTGTCAATGCCTCTGATTGATAACTATTCCCCGTAGATCATTCCATAGGACCTGTGAACCAAGTCAGAAGTAAAAAACCATGGTCGGGTAGGTCAAAATTGCCGGCTGTACAACCATTATGGCTTAATTTTCGTCCACTCCCGGTCTCCAGGATAGCTTGACATACATGTATTATACCTCAAAATGTTTGTACATGTCTCTGCTTTATAAATATATACAGTAAGACTGTATATACGCCCCTTGATTGGAGTAAATAATGTAAAACCAATGTCCGGCGGTTGGTTAAAATAAGACGTTTACCTATGATTTCACCCCCTTTCGGTCCCCATGGCGGCCCGAATAACCAAATACCTTAATAAATATGTGCGCAGGTGTATCTGCTTAATACATATGTCTAGTTTTTATTTCTGGAGCCCTCCGTTAGCCAGAAAAATGCGAAAAACCAATATGCGGTACTACCCGAAATATCCGTCAGGGTCCTGGCATCCCATTTTAGCTCCGTAATAGGCAACTTCCGGTCCTCAGGATGGCTTGATCTACATGTATAATACCTCAAAACGTTTGTCAATGCCTCTGCTTGATAACTATTCCCCGTAGATCATTCCATAGGACCTGTGAACCAAGTCAGAAGTAAAAAACCATGGTCGGGTAGGTCAAAATTGCCGGCTGTACAACCATTATGGCTCAATTTTCGTCCACTCCCGGTCTCCAGGATAGCTTGACATACATGTATTATACCTCAAAATGTTTGTACATGTCTCTGCTTTATAAATATATACAGTAAGACTGTCTATACGCCCCTTGATTGGAGTAAATAATGTAAAACCAATGTCCGCGATAGGTTAAAATAAGACGATTTACCTATGTTTTCACCCCCTTCCGGTCCCCATGGTGGCCCGAATAACCAAATACCTTAATAAATATGTGCGCAGGTGTATCTGCTTAATATATATGTCTAGTTTTTATTTCTGGAGCCCTCCGTTAGCCAGAAAAATGCGAAAAACCAATATGCGGTACTACCCGAAATATCCGTCAGGGTCCTGGCATCCCATTTTAGCTCCGTAATAGGCAACTTCCGGTACTCAGGATGGCTTGATCTACATGTATAATACCTCAAAACGTTTGTCAATGCCTCTGATTGATAACTATTCCCCGTAGATCATTCCATAGGACCTGTGAACCAAGTCAGAAGTAAAAAACCATGGTCGGGTAGGTCAAAATTGCCGGCTGTACAACCATTATGGCTTAATTTTCGTCCACTCCCGGTCTCCAGGATAGCTTGACATACATGTATTATACCTCAAAATGTTTGTACATGTCTCTGCTTTATAAATATATACAGTAAGACTGTATATACGCCCCTTGATTGGAGTAAATAATGTAAAACCAATGTCCGGCGGTTGGTTAAAATAAGACGTTTACCTATGATTTCACCCCCTTTCGGTCCCCATGGCGGCCCGAATAACCAAATACCTTAATAAATATGTGCGCAGGTGTATCTGCTTAATACATATGTCTAGTTTTTATTTCTGGAGCCCTCCGTTAGCCAGAAAAATGCGAAAAACCAATATGCGGTACTACCCGAAATATCCGTCAGGGTCCTGGCATCCCATTTTAGCTCCGTAATAGGCAACTTCCGGTCCTCAGGATGGCTTGATCTACATGTATAATACCTCAAAACGTTTGTCAATGCCTCTGCTTGATAACTATTCCCCGTAGATCATTCCATAGGACCTGTGAACCAAGTCAGAAGTAAAAAACCATGGTCGGGTAGGTCAAAATTGCAGGCTGTACAACCATTATGGCTCAATTTTCGTCCACTCCCGGTCTCCAGGATAGCTTGACATACATGTATTATACCTCAAAATGTTTGTACATGTCTCTGCTTTATAAATATATACAGTAAGACTGTCTATACGCTCCTTGATTGGAGTAAATAATGTAAAACCAATGTCCGGCGGTAGGTTAAAATAAGACGATTTACCTATGTTTTCACCCCCTTCCGGTCCCCATGGTGGCCCGAATAACCAAATACCTTAATAAATATGTGCGCAGGTGTATCTGCTTAATATATATGTCTAGTTTTTATTTCTGGAGCCCTCCGTTAGCCAGAAAAATGCGAAAAACCAATATCCGGTACTACCCGAAATATCCGTCAGGGTCCTGGCATCCCATTTTAGCTCCGTAATAGGCAACTTCCGGTCCTCAGGATGGCTTGATCTACATGTATAATACCTCAAAACGTTTGTCAATGCCTCTGCTTGATAACTATTCCCCGTAGATCATTCCATAGGACCTGTGAACCAAGTCAGAAGTAAAAAACCATGGTCGGGTAGGTCAAAATTGCCGGCTGTACAACCATTATGGCTCAATTTTCGTCCACTCCCGGTCTCCAGGATAGCTTGACATACATGTATTATACCTCAAAATGTTTGTACATGTCTCTGCTTTATAAATATATGCAGTAAGACTGTCTATACGCCCCTTGATTGGAGTAAATAATGTAAAACCAATGTCCGGCGGTAGGTTAAAATAAGACGTTTACCTATGATTTCACCCCCTTTCGGTCCCCATGGCGGCCCGAATAACCAAATACCTTAATAAATATGTGCGCAGGTGTATCTGCTTAATACATATGTCTAGTTTTTATTTCTGGAGCCCTCCGTTAGCCAGAAAAATGCGAAAAACCAATATGCGGTACTACCCGAAATATCCGTCAGGGTCCTGGCATCCCATTTTAGCTCCGTAATAGGCAACTTCCGGTCCTCAGGATGGCTTGATCTACATGTATAATACCTCAAAACGTTTGTCAATGCCTCTGATTGATAACTATTCCCCGTAGATCATTCCATAGGACCTGTGAACCAAGTCAGAAGTAAAAAACCATGGTCGGGTAGGTCAAAATTGCCGGCTGTACAACCATTATGGCTTAATTTTCGTCCACTCCCGGTCTCCAGGATAGCTTGACATACATGTATTATACCTCAAAATGTTTGTACATGTCTCTGCTTTATAAATATATACAGTAAGACTGTATATACGCCCCTTGATTGGAGTAAATAATGTAAAACCAATGTCCGGCGGTTGGTTAAAATAAGACGTTTACCTATGATTTCACCCCCTTTCGGTCCCCATGGCGGCCCGAATAACCAAATACCTTAATAAATATGTGCGCAGGTGTATCTGCTTAATATATATGTCTAGTTTTTATTTCTGGAGCCCTCCGTTAGCCAGAAAAATGCGAAAAACCAATATCCGGTACTACCCGAAATATCCGTCAGAGTCCTGGAATCCCATTTTAGCTCCGTAATAGGCAACTTCCGGTCCTCAGGATGGCTTGATCTACATGTATAATACCTCAAAACGTTTGTCAATGCCTCTGCTTGATAACTATTCCCCGTAGATCATTCCATAGGACCTGTGAACCAAGTCAGAAGTAAAAAACCATGGTCGGGTAGGTCAAAATTGCAGGCTGTACAACCATTATGGCTCAATTTTCGTCCACTCCCGGTCTCCAGGATAGCTTGACATACATGTATTATACCTCAAAATGTTTGTACATGTCTCTGCTTTATAAATATATACAGTAAGACTGTCTATACGCTCCTTGATTGGAGTAAATAATGTAAAACCAATGTCCGGCGGTAGGTTAAAATAAGACGATTTACCTATGTTTTCACCCCCTTCCGGTCCCCATGGTGGCCCGAATAACCAAATACCTTAATAAATATGTGCGCAGGTGTATCTGCTTAATATATATGTCTAGTTTTTATTTCTGGAGCCCTCCGTTAGCCAGAAAAATGCGAAAAACCAATATCCGGTACTACCCGAAATATCCGTCAGGGTCCTGGCATCCCATTTTAGCTCCGTAATAGGCAACTTCCGGTCCTCAGGATGGCTTGATCTACATGTATAATACCTCAAAACGTTTGTCAATGCCTCTGATTGATAACTATTCCCCGTAGATCATTCCATAGGACCTGTGAACCAAGTCAGAAGTAAAAAACCATGGTCGGGTAGGTCAAAATTGCCGGCTGTACAACCATTATGGCTCAATTTTCGTCCACTCCCGGTCTCCAGGATAGCTTGACATACATGTATTATACCTCAAAATGTTTGTACATGTCTCTGCTTTATAAATATATACAGTAAGACTGTCTATACGCCCCTTGATTGGAGTAAATAATGTAAAACCAATGTCCGGCGGTTGGTTAAAATAAGACGTCTACCTATGATTTCACCACCTTTCGGTCCCCATGGCGGCCCGAATAACCAAATACCTTAATAAATATGTGCGCAGGTGTATCTGCTTAATACATATGTCTAGTTTTTATTTCTGGAGCCCTCCGTTAGCCAGAAAAATGCGAAAAACCAATATGCGGTACTACCCGAAATATCCGTCAGGGTCCTGGCATCCCATTTTAGCTCCGTAATAGGCAACTTCCGGTCCTCAGGATGGCTTGATCTACATGTATAATACCTCAAAACGTTTGTCAATGCCTCTGATTGATAACTATTCCCCGTAGATCATTCCATAGGACCTGTGAACCAAGTCAGAAGTAAAAAACCATGGTCGGGTAGGTCAAAATTGCCGGCTGTACAACCATTATGGCTCAATTTTCGTCCACTCCCGGTCTCCAGGATAGCTTGACATACATGTATTATACCTCAAAATGTTTGTACATGTCTCTGCTTTATAAATATATGCAGTAAGACTGTCTATACGCCCCTTGATTGGAGTAAATAATGTAAAACCAATGTCCGGCGGTAGGTTAAAATAAGACGTTTACCTATGATTTCACCCCCTTTCGGTCCCCATGGCGGCCCGAATAACCAAATACCTTAATAAATATGTGCGCAGGTGTATCTGCTTAATACATATGTCTAGTTTTTATTTCTGGAGCCCTCCGTTAGCCAGAAAAATGCGAAAAACCAATATGCGGTACTACCCGAAATATCCGTCAGGGTCCTGGCATCCCATTTTAGCTCCGTAATAGGCAACTTCCGGTCCTCAGGATGGCTTGATCTACATGTATAATACCTCAAAACGTTTGTCAATGCCTCTGCTTGATAACTATTCCCCGTAGATCATTCCATAGGACCTGTGAACCAAGTCAGAAGTAAAAAACCATGGTCGGGTAGGTCAAAATTGCCGGCTGTACAACCATTATGGCTCAATTTTCGTCCACTCCCGGTCTCCAGGATAGCTTGACATACATGTATTATACCTCAAAATGTTTGTACATGTCTCTGCTTTATAAATATATACAGTAAGACTGTCTATACGCCCCTTGATTGGAGTAAATAATGTAAAACCAATGTCCGCGATAGGTTAAAATAAGACGATTTACCTATGTTTTCACCCCCTTCCGGTCCCCATGGTGGCCCGAATAACCAAATACCTTAATAAATATGTGCGCAGGTGTATCTGCTTAATATATATATGTCTAGTTTTTATTTCTGGAGCCCTCCGTTAGCCAGAAAAATGCGAAAAACCAATATGCGGTACTACCCGAAATATCCGTCAGGGTCCTGGCATCCCATTTTAGCTCCGTAATAGGCAACTTCCGGTCCTCAGGATGGCTTGATCTACATGTATAATACCTCAAAACGTTTGTCAATGCCTCTGATTGATAACTATTCCCCGTAGATCATTCCATAGGACCTGTGAACCAAGTCAGAAGTAAAAAACCATGGTCGGGTAGGTCAAAATTGCCGGCTGTACAACCATTATGGCTTAATTTTCGTCCACTCCCGGTCTCCAGGATAGCTTGACATACATGTATTATACCTCAAAATGTTTGTACATGTCTCTGCTTTATAAATATATACAGTAAGACTGTATATACGCCCCTTGATTGGAGTAAATAATGTAAAACCAATGTCCGGCGGTTGGTTAAAATAAGACGTTTACCTATGATTTCACCCCCTTTCGGTCCCCATGGCGGCCCGAATAACCAAATACCTTAATAAATATGTGCGCAGGTGTATCTGCTTAATACATATGTCTAGTTTTTATTTCTGGAGCCCTCCGTTAGCCAGAAAAATGCGAAAAACCAATATGCGGTACTACCCGAAATATCCGTCAGGGTCCTGGCATCCCATTTTAGCTCCGTAATAGGCAACTTCCGGTCCTCAGGATGGCTTGATCTACATGTATAATACCTCAAAACGTTTGTCAATGCCTCTGATTGATAACTATTCCCCGTAGATCATTCCATAGGACCTGTGAACCAAGTCAGAAGTAAAAAACCATGGTCGGGTAGGTCAAAATTGGCGGCTGTACAACCATTATGGCTCAATTTTCGTCCACTCCCGGTCTCCAGGATAGCTTGACATACATGTATTATACCTCAAAATGTTTGTACATGTCTCTGCTTTATAAATATATACAGTAAGACTGTCTATACGCCCCTTGATTGGAGTAAATAATGTAAAACCAATGTCCGGCGGTAGGTTAAAATAAGACGTTTACCTATGATTTCACCCCCTTTCGGTCCCCATGGCGGCCCGAATAACCAAATACCTTAATAAATATGTGCGCAGGTGTATCTGCTTAATACATATGTCTAGTTTTTATTTCTGGAGCCCTCCGTTAGCCAGAAAAATGCGAAAAACCAATATGCGGTACTACCCGAAATATCCGTCAGGGTCCTGGCATCCCATTTTAGCTCCGTAATAGGCAACTTCCGGTCCTCAGGATGGCTTGATCTACATGTATAATACCTCAAAACGTTTGTCAATGCCTCTGATTGATAACTATTCCCCGTAGATCATTCCATAGGACCTGTGAACCAAGTCAGAAGTAAAAAACCATGGTCGGGTAGGTCAAAATTGCCGGCTGTACAACCATTATGGCTCAATTTTCGTCCACTCCCGGTCTCCAGGATAGCTTGACATACATGTATTATACCTCAAAATGTTTGTACATGTCTCTGCTTTATAAATATATGCAGTAAGACTGTCTATACGCCCCTTGATTGGAGTAAATAATGTAAAACCAATGTCCGGCGGTAGGTTAAAATAAGACGTTTACCTATGATTTCACCCCCTTTCGGTCCCCATGGCGGCCCGAATAACCAAATACCTTAATAAATATGTGCGCAGGTGTATCTGCTTAATATATATGTCTAGTTTTTATTTCTGGAGCCCTCCGTTAGCCAGAAAAATGCGAAAAACCAATATCCGGTACTACCCGAAATATCCGTCAGGGTCCTGGCATCCCATTTTAGCTCCGTAATAGGCAACTTCCGGTCCTCAGGATGGCTTGATCTACATGTATAATACCTCAAAACGTTTGTCAATGCCTCTGCTTGATAACTATTCCCCGTAGATCATTCCATAGGACCTGTGAACCAAGTCAGAAGTAAAAAACCATGGTCGGGTAGGTCAAAATTGTCGGCTGTACAACCATTATGGCTCAATTTCCGTCCACTTCCGGTCTCCAGGATAGCTTGACATACATGTATTATACCTCAAAATGTTTGTACATGTCTCTGCTTTATAAATATATACAGTAAGACTGTCTATACGCCCCTTGATTGGAGTAAATAATGTAAAACCAATGTCCGGCGGTAGGTTAAAATAAGACGATTTACCTATGTTTTCACCCCCTTCCGGTCCCCATGGTGGCCCGAATAACCAAATACCTTAATAAATATGTGCGCAGGTGTATCTGCTTAATATATATGTCTAGTTTTCATTTCTGGAGCCCTCCGTTAGCCAGAAAAATGCGAAAAACCAATATGCGGTACTACCCGAAATATCCGTCAGGGTCCTGGCATCCCATTTTAGCTCCGTAATAGGCAACTTCCGGTCCTCAGGATGGCTTGATCTACATGTATAATACCTCAAAACGTTTGTCAATGCCTCTGCTTGATAACTATTCCCCGTAGATCATTCCATAGGACCTGTGAACCAAGTCAGAAGTAAAAAACCATGGTCGGGTAGGTCAAAATTGCAGGCTGTACAACCATTATGGCTCAATTTTCGTCCACTTCCGGTCTCCAGGATAGCTTGACATACATGTATTATACCTCAAAATGTTTGTACATGTCTCTGCTTTATAAATATATACAGTAAGACTGTCTATACGCCCCTTGATTGGAGTAAATAATGTAAAACCAATGTCCGGTGGTTGGTTAAAATAAGACGATTTACCTATGATTTCACCCCCTTTCGGTCCCCATGGCGGCCCGAATAACCAAATACCTTAATAAATATGTGCGCAGGTGTATCTGCTTAATACATATGTCTAGTTTTTATTTCTGGAGCCCTCCGTTAGCCAGAAAAATGCGAAAAACCAATATACGGTACTACCCGAAATATCCGTCAGGGTCCTGGCATCCCATTTTAGCTCCGTAATAGGCAACTTCCGGTCCTCAGGATGGCTTGATCTACATGTATAATACCTCAAAACGTTTGTCAATGCCTCTGCTTGATAACTATTCCCGTAGATCATTCCATAGGACCTGTGAACCAAGTCAGAAGTAAAAAACCATGGTCGGGTAGGTCAAAATTGCCGGCTGTACAACCATTATGGCTCAATTTTCGTCCACTCCCTGTCTCCAGGATAGCATGACATACATGTATTATACTTCAAAATGTTTGTACATGTCTCTGCTTTATAAATGTATACAGTAAGACTGTCTATACGCCCCTTGATTGGAGTAAATAATGTAAAACCAATGTCCGGCGGTTGGTTAAAATAAGACGATTTACCTATGATTTCACCCCCTTTCGGTCCCCATGGCGCCCCGAATAACCAAATACCTTAATAAATATGTGCGCAGGTGTATCTGCTTAATACATATGTCTAGTTTTTATTTCTGGAGCCCTCCGTTAGCCAGAAAAATGCGAAAAACCAATATGCGGTACTACCCGAAATATCCGTCAGGGTCCTGGCATCCCATTTTAGCTCCGTAATAGGCAACTTCCGGTCCTCAGGATGGCTTGATCTACATGTATAATACCTCAAAACGTTTGTCAATGCCTCTGCTTGATAACTATTCCCCATAGATCATTCCATAGGACCTGTGAACCAAGTCAGAAGTAAAAAACCATGGTCGGGTAGGTCAAAATTGCCGGCTGTACAACCATTATGGCTCAATTTTCGTCCACTTCCGGTCTCCAGGATAGCTTGACATACATGTATTATACCTCAAAATGTTTGTACATGTCTCTGCTTTATAAATATATACAGTAAGACTGTCTATACGCCCCTTGATTGGAGTAAATAATGTAAAACCAATGTCCGCCGGTAGGTTAAAATAAGACGATTTACCTATGTTTTCACCCCCTTCCGGTCCCCATGGTGGCCCGAATAACCAAATACCTTAATAAATATGTGCGCAGGTGTATCTGCTTAATATATATGTCTAGTTTTTATTTCTGGAGCCCTCCGTTAGCCAGAAAAATGCGAAAAACCAATATGCGGTACTACCCGAAATATCCGTCAGGGTCCTGGCATCCCATTTTAGCTCCGTAATAGGCAACTTCCGGTCCTCAGGATGGCTTGATCTACATGTATAATACCTCAAAACGTTTGTCAATGCCTCTGCTTGATAACTATTCCCCGTAGATCATTCCATAGGACCTGTGAACCAAGTCAGAAGTAAAAAACCATGGTCGGGTAGGTCAAAATTGCCGGCTGTACAACCATTATGGCTCAATTTCCGTCCACTTCCGGTCTCCAGGATAGCTTGACATACATGTATTATACCTCAAAATGTTTGTACATGTCTCTGCTTTATAAATATATACAGTAAGACTGTCTATACGCCCCTTGATTGGAGTAAATAATGTAAAACCAATGTCCGGCGATTGGTTAAAATAAGACGTTTACCTATGATTTCACCCCCTTTCGGTCCCCATGGCGGCCCGAATAACCAAATACCTTAATAAATATGTGCGCAGGTGTATCTGCTTAATATATATGTCTAGTTTTTATTTCTGGAGCCCTCCGTTAGCCAGAAAAATGCGAAAAACCAATATGCGGTACTACCCGAAATATCCGTCAGGGTCCTGGCATCCCATTTTAGCTCCGTAATAGGCAACTTCCGGTCCTCAGGATGGCTTGATCTACATGTATAATACCTCAAAACGTTTGTCAATGCCTCTGATTGATAACTATTCCCCGTAGATCATTCCATAGGACCTGTGAACCAAGTCAGAAGTAAAAAACCATGGTCGGGTAGGTCAAAATTGCCGGCTGTACAACCATTATGGCTCAATTTTCGTCCACTCCCGGTCTCCAGGATAGCTTGACATACATGTATTATACCTCAAAATGTTTGTACATGTCTCTGCTTTATAAATATATACAGTAAGACTGTCTATACGCCCCTTGATTGGAGTAAATAATGTAAAACCAATGTCCGGCGGTTGGTTAAAATAAGACGATTTACCTATGTTTTCACCCCCTTCCGGTCCCCATGGTGGCCCGAATAACCAAATACCTTAATAAATATGTGCGCAGGTGTATCTGCTTAATATATATGTCTAGTTTTTATTTCTGGAGCCCTCCGTTAGCCAGAAAAATGCGAAAAACCAATATCCGGTACTACCCGAAATATCCGTCAGGGTCCTGGCATCCCATTTTAGCTCCGTAATAGGCAACTTCCGGTCCTCAGGATGGCTTGATCTACATGTATAATACCTCAAAACGTTTGTCAATGCCTCTGCTTGATAACTATTCCCCGTAGATCATTCCATAGGACCTGTGAACCAAGTCAGAAGTAAAAAACCATGGTCGGGTAGGTCAAAATTGCCGGCTGTACAACCATTATGGCTCAATTTCCGTCCACTTCCGGTCTCCAGGATAGCTTGACATACATGTATTATACCTCAAAATGTTTGTACATGTCTCTGCTTTATAAATATATACAGTAAGACTGTCTATACGCCCCTTGATTGGAGTAAATAATGTAAAACCAATGTCCGGCGGTTGGTTAAAATAAGACGTTTACCTATGATTTCACCCCCTTTCGGTCCCCATGGCGGCCCGAATAACCAAATACCTTAATAAATATGTGCGCAGGTGTATCTGCTTAATACATATGTCTAGTTTTTATTTCTGGAGCCCTCCGTTAGCCAGAAAAATGCGAAAAACCAATATGCGGTACTACCCGAAATATCCGTCAGGGTCCTGGCATCCCATTTTAGCTCCGTAATAGGCAACTTCCGGTCCTCAGGATGGCTTGATCTACATGTATAATACCTCAAAACGTTTGTCAATGCCTCTGCTTGATAACTATTCCCCGTAGATCATTCCATAGGACCTGTGAACCAAGTCAGAAGTAAAAAACCATGGTCGGGTAGGTCAAAATTGCCGGCTGTACAACCATTATGGCTCAATTTTCGTCCACTCCCGGTCTCCAGGATAGCTTGACATACATGTATTATACCTCAAAATGTTTGTACATGTCTCTGCTTTATAAATATATACAGTAAGACTGTCTATACGCCCCTTGATTGGAGTAAATAATGTAAAACCAATGTCCGCGATAGGTTAAAATAAGACGATTTACCTATGTTTTCACCCCCTTCCGGTCCCCATGGTGGCCCGAATAACCAAATACCTTAATAAATATGTGCGCAGGTGTATCTGCTTAATATATATGTCTAGTTTTTATTTCTGGAGCCCTCCGTTAGCCAGAAAAATGCGAAAAACCAATATGCGGTACTACCCGAAATATCCGTCAGGGTCCTGGCATCCCATTTTAGCTCCGTAATAGGCAACTTCCGGTACTCAGGATGGCTTGATCTACATGTATAATACCTCAAAACGTTTGTCAATGCCTCTGATTGATAACTATTCCCCGTAGATCATTCCATAGGACCTGTGAACCAAGTCAGAAGTAAAAAACCATGGTCGGGTAGGTCAAAATTGCCGGCTGTACAACCATTATGGCTTAATTTTCGTCCACTCCCGGTCTCCAGGATAGCTTGACATACATGTATTATACCTCAAAATGTTTGTACATGTCTCTGCTTTATAAATATATACAGTAAGACTGTATATACGCCCCTTGATTGGAGTAAATAATGTAAAACCAATGTCCGGCGGTTGGTTAAAATAAGACGTTTACCTATGATTTCACCCCCTTTCGGTCCCCATGGCGGCCCGAATAACCAAATACCTTAATAAATATGTGCGCAGGTGTATCTGCTTAATACATATGTCTAGTTTTTATTTCTGGAGCCCTCCGTTAGCCAGAAAAATGCGAAAAACCAATATGCGGTACTACCCGAAATATCCGTCAGGGTCCTGGCATCCCATTTTAGCTCCGTAATAGGCAACTTCCGGTCCTCAGGATGGCTTGAACTACATGTATAATACCTCAAAACGTTTGTCAATGCCTCTGCTTGATAACTATTCCCCGTAGATCATTCCATAGGACCTGTGAACCAAGTCAGAAGTAAAAAACCATGGTCGGGTAGGTCAAAATTGCAGGCTGTACAACCATTATGGCTCAATTTTCGTCCACTCCCGGTCTCCAGGATAGCTTGACATACATGTATTATACCTCAAAATGTTTGTACATGTCTCTGCTTTATAAATATATACAGTAAGACTGTCTATACGCTCCTTGATTGGAGTAAATAATGTAAAACCAATGTCCGGCGGTAGGTTAAAATAAGACGATTTACCTATGTTTTCACCCCCTTCCGGTCCCCATGGTGGCCCGAATAACCAAATACCTTAATAAATATGTGCGCAGGTGTATCTGCTTAATATATATGTCTAGTTTTTATTTCTGGAGCCCTCCGTTAGCCAGAAAAATGCGAAAAACCAATATCCGGTACTACCCGAAATATCCGTCAGGGTCCTGGCATCCCATTTTAGCTCCGTAATAGGCAACTTCCGGTCCTCAGGATGGCTTGATCTACATGTATAATACCTCAAAACGTTTGTCAATGCCTCTGCTTGATAACTATTCCCCGTAGATCATTCCATAGGACCTGTGAACCAAGTCAGAAGTAAAAAACCATGGTCGGGTAGGTCAAAATTGCAGGCTGTACAACCATTATGGCTCAATTTTCGTCCACTCCCGGTCTCCAGGATAGCTTGACATACATGTATTATACCTCAAAATGTTTGTACATGTCTCTGCTTTATAAATATATGCAGTAAGACTGTCTATACGCCCCTTGATTGGAGTAAATAATGTAAAACCAATGTCCGGCGGTAGGTTAAAATAAGACGTTTACCTATGATTTCACCCCCTTTCGGTCCCCATGGCGGCCCGAATAACCAAATACCTTAATAAATATGTGCGCAGGTGTATCTGCTTAATACATATGTCTAGTTTTTATTTCTGGAGCCCTCCGTTAGCCAGAAAAATGCGAAAAACCAATATGCGGTACTACCCGAAATATCCGTCAGGGTCCTGGCATCCCATTTTAGCTCCGTAATAGGCAACTTCCGGTCCTCAGGATGGCTTGATCTACATGTATAATACCTCAAAACGTTTGTCAATGCCTCTGATTGATAACTATTCCCCGTAGATCATTCCATAGGACCTGTGAACCAAGTCAGAAGTAAAAAACCATGGTCGGGTAGGTCAAAATTGCCGGCTGTACAACCATTATGGCTTAATTTTCGTCCACTCCCGGTCTCCAGGATAGCTTGACATACATGTATTATACCTCAAAATGTTTGTACATGTCTCTGCTTTATAAATATATACAGTAAGACTGTATATACGCCCCTTGATTGGAGTAAATAATGTAAAACCAATGTCCGGCGGTTGGTTAAAATAAGACGTTTACCTATGATTTCACCCCCTTTCGGTCCCCATGGCGGCCCGAATAACCAAATACCTTAATAAATATGTGCGCAGGTGTATCTGCTTAATATATATGTCTAGTTTTTATTTCTGGAGCCCTCCGTTAGCCAGAAAAATGCGAAAAACCAATATCCGGTACTACCCGAAATATCCGTCAGGGTCCTGGAATCCCATTTTAGCTCCGTAATAGGCAACTTCCGGTCCTCAGGATGGCTTGATCTACATGTATAATACCTCAAAACGTTTGTCAATGCCTCTGCTTGATAACTATTCCCCGTAGATCATTCCATAGGACCTGTGAACCAAGTCAGAAGTAAAAAACCATGGTCGGGTAGGTCAAAATTGCCGGCTGTACAACCATTATGGCTCAATTTTCGTCCACTCCCGGTCTCCAGGATAGCTTGACATACATGTATTATACCTCAAAATGTTTGTACATGTCTCTGCTTTATAAATATATACAGTAAGACTGTCTATACGCCCCTTGATTGGAGTAAATAATGTAAAACCAATGTCCGGCGGTAGGTTAAAATAAGACGTTTACCTATGATTTCACCCCCTTTCGGTCCCCATGGCGGCCCGAATAACCAAATACCTTAATAAATATGTGCGCAGGTGTATCTGCTTAATACATATGTCTAGTTTTTATTTCTGGAGCCCTCCGTTAGCCAGAAAAATGCGAAAAACCAATATGCGGTACTACCCGAAATATCCGTCAGGGTCCTGGCATCCCATTTTAGCTCCGTAATAGGCAACTTCCGGTCCTCAGGATGGCTTGATCTACATGTATAATACCTCAAAACGTTTGTCAATGCCTCTGATTGATAACTATTCCCCGTAGATCATTCCATAGGACCTGTGAACCAAGTCAGAAGTAAAAAACCATGGTCGGGTAGGTCAAAATTGCCGGCTGTACAACCATTATGGCTCAATTTTCGTCCACTCCCGGTCTCCAGGATAGCTTGACATACATGTATTATACCTCAAAATGTTTGTACATGTCTCTGCTTTATAAATATATGCAGTAAGACTGTCTATACGCCCCTTGATTGGAGTAAATAATGTAAAACCAATGTCCGGCGGTAGGTTAAAATAAGACGTTTACCTATGATTTCACCCCTTTTCGGTCCCCATGGCGGCCCGAATAACCAAATACCTTAATAAATATGTGCGCAGGTGTATCTGCTTAATATATATGTCTAGTTTTTATTTCTGGAGCCCTCCGTTAGCCAGAAAAATGCGAAAAACCAATATCCGGTACTACCCGAAATATCCGTCAGGGTCCTGGCATCCCATTTTAGCTCCGTAATAGGCAACTTCCGGTCCTCAGGATGGCTTGATCTACATGTATAATACCTCAAAACGTTTGTCAATGCCTCTGCTTGATAACTATTCCCCGTAGATCATTCCATAGGACCTGTGAACCAAGTCAGAAGTAAAAAACCATGGTCGGGTAGGTCAAAATTGTCGGCTGTACAACCATTATGGCTCAATTTCCGTCCACTTCCGGTCTCCAGGATAGCTTGACATACATGTATTATACCTCAAAATGTTTGTACATGTCTCTGCTTTATAAATATATACAGTAAGACTGTCTATACGCCCCTTGATTGGAGTAAATAATGTAAAACCAATGTCCGGCGGTAGGTTAAAATAAGACGATTTACCTATGTTTTCACCCCCTTCCGGTCCCCATGGTGGCCCGAATAACCAAATACCTTAATAAATATGTGCGCAGGTGTATCTGCTTAATATATATGTCTAGTTTTCATTTCTGGAGCCCTCCGTTAGCCAGAAAAATGCGAAAAACCAATATGCGGTACTACCCGAAATATCCGTCAGGGTCCTGGCATCCCATTTTAGCTCCGTAATAGGCAACTTCCGGTCCTCAGGATGGCTTGATCTACATGTATAATACCTCAAAACGTTTGTCAATGCCTCTGCTTGATAACTATTCCCCGTAGATCATTCCATAGGACCTGTGAACCAAGTCAGAAGTAAAAAACCATGGTCGGGTAGGTCAAAATTGCAGGCTGTACAACCATTATGGCTCAATTTTCGTCCACTTCCGGTCTCCAGGATAGCTTGACATACATGTATTATACCTCAAAATGTTTGTACATGTCTCTGCTTTATAAATATATACAGTAAGACTGTCTATACGCCCCTTGATTGGAGTAAATAATGTAAAACCAATGTCCGGTGGTTGGTTAAAATAAGACGATTTACCTATGATTTCACCCCCTTTCGGTCCCCATGGCGGCCCGAATAACCAAATACCTTAATAAATATGTGCGCAGGTGTATCTGCTTAATACATATGTCTAGTTTTTATTTCTGGAGCCCTCCGTTAGCCAGAAAAATGCGAAAAACCAATATACGGTACTACCCGAAATATCCGTCAGGGTCCTGGCATCCCATTTTAGCTCCGTAATAGGCAACTTCCGGTCCTCAGGATGGCTTGATCTACATGTATAATACCTCAAAACGTTTGTCAATGCCTCTGCTTGATAACTATTCCCGTAGATCATTCCATAGGACCTGTGAACCAAGTCAGAAGTAAAAAACCATGGTCGGGTAGGTCAAAATTGCCGGCTGTACAACCATTATGGCTCAATTTTCGTCCACTCCCTGTCTCCAGGATAGCATGACATACATGTATTATACTTCAAAATGTTTGTACATGTCTCTGCTTTATAAATGTATACAGTAAGACTGTCTATACGCCCCTTGATTGGAGTAAATAATGTAAAACCAATGTCCGGCGGTTGGTTAAAATAAGACGATTTACCTATGATTTCACCCCCTTTCGGTCCCCATGGCGCCCCGAATAACCAAATACCTTAATAAATATGTGCGCAGGTGTATCTGCTTAATACATATGTCTAGTTTTTATTTCTGGAGCCCTCCGTTAGCCAGAAAAATGCGAAAAACCAATATGCGGTACTACCCGAAATATCCGTCAGGGTCCTGGCATCCCATTTTAGCTCCGTAATAGGCAACTTCCGGTCCTCAGGATGGCTTGATCTACATGTATAATACCTCAAAACGTTTGTCAATGCCTCTGCTTGATAACTATTCCCCATAGATCATTCCATAGGACCTGTGAACCAAGTCAGAAGTAAAAAACCATGGTCGGGTAGGTCAAAATTGCCGGCTGTACAACCATTATGGCTCAATTTTCGTCCACTTCCGGTCTCCAGGATAGCTTGACATACATGTATTATACCTCAAAATGTTTGTACATGTCTCTGCTTTATAAATATATACAGTAAGACTGTCTATACGCCCCTTGATTGGAGTAAATAATGTAAAACCAATGTCCGCCGGTAGGTTAAAATAAGACGATTTACCTATGTTTTCACCCCCTTCCGGTCCCCATGGTGGCCCGAATAACCAAATACCTTAATAAATATGTGCGCAGGTGTATCTGCTTAATATATATGTCTAGTTTTTATTTCTGGAGCCCTCCGTTAGCCAGAAAAATGCGAAAAACCAATATGCGGTACTACCCGAAATATCCGTCAGGGTCCTGGCATCCCATTTTAGCTCCGTAATAGGCAACTTCCGGTCCTCAGGATGGCTTGATCTACATGTATAATACCTCAAAACGTTTGTCAATGCCTCTGCTTGATAACTATTCCCCGTAGATCATTCCATAGGACCTGTGAACCAAGTCAGAAGTAAAAAACCATGGTCGGGTAGGTCAAAATTGCCGGCTGTACAACCATTATGGCTCAATTTCCGTCCACTTCCGGTCTCCAGGATAGCTTGACATACATGTATTATACCTCAAAATGTTTGTACATGTCTCTGCTTTATAAATATATACAGTAAGACTGTCTATACGCCCCTTGATTGGAGTAAATAATGTAAAACCAATGTCCGGCGATTGGTTAAAATAAGACGTTTACCTATGATTTCACCCCCTTTCGGTCCCCATGGCGGCCCGAATAACCAAATACCTTAATAAATATGTGCGCAGGTGTATCTGCTTAATATATATGTCTAGTTTTTATTTCTGGAGCCCTCCGTTAGCCAGAAAAATGCGAAAAACCAATATGCGGTACTACCCGAAATATCCGTCAGGGTCCTGGCATCCCATTTTAGCTCCGTAATAGGCAACTTCCGGTCCTCAGGATGGCTTGATCTACATGTATAATACCTCAAAACGTTTGTCAATGCCTCTGATTGATAACTATTCCCCGTAGATCATTCCATAGGACCTGTGAACCAAGTCAGAAGTAAAAAACCATGGTCGGGTAGGTCAAAATTGCAGGCTGTACAACCATTATGGCTCAATTTTCGTCCACTCCCGGTCTCCAGGATAGCTTGACATACATGTATTATACCTCAAAATGTTTGTACATGTCTCTGCTTTATAAATATATACAGTAAGACTGTCTATACGCCCCTTGATTGGAGTAAATAATGTAAAACCAATGTCCGGCGGTTGGTTAAAATAAGACGATTTACCTATGTTTTCACCCCCTTCCGGTCCCCATGGTGGCCCGAATAACCAAATACCTTAATAAATATGTGCGCAGGTGTATCTGCTTAATATATATGTCTAGTTTTTATTTCTGGAGCCCTCCGTTAGCCAGAAAAATGCGAAAAACCAATATCCGGTACTACCCGAAATATCCGTCAGGGTCCTGGCATCCCATTTTAGCTCCGTAATAGGCAACTTCCGGTCCTCAGGATGGCTTGATCTACATGTATAATACCTCAAAACGTTTGTCAATGCCTCTGCTTGATAACTATTCCCCGTAGATCATTCCATAGGACCTGTGAACCAAGTCAGAAGTAAAAAACCATGGTCGGGTAGGTCAAAATTGCCGGCTGTACAACCATTATGGCTCAATTTCCGTCCACTTCCGGTCTCCAGGATAGCTTGACATACATGTATTATACCTCAAAATGTTTGTACATGTCTCTGCTTTATAAATATATACAGTAAGACTGTCTATACGCCCCTTGATTGGAGTAAATAATGTAAAACCAATGTCCGGCGGTTGGTTAAAATAAGACGTTTACCTATGATTTCACCCCCTTTCGGTCCCCATGGCGGCCCGAATAACCAAATACCTTAATAAATATGTGCGCAGGTGTATCTGCTTAATACATATGTCTAGTTTTTATTTCTGGAGCCCTCCGTTAGCCAGAAAAATGCGAAAAACCAATATGCGGTACTACCCGAAATATCCGTCAGGGTCCTGGCATCCCATTTTAGCTCCGTAATAGGCAACTTCCGGTCCTCAGGATGGCTTGATCTACATGTATAATACCTCAAAACGTTTGTCAATGCCTCTGCTTGATAACTATTCCCCGTAGATCATTCCATAGGACCTGTGAACCAAGTCAGAAGTAAAAAACCATGGTCGGGTAGGTCAAAATTGCCGGCTGTACAACCATTATGGCTCAATTTTCGTCCACTCCCGGTCTCCAGGATAGCTTGACATACATGTATTATACCTCAAAATGTTTGTACATGTCTCTGCTTTATAAATATATACAGTAAGACTGTCTATACGCCCCTTGATTGGAGTAAATAATGTAAAACCAATGTCCGCGATAGGTTAAAATAAGACGATTTACCTATGTTTTCACCCCCTTCCGGTCCCCATGGTGGCCCGAATAACCAAATACCTTAATAAATATGTGCGCAGGTGTATCTGCTTAATATATATGTCTAGTTTTTATTTCTGGAGCCCTCCGTTAGCCAGAAAAATGCGAAAAACCAATATGCGGTACTACCCGAAATATCCGTCAGGGTCCTGGCATCCCATTTTAGCTCCGTAATAGGCAACTTCCGGTACTCAGGATGGCTTGATCTACATGTATAATACCTCAAAACGTTTGTCAATGCCTCTGATTGATAACTATTCCCCGTAGATCATTCCATAGGACCTGTGAACCAAGTCAGAAGTAAAAAACCATGGTCGGGTAGGTCAAAATTGCCGGCTGTACAACCATTATGGCTTAATTTTCGTCCACTCCCGGTCTCCAGGATAGCTTGACATACATGTATTATACCTCAAAATGTTTGTACATGTCTCTGCTTTATAAATATATACAGTAAGACTGTATATACGCCCCTTGATTGGAGTAAATAATGTAAAACCAATGTCCGGCGGTTGGTTAAAATAAGACGTTTACCTATGATTTCACCCCCTTTCGGTCCCCATGGCGGCCCGAATAACCAAATACCTTAATAAATATGTGCGCAGGTGTATCTGCTTAATACATATGTCTAGTTTTTATTTCTGGAGCCCTCCGTTAGCCAGAAAAATGCGAAAAACCAATATGCGGTACTACCCGAAATATCCGTCAGGGTCCTGGCATCCCATTTTAGCTCCGTAATAGGCAACTTCCGGTCCTCAGGATGGCTTGAACTACATGTATAATACCTCAAAACGTTTGTCAATGCCTCTGCTTGATAACTATTCCCCGTAGATCATTCCATAGGACCTGTGAACCAAGTCAGAAGTAAAAAACCATGGTCGGGTAGGTCAAAATTGCAGGCTGTACAACCATTATGGCTCAATTTTCGTCCACTCCCGGTCTCCAGGATAGCTTGACATACATGTATTATACCTCAAAATGTTTGTACATGTCTCTGCTTTATAAATATATACAGTAAGACTGTCTATACGCTCCTTGATTGGAGTAAATAATGTAAAACCAATGTCCGGCGGTAGGTTAAAATAAGACGATTTACCTATGTTTTCACCCCCTTCCGGTCCCCATGGTGGCCCGAATAACCAAATACCTTAATAAATATGTGCGCAGGTGTATCTGCTTAATATATATGTCTAGTTTTTATTTCTGGAGCCCTCCGTTAGCCAGAAAAATGCGAAAAACCAATATCCGGTACTACCCGAAATATCCGTCAGGGTCCTGGCATCCCATTTTAGCTCCGTAATAGGCAACTTCCGGTCCTCAGGATGGCTTGATCTACATGTATAATACCTCAAAACGTTTGTCAATGCCTCTGCTTGATAACTATTCCCCGTAGATCATTCCATAGGACCTGTGAACCAAGTCAGAAGTAAAAAACCATGGTCGGGTAGGTCAAAATTGCCGGCTGTACAACCATTATGGCTCAATTTTCGTCCACTCCCGGTCTCCAGGATAGCTTGACATACATGTATTATACCTCAAAATGTTTGTACATGTCTCTGCTTTATAAATATATGCAGTAAGACTGTCTATACGCCCCTTGATTGGAGTAAATAATGTAAAACCAATGTCCGGCGGTAGGTTAAAATAAGACGTTTACCTATGATTTCACCCCCTTTCGGTCCCCATGGCGGCCCGAATAACCAAATACCTTAATAAATATGTGCGCAGGTGTATCTGCTTAATACATATGTCTAGTTTTTATTTCTGGAGCCCTCCGTTAGCCAGAAAAATGCGAAAAACCAATATGCGGTACTACCCGAAATATCCGTCAGGGTCCTGGCATCCCATTTTAGCTCCGTAATAGGCAACTTCCGGTCCTCAGGATGGCTTGATCTACATGTATAATACCTCAAAACGTTTGTCAATGCCTCTGATTGATAACTATTCCCCGTAGATCATTCCATAGGACCTGTGAACCAAGTCAGAAGTAAAAAACCATGGTCGGGTAGGTCAAAATTGCCGGCTGTACAACCATTATGGCTTAATTTTCGTCCACTCCCGGTCTCCAGGATAGCTTGACATACATGTATTATACCTCAAAATGTTTGTACATGTCTCTGCTTTATAAATATATACAGTAAGACTGTATATACGCCCCTTGATTGGAGTAAATAATGTAAAACCAATGTCCGGCGGTTGGTTAAAATAAGACGTTTACCTATGATTTCACACCCTTTCGGTCCCCATGGCGGCCCGAATAACCAAATACCTTAATAAATATGTGCGCAGGTGTATCTGCTTAATATATATGTCTAGTTTTTATTTCTGGAGCCCTCCGTTAGCCAGAAAAATGCGAAAAACCAATATCCGGTACTACCCGAAATATCCGTCAGGGTCCTGGAATCCCATTTTAGCTCCGTAATAGGCAACTTCCGGTCCTCAGGATGGCTTGATCTACATGTATAATACCTCAAAACGTTTGTCAATGCCTCTGCTTGATAACTATTCCCCGTAGATCATTCCATAGGACCTGTGAACCAAGTCAGAAGTAAAAAACCATGGTCGGGTAGGTCAAAATTGCCGGCTGTACAACCATTATGGCTCAATTTTCGTCCACTCCCGGTCTCCAGGATAGCTTGACATACATGTATTATACCTCAAAATGTTTGTACATGTCTCTGCTTTATAAATATATACAGTAAGACTGTCTATACGCTCCTTGATTGGAGTAAATAATGTAAAACCAATGTCCGGCGGTAGGTTAAAATAAGACGATTTACCTATGTTTTCACCCCCTTCCGGTCCCCATGGTGGCCCGAATAACCAAATACCTTAATAAATATGTGCGCAGGTGTATCTGCTTAATATATATGTCTAGTTTTTATTTCTGGAGCCCTCCGTTAGCCAGAAAAATGCGAAAAACCAATATCCGGTACTACCCGAAATATCCGTCAGGGTCCTGGCATCCCATTTTAGCTCCGTAATAGGCAACTTCCAGTCCTCAGGATGGCTTGATCTACATGTATAATACCTCAAAACGTTTGTCAATGCCTCTGATTGATAACTATTCCCCGTAGATCATTCCATAGGACCTGTGAACCAAGTCAGAAGTAAAAAACCATGGTCGGGTAGGTCAAAATTGCAGGCTGTACAACCATTATGGCTCAATTTTCGTCCACTCCCGGTCTCCAGGATAGCTTGACATACATGTATTATACCTCAAAATGTTTGTACATGTCTCTGCTTTATAAATATATACAGTAAGACTGTCTATACGCCCCTTGATTGGAGTAAATAATGTAAAACCAATGTCCGGCGGTTGGTTAAAATAAGACGTTTACCTATGATTTCACCACCTTTCGGTCCCCATGGCGGCCCGAATAACCAAATACCTTAATAAATATGTGCGCAGGTGTATCTGCTTAATACATATGTCTAGTTTTTATTTCTGGAGCCCTCCGTTAGCCAGAAAAATGCGAAAAACCAATATGCGGTACTACCCGAAATATCCGTCAGGGTCCTGGCATCCCATTTTAGCTCCGTAATAGGCAACTTCCGGTCCTCAGGATGGCTTGATCTACATGTATAATACCTCAAAACGTTTGTCAATGCCTCTGATTGATAACTATTCCCCGTAGATCATTCCATAGGACCTGTGAACCAAGTCAGAAGTAAAAAACCATGGTCGGGTAGGTCAAAATTGCCGGCTGTACAACCATTATGGCTCAATTTTCGTCCACTCCCGGTCTCCAGGATAGCTTGACATACATGTATTATACCTCAAAATGTTTGTACATGTCTCTGCTTTATAAATATATACAGTAAGACTGTCTATACGCCCCTTGATTGGAGTAAATAATGTAAAACCAATGTCCGGCGGTAGGTTAAAATAAGACGATTTACCTATGTTTTCACCCCCTTCCGGTCCCCATGGTGGCCCGAATAACCAAATACCTTAATAAATATGTGCGCAGGTGTATCTGCTTAATATATATGTCTAGTTTTTATTTCTGGAGCCCTCCGTTAGCCAGAAAAATGCGAAAAACCAATATGCGGTACTACCCGAAATATCCGTCAGGGTCCTGGCATCCCATTTTAGCTCCGTAATAGGCAACTTCCGGTCCTCAGGATGGCTTGATCTACATGTATAATACCTCAAAACGTTTGTCAATGCCTCTGCTTGATAACTATTCCCCGTAGATCATTCCATAGGACCTGTGAACCAAGTCAGAAGTAAAAAACCATGGTCGGGTAGGTCAAAATTGCCGGCTGTACAACCATTATGGCTCAATTTTCGTCCACTCCCGGTCTCCAGGATAGCTTGACATACATGTATTATACCTCAAAATGTTTGTACATGTCTCTGCTTTATAAATATATACAGTAAGACTGTCTATACGCTCCTTGATTGGAGTAAATAATGTAAAACCAATGTCCGGCGGTAGGTTAAAATAAGACGATTTACCTATGTTTTCACCCCCTTCCGGTCCCCATGGTGGCCCGAATAACCAAATACCTTAATAAATATGTGCGCAGGTGTATCTGCTTAATATATATGTCTAGTTTTTATTTCTGGAGCCCTCCGTTAGCCAGAAAAATGCGAAAAACCAATATCCGGTACTACCCGAAATATCCGTCAGGGTCCTGGCATCCCATTTTAGCTCCGTAATAGGCAACTTCCAGTCCTCAGGATGGCTTGATCTACATGTATAATACCTCAAAACGTTTGTCAATGCCTCTGATTGATAACTATTCCCCGTAGATCATTCCATAGGACCTGTGAACCAAGTCAGAAGTAAAAAACCATGGTCGGGTAGGTCAAAATTGCAGGCTGTACAACCATTATGGCTCAATTTTCGTCCACTCCCGGTCTCCAGGATAGCTTGACATACATGTATTATACCTCAAAATGTTTGTACATGTCTCTGCTTTATAAATATATACAGTAAGACTGTCTATACGCCCCTTGATTGGAGTAAATAATGTAAAACCAATGTCCGGCGGTTGGTTAAAATAAGACGTTTACCTATGATTTCACCACCTTTCGGTCCCCATGGCGGCCCGAATAACCAAATACCTTAATAAATATGTGCGCAGGTGTATCTGCTTAATACATATGTCTAGTTTTTATTTCTGGAGCCCTCCGTTAGCCAGAAAAATGCGAAAAACCAATATGCGGTACTACCCGAAATATCCGTCAGGGTCCTGGCATCCCATTTTAGCTCCGTAATAGGCAACTTCCGGTCCTCAGGATGGCTTGATCTACATGTATAATACCTCAAAACGTTTGTCAATGCCTCTGATTGATAACTATTCCCCGTAGATCATTCCATAGGACCTGTGAACCAAGTCAGAAGTAAAAAACCATGGTCGGGTAGGTCAAAATTGCCGGCTGTACAACCATTATGGCTCAATTTTCGTCCACTCCCGGTCTCCAGGATAGCTTGACATACATGTATTATACCTCAAAATGTTTGTACATGTCTCTGCTTTATAAATATATACAGTAAGACTGTCTATACGCCCCTTGATTGGAGTAAATAATGTAAAACCAATGTCCGGCGGTAGGTTAAAATAAGACGATTTACCTATGTTTTCACCCCCTTCCGGTCCCCATGGTGGCCCGAATAACCAAATACCTTAATAAATATGTGCGCAGGTGTATCTGCTTAATATATATGTCTAGTTTTTATTTCTGGAGCCCTCCGTTAGCCAGAAAAATGCGAAAAACCAATATGCGGTACTACCCGAAATATCCGTCAGGGTCCTGGCATCCCATTTTAGCTCCGTAATAGGCAACTTCCGGTCCTCAGGATGGCTTGATCTACATGTATAATACCTCAAAACGTTTGTCAATGCCTCTGATTGATAACTATTCCCCGTAGATCATTCCATAGGACCTGTGAACCAAGTCAGAAGTAAAAAACCATGGTCGGGTAGGTCAAAATTGCCGGCTGTACAACCATTATGGCTCAATTTTCGTCCACTCCCGGTCTCCAGGATAGCTTGACATACATGTATTATACCTCAAAATGTTTGTACATGTCTCTGCTTTATAAATATATACAGTAAGACTGTCTATACGCCCCTTGATTGGAGTAAATAATGTAAAACCAATGTCCGCGATAGGTTAAAATAAGACGATTTACCTATGTTTTCACCCCCTTCCGGTCCCCATGGTGGCCCGAATAACCAAATACCTTAATAAATATGTGCGCAGGTGTATCTGCTTAATATATATGTCTAGTTTTTATTTCTGGAGCCCTCCGTTAGCCAGAAAAATGCGAAAAACCAATATGCGGTACTACCCGAAATATCCGTCAGGGTCCTGGCATCCCATTTTAGCTCCGTAATAGGCAACTTCCGGTCCTCAGGATGGCTTGATCTACATGTATAATACCTCAAAACGTTTGTCAATGCCTCTGATTGATAACTATTCCCCGTAGATCATTCCATAGGACCTGTGAACCAAGTCAGAAGTAAAAAACCATGGTCGGGTAGGTCAAAATTGCCGGCTGTACAACCATTATGGCTCAATTTCCGTCCACTTCCGGTCTCCAGGATAGCTTGACATACATGTATTATACCTCAAAATGTTTGTACATGTCTCTGCTTTATAAATATATACAGTAAGACTGTCTATACGCCCCTTGATTGGAGTAAATAATGTAAAACCAATGTCCGGCGATTGGTTAAAATAAGACGTTTACCTATGATTTCACCCCCTTTCGGTCCCCATGGCGGCCCGAATAACCAAATACCTTAATAAATATGTGCGCAGGTGTATCTGCTTAATATATATGTCTAGTTTTTATTTCTGGAGCCCTCCGTTAGCCAGAAAAATGCGAAAAACCAATATGCGGTACTACCCGAAATATCCGTCAGGGTCCTGGCATCCCATTTTAGCTCCGTAATAGGCAACTTCCGGTCCTCAGGATGGCTTGATCTACATGTATAATACCTCAAAACGTTTGTCAATGCCTCTGATTGATAACTATTCCCCGTAGATCATTCCATAGGACCTGTGAACCAAGTAAGAAGTAAAAAACCATGGTCGGGTAGGTCAAAATTGCAGGCTGTACAACCATTATGGCTCAATTTTCGTCCACTCCCGGTCTCCAGGATAGCTTGACATACATGTATTATACCTCAAAATGTTTGTACATGTCTCTGCTTTATAAATATATACAGTAAGACTGTCTATACGCTCCTTGATTGGAGTAAATAATGTAAAACCAATGTCCGGCGGTAGGTTAAAATAAGACGATTTACCTATGTTTTCACCCCCTTCCGGTCCCCATGGTGGCCCGAATAACCAAATACCTTAATAAATATGTGCGCAGGTGTATCTGCTTAATATATATTTCTAGTTTTTATTTCTGGAGCCCTCCGTTAGCCAGAAAAATGCCAAAAACCAATATCCGGTACTACCCGAAATATCCGTCACGGTCCTGGCATCCCATTTTAGCTCCGTAATAGGCAACTTCCGGTCCTCAGGATGGCTTGATCTACATGTATAATACCTCAAAACGTTTGTCAATGCCTCTGCTTGATAACTATTCCCCGTAGATCATTCCATAGGACCTGTGAACCAAGTCAGAAGTAAAAAACCATGGTCGGGTAGGTCAAAATTGCCGGCTGTACAACCATTATGGCTTAATTTTCGTCCACTCCCGGTCTCCAGGATAGCTTGACATACATGTATTATACCTCAAAATGTTTGTACATGTCTCTGCTTTATAAATATATACAGTAAGACTGTCTATACGCCCCTTGATTGGAGTAAATAATGTAAAACCAATGTCCGGCGGTTGGTTAAAATAAGACGTTTACCTATGATTTCACCCCCTTTCGGTCCCCATGGCGGCCCGAATAACCAAATACCTTAATAAATATGTGCGCAGGTGTATCTGCTTAATACATATGTCTAGTTTTTATTTCTGGAGCCCTCCGTTAGCCAGAAAAATGCGAAAAACCAATATGCGGTACTACCCGAAATATCCGTCAGGGTCCTGGCATCCCATTTTAGCTCCGTAATAGGCAACTTCCGGTCCTCAGGATGGCTTGATCTACATGTATAATACCTCAAAACGTTTGTCAATGCCTCTGATTGATAACTATTCCCCGTAGATCATTCCATAGGACCTGTGAACCAAGTCAGAAGTAAAAAACCATGGTCGGGTAGGTCAAAATTGGCGGCTGTACAACCATTATGGCTCAATTTTCGTCCACTCCCGGTCTCCAGGATAGCTTGACATACATGTATTATACCTCAAAATGTTTGTACATGTCTCTGCTTTATAAATATATACAGTAAGACTGTCTATACGCCCCTTGATTGGAGTAAATAATGTAAAACCAATGTCCGGCGGTAGGTTAAAATAAGACGTTTACCTATGATTTCACCCCCTTTCGGTCCCCATGGCGGCCCGAATAACCAAATACCTTAATAAATATGTGCGCAGGTGTATCTGCTTAATACATATGTCTAGTTTTTATTTCTGGAGCCCTCCGTTAGCCAGAAAAATGCGAAAAACCAATATGCGGTACTACCCGAAATATCCGTCAGGGTCCTGGCATCCCATTTTAGCTCCGTAATAGGCAACTTCCGGTCCTCAGGATGGCTTGATCTACATGTATAATACCTCAAAACGTTTGTCAATGCCTCTGATTGATAACTATTCCCCGTAGATCATTCCATAGGACCTGTGAACCAAGTCAGAAGTAAAAAACCATGGTCGGGTAGGTCAAAATTGCCGGCTGTACAACCATTATGGCTCAATTTTCGTCCACTCCCGGTCTCCAGGATAGCTTGACATACATGTATTATACCTCAAAATGTTTGTACATGTCTCTGCTTTATAAATATATGCAGTAAGACTGTCTATACGCCCCTTGATTGGAGTAAATAATGTAAAACCAATGTCCGGCGGTAGGTTAAAATAAGACGTTTACCTATGATTTCACCCCCTTTCGGTCCCCATGGCGGCCCGAATAACCAAATACCTTAATAAATATGTGCGCAGGTGTATCTGCTTAATACATATGTCTAGTTTTTATTTCTGGAGCCCTCCGTTAGCCAGAAAAATGCGAAAAACCAATATGCGGTACTACCCGAAATATCCGTCAGGGTCCTGGCATCCCATTTTAGCTCCGTAATAGGCAACTTCCGGTCCTCAGGATGGCTTGATCTACATGTATAATACCTCAAAACGTTTGTCAATGCCTCTGCTTGATAACTATTCCCCGTAGATCATTCCATAGGACCTGTGAACCAAGTCAGAAGTAAAAAACCATGGTCGGGTAGGTCAAAATTGCAGGCTGTACAACCATTATGGCTCAATTTTCGTCCACTCCCGGTCTCCAGGATAGCTTGACATACATGTATTATACCTCAAAATGTTTGTACATGTCTCTGCTTTATAAATATATACAGTAAGACTGTCTATACGACCCTTGATTGGAGTAAATAATGTAAAACCAATGTCCGGCGAAAGGTTAAAATAAGACGATTTACCTATGTTTTCACCCCCTTCCGGTCCCCATGGTGGCCCGAATAACCAAATACCTTAATAAATATGTGCGCAGGTGTATCTGCTTAATACATATGTCTAGTTTTTATTTCTGGAGCCCTCCGTTAGCCAGAAAAATGCGAAAAACCAATATGCGGTACTACCCGAAATATCCGTCACGGTCCTGGCATCCCATTTTAGCTCCGTAATAGGCAACTTCCGGTCCTCAGGATGGCTTGATCTACATGTATAATACCTCAAAACGTTTGTCAATGCCTCTGCTTGATAACTATTCCCCGTAGATCATTCCATAGGACCTGTGAACCAAGTCAGAAGTAAAAAACCATGGTCGGGTAGGTCAAAATTGCCGGCTGTACAACCATTATGGCTTAATTTTCGTCCACTCCCGGTCTCCAGGATAGCTTGACATACATGTATTATACCTCAAAATGTTTGTACATGTCTCTGCTTTATAAATATATACAGTAAGACTGTCTATACGCCCCTTGATTGGAGTAAATAATGTAAAACCAATGTCCGGCGGTTGGTTAAAATAAGACGTTTACCTATGATTTCACCCCCTTTCGGTCCCCATGGCGGCCCGAATAACCAAATACCTTAATAAATATGTGCGCAGGTGTATCTGCTTAATACATATGTCTAGTTTTTATTTCTGGAGCCCTCCGTTAGCCAGAAAAATGCGAAAAACCAATATGCGGTACTACCCGAAATATCCGTCAGGGTCCTGGCATCCCATTTTAGCTCCGTAATAGGCAACTTCCGGTCCTCAGGATGGCTTGATCTACATGTATAATACCTCAAAACGTTTGTCAATGCCTCTGATTGATAACTATTCCCCGTAGATCATTCCATAGGACCTGTGAACCAAGTCAGAAGTAAAAAACCATGGTCGGGTAGGTCAAAATTGGCGGCTGTACAACCATTATGGCTCAATTTTCGTCCACTCCCGGTCTCCAGGATAGCTTGACATACATGTATTATACCTCAAAATGTTTGTACATGTCTCTGCTTTATAAATATATACAGTAAGACTGTCTATACGCCCCTTGATTGGAGTAAATAATGTAAAACCAATGTCCGGCGGTAGGTTAAAATAAGACGTTTACCTATGATTTCACCCCCTTTCGGTCCCCATGGCGGCCCGAATAACCAAATACCTTAATAAATATGTGCGCAGGTGTATCTGCTTAATACATATGTCTAGTTTTTATTTCTGGAGCCCTCCGTTAGCCAGAAAAATGCGAAAAACCAATATGCGGTACTACCCGAAATATCCGTCAGGGTCCTGGCATCCCATTTTAGCTCCGTAATAGGCAACTTCCGGTCCTCAGGATGGCTTGATCTACATGTATAATACCTCAAAACGTTTGTCAATGCCTCTGATTGATAACTATTCCCCGTAGATCATTCCATAGGACCTGTGAACCAAGTCAGAAGTAAAAAACCATGGTCGGGTAGGTCAAAATTGCCGGCTGTACAACCATTATGGCTCAATTTTCGTCCACTCCCGGTCTCCAGGATAGCTTGACATACATGTATTATACCTCAAAATGTTTGTACATGTCTCTGCTTTATAAATATATGCAGTAAGACTGTCTATACGCCCCTTGATTGGAGTAAATAATGTAAAACCAATGTCCGGCGGTAGGTTAAAATAAGACGTTTACCTATGATTTCACCCCCTTTCGGTCCCCATGGCGGCCCGAATAACCAAATACCTTAATAAATATGTGCGCAGGTGTATCTGCTTAATACATATGTCTAGTTTTTATTTCTGGAGCCCTCCGTTAGCCAGAAAAATGCGAAAAACCAATATGCGGTACTACCCGAAATATCCGTCAGGGTCCTGGCATCCCATTTTAGCTCCGTAATAGGCAACTTCCGGTCCTCAGGATGGCTTGATCTACATGTATAATACCTCAAAACGTTTGTCAATGCCTCTGCTTGATAACTATTCCCCGTAGATCATTCCATAGGACCTGTGAACCAAGTCAGAAGTAAAAAACCATGGTCGGGTAGGTCAAAATTGCAGGCTGTACAACCATTATGGCTCAATTTTCGTCCACTCCCGGTCTCCAGGATAGCTTGACATACATGTATTATACCTCAAAATGTTTGTACATGTCTCTGCTTTATAAATATATACAGTAAGACTGTCTATACGACCCTTGATTGGAGTAAATAATGTAAAACCAATGTCCGGCGATAGGTTAAAATAAGACGATTTACCTATGTTTTCACCCCCTTCCGGTCCCCATGGTGGCCCGAATAACCAAATACCTTAATAAATATGTGCGCAGGTGTATCTGCTTAATATATATGTCTAGTTTTTATTTCTGGAGCCCTCCGTTAGCCAGAAAAATGCGAAAAACCAATATGCGGTACTACCCGAAATATCCGTCAGGGTCCTGGCATCCCATTTTAGCTCCGTAATAGGCAACTTCCGGTCCTCAGGATGGCTTGATCTACATGTATAATACCTCAAAACGTTTGTCAATGCCTCTGATTGATAACTATTCCCCGTAGATCATTCCATAGGACCTGTGAACCAAGTCAGAAGTAAAAAACCATGGTCGGGTAGGTCAAAATTGCCGGCTGTACAACCATTATGGCTCAACTTTCGTCCACTCCCGGTCTCCAGGATAGCTTGACATACATGTATTATACCTCAAAATGTTTGTACATGTCTCTGCTTTATAAATATATACAGTAAGACTGTCTATACGCCCCTTGATTGGAGTAAATAATGTAAAACCAATGTCCGGCGGTAGGTTAAAATAAGACGATTTACCTATGATTTCACCCCCTTCCGGTCCCCATGGTGGCCCGAATAACCAAATACCTTAATAAATATGTGCGCAGGTGTATCTGCTTAATACATATGTCTAGTTTTTATTTCTGGAGCCCTCCGTTAGCCAGAAAAATGCGAAAAACCAATATGCGGTACTACCCGAAATATCCGTCACGGTCCTGGCATCCCATTTTAGCTCCGTAATAGGCAACTTCCGGTCCTCAGGATGGCTTGATCTACATGTATAATACCTCAAAACGTTTGTCAATGCCTCTGCTTGATAACTATTCCCCGTAGATCATTCCATAGGACCTGTGAACCAAGTCAGAAGTAAAAAACCATGGTCGGGTAGGTCAAAATTGCAGGCTGTACAACCATTATGGCTCAATTTTCGTCCACTTCCGGTCTCCAGGATAGCTTGACATACATGTATTATACCTCAAAATGTTTGTACATGTCTCTGCTTTATAAATATATACAGTAAGACTGTCTATACGCCCCTTGATTGGAGTAAATAATGTAAAACCAATGTCCGGCGGTAGGTTAAAATAAGACGATTTACCTATGTTTTCACCCCCTTCCGGTCCCCATGGTGGCCCGAATAACCAAATACCTTAATAAATATGTGCGCAGGTGTCTCTGCTTAATATATATGTTTAGTTTTTATTTCTGGAGCCCTTCGTTCGCCCGAAAAATGCGAAAAACCAATATGCGTTATTACCCGGAATATCCGTCACGATCCTGGCATCCCATTTTAGCTCCGTAATAGACAATTTCCGGTCCTCACGGAGGCTTGATCTACATGTATGATACCTCAAAACGTTTGTCAATGCCTCTGCTTGATAACTATTCCCCGTACATGTAGATCATTCCATAGGACCTGTGGACCAAGTAAGAAGTAAAAAACCATGGTCGGGTAGGTCAAAATTGCCGGCTGTACAACCATTATGTCTCAATTGTCGTCCACTTCCGGTCTCCAGGATAGCTTGACATACATGTATTATATCTCAAAATGTTTGTACATGTCTCTGCTTTATAAATATATACAGTAAGACTGTCTATACGCCCCTTGATTGGAGTAAATAATGTAAAACCAATGTCCGGCGGTAGGTTAAAATAAGACGATTTACCTATGTTTTCACCCCCTTCCGGTCCCCATGGTGGCCCGAATAACCAAATACCTTAATAAATATGTGCGCAGGTGTATCTGCTTAATACATATGTCTAGTTTTTATTTCTGGAGCCCTCCGTTAGCCAGAAAAATGCGAAAAACCAATATGCGGTACTACCCGAAATATCCGTCAGGGTCCTGGCATCCCATTTTAGCTCCGTAATAGGCAACTTCCGGTCCTCAGGATGGCTTGATCTACATGTATAATACCTCAAAACGTTTGTCAATGCCTCTGCTTGATAACTATTCCCCGTAGATCATTCCATAGGACCTGTGAACCAAGTCAGAAGTAAAAAACCATGGTCGGGTAGGTCAAAATTGCAGGCTGTACAACCATTATGGCTCAATTTTCGTCCACTCCCGGTCTCCAGGATAGCTTGACATACATGTATTATACCTCAAAATGTTTGTACATGTCTCTGCTTTATAAATATATACAGTAAGACTGTCTATACGCCCCTTGATTGGAGTAAATAATGTAAAACCAATGTCCGGCGGTAGGTTAAAATAAGACGATTTACCTATGTTTTCACCCCCTTCCGGTCCCCATGGTGGCCCGAATAACCAAATACCTTAATAAATATGTGCGCAGGTGTATCTGCTTAATACATATGTCTAGTTTTTATTTCTGGAGCCCTCCGTTAGCCAGAAAAATGCGAAAAACCAATATGCGGTACTACCCGAAATATCCGTCAGGGTCCTGGCATCCCATTTTAGCTCCGTAATAGGCAACTTCCGGTCCTCAGGATGGCTTGATCTACATGTATAATACCTCAAAACGTTTGTCAATGCCTCTGCTTGATAACTATTCCCCGTAGATCATTCCATAGGACCTGTGAACCAAGTCAGAAGTAAAAAACCATGGTCGGGTAGGTCAAAATTGCAGGCTGTACAACCATTATGGCTCAATTTTCGTCCACTTCCGGTCTCCAGGATAGCTTGACATACATGTATTATACCTCAAAATGTTTGTACATGTCTCTGCTTTATAAATATATACAGTAAGACTGTCTATACGCCCCTTGATTGGAGTAAATAATGTAAAACCAATGTCAGGCGGTAGGTTAAAATAAGACGATTTACCTATGATTTCACCCCCTTCCGGTCCCCATGGTGGCCCGAATAACCAAATACCTTAATAAATATGTGCGCAGGTGTATCTGCTTAATACATATGTCTAGTTTTTATTTCTGGAGCCCTCCGTTAGCCAGAAAAATGCGAAAAACCAATATGCGGTACTACCCGAAATATCCGTCAGGGTCCTGGCATCCCATTTTAGCTCCGTAATAGGCAACTTCCGGTCCTCAGGATGGCTTGATCTACATGTATAATACCTCAAAACGTTTGTCAATGCCTCTGCTTGATAACTATTCCCCGTAGATCATTCCATAGGACCTGTGAACCAAGTCAGAAGTAAAAAACCATGGTCGGGTAGGTCAAAATTGCCGGCTGTACAACCATTATGGCTCAATTTTCGTCCACTTCCGGTCTCCAGGATAGCTTGACATACATGTATTATACCTCAAAATGTTTGTACATGTCTCTGCTTTATAAATATATACAGTAAGACTGTCTATACGCCCCTTGATTGGAGTAAATAATGTAAAACCAATGTCCGGCGGTAGGTTAAAATAAGACGATTTACCTATGTTTTCACCCCCTTCCGGTCCCCATGGTGGTCCGAATAACCAAATACCTTAATAAATATGTGCGCAGGTGTCTCTGCTTAATATATATGTTTAGTTTTTATTTCTGGAGCCCTTCGTTCGCCCGAAAAATGCGAAAAACCAATATGCGTTATTACCGGAATATCCGTCACGATCCTGGCATCCCATTTTAGCTCCGTAATAGACAATTTCCGGTCCTCACGGAGGCTTGATCTACATGTATGATACCTCAAAACGTTTGTCAATGCCTCTGCTTGATAACTATTCCCCGTACATGTAGATCATTCCATAGGACCTGTTGACCAAGTAAGAAGTAAAAAACCATGGTCGGGTAGGTCAAAATTGCCGGCTGTACAACCATTATGTCTCAATTGTCGTCCACTTCCGGTCTCCAGGATAGCTTGACATACATGTATTATATCTCAAAATGTTTGTACATGTCTCTGCTTTATAAATATATACAGTAAGACTGTCTATACGCCCCTTGATTGGAGTAAATAATGTAAAACCAATGTCCGGCGGTAGGTTAAAATAAGACGATTTACCTATGTTTTCACCCCCTTCCGGTCCCCATGGTGGCCCGAATAACCAAATACCTTAATAAATATGTGCGCAGGTGTCTCTGCTTAATATATATGTTTAGTTTTTATTTCTGGAGCCCTTCGTTCGCCCGAAAAATGCGAAAAACCAATATGCGTTATTACCCGGAATATCCGTCACGATCCTGGCATCCCATTTTAGCTCCGTAATAGACAATTTCCGGTCCTCACGGAGGCTTGATCTACATGTATGATACCTCAAAACGTTTGTCAATGCCTCTGCTTGATAACTATTCCCCGTACATGTAGATCATTCCATAGGACCTGTGGACCAAGTAAGAAGTAAAAAACCATGGTCGGGTAGGTCAAAATTGCCGGCTGTACAACCATTATGTCTCAATTGTCGTCCACTTCCGGTCTCCAGGATAGCTTGACATACATGTATTATATCTCAAAATGTTTGTACATGTCTCTGCTTTATAAATATATACAGTAAGACTGTCTATACGCCCCTTGATTGGAGTAAATAATGTAAAACCAATGTCCGGCGGTAGGTTAAAATAAGACGATTTACCTATGTTTTCACCCCCTTCCGGTCCCCATGGTGGCCCGAATAACCAAATACCTTAATAAATATGTGCGCAGGTGTATCTGCTTAATACATATGTCTAGTTTTTATTTCTGGAGCCCTCCGTTAGCCAGAAAAATGCGAAAAACCAATATGCGGTACTACCCGAAATATCCGTCAGGGTCCTGGCATCCCATTTTAGCTCCGTAATAGGCAACTTCCGGTCCTCAGGATGGCTTGATCTACATGTATAATACCTCAAAACGTTTGTCAATGCCTCTGCTTGATAACTATTCCCCGTAGATCATTCCATAGGACCTGTGAACCAAGTCAGAAGTAAAAAACCATGGTCGGGTAGGTCAAAATTGCCGGCTGTACAACCATTATGGCTCAATTTTCGTCCACTTCCGGTCTCCAGGATAGCTTGACATACATGTATTATACCTCAAAATGTTTGTACATGTCTCTGCTTTATAAATATATACAGTAAGACTGTCTATACGCCCCTTGATTGGAGTAAATAATGTAAAACCAATGTCCGGCGGTAGGTTAAAATAAGACGATTTACCTATGTTTTCACCCCCTTCCGGTCCCCATGGTGGTCCGAATAACCAAATACCTTAATAAATATGTGCGCAGGTGTCTCTGCTTAATATATATGTTTAGTTTTTATTTCTGGAGCCCTTCGTTCGCCCGAAAAATGCGAAAAACCAATATGCGTTATTACCGGAATATCCGTCACGATCCTGGCATCCCATTTTAGCTCCGTAATAGACAATTTCCGGTCCTCACGGAGGCTTGATCTACATGTATGATACCTCAAAACGTTTGTCAATGCCTCTGCTTGATAACTATTCCCCGTACATGTAGATCATTCCATAGGACCTGTTGACCAAGTAAGAAGTAAAAAACCATGGTCGGGTAGGTCAAAATTGCCGGCTGTACAACCATTATGTCTCAATTGTCGTCCACTTCCGGTCTCCAGGATAGCTTGACATACATGTATTATATCTCAAAATGTTTGTACATGTCTCTGCTTTATAAATATATACAGTAAGACTGTCTATACGCCCCTTGATTGGAGTAAATAATGTAAAACCAATGTCCGGCGGTAGGTTAAAATAAGACGATTTACCTATGTTTTCACCCCCTTCCGGTCCCCATGGTGGCCCGAATAACCAAATACCTTAATAAATATGTGCGCAGGTGTCTCTGCTTAATATATATGTTTAGTTTTTATTTCTGGAGCCCTTCGTTCGCCCGAAAAATGCGAAAAACCAATATGCGTTATTACCCGGAATATCCGTCACGATCCTGGCATCCCATTTTAGCTCCGTAATAGACAATTTCCGGTCCTCACGGAGGCTTGATCTACATGTATGATACCTCAAAACGTTTGTCAATGCCTCTGCTTGATAACTATTCCCCGTACATGTAGATCATTCCATAGGACCTGTGGACCAAGTAAGAAGTAAAAAACCATGGTCGGGTAGGTCAAAATTGCCGGCTGTACAACCATTATGTCTCAATTGTCGTCCACTTCCGGTCTCCAGGATAGCTTGACATACATGTATTATATCTCAAAATGTTTGTACATGTCTCTGCTTTATAAATATATACAGTAAGACTGTCTATACGCCCCTTGATTGGAGTAAATAATGTAAAACCAATGTCCGGCGGTAGGTTAAAATAAGACGATTTACCTATGTTTTCACCCCCTTCCGGTCCCCATGGTGGCCCGAATAACCAAATACCTTAATAAATATGTGCGCAGGTGTATCTGCTTAATACATATGTCTAGTTTTTATTTCTGGAGCCCTCCGTTAGCCAGAAAAATGCGAAAAACCAATATGCGGTACTACCCGAAATATCCGTCAGGGTCCTGGCATCCCATTTTAGCTCCGTAATAGGCAACTTCCGGTCCTCAGGATGGCTTGATCTACATGTATAATACCTCAAAACGTTTGTCAATGCCTCTGATTGATAACTATTCCCCGTAGATCATTCCATAGGACCTGTGAACCAAGTCAGAAGTAAAAAACCATGGTCGGGTAGGTCAAAATTGGCGGCTGTACAACCATTATGGCTCAATTTTCGTCCACTCCCGGTCTCCAGGATAGCTTGACATACATGTATTATACCTCAAAATGTTTGTACATGTCTCTGCTTTATAAATATATACAGTAAGACTGTCTATACGCCCCTTGATTGGAGTAAATAATGTAAAACCAATGTCCGGCGGTAGGTTAAAATAAGACGTTTACCTATGATTTCACCCCCTTTCGGTCCCCATGGCGGCCCGAATAACCAAATACCTTAATAAATATGTGCGCAGGTGTATCTGCTTAATACATATGTCTAGTTTTTATTTCTGGAGCCCTCCGTTAGCCAGAAAAATGCGAAAAACCAATATGCGGTACTACCCGAAATATCCGTCAGGGTCCTGGCATCCCATTTTAGCTCCGTAATAGGCAACTTCCGGTCCTCAGGATGGCTTGATCTACATGTATAATACCTCAAAACGTTTGTCAATGCCTCTGATTGATAACTATTCCCCGTAGATCATTCCATAGGACCTGTGAACCAAGTCAGAAGTAAAAAACCATGGTCGGGTAGGTCAAAATTGCCGGCTGTACAACCATTATGGCTCAATTTTCGTCCACTCCCGGTCTCCAGGATAGCTTGACATACATGTATTATACCTCAAAATGTTTGTACATGTCTCTGCTTTATAAATATATGCAGTAAGACTGTCTATACGCCCCTTGATTGGAGTAAATAATGTAAAACCAATGTCCGGCGGTAGGTTAAAATAAGACGTTTACCTATGTTTTCACCCCCTTCCGGTCCCCATGGTGGCCCGAATAACCAAATACCTTAATAAATATGTGCGCAGGTGTATCTGCTTAATACATATGTCTAGTTTTTATTTCTGGAGCCCTCCGTTAGCCAGAAAAATGCGAAAAACCAATATGCGGTACTACCCGAAATATCCGTCAGGGTCCTGGCATCCCATTTTAGCTCCGTAATAGGCAACTTCCGGTCCTCAGGATGGCTTGATCTACATGTATAATACCTCAAAACGTTTGTCAATGCCTCTGCTTGATAACTATTCCCCGTAGATCATTCCATAGGACCTGTGAACCAAGTCAGAAGTAAAAAACCATGGTCGGGTAGGTCAAAATTGCAGGCTGTACAACCATTATGGCTCAATTTTCGTCCACTCCCGGTCTCCAGGATAGCTTGACATACATGTATTATACCTCAAAATGTTTGTACATGTCTCTGCTTTATAAATATATACAGTAAGACTGTCTATACGACCCTTGATTGGAGTAAATAATGTAAAACCAATGTCCGGCGATAGGTTAAAATAAGACGATTTACCTATGTTTTCACCCCCTTCCGGTCCCCATGGTGGCCCGAATAACCAAATACCTTAATAAATATGTGCGCAGGTGTATCTGCTTAATATATATGTCTAGTTTTTATTTCTGGAGCCCTCCGTTAGCCAGAAAAATGCGAAAAACCAATATGCGGTACTACCCGAAATATCCGTCAGGGTCCTGGCATCCCATTTTAGCTCCGTAATAGGCAACTTCCGGTCCTCAGGATGGCTTGATCTACATGTATAATACCTCAAAACGTTTGTCAATGCCTCTGATTGATAACTATTCCCCGTAGATCATTCCATAGGACCTGTGAACCAAGTCAGAAGTAAAAAACCATGGTCGGGTAGGTCAAAATTGCCGGCTGTACAACCATTATGGCTCAACTTTCGTCCACTCCCGGTCTCCAGGATAGCTTGACATACATGTATTATACCTCAAAATGTTTGTACATGTCTCTGCTTTATAAATATATACAGTAAGACTGTCTATACGCCCCTTGATTGGAGTAAATAATGTAAAACCAATGTCCGGCGGTAGGTTAAAATAAGACGTTTACCTATGATTTCACCCCCTTCCGGTCCCCATGGTGGCCCGAATAACCAAATACCTTAATAAATATGTGCGCAGGTGTATCTGCTTAATACATATGTCTAGTTTTTATTTCTGGAGCCCTCCGTTAGCCAGAAAAATGCGAAAAACCAATATGCGGTACTACCCGAAATATCCGTCACGGTCCTGGCATCCCATTTTAGCTCCGTAATAGGCAACTTCCGGTCCTCAGGATGGCTTGATCTACATGTATAATACCTCAAAACGTTTGTCAATGCCTCTGCTTGATAACTATTCCCCGTAGATCATTCCATAGGACCTGTGAACCAAGTCAGAAGTAAAAAACCATGGTCGGGTAGGTCAAAATTGCAGGCTGTACAACCATTATGGCTCAATTTTCGTCCACTTCCGGTCTCCAGGATAGCTTGACATACATGTATTATACCTCAAAATGTTTGTACATGTCTCTGCTTTATAAATATATACAGTAAGACTGTCTATACGCCCCTTGATTGGAGTAAATAATGTAAAACCAATGTCCGGCGGTAGGTTAAAATAAGACGATTTACCTATGTTTTCACCCCCTTCCGGTCCCCATGGTGGCCCGAATAACCAAATACCTTAATAAATATGTGCGCAGGTGTATCTGCTTAATATATATGTTTAGTTTTTATTTCTGGAGCCCTTCGTTCGCCCGAAAAATGCGAAAAACCAATATGCGTTATTACCCGGAATATCCGTCACGATCCTGGCATCCCATTTTAGCTCCGTAATAGACAATTTCCGGTCCTCACGGAGGCTTGATCTACATGTATGATACCTCAAAACGTTTGTCAATGCCTCTGCTTGATAACTATTCCCCGTACATGTAGATCATTCCATAGGACCTGTGGACCAAGTAAGAAGTAAAAAACCATGGTCGGGTAGGTCAAAATTGCCGGCTGTACAACCATTATGTCTCAATTGTCGTCCACTTCCGGTCTCCAGGATAGCTTGACATACATGTATTATATCTCAAAATGTTTGTACATGTCTCTGCTTTATAAATATATACAGTAAGACTGTCTATACGCCCCTTGATTGGAGTAAATAATGTAAAACCAATGTCCGGCGGTAGGTTAAAATAAGACGATTTACCTATGTTTTCACCCCCTTCCGGTCCCCATGGTGGCCCGAATAACCAAATACCTTAATAAATATGTGCGCAGGTGTATCTGCTTAATACATATGTCTAGTTTTTATTTCTGGAGCCCTCCGTTAGCCAGAAAAATGCGAAAAACCAATATGCGGTACTACCCGAAATATCCGTCAGGGTCCTGGCATCCCATTTTAGCTCCGTAATAGGCAACTTCCGGTCCTCAGGATGGCTTGATCTACATGTATAATACCTCAAAACGTTTGTCAATGCCTCTGCTTGATAACTATTCCCCGTAGATCATTCCATAGGACCTGTGAACCAAGTCAGAAGTAAAAAACCATGGTCGGGTAGGTCAAAATTGCAGGCTGTACAACCATTATGGCTCAATTTTCGTCCACTCCCGGTCTCCAGGATAGCTTGACATACATGTATTATACCTCAAAATGTTTGTACATGTCTCTGCTTTATAAATATATACAGTAAGACTGTCTATACGCCCCTTGATTGGAGTAAATAATGTAAAACCAATGTCCGGCGGTAGGTTAAAATAAGACGATTTACCTATGTTTTCACCCCCTTCCGGTCCCCATGGTGGCCCGAATAACCAAATACCTTAATAAATATGTGCGCAGGTGTATCTGCTTAATACATATGTCTAGTTTTTATTTCTGGAGCCCTCCGTTAGCCAGAAAAATGCGAAAAACCAATATGCGGTACTACCCGAAATATCCGTCAGGGTCCTGGCATCCCATTTTAGCTCCGTAATAGGCAACTTCCGGTCCTCAGGATGGCTTGATCTACATGTATAATACCTCAAAACGTTTGTCAATGCCTCTGCTTGATAACTATTCCCCGTAGATCATTCCATAGGACCTGTGAACCAAGTCAGAAGTAAAAAACCATGGTCGGGTAGGTCAAAATTGCAGGCTGTACAACCATTATGGCTCAATTTTCGTCCACTTCCGGTCTCCAGGATAGCTTGACATACATGTATTATACCTCAAAATGTTTGTACATGTCTCTGCTTTATAAATATATACAGTAAGACTGTCTATACGCCCCTTGATTGGAGTAAATAATGTAAAACCAATGTCCGGCGGTAGGTTAAAATAAGACGATTTACCTATGATTTCACCCCCTTCCGGTCCCCATGGTGGCCCGAATAACCAAATACCTTAATAAATATGTGCGCAGGTGTATCTGCTTAATACATATGTCTAGTTTTTATTTCTGGAGCCCTCCGTTAGCCAGAAAAATGCGAAAAACCAATATGCGGTACTACCCGAAATATCCGTCAGGGTCCTGGCATCCCATTTTAGCTCCGTAATAGGCAACTTCCGGTCCTCAGGATGGCTTGATCTACATGTATAATACCTCAAAACGTTTGTCAATGCCTCTGCTTGATAACTATTCCCCGTAGATCATTCCATAGGACCTGTGAACCAAGTCAGAAGTAAAAAACCATGGTCGGGTAGGTCAAAATTGCCGGCTGTACAACCATTATGGCTCAATTTTCGTCCACTTCCGGTCTCCAGGATAGCTTGACATACATGTATTATACCTCAAAATGTTTGTACATGTCTCTGCTTTATAAATATATACAGTAAGACTGTCTATACGCCCCTTGATTGGAGTAAATAATGTAAAACCAATGTCCGGCGGTAGGTTAAAATAAGACGATTTACCTATGTTTTCACCCCCTTCCGGTCCCCATGGTGGTCCGAATAACCAAATACCTTAATAAATATGTGCGCAGGTGTCTCTGCTTAATATATATGTTTAGTTTTTATTTCTGGAGCCCTTCGTTCGCCCGAAAAATGCGAAAAACCAATATGCGTTATTACCCGGAATATCCGTCACGATCCTGGCATCCCATTTTAGCTCCGTAATAGACAATTTCCGGTCCTCACGGAGGCTTGATCTACATGTATGATACCTCAAAACGTTTGTCAATGCCTCTGCTTGATAACTATTCCCCGTACATGTAGATCATTCCATAGGACCTGTTGACCAAGTAAGAAGTAAAAAACCATGGTCGGGTAGGTCAAAATTGCCGGCTGTACAACCATTATGTCTCAATTGTCGTCCACTTCCGGTCTCCAGGATAGCTTGACATACATGTATTATATCTCAAAATGTTTGTACATGTCTCTGCTTTATAAATATATACAGTAAGACTGTCTATACGCCCCTTGATTGGAGTAAATAATGTAAAACCAATGTCCGGCGGTAGGTTAAAATAAGACGATTTACCTATGTTTTCACCCCCTTCCGGTCCCCATGGTGGCCCGAATAACCAAATACCTTAATAAATATGTGCGCAGGTGTCTCTGCTTAATATATATGTTTAGTTTTTATTTCTGGAGCCCTTCGTTCGCCCGAAAAATGCGAAAAACCAATATGCGTTATTACCCGAATATCCGTCACGATCCTGGCATCCCATTTTAGCTCCGTAATAGACAATTTCCGGTCCTCACGGAGGCTTGATCTACATGTATGATACCTCAAAACGTTTGTCAATGCCTCTGCTTGATAACTATTCCCCGTACATGTAGATCATTCCATAGGACCTGTGGACCAAGTAAGAAGTAAAAAACCATGGTCGGGTAGGTCAAAATTGCCGGCTGTACAACCATTATGTCTCAATTGTCGTCCACTTCCGGTCTCCAGGATAGCTTGACATACATGTATTATATCTCAAAATGTTTGTACATGTCTCTGCTTTATAAATATATACAGTAAGACTGTCTATACGCCCCTTGATTGGAGTAAATAATGTAAAACCAATGTCCGGCGGTAGGTTAAAATAAGACGATTTACCTAGGTTTTCACCCCCTTCCGGTCCCCATGGTGGCCCGAATAACCAAATACCTTAATAAATATGTGCGCAGGTGTATCTGCTTAATACATATGTCTAGTTTTTATTTCTGGAGCCCTCCGTTCGCCAGAAAAATGCGAAAAACCAATATGCGGTACTACCCGAAATATCCGTCAGGGTCCTGGCATCCCATTTTAGCTCCGTAATAGGCAACTTCCGGTCCTCAGGATGGCTTGATCTACATGTATAATACCTCAAAACGTTTGTCAATGCCTCTGCTTGATAACTATTCCCCGTAGATCATTCCATAGGACCTGTGAACCAAGTCAGAAGTAAAAAACCATGGTCGGGTAGGTCAAAATTGCAGGCTGTACAACCATTATGGCTCAATTTTCGTCCACTCCCGGTCTCCAGGATAGCTTGACATACATGTATTATACCTCAAAATGTTTGTACATGTCTCTGCTTTATAAATATATACAGTAAGACTGTCTATACGCCCCTTGATTGGAGTAAATAATGTAAAACCAATGTCCGGCGGTAGGTTAAAATAAGACGATTTACCTATGTTTTCACCCCCTTCCGGTCCCCATGGTGGCCCGAATAACCAAATACCTTAATAAATATGTGCGCAGGTGTATCTGCTTAATACATATGTCTAGTTTTTATTTCTGGAGCCCTCCGTTAGCCAGAAAAATGCGAAAAACCAATATGCGGTACTACCCGAAATATCCGTCAGGGTCCTGGCATCCCATTTTAGCTCCGTAATAGGCAACTTCCGGTCCTCAGGATGGCTTGATCTACATGTATAATACCTCAAAACGTTTGTCAATGCCTCTGCTTGATAACTATTCCCCGTAGATCATTCCATAGGACCTGTGAACCAAGTCAGAAGTAAAAAACCATGGTCGGGTAGGTCAAAATTGCAGGCTGTACAACCATTATGGCTCAATTTTCGTCCACTTCCGGTCTCCAGGATAGCTTGACATACATGTATTATACCTCAAAATGTTTGTACATGTCTCTGCTTTATAAATATATACAGTAAGACTGTCTATACGCCCCTTGATTGGAGTAAATAATGTAAAACCAATGTCCGGCGGTAGGTTAAAATAAGACGATTTACCTATGATTTCACCCCCTTCCGGTCCCCATGGTGGCCCGAATAACCAAATACCTTAATAAATATGTGCGCAGGTGTATCTGCTTAATACATATGTCTAGTTTTTATTTCTGGAGCCCTCCGTTAGCCAGAAAAATGCGAAAAACCAATATGCGGTACTACCCGAAATATCCGTCAGGGTCCTGGCATCCCATTTTAGCTCCGTAATAGGCAACTTCCGGTCCTCAGGATGGCTTGATCTACATGTATAATACCTCAAAACGTTTGTCAATGCCTCTGCTTGATAACTATTCCCCGTAGATCATTCCATAGGACCTGTGAACCAAGTCAGAAGTAAAAAACCATGGTCGGGTAGGTCAAAATTGCCGGCTGTACAACCATTATGGCTCAATTTTCGTCCACTTCCGGTCTCCAGGATAGCTTGACATACATGTATTATACCTCAAAATGTTTGTACATGTCTCTGCTTTATAAATATATACAGTAAGACTGTCTATACGCCCCTTGATTGGAGTAAATAATGTAAAACCAATGTCCGGCGGTAGGTTAAAATAAGACGATTTACCTATGTTTTCACCCCCTTCCGGTCCCCATGGTGGTCCGAATAACCAAATACCTTAATAAATATGTGCGCAGGTGTCTCTGCTTAATATATATGTTTAGTTTTTATTTCTGGAGCCCTTCGTTCGCCCGAAAAATGCGAAAAACCAATATGCGTTATTACCCGGAATATCCGTCACGATCCTGGCATCCCATTTTAGCTCCGTAATAGACAATTTCCGGTCCTCACGGAGGCTTGATCTACATGTATGATACCTCAAAACGTTTGTCAATGCCTCTGCTTGATAACTATTCCCCGTACATGTAGATCATTCCATAGGACCTGTTGACCAAGTAAGAAGTAAAAAACCATGGTCGGGTAGGTCAAAATTGCCGGCTGTACAACCATTATGTCTCAATTGTCGTCCACTTCCGGTCTCCAGGATAGCTTGACATACATGTATTATATCTCAAAATGTTTGTACATGTCTCTGCTTTATAAATATATACAGTAAGACTGTCTATACGCCCCTTGATTGGAGTAAATAATGTAAAACCAATGTCCGGCGGTAGGTTAAAATAAGACGATTTACCTATGTTTTCACCCCCTTCCGGTCCCCATGGTGGCCCGAATAACCAAATACCTTAATAAATATGTGCGCAGGTGTCTCTGCTTAATATATATGTTTAGTTTTTATTTCTGGAGCCCTTCGTTCGCCCGAAAAATGCGAAAAACCAATATGCGTTATTACCCGAATATCCGTCACGATCCTGGCATCCCATTTTAGCTCCGTAATAGACAATTTCCGGTCCTCACGGAGGCTTGATCTACATGTATGATACCTCAAAACGTTTGTCAATGCCTCTGCTTGATAACTATTCCCCGTACATGTAGATCATTCCATAGGACCTGTGGACCAAGTAAGAAGTAAAAAACCATGGTCGGGTAGGTCAAAATTGCCGGCTGTACAACCATTATGTCTCAATTGTCGTCCACTTCCGGTCTCCAGGATAGCTTGACATACATGTATTATATCTCAAAATGTTTGTACATGTCTCTGCTTTATAAATATATACAGTAAGACTGTCTATACGCCCCTTGATTGGAGTAAATAATGTAAAACCAATGTCCGGCGGTAGGTTAAAATAAGACGATTTACCTATGTTTTCACCCCCTTCCGGTCCCCATGGTGGCCCGAATAACCAAATACCTTAATAAATATGTGCGCAGGTGTATCTGCTTAATACATATGTCTAGTTTTTATTTCTGGAGCCCTCCGTTCGCCAGAAAAATGCGAAAAACCAATATGCGGTACTACCCGAAATATCCGTCAGGGTCCTGGCATCCCATTTTAGCTCCGTAATAGGCAACTTCCGGTCCTCAGGATGGCTTGATCTACATGTATAATACCTCAAAACGTTTGTCAATGCCTCTGCTTGATAACTATTCCCCGTAGATCATTCCATAGGACCTGTGAACCAAGTCAGAAGTAAAAAACCATGGTCGGGTAGGTCAAAATTGCAGGCTGTACAACCATTATGGCTCAATTTTCGTCCACTCCCGGTCTCCAGGATAGCTTGACATACATGTATTATACCTCAAAATGTTTGTACATGTCTCTGCTTTATAAATATATACAGTAAGACTGTCTATACGCCCCTTGATTGGAGTAAATAATGTAAAACCAATGTCCGGCGGTAGGTTAAAATAAGACGATTTACCTATGTTTTCACCCCCTTCCGGTCCCCATGGTGGCCCGAATAACCAAATACCTTAATAAATATGTGCGCAGGTGTATCTGCTTAATACATATGTCTAGTTTTTATTTCTGGAGCCCTCCGTTAGCCAGAAAAATGCGAAAAACCAATATGCGGTACTACCCGAAATATCCGTCAGGGTCCTGGCATCCCATTTTAGCTCCGTAATAGGCAACTTCCGGTCCTCAGGATGGCTTGATCTACATGTATAATACCTCAAAACGTTTGTCAATGCCTCTGCTTGATAACTATTCCCCGTAGATCATTCCATAGGACCTGTGAACCAAGTCAGAAGTAAAAAACCATGGTCGGGTAGGTCAAAATTGCAGGCTGTACAACCATTATGGCTCAATTTTCGTCCACTTCCGGTCTCCAGGATAGCTTGACATACATGTATTATACCTCAAAATGTTTGTACATGTCTCTGCTTTATAAATATATACAGTAAGACTGTCTATACGCCCCTTGATTGGAGTAAATAATGTAAAACCAATGTCCGGCGGTAGGTTAAAATAAGACGATTTACCTATGATTTCACCCCCTTCCGGTCCCCATGGTGGCCCGAATAACCAAATACCTTAATAAATATGTGCGCAGGTGTATCTGCTTAATACATATGTCTAGTTTTTATTTCTGGAGCCCTCCGTTAGCCAGAAAAATGCGAAAAACCAATATGCGGTACTACCCGAAATATCCGTCAGGGTCCTGGCATCCCATTTTAGCTCCGTAATAGGCAACTTCCGGTCCTCAGGATGGCTTGATCTACATGTATAATACCTCAAAACGTTTGTCAATGCCTCTGCTTGATAACTATTCCCCGTAGATCATTCCATAGGACCTGTGAACCAAGTCAGAAGTAAAAAACCATGGTCGGGTAGGTCAAAATTGCCGGCTGTACAACCATTATGGCTCAATTTTCGTCCACTTCCGGTCTCCAGGATAGCTTGACATACATGTATTATACCTCAAAATGTTTGTACATGTCTCTGCTTTATAAATATATACAGTAAGACTGTCTATACGCCCCTTGATTGGAGTAAATAATGTAAAACCAATGTCCGGCGGTAGGTTAAAATAAGACGATTTACCTATGTTTTCACCCCCTTCCGGTCCCCATGGTGGTCCGAATAACCAAATACCTTAATAAATATGTGCGCAGGTGTCTCTGCTTAATATATATGTTTAGTTTTTATTTCTGGAGCCCTTCGTTCGCCCGAAAAATGCGAAAAACCAATATGCGTTATTACCCGGAATATCCGTCACGATCCTGGCATCCCATTTTAGCTCCGTAATAGACAATTTCCGGTCCTCACGGAGGCTTGATCTACATGTATGATACCTCAAAACGTTTGTCAATGCCTCTGCTTGATAACTATTCCCCGTACATGTAGATCATTCCATAGGACCTGTTGACCAAGTAAGAAGTAAAAAACCATGGTCGGGTAGGTCAAAATTGCCGGCTGTACAACCATTATGTCTCAATTGTCGTCCACTTCCGGTCTCCAGGATAGCTTGACATACATGTATTATATCTCAAAATGTTTGTACATGTCTCTGCTTTATAAATATATACAGTAAGACTGTCTATACGCCCCTTGATTGGAGTAAATAATGTAAAACCAATGTCCGGCGGTAGGTTAAAATAAGACGATTTACCTATGTTTTCACCCCCTTCCGGTCCCCATGGTGGCCCGAATAACCAAATACCTTAATAAATATGTGCGCAGGTGTCTCTGCTTAATATATATGTTTAGTTTTTATTTCTGGAGCCCTTCGTTCGCCCGAAAAATGCGAAAAACCAATATGCGTTATTACCCGAATATCCGTCACGATCCTGGCATCCCATTTTAGCTCCGTAATAGACAATTTCCGGTCCTCACGGAGGCTTGATCTACATGTATGATACCTCAAAACGTTTGTCAATGCCTCTGCTTGATAACTATTCCCCGTACATGTAGATCATTCCATAGGACCTGTGGACCAAGTAAGAAGTAAAAAACCATGGTCGGGTAGGTCAAAATTGCCGGCTGTACAACCATTATGTCTCAATTGTCGTCCACTTCCGGTCTCCAGGATAGCTTGACATACATGTATTATATCTCAAAATGTTTGTACATGTCTCTGCTTTATAAATATATACAGTAAGACTGTCTATACGCCCCTTGATTGGAGTAAATAATGTAAAACCAATGTCCGGCGGTAGGTTAAAATAAGACGATTTACCTATGTTTTCACCCCCTTCCGGTCCCCATGGTGGCCCGAATAACCAAATACCTTAATAAATATGTGCGCAGGTGTATCTGCTTAATACATATGTCTAGTTTTTATTTCTGGAGCCCTCCGTTCGCCAGAAAAATGCGAAAAACCAATATGCGGTACTACCCGAAATATCCGTCAGGGTCCTGGCATCCCATTTTAGCTCCGTAATAGGCAACTTCCGGTCCTCAGGATGGCTTGATCTACATGTATAATACCTCAAAACGTTTGTCAATGCCTCTGCTTGATAACTATTCCCCGTAGATCATTCCATAGGACCTGTGAACCAAGTCAGAAGTAAAAAACCATGGTCGGGTAGGTCAAAATTGCAGGCTGTACAACCATTATGGCTCAATTTTCGTCCACTCCCGGTCTCCAGGATAGCTTGACATACATGTATTATACCTCAAAATGTTTGTACATGTCTCTGCTTTATAAATATATACAGTAAGACTGTCTATACGCCCCTTGATTGGAGTAAATAATGTAAAACCAATGTCCGGCGGTAGGTTAAAATAAGACGATTTACCTATGTTTTCACCCCCTTCCGGTCCCCATGGTGGCCCGAATAACCAAATACCTTAATAAATATGTGCGCAGGTGTATCTGCTTAATACATATGTCTAGTTTTTATTTCTGGAGCCCTCCGTTAGCCAGAAAAATGCGAAAAACCAATATGCGGTACTACCCGAAATATCCGTCAGGGTCCTGGCATCCCATTTTAGCTCCGTAATAGGCAACTTCCGGTCCTCAGGATGGCTTGATCTACATGTATAATACCTCAAAACGTTTGTCAATGCCTCTGCTTGATAACTATTCCCCGTAGATCATTCCATAGGACCTGTGAACCAAGTCAGAAGTAAAAAACCATGGTCGGGTAGGTCAAAATTGCAGGCTGTACAACCATTATGGCTCAATTTTCGTCCACTTCCGGTCTCCAGGATAGCTTGACATACATGTATTATACCTCAAAATGTTTGTACATGTCTCTGCTTTATAAATATATACAGTAAGACTGTCTATACGCCCCTTGATTGGAGTAAATAATGTAAAACCAATGTCCGGCGGTAGGTTAAAATAAGACGATTTACCTATGATTTCACCCCCTTCCGGTCCCCATGGTGGCCCGAATAACCAAATACCTTAATAAATATGTGCGCAGGTGTATCTGCTTAATACATATGTCTAGTTTTTATTTCTGGAGCCCTCCGTTAGCCAGAAAAATGCGAAAAACCAATATGCGGTACTACCCGAAATATCCGTCAGGGTCCTGGCATCCCATTTTAGCTCCGTAATAGGCAACTTCCGGTCCTCAGGATGGCTTGATCTACATGTATAATACCTCAAAACGTTTGTCAATGCCTCTGCTTGATAACTATTCCCCGTAGATCATTCCATAGGACCTGTGAACCAAGTCAGAAGTAAAAAACCATGGTCGGGTAGGTCAAAATTGCAGGCTGTACAACCATTATGGCTCAATTTTCGTCCACTCCCGGTCTCCAGGATAGCTTGACATACATGTATTATACCTCAAAATGTTTGTACATGTCTCTGCTTTATAAATATATACAGTAAGACTGTCTATACGCCCCTTGATTGGAGTAAATAATGTAAAACCAATGTCCGGCGGTAGGTTAAAATAAGACGATTTACCTATGTTTTCACCCCCTTCCGGTCCCCATGGTGGCCCGAATAACCAAATACCTTAATAAATATGTGCGCAGGTGTATCTGCTTAATACATATGTCTAGTTTTTATTTCTGGAGCCCTCCGTTAGCCAGAAAAATGCGAAAAACCAATATGCGGTACTACCCGAAATATCCGTCACGGTCCTGGCATCCCATTTTAGCTCCGTAATAGGCAACTTCCGGTCCTCAGGATGGCTTGATCTACATGTATAATACCTCAAAACGTTTGTCAATGCCTCTGCTTGATAACTATTCCCCGTAGATCATTCCATAGGACCTGTGAACCAAGTCAGAAGTAAAAAACCATGGTCGGGTAGGTCAAAATTGCAGGCTGTACAACCATTATGGCTCAATTTTCGTCCACTCCCGGTCTCCAGGATAGCTTGACATACATGTATTATACCTCAAAATGTTTGTACATGTCTCTGCTTTATAAATATATACAGTAAGACTGTCTATACGACCCTTGATTGGAGTAAATAATGTAAAACCAATGTCCGGCGATAGGTTAAAATAAGACGATTTACCTATGTTTTCACCCCCTTCCGGTCCCCATGGTGGCCCGAATAACCAAATACCTTAATAAATATGTGCGCAGGTGTATCTGCTTAATATATATGTCTAGTTTTTATTTCTGGAGCCCTCCGTTAGCCAGAAAAATGCGAAAAACCAATATGCAGTACTACCCGAAATATTCGTCAGGGTCCTGGCATCCCATTTTAGCTCCGTAATAGGCAACTTCCGGTCCTCAGGATGGCTTGATCTACATGTATAATACCTCAAAACGTTTGTCAATGCCTCTGATTGATAACTATTCCCCGTAGATCATTCCATAGGACCTGTGAACCAAGTCAGAAGTAAAAAACCATGGTCGGGTAGGTCAAAATTGCCGGCTGTACAACCATTATGGCTCAACTTTCGTCCACTCCCGGTCTCCAGGATAGCTTGACATACATGTATTATACCTCAAAATGTTTGTACATGTCTCTGCTTTATAAATATATACAGTAAGACTGTCTATACGCCCCTTGATTGGAGTAAATAATGTAAAACCAATGTCCGGCGATAGGTTAAAATAAGACGATTTACCTATGATTTCACCCCCTTCCGGTCCCCATGGTGGCCCGAATAACCAAATACCTTAATAAATATGTGCGCAGGTGTATCTTCTTACTACATATGTCTAGTTTTTATTTCTGGAGCCCTCCGTTAGCCAGAAAAATGCGAAAAACCAATATGCGGTACTACCCGAAATATCCGTCACGGTCCTGGCATCCCATTTTAGCTCCGTAATAGGCAACTTCCGGTCCTCAGGATGGCTTGATCTACATGTATAATACCTCAAAACGTTTGTCAATTCCTCTGCTTGATAACTATTCCCCGTAGATCATTCCATAGGACCTGTGAACCAAGTCAGAAGTAAAAAACCATGGTCGGGTAGGTCAAAATTGCAGGCTGTACAACCATTATGGCTCAATTTTCGTCCACTCCCGGTCTCCAGGATAGCTTGACATACATGTATTATACCTCAAAATGTTTGTACATGTCTCTGCTTTATAAATATATACAGTAAGACTGTCTATACGACCCTTGATTGGAGTAAATAATGTAAAACCAATGTCCGGCGATAGGTTAAAATAAGACGATTTACCTATGTTTTCACCCCCTTCCGGTCCCCATGGTGGCCCGAATAACCAAATACCTTAATAAATATGTGCGCAGGTGTATCTGCTTAATATATATGTCTAGTTTTTATTTCTGGAGCCCTCCGTTAGCCAGAAAAATGCGAAAAACAATATGCGGTACTACCCGAAATATCCGTCAGGGTCCTGGCATCCCATTTTAGCTCCGTAATAGGCAACTTCCGGTCCTCAGGATGGCTTGATCTACATGTATAATACCTCAAAACGTTTGTCAATGCCTCTGCTTGATAACTATTCCCCGTAGATCATTCCATAGGACCTGTGAACCAAGTCAGAAGTAAAAAACCATGGTCGGGTAGGTCAAAATTGCAGGCTGTACAACCATTATGGCTCAATTTTCGTCCACTTCCGGTCTCCAGGATAGCTTGACATACATGTATTATACCTCAAAATGTTTGTACATGTCTCTGCTTTATAAATATATACAGTAAGACTGTCTATACGCCCCTTGATTGGAGTAAATAATGTAAAACCAATGTCCGGCGGTAGGTTAAAATAAGACGATTTACCTATGTTTTCACCCCCTTCCGGTCCCCATGGTGGCCCGAATAACCAAATACCTTAATAAATATGTGCGCAGGTGTATCTGCTTAATATATATGTTTAGTTTTTATTTCTGGAGCCCTTCGTTCGCCCGAAAAATGCGAAAAACCAATATGCGTTATTACCCGAATATCCGTCACGATCCTGGCATCCCATTTTAGCTCCGTAATAGACAATTTCCGGTCCTCACGGAGGCTTGATCTACATGTATGATACCTCAAAACGTTTGTCAATGCCTCTGCTTGATAACTATTCCCCGTACATGTAGATCATTCCATAGGACCTGTGGACCAAGTAAGAAGTAAAAAACCATGGTCGGGTAGGTCAAAATTGCAGGCTGTACAACCATTATGTCTCAATTTTCGTCCACTTCCGGTCTCCAGGATAGCTTGACATACATGTATTATATCTCAAAATGTTTGTACATGTCTCTGCTTTATAAATATATACAGTAAGACTGTCTATACGCCCCTTGATTGGAGTAAATAATGTAAAACCAATGTCCGGCGGTAGGTTAAAATAAGACGATTTACCTATGTTTTCACCCCCTTCCGGTCCCCATGGTGGCCCGAATAACCAAATACCTTAATAAATATGTGCGCAGGTGTATCTGCTTAATACATATGTCTAGTTTTTATTTCTGGAGCCCTCCGTTAGCCAGAAAAATGCGAAAAACCAATATGCGGTACTACCCGAAATATCCGTCACGGTCCTGGCATCCCATTTTAGCTCCGTAATAGGCAACTTCCGGTCCTCAGGATGGCTTGATCTACATGTATAATACCTCAAAACGTTTGTCAATGCCTCTGCTTGATAACTATTCCCCGTAGATCATTCCATAGGACCTGTGAACCAAGTCAGAAGTAAAAAACCATGGTCGGGTAGGTCAAAATTGCAGGCTGTACAACCATTATGGCTCAATTTTCGTCCACTTCCGGTCTCCAGGATAGCTTGACATACATGTATTATACCTCAAAATGTTTGTACATGTCTCTGCTTTATAAATATATACAGTAAGACTGTCTATACGCCCCTTGATTGGAGTAAATAATGTAAAACCAATGTCCGGCGGTAGGTTAAAATAAGACGATTTACCTATGTTTTCACCCCCTTCCGGTCCCCATGGTGGCCCGAATAACCAAATACCTTAATAAATATGTGCGCAGGTGTATCTGCTTAATACATATGTCTAGTTTTTATTTCTGGAGCCCTCCGTTAGCCAGAAAAATGCGAAAAACCAATATGCGGTACTACCCGAAATATCCGTCAGGGTCCTGGCATCCCATTTTAGCTCCGTAATAGGCAACTTCCGGTCCTCAGGATGGCTTGATCTACATGTATAATACCTCAAAACGTTTGTCAATGCCTCTGCTTGATAACTATTCCCCGTAGATCATTCCATAGGACCTGTGAACCAAGTCAGAAGTAAAAAACCATGGTCGGGTAGGTCAAAATTGCAGGCTGTACATCCATTATGGCTCAATTTTCGTCCACTCCCGGTCTCCAGGATAGCTTGACATACATGTATTATACCTCAAAATGTTTGTACATGTCTCTGCTTTATAAATATATACAGTAAGACTGTCTATACGACCCTTGATTGGAGTAAATAATGTAAAACCAATGTCCGGCGATAGGTTAAAATAAGACGATTTACCTATGTTTTCACCCCCTTCCGGTCCCCATGGTGGCCCGAATAACCAAATACCTTAATAAATATGTGCGCAGGTGTATCTGCTTAATATATATGTCTAGTTTTTATTTCTGGAGCCCTCCGTTAGCCAGAAAAATGCGAAAAACCAATATGCGGTACTACCCGAAATATCCGTCAGGGTCCTGGCATCCCATTTTAGCTCCGTAATAGGCAACTTCCGGTCCTCAGGATGGCTTGATCTACATGTATAATACCTCAAAACGTTTGTCAATGCCTCTGATTGATAACTATTCCCCGTAGATCATTCCATAGGACCTGTGAACCAAGTCAGAAGTAAAAAACCATGGTCCGGTAGGTCAAAATTGCCGGCTGTACAACCATTATGGCTCAACTTTCGTCCACTCCCGGTCTCCAGGATAGCTTGACATACATGTATTATACCTCAAAATGTTTGTACATGTCTCTGCTTTATAAATATATACAGTAAGACTGTCTATACGCCCCTTGATTGGAGTAAATAATGTAAAACCAATGTCCGGCGGTAGGTTAAAATAAGACGATTTACCTATGATTTCACCCCCTTCCGGTCCCCATGGTGGCCCGAATAACCAAATACCTTAATAAATATGTGCGCAGGTGTCTCTGCTTAATATATATGTTTAGTTTTTATTTCTGGAGCCCTTCGTTCGCCCGAAAAATGCGAAAAACCAATATGCGTTATTACCCGGAATATCCGTCACGATCCTGGCATCCCATTTTAGCTCCGTAATAGACAATTTCCGGTCCTCACGGAGGCTTGATCTACATGTATGATACCTCAAAACGTTTGTCAATGCCTCTGCTTGATAACTATTCCCCGTACATGTAGATCATTCCATAGGACCTGTGGACCAAGTAAGAAGTAAAAAACCATGGTCGGGTAGGTCAAAATTGCCGGCTGTACAACCATTATGTCTCAATTGTCGTCCACTTCCGGTCTCCAGGATAGCTTGACATACATGTATTATATCTCAAAATGTTTGTACATGTCTCTGCTTTATAAATATATACAGTAAGACTGTCTATACGCCCCTTGATTGGAGTAAATAATGTAAAACCAATGTCCGGCGGTAGGTTAAAATAAGACGATTTACCTATGTTTTCACCCCCTTCCGGTCCCCATGGTGGCCCGAATAACCAAATACCTTAATAAATATGTGCGCAGGTGTATCTGCTTAATACATATGTCTAGTTTTTATTTCTGGAGCCCTCCGTTAGCCAGAAAAATGCGAAAAACCAATATGCGGTACTACCCGAAATATCCGTCAGGGTCCTGGCATCCCATTTTAGCTCCGTAATAGGCAACTTCCGGTCCTCAGGATGGCTTGATCTACATGTATAATACCTCAAAACGTTTGTCAATGCCTCTGCTTGATAACTATTCCCCGTAGATCATTCCATAGGACCTGTGAACCAAGTCAGAAGTAAAAAACCATGGTCGGGTAGGTCAAAATTGCCGGCTGTACAACCATTATGGCTCAACTTTCGTCCACTCCCGGTCTCCAGGATAGCTTGACATACATGTATTATACCTCAAAATGTTTGTACATGTCTCTGCTTTATAAATATATACAGTAAGACTGTCTATACGCCCCTTGATTGGAGTAAATAATGTAAAACCAATGTCCGGCGATAGGTTAAAATAAGACGATTTACCTATGATTTCACCCCCTTCCGGTCCCCATGGTGGCCCGAATAACCAAATACCTTAATAAATATGTGCGCAGGTGTATCTGCTTACTACATATGTCTAGTTTTTATTTCTGGAGCCCTCCGTTAGCCAGAAAAATGCGAAAAACCAATATGCGGTACTACCCGAAATATCCGTCACGGTCCTGGCATCCCATTTTAGCTCCGTAATAGGCAACTTCCGGTCCTCAGGATGGCTTGATCTACATGTATAATACCTCAAAACGTTTGTCAATTCCTCTGCTTGATAACTATTCCCCGTAGATCATTCCATAGGACCTGTGAACCAAGTCAGAAGTAAAAAACCATGGTCGGGTAGGTCAAAATTGCAGGCTGTACAACCATTATGGCTCAATTTTCGTCCACTCCCGGTCTCCAGGATAGCTTGACATACATGTATTATACCTCAAAATGTTTGTACATGTCTCTGCTTTATAAATATATACAGTAAGACTGTCTATACGACCCTTGATTGGAGTAAATAATGTAAAACCAATGTCCGGCGATAGGTTAAAATAAGACGATTTACCTATGTTTTCACCCCCTTCCGGTCCCCATGGTGGCCCGAATAACCAAATACCTTAATAAATATGTGCGCAGGTGTATCTGCTTAATATATATGTCTAGTTTTTATTTCTGGAGCCCTCCGTTAGCCAGAAAAATGCGAAAAACAATATGCGGTACTACCCGAAATATCCGTCAGGGTCCTGGCATCCCATTTTAGCTCCGTAATAGGCAACTTCCGGTCCTCAGGATGGCTTGATCTACATGTATAATACCTCAAAACGTTTGTCAATGCCTCTGCTTGATAACTATTCCCCGTAGATCATTCCATAGGACCTGTGAACCAAGTCAGAAGTAAAAAACCATGGTCGGGTAGGTCAAAATTGCAGGCTGTACAACCATTATGGCTCAATTTTCGTCCACTTCCGGTCTCCAGGATAGCTTGACATACATGTATTATACCTCAAAATGTTTGTACATGTCTCTGCTTTATAAATATATACAGTAAGACTGTCTATACGCCCCTTGATTGGAGTAAATAATGTAAAACCAATGTCCGGCGGTAGGTTAAAATAAGACGATTTACCTATGTTTTCACCCCCTTCCGGTCCCCATGGTGGCCCGAATAACCAAATACCTTAATAAATATGTGCGCAGGTGTATCTGCTTAATATATATGTTTAGTTTTTATTTCTGGAGCCCTTCGTTCGCCCGAAAAATGCGAAAAACCAATATGCGTTATTACCCGAATATCCGTCACGATCCTGGCATCCCATTTTAGCTCCGTAATAGACAATTTCCGGTCCTCACGGAGGCTTGATCTACATGTATGATACCTCAAAACGTTTGTCAATGCCTCTGCTTGATAACTATTCCCCGTACATGTAGATCATTCCATAGGACCTGTGGACCAAGTAAGAAGTAAAAAACCATGGTCGGGTAGGTCAAAATTGCAGGCTGTACAACCATTATGTCTCAATTTTCGTCCACTTCCGGTCTCCAGGATAGCTTGACATACATGTATTATATCTCAAAATGTTTGTACATGTCTCTGCTTTATAAATATATACAGTAAGACTGTCTATACGCCCCTTGATTGGAGTAAATAATGTAAAACCAATGTCCGGCGGTAGGTTAAAATAAGACGATTTACCTATGTTTTCACCCCCTTCCGGTCCCCATGGTGGCCCGAATAACCAAATACCTTAATAAATATGTGCGCAGGTGTATCTGCTTAATACATATGTCTAGTTTTTATTTCTGGAGCCCTCCGTTAGCCAGAAAAATGCGAAAAACCAATATGCGGTACTACCCGAAATATCCGTCACGGTCCTGGCATCCCATTTTAGCTCCGTAATAGGCAACTTCCGGTCCTCAGGATGGCTTGATCTACATGTATAATACCTCAAAACGTTTGTCAATGCCTCTGCTTGATAACTATTCCCCGTAGATCATTCCATAGGACCTGTGAACCAAGTCAGAAGTAAAAAACCATGGTCGGGTAGGTCAAAATTGCAGGCTGTACAACCATTATGGCTCAATTTTCGTCCACTTCCGGTCTCCAGGATAGCTTGACATACATGTATTATACCTCAAAATGTTTGTACATGTCTCTGCTTTATAAATATATACAGTAAGACTGTCTATACGCCCCTTGATTGGAGTAAATAATGTAAAACCAATGTCCGGCGGTAGGTTAAAATAAGACGATTTACCTATGTTTTCACCCCCTTCCGGTCCCCATGGTGGCCCGAATAACCAAATACCTTAATAAATATGTGCGCAGGTGTATCTGCTTAATACATATGTCTAGTTTTTATTTCTGGAGCCCTCCGTTAGCCAGAAAAATGCGAAAAACCAATATGCGGTACTACCCGAAATATCCGTCAGGGTCCTGGCATCCCATTTTAGCTCCGTAATAGGCAACTTCCGGTCCTCAGGATGGCTTGATCTACATGTATAATACCTCAAAACGTTTGTCAATGCCTCTGCTTGATAACTATTCCCCGTAGATCATTCCATAGGACCTGTGAACCAAGTCAGAAGTAAAAAACCATGGTCGGGTAGGTCAAAATTGCAGGCTGTACATCCATTATGGCTCAATTTTCGTCCACTCCCGGTCTCCAGGATAGCTTGACATACATGTATTATACCTCAAAATGTTTGTACATGTCTCTGCTTTATAAATATATACAGTAAGACTGTCTATACGACCCTTGATTGGAGTAAATAATGTAAAACCAATGTCCGGCGATAGGTTAAAATAAGACGATTTACCTATGTTTTCACCCCCTTCCGGTCCCCATGGTGGCCCGAATAACCAAATACCTTAATAAATATGTGCGCAGGTGTATCTGCTTAATATATATGTCTAGTTTTTATTTCTGGAGCCCTCCGTTAGCCAGAAAAATGCGAAAAACCAATATGCGGTACTACCCGAAATATCCGTCAGGGTCCTGGCATCCCATTTTAGCTCCGTAATAGGCAACTTCCGGTCCTCAGGATGGCTTGATCTACATGTATAATACCTCAAAACGTTTGTCAATGCCTCTGATTGATAACTATTCCCCGTAGATCATTCCATAGGACCTGTGAACCAAGTCAGAAGTAAAAAACCATGGTCCGGTAGGTCAAAATTGCCGGCTGTACAACCATTATGGCTCAACTTTCGTCCACTCCCGGTCTCCAGGATAGCTTGACATACATGTATTATACCTCAAAATGTTTGTACATGTCTCTGCTTTATAAATATATACAGTAAGACTGTCTATACGCCCCTTGATTGGAGTAAATAATGTAAAACCAATGTCCGGCGGTAGGTTAAAATAAGACGATTTACCTATGATTTCACCCCCTTCCGGTCCCCATGGTGGCCCGAATAACCAAATACCTTAATAAATATGTGCGCAGGTGTCTCTGCTTAATATATATGTTTAGTTTTTATTTCTGGAGCCCTTCGTTCGCCCGAAAAATGCGAAAAACCAATATGCGTTATTACCCGGAATATCCGTCACGATCCTGGCATCCCATTTTAGCTCCGTAATAGACAATTTCCGGTCCTCACGGAGGCTTGATCTACATGTATGATACCTCAAAACGTTTGTCAATGCCTCTGCTTGATAACTATTCCCCGTACATGTAGATCATTCCATAGGACCTGTGGACCAAGTAAGAAGTAAAAAACCATGGTCGGGTAGGTCAAAATTGCCGGCTGTACAACCATTATGTCTCAATTGTCGTCCACTTCCGGTCTCCAGGATAGCTTGACATACATGTATTATATCTCAAAATGTTTGTACATGTCTCTGCTTTATAAATATATACAGTAAGACTGTCTATACGCCCCTTGATTGGAGTAAATAATGTAAAACCAATGTCCGGCGGTAGGTTAAAATAAGACGATTTACCTATGTTTTCACCCCCTTCCGGTCCCCATGGTGGCCCGAATAACCAAATACCTTAATAAATATGTGCGCAGGTGTATCTGCTTAATACATATGTCTAGTTTTTATTTCTGGAGCCCTCCGTTAGCCAGAAAAATGCGAAAAACCAATATGCGGTACTACCCGAAATATCCGTCAGGGTCCTGGCATCCCATTTTAGCTCCGTAATAGGCAACTTCCGGTCCTCAGGATGGCTTGATCTACATGTATAATACCTCAAAACGTTTGTCAATGCCTCTGCTTGATAACTATTCCCCGTAGATCATTCCATAGGACCTGTGAACCAAGTCAGAAGTAAAAAACCATGGTCGGGTAGGTCAAAATTGCCGGCTGTACAACCATTATGGCTCAACTTTCGTCCACTCCCGGTCTCCAGGATAGCTTGACATACATGTATTATACCTCAAAATGTTTGTACATGTCTCTGCTTTATAAATATATACAGTAAGACTGTCTATACGCCCCTTGATTGGAGTAAATAATGTAAAACCAATGTCCGGCGATAGGTTAAAATAAGACGATTTACCTATGATTTCACCCCCTTCCGGTCCCCATGGTGGCCCGAATAACCAAATACCTTAATAAATATGTGCGCAGGTGTATCTGCTTACTACATATGTCTAGTTTTTATTTCTGGAGCCCTCCGTTAGCCAGAAAAATGCGAAAAACCAATATGCGGTACTACCCGAAATATCCGTCACGGTCCTGGCATCCCATTTTAGCTCCGTAATAGGCAACTTCCGGTCCTCAGGATGGCTTGATCTACATGTATAATACCTCAAAACGTTTGTCAATTCCTCTGCTTGATAACTATTCCCCGTAGATCATTCCATAGGACCTGTGAACCAAGTCAGAAGTAAAAAACCATGGTCGGGTAGGTCAAAATTGCAGGCTGTACAACCATTATGGCTCAATTTTCGTCCACTCCCGGTCTCCAGGATAGCTTGACATACATGTATTATACCTCAAAATGTTTGTACATGTCTCTGCTTTATAAATATATACAGTAAGACTGTCTATACGACCCTTGATTGGAGTAAATAATGTAAAACCAATGTCCGGCGATAGGTTAAAATAAGACGATTTACCTATGTTTTCACCCCCTTCCGGTCCCCATGGTGGCCCGAATAACCAAATACCTTAATAAATATGTGCGCAGGTGTATCTGCTTAATATATATGTCTAGTTTTTATTTCTGGAGCCCTCCGTTAGCCAGAAAAATGCGAAAAACCAATATGCGGTACTACCCGAAATATCCGTCAGGGTCCTGGCATCCCATTTTAGCTCCGTAATAGGCAACTTCCGGTCCTCAGGATGGCTTGATCTACATGTATAATACCTCAAAACGTTTGTCAATGCCTCTGATTGATAACTATTCCCCGTAGATCATTCCATAGGACCTGTGAACCAAGTCAGAAGTAAAAAACCATGGTCGGGTAGGTCAAAATTGCCGGCTGTACAACCATTATGGCTCAACTTTCGTCCACTCCCGGTCTCCAGGATAGCTTGACATACATGTATTATACCTCAAAATGTTTGTACATGTCTCTGCTTTATAAATATATACAGTAAGACTGTCTATACGCCCCTTGATTGGAGTAAATAATGTAAAACCAATGTCCGGCGGTAGGTTAAAATAAGACGATTTACCTATGATTTCACCCCCTTCCGGTCCCCATGGTGGCCCGAATAACCAAATACCTTAATAAATATGTGCGCAGGTGTATCTGCTTAATACATATGTCTAGTTTTTATTTCTGGAGCCCTCCGTTAGCCAGAAAAATGCGAAAAACCAATATGCGGTACTACCCGAAATATCCGTCACGGTCCTGGCATCCCATTTTAGCTCCGTAATAGGCAACTTCCGGTCCTCAGGATGGCTTGATCTACATGTATAATACCTCAAAACGTTTGTCAATGCCTCTGCTTGATAACTATTCCCCGTAGATCATTCCATAGGACCTGTGAACCAAGTCAGAAGTAAAAAACCATGGTCGGGTAGGTCAAAATTGCAGGCTGTACAACCATTATGGCTCAATTTTCGTCCACTTCCGGTCTCCAGGATAGCTTGACATACATGTATTATACCTCAAAATGTTTGTACATGTCTCTGCTTTATAAATATATACAGTAAGACTGTCTATACGCCCCTTGATTGGAGTAAATAATGTAAAACCAATGTCCGGCGGTAGGTTAAAATAAGACGATTTACCTATGTTTTCACCCCCTTCCGGTCCCCATGGTGGCCCGAATAACCAAATACCTTAATAAATATGTGCGCAGGTGTCTCTGCTTAATATATATGTTTAGTTTTTATTTCTGGAGCCCTTCGTTCGCCCGAAAAATGCGAAAAACCAATATGCGTTATTACCCGAATATCCGTCACGATCCTGGCATCCCATTTTAGCTCCGTAATAGACAATTTCCGGTCCTCACGGAGGCTTGATCTACATGTATGATACCTCAAAACGTTTGTCAATGCCTCTGCTTGATAACTATTCCCCGTACATGTAGATCATTCCATAGGACCTGTGGACCAAGTAAGAAGTAAAAAACCATGGTCGGGTAGGTCAAAATTGCAGGCTGTACAACCATTATGTCTCAATTTTCGTCCACTTCCGGTCTCCAGGATAGCTTGACATACATGTATTATATCTCAAAATGTTTGTACATGTCTCTGCTTTATAAATATATACAGTAAGACTGTCTATACGCCCCTTGATTGGAGTAAATAATGTAAAACCAATGTCCGGCGGTAGGTTAAAATAAGACGATTTACCTATGTTTTCACCCCCTTCCGGTCCCCATGGTGGCCCGAATAACCAAATACCTTAATAAATATGTGCGCAGGTGTATCTGCTTAATACATATGTCTAGTTTTTATTTCTGGAGCCCTCCGTTAGCCAGAAAAATGCGAAAAACCAATATGCGGTACTACCCGAAATATCCGTCACGGTCCTGGCATCCCATTTTAGCTCCGTAATAGGCAACTTCCGGTCCTCAGGATGGCTTGATCTACATGTATAATACCTCAAAACGTTTGTCAATGCCTCTGCTTGATAACTATTCCCCGTAGATCATTCCATAGGACCTGTGAACCAAGTCAGAAGTAAAAAACCATGGTCGGGTAGGTCAAAATTGCAGGCTGTACAACCATTATGGCTCAATTTTCGTCCACTTCCGGTCTCCAGGATAGCTTGACATACATGTATTATACTTCAAAATGTTTGTACATGTCTCTGCTTTATAAATATATACAGTAAGACTGTCTATACGCCCCTTGATTGGAGTAAATAATGTAAAACCAATGTCCGGCGGTAGGTTAAAATAAGACGATTTACCTATGTTTTCACCCCCTTCCGGTCCCCATGGTGGCCCGAATAACCAAATACCTTAATAAATATGTGCGCAGGTGTATCTGCTTAATACATATGTCTAGTTTTTATTTCTGGAGCCCTCCGTTAGCCAGAAAAATGCGAAAAACCAATATGCGGTACTACCCGAAATATCCGTCAGGGTCCTGGCATCCCATTTTAGCTCCGTAATAGGCAACTTCCGGTCCTCAGGATGGCTTGATCTACATGTATAATACCTCAAAACGTTTGTCAATGCCTCTGCTTGATAACTATTCCCCGTAGATCATTCCATAGGACCTGTGAACCAAGTCAGAAGTAAAAAACCATGGTCGGGTAGGTCAAAATTGCAGGCTGTACATCCATTATGGCTCAATTTTCGTCCACTCCCGGTCTCCAGGATAGCTTGACATACATGTATTATACCTCAAAATGTTTGTACATGTCTCTGCTTTATAAATATATACAGTAAGACTGTCTATACGACCCTTGATTGGAGTAAATAATGTAAAACCAATGTCCGGCGATAGGTTAAAATAAGACGATTTACCTATGTTTTCACCCCCTTCCGGTCCCCATGGTGGCCCGAATAACCAAATACCTTAATAAATATGTGCGCAGGTGTATCTGCTTAATATATATGTCTAGTTTTTATTTCTGGAGCCCTCCGTTAGCCAGAAAAATGCGAAAAACCAATATGCGGTACTACCCGAAATATCCGTCAGGGTCCTGGCATCCCATTTTAGCTCCGTAATAGGCAACTTCCGGTCCTCAGGATGGCTTGATCTACATGTATAATACCTCAAAACGTTTGTCAATACCTCTGATTGATAACTATTCCCCGTAGATCATTCCATAGGACCTGTGAACCAAGTCAGAAGTAAAAAACCATGGTCGGGTAGGTCAAAATTGCCGGCTGTACAACCATTATGGCTCAACTTTCGTCCACTCCCGGTCTCCAGGATAGCTTGACATACATGTATTATACCTCAAAATGTTTGTACATGTCTCTGCTTTATAAATATATACAGTAAGACTGTCTATACGCCCCTTGATTGGAGTAAATAATGTAAAACCAATGTCCGGCGGTAGGTTAAAATAAGACGATTTACCTATGATTTCACCCCCTTCCGGTCCCCATGGTGGCCCGAATAACCAAATACCTTAATAAATATGTGCGCAGGTGTCTCTGCTTAATATATATGTTTAGTTTTTATTTCTGGAGCCCTTCGTTCGCCCGAAAAATGCGAAAAACCAATATGCGTTATTACCCGGAATATCCGTCACGATCCTGGCATCCCATTTTAGCTCCGTAATAGACAATTTCCGGTCCTCACGGAGGCTTGATCTACATGTATGATACCTCAAAACGTTTGTCAATGCCTCTGCTTGATAACTATTCCCCGTACATGTAGATCATTCCATAGGACCTGTGGACCAAGTAAGAAGTAAAAAACCATGGTCGGGTAGGTCAAAATTGCCGGCTGTACAACCATTATGTCTCAATTGTCGTCCACTTCCGGTCTCCAGGATAGCTTGACATACATGTATTATATCTCAAAATGTTTGTACATGTCTCTGCTTTATAAATATATACAGTAAGACTGTCTATACGCCCCTTGATTGGAGTAAATAATGTAAAACCAATGTCCGGCGGTAGGTTAAAATAAGACGATTTACCTATGTTTTCACCCCCTTCCGGTCCCCATGGTGGCCCGAATAACCAAATACCTTAATAAATATGTGCGCAGGTGTATCTGCTTAATACATATGTCTAGTTTTTATTTCTGGAGCCCTCCGTTAGCCAGAAAAATGCGAAAAACCAATATGCGGTACTACCCGAAATATCCGTCAGGGTCCTGGCATCCCATTTTAGCTCCGTAATAGGCAACTTCCGGTCCTCAGGATGGCTTGATCTACATGTATAATACCTCAAAACGTTTGTCAATGCCTCTGCTTGATAACTATTCCCCGTAGATCATTCCATAGGACCTGTGAACCAAGTCAGAAGTAAAAAACCATGGTCGGGTAGGTCAAAATTGCAGGCTGTACAACCATTATGGCTCAATTTTCGTCCACTCCCGGTCTCCAGGATAGCTTGACATACATGTATTATACCTCAAAATGTTTGTACATGTCTCTGCTTTATAAATATATACAGTAAGACTGTCTATACGACCCTTGATTGGAGTAAATAATGTAAAACCAATGTCCGGCGATAGGTTAAAATAAGACGATTTACCTATGTTTTCACCCCCTTCCGGTCCCCATGGTGGCCCGAATAACCAAATACCTTAATAAATATGTGCGCAGGTGTATCTGCTTAATATATATGTCTAGTTTTTATTTCTGGAGCCCTCCGTTAGCCAGAAAAATGCGAAAAACCAATATGCGGTACTACCCGAAATATCCGTCAGGGTCCTGGCATCCCATTTTAGCTCCGTAATAGGCAACTTCCGGTCCTCAGGATGGCATGATCTACATGTATAATACCTCAAAACGTTTGTCAATGCCTCTGATTGATAACTATTCCCCGTAGATCATTCCATAGGACCTGTGAACCAAGTCAGAAGTAAAAAACCATGGTCGGGTAGGTCAAAATTGCCGGCTGTACAACCATTATGTCTCAATTGTCGTCCACTTCCGGTCTCCAGGATAGCTTGACATACATGTATTATACCTCAAAATGTTTGTACATGTCTCTGCTTTATAAATATATACAGTAAGACTGTCTATACGCCCCTTGATTGGAGTAAATAATGTAAAACCAATGTCCGGCGGTAGGTTAAAATAAGACGATTTACCTATGATTTCACCCCCTTCCGGTCCCCATGGTGGCCCGAATAACCAAATACCTTAATAAATATGTGCGCAGGTGTATCTGCTTAATACATATGTCTAGTTTTTATTTCTGGAGCCCTCCGTTAGCCAGAAAAATGCGAAAAACCAATATGCGGTACTACCCGAAATATCCGTCACGGTCCTGGCATCCCATTTTAGCTCCGTAATAGGCAACTTCCGGTCCTCAGGATGGCTTGATCTACATGTATAATACCTCAAAACGTTTGTCAATGCCTCTGCTTGATAACTATTCCCCGTAGATCATTCCATAGGACCTGTGAACCAAGTCAGAAGTAAAAAACCATGGTCGGGTAGGTCAAAATTGCAGGCTGTACAACCATTATGGCTCAATTTTCGTCCACTTCCGGTCTCCAGGATAGCTTGACATACATGTATTATATCTCAAAATGTTTGTACATGTCTCTGCTTTATAAATATATACAGTAAGACTGTCTATACGCCCCTTGATTGGAGTAAATAATGTAAAACCAATGTCCGGCGATAGGTTAAAATAAGACGATTTACCTATGTTTTCACCCCCTTCCGGTCCCCATGGTGGCCCGAATAACCAAATACCTTAATAAATATGTGCGCAGGTGTCTCTGCTTAATATATATGTTTAGTTTTTATTTCTGGAGCCCTTCGTTCGCCCCAAAAATGCGAAAAACCAATATGCGTTATTACCCGGAATATCCGTCATGATCCTGGCATCCCATTTTAGCTCCGTAATAGACAATTTCCGGTCCTCACGGAGGCTTGATCTACATGTATGATACCTCAAAACGTTTGTCAATGCCTCTGCTTGATAACTATTCCCCGTACATGTAGATCATTCCATAGGACCTGTGGACCAAGTAAGAAGTAAAAAACCATGGTCGGGTAGGTCAAAATTGCCGGCTGTACAACCATTATGTCTCAATTGTCGTCCACTTCCGGTCTCCAGGATAGCTTGACATACATGTATTATATCTCAAAATGTTTGTACATGTCTCTGCTTTATAAATATATACAGTAAGACTGTCTATACGCCCCTTGATTGGAGTAAATAATGTAAAACCAATGTCCGGCGGTAGGTTAAAATAAGACGATTTACCTATGTTTTCACCCCCTTCCGGTCCCCATGGTGGCCCGAATAACCAATACCTTAATAAATATGTGCGCAGGTGTATCTGCTTAATACATATGTCTAGTTTTTATTTCTGGAGCCCTCCGTTAGCCAGAAAAATGCGAAAAACCAATATGCGGTACTACCCGAAATATCCGTCAGGGTCCTGGCATCCCATTTTAGCTCCGTAATAGGCAACTTCCGATCCTCAGGATGGCTTGATCTACATGTATAATACCTCAAAACGTTTGTCAATGCCTCTGCTTGATAACTATTCCCCGTAGATCATTCCATAGGACCTGTGAACCAAGTCAGAAGTAAAAAACCATGGTCGGGTAGGTCAAAATTGCAGGCTGTACAACCGTTATGGCTCAATTTTCGTCCACTTCCGGTCTCCAGGATAGCTTGACATACATGTATTATACCTCAAAATGTTTGTACATGTCTCTGCTTTATAAATATATACAGTAAGACTGTCTATACGCCCCTTGATTGGAGTAAATAATGTAAAACCAATGTCCGGCGGTAGGTTAAAATAAGACGATTTACCTATGTTTTCACCCCCTTCCGGTCCCCATGGTGGCCCGAATAACCAAATACCTTAATAAATATGTGCGCAGGTGTATCTGCTTAATACATATGTCTAGTTTTTATTTCTGGAGCCCTCCGTTAGCCAGAAAAATGCGAAAAACCAATATGCGGTACTACCCGAAATATCCGTCAGGGTCCTGGCATCCCATTTTAGCTCCGTAATAGGCAACTTCCGGTCCTCAGGATGGCTTGATCTACATGTATAATACCTCAAAACGTTTGTCAATGCCTCTGCTTGATAACTATTCCCCGTAGATCATTCCATAGGACCTGTGAACCAAGTCAGAAGTAAAAAACCATGGTCGGGTAGGTCAAAATTGCAGGCTGTACAACCATTATGGCTCAATTTTCGTCCACTCCCGGTCTCCAGGATAGCTTGACATACATGTATTATACCTCAAAATGTTTGTACATGTCTCTGCTTTATAAATATATACAGTAAGACTGTCTATACGACCCTTGATTGGAGTAAATAATGTAAAACCAATGTCCGGCGATAGGTTAAAATAAGACGATTTACCTATGTTTTCACCCCCTTCCGGTCCCCATGGTGGCCCGAATAACCAAATACCTTAATAAATATGTGCGCAGGTGTATCTGCTTAATATATATGTCTAGTTTTTATTTCTGGAGCCCTCCGTTAGCCAGAAAAATGCGAAAAACCAATATGCGGTACTACCCGAAATATCCGTCAGGGTCCTGGCATCCCATTTTAGCTCCGTAATAGGCAACTTCCGGTCCTCAGGATGGCTTGATCTACATGTATAATACCTCAAAACGTTTGTCAATGCCTCTGATTGATAACTATTCCCCGTAGATCATTCCATAGGACCTGTGAACCAAGTCAGAAGTAAAAAACCATGGTCGGGTAGGTCAAAATTGCAGGCTGTACAACCATTATGGCTCAATTTTCGTCCACTCCCGGTCTCCAGGATAGCTTGACATACATGTATTATACCTCAAAATGTTTGTACATGTCTCTGCTTTATAAATATATACAGTAAGACTGTCTATACGACCCTTGATTGGAGTAAATAATGTAAAACCAATGTCCGGCGATAGGTTAAAATAAGACGATTTACCTATGTTTTCACCCCCTTCCGGTCCCCATGGTGGCCCGAATAACCAAATACCTTAATAAATATGTGCGCAGGTGTATCTGCTTAATATATATGTCTAGTTTTTATTTCTGGAGCCCTCCGTTAGCCAGAAAAATGCGAAAAACCAATATGCGGTACTACCCGAAATATCCGTCAGGGTCCTGGCATCCCATTTTAGCTCCGTAATAGGCAACTTCCGGTCCTCAGGATGGCATGATCTACATGTATAATACCTCAAAACGTTTGTCAATGCCTCTGATTGATAACTATTCCCCGTAGATCATTCCATAGGACCTGTGAACCAAGTCAGAAGTAAAAAACCATGGTCGGGTAGGTCAAAATTGCCGGCTGTACAACCATTATGGCTCAACTTTCGTCCACTCCCGGTCTCCAGGATAGCTTGACATACATGTATTATACCTCAAAATGTTTGTACATGTCTCTGCTTTATAAATATATACAGTAAGACTGTCTATACGCCCCTTGATTGGAGTAAATAATGTAAAACCAATGTCCGGCGGTAGGTTAAAATAAGACGATTTACCTATGATTTCACCCCCTTCCGGTCCCCATGGTGGCCCGAATAACCAAATACCTTAATAAATATGTGCGCAGGTGTATCTGCTTAATACATATGTCTAGTTTTTATTTCTGGAGCCCTCCGTTAGCCAGAAAAATGCGAAAAACCAATATGCGGTACTACCCGAAATATCCGTCACGGTCCTGGCATCCCATTTTAGCTCCGTAATAGGCAACTTCCGGTCCTCAGGATGGCTTGATCTACATGTATAATACCTCAAAACGTTTGTCAATGCCTCTGCTTGATAACTATTCCCCGTAGATCATTCCATAGGACCTGTGAACCAAGTCAGAAGTAAAAAACCATGGTCGGGTAGGTCAAAATTGCAGGCTGTACAACCATTATGGCTCAATTTTCGTCCACTTCCGGTCTCCAGGATAGCTTGACATACATGTATTATATCTTAAAATGTTTGTACATGTCTCTGCTTTATAAATATATACAGTAAGACTGTCTATACGCCCCTTGATTGGAGTAAATAATGTAAAACCAATGTCCGGCGATAGGTTAAAATAAGACGATTTACCTATGTTTTCACCCCCTTCCGGTCCCCATGGTGGCCCGAATAACCAAATACCTTAATAAATATGTGCGCAGGTGTCTCTGCTTAATATATATGTTTAGTTTTTATTTCTGGAGCCCTTCGTTCGCCCCAAAAATGCGAAAAACCAATATGCGTTATTACCCGGAATATCCGTCATGATCCTGGCATCCCATTTTAGCTCCGTAATAGACAATTTCCGGTCCTCACGGAGGCTTGATCTACATGTATGATACCTCAAAACGTTTGTCAATGCCTCTGCTTGATAACTATTCCCCGTACATGTAGATCATTCCATAGGACCTGTGGACCAAGTAAGAAGTAAAAAACCATGGTCGGGTAGGTCAAAATTGCCGGCTGTACAACCATTATGTCTCAATTGTCGTCCACTTCCGGTCTCCAGGATAGCTTGACATACATGTATTATATCTCAAAATGTTTGTACATGTCTCTGCTTTATAAATATATACAGTAAGACTGTCTATACGCCCCTTGATTGGAGTAAATAATGTAAAACCAATGTCCGGCGGTAGGTTAAAATAAGACGATTTACCTATGTTTTCACCCCCTTCCGGTCCCCATGGTGGCCCGAATAACCAATACCTTAATAAATATGTGCGCAGGTGTATCTGCTTAATACATATGTCTAGTTTTTATTTCTGGAGCCCTCCGTTAGCCAGAAAAATGCGAAAAACCAATATGCGGTACTACCCGAAATATCCGTCAGGGTCCTGGCATCCCATTTTAGCTCCGTAATAGGCAACTTCCGGTCCTCAGGATGGCTTGATCTACATGTATAATACCTCAAAACGTTTGTCAATGCCTCTGCTTGATAACTATTCCCCGTAGATCATTCCATAGGACCTGTGAACCAAGTCAGAAGTAAAAAACCATGGTCGGGTAGGTCAAAATTGCAGGCTGTACAACCGTTATGGCTCAATTTTCGTCCACTTCCGGTCTCCAGGATAGCTTGACATACATGTATTATACCTCAAAATGTTTGTACATGTCTCTGCTTTATAAATATATACAGTAAGACTGTCTATACGCCCCTTGATTGGAGTAAATAATGTAAAACCAATGTCCGGCGGTAGGTTAAAATAAGACGATTTACCTATGTTTTCACCCCCTTCCGGTCCCCATGGTGGCCCGAATAACCAAATACCTTAATAAATATGTGCGCAGGTGTATCTGCTTAATACATATGTCTAGTTTTTATTTCTGGAGCCCTCCGTTAGCCAGAAAAATGCGAAAAACCAATATGCGGTACTACCCGAAATATCCGTCAGGGTCCTGGCATCCCATTTTAGCTCCGTAATAGGCAACTTCCGGTCCTCAGGATGGCTTGATCTACATGTATAATACCTCAAAACGTTTGTCAATGCCTCTGCTTGATAACTATTCCCCGTAGATCATTCCATAGGACCTGTGAACCAAGTCAGAAGTAAAAAACCATGGTCGGGTAGGTCAAAATTGCAGGCTGTACAACCATTATGGCTCAATTTTCGTCCACTCCCGGTCTCCAGGATAGCTTGACATACATGTATTATACCTCAAAATGTTTGTACATGTCTCTGCTTTATAAATATATACAGTAAGACTGTCTATACGACCCTTGATTGGAGTAAATAATGTAAAACCAATGTCCGGCGATAGGTTAAAATAAGACGATTTACCTATGTTTTCACCCCCTTCCGGTCCCCATGGTGGCCCGAAAAACCAAATACCTTAATAAATATGTGCGCAGGTGTATCTGCTTAATATATATGTCTAGGTTTTATTTCTGGAGCCCTCCGTTAGCCAGAAAAATGCGAAAAACCAATATGCGGTACTACCCGAAATATCCGTCAGGGTCCTGGCATCCCATTTTAGCTCCGTAATAGGCAACTTCCGGTCCTCAGGATGGCTTGATCTACATGTATAATACCTCAAAACGTTTGTCAATGCCTCTGATTGATAACTATTCCCCGTAGATCATTCCATAGGACCTGTGAACCAAGTCAGAAGTAAAAAACCATGGTCGGGTAGGTCAAAATTGCCGGCTGTACAACCATTATGGCTCAACTTTCGTCCACTCCCGGTCTCCAGGATAGCTTGACATACATGTATTATACCTCAAAATGTTTGTACATGTCTCTGCTTTATAAATATATACAGTAAGACTGTCTATACGCCCCTTGATTGGAGTAAATAATGTAAAACCAATGTCCGGCGGTAGGTTAAAATAAGACGATTTACCTATGATTTCACCCCCTTCCGGTCCCCATGGTGGCCCGAATAACCAAATACCTTAATAAATATGTGCGCAGGTGTATCTGCTTAATACATATGTCTAGTTTTTATTTCTGGAGCCCTCCGTTAGCCAGAAAAATGCGAAAAACCAATATGCGGTACTACCCGAAATATCCGTCAGGGTCCTGGCATCCCATTTTAGCTCCGTAATAGGCAACTTCCGGTCCTCAGGATGGCTTGATCTACATGTATAATACCTCAAAACGTTTGTCAATGCCTCTGCTTGATAACTATTCCCCGTAGATCATTCCATAGGACCTGTGAACCAAGTCAGAAGTAAAAAACCATGGTCGGGTAGGTCAAAATTGCAGGCTGTACAACCATTATGGCTCAATTTTCGTCCACTTCCGGTCTCCAGGATAGCTTGACATACATGTATTATACCTCAAAATGTTTGTACATGTCTCTGCTTTATAAATATATACAGTAAGACTGTCTATACGCCCCTTGATTGGGGTAAATAATGTAAAACCAATGTCCGGCGGTAGGTTAAAATAAGACGATTTACCTATGTTTTCACCCCCTTCCGGTCCCCATGGTGGCCCGAATAACCAAATACCTTAATAAATATGTGCGCAGGTGTATCTGCTTAATACATATGTCTAGTTTTTATTTCTGGAGCCCTCCGTTAGCCAGAAAAATGCGAAAAACCAATATGCGGTACTACCCGAAATATCCGTCACGGTCCTGGCATCCCATTTTAGCTCCGTAATAGGCAACTTCCGGTCCTCAGGATGGCTTGATCTACATGTATAATACCTCAAAACGTTTGTCAATGCCTCTGCTTGATAACTATTCCCCGTAGATCATTCCATAGGACCTGTGAACCAAGTCAGAAGTAAAAAACCATGGTCGGGTAGGTCAAAATTGCAGGCTGTACAACCATTATGGCTCAATTTTCGTCCACTCCCGGTCTCCAGGATAGCTTGACATACATGTATTATACCTCAAAATGTTTGTACATGTCTCTGCTTTATAAATATATACAGTAAGACTGTCTATACGACCCTTGATTGGAGTAAATAATGTAAAACCAATGTCCGGCGATAGGTTAAAATAAGACGATTTACCTATGTTTTCACCCCCTTCCGGTCCCCATGGTGGCCCGAATAACCAAATACCTTAATAAATATGTGCGCAGGTGTATCTGCTTAATATATATGTCTAGTTTTTATTTCTGGAGCCCTCCGTTAGCCAGAAAAATGCGAAAAACCAATATGCGGTACTACCCGAAATATCCGTCAGGGTCCTGGCATCCCATTTTAGCTCCGTAATAGGCAACTTCCGGTCCTCAGGATGGCATGATCTACATGTATAATACCTCAAAACGTTTGTCAATGCCTCTGATTGATAACTATTCCCCGTAGATCATTCCATAGGACCTGTGAACCAAGTCAGAAGTAAAAAACCATGGTCGGGTAGGTCAAAATTGCCGGCTGTACAACCATTATGGCTCAACTTTCGTCCACTCCCGGTCTCCAGGATAGCTTGACATACATGTATTATACCTCAAAATGTTTGTACATGTCTCTGCTTTATAAATATATACAGTAAGACTGTCTATACGCCCCTTGATTGGAGTAAATAATGTAAAACCAATGTCCGGCGGTAGGTTAAAATAAGACGATTTACCTATGATTTCACCCCCTTCCGGTCCCCATGGTGGCCCGAATAACCAAATACCTTAATAAATATGTGCGCAGGTGTATCTGCTTAATACATATGTCTAGTTTTTATTTCTGGAGCCCTCCGTTAGCCAGAAAAATGCGAAAAACCAATATGCGGTACTACCCGAAATATCCGTCAGGGTCCTGGCATCCCATTTTAGCTCCGTAATAGGCAACTTCCGGTCCTCAGGATGGCTTGATCTACATGTATAATACCTCAAAACGTTTGTCAATGCCTCTGCTTGATAACTATTCCCCGTAGATCATTCCATAGGACCTGTGAACCAAGTCAGAAGTAAAAAACCATGGTCGGGTAGGTCAAAATTGCAGGCTGTACAACCATTATGGCTCAATTTTCGTCCACTTCCGGTCTCCAGGATAGCTTGACATACATGTATTATATCTCAAAATGTTTGTACATGTCTCTGCTTTATAAATATATACAGTAAGACTGTCTATACGCCCCTTGATTGGAGTAAATAATGTAAAACCAATGTCCGGCGATAGGTTAAAATAAGACGATTTACCTATGTTTTCACCCCCTTCCGGTCCCCATGGTGGCCCGAATAACCAAATACCTTAATAAATATGTGCGCAGGTGTCTCTGCTTAATATATATGTTTAGTTTTTATTTCTGGAGCCCTTCGTTCGCCCCAAAAATGCGAAAAACCAATATGCGTTATTACCCGGAATATCCGTCATGATCCTGGCATCCCATTTTAGCTCCGTAATAGACAATTTCCGGTCCTCACGGAGGCTTGATCTACATGTATGATACCTCAAAACGTTTGTCAATGCCTCTGCTTGATAACTATTCCCCGTACATGTAGATCATTCCATAGGACCTGTGGACCAAGTAAGAAGTAAAAAACCATGGTCGGGTAGGTCAAAATTGCCGGCTGTACAACCATTATGTCTCAATTGTCGTCCACTTCCGGTCTCCAGGATAGCTTGACATACATGTATTATATCTCAAAATGTTTGTACATGTCTCTGCTTTATAAATATATACAGTAAGACTGTCTATACGCCCCTTGATTGGAGTAAATAATGTAAAACCAATGTCCGGCGGTAGGTTAAAATAAGACGATTTACCTATGTTTTCACCCCCTTCCGGTCCCCATGGTGGCCCGAATAACCAATACCTTAATAAATATGTGCGCAGGTGTATCTGCTTAATACATATGTCTAGTTTTTATTTCTGGAGCCCTCCGTTAGCCAGAAAAATGCGAAAAACCAATATGCGGTACTACCCGAAATATCCGTCAGGGTCCTGGCATCCCATTTTAGCTCCGTAATAGGCAACTTCCGGTCCTCAGGATGGCTTGATCTACATGTATAATACCTCAAAACGTTTGTCAATGCCTCTGCTTGATAACTATTCCCCGTAGATCATTCCATAGGACCTGTGAACCAAGTCAGAAGTAAAAAACCATGGTCGGGTAGGTCAAAATTGCAGGCTGTACAACCGTTATGGCTCAATTTTCGTCCACTTCCGGTCTCCAGGATAGCTTGACATACATGTATTATACCTCAAAATGTTTGTACATGTCTCTGCTTTATAAATATATACAGTAAGACTGTCTATACGCCCCTTGATTGGAGTAAATAATGTAAAACCAATGTCCGGCGGTAGGTTAAAATAAGACGATTTACCTATGTTTTCACCCCCTTCCGGTCCCCATGGTGGCCCGAATAACCAAATACCTTAATAAATATGTGCGCAGGTGTATCTGCTTAATACATATGTCTAGTTTTTATTTCTGGAGCCCTCCGTTAGCCAGAAAAATGCGAAAAACCAATATGCGGTACTACCCGAAATATCCGTCAGGGTCCTGGCATCCCATTTTAGCTCCGTAATAGGCAACTTCCGGTCCTCAGGATGGCTTGATCTACATGTATAATACCTCAAAACGTTTGTCAATGCCTCTGCTTGATAACTATTCCCCGTAGATCATTCCATAGGACCTGTGAACCAAGTCAGAAGTAAAAAACCATGGTCGGGTAGGTCAAAATTGCAGGCTGTACAACCATTATGGCTCAATTTTCGTCCACTCCCGGTCTCCAGGATAGCTTGACATACATGTATTATACCTCAAAATGTTTGTACATGTCTCTGCTTTATAAATATATACAGTAAGACTGTCTATACGACCCTTGATTGGAGTAAATAATGTAAAACCAATGTCCGGCGATAGGTTAAAATAAGACGATTTACCTATGTTTTCACCCCCTTCCGGTCCCCATGGTGGCCCGAAAAACCAAATACCTTAATAAATATGTGCGCAGGTGTATCTGCTTAATATATATGTCTAGGTTTTATTTCTGGAGCCCTCCGTTAGCCAGAAAAATGCGAAAAACCAATATGCGGTACTACCCGAAATATCCGTCAGGGTCCTGGCATCCCATTTTAGCTCCGTAATAGGCAACTTCCGGTCCTCAGGATGGCTTGATCTACATGTATAATACCTCAAAACGTTTGTCAATGCCTCTGATTGATAACTATTCCCCGTAGATCATTCCATAGGACCTGTGAACCAAGTCAGAAGTAAAAAACCATGGTCGGGTAGGTCAAAATTGCCGGCTGTACAACCATTATGGCTCAACTTTCGTCCACTCCCGGTCTCCAGGATAGCTTGACATACATGTATTATACCTCAAAATGTTTGTACATGTCTCTGCTTTATAAATATATACAGTAAGACTGTCTATACGCCCCTTGATTGGAGTAAATAATGTAAAACCAATGTCCGGCGGTAGGTTAAAATAAGACGATTTACCTATGATTTCACCCCCTTCCGGTCCCCATGGTGGCCCGAATAACCAAATACCTTAATAAATATGTGCGCAGGTGTATCTGCTTAATACATATGTCTAGTTTTTATTTCTGGAGCCCTCCGTTAGCCAGAAAAATGCGAAAAACCAATATGCGGTACTACCCGAAATATCCGTCAGGGTCCTGGCATCCCATTTTAGCTCCGTAATAGGCAACTTCCGGTCCTCAGGATGGCTTGATCTACATGTATAATACCTCAAAACGTTTGTCAATGCCTCTGCTTGATAACTATTCCCCGTAGATCATTCCATAGGACCTGTGAACCAAGTCAGAAGTAAAAAACCATGGTCGGGTAGGTCAAAATTGCAGGCTGTACAACCATTATGGCTCAATTTTCGTCCACTTCCGGTCTCCAGGATAGCTTGACATACATGTATTATACCTCAAAATGTTTGTACATGTCTCTGCTTTATAAATATATACAGTAAGACTGTCTATACGCCCCTTGATTGGGGTAAATAATGTAAAACCAATGTCCGGCGGTAGGTTAAAATAAGACGATTTACCTATGTTTTCACCCCCTTCCGGTCCCCATGGTGGCCCGAATAACCAAATACCTTAATAAATATGTGCGCAGGTGTATCTGCTTAATACATATGTCTAGTTTTTATTTCTGGAGCCCTCCGTTAGCCAGAAAAATGCGAAAAACCAATATGCGGTACTACCCGAAATATCCGTCACGGTCCTGGCATCCCATTTTAGCTCCGTAATAGGCAACTTCCGGTCCTCAGGATGGCTTGATCTACATGTATAATACCTCAAAACGTTTGTCAATGCCTCTGCTTGATAACTATTCCCCGTAGATCATTCCATAGGACCTGTGAACCAAGTCAGAAGTAAAAAACCATGGTCGGGTAGGTCAAAATTGCAGGCTGTACAACCGTTATGGCTCAATTTTCGTCCACTTCCGGTCTCCAGGATAGCTTGACATACATGTATTATACCTCAAAATGTTTGTACATGTCTCTGCTTTATAAATATATACAGTAAGACTGTCTATACGCCCCTTGATTGGAGTAAATAATGTAAAACCAATGTCCGGCGGTAGGTTAAAATAAGACGATTTACCTATGTTTTCACCCCCTTCCGGTCCCCATGGTGGCCCGAATAACCAAATACCTTAATAAATATGTGCGCAGGTGTATCTGCTTAATACATATGTCTAGTTTTTATTTCTGGAGCCCTCCGTTAGCCAGAAAAATGCGAAAAACCAATATGCGGTACTACCCGAAATATCCGTCAGGGTCCTGGCATCCCATTTTAGCTCCGTAATAGGCAACTTCCGGTCCTCAGGATGGCTTGATCTACATGTATAATACCTCAAAACGTTTGTCAATGCCTCTGCTTGATAACTATTCCCCGTAGATCATTCCATAGGACCTGTGAACCAAGTCAGAAGTAAAAAACCATGGTCGGGTAGGTCAAAATTGCAGGCTGTACAACCGTTATGGCTCAATTTTCGTCCACTTCCGGTCTCCAGGATAGCTTGACATACATGTATTATACCTCAAAATGTTTGTACATGTCTCTGCTTTATAAATATATACAGTAAGACTGTCTATACGCCCCTTGATTGGAGTAAATAATGTAAAACCAATGTCCGGCGGTAGGTTAAAATAAGACGATTTACCTATGTTTTCACCCCCTTCCGGTCCCCATGGTGGCCCGAATAACCAAATACCTTAATAAATATGTGCGCAGGTGTATCTGCTTAATACATATGTCTAGTTTTTATTTCTGGAGCCCTCCGTTAGCCAGAAAAATGCGAAAAACCAATATGCGGTACTACCCGAAATATCCGTCAGGGTCCTGGCATCCCATTTTAGCTCCGTAATAGGCAACTTCCGGTCCTCAGGATGGCTTGATCTACATGTATAATACCTCAAAACGTTTGTCAATGCCTCTGCTTGATAACTATTCCCCGTAGATCATTCCATAGGACCTGTGAACCAAGTCAGAAGTAAAAAACCATGGTCGGGTAGGTCAAAATTGCAGGCTGTACAACCGTTATGGCTCAATTTTCGTCCACTTCCGGTCTCCAGGATAGCTTGACATACATGTATTATACCTCAAAATGTTTGTACATGTCTCTGCTTTATAAATATATACAGTAAGACTGTCTATACGCCCCTTGATTGGAGTAAATAATGTAAAACCAATGTCCGGCGGTAGGTTAAAATAAGACGATTTACCTATGTTTTCACCCCATTCCGGTCCCCATGGTGGCCCGAATAACCAAATACCTTAATAAATATGTGCGCAGGTGTATCTGCTTAATACATATGTCTAGTTTTTATTTCTGGAGCCCTCCGTTAGCCAGAAAAATGCGAAAAACCAATATGCGGTACTACCCGAAATATCCGTCAGGGTCCTGGCATCCCATTTTAGCTCCGTAATAGGCAACTTCCGGTCCTCAGGATGGCTTGATCTACATGTATAATACCTCAAAACGTTTGTCAATGCCTCTGCTTGATAACTATTCCCCCTAGATCATTCCATAGGACCTGTGAACCAAGTCAGAAATAAAAAACCATGGTCGGGTAGGTCAAAATTGCAGGCTGTACAACCATTATGGCTCAATTTTCGTCCACTCCCGGTCTCCAGGATAGCTTGACATACATGTATTATACCTCAAAATGTTTGTACATGTCTCTGCTTTATAAATATATACAGTAAGACTGTCTATACGACCCTTGATTGGAGTAAATAATGTAAAACCAATGTCCGGCGATAGGTTAAAATAAGACGATTTACCTATGTTTTCACCCCCTTCCGGTCCCCATGGTGGCCCGAATAACCAAATACCTTAATAAATATGTGCGCAGGTGTATCTGCTTAATATATATGTCTAGTTTTTATTTCTGGAGCCCTCCGTTAGCCAGAAAAATGCGAAAAACCAATATGCGGTACTACCCGAAATATCCGTCAGGGTCCTGGCATCCCATTTTAGCTCCGTAATAGGCAACTTCCGGTCCTCAGGATGGCTTGATCTACATGTATAATACCTCAAAACGTTTGTCAATGCCTCTGATTGATAACTATTCCCCGTAGATCATTCCATAGGACCTGTGAACCAAGTCAGAAGTAAAAAACCATGGTCGGGTAGGTCAAAATTGCCGGCTGTACAACCATTATGGCTCAACTTTCGTCCACTCCCGGTCTCCAGGATAGCTTGACATACATGTATTATACCTCAAAATGTTTGTACATGTCTCTGCTTTATAAATATATACAGTAAGACTGTCTATACGCCCCTTGATTGGAGTAAATAATGTAAAACCAATGTCCGGCGGTAGGTTAAAATAAGACGATTTACCTATGATTTCACCCCCTTCCGGTCCCCATGGTGGCCCGAATAACCAAATACCTTAATAAATATGTGCGCAGGTGTATCTGCTTAATACATATGTCTAGTTTTTATTTCTGGAGCCCTCCGTTAGCCAGAAAAATGCGAAAAACCAATATGCGGTACTACCCGAAATATCCGTCAGGGTCCTGGCATCCCATTTTAGCTCCGTAATAGGCAACTTCCGGTCCTCAGGATGGCTTGATCTACATGTATAATACCTCAAAACGTTTGTCAATGCCTCTGCTTGATAACTATTCCCCGTAGATCATTCCATAGGACCTGTGAACCAAGTCAGAAGTAAAAAACCATGGTCGGGTAGGTCAAAATTGCAGGCTGTACAACCATTATGGCTCAATTTTCGTCCACTTCCGGTCTCCAGGATAGCTTAACATACATGTATTATACCTCAAAATGTTTGTACATGTCTCTGCTTTATAAATATATACAGTAAGACTGTCTATACGCCCCTTGATTGGAGTAAATAATGTAAAACCAATGTCCGGCGATAGGTTAAAATAAGACGATTTACCTATGTTTTCACCCCCTTCCGGTCCCCATGGTAGCCCGAATAACCAAATACCTTAATAAATATGTGCGCAGGTGTCTCTGCTTAATATATATGTTTAGTTTTTATTTCTGGAGCCCTTCGTTCGCCCCAAAAATGCGAAAAACCAATATGCGTTATTACCCGGAATATCCGTCACGATCCTGGCATCCCATTTTAGCTCCGTAATAGACAATTTCCGGTCCTCACGGAGGCTTGATCTACATGTATGATACCTCAAAACGTTTGTCAATGCCTCTGCTTGATAACTATTCCCCGTACATGTAGATCATTCCATAGGACCTGTGGACCAAGTAAGAAGTAAAAAACCATGGTCGGGTAGGTCAAAATTGCCGGCTGTACAACCATTATGTCTCAATTGTCGTCCACTTCCGGTCTCCAGGATAGCTTGACATACATGTATTATATCTCAAAATGTTTGTACATGTCTCTGCTTTATAAATATATACAGTAAGACTGTCTATACGCCCCTTGATTGGAGTAAATAATGTAAAACCAATGTCCGGCGGTAGGTTAAAATAAGACGATTTACCTATGTTTTCACCCCCTTCCGGTCCCCATGGTGGCCCGAATAACCAAATACCTTAATAAATATGTGCGCAGGTGTCTCTGCTTAATATATATGTTTAGTTTTTATTTCTGGAGCCCTTCGTTCGCCCGAAAAATGCGAAAAACCAATATGCGTTATTACCCGGAATATCCGTCACGATCCTGGCATCCCATTTTAGCTCCGTAATAGACAATTTCCGGTCCTCACGGAGGCTTGATCTACATGTATGATACCTCAAAACGTTTGTCAATGCCTCTGCTTGATAACTATTCCCCGTACATGTAGATCATTCCATAGGACCTGTGGACCAAGTAAGAAGTAAAAAACCATGGTCGGGTAGGTCAAAATTGCCGGCTGTACAACCATTATGTCTCAATTGTCGTCCACTTCCGGTCTCCAGGATAGCTTGACATACATGTATTATATCTCAAAATGTTTGTACATGTCTCTGCTTTATAAATATATACAGTAAGACTGTCTATACGCCCCTTGATTGGAGTAAATAATGTAAAACCAATGTCCGGCGGTAGGTTAAAATAAGACGATTTACCTATGTTTTCACCACCTTCCAGTCCCCATGGCGGCCTGAATAACCAAATACCTAAACAAATATGTGTGCAGGGGTCTCTGCTTAATATATATGTTTAGTTTTTATTTCTGGAGCCCTCCGTTAGCCAGAAAAATGCGAAAAACCAATATGCGGTACTACCCGAAATATCCGTCACGGTCCTGGCATCCCATTTTAGCTCCGTAATAGGCAACTTCCGGTCCTCAGGATGGCTTGATCTACATGTATAATACCTCAAAACGTTTGTCAATGCCTCTGCTTGATAACTATTCCCCGTAGATCATTCCATAGGACCTGTGAACCAAGTCAGAAGTAAAAAACCATGGTCGGGTAGGTCAAAATTGCCGGCTGTACAACCATTATGGCTCAATTTTCGTCCACTTCCGGTCTCCAGGATAGCTTGACATACATGTATTATACCTCAAAATGTTTGTACATGTCTCTGCTTTATAAATATATACAGTAAGACTGTCTATACGCCCCTTGATTGGAGTAAATAATGTAAAACCAATGTCCGGCGGTAGGTTAAAATAAGACGATTTACCTATGTTTTCACCCCCTTCCGGTCCCCATGGTGGCCCGAATAACCAAATACCTTAATAAATATGTGCGCAGGTGTATCTGCTTAATACATATGTCTAGTTTTTATTTCTGGAGCCCTCCGTTAGCCAGAAAAATGCGAAAAACCAATATGCGGTACTACCCGAAATATCCGTCAGGGTCCTGGCATCCCATTTTAGCTCCGTAATAGGCAACTTCCGGTCCTCAGGATGGCTTGATCTACATGTATAATACCTCAAAACGTTTGTCAATGCCTCTGCTTGATAACTATTCACCGTAGATCATTCCATAGGACCTGTGAACCAAGTCAGAAGTAAAAAACCATGGTCGTGTAGGTCAAAATTGCAGGCTGTACAACCATTATGGCTCAATTTTCGTCCACTTCCGGTCTCCAGGATAGCTTGACATACATGTATTATACCTCAAAATGTTTGTACATGTCTCTGCTTTATAAATATATACAGTAAGACTGTCTATACGCCCCTTGATTGGAGTAAATAATGTAAAACCAATGTCCGGCGGTAGGTTAAAATAAGACGATTTACCTATGTTTTCACCCCCTTCCGGTCCCCATGGTGGCCCGAATAACCAAATACCTTAATAAATATGTGCGCAGGTGTATCTGCTTAATACATATGTCTAGTTTTTATTTCTGGAGCCCTCCGTTAGCCAGAAAAATGCGAAAAACCAATATGCGGTACTACCCGAAATATCCGTCAGGGTCCTGGCATCCCATTTTAGCTCCGTAATAGGCAACTTCCGGTCCTCAGGATGGCTTGATCTACATGTATAATACCTCAAAACGTTTGTCAATGCCTCTGCTTGATAACTATTCCCCGTAGATCATCCCATAGGACCTGTGGACCAAGTCAGAAGTAAAAAATCATGGTCGGGTAGGTCAAAATTGCAGGCTGTACAACCATTATGTCTCAATTGTCGTCCACTTCCGGTCTCCAGGATAGCTTGACATACATGTTTTATATCTCAAAATGTTTGTACATGTCTCTGCTTTATAAATATATACAGTAAGACTGTCTATACGCCCCTTGATTGGAGTAAATAATGTAAAACCAATGTCCGGCGGTAGGTTAAAATAAGACGATTTACCTATGTTTTCACCCCCTTCCGGTCCCCATGGTGGCCCGAATAACCAAATTTCCTTAATAAATATGTGCGCAGGTGTATCTGCTTAATACATATGTCTAGTTTTTATTTCTGGAGCCCTCCGTTAGCCAGAAAAATGCGAAAAACCAATATGCGGTACTACCCGAAATATCCGTCACGGTCCTGGCATCCCATTTTAGCTCCGTAATAGGCAACTTCCGGTCCTCAGGATGGCTTGATCTACATGTATAATACCTCAAAACGTTTGTCAATGCCTCTGCTTGATAACTATTCCCCGTAGATCATTCCATAGGACCTGTGAACCAAGTCAGAAGTAAAAAACCATGGTCGTGTAGGTCAAAATTGCAGGCTGTACAACCATTATGGCTCAATTTTCGTCCACTTCCGGTCTCCAGGATAGCTTGACATACATGTATTATACCTCAAAATGTTTGTACATGTCTCTGCTTTATAAATATATACAGTAAGACTGTCTATACGCCCCTTGATTGGAGTAAATAATGTAAAACCAATGTCCGGCGGTAGGTTAAAATAAGACGATTTACCTATGTTTTCACCCCCTTCCGGTCCCCATGGTGGCCCGAATAACCAAATACCTTAATAAATATGTGCGCAGGTGTATCTGCTTAATACATATGTCTAGTTTTTATTTCTGGAGCCCTCCGTTAGCCAGAAAAATGCGAAAAACCAATATGCGGTACTACCCGAAATATCCGTCAGGGTCCTGGCATCCCATTTTAGCTCCGTAATAGGCAACTTCCGGTCCTCACGGAGGCTTGATCTACATGTATGATACCTCAAAACGTTTGTCAATGCCTCTGCTTGATAACTATTCCCCGTACATGTAGATCATTCCATAGGACCTGTGGACCAAGTAAGAAGTAAAAAACCATGGTCGGGTAGGTCAAAATTGCCGGCTGTACAACCATTATGTCTCAATTGTCGTCCACTTCCGGTCTCCAGGATAGCTTGACATACATGTATTATATCTCAAAATGTTTGTACATGTCTCTGCTTTATAAATATATACAGTAAGACTGTCTATACGCCCCTTGATTGGAGTAAATAATGTAAAACCAATGTCCGGCGGTAGGTTAAAATAAGACGATTTACCTATGTTTTCACCACCTTCCAGTCCCCATCGCGGCCTGAATAACCAAATACCATAACAAATATGTGTGCAGGGGTCTCTGCTTAATATATATGTTTAGTTTTTATTTCTGGAGCCCTTTGTTAGCCAGAAAAATGCGAAAAACCAATATGCGTTATTACCCGGAATATCTGTCAGGGTCCTCGCATCCCATTTTAGCTCCGTAATAGGCAACTTTCGGTCCTCAGGGAGGCTTGATCTACATGTATGATACCTCAAAACGTTTGTCAATGCCTCTGCTTGATAACTATTCCCCGTAGATCATCCCATAGGACCTGTGGACCAAGTCAGAAGTAAAAAATCATGGTCGGGTAGGTCAAAATTGCAGGCTGTACAACCATTATGTCTCAATTGTCGTCCACTTCCGGTCTCCAGGATAGCTTGACATACATGTATTATATCTCAAAATGTTTGTACATGTCTCTGCTTTATAAATATATACAGTAAGACTGTCTATACGCCCCTTGATTGGAGTAAATAATGTAAAACCAATGTCCGGCGGTAGGTTAAAATAAGACGATTTACCTATGTTTTCACCCCCTTCCGGTCCCCATGGCGGCCCGAATAACCAAATACCTTAATAAATATGTGCGCAGGTGTATCTGCTTAATACATATGTCTAGTTTTTATTTCTGGAGCCCTCCGTTAGCCAGAAAAATGCGAAAAACCAATATGCGGTACTACCCGAAATATCCGTCAGGGTCCTGGCATCCCATTTTAGCTCCGTAATAGGCAACTTCCGGTCCTCAGGATGGCTTGATCTACATGTATAATACCTCAAAACGTTTGTCAATGCCTCTGCTTGATAACTATTCCCCGTAGATCATTCCATAGGACCTGTGAACCAAGTCAGAAGTAAAAAACCATGGTCGGGTAGGTCAAAATTGCAGGCTGTACAACCATTATGGCTCAATTTTCGTCCACTTCCGGTCTCCAGGATAGCTTGACATACATGTATTATACCTCAAAATGTTTGTACATGTCTCTGCTTTATAAATATATACAGTAAGACTGTCTATACGCCCCTTGATTGGAGTAAATAATGTAAAACCAATGTCCGGCGGTAGGTTAAAATAAGACGATTTACCTATGTTTTCACCCCCTTCCGGTCCCCATGGTGGCCCGAATAACCAAATACCTTAATAAATATGTGCGCAGGTGTATCTGCTTAATATATATGTCTAGTTTTTATTTCTGGAGCCCTCCGTTAGCCAGAAAAATGCGAAAAACCAATATGCGGTACTACCCGAAATATCCGTCAGGGTCCTGGCATCCCATTTTAGCTCCGTAATAGGCAACTTCCGGTCCTCAGGATGGCTTGATCTACATGTATAATACCTCAAAACGTTTGTCAATGCCTCTGCTTGATAACTATTCCCCGTAGATCATTCCATAGGACCTGTGAACCAAGTCAGAAGTAAAAAACCATGGTCGGGTAGGTCAAAATTGCAGGCTGTACAACCATTATGGCTCAATTTTCGTCCACTTCCGGTCTCCAGGATAGCTTGACATACATGTATTATACCTCAAAATGTTTGTACATGTCTCTGCTTTATAAATATATACAGTAAGACTGTCTATACGCCCCTTGATTGGAGTAAATAATGTAAAACCAATGTCCGGCGGTAGGTTAAAATAAGACGATTTACCTATGTTTTCACCCCCTTCCGGTCCCCATGGTGGCCCGAATAACCAAATACCTTAATAAATATGTGCGCAGGTGTATCTGCTTAATACATATGTCTAGTTTTTATTTCTGGAGCCCTCCGTTAGCCAGAAAAATGCGAAAAACCAATATGCGGTACTACCCGAAATATCCGTCACGGTCCTGGCATCCCATTTTAGCTCCGTAATAGGCAACTTCCGGTCCTCAGGATGGCTTGATCTACATGTATAATACCTCAAAACGTTTGTCAATGCCTCTGCTTGATAACTATTCCCCGTAGATCATTCCATAGGACCTGTGAACCAAGTCAGAAGTAAAAAACCATGGTCGTGTAGGTCAAAATTGCAGGCTGTACAACCATTATGGCTCAATTTTCGTCCACTTCCGGTCTCCAGGATAGCTTGACATACATGTATTATACCTCAAAATGTTTGTACATGTCTCTGCTTTATAAATATATACAGTAAGACTGTCTATACGCCCCTTGATTGGAGTAAATAATGTAAAACCAATGTCCGGCGGTAGGTTAAAATAAGACGATTTACCTATGTTTTCACCCCCTTCCGGTCCCCATGGTGGCCCGAATAACCAAATACCTTAATAAATATGTGCGCAGGTGTCTCTGCTTAATATATATGTTTAGTTTTTATTTCTGGAGCCCTTCGTTCGCCCGAAAAATGCGAAAAACCAATATGCGTTATTACCCGGAATATCCGTCACGATCCTGGCATCCCATTTTAGCTCCGTAATAGACAATTTCCGGTCCTCACGGAGGCTTGATCTACATGTATGATACCTCAAAACGTTTGTCAATGCCTCTGCTTGATAACTATTCCCCGTACATGTAGATCATTCCATAGGACCTGTGGACCAAGTAAGAAGTAAAAAACCATGGTCGGGTAGGTCAAAATTGCCGGCTGTACAACCATTATGTCTCAATTGTCGTCCACTTCCGGTCTCCAGGATAGCTTGACATACATGTATTATATCTCAAAATGTTTGTACATGTCTCTGCTTTATAAATATATACAGTAAGACTGTCTATACGCCCCTTGATTGGAGTAAATAATGTAAAACCAATGTCCAGCGGTAGGTTAAAATAAGACGATTTACCTATGTTTTCACCACCTTCCAGTCCCCATGGCGGCCTGAATAACCAAATACCTTAACAAATATGTGTGCAGGGGTCTCTGCTTAATATATATGTTTAGTTTTTATTTCTGGAGCCCTTCGTTAGCCAGAAAAATGCGAAAAACCAATATGCGTTATTACCCGGAATATCTGTCAGGGTCCTCGCATCCCATTTTAGCTCCGTAATAGGCAACTTTCGGTCCTCAGGGAGGCTTGATCTACATGTATGATACCTCAAAACGTTTGTCAATGCCTCTGCTTGATAACTATTCCCCGTAGATCATCCCATAGGACCTGTGGACCAAGTCAGAAGTAAAAAATCATGGTCGGGTAGGTCAAAATTGCAGGCTGTACAACCATTATGTCTCAATTGTCGTCCACTTCCGGTCTCCAGGATAGCTTGACATACATGTATTATATCTCAAAATGTTTGTACATGTCTCTGCTTTATAAATATATACAGTAAGACTGTCTATACGCCCCTTGATTGGAGTAAATAATGTAAAACCAATGTCCGGCGGTAGGTTAAAATAAGACGATTTACCTATGTTTTCACCCCCTTCCGGTCCCCATGGTGGCCCGAATAACCAAATACCTTAATAAATATGTGCGCAGGTGTATCTGCTTAATACATATGTCTAGTTTTTATTTCTGGAGCCCTCCGTTAGCCAGAAAAATGCGAAAAACCAATATGCGGTACTACCCGAAATATTCGTCAGGGTCCTGGCATCCCATTTTAGCTCCGTAATAGGCAACTTCCGGTCCTCAGGATGGCTTGATCTACATGTATAATACCTCAAAACGTTTGTCAATGCCTCTGCTTGATAACTATTCCCCGTAGATCATTCCATAGGACCTGTGAACCAAGTCAGAAGTAAAAAACCATGGTCGGGTAGGTCAAAATTGCCGGCTGTACAACCATTATGGCTCAATTTTCGTCCACTTCCGGTCTCCAGGATAGCTTGACATACATGTATTATACCTCAAAATGTTTTTACATGTCTCTGCTTTATAAATATATACAGTAAGACTGTCTATACGCCCCTTGATTGGAGTAAATAATGTAAAACCAATGTCCGGCGGTAGGTTAAAATAAGACGATTTACCTATGTTTTCACCCCCTTCCGGTCCCCATGGTGGCCCGAATAACCAAATACCTTAATAAATATGTGCGCAGGTGTATCTGCTTAATACATATGTCTAGTTTTTATTTCTGGAGCCCTCCGTTAGCCAGAAAAATGCGAAAAACCAATATGCGGTACTACCCGAAATATCCGTCACGGTCCTGGCATCCCATTTTAGCTCCGTAATAGGCAACTTCCGGTCCTCAGGATGGCTTGATCTACATGTATAATACCTCAAAACGTTTGTCAATGCCTCTGCTTGATAACTATTCCCCGTAGATCATTCCATAGGACCTGTGAACCAAGTCAGAAGTAAAAAACCATGGTCGTGTAGGTCAAAATTGCAGGCTGTACAACCAATATGGCTCAATTTTCGTCCACTTCCGGTCTCCAGGATAGCTTGACATACATGTATTATACCTCAAAATGTTTGTACATGTCTCTGCTTTATAAATATATACAGTAAGACTGTCTATACGCCCCTTGATTGGAGTAAATAATGTAAAACCAATGTCCGGCGGTAGGTTAAAATAAGACGATTTACCTATGTTTTCACCCCCTTCCGGTCCCCATGGTGGCCCGAATAACCAAATACCTTAATAAATATGTGCGCAGGTGTCTCTGCTTAATATATATGTTTAGTTTTTATTTCTGGAGCCCTTCGTTCGCCCGAAAAATGCGAAAAACCAATATGCGTTATTACCCGGAATATCCGTCACGATCCTGGCATCCCATTTTAGCTCCGTAATAGACAATTTCCGGTCCTCACGGAGGCTTGATCTACATGTATGATACCTCAAAACGTTTGTCAATGCCTCTGCTTGATAACTATTCCCCGTACATGTAGATCATTCCATAGGACCTGTGGACCAAGTAAGAAGTAAAAAACCATGGTCGGGTAGGTCAAAATTGCCGGCTGTACAACCATTATGTCTCAATTGTCGTCCACTTCCGGTCTCCAGGATAGCTTGACATACATGTATTATATCTCAAAATGTTTGTACATGTCTCTGCTTTATAAATATATACAGTAAGACTGTCTATACGCCCCTTGATTGGAGTAAATAATGTAAAACCAATGTCCGGCGGTAGGTTAAAATAAGACGATTTACCTATGTTTTCACCACCTTCCAGTCCCCATGGCGGCCTGAATAACCAAATACCTTAACAAATATGTGTGCAGGGGTCTCTGCTTAATATATATGTTTAGTTTTTATTTCTGGAGCCCTTTGTTAGCCAGAAAAATGCGAAAAACCAATATGCGTTATTACCCGGAATATCTGTCAGGGTCCTCGCATCCCATTTTAGCTCCGTAATAGGCAACTTTCGGTCCTCAGGGAGGCTTGATCTACATGTATGATACCTCAAAACGTTTGTCAATGCCTCTGCTTGATAACTATTCCCCGTAGATCATCCCATAGGACCTGTGGACCAAGTCAGAAGTAAAAAATCATGGTCGGGTAGGTCAAAATTGCAGGCTGTACAACCATTATGTCTCAATTGTCGTCCACTTCCGGTCTCCAGGATAGCTTGACATACATGTATTATATCTCAAAATGTTTGTACATGTCTCTGCTTTATAAATATATACAGTAAGACTGTCTATACGCCCCTTGATTGGAGTAAATAATGTAAAACCAATGTCCGGCGGTAGGTTAAAATAAGACGATTTAACTATGTTTTCACCCCCTTCCGGTCCCCATGGTGGCCCGAATAACCAAATACCTTAATAAATATGTGCGCAGGTGTATCTGCTTAATACATATGTCTAGTTTTTATTTCTGGAGCCCTCCGTTAGCCAGAAAAATGCGAAAAACCAATATGCGGTACTACCCGAAATATCCGTCAGGGTCCTGGCATCCCATTTTAGCTCCGTAATAGGCAACTTCCGGTCCTCAGGATGGCTTGATCTACATGTATAATACCTCAAAACGTTTGTCAATGCCTCTGCTTGATAACTATTCCCCGTAGATCATTCCATAGGACCTGTGAACCAAGTCAGAAGTAAAAAACCATGGTCGGGTAGGTCAAAATTGCAGGCTGTACAACCATTATGGCTCAATTTTCGTCCACTTCCGGTCTCCAGGATAGCTTGACATACATGTATTATACCTCAAAATGTTTTTACATGTCTCTGCTTTATAAATATATACAGTAAGACTGTCTATACGCCCCTTGATTGGAGTAAATAATGTAAAACCAATGTCCGGCGGTAGGTTAAAATAAGACGATTTACCTATGTTTTCACCCCCTTCCGGTCCCCATGGTGGCCCGAATAACCAAATACCTTAATAAATATGTGCGCAGGTGTATCTGCTTAATACATATGTCTAGTTTTTATTTCTGGAGCCCTCCGTTAGCCAGAAAAATGCGAAAAACCAATATGCGGTACTACCCGAAATATCCGTCACGGTCCTGGCATCCCATTTTAGCTCCGTAATAGGCAACTTCCGGTCCTCAGGATGGCTTGATCTACATGTATAATACCTCAAAACGTTTGTCAATGCCTCTGCTTGATAACTATTCCCCGTAGATCATTCCATAGGACCTGTGAACCAAGTCAGAAGTAAAAAACCATGGTCGTGTAGGTCAAAATTGCAGGCTGTACAACCATTATGGCTCAATTTTCGTCCACTTCCGGTCTCCAGGATAGCTTGACATACATGTATTATACCTCAAAATGTTTGTACATGTCTCTGCTTTATAAATATATACAGTAAGACTGTCTATACGCCCCTTGATTGGAGTAAATAATGTAAAACCAATGTCCGGCGGTAGGTTAAAATAAGACGATTTACCTATGTTTTCACCCCCTTCCGGTCCCCATGGTGGCCCGAATAACCAAATACCTTAATAAATATGTGCGCAGGTGTCTCTGCTTAATATATATGTTTAGTTTTTATTTCTGGAGCCCTTCGTTCGCCCGAAAAATGCGAAAAACCAATATGCGTTATTACCCGGAATATCCGTCACGATCCTGGCATCCCATTTTAGCTCCGTAATAGACAATTTCCGGTCCTCACGGAGGCTTGATCTACATGTATGATACCTCAAAACGTTTGTCAATGCCTCTGCTTGATAACTATTCCCCGTACATGTAGATCATTCCATAGGACCTGTGGACCAAGTAAGAAGTAAAAAACCATGGTCGGGTAGGTCAAAATTGCCGGCTGTACAACCATTATGTCTCAATTGTCGTCCACTTCCGGTCTCCAGGATAGCTTGACATACATGTATTATATCTCAAAATGTTTGTACATGTCTCTGCTTTATAAATATATACAGTAAGACTGTCTATACGCCCCTTGATTGGAGTAAATAATGTAAAACCAATGTCCGGCGGTAGGTTAAAATAAGACGATTTACCTATGTTTTCACCACCTTCCAGTCCCCATGGCGGCCTGAATAACCAAATACCTTAACAAATATGTGTGCAGGGGTCTCTGCTTAATATATATGTTTAGTTTTTATTTCTGGAGCCCTTTGTTAGCCAGAAAAATGCGAAAAACCAATATGCGTTATTACCCGGAATATCTGTCAGGGTCCTCGCATCCCATTTTAGCTCCGTAATAGGCAACTTTCGGTCCTCAGGGAGGCTTGATCTACATGTATGATACCTCAAAACGTTTGTCAATGCCTCTGCTTGATAACTATTCCCCGTAGATCATCCCATAGGACCTGTGGACCAAGTCAGAAGTAAAAAATCATGGTCGGGTAGGTCAAAATTGCAGGCTGTACAACCATTATGTCTCAATTGTCGTCCACTTCCGGTCTCCAGGATAGCTTGACATACATGTATTATATCTCAAAATGTTTGTACATGTCTCTGCTTTATAAATATATACAGTAAGACTGTCTATACGCCCCTTGATTGGAGTAAATAATGTAAAACCAATGTCCGGCGGTAGGTTAAAATAAGACGATTTAACTATGTTTTCACCCCCTTCCGGTCCCCATGGTGGCCCGAATAACCAAATACCTTAATAAATATGTGCGCAGGTGTATCTGCTTAATACATATGTCTAGTTTTTATTTCTGGAGCCCTCCGTTAGCCAGAAAAATGCGAAAAACCAATATGCGGTACTACCCGAAATATCCGTCAGGGTCCTGGCATCCCATTTTAGCTCCGTAATAGGCAACTTCCGGTCCTCAGGATGGCTTGATCTACATGTATAATACCTCAAAACGTTTGTCAATGCCTCTGCTTGATAACTATTCCCCGTAGATCATTCCATAGGACCTGTGAACCAAGTCAGAAGTAAAAAACCATGGTCGGGTAGGTCAAAATTGCAGGCTGTACAACCATTATGGCTCAATTTTCGTCCACTTCCGGTCTCCAGGATAGCTTGACATACATGTATTATACCTCAAAATGTTTTTACATGTCTCTGCTTTATAAATATATACAGTAAGACTGTCTATACGCCCCTTGATTGGAGTAAATAATGTAAAACCAATGTCCGGCGGTAGGTTAAAATAAGACGATTTACCTATGTTTTCACCCCCTTCCGGTCCCCATGGTGGCCCGAATAACCAAATACCTTAATAAATATGTGCGCAGGTGTATCTGCTTAATACATATGTCTAGTTTTTATTTCTGGAGCCCTCCGTTAGCCAGAAAAATGCGAAAAACCAATATGCGGTACTACCCGAAATATCCGTCACGGTCCTGGCATCCCATTTTAGCTCCGTAATAGGCAACTTCCGGTCCTCAGGATGGCTTGATCTACATGTATAATACCTCAAAACGTTTGTCAATGCCTCTGCTTGATAACTATTCCCCGTAGATCATTCCATAGGACCTGTGAACCAAGTCAGAAGTAAAAAACCATGGTCGTGTAGGTCAAAATTGCAGGCTGTACAACCATTATGGCTCAATTTTCGTCCACTTCCGGTCTCCAGGATAGCTTGACATACATGTATTATACCTCAAAATGTTTGTACATGTCTCTGCTTTATAAATATATACAGTAAGACTGTCTATACGCCCCTTGATTGGAGTAAATAATGTAAAACCAATGTCCGGCGGTAGGTTAAAATAAGACGATTTACCTATGTTTTCACCCCCTTCCGGTCCCCATGGTGGCCCGAATAACCAAATACCTTAATAAATATGTGCGCAGGTGTCTCTGCTTAATATATATGTTTAGTTTTTATTTCTGGAGCCCTTCGTTCGCCCGAAAAATGCGAAAAACCAATATGCGTTATTACCCGGAATATCCGTCACGATCCTGGCATCCCATTTTAGCTCCGTAATAGACAATTTCCGGTCCTCACGGAGGCTTGATCTACATGTATGATACCTCAAAACGTTTGTCAATGCCTCTGCTTGATAACTATTCCCCGTACATGTAGATCATTCCATAGGACCTGTGGACCAAGTAAGAAGTAAAAAACCATGGTCGGGTAGGTCAAAATTGCCGGCTGTACAACCATTATGTCTCAATTGTCGTCCACTTCCGGTCTCCAGGATAGCTTGACATACATGTATTATATCTCAAAATGTTTGTACATGTCTCTGCTTTATAAATATATACAGTAAGACTGTCTATACGCCCCTTGATTGGAGTAAATAATGTAAAACCAATGTCCAGCGGTAGGTTAAAATAAGACGATTTACCTATGTTTTCACCACCTTCCAGTCCCCATGGCGGCCTGAATAACCAAATACCTTAACAAATATGTGTGCAGGGGTCTCTGCTTAATATATATGTTTAGTTTTTATTTCTGGAGCCCTTTGTTAGCCAGAAAAATGCGAAAAACCAATATGCGTTATTACCCGGAATATCTGTCAGGGTCCTCGCATCCCATTTTAGCTCCGTAATAGGCAACTTTCGGTCCTCAGGGAGGCTTGATCTACATGTATGATACCTCAAAACGTTTGTCAATGCCTCTGCTTGATAACTATTCCCCGTAGATCATCCCATAGGACCTGTGGACCAAGTCAGAAGTAAAAAATCATGGTCGGGTAGGTCAAAATTGCAGGCTGTACAACCATTATGTCTCAATTGTCGTCCACTTCCGGTCTCCAGGATAGCTTGACATACATGTATTATATCTCAAAATGTTTGTACATGTCTCTGCTTTATAAATATATACAGTAAGACTGTCTATACGCCCCTTGATTGGAGTAAATAATGTAAAACCAATGTCCGGCGGTAGGTTAAAATAAGACGATTTACCTATGTTTTCACCCCCTTCCGGTCCCCATGGTGGCCCGAATAACCAAATACCTTAATAAATATGTGCGCAGGTGTATCTGCTTAATACATATGTCTAGTTTTTATTTCTGGAGCCCTCCGTTAGCCAGAAAAATGCGAAAAACCAATATGCGGTACTACCCGAAATATCCGTCAGGGTCCTGGCATCCCATTTTAGCTCCGTAATAGGCAACTTCCGGTCCTCAGGATGGCTTGATCTACATGTATAATACCTCAAAACGTTTGTCAATGCCTCTGCTTGATAACTATTCCCCGTAGATCATTCCATAGGACCTGTGAACCAAGTCAGAAGTAAAAAACCATGGTCGGGTAGGTCAAAATTGCAGGCTGTACAACCATTATGGCTCAATTTTCGTCCACTTCCGGTCTCCAGGATAGCTTGACATACATGTATTATACCTCAAAATGTTTGTACATGTCTCTGCTTTATAAATATATACAGTAAGACTGTCTATACGCCCCTTGATTGGAGTAAATAATGTAAAACCAATGTCCGGCGGTAGGTTAAAATAAGACGATTTACCTATGTTTTCACCCCCTTCCGGTCCCCATGGTGGCCCGAATAACCAAATACCTTAATAAATATGTGCGCAGGTGTATCTGCTTAATATATATGTCTAGTTTTTATTTCTGGAGCCCTCCGTTAGCCAGAAAAATGCGAAAAACCAATATGCGGTACTACCCGAAATATCCGTCAGGGTCCTGGCATCCCATTTTAGCTCCGTAATAGGCAACTTCCGGTCCTCAGGATGGCTTGATCTACATGTATAATACCTCAAAACGTTTGTCAATGCCTCTGCTTGATAACTATTCCCCGTAGATCATTCCATAGGACCTGTGAACCAAGTCAGAAGTAAAAAACCATGGTCGGGTAGGTCAAAATTGCAGGCTGTACAACCATTATGGCTCAATTTTCGTCCACTTCCGGTCTCCAGGATAGCTTGACATACATGTATTATACCTCAAAATGTTTGTACATGTCTCTGCTTTATAAATATATACAGTAAGACTGTCTATACGCCCCTTGATTGGAGTAAATAATGTAAAACCAATGTCCGGCGGTAGGTTAAAATAAGACGATTTACCTATGTTTTCACCCCCTTCCGGTCCCCATGGTGGCCCGAATAACCAAATACCTTAATAAATATGTGCGCAGGTGTATCTGCTTAATACATATGTCTAGTTTTTATTTCTGGAGCCCTCCGTTAGCCAGAAAAATGCGAAAAACCAATATGCGGTACTACCCGAAATATCCGTCACGGTCCTGGCATCCCATTTTAGCTCCGTAATAGGCAACTTCCGGTCCTCAGGATGGCTTGATCTACATGTATAATACCTCAAAACGTTTGTCAATGCCTCTGCTTGATAACTATTCCCCGTAGATCATTCCATAGGACCTGTGAACCAAGTCAGAAGTAAAAAACCATGGTCGTGTAGGTCAAAATTGCAGGCTGTACAACCATTATGGCTCAATTTTCGTCCACTTCCGGTCTCCAGGATAGCTTGACATACATGTATTATACCTCAAAATGTTTGTACATGTCTCTGCTTTATAAATATATACAGTAAGACTGTCTATACGCCCCTTGATTGGAGTAAATAATGTAAAACCAATGTCCGGCGGTAGGTTAAAATAAGACGATTTACCTATGTTTTCACCCCCTTCCGGTCCCCATGGTGGCCCGAATAACCAAATACCTTAATAAATATGTGCACAGGTGTCTCTGCTTAATATATATGTTTAGTTTTTATTTCTGGAGCCCTTCGTTCGCCCGAAAAATGCGAAAAACCAATATGCGTTATTACCCGGAATATCCGTCACGATCCTGGCATCCCATTTTAGCTCCGTAATAGACAATTTCCGGTCCTCACGGAGGCTTGATCTACATGTATGATACCTCAAAACGTTTGTCAATGCCTCTGCTTGATAACTATTCCCCGTACATGTAGATCATTCCATAGGACCTGTGGACCAAGTAAGAAGTAAAAAACCATGGTCGGGTAGGTCAAAATTGCCGGCTGTACAACCATTATGTCTCAATTGTCGTCCACTTCCGGTCTCCAGGATAGCTTGACATACATGTATTATATCTCAAAATGTTTGTACATGTCTCTGCTTTATAAATATATACAGTAAGACTGTCTATACGCCCCTTGATTGGAGTAAATAATGTAAAACCAATGTCCGGCGGTAGGTTAAAATAAGACGATTTACCTATGTTTTCACCACCTTCCAGTCCCCATGGCGGCCTGAATAACCAAATACCTTAACAAATATGTGTGCAGGGGTCTCTGCTTAATATATATGTTTAGTTTTTATTTCTGGAGCCCTTCGTTAGCCAGAAAAATGCGAAAAACCAATATGCGTTATTACCCGGAATATCTGTCAGGGTCCTCGCATCCCATTTTAGCTCCGTAATAGGCAACTTTCGGTCCTCAGGGAGGCTTGATCTACATGTATGATACCTCAAAACGTTTGTCAATGCCTCTGCTTGATAACTATTCCCCGTAGATCATCCCATAGGACCTGTGGACCAAGTCAGAAGTAAAAAATCATGGTCGGGTAGGTCAAAATTGCAGGCTGTACAACCATTATGTCTCAATTGTCGTCCACTTCCGGTCTCCAGGATAGCTTGACATACATGTATTATATCTCAAAATGTTTGTACATGTCTCTGCTTTATAAATATATACAGTAAGACTGTCTATACGCCCCTTGATTGGAGTAAATAATGTAAAACCAATGTCCGGCGGTAGGTTAAAATAAGACGATTTACCTATGTTTTCACCCCCTTCCGGTCCCCATGGTGGCCCGAATAACCAAATACCTTAATAAATATGTGCGCAGGTGTATCTGCTTAATACATATGTCTAGTTTTTATTTCTGGAGCCCTCCGTTAGCCAGAAAAATGCGAAAAACCAATATGCGGTACTACCCGAAATATCCGTCAGGGTCCTGGCATCCCATTTTAGCTCCGTAATAGGCAACTTCCGGTCCTCAGGATGGCTTGATCTACATGTATAATACCTCAAAACGTTTGTCAATGCCTCTGCTTGATAACTATTCCCCGTAGATCATTCCATAGGACCTGTGAACCAAGTCAGAAGTAAAAAACCATGGTCGGGTAGGTCAAAATTGCCGGCTGTACAACCATTATGGCTCAATTTTCGTCCACTTCCGGTCTCCAGGATAGCTTGACATACATGTATTATACCTCAAAATGTTTTTACATGTCTCTGCTTTATAAATATATACAGTAAGACTGTCTATACGCCCCTTGATTGGAGTAAATAATGTAAAACCAATGTCCGGCGGTAGGTTAAAATAAGACGATTTACCTATGTTTTCACCCCCTTCCGGTCCCCATGGTGGCCCGAATAACCAAATACCTTAATAAATATGTGCGCAGGTGTATCTGCTTAATACATATGTCTAGTTTTTATTTCTGGAGCCCTCCGTTAGCCAGAAAAATGCGAAAAACCAATATGCGGTACTACCCGAAATATCCGTCACGGTCCTGGCATCCCATTTTAGCTCCGTAATAGGCAACTTCCGGTCCTCAGGATGGCTTGATCTACATGTATAATACCTCAAAACGTTTGTCAATGCCTCTGCTTGATAACTATTCCCCGTAGATCATTCCATAGGACCTGTGAACCAAGTCAGAAGTAAAAAACCATGGTCGTGTAGGTCAAAATTGCAGGCTGTACAACCATTATGGCTCAATTTTCGTCCACTTCCGGGCTCCAGGATAGCTTGACATACATGTATTATACCTCAAAATGTTTGTACATGTCTCTGCTTTATAAATATATACAGTAAGACTGTCTATACGCCCCTTGATTGGAGTAAATAATGTAAAACCAATGTCCGGCGGTAGGTTAAAATAAGACGATTTACCTATGTTTTCACCCCCTTCCGGTCCCCATGGTGGCCCGAATAACCAAATACCTTAATAAATATGTGCGCAGGTGTCTCTGCTTAATATATATGTTTAGTTTTTATTTCTGGAGCCCTTCGTTCGCCCGAAAAATGCGAAAAACCAATATGCGTTATTACCCGGAATATCCGTCACGATCCTGGCATCCCATTTTAGCTCCGTAATAGACAATTTCCGGTCCTCACGGAGGCTTGATCTACATGTATGATACCTCAAAACGTTTGTCAATGCCTCTGCTTGATAACTATTCCCCGTACATGTAGATCATTCCATAGGACCTGTGGACCAAGTAAGAAGTAAAAAACCATGGTCGGGTAGGTCAAAATTGGCGGCTGTACAACCATTATGTCTCAATTGTCGTCCACTTCCGGTCTCCAGGATAGCTTGACATACATGTATTATATCTCAAAATGTTTGTACATGTCTCTGCTTTATAAATATATACAGTAAGACTGTCTATACGCCCCTTGATTGGAGTAAATAATGTAAAACCAATGTCCGGCGGTAGGTTAAAATAAGACGATTTACCTATGTTTTCACCACCTTCCAGTCCCCATGGCGGCCTGAATAACCAAATACCTTAACAAATATGTGTGCAGGGGTCTCTGCTTAATATATATGTTTAGTTTTTATTTCTGGAGCCCTTTGTTAGCCAGAAAAATGCGAAAAACCAATATGCGTTATTACCCGGAATATCTGTCAGGGTCCTCGCATCCCATTTTAGCTCCGTAATAGGCAACTTTCGGTCCTCAGGGAGGCTTGATCTACATGTATGATACCTCAAAACGTTTGTCAATGCCTCTGCTTGATAACTATTCCCCGTAGATCATCCCATAGGACCTGTGGACCAAGTCAGAAGTAAAAAATCATGGTCGGGTAGGTCAAAATTGCAGGCTGTACAACCATTATGTCTCAATTGTCGTCCACTTCCGGTCTCCAGGATAGCTTGACATACATGTATTATATCTCAAAATGTTTGTACATGTCTCTGCTTTATAAATATATACAGTAAGACTGTCTATACGCCCCTTGATTGGAGTAAATAATGTAAAACCAATGTCCGGCGGTAGGTTAAAATAAGACGATTTACCTATGTTTTCACCCCCTTCCGGTCCCCATGGTGGCCCGAATAACCAAATACCTTAATAAATATGTGCGCAGGTGTATCTGCTTAATACATATGTCTAGTTTTTATTTCTGGAGCCCTCCGTTAGCCAGAAAAATGCGAAAAACCAATATGCGGTACTACCCGAAATATCCGTCAGGGTCCTGGCATCCCATTTTAGCTCCGTAATAGGCAACTTCCGGTCCTCAGGATGGCTTGATCTACATGTATAATACCTCAAAACGTTTGTCAATGCCTCTGCTTGATAACTATTCCCCGTAGATCATTCCATAGGACCTGTGAACCAAGTCAGAAGTAAAAAATCATGGTCGGGTAGGTCAAAATTGCAGGCTGTACAACCATTATGGCTCAATTTTCGTCCACTTCCGGTCTCCAGGATAGCTTGACATACATGTATTATACCTCAAAATGTTTTTACATGTCTCTGCTTTATAAATATATACAGTAAGACTGTCTATACGCCCCTTGATTGGAGTAAATAATGTAAAACCAATGTCCGGCGGTAGGTTAAAATAAGACGATTTACCTATGTTTTCACCCCCTTCCGGTCCCCATGGTGGCCCGAATAACCAAATACCTTAATAAATATGTGCGCAGGTGTATCTGCTTAATACATATGTCTAGTTTTTATTTCTGGAGCCCTCCGTTAGCCAGAAAAATGCGAAAAACCAATATGCGGTACTACCCGAAATATCCGTCACGGTCCTGGCATCCCATTTTAGCTCCGTAATAGGCAACTTCCGGTCCTCAGGATGGCTTGATCTACATGTATAATACCTCAAAACGTTTGTCAATGCCTCTGCTTGATAACTATTCCCCGTAGATCATTCCATAGGACCTGTGAACCAAGTCAGAAGTAAAAAACCATGGTCGTGTAGGTCAAAATTGCAGGCTGTACAACCATTATGGCTCAATTTTCGTCCACTTCCGGTCTCCAGGATAGCTTGACATACATGTATTATACCTCAAAATGTTTGTACATGTCTCTGCTTTATAAATATATACAGTAAGACTGTCTATACGCCCCTTGATTGGAGTAAATAATGTAAAACCAATGTCCGGCGGTAGGTTAAAATAAGACGATTTACCTATGTTTTCACCCCCTTCCGGTCCCCATGGTGGCCCGAATAACCAAATACCTTAATAAATATGTGCGCAGGTGTCTCTGCTTAATATATATGTTTAGTTTTTATTTCTGGAGCCCTTCGTTCGCCCGAAAAATGCGAAAAACCAATATGCGTTATTACCCGGAATATCCGTCACGATCCTGGCATCCCATTTTAGCTCCGTAATAGACAATTTCCGGTCCTCACGGAGGCTTGATCTACATGTATGATACCTCAAAACGTTTGTCAATGCCTCTGCTTGATAACTATTCCCCGTACATGTAGATCATTCCATAGGACCTGTGGACCAAGTAAGAAGTAAAAAACCATGGTCGGGTAGGTCAAAATTGCCGGCTGTACAACCATTATGTCTCAATTGTCGTCCACTTCCGGTCTCCAGGATAGCTTGACATACATGTATTATATCTCAAAATGTTTGTACATGTCTCTGCTTTATAAATATATACAGTAAGACTGTCTATACGCCCCTTGATTGGAGTAAATAATGTAAAACCAATGTCCAGCGGTAGGTTAAAATAAGACGATTTACCTATGTTTTCACCACCTTCCAGTCCCCATGGCGGCCTGAATAACCAAATACCTTAACAAATATGTGTGCAGGGGTCTCTGCTTAATATATATGTTTAGTTTTTATTTCTGGAGCCCTTTGTTAGCCAGAAAAATGCGAAAAACCAATATGCGTTATTACCCGGAATATCTGTCAGGGTCCTCGCATCCCATTTTAGCTCCGTAATAGGCAACTTTCGGTCCTCAGGGAGGCTTGATCTACATGTATGATACCTCAAAACGTTTGTCAATGCCTCTGCTTGATAACTATTCCCCGTAGATCATCCCATAGGACCTGTGGACCAAGTCAGAAGTAAAAAATCATGGTCGGGTAGGTCAAAATTGCAGGCTGTACAACCATTATGTCTCAATTGTCGTCCACTTCCGGTCTCCAGGATAGCTTGACATACATGTATTATATCTCAAAATGTTTGTACATGTCTCTGCTTTATAAATATATACAGTAAGACTGTCTATACGCCCCTTGATTGGAGTAAATAATGTAAAACCAATGTCCGGCGGTAGGTTAAAATAAGACGATTTACCTATGTTTTCACCCCCTTCCGGTCCCCATGGTGGCCCGAATAACCAAATACCTTAATAAATATGTGCGCAGGTGTATCTGCTTAATACATATGTCTAGTTTTTATTTCTGGAGCCCTCCGTTAGCCAGAAAAATGCGAAAAACCAATATGCGGTACTACCCGAAATATCCGTCAGGGTCCTGGCATCCCATTTTAGCTCCGTAATAGGCAACTTCCGGTCCTCAGGATGGCTTGATCTACATGTATAATACCTCAAAACGTTTGTCAATGCCTCTGCTTGATAACTATTCCCCGTAGATCATTCCATAGGACCTGTGAACCAAGTCAGAAGTAAAAAACCATGGTCGGGTAGGTCAAAATTGCCGGCTGTACAACCATTATGGCTCAATTTTCGTCCACTTCCGGTCTCCAGGATAGCTTGACATACATGTATTATACCTCAAAATGTTTTTACATGTCTCTGCTTTATAAATATATACAGTAAGACTGTCTATACGCCCCTTGATTGGAGTAAATAATGTAAAACCAATGTCCGGCGGTAGGTTAACATAAGACGATTTACCTATGTTTTCACCCCCTTCCGGTCCCCATGGTGGCCCGAATAACCAAATACCTTAATAAATATGTGCGCAGGTGTATCTGCTTAATACATATGTCTAGTTTTTATTTCTGGAGCCCTCCGTTAGCCAGAAAAATGCGAAAAACCAATATGCGGTACTACCCGAAATATCCGTCAGGGTCCTGGCATCCCATTTTAGCTCCGTAATAGGCAACTTCCGGTCCTCAGGATGGCTTGATCTACATGTATAATACCTCAAAACGTTTGTCAATGCCTCTGCTTGATAACTATTCCCCGTAGATCATTCCATAGGACCTGTGAACCAAGTCAGAAGTAAAAAACCATGGTCGGGTAGGTCAAAATTGCCGGCTGTACAACCATTATGGCTCAATTTTCGTCCACTTCCGGTCTCCAGGATAGCTTGACATACATGTATTATACCTCAAAATGTTTTTACATGTCTCTGCTTTATAAATATATACAGTAAGACTGTCTATACGCCCCTTGATTGGAGTAAATAATGTAAAACCAATGTCCGGCGGTAGGTTAAAATAAGACGATTTACCTATGTTTTCACCCCCTTCCGGTCCCCATGGTGGCCCGAATAACCAAATACCTTAATAAATATGTGCGCAGGTGTATCTGCTTAATACATATGTCTAGTTTTTATTTCTGGAGCCCTCCGTTAGCCAGAAAAATGCGAAAAACCAATATGCGGTACTACCCGAAATATCCGTCACGGTCCTGGCATCCCATTTTAGCTCCGTAATAGGCAACTTCCGGTCCTCAGGATGGCTTGATCTACATGTATAATACCTCAAAACGTTTGTCAATGCCTCTGCTTGATAACTATTCCCCGTAGATCATTCCATAGGACCTGTGAACCAAGTCAGAAGTAAAAAACCATGGTCGTGTAGGTCAAAATTGCAGGCTGTACAACCATTATGGCTCAATTTTCGTCCACTTCCGGTCTCCAGGATAGCTTGACATACATGTATTATACCTCAAAATGTTTGTACATGTCTCTGCTTTATAAATATATACAGTAAGACTGTCTATACGCCCCTTGATTGGAGTAAATAATGTAAAACCAATGTCCGGCGGTAGGTTAAAATAAGACGATTTACCTATGTTTTCACCCCCTTCCGGTCCCCATGGTGGCCCGAATAACCAAATACCTTAATAAATATGTGCGCAGGTGTCTCTGCTTAATATATATGTTTAGTTTTTATTTCTGGAGCCCTTCGTTCGCCCGAAAAATGCGAAAAACCAATATGCGTTATTACCCGGAATATCCGTCACGATCCTGGCATCCCATTTTAGCTCCGTAATAGACAATTTCCGGTCCTCACGGAGGCTTGATCTACATGTATGATACCTCAAAACGTTTGTCAATGCCTCTGTTTGATAACTATTTCCCGTACATGTAGATCATTCCATAGGACCTGTGGACCAAGTAAGAAGTAAAAAACCATGGTCGGGTAGGTCAAAATTGCCGGCTGTACAACCATTATGTCTCAATTGTCGTCCACTTCCGGTCTCCAGGATAGCTTGACATACATGTATTATATCTCAAAATGTTTGTACATGTCTCTGCTTTATAAATATATACAGTAAGACTGTCTATACGCCCCTTGATTGGAGTAAATAATGTAAAACCAATGTCCGGCGGTAGGTTAAAATAAGACGATTTACCTATGTTTTCACCACCTTCCAGTCCCCATGGCGGCCTGAATAACCAAATACCTTAACAAATATGTGTGCAGGGGTCTCTGCTTAATATATATGTTTAGTTTTTATTTCTGGAGCCCTTTGTTAGCCAGAAAAATGCGAAAAACCAATATGCGTTATTACCCGGAATATCTGTCAGGGTCCTCGCATCCCATTTTAGCTCCGTAATAGGCAACTTTCGGTCCTCAGGGAGGCTTGATCTACATGTATGATACCTCAAAACGTTTGTCAATGCCTCTGCTTGATAACTATTCCCCGTAGATCATCCCATAGGACCTGTGGACCAAGTCAGAAGTAAAAAATCATGGTCGGGTAGGTCAAAATTGCAGGCTGTACAACCATTATGTCTCAATTGTCGTCCACTTCCGGTCTCCAGGATAGCTTGACATACATGTATTATATCTCAAAATGTTTGTACATGTCTCTGCTTTATAAATATATACAGTAAGACTGTCTATACGCCCCTTGATTGGAGTAAATAATGTAAAACCAATGTCCGGCGGTAGGTTAAAATAAGACGATTTACCTATGTTTTCACCCCCTTCCGGTCCCCATGGTGGCCCGAATAACCAAATACCTTAATAAATATGTGCGCAGGTGTATCTGCTTAATACATATGTCTAGTTTTTATTTCTGGAGCCCTCCGTTAGCCAGAAAAATGCGAAAAACCAATATGCGGTACTACCCGAAATATCCGTCAGGGTCCTGGCATCCCATTTTAGCTCCGTAATAGGCAACTTCCGGTCCTCAGGATGGCTTGATCTACATGTATAATACCTCAAAACGTTTGTCAATGCCTCTGCTTGATAACTATTCCCCGTAGATCATTCCATAGGACCTGTGAACCAAGTCAGAAGTAAAAAATCATGGTCGGGTAGGTCAAAATTGCAGGCTGTACAACCATTATGGCTCAATTTTCGTCCACTTCCGGTCTCCAGGATAGCTTGACATACATGTATTATACCTCAAAATGTTTTTACATGTCTCTGCTTTATAAATATATACAGTAAGACTGTCTATACGCCCCTTGATTGGAGTAAATAATGTAAAACCAATGTCCGGCGGTAGGTTAAAATAAGACGATTTACCTATGTTTTCACCCCCTTCCGGTCCCCATGGTGGCCCGAATAACCAAATACCTTAATAAATATGTGCGCAGGTGTATCTGCTTAATACATATGTCTAGTTTTTATTTCTGGAGCCCTCCGTTAGCCAGAAAAATGCGAAAAACCAATATGCGGTACTACCCGAAATATCCGTCACGGTCCTGGCATCCCATTTTAGCTCCGTAATAGGCAACTTCCGGTCCTCAGGATGGCTTGATCTACATGTATAATACCTCAAAACGTTTGTCAATGCCTCTGCTTGATAACTATTCCCCGTAGATCATTCCATAGGACCTGTGAACCAAGTCAGAAGTAAAAAACCATGGTCGTGTAGGTCAAAATTGCAGGCTGTACAACCATTATGGCTCAATTTTCGTCCACTTCCGGTCTCCAGGATAGCTTGACATACATGTATTATACCTCAAAATGTTTGTACATGTCTCTGCTTTATAAATATATACAGTAAGACTGTCTATACGCCCCTTGATTGGAGTAAATAATGTAAAACCAATGTCCGGCGGTAGGTTAAAATAAGACGATTTACCTATGTTTTCACCCCCTTCCGGTCCCCATGGTGGCCCGAATAACCAAATACCTTAATAAATATGTGCGCAGGTGTCTCTGCTTAATATATATGTTTAGTTTTTATTTCTGGAGCCCTTCGTTCGCCCGAAAAATGCGAAAAACCAATATGCGTTATTACCCGGAATATCCGTCACGATCCTGGCATCCCATTTTAGCTCCGTAATAGACAATTTCCGGTCCTCACGGAGGCTTGATCTACATGTATGATACCTCAAAACGTTTGTCAATGCCTCTGCTTGATAACTATTCCCCGTACATGTAGATCATTCCATAGGACCTGTGGACCAAGTAAGAAGTAAAAAACCATGGTCGGGTAGGTCAAAATTGCCGGCTGTACAACCATTATGTCTCAATTGTCGTCCACTTCCGGTCTCCAGGATAGCTTGACATACATGTATTATATCTCAAAATGTTTGTACATGTCTCTGCTTTATAAATATATACAGTAAGACTGTCTATACGCCCCTTGATTGGAGTAAATAATGTAAAACCAATGTCCAGCGGTAGGTTAAAATAAGACGATTTACCTATGTTTTCACCACCTTCCAGTCCCCATGGCGGCCTGAATAACCAAACACCTTAACAAATATGTGTGCAGGGGTCTCTGCTTAATATATATGTTTAGTTTTTATTTCTGGAGCCCTTTGTTAGCCAGAAAAATGCGAAAAACCAATATGCGTTATTACCCGGAATATCTGTCAGGGTCCTCGCATCCCATTTTAGCTCCGTAATAGGCAACTTTCGGTCCTCAGGGAGGCTTGATCTACATGTATGATACCTCAAAACGTTTGTCAATGCCTCTGCTTGATAACTATTCCCCGTAGATCATCCCATAGGACCTGTGGACCAAGTCAGAAGTAAAAAATCATGGTCGGGTAGGTCAAAATTGCAGGCTGTACAACCATTATGTCTCAATTGTCGTCCACTTCCGGTCTCCAGGATAGCTTGACATACATGTATTATATCTCAAAATGTTTGTACATGTCTCTGCTTTATAAATATATACAGTAAGACTGTCTATACGCCCCTTGATTGGAGTAAATAATGTAAAACCAATGTCCGGCGGTAGGTTAAAATAAGACGATTTACCTATGTTTTCACCCCCTTCCGGTCCCCATGGTGGCCCGAATAACCAAATACCTTAATAAATATGTGCGCAGGTGTATCTGCTTAATACATATGTCTAGTTTTTATTTCTGGAGCCCTCCGTTAGCCAGAAAAATGCGAAAAACCAATATGCGGTACTACCCGAAATATCCGTCAGGGTCCTGGCATCCCATTTTAGCTCCGTAATAGGCAACTTCCGGTCCTCAGGATGGCTTGATCTACATGTATAATACCTCAAAACGTTTGTCAATGCCTCTGCTTGATAACTATTCCCCGTAGATCATTCCATAGGACCTGTGAACCAAGTCAGAAGTAAAAAACCATGGTCGGGTAGGTCAAAATTGCCGGCTGTACAACCATTATGGCTCAATTTTCGTCCACTTCCGGTCTCCAGGATAGCTTGACATACATGTATTATACCTCAAAATGTTTTTACATGTCTCTGCTTTATAAATATATACAGTAAGACTGTCTATACGCCCCTTGATTGGAGTAAATAATGTAAAACCAATGTCCGGCGGTAGGTTAAAATAAGACGATTTACCTATGTTTTCACCCCCTTCCGGTCCCCATGGTGGCCCGAATAACCAAATACCTTAATAAATATGTGCGCAGGTGTATCTGCTTAATACATATGTCTAGTTTTTATTTCTGGAGCCCTCCGTTAGCCAGAAAAATGCGAAAAACCAATATGCGGTACTACCCGAAATATCCGTCAGGGTCCTGGCATCCCATTTTAGCTCCGTAATAGGCAACTTCCGGTCCTCAGGATGGCTTGATCTACATGTATAATACCTCAAAACGTTTGTCAATGCCTCTGCTTGATAACTATTCCCCGTAGATCATTCCATAGGACCTGTGAACCAAGTCAGAAGTAAAAAACCATGGTCGTGTAGGTCAAAATTGCAGGCTGTACAACCATTATGGCTCAATTTTCGTCCACTTCCGGTCTCCAGGATAGCTTGACATACATGTATTATACCTCAAAATGTTTGTACATGTCTCTGCTTTATAAATATATACAGTAAGACTGTCTATACGCCCCTTGATTGGAGTAAATAATGTAAAACCAATGTCCGGCGGTAGGTTAAAATAAGACGATTTACCTATGTTTTCACCCCCTTCCGGTCCCCATGGTGGCCCGAATAACCAAATACCTTAATAAATATGTGCGCAGGTGTCTCTGCTTAATATATATGTTTAGTTTTTATTTCTGGAGCCCTTCGTTCGCCCGAAAAATGCGAAAAACCAATATGCGTTATTACCCGGAATATCCGTCACGATCCTGGCATCCCATTTTAGCTCCGTAATAGACAATTTCCGGTCCTCACGGAGGCTTGATCTACATGTATGATACCTCAAAACGTTTGTCAATGCCTCTGCTTGATAACTATTCCCCGTACATGTAGATCATTCCATAGGACCTGTGGACCAAGTAAGAAGTAAAAAACCATGGTCGGGTAGGTCAAAATTGCAGGCTGTACAACCATTATGTCTCAATTGTCGTCCACTTCCGGTCTCCAGGATAGCTTGACATACATGTATTATATCTCAAAATGTTTGTACATGTCTCTGCTTTATAAATATATACAGTAAGACTGTCTATACGCCCCTTGATTGGAGTAAATAATGTAAAACCAATGTCCGGCGGTAGGTTAAAATAAGACGATTTACCTATGTTTTCACCACCTTCCAGTCCCCATGGCGGCCTGAATAACCAAATACCTTAACAAATATGTCTGCAGGGGTCTCTGCTTAATATATATGTTTAGTTTTTATTTCTGGAGCCCTTTGTTAGCCAGAAAAATGCGAAAAACCAATATGCGTTATTACCCGGAATATCTGTCAGGGTCCTCGCATCCCATTTTAGCTCCGTAATAGGCAACTTTCGGTCCTCAGGGAGGCTTGATCTACATGTATGATACCTCAAAACGTTTGTCAATGCCTCTGCTTGATAACTATTCCCCGTAGATCATCCCATAGGACCTGTGGACCAAGTCAGAAGTAAAAAATCATGGTCGGGTAGGTCAAAATTGCAGGCTGTACAACCATTATGTCTCAATTGTCGTCCACTTCCGGTCTCCAGGATAGCTTGACATACATGTATTATATCTCAAAATGTTTGTACATGTCTCTGCTTTATAAATATATACAGTAAGACTGTCTATACGCCCCTTGATTGGAGTAAATAATGTAAAACCAATGTCCGGCGGTAGGTTAAAATAAGACGATTTACCTATGTTTTCACCCCCTTCCGGTCCCCATGGTGGCCCGAATAACCAAATACCTTAATAAATATGTGCGCAGGTGTATCTGCTTAATACATATGTCTAGTTTTTATTTCTGGAGCCCTCCGTTAGCCAGAAAAATGCGAAAAACCAATATGCGGTACTACCCGAAATATCCGTCAGGGTCCTGGCATCCCATTTTAGCTCCGTAATAGGCAACTTCCGGTCCTCAGGATGGCTTGATCTACATGTATAATACCTCAAAACGTTTGTCAATGCCTCTGCTTGATAACTATTCCCCGTAGATCATTCCATAGGACCTGTGAACCAAGTCAGAAGTAAAAAACCATGGTCGGGTAGGTCAAAATTGCAGGCTGTACAACCATTATGGCTCAATTTTCGTCCACTTCCGGTCTCCAGGATAGCTTGACATACATGTATTATACCTCAAAATGTTTGTACATGTCTCTGCTTTATAAATATATACAGTAAGACTGTCTATACGCCCCTTGATTGGAGTAAATAATGTAAAACCAATGTCCGGCGGTAGGTTAAAATAAGACGATTTACCTATGTTTTCACCCCCTTCCGGTCCCCATGGTGGCCCGAATAACCAAATACCTTAATAAATATGTGCGCAGGTGTATCTGCTTAATACATATGTCTAGTTTTTATTTCTGGAGCCCTCCGTTAGCCAGAAAAATGCGAAAAACCAATATGCGGTACTACCCGAAATATCCGTCAGGGTCCTGGCATCCCATTTTAGCTCCGTAATAGGCAACTTCCGGTCCTCAGGATGGCTTGATCTACATGTATAATACCTCAAAACGTTTGTCAATGCCTCTGCTTGATAACTATTCCCCGTAGATCATTCCATAGGACCTGTGAACCAAGTCAGAAGTAAAAAACCATGGTCGGGTAGGTCAAAATTGCCGGCTGTACAACCATTATGGCTCAATTTTCGTCCACTTCCGGTCTCCAGGATAGCTTGACATACATGTATTATACCTCAAAATGTTTGTACATGTCCCTGCTTTATAAATATATACAGTAAGACTGTCTATACGCCCCTTGATTGGAGTAAATAATGTAAAACCAATGTCCGGCGGTAGGTTAAAATAAGACGATTTACCTATGTTTTCACCCCCTTCCGGTCCCCATGGTGGCCCGAATAACCAAATACCTTAATAAATATGTGCGCAGGTGTATCTGCTTAATACATATGTCTAGTTTTTATTTCTGGAGCCCTCCGTTAGCCAGAAAAATGCGAAAAACCAATATGCGGTACTACCCGAAATATCCGTCAGGGTCCTGGCATCCCATTTTAGCTCCGTAATAGGCAACTTCCGGTCCTCAGGATGGCTTGATCTACATGTATAATACCTCAAAACGTTTGTCAATGCCTCTGCTTGATAACTATTCCCCGTAGATCATTCCATAGGACCTGTGAACCAAGTCAGAAGTAAAAAACCATGGTCGGGTAGGTCAAAATTGCAGGCTGTACAACCATTATGGCTCAATTTTCGTCCACTTCCGGTCTCCAGGATAGCTTGACATACATGTATTATACCTCAAAATGTTTGTACATGTCTCTGCTTTATAAATATATACAGTAAGACTGTCTATACGCCCCTTGATTGGAGTAAATAATGTAAAACCAATGTCCGGCGGTAGGTTAAAATAAGACGATTTACCTATGTTTTCACCCCCTTCCGGTCCCCATGGTGGCCCGAATAACCAAATACCTTAATAAATATGTGCGCAGGTGTATCTGCTTAATACATATGTCTAGTTTTTATTTCTGGAGCCCTCCGTTAGCCAGAAAAATGCGAAAAACCAATATGCGGTACTACCCGAAATATCCGTCAGGGTCCTGGCATCCCATTTTAGCTCCGTAATAGGCAACTTCCGGTCCTCAGGATGGCTTGATCTACATGTATAATACCTCAAAACGTTTGTCAATGCCTCTGCTTGATAACTATTCCCCGTAGATCATTCCATAGGACCTGTGAACCAAGTCAGAAGTAAAAAACCATGGTCGGGTAGGTCAAAATTGCCGGCTGTACAACCATTATGGCTCAATTTTCGTCCACTTCCGGTCTCCAGGATAGCTTGACATACATGTATTATACCTCAAAATGTTTTTACATGTCCCTGCTTTATAAATATATACAGTAAGACTGTCTATACGCCCCTTGATTGGAGTAAATAATGTAAAACCAATGTCCGGCGGTAGGTTAAAATAAGACGATTTACCTATGTTTTCACCCCCTTCCGGTCCCCATGGTGGCCCGAATAACCAAATACCTTAATAAATATGTGCGCAGGTGTATCTGCTTAATACATATGTCTAGTTTTTATTTCTGGAGCCCTCCGTTAGCCAGAAAAATGCGAAAAACCAATATGCGGTACTACCCGAAATATCCGTCACGGTCCTGGCATCCCATTTTAGCTCCGTAATAGGCAACTTCCGGTCCTCAGGATGGCTTGATCTACATGTATGATACCTCAAAACGTTTGTCAATGCCTCTGCTTGATAACTATTCCCCGTAGATCATTCCATAGGACCTGTGAACCAAGTCAGAAGTAAAAAACCATGGTCGTGTAGGTCAAAATTGCAGGCTGTACAACCATTATGGCTCAATTTTCGTCCACTTCCGGTCTCCAGGATAGCTTGACATACATGTATTATACCTCAAAATGTTTGTACATGTCTCTGCTTTATAAATATATACAGTAAGACTGTCTATACGCCCCTTGATTGGAGTAAATAATGTAAAACCAATGTCCGGCGGTAGGTTAAAATAAGACGATTTACCTATGTTTTCACCCCCTTCCGGTCCCCATGGTGGCCCGAATAACCAAATACCTTAATAAATATGTGCGCAGGTGTCTCTGCTTAATATATATGTTTAGTTTTTATTTCTGGAGCCCTTCGTTCGCCCGAAAAATGCGAAAAACCAATATGCGTTATTACCCGGAATATCCGTCACGATCCTGGCATCCCATTTTAGCTCCGTAATAGACAATTTCCGGTCCTCACGGAGGCTTGATCTACATGTATGATACCTCAAAACGTTTGTCAATGCTTCTGCTTGATAACTATTCCCCGTACATGTAGATCATTCCATAGGACCTGTGGACCAAGTAAGAAGTAAAAAACCATGGTCGGGTAGGTCAAAATTGCCGGCTGTACAACCATTATGTCTCAATTGTCGTCCACTTCCGGTCTCCAGGATAGCTTGACATACATGTATTATATCTCAAAATGTTTGTACATGTCTCTGCTTTATAAATATATACAGTAAGACTGTCTATACGCCCCTTGATTGTAGTAAATAATGTAAAACCAATGTCCGACGGTAGGTTAAAATAAGACGATTTACCTATGTTTTCACCCCCTTCCGGTCCCCATGGTGGCCCGAATAACCAAATACCTTAATAAATATGTGCGCAGGTGTATCTGCTTAATACATATGTCTAGTTTTTATTTCTGGAGCCCTCCGTTAGCCAGAAAAATGCGAAAAACCAATATGCGGTACTACCCGAAATATCCGTCAGGGTCCTGGCATCCCATTTTAGCTCCGTAATAGGCAACTTCCGGTCCTCAGGATGGCTTGATCTACATGTATAATACCTCAAAACGTTTGTCAATGCCTCTGCTTGATAACTATTCCCCGTAGATCATTCCATAGGACCTGTGAACCAAGTCAGAAGTAAAAAACCATGGTCGGGTAGGTCAAAATTGCAGGCTGTACAACCATTATGGCTCAATTTTCGTCCACTTCCGGTCTCCAGGATAGCTTGACATACATGTATTATACCTCAAAATGTTTGTACATGTCTCTGCTTTATAAATATATACAGTAAGACTGTCTATACGCCCCTTGATTGGAGTAAATAATGTAAAACCAATGTCCGGCGGTAGGTTAAAATAAGACGATTTACCTATGTTTTCACCACCTTCCAGTCCCCATGGCGGCCTGAATAACCAAATACCTTAACAAATATGTGTGCAGGGGTCTCTGCTTAATATATATGTTTAGTTTTTATTTCTGGAGCCCTTTGTTAGCCAGAAAAATGCGAAAAACCAATATGCGTTATTACCCGGAATATCTGTCAGGGTCCTCGCATCCCATTTTAGCTCCGTAATAGGCAACTTTCGGTCCTCAGGGAGGCTTGATCTACATGTATGATACCTCAAAACGTTTGTCAATGCCTCTGCTTGATAACTATTCCCCGTAGATCATCCCATAGGACCTGTGGACCAAGTCAGAAGTAAAAAATCATGGTCGGGTAGGTCAAAATTGCAGGCTGTACAACCATTATGTCTCAATTGTCGTCCACTTCCGGTCTCCAGGATAGCTTGACATACATGTATTATATCTCAAAATGTTTGTACATGTCTCTGCTTTATAAATATATACAGTAAGACTGTCTATACGCCCCTTGATTGGAGTAAATAATGTAAAACCAATGTCCGGCGGTAGGTTAAAATAAGACGATTTACCTATGTTTTCACCCCCTTCCGGTCCCCATGGTGGCCCGAATAACCAAATACCTTAATAAATATGTGCGCAGGTGTATCTGCTTAATACATATGTCTAGTTTTTATTTCTGGAGCCCTCCGTTAGCCAGAAAAATGCGAAAAACCAATATGCGGTACTACCCGAAATATCCGTCAGGGTCCTGGCATCCCATTTTAGCTCCGTAATAGGCAACTTCCGGTCCTCAGGATGGCTTGATCTACATGTATAATACCTCAAAACGTTTGTCAATGCCTCTGCTTGATAACTATTCCCCGTAGATCATTCCATAGGACCTGTGAACCAAGTCAGAAGTAAAAAATCATGGTCGGGTAGGTCAAAATTGCAGGCTGTACAACCATTATGGCTCAATTTTCGTCCACTTCCGGTCTCCAGGATAGCTTGACATACATGTATTATACCTCAAAATGTTTTTACATGTCTCTGCTTTATAAATATATACAGTAAGACTGTCTATACGCCCCTTGATTGGAGTAAATAATGTAAAACCAATGTCCGGCGGTAGGTTAAAATAAGACGATTTACCTATGTTTTCACCCCCTTCCGGTCCCCATGGTGGCCCGAATAACCAAATACCTTAATAAATATGTGCGCAGGTGTATCTGCTTAATACATATGTCTAGTTTTTATTTCTGGAGCCCTCCGTTAGCCAGAAAAATGCGAAAAACCAATATGCGGTACTACCCGAAATATCCGTCAGGGTCCTGGCATCCCATTTTAGCTCCGTAATAGGCAACTTCCGGTCCTCAGGATGGCTTGATCTACATGTATAATACCTCAAAACGTTTGTCAATGCCTCTGCTTGATAACTATTCCCCGTAGATCATTCCATAGGACCTGTGAACCAAGTCAGAAGTAAAAAACCATGGTCGGGTAGGTCAAAATTGCCGGCTGTACAACCATTATGGCTCAATTTTCGTCCACTTCCGGTCTCCAGGATAGCTTGACATACATGTATTATACCTCAAAATGTTTTTACATGTCCCTGCTTTATAAATATATACAGTAAGACTGTCTATACGCCCCTTGATTGGAGTAAATAATGTAAAACCAATGTCCGGCGGTAGGTTAAAATAAGACGATTTACCTATGTTTTCACCCCCTTCCGGTCCCCATGGTGGCCCGAATAACCAAATACCTTAATAAATATGTGCGCAGGTGTATCTGCTTAATACATATGTCTAGTTTTTATTTCTGGAGCCCTCCGTTAGCCAGAAAAATGCGAAAAACCAATATGCGGTACTACCCGAAATATCCGTCACGGTCCTGGCATCCCATTTTAGCTCCGTAATAGGCAACTTCCGGTCCTCAGGATGGCTTGATCTACATGTATGATACCTCAAAACGTTTGTCAATGCCTCTGCTTGATAACTATTCCCCGTAGATCATTCCATAGGACCTGTGAACCAAGTCAGAAGTAAAAAACCATGGTCGTGTAGGTCAAAATTGCAGGCTGTACAACCATTATGGCTCAATTTTCGTCCACTTCCGGTCTCCAGGATAGCTTGACATACATGTATTATACCTCAAAATGTTTGTACATGTCTCTGCTTTATAAATATATACAGTAAGACTGTCTATACGCCCCTTGATTGGAGTAAATAATGTAAAACCAATGTCCGGCGGTAGGTTAAAATAAGACGATTTACCTATGTTTTCACCCCCTTCCGGTCCCCATGGTGGCCCGAATAACCAAATACCTTAATAAATATGTGCGCAGGTGTCTCTGCTTAATATATATGTTTAGTTTTTATTTCTGGAGCCCTTCGTTCGCCCGAAAAATGCGAAAAACCAATATGCGTTATTACCCGGAATATCCGTCACGATCCTGGCATCCCATTTTAGCTCCGTAATAGACAATTTCCGGTCCTCACGGAGGCTTGATCTACATGTATGATACCTCAAAACGTTTGTCAATGCTTCTGCTTGATAACTATTCCCCGTACATGTAGATCATTCCATAGGACCTGTGGACCAAGTAAGAAGTAAAAAACCATGGTCGGGTAGGTCAAAATTGCCGGCTGTACAACCATTATGTCTCAATTGTCGTCCACTTCCGGTCTCCAGGATAGCTTGACATACATGTATTATATCTCAAAATGTTTGTACATGTCTCTGCTTTATAAATATATACAGTAAGACTGTCTATACGCCCCTTGATTGTAGTAAATAATGTAAAACCAATGTCCGACGGTAGGTTAAAATAAGACGATTTACCTATGTTTTCACCCCCTTCCGGTCCCCATGGTGGCCCGAATAACCAAATACCTTAATAAATATGTGCGCAGGTGTATCTGCTTAATACATATGTCTAGTTTTTATTTCTGGAGCCCTCCGTTAGCCAGAAAAATGCGAAAAACCAATATGCGGTACTACCCGAAATATCCGTCAGGGTCCTGGCATCCCATTTTAGCTCCGTAATAGGCAACTTCCGGTCCTCAGGATGGCTTGATCTACATGTATAATACCTCAAAACGTTTGTCAATGCCTCTGCTTGATAACTATTCCCCGTAGATCATTCCATAGGACCTGTGAACCAAGTCAGAAGTAAAAAACCATGGTCGGGTAGGTCAAAATTGCAGGCTGTACAACCATTATGGCTCAATTTTCGTCCACTTCCGGTCTCCAGGATAGCTTGACATACATGTATTATACCTCAAAATGTTTGTACATGTCTCTGCTTTATAAATATATACAGTAAGACTGTCTATACGCCCCTTGATTGGAGTAAATAATGTAAAACCAATGTCCGGCGGTAGGTTAAAATAAGACGATTTACCTATGTTTTCACCACCTTCCAGTCCCCATGGCGGCCTGAATAACCAAATACCTAAACAAATATGTGTGCAGGGGTCTCTGCTTAATATATATGTTTAGTTTTTATTTCTGGAGCCCTTTGTTAGCCAGAAAAATGCGAAAAACCAATATGCGTTATTACCCGGAATATCTGTCAGGGTCCTCGCATCCCATTTTAGCTCCGTAATAGGCAACTTTCGGTCCTCAGGGAGGCTTGATCTACATGTATGATACCTCAAAACGTTTGTCAATGCCTCTGCTTGATAACTATTCCCCGTAGATCATCCCATAGGACCTGTGGACCAAGTCAGAAGTAAAAAATCATGGTCGGGTAGGTCAAAATTGCAGGCTGTACAACCATTATGTCTCAATTGTCGTCCACTTCCGGTCTCCAGGATAGCTTGACATACATGTATTATATCTCAAAATGTTTGTACATGTCTCTGCTTTATAAATATATACAGTAAGACTGTCTATACGCCCCTTGATTGGAGTAAATAATGTAAAACCAATGTCCGGCGGTAGGTTAAAATAAGACGATTTACCTATGTTTTCACCCCCTTCCGGTCCCCATGGTGGCCCGAATAACCAAATACCTTAATAAATATGTGCGCAGGTGTATCTGCTTAATACATATGTCTAGTTTTTATTTCTGGAGCCCTCCGTTAGCCAGAAAAATGCGAAAAACCAATATGCGGTACTACCCGAAATATCCGTCAGGGTCCTGGCATCCCATTTTAGCTCCGTAATAGGCAACTTCCGGTCCTCAGGATGGCTTGATCTACATGTATAATACCTCAAAACGTTTGTCAATGCCTCTGCTTGATAACTATTCCCCGTAGATCATTCCATAGGACCTGTGAACCAAGTCAGAAGTAAAAAATCATGGTCGGGTAGGTCAAAATTGCAGGCTGTACAACCATTATGGCTCAATTTTCGTCCACTTCCGGTCTCCAGGATAGCTTGACATACATGTATTATACCTCAAAATGTTTTTACATGTCTCTGCTTTATAAATATATACAGTAAGACTGTCTATACGCCCCTTGATTGGAGTAAATAATGTAAAACCAATGTCCGGCGGTAGGTTAAAATAAGACGATTTACCTATGTTTTCACCCCCTTCCGGTCCCCATGGTGGCCCGAATAACCAAATACCTTAATAAATATGTGCGCAGGTGTATCTGCTTAATACATATGTCTAGTTTTTATTTCTGGAGCCCTCCGTTAGCCAGAAAAATGCGAAAAACCAATATGCGGTACTACCCGAAATATCCGTCACGGTCCTGGCATCCCATTTTAGCTCCGTAATAGGCAACTTCCGGTCCTCAGGATGGCTTGATCTACATGTATAATACCTCAAAACGTTTGTCAATGCCTCTGCTTGATAACTATTCCCCGTAGATCATTCCATAGGACCTGTGAACCAAGTCAGAAGTAAAAAACCATGGTCGGGTAGGTCAAAATTGCAGGCTGTACAACCATTATGGCTCAATTTTCGTCCACTTCCGGTCTCCAGGATAGCTTGACATACATGTATTATACCTCAAAATGTTTGTACATGTCTCTGCTTTATAAATATATACAGTAAGACTGTCTATACGCCCCTTGATTGGAGTAAATAATGTAAAACCAATGTCCGGCGGTAGGTTAAAATAAGACGATTTACCTATGTTTTCACCCCCTTCCGGTCCCCATGGTGGCCCGAATAACCAAATACCTTAATAAATATGTGCGCAGGTGTCTCTGCTTAATATATATGTTTAGTTTTTATTTCTGGAGCCCTTCGTTCGCCCGAAAAATGCGAAAAACCAATATGCGTTATTACCCGGAATATCCGTCACGATCCTGGCATCCCATTTTAGCTCCGTAATAGACAATTTCCGGTCCTCACGGAGGCTTGATCTACATGTATGATACCTCAAAACGTTTGTCAATGCCTCTGCTTGATAACTATTCCCCGTACATGTAGATCATTCCATAGGACCTGTGGACCAAGTAAGAAGTAAAAAACCATGGTCGGGTAGGTCAAAATTGGCGGCTGTACAACCATTATGTCTCAATTGTCGTCCACTTCCGGTCTCCAGGATAGCTTGACATACATGTATTATATCTCAAAATGTTTGTACATGTCTCTGCTTTATAAATATATACAGTAAGACTGTCTATACGCCCCTTGATTGTAGTAAATAATGTAAAACCAATGTCCGACGGTAGGTTAAAATAAGACGATTTACCTATGTTTTCACCCCCTTCCGGTCCCCATGGTGGCCCGAATAACCAAATACCTTAATAAATATGTGCGCAGGTGTATCTGCTTAATACATATGTCTAGTTTTTATTTCTGGAGCCCTCCGTTAGCCAGAAAAATGCGAAAAACCAATATGCGGTACTACCCGAAATATCCGTCAGGGTCCTGGCATCCCATTTTAGCTCCGTAATAGGCAACTTCCGGTCCTCAGGATGGCTTGATCTACATGTATAATACCTCAAAACGTTTGTCAATGCCTCTGCTTGATAACTATTCCCCGTAGATCATTCCATAGGACCTGTGAACCAAGTCAGAAGTAAAAAACCATGGTCGGGTAGGTCAAAATTGCAGGCTGTACAACCATTATGGCTCAATTTTCGTCCACTTCCGGTCTCCAGGATAGCTTGACATACATGTATTATACCTCAAAATGTTTGTACATGTCTCTGCTTTATAAATATATACAGTAAGACTGTCTATACGCCCCTTGATTGGAGTAAATAATGTAAAACCAATGTCCGGCGGTAGGTTAAAATAAGACGATTTACCTATGTTTTCACCACCTTCCAGTCCCCATGGCGGCCTGAATAACCAAATACCTTAACAAATATGTGTGCAGGGGTCTCTGCTTAATATATATGTTTTTAGTTTTTATTTCTGGAGCCCTTTGTTAGCCAGAAAAATGCGAAAAACCAATATGCGTTATTACCCGGAATATCTGTCAGGGTCCTCGCATCCCATTTTAGCTCCGTAATAGGCAACTTTCGGTCCTCAGGGAGGCTTGATCTACATGTATGATACCTCAAAACGTTTGTCAATGCCTCTGCTTGATAACTATTCCCCGTAGATCATCCCATAGGACCTGTGGACCAAGTCAGAAGTAAAAAATCATGGTCGGGTAGGTCAAAATTGCAGGCTGTACAACCATTATGTCTCAATTGTCGTCCACTTCCGGTCTCCAGGATAGCTTGACATACATGTATTATATCTCAAAATGTTTGTACATGTCTCTGCTTTATAAATATATACAGTAAGACTGTCTATACGCCCCTTGATTGGAGTAAATAATGTAAAACCAATGTCCGGCGGTAGGTTAAAATAAGACGATTTACCTATGTTTTCACCCCCTTCCGGTCCCCATGGTGGCCCGAATAACCAAATACCTTAATAAATATGTGCGCAGGTGTATCTGCTTAATACATATGTCTAGTTTTTATTTCTGGAGCCCTCCGTTAGCCAGAAAAATGCGAAAAACCAATATGCGGTACTACCCGAAATATCCGTCAGGGTCCTGGCATCCCATTTTAGCTCCGTAATAGGCAACTTCCGGTCCTCAGGATGGCTTGATCTACATGTATAATACCTCAAAACGTTTGTCAATGCCTCTGCTTGATAACTATTCCCCGTAGATCATTCCATAGGACCTGTGAACCAAGTCAGAAGTAAAAAATCATGGTCGGGTAGGTCAAAATTGCAGGCTGTACAACCATTATGGCTCAATTTTCGTCCACTTCCGGTCTCCAGGATAGCTTGACATACATGTATTATACCTCAAAATGTTTTTACATGTCTCTGCTTTATAAATATATACAGTAAGACTGTCTATACGCCCCTTGATTGGAGTAAATAATGTAAAACCAATGTCCGGCGGTAGGTTAAAATAAGACGATTTACCTATGTTTTCACCCCCTTCCGGTCCCCATGGTGGCCCGAATAACCAAATACCTTAATAAATATGTGCGCAGGTGTATCTGCTTAATACATATGTCTAGTTTTTATTTCTGGAGCCCTCCGTTAGCCAGAAAAATGCGAAAAACCAATATGCGGTACTACCCGAAATATCCGTCACGGTCCTGGCATCCCATTTTAGCTCCGTAATAGGCAACTTCCGGTCCTCAGGATGGCTTGATCTACATGTATAATACCTCAAAACGTTTGTCAATGCCTCTGCTTGATAACTATTCCCCGTAGATCATTCCATAGGACCTGTGAACCAAGTCAGAAGTAAAAAACCATGGTCGTGTAGGTCAAAATTGCAGGCTGTACAACCATTATGGCTCAATTTTCGTCCACTTCCGGTCTCCAGGATAGCTTGACATACATGTATTATACCTCAAAATGTTTGTACATGTCTCTGCTTTATAAATATATACAGTAAGACTGTCTATACGCCCCTTGATTGGAGTAAATAATGTAAAACCAATGTCCGGCGGTAGGTTAAAATAAGACGATTTACCTATGTTTTCACCCCCTTCCGGTCCCCATGGTGGCCCGAATAACCAAATACCTTAATAAATATGTGCGCAGGTGTCTCTGCTTAATATATATGTTTAGTTTTTATTTCTGGAGCCCTTCGTTCGCCCGAAAAATGCGAAAAACCAATATGCGTTATTACCCGGAATATCCGTCACGATCCTGGCATCCCATTTTAGCTCCGTAATAGACAATTTCCGGTCCTCACGGAGGCTTGATCTACATGTATGATACCTCAAAACGTTTGTCAATGCCTCTGCTTGATAACTATTCCCCGTACATGTAGATCATTCCATAGGACCTGTGGACCAAGTAAGAAGTAAAAAACCATGGTCGGGTAGGTCAAAATTGCCGGCTGTACAACCATTATGTCTCAATTGTCGTCCACTTCCGGTCTCCAGGATAGCTTGACATACATGTATTATATCTCAAAATGTTTGTACATGTCTCTGCTTTATAAATATATACAGTAAGACTGTCTATACGCCCCTTGATTGGAGTAAATAATGTAAAACCAATGTCCGCCGGTAGGTTAAAATAAGACGATTTACCTATGTTTTCACCACCTTCCAGTCCCCATGGCGGCCTGAATAACCAAATACCTTAACAAATATGTCTGCAGGGGTCTCTGCTTAATATATATGTTTAGTTTTTATTTCTGGAGCCCTTTGTTAGCCAGAAAAATGCGAAAAACCAATATGCGTTATTACCCGGAATATCTGTCAGGGTCCTCGCATCCCATTTTAGCTCCGTAATAGGCAACTTTCGGTCCTCAGGGAGGCTTGATCTACATGTATGATACCTCAAAACGTTTGTCAATGCCTCTGCTTGATAACTATTCCCCGTAGATCATCCCATAGGACCTGTGGACCAAGTCAGAAGTAAAAAATCATGGTCGGGTAGGTCAAAATTGCAGGCTGTACAACCATTATGTCTCAATTGTCGTCCACTTCCGGTCTCCAGGATAGCTTGACATACATGTATTATATCTCAAAATGTTTGTACATGTCTCTGCTTTATAAATATATACAGTAAGACTGTCTATACGCCCCTTGATTGGAGTAAATAATGTAAAACCAATGTCCGGCGGTAGGTTAAAATAAGACGATTTACCTATGTTTTCACCCCCTTCCGGTCCCCATGGTGGCCCGAATAACCAAATACCTTAATAAATATGTGCGCAGGTGTATCTGCTTAATACATATGTCTAGTTTTTATTTCTGGAGCCCTCCGTTAGCCAGAAAAATGCGAAAAACCAATATGCGGTACTACCCGAAATATCCGTCAGGGTCCTGGCATCCCATTTTAGCTCCGTAATAGGCAACTTCCGGTCCTCAGGATGGCTTGATCTACATGTATAATACCTCAAAACGTTTGTCAATGCCTCTGCTTGATAACTATTCCCCGTAGATCATTCCATAGGACCTGTGAACCAAGTCAGAAGTAAAAAACCATGGTCGGGTAGGTCAAAATTGCAGGCTGTACAACCATTATGGCTCAATTTTCGTCCACTTCCGGTCTCCAGGATAGCTTGACATACATGTATTATACCTCAAAATGTTTGTACATGTCTCTGCTTTATAAATATATACAGTAAGACTGTCTATACGCCCCTTGATTGGAGTAAATAATGTAAAACCAATGTCCGGCGGTAGGTTAAAATAAGACGATTTACCTATGTTTTCACCCCCTTCCGGTCCCCATGGTGGCCCGAATAACCAAATACCTTAATAAATATGTGCGCAGGTGTATCTGCTTAATACATATGTCTAGTTTTTATTTCTGGAGCCCTCCGTTAGCCAGAAAAATGCGAAAAACCAATATGCGGTACTACCCGAAATATCCGTCAGGGTCCTGGCATCCCATTTTAGCTCCGTAATAGGCAACTTCCGGTCCTCAGGATGGCTTGATCTACATGTATAATACCTCAAAACGTTTGTCAATGCCTCTGCTTGATAACTATTCCCCGTAGATCATTCCATAGGACCTGTGAACCAAGTCAGAAGTAAAAAACCATGGTCGGGTAGGTCAAAATTGCCGGCTGTACAACCATTATGGCTCAATTTTCGTCCACTTCCGGTCTCCAGGATAGCTTGACATACATGTATTATACCTCAAAATGTTTGTACATGTCCCTGCTTTATAAATATATACAGTAAGACTGTCTATACGCCCCTTGATTGGAGTAAATAATGTAAAACCAATGTCCGGCGGTAGGTTAAAATAAGACGATTTACCTATGTTTTCACCCCCTTCCGGTCCCCATGGTGGCCCGAATAACCAAATACCTTAATAAATATGTGCGCAGGTGTATCTGCTTAATACATATGTCTAGTTTTTATTTCTGGAGCCCTCCGTTAGCCAGAAAAATGCGAAAAACCAATATGCGGTACTACCCGAAATATCCGTCACGGTCCTGGCATCCCATTTTAGCTCCGTAATAGGCAACTTCCGGTCCTCAGGATGGCTTGATCTACATGTATGATACCTCAAAACGTTTGTCAATGCCTCTGCTTGATAACTATTCCCCGTAGATCATTCCATAGGACCTGTGAACCAAGTCAGAAGTAAAAAACCATGGTCGTGTAGGTCAAAATTGCAGGCTGTACAACCATTATGGCTCAATTTTCGTCCACTTCCGGTCTCCAGGATAGCTTGACATACATGTATTATACCTCAAAATGTTTGTACATGTCTCTGCTTTATAAATATATACAGTAAGACTGTCTATACGCCCCTTGATTGGAGTAAATAATGTAAAACCAATGTCCGGCGGTAGGTTAAAATAAGACGATTTACCTATGTTTTCACCCCCTTCCGGTCCCCATGGTGGCCCGAATAACCAAATACCTTAATAAATATGTGCGCAGGTGTCTCTGCTTAATATATATGTTTAGTTTTTATTTCTGGAGCCCTTCGTTCGCCCGAAAAATGCGAAAAACCAATATGCGTTATTACCCGGAATATCCGTCACGATCCTGGCATCCCATTTTAGCTCCGTAATAGACAATTTCCGGTCCTCACGGAGGCTTGATCTACATGTATGATACCTCAAAACGTTTGTCAATGCCTCTGCTTGATAACTATTCCCCGTACATGTAGATCATTCCATAGGACCTGTGGACCAAGTAAGAAGTAAAAAACCATGGTCGGGTAGGTCAAAATTGCCGGCTGTACAACCATTATGTCTCAATTGTCGTCCACTTCCGGTCTCCAGGATAGCTTGACATACATGTATTATATCTCAAAATGTTTGTACATGTCTCTGCTTTATAAATATATACAGTAAGACTGTCTATACGCCCCTTGATTGGAGTAAATAATGTAAAACCAATGTCCGGCGGTAGGTTAAAATAAGACGATTTACCTATGTTTTCACCACCTTCCAGTCCCCATGGCGGCCTGAATAACCAAATACCTTAACAAATATGTGTGCAGGGGTCTCTGCTTAATATATATGTTTAGTTTTTATTTCTGGAGCCCTTTGTTAGCCAGAAAAATGCGAAAAACCAATATGCGTTATTACCCGGAATATCTGTCAGGGTCCTCGCATCCCATTTTAGCTCCGTAATAGGCAACTTTCGGTCCTCAGAGAGGCTTGATCTACATGTATGATACCTCAAAACGTTTGTCAATGCCTCTGCTTGATAACTATTCCCCGTAGATCATCCCATAGGACCTGTGGACCAAGTCAGAAGTAAAAAATCATGGTCGGGTAGGTCAAAATTGCAGGCTGTACAACCATTATGTCTCAATTGTCGTCCACTTCCGGTCTCCAGGATAGCTTGACATACATGTATTATATCTCAAAATGTTTGTACATGTCTCTGCTTTATAAATATATACAGTAAGACTGTCTATACGCCCCTTGATTGGAGTAAATAATGTAAAACCAATGTCCGGCGGTAGGTTAAAATAAGACGATTTACCTATGTTTTCACCCCCTTCCGGTCCCCATGGTGGCCCGAATAACCAAATACCTTAATAAATATGTGCGCAGGTGTATCTGCTTAATACATATGTCTAGTTTTTATTTCTGGAGCCCTCCGTTAGCCAGAAAAATGCGAAAAACCAATATGCGGTACTACCCGAAATATCCGTCAGGGTCCTGCCATCCCATTTTAGCTCCGTAATAGGCAACTTCCGGTCCTCAGGATGGCTTGATCTACATGTATAATACCTCAAAACGTTTGTCAATGCCTCTGCTTGATAACTATTCCCAGTAGATCATTCCATAGGACCTGTGAACCAAGTCAGAAGTAAAAAACCATGGTCGGGTAGGTCAAAATTGCAGGCTGTACAACCATTATGGCTCAATTTTCGTCCACTTCCGGTCTCCAGGATAGCTTGACATACATGTATTATACCTCAAAATGTTTGTACATGTCTCTGCTTTATAAATATATACAGTAAGACTGTCTATACGCCCCTTGATTGGAGTAAATAATGTAAAACCAATGTCCGGCGGTAGGTTAAAATAAGACGATTTACCTATGTTTTCACCCCCTTCCGGTCCCCATGGTGGCCCGAATAACCAAATACCTTAATAAATATGTGCGCAGGTGTATCTGCTTAATACATATGTCTAGTTTTTATTTCTGGAGCCCTCCGTTAGCCAGAAAAATGCGAAAAACCAATATGCGTTATTACCCGGAATATCTGTCAGGGTCCTCGCATCCCATTTTAGCTCCGTAATAGGCAACTTTCGGTCCTCAGGGAGGCTTGATCTACATGTATGATACCTCAAAACGTTTGTCAATGCCTCTGCTTGATAACTATTCCCCGTAGATCATCCCATAGGACCTGTGGACCAAGTCAGAAGTAAAAAATCATGGTCGGGTAGGTCAAAATTGCAGGCTGTACAACCATTATGTCTCAATTGTCGTCCACTTCCGGTCTCCAGGATAGCTTGACATACATGTATTATATCTCAAAATGTTTGTACATGTCTCTGCTTTATAAATATATACAGTAAGACTGTCTATACGCCCCTTGATTGGAGTAAATAATGTAAAACCAATGTCCGGCGGTAGGTTAAAATAAGACGATTTACCTATGTTTTCACCCCCTTCCGGTCCCCATGGTGGCCCGAATAACCAAATACCTTAATAAATATGTGCGCAGGTGTATCTGCTTAATACATATGTCTAGTTTTTATTTCTGGAGCCCTCCGTTAGCCAGAAAAATGCGAAAAACCAATATGCGGTACTACCCGAAATATCCGTCAGGGTCCTGGCATCCCATTTTAGCTCCGTAATAGGCAACTTCCGGTCCTCAGGATGGCTTGATCTACATGTATAATACCTCAAAACGTTTGTCAATGCCTCTGCTTGATAACTATTCCCCGTAGATCATTCCATAGGACCTGTGAACCAAGTCAGAAGTAAAAAATCATGGTCGGGTAGGTCAAAATTGCAGGCTGTACAACCATTATGGCTCAATTTTCGTCCACTTCCGGTCTCCAGGATAGCTTGACATACATGTATTATACCTCAAAATGTTTTTACATGTCTCTGCTTTATAAATATATACAGTAAGACTGTCTATACGCCCCTTGATTGGAGTAAATAATGTAAAACCAATGTCCGGCGGTAGGTTAAAATAAGACGATTTACCTATGTTTTCACCCCCTTCCGGTCCCCATGGTGGCCCGAATAACCAAATACCTTAATAAATATGTGCGCAGGTGTATCTGCTTAATACATATGTCTAGTTTTTATTTCTGGAGCCCTCCGTTAGCCAGAAAAATGCGAAAAACCAATATGCGGTACTACCCGAAATATCCGTCACGGTCCTGGCATCCCATTTTAGCTCCGTAATAGGCAACTTCCGGTCCTCAGGATGGCTTGATCTACATGTATAATACCTCAAAACGTTTGTCAATGCCTCTGCTTGATAACTATTCCCCGTAGATCATTCCATAGGACCTGTGAACCAAGTCAGAAGTAAAAAACCATGGTCGTGTAGGTCAAAATTGCAGGCTGTACAACCATTATGGCTCAATTTTCGTCCACTTCCGGTCTCCAGGATAGCTTGACATACATGTATTATACCTCAAAATGTTTGTACATGTCTCTGCTTTATAAATATATACAGTAAGACTGTCTATACGCCCCTTGATTGGAGTAAATAATGTAAAACCAATGTCCGGCGGTAGGTTAAAATAAGACGATTTACCTATGTTTTCACCCCCTTCCGGTCCCCATGGTGGCCCGAATAACCAAATACCTTAATAAATATGTGCGCAGGTGTCTCTGCTTAATATATATGTTTAGTTTTTATTTCTGGAGCCCTTCGTTCGCCCGAAAAATGCGAAAAACCAATATGCGTTATTACCCGGAATATCCGTCACGATCCTGGCATCCCATTTTAGCTCCGTAATAGACAATTTCCGGTCCTCACGGAGGCTTGATCTACATGTATGATACCTCAAAACGTTTGTCAATGCCTCTGCTTGATAACTATTCCCCGTACATGTAGATCATTCCATAGGACCTGTGGACCAAGTAAGAAGTAAAAAACCATGGTCGGGTAGGTCAAAATTGCCGGCTGTACAACCATTATGTCTCAATTGTCGTCCACTTCCGGTCTCCAGGATAGCTTGACATACATGTATTATATCTCAAAATGTTTGTACATGTCTCTGCTTTATAAATATATACAGTAAGACTGTCTATACGCCCCTTGATTGGAGTAAATAATGTAAAACCAATGTCCGCCGGTAGGTTAAAATAAGACGATTTACCTATGTTTTCACCACCTTCCAGTCCCCATGGCGGCCTGAATAACCAAATACCTTAACAAATATGTCTGCAGGGGTCTCTGCTTAATATATATGTTTAGTTTTTATTTCTGGAGCCCTTTGTTAGCCAGAAAAATGCGAAAAACCAATATGCGTTATTACCCGGAATATCTGTCAGGGTCCTCGCATCCCATTTTAGCTCCGTAATAGGCAACTTTCGGTCCTCAGGGAGGCTTGATCTACATGTATGATACCTCAAAACGTTTGTCAATGCCTCTGCTTGATAACTATTCCCCGTAGATCATCCCATAGGACCTGTGGACCAAGTCAGAAGTAAAAAATCATGGTCGGGTAGGTCAAAATTGCAGGCTGTACAACCATTATGTCTCAATTGTCGTCCACTTCCGGTCTCCAGGATAGCTTGACATACATGTATTATATCTCAAAATGTTTGTACATGTCTCTGCTTTATAAATATATACAGTAAGACTGTCTATACGCCCCTTGATTGGAGTAAATAATGTAAAACCAATGTCCGGCGGTAGGTTAAAATAAGACGATTTACCTATGTTTTCACCCCCTTCCGGTCCCCATGGTGGCCCGAATAACCAAATACCTTAATAAATATGTGCGCAGGTGTATCTGCTTAATACATATGTCTAGTTTTTATTTCTGGAGCCCTCCGTTAGCCAGAAAAATGCGAAAAACCAATATGCGGTACTACCCGAAATATCCGTCAGGGTCCTGGCATCCCATTTTAGCTCCGTAATAGGCAACTTCCGGTCCTCAGGATGGCTTGATCTACATGTATAATACCTCAAAACGTTTGTCAATGCCTCTGCTTGATAACTATTCCCCGTAGATCATTCCATAGGACCTGTGAACCAAGTCAGAAGTAAAAAACCATGGTCGGGTAGGTCAAAATTGCAGGCTGTACAACCATTATGGCTCAATTTTCGTCCACTTCCGGTCTCCAGGATAGCTTGACATACATGTATTATACCTCAAAATGTTTGTACATGTCTCTGCTTTATAAATATATACAGTAAGACTGTCTATACGCCCCTTGATTGGAGTAAATAATGTAAAACCAATGTCCGGCGGTAGGTTAAAATAAGACGATTTACCTATGTTTTCACCCCCTTCCGGTCCCCATGGTGGCCCGAATAACCAAATACCTTAATAAATATGTGCGCAGGTGTATCTGCTTAATACATATGTCTAGTTTTTATTTCTGGAGCCCTCCGTTAGCCAGAAAAATGCGAAAAACCAATATGCGGTACTACCCGAAATATCCGTCAGGGTCCTGGCATCCCATTTTAGCTCCGTAATAGGCAACTTCCGGTCCTCAGGATGGCTTGATCTACATGTATAATACCTCAAAACGTTTGTCAATGCCTCTGCTTGATAACTATTCCCCGTAGATCATTCCATAGGACCTGTGAACCAAGTCAGAAGTAAAAAACCATGGTCGGGTAGGTCAAAATTGCCGGCTGTACAACCATTATGGCTCAATTTTCGTCCACTTCCGGTCTCCAGGATAGCTTGACATACATGTATTATACCTCAAAATGTTTGTACATGTCCCTGCTTTATAAATATATACAGTAAGACTGTCTATACGCCCCTTGATTGGAGTAAATAATGTAAAACCAATGTCCGGCGGTAGGTTAAAATAAGACGATTTACCTATGTTTTCACCCCCTTCCGGTCCCCATGGTGGCCCGAATAACCAAATACCTTAATAAATATGTGCGCAGGTGTATCTGCTTAATACATATGTCTAGTTTTTATTTCTGGAGCCCTCCGTTAGCCAGAAAAATGCGAAAAACCAATATGCGGTACTACCCGAAATATCCGTCACGGTCCTGGCATCCCATTTTAGCTCCGTAATAGGCAACTTCCGGTCCTCAGGATGGCTTGATCTACATGTATGATACCTCAAAACGTTTGTCAATGCCTCTGCTTGATAACTATTCCCCGTAGATCATTCCATAGGACCTGTGAACCAAGTCAGAAGTAAAAAACCATGGTCGTGTAGGTCAAAATTGCAGGCTGTACAACCATTATGGCTCAATTTTCGTCCACTTCCGGTCTCCAGGATAGCTTGACATACATGTATTATACCTCAAAATGTTTGTACATGTCTCTGCTTTATAAATATATACAGTAAGACTGTCTATACGCCCCTTGATTGGAGTAAATAATGTAAAACCAATGTCCGGCGGTAGGTTAAAATAAGACGATTTACCTATGTTTTCACCCCCTTCCGGTCCCCATGGTGGCCCGAATAACCAAATACCTTAATAAATATGTGCGCAGGTGTCTCTGCTTAATATATATGTTTAGTTTTTATTTCTGGAGCCCTTCGTTCGCCCGAAAAATGCGAAAAACCAATATGCGTTATTACCCGGAATATCCGTCACGATCCTGGCATCCCATTTTAGCTCCGTAATAGACAATTTCCGGTCCTCACGGAGGCTTGATCTACATGTATGATACCTCAAAACGTTTGTCAATGCCTCTGCTTGATAACTATTCCCCGTACATGTAGATCATTCCATAGGACCTGTGGACCAAGTAAGAAGTAAAAAACCATGGTCGGGTAGGTCAAAATTGCCGGCTGTACAACCATTATGTCTCAATTGTCGTCCACTTCCGGTCTCCAGGATAGCTTGACATACATGTATTATATCTCAAAATGTTTGTACATGTCTCTGCTTTATAAATATATACAGTAAGACTGTCTATACGCCCCTTGATTGGAGTAAATAATGTAAAACCAATGTCCGGCGGTAGGTTAAAATAAGACGATTTACCTATGTTTTCACCACCTTCCAGTCCCCATGGCGGCCTGAATAACCAAATACCTTAACAAATATGTGTGCAGGGGTCTCTGCTTAATATATATGTTTAGTTTTTATTTCTGGAGCCCTTTGTTAGCCAGAAAAATGCGAAAAACCAATATGCGTTATTACCCGGAATATCTGTCAGGGTCCTCGCATCCCATTTTAGCTCCGTAATAGGCAACTTTCGGTCCTCAGAGAGGCTTGATCTACATGTATGATACCTCAAAACGTTTGTCAATGCCTCTGCTTGATAACTATTCCCCGTAGATCATCCCATAGGACCTGTGGACCAAGTCAGAAGTAAAAAATCATGGTCGGGTAGGTCAAAATTGCAGGCTGTACAACCATTATGTCTCAATTGTCGTCCACTTCCGGTCTCCAGGATAGCTTGACATACATGTATTATATCTCAAAATGTTTGTACATGTCTCTGCTTTATAAATATATACAGTAAGACTGTCTATACGCCCCTTGATTGGAGTAAATAATGTAAAACCAATGTCCGGCGGTAGGTTAAAATAAGACGATTTACCTATGTTTTCACCCCCTTCCGGTCCCCATGGTGGCCCGAATAACCAAATACCTTAATAAATATGTGCGCAGGTGTATCTGCTTAATACATATGTCTAGTTTTTATTTCTGGAGCCCTCCGTTAGCCAGAAAAATGCGAAAAACCAATATGCGGTACTACCCGAAATATCCGTCAGGGTCCTGCCATCCCATTTTAGCTCCGTAATAGGCAACTTCCGGTCCTCAGGATGGCTTGATCTACATGTATAATACCTCAAAACGTTTGTCAATGCCTCTGCTTGATAACTATTCCCAGTAGATCATTCCATAGGACCTGTGAACCAAGTCAGAAGTAAAAAACCATGGTCGGGTAGGTCAAAATTGCAGGCTGTACAACCATTATGGCTCAATTTTCGTCCACTTCCGGTCTCCAGGATAGCTTGACATACATGTATTATACCTCAAAATGTTTGTACATGTCTCTGCTTTATAAATATATACAGTAAGACTGTCTATACGCCCCTTGATTGGAGTAAATAATGTAAAACCAATGTCCGGCGGTAGGTTAAAATAAGACGATTTACCTATGTTTTCACCCCCTTCCGGTCCCCATGGTGGCCCGAATAACCAAATACCTTAATAAATATGTGCGCAGGTGTATCTGCTTAATACATATGTCTAGTTTTTATTTCTGGAGCCCTCCGTTAGCCAGAAAAATGCGAAAAACCAATATGCGGTACTACCCGAAATATCCGTCAGGGTCCTGGCATCCCATTTTAGCTCCGTAATAGGCAACTTCCGGTCCTCAGGATGGCTTGATCTACATGTATAATACCTCAAAACGTTTGTCAATGCCTCTGCTTGATAACTATTCCCCGTAGATCATTCCATAGGACCTGTGAACCAAGTCAGAAGTAAAAAACCATGGTCGGGTAGGTCAAAATTGCAGGCTGTACAACCATTATGGCTCAATTTTCGTCCACTTCCGGTCTCCAGGATAGCTTGACATACATGTATTATACCTCAAAATGTTTGTACATGTCTCTGCTTTATAAATATATACAGTAAGACTGTCTATACGCCCCTTGATTGGAGTAAATAATGTAAAACCAATGTCCGACGGTAGGTTAAAATAAGACGATTTACCTATGTTTTCACCCCCTTCCGGTCCCCATGGTGGCCCGAATAACCAAATACCTTAATAAATATGTGCGCAGGTGTATCTGCTTAATACATATGTCTAGTTTTTATTTCTGGAGCCCTCCGTTAGCCAGAAAAATGCGAAAAACCAATATGCGGTACTACCCGAAATATCCGTCAGGGTCCTGGCATCCCATTTTAGCTCCGTAATAGGCAACTTCCGGTCCTCAGGATGGCTTGATCTACATGTATAATACCTCAAAACGTTTGTCAATGCCTCTGCTTGATAACTATTCCCCGTAGATCATTCCATAGGACCTGTGAACCAAGTCAGAAGTAAAAAACCATGGTCGGGTAGGTCAAAATTGCAGGCTGTACAACCATTATGGCTCAATTTTCGTCCACTTCCGGTCTCCAGGATAGCTTGACATACATGTATTATACCTCAAAATGTTTGTACATGTCTCTGCTTTATAAATATATACAGTAAGACTGTCTATACGCCCCTTGATTGGAGTAAATAATGTAAAACCAATGTCCGGCGGTAGGTTAAAATAAGACGATTTACCTATGTTTTCACCCCCTTCCGGTCCCCATGGTGGCCCGAATAACCAAATACCTTAATAAATATGTGCGCAGGTGTATCTGCTTAATACATATGTCTAGTTTTTATTTCTGGAGCCCTCCGTTAGCCAAAAAAATGCGAAAAACCAATATGCGGTACTACCCGAAATATCCGTCAGGGTCCTGGCATCCCATTTTAGCTCCGTAATAGCCAACTTCCGGTCCTCAGGATGGCTTGATCTACATGTATAATACCTCAAAACGTTTGTCAATGCCTCTGCTTGATAACTATTCCCCGTAGATCATTCCATAGGACCTGTGAACCAAGTCAGAAGTAAAAAACCATGGTCGTGTAGGTCAAAATTGCAGGCTGTACAACCATTATGGCTCAATTTTCGTCCACTTCCGGTCTCCAGGATAGCTTGACATACATGTATTATACCTCAAAATGTTTGTACATGTCTCTGCTTTATAAATATATACAGTAAGACTGTCTATACGCCCCTTGATTGGAGTAAATAATGTAAAACCAATGTCCGGCGGTAGGTTAAAATAAGACGATTTACCTATGTTTTCACCCCCTTCCGGTCCCCATGGTGGCCCGAATAACCAAATACCTTAATAAATATGTGCGCAGGTGTATCTGCTTAATACATATGTCTAGTTTTATTTCTGGAGCCCTCCGTTAGCCAGAAAAATGCGAAAAACCAATATGCGGTACTACCCGAAATATCCGTCACGGTCCTGGCATCCCATTTTAGCTCCGTAATAGGCAACTTTCGGTCCTCAGGGAGGCTTGATCTACATGTATGATACCTCAAAACGTTTTTCAATGCCTCTGCTTGATAACTATTCCCCGTAGATCATCCCATAGGACCTGTGGACCAAGTCAGAAGTAAAAAATCATGGTCGGGTAGGTCAAAATTGCAGGCTGTACAACCATTATGTCTCAATTCTCGTCCACTTCCGGTCTCCAGGATAGCTTGACATACATGTATTATATCTCAAAATGTTTGTACATGTCTCTGCTTTATAAATATATACAGTAAGACTGTCTATACGCCCCTTGATTGGAGTAAATAATGTAAAACCAATGTCCGGCGGTAGGTTAAAATAAGACGATTTAACTATGTTTTCACCACCTTCCGGTCCCCATGGCGGCCCGAATAACCAAATACCTAAACAAATATGTGTGCAGGGGTCTCTGCTTAATATATATGTTTAGTTTTTATTTCTGGAGCCCTTCGTTAGCCAGAAAAATGCGAAAAACCAATATGCGTTATTACCCGGAATATCCGTCACGGTCCTGGCATCCCATTTTAGCTCCGTAATAGGCAACTTTCGGTCCTCAGGGAGGCTTGATCTACATGTATGATACCTCAAAACGTTTGTCAATGCCTCTGCTTGATAACTATTCCCCGTAGATCATCCCATAGGACCTGTGGACCAAGTCAGAAGTAAAAAATCATGGTCGGGTAGGTCAACATTGCAGGCTGTACAACCATTATGTCTCAATTGTCGCCCACTTCCGGTCTCCAGGATAGCTTGACATACATGTATTATATCTCAAAATTTTTGTACATGTCTCTGCTTTATAAATATATACAGTAAGACTGTCTATACGCCCCTTGATTGGAGTAAATAATGTAAAACCAATGTCCGGCGGTAGGTTAAAATAAGACGATTTACCTATGTTTTCACCCCCTTCCGGTCCCCATGGCGGCCCGAATAACCAAATACCTAAACAAATATGTGTGCAGGGGTCTCTGCTTAATATATATGTTTAGTTTTTATTTCTGGAGCCCTTCGTTAGCCAGAAAAATGCGAAAAACCAATATGCGTTATTACCCGGAATATCCGTCACGGTCCTGGCATCCCATTTTAGCTCCGTAATAGGCAACTTTCGGTCCTCAGGGAGGCTTGATCTACATGTATGATACCTCAAAACGTTTGTCAATGCCTCTGCTTGATAACTATTCCCCGTAGATCATTCCATAGGACCTGTGAACCAAGTCAGAAGTAAAAAACCATGGTCGGGTAGGTCAAAATTGCAGGCTGTACAACCATTATGGCTCAATTTTCGTCCACTTCCGGTCTCCAGGATAGCTTGACATACATGTATTATACCTCAAAATGTTTGTACATGTCTCTGCTTTATAAATATATACAGTAAGACTGTCTATACGCCCCTTGATTGGAGTAAATAATGTAAAACCAATGTCCGGCGGTAGGTTAAAATAAGACGATTTACCTATGTTTTCACCCCCTTCCGGTCCCCATGGTGGCCCGAATAACCAAATACCTTAATAAATATGTGCGCAGGTGTATCTGCTTAATACATATGTCTAGTTTTTATTTCTGGAGCCCTCCGTTAGCCAAAAAAATGCGAAAAACCAATATGCGGTACTACCCGAAATATCCGTCAGGGTCCTGGCATCCCATTTTAGCTCCGTAATAGCCAACTTCCGGTCCTCAGGATGGCTTGATCTACATGTATAATACCTCAAAACGTTTGTCAATGCCTCTGCTTGATAACTATTCCCCGTAGATCATTCCATAGGACCTGTGAACCAAGTCAGAAGTAAAAAACCATGGTCGTGTAGGTCAAAATTGCAGGCTGTACAACCATTATGGCTCAATTTTCGTCCACTTCCGGTCTCCAGGATAGCTTGACATACATGTATTATACCTCAAAATGTTTGTACATGTCTCTGCTTTATAAATATATACAGTAAGACTGTCTATACGCCCCTTGATTGGAGTAAATAATGTAAAACCAATGTCCGGCGGTAGGTTAAAATAAGACGATTTACCTATGTTTTCACCCCCTTCCGGTCCCCATGGTGGCCCGAATAACCAAATACCTTAATAAATATGTGCGCAGGTGTATCTGCTTAATACATATGTCTAGTTTTATTTCTGGAGCCCTCCGTTAGCCAGAAAAATGCGAAAAACCAATATGCGGTACTACCCGAAATATCCGTCACGGTCCTGGCATCCCATTTTAGCTCCGTAATAGGCAACTTTCGGTCCTCAGGGAGGGTTGATCTACATGTATGATACCTCAAAACGTTTTTCAATGCCTCTGCTTGATAACTATTCCCCGTAGATCATCCCATAGGACCTGTGGACCAAGTCAGAAGTAAAAAATCATGGTCGGGTAGGTCAAAATTGCAGGCTGTACAACCATTATGTCTCAATTCTCGTCCACTTCCGGTCTCCAGGATAGCTTGACATACATGTATTATATCTCAAAATGTTTGTACATGTCTCTGCTTTATAAATATATACAGTAAGACTGTCTATACGCCCCTTGATTGGAGTAAATAATGTAAAACCAATGTCCGGCGGTAGGTTAAAATAAGACGATTTAACTATGTTTTCACCACCTTCCGGTCCCCATGGCGGCCCGAATAACCAAATACCTAAACAAATATGTGTGCAGGGGTCTCTGCTTAATATATATGTTTAGTTTTTATTTCTGGAGCCCTTCGTTAGCCAGAAAAATGCGAAAAACCAATATGCGTTATTACCCGGAATATCCGTCACGGTCCTGGCATCCCATTTTAGCTCCGTAATAGGCAACTTTCGGTCCTCAGGGAGGCTTGATCTACATGTATGATACCTCAAAACGTTTGTCAATGCCTCTGCTTGATAACTATTCCCCGTAGATCATCCCATAGGACCTGTGGACCAAGTCAGAAGTAAAAAATCATGGTCGGGTAGGTCAACATTGCAGGCTGTACAACCATTATGTCTCAATTGTCGCCCACTTCCGGTCTCCAGGATAGCTTGACATACATGTATTATATCTCAAAATTTTTGTACATGTCTCTGCTTTATAAATATATACAGTAAGACTGTCTATACGCCCCTTGATTGGAGTAAATAATGTAAAACCAATGTCCGGCGGTAGGTTAAAATAAGACGATTTACCTATGTTTTCACCCCCTTCCGGTCCCCATGGCGGCCCGAATAACCAAATACCTAAACAAATATGTGTGCAGGGGTCTCTGCTTAATATATATGTTTAGTTTTTATTTCTGGAGCCCTTCGTTAGCCAGAAAAATGCGAAAAACCAATATGCGTTATTACCCGGAATATCCGTCACGGTCCTGGCATCCCATTTTAGCTCCGTAATAGGCAACTTTCGGTCCTCAGGGAGGCTTGATCTACATGTATGATACCTCAAAACGTTTGTCAATGCCTCTGCTTGATAACTATTCCCCGTAGATCATTCCATAGGACCTGTGAACCAAGTCAGAAGTAAAAAACCATGGTCGGGTAGGTCAAAATTGCAGGCTGTACAACCATTATGGCTCAATTTTCGTCCACTTCCGGTCTCCAGGATAGCTTGACATACATGTATTATACCTCAAAATGTTTGTACATGTCTCTGCTTTATAAATATATACAGTAAGACTGTCTATACGCCCCTTGATTGGAGTAAATAATGTAAAACCAATGTCCGGCGGTAGGTTAAAATAAGACGATTTACCTATGTTTTCACCCCCTTCCGGTCCCCATGGTGGCCCGAATAACCAAATACCTTAATAAATATGTGCGCAGGTGTATCTGCTTAATACATATGTCTAGTTTTTATTTCTGGAGCCCTCCGTTAGCCAAAAAAATGCGAAAAACCAATATGCGGTACTACCCGAAATATCCGTCAGGGTCCTGGCATCCCATTTTAGCTCCGTAATAGCCAACTTCCGGTCCTCAGGATGGCTTGATCTACATGTATAATACCTCAAAACGTTTGTCAATGCCTCTGCTTGATAACTATTCCCCGTAGATCATTCCATAGGACCTGTGAACCAAGTCAGAAGTAAAAAACCATGGTCGTGTAGGTCAAAATTGCAGGCTGTACAACCATTATGGCTCAATTTTCGTCCACTTCCGGTCTCCAGGATAGCTTGACATACATGTATTATACCTCAAAATGTTTGTACATGTCTCTGCTTTATAAATATATACAGTAAGACTGTCTATACGCCCCTTGATTGGAGTAAATAATGTAAAACCAATGTCCGGCGGTAGGTTAAAATAAGACGATTTACCTATGTTTTCACCCCCTTCCGGTCCCCATGGTGGCCCGAATAACCAAATACCTTAATAAATATGTGCGCAGGTGTATCTGCTTAATACATATGTCTAGTTTTATTTCTGGAGCCCTCCGTTAGCCAGAAAAATGCGAAAAACCAATATGCGGTACTACCCGAAATATCCGTCACGGTCCTGGCATCCCATTTTAGCTCCGTAATAGGCAACTTTCGGTCCTCAGGGAGGGTTGATCTACATGTATGATACCTCAAAACGTTTTTCAATGCCTCTGCTTGATAACTATTCCCCGTAGATCATCCCATAGGACCTGTGGACCAAGTCAGAAGTAAAAAATCATGGTCGGGTAGGTCAAAATTGCAGGCTGTACAACCATTATGTCTCAATTCTCGTCCACTTCCGGTCTCCAGGATAGCTTGACATACATGTATTATATCTCAAAATGTTTGTACATGTCTCTGCTTTATAAATATATACAGTAAGACTGTCTATACGCCCCTTGATTGGAGTAAATAATGTAAAACCAATGTCCGGCGGTAGGTTAAAATAAGACGATTTAACTATGTTTTCACCACCTTCCGGTCCCCATGGCGGCCCGAATAACCAAATACCTAAACAAATATGTGTGCAGGGGTCTCTGCTTAATATATATGTTTAGTTTTTATTTCTGGAGCCCTTCGTTAGCCAGAAAAATGCGAAAAACCAATATGCGTTATTACCCGGAATATCCGTCACGGTCCTGGCATCCCATTTTAGCTCCGTAATAGGCAACTTTCGGTCCTCAGGGAGGCTTGATCTACATGTATGATACCTCAAAACGTTTGTCAATGCCTCTGCTTGATAACTATTCCCCGTAGATCATCCCATAGGACCTGTGGACCAAGTCAGAAGTAAAAAATCATGGTCGGGTAGGTCAACATTGCAGGCTGTACAACCATTATGTCTCAATTGTCGCCCACTTCCGGTCTCCAGGATAGCTTGACATACATGTATTATATCTCAAAATTTTTGTACATGTCTCTGCTTTATAAATATATACAGTAAGACTGTCTATACGCCCCTTGATTGGAGTAAATAATGTAAAACCAATGTCCGGCGGTAGGTTAAAATAAGACGATTTACCTATGTTTTCACCCCCTTCCGGTCCCCATGGCGGCCCGAATAACCAAATACCTAAACAAATATGTGTGCAGGGGTCTCTGCTTAATATATATGTTTAGTTTTTATTTCTGGAGCCCTTCGTTAGCCAGAAAAATGCGAAAAACCAATATGCGTTATTACCCGGAATATCCGTCACGGTCCTGGCATCCCATTTTAGCTCCGTAATAGGCAACTTTCGGTCCTCAGGGAGGCTTGATCTACATGTATGATACCTCAAAACGTTTGTCAATGCCTCTGCTTGATAACTATTCCCCGTAGATCATCCCATAGGACCTGTGGACCAAGTCAGAAGTAAAAAACCATGGTCGGGTAGGTCAAAATTGCCGGCTGTACAACCATTATGTCTCAATTGTCGTCCACTTCCGGTCTCCAGGATAGCTTGACATACATGTATTATATCTCAAAATGTTTGTACATGTCTCTGCTTTATAAATATATACAGTAAGACTGTCTATACGTCCCTTGATTGGAGTAAATAATGTAAAACCAATGTCCGGCGGTAGGTTAAAATAAGACGATTTACCTATGTTTTCACCCCCTTCCGGTCCCCATGGTGGCCCGAATAACCAAATACATTAATAAATATGTGCGCAGGTGTATCTGCTTAATACATATGTCTAGTTTTATTTCTGGAGCCCTCCGTTAGCCAGAAAAATGCGAAAAACCAATATGCGGTACTACCCGAAATATCCGTCACGATCCTGCCATCCCATTTTAGCTCCGTAATAGGCAACTTCCGGTCCTCAGGATGGCTTGATCTACATGTATAATACCTCAAAACGTTTGTCAATGCCTCTGCTTGATAACTATTCCCCGTAGATCATTCCATAGGACCTGTGAACCAAGTCAGAAGTAAAAAACCATGGTCGGGTAGGTCAAAATTGCAGGCTGTACAACCATTATGTCTCAATTGTCGTCCACTTCCGGTCTCCAGGATAGCTTGACATACATGTATTATATCTCAAAATGTTTGTACATGTCTCTGCTTTATAAATATATACAGTAAGGCTGTCTATACGCCCCTTGATTGGAGTAAATAATGTAAAACCAATGTCCGGCGGTAGGTTAAAATAAGACGATTTACCTATGTTTTCACCCCCTTCCGGTCCCTATGGCGGCCCGAATAACCAAATACCTAAACAAATATGTGTGCAGGTGTCTCTGCTTAATATATATGTTTAGTTTTTATTTCTGGAGCCCTTCGTTAGCCAGAAAAATGCGAAAAACCAATATGCGTTATTACCCGGAATATCCGTCACGGTCCTGGCATCCCATTTTAGCTCCGTAATAGGCAACTTTCGGTCCTCAGGGAGGCTTGATCTACATGTATGATACCTCAAAACGTTTGTCAATGCCTCTGCTTGATAACTATTCCCCGTAGATCATTCCATAGGACCTGTGGACCAAGTCAGAAGTAAAAAACCATGGTCGGGTAGGTCAAAATTGCAGGCTGTACAACCATTATGTCTCAATTGTCGTCCACTTCCGGTCTCCAGGATAGCTTGACATACATGTATTATATCTCAAAATGTTTGTACATGTCTCTGCTTTATAAATATATACAGTAAGACTGTCTATACGCCCCTTGATTGGAGTAAATAATGTAAAACCAATGTCCGGCGGTAGGTTAAAATAAGACGATTTACCTATGTTTTCATTCCCTTCCGGTCCCCATGGTGGCCCGAATAACCAAATACCTTAATAAATATGGGCGCAGGTGTCTCCGCTTAATATATATGTTTAGTTTTTATTTCTGGATCCCTTCGTTAGCCAGAAAAATGCGAAAAACCAATATGCGTTATTACCCGGAATATCCGTCACGGTCCTGCCATCCCATTTTAGCTCCGTAATAGACAATTTCCGGTCCTCCCGGAGGCTTGATCTACATGTATGATACCTCAAAACGGTTGTCAATGCCTCTGCTTGATAACTATTCCCCGTAGATAATTCCATAGGACCTGTGGACCAAGTCAGAAGTAAAAAACCATGGTCGGGTAGGTCAAAATTGCAGGCTGTACAACCATTATGTCTCAATTTTCGTCCACTTCCGGTCTCCAGGATAGCTTGACATACATGTATTATATCTCAAAATGTTTGTACATATCTCTGCTTTATAAATATATACAGTAAGACTGTCTATACGCCCCTTGATTGGAGTAAATAATGTAAAACCAATGTCCGGCGGTAGGTTAAAATAAGACGATTTACCTATGTTTTCACCCCCTTCCGGTCCCCATGGTGGCCCGAATAACCATATACCTTAATAAATATGTGCGCAGGTGTATCTGCTTAATACATATGTCTAGTTTTTATTTCTGGAGCCCTCCGTTAGCCAGAAAAATGCGAAAAACCAATATGCGGTACTACCCGAAATATCCGTCACGGTCCTGGCATCCCATTTTAGCTCCGTAATAGGCAACTTCCGGTCCTCAGGATGGCTTGATCTACATGTATGATACCTCAAAACGTTTGTCAATGCCTCTGCTTGATAACTATTCCCCGTAGATCATTCCATAGGACCTGTGAACCAAGTCAGAAGTAAAAAACCATGGTCGTGTAGGTCAAAATTGCAGGCTGTACAACCATTATGGCTCAATTTTCGTCCACTTCCGGTCTCCAGGATAGCTTGACATACATGTATTATACCTCAAAATGTTTGTACATGTCTCTGCTTTATAAATATATACAGTAAGACTGTCTATACGCCCCTTGATTGGAGTAAATAATGTAAAACCAATGTCCGGCGGTAGGTTAAAATAAGACGATTTACCTATGTTTTCACCCCCTTCCGGTCCCCATGGTGGCCCGAATAACCAAATACCTTAATAAATATGTGCGCAGGTGTCTCTGCTTAATATATATGTTTAGTTTTTATTTCTGGAGCCCTTCGTTCGCCCGAAAAATGCGAAAAACCAATATGCGTTATTACCCGGAATATCCGTCACGATCCTGGCATCCCATTTTAGCTCCGTAATAGACAATTTCCGGTCCTCACGGAGGCTTGATCTACATGTATGATACCTCAAAACGTTTGTCAATGCCTCTGCTTGATAACTATTCCCCGTACATGTAGATCATTCCATAGGACCTGTGGACCAAGTAAGAAGTAAAAAACCATGGTCGGGTAGGTCAAAATTGCCGGCTGTACAACCATTATGTCTCAATTGTCGTCCACTTCCGGTCTCCAGGATAGCTTGACATACATGTATTATATCTCAAAATGTTTGTACATGTCTCTGCTTTATAAATATATACAGTAAGACTGTCTATACGCCCCTTGATTGGAGTAAATAATGTAAAACCAATGTCCGGCGGTAGGTTAAAATAAGACGATTTACCTATGTTTTCACCACCTTCCAGTCCCCATGGCGGCCTGAATAACCAAATACCTTAACAAATATGTGTGCAGGGGTCTCTGCTTAATATATATGTTTAGTTTTTATTTCTGGAGCCCTTTGTTAGCCAGAAAAATGCGAAAAACCAATATGCGTTATTACCCGGAATATCTGTCAGGGTCCTCGCATCCCATTTTAGCTCCGTAATAGGCAACTTTCGGTCCTCAGGGAGGCTTGATCTACATGTATGATACCTCAAAACGTTTGTCAATGCCTCTGCTTGATAACTATTCCCCGTAGATCATCCCATAGGACCTGTGGACCAAGTCAGAAGTAAAAAATCATGGTCGGGTAGGTCAAAATTGCTGGCTGTACAACCATTATGTCTCAATTGTCGTCCACTTCCGGTCTCCAGGATAGCTTGACATACATGTATTATATCTCAAAATGTTTGTACATGTCTCTGCTTTATAAATATATACAGTAAGACTGTCTATACGCCCCTTGATTGTAGTAAATAATGTAAAACCAATGTCCGGCGGTAGGTTAAAATAAGACGATTTACCTATGTTTTCACCCCCTTCCGGTCCCCATGGTGGCCCGAATAACCAAATACCTTAATAAATATGTGCGCAGGTGTATCTGCTTAATACATATGTCTAGTTTTTATTTCTGGAGCCCTCCGTTAGCCAGAAAAATGCGAAAAACCAATATGCGGTACTACCCGAAATATCCGTCAGGGTCCTGCCATCCCATTTTAGCTCCGTAATAGGCAACTTCCGGTCCTCAGGATGGCTTGATCTACATGTATAATACCTCAAAACGTTTGTCAATGCCTCTGCTTGATAACTATTCCCAGTAGATCATTCCATAGGACCTGTGAACCAAGTCAGAAGTAAAAAACCATGGTCGGGTAGGTCAAAATTGCAGGCTGTACAACCATTATGGCTCAATTTTCGTCCACTTCCGGTCTCCAGGATAGCTTGACATACATGTATTATACCTCAAAATGTTTGTACATGTCTCTGCTTTATAAATATATACAGTAAGACTGTCTATACGCCCCTTGATTGGAGTAAATAATGTAAAACCAATGTCCGGCGGTAGGTTAAAATAAGACGATTTACCTATGTTTTCACCCCCTTCCGGTCCCCATGGTGGCCCGAATAACCAAATACCTTAATAAATATGTGCGCAGGTGTATCTGCTTAATACATATGTCTAGTTTTTATTTCTGGAGCCCTCCGTTAGCCAGAAAAATGCGAAAAACCAATATGCGGTACTACCCGAAATATCCGTCAGGGTCCTGGCATCCCATTTTAGCTCCGTAATAGGCAACTTCCGGTCCTCAGGATGGCTTGATCTACATGTATAATACCTCAAAACGTTTGTCAATGCCTCTGCTTGATAACTATTCCCCGTAGATCATTCCATAGGACCTGTGAACCAAGTCAGAAGTAAAAAACCATGGTCGGGTAGGTCAAAATTGCAGGCTGTACAACCATTATGGCTCAATTTTCGTCCACTTCCGGTCTCCAGGATAGCTTCACATACATGTATTATACCTCAAAATGTTTGTACATGTCTCTGCTTTATAAATATATACAGTAAGACTGTCTATACGCCCCTTGATTGGAGTAAATAATGTAAAACCAATGTCCGACGGTAGGTTAAAATAAGACGATTTACCTATGTTTTCACCCCCTTCCGGTCCCCATGGTGGCCCGAATAACCAAATACCTTAATAAATATGTGCGCAGGTGTATCTGCTTAATACATATGTCTAGTTTTTATTTCTGGAGCCCTCCGTTAGCCAGAAAAATGCGAAAAACCAATATGCGGTACTACCCGAAATATCCGTCAGGGTCCTGGCATCCCATTTTAGCTCCGTAATAGGCAACTTTCGGTCCTCAGGGAGGCTTGATCTACATGTATGATACCTCAAAACGTTTGTCAATGCCTCTGCTTGATAACTATTCCCCGTAGATCATTCCATAGGACCTGTGGACCAAGTCAGAAGTAAAAAACCATGGTCGGGTAGGTCAAAATTGCAGGCTGTACAACCATTATGTCTCAATTGTCGTCCACTTCCGGTCTCCAGGATAGCTTGACATACATGTATTATATCTCAAAATGTTTGTACATGTCTCTGCTTTATAAATATATACAGTAAGACTGTCTATACGCCCCTTGATTGGAGTAAATAATGTAAAACCAATGTCCGGCGGTAGGTTAAAATAAGACGATTTACCTATGTTTTCATTCCCTTCCGGTCCCCATGGTGGCCCGAATAACCAAATACCTTAATAAATATGGGCGCAGGTGTCTCCGCTTAATATATATGTTTAGTTTTTATTTCTGGATCCCTTCGTTAGCCCGAAAAATGCGAAAAACCAATATGCGTTATTACCCGGAATATCCGTCACGGTCCTGCCATCCCATTTTAGCTCCGTAATAGACAATTTCCGGTCCTCCCGGAGGCTTGATCTACATGTATGATACCTCAAAACGGTTGTCAATGCCTCTGCTTGATAACTATTCCCCGTAGATAATTCCATAGGACCTGTGGACCAAGTCAGAAGTAAAAAACCATGGTCGGGTAGGTCAAAATTGCAGGCTGTACAACCATTATGTCTCAATTTTCGTCCACTTCCGGTCTCCAGGATAGCTTGACATACATGTATTATATCTCAAAATGTTTGTACATATCTCTGCTTTATAAATATATACAGTAAGACTGTCTATACGCCCCTTGATTGGAGTAAATAATGTAAAACCAATGTCCGGCGGTAGGTTAAAATAAGACGATTTACCTATGTTTTCACCCCCTTCCGGTCCCCATGGTGGCCCGAATAACCATATACCTTAATAAATATGTGCGCAGGTGTATCTGCTTAATACATATGTCTAGTTTTTATTTCTGGAGCCCTCCGTTAGCCAGAAAAATGCGAAAAACCAATATGCGGTACTACCCGAAATATCCGTCACGGTCCTGGCATCCCATTTTAGCTCCGTAATAGGCAACTTCCGGTCCTCAGGATGGCTTGATCTACATGTATGATACCTCAAAACGTTTGTCAATGCCTCTGCTTGATAACTATTCCCCGTAGATCATTCCATAGGACCTGTGAACCAAGTCAGAAGTAAAAAACCATGGTCGTGTAGGTCAAAATTGCAGGCTGTACAACCATTATGGCTCAATTTTCGTCCACTTCCGGTCTCCAGGATAGCTTGACATACATGTATTATACCTCAAAATGTTTGTACATGTCTCTGCTTTATAAATATATACAGTAAGACTGTCTATACGCCCCTTGATTGGAGTAAATAATGTAAAACCAATGTCCGGCGGTAGGTTAAAATAAGACGATTTACCTATGTTTTCACCCCCTTCCGGTCCCCATGGTGGCCCGAATAACCAAATACCTTAATAAATATGTGCGCAGGTGTCTCTGCTTAATATATATGTTTAGTTTTTATTTCTGGAGCCCTTCGTTCGCCCGAAAAATGCGAAAAACCAATATGCGTTATTACCCGGAATATCCGTCACGATCCTGGCATCCCATTTTAGCTCCGTAATAGACAATTTCCGGTCCTCACGGAGGCTTGATCTACATGTATGATACCTCAAAACGTTTGTCAATGCCTCTGCTTGATAACTATTCCCCGTACATGTAGATCATTCCATAGGACCTGTGGACCAAGTAAGAAGTAAAAAACCATGGTCGGGTAGGTCAAAATTGCCGGCTGTACAACCATTATGGCTCAATTGTCGTCCACTTCCGGTCTCCAGGATAGCTTGACATACATGTATTATATCTCAAAATGTTTGTACATGTCTCTGCTTTATAAATATATACAGTAAGACTGTCTATACGCCCCTTGATTGGAGTAAATAATGTAAAACCAATGTCCGGCGGTAGGTTAAAATAAGACGATTTACCTATGTTTTCACCACCTTCCAGTCCCCATGGCGGCCTGAATAACCAAATACCTTAACAAATATGTGTGCAGGGGTCTCTGCTTAATATATATGTTTAGTTTTTATTTCTGGAGCCCTTTGTTAGCCAGAAAAATGCGAAAAACCAATATGCGTTATTACCCGGAATATCTGTCAGGGTCCTCGCATCCCATTTTAGCTCCGTAATAGGCAACTTTCGGTCCTCAGGGAGGCTTGATCTACATGTATGATACCTCAAAACGTTTGTCAATGCCTCTGCTTGATAACTATTCCCCGTAGATCATCCCATAGGACCTGTGGACCAAGTCAGAAGTAAAAAATCATGGTCGGGTAGGTCAAAATTGCAGGCTGTACAACCATTATGTCTCAATTGTCGTCCACTTCCGGTCTCCAGGATAGCTTGACATACATGTATTATATCTCAAAATGTTTGTACATGTCTCTGCTTTATAAATATATACAGTAAGACTGTCTATACGCCCCTTGATTGTAGTAAATAATGTAAAACCAATGTCCGGCGGTAGGTTAAAATAAGACGATTTACCTATGTTTTCACCCCCTTCCGGTCCCCATGGTGGCCCGAATAACCAAATACCTTAATAAATATGTGCGCAGGTGTATCTGCTTAATACATATGTCTAGTTTTTATTTCTGGAGCCCTCCGTTAGCCAGAAAAATGCGAAAAACCAATATGCGGTACTACCCGAAATATCCGTCAGGGTCCTGCCATCCCATTTTAGCTCCGTAATAGGCAACTTCCGGTCCTCAGGATGGCTTGATCTACATGTATAATACCTCAAAACGTTTGTCAATGCCTCTGCTTGATAACTATTCCCAGTAGATCATTCCATAGGACCTGTGAACCAAGTCAGAAGTAAAAAACCATGGTCGGGTAGGTCAAAATTGCAGGCTGTACAACCATTATGGCTCAATTTTCGTCCACTTCCGGTCTCCAGGATAGCTTGACATACATGTATTATACCTCAAAATGTTTGTACATGTCTCTGCTTTATAAATATATACAGTAAGACTGTCTATACGCCCCTTGATTGGAGTAAATAATGTAAAACCAATGTCCGGCGGTAGGTTAAAATAAGACGATTTACCTATGTTTTCACCCCCTTCCGGTCCCCATGGTGGCCCGAATAACCAAATACCTTAATAAATATGTGCGCAGGTGTATCTGCTTAATACATATGTCTAGTTTTTATTTCTGGAGCCCTCCGTTAGCCAGAAAAATGCGAAAAACCAATATGCGGTACTACCCGAAATATCCGTCAGGGTCCTGGCATCCCATTTTAGCTCCGTAATAGGCAACTTCCGGTCCTCAGGATGGCTTGATCTACATGTATAATACCTCAAAACGTTTGTCAATGCCTCTGCTTGATAACTATTCCCCGTAGATCATTCCATAGGACCTGTGAACCAAGTCAGAAGTAAAAAACCATGGTCGGGTAGGTCAAAATTGCAGGCTGTACAACCATTATGGCTCAATTTTCGTCCACTTCCGGTCTCCAGGATAGCTTCACATACATGTATTATACCTCAAAATGTTTGTACATGTCTCTGCTTTATAAATATATACAGTAAGACTGTCTATACGCCCCTTGATTGGAGTAAATAATGTAAAACCAATGTCCGACGGTAGGTTAAAATAAGACGATTTACCTATGTTTTCACCCCCTTCCGGTCCCCATGGTGGCCCGAATAACCAAATACCTTAATAAATATGTGCGCAGGTGTATCTGCTTAATACATATGTCTAGTTTTTATTTCTGGAGCCCTCCGTTAGCCAGAAAAATGCGAAAAACCAATATGCGGTACTACCCGAAATATCCGTCAGGGTCCTGGCATCCCATTTTAGCTCCGTAATAGGCAACTTCCGGTCCTCAGGATGGCTTGATCTACATGTATAATACCTCAAAACGTTTGTCAATGCCTCTGCTTGATAACTATTCCCCGTAGATCATTCCATAGGACCTGTGAACCAAGTCAGAAGTAAAAAACCATGGTCGTGTAGGTCAAAATTGCAGGCTGTACAACCATTATGGCTCAATTTTCGTCCACTTCCGGTCTCCAGGATAGCTTGACATACATGTATTATACCTCAAAATGTTTGTACATGTCTCTGCTTTATAAATATATACAGTAAGACTGTCTATACGCCCCTTGATTGGAGTAAATAATGTAAAACCAATGTCCGGCGGTAGGTTAAAATAAGACGATTTACCTATGTTTTCACCCCCTTCCGGTCCCCATGGTGGCCCGAATAACCAAATACCTTAATAAATATGTGCGCAGGTGTATCTGCTTAATACATATGTCTAGTTTTTATTTCTGGAGCCCTCCGTTAGCCAAAAAAATGCGAAAAACCAATATGCGGTACTACCCGAAATATCCGTCAGGGTCCTGGCATCCCATTTTAGCTCCGTAATAGCCAACTTCCGGTCCTCAGGATGGCTTGATCTACATGTATAATACCTCAAAACGTTTGTCAATGCCTCTGCTTGATAACTATTCCCCGTAGATCATTCCATAGGACCTGTGAACCAAGTCAGAAGTAAAAAACCATGGTCGTGTAGGTCAAAATTGCAGGCTGTACAACCATTATGGCTCAATTTTCGTCCACTTCCGGTCTCCAGGATAGCTTGACATACATGTATTATACCTCAAAATGTTTGTACATGTCTCTGCTTTATAAATATATACAGTAAGACTGTCTATACGCCCCTTGATTGGAGTAAATAATGTAAAACCAATGTCCGGCGGTAGGTTAAAATAAGACGATTTACCTATGTTTTCACCCCCTTCCGGTCCCCATGGTGGCCCGAATTACCAAATACCTTAATAAATATGTGCGCAGGTGTATCTGCTTAATACATATGTCTAGTTTTATTTCTGGAGCCCTCCGTTAGCCAGAAAAATGCGAAAAACCAATATGCGGTACTACCCGAAATATCCGTCACGGTCCTGGCATCCCATTTTAGCTCCGTAATAGGCAACTTTCGGTCCTCAGGGAGGCTTGATCTACATGTATGATACCTCAAAACGTTTTTCAATGCCTCTGCTTGATAACTATTCCCCGTAGATCATCCCATAGGACCTGTGGACCAAGTCAGAAGTAAAAAATCATGGTCGGGTAGGTCAAAATTGCAGGCTGTACAACCATTATGTCTCAATTCTCGTCCACTTCCGGTCTCCAGGATAGCTTGACATACATGTATTATATCTCAAAATGTTTGTACATGTCTCTGCTTTATAAATATATACAGTAAGACTGTCTATACGCCCCTTGATTGGAGTAAATAATGTAAAACCAATGTCCGGCGGTAGGTTAAAATAAGACGATTTACCTATGTTTTCACCACCTTCCGGTCCCCATGGCGGCCCGAATAACCAAATACCTAAACAAATATGTGTGCAGGGGTCTCTGCTTAATATATATGTTTAGTTTTTATTTCTGGAGCCCTTCGTTAGCCAGAAAAATGCGAAAAACCAATATGCGGTACTACCCGAAATATCCGTCAGGGTCCTGCCATCCCATTTTAGCTCCGTAATAGGCAACTTCCGGTCCTCAGGATGGCTTGATCTACATGTATAATACCTCAAAACATTTGTCAATGCCTCTGCTTGATAACTATTCCCAGTAGATCATTCCATAGGACCTGTGAACCAAGTCAGAAGTAAAAAACCATGGTCGGGTAGGTCAAAATTGCAGGCTGTACAACCATTATGGCTCAATTTTCGTCCACTTCCGGTCTCCAGGATAGCTTGACATACATGTATTATACCTCAAAATGTTTGTACATGTCTCTGCTTTATAAATATATACAGTAAGACTGTCTATACGCCCCTTGATTGGAGTAAATAATGTAAAACCAATGTCCGGCGGTAGGTTAAAATAAGACGATTTACCTATGTTTTCACCCCCTTCCGGTCCCCATGGTGGCCCGAATAACCAAATACCTTAATAAATATGTGCGCAGGTGTATCTGCTTAATACATATGTCTAGTTTTTATTTCTGGAGCCCTCCGTTAGCCAGAAAAATGCGAAAAACCAATATGCGGTACTACCCGAAATATCCGTCAGGGTCCTGGCATCCCATTTTAGCTCCGTAATAGGCAACTTCCGGTCCTCAGGATGGCTTGATCTACATGTATAATACCTCAAAACGTTTGTCAATGCCTCTGCTTGATAACTATTCCCCGTAGATCATTCCATAGGACCTGTGAACCAAGTCAGAAGTAAAAAACCATGGTCGGGTAGGTCAAAATTGCAGGCTGTACAACCATTATGGCTCAATTTTCGTCCACTTCCGGTCTCCAGGATAGCTTGACATACATGTATTATACCTCAAAATGTTTGTACATGTCTCTGCTTTATAAATATATACAGTAAGACTGTCTATACGCCCCTTGATTGGAGTAAATAATGTAAAACCAATGTCCGACGGTAGGTTAAAATAAGACGATTTACCTATGTTTTCACCCCCTTCCGGTCCCCATGGTGGCCCGAATAACCAAATACCTTAATAAATATGTGCGCAGGTGTATCTGCTTAATACATATGTCTAGTTTTTATTTCTGGAGCCCTCCGTTAGCCAGAAAAATGCGAAAAACCAATATGCGGTACTACCCGAAATATCCGTCAGGGTCCTGGCATCCCATTTTAGCTCCGTAATAGGCAACTTCCGGTCCTCAGGATGGCTTGATCTACATGTATAATACCTCAAAACGTTTGTCAATGCCTCTGCTTGATAACTATTCCCCGTAGATCATTCCATAGGACCTGTGAACCAAGTCAGAAGTAAAAAACCATGGTCGGGTAGGTCAAAATTGCAGGCTGTACAACCATTATGGCTCAATTTTCGTCCACTTCCGGTCTCCAGGATAGCTTGACATACATGTATTATACCTCAAAATGTTTGTACATGTCTCTGCTTTATAAATATATACAGTAAGACTGTCTATACGCCCCTTGATTGGAGTAAATAATGTAAAACCAATGTCCGGCGGTAGGTTAAAATAAGACGATTTACCTATGTTTTCACCCCCTTCCGGTCCCCATGGTGGCCCGAATAACCAAATACCTTAATAAATATGTGCGCAGGTGTATCTGCTTAATACATATGTCTAGTTTTTATTTCTGGAGCCCTCCGTTAGCCAAAAAAATGCGAAAAACCAATATGCGGTACTACCCGAAATATCCGTCAGGGTCCTGCCATCCCATTTTAGCTCCGTAATAGCCAACTTCCGGTCCTCAGGATGGCTTGATCTACATGTATAATACCTCAAAACGTTTGTCAATGCCTCTGCTTGATAACTATTCCCCGTAGATCATTCCATAGGACCTGTGAACCAAGTCAGAAGTAAAAAACCATGGTCGTGTAGGTCAAAATTGCAGGCTGTACAACCATTATGGCTCAATTTTCGTCCACTTCCGGTCTCCAGGATAGCTTGACATACATGTATTATACCTCAAAATGTTTGTACATGTCTCTGCTTTATAAATATATACAGTAAGACTGTCTATACGCCCCTTGATTGGAGTAAATAATGTAAAACCAATGTCCGGCGGTAGGTTAAAATAAGACGATTTACCTATGTTTTCACCCCCTTCCGGTCCCCATGGTGGCCCGAATAACCAAATACCTTAATAAATATGTGCGCAGGTGTATCTGCTTAATACATATGTCTAGTTTTTATTTCTGGAGCCCTCCGTTAGCCAGAAAAATGCGAAAAACCAATATGCGGTACTACCCGAAATATCCGTCAGGGTCCTGGCATCCCATTTTAGCTCCGTAATAGGCAACTTCCGGTCCTCAGGATGGCTTGATCTACATGTATAATACCTCAAAACGTTTGTCAATGCCTCTGCTTGATAACTATTCCCCGTAGATCATTCCATAGGACCTGTGAACCAAGTCAGAAGTAAAAAACCATGGTCGGGTAGGTCAAAATTGCAGGCTGTACAACCATTATGGCTCAATTTTCGTCCACTTCCGGTCTCCAGGATAGCTTGACATACATGTATTATACCTCAAAATGTTTGTACATGTCTCTGCTTTATAAATATATACAGTAAGACTGTCTATACGCCCCTTGATTGGAGTAAATAATGTAAAACCAATGTCCGACGGTAGGTTAAAATAAGACGATTTACCTATGTTTTCACCCCCTTCCGGTCCCCATGGTGGCCCGAATAACCAAATACCTTAATAAATATGTGCGCAGGTGTATCTGCTTAATACATATGTCTAGTTTTTATTTCTGGAGCCATCCGTTAGCCAGAAAAATGCGAAAAACCAATATGCGGTACTACCCGAAATATCCGTCAGGGTCCTGGCATCCCATTTTAGCTCCGTAATAGGCAACTTCCGGTCCTCAGGATGGCTTGATCTACATGTATAATACCTCAAAACGTTTGTCAATGCCTCTGCTTGATAACTATTCCCCGTAGATCATTCCATAGGACCTGTGAACCAAGTCAGAAGTAAAAAACCATGGTCGGGTAGGTCAAAATTGCAGGCTGTACAACCATTATGGCTCAATTTTCGTCCACTTCCGGTCTCCAGGATAGCTTGACATACATGTATTATACCTCAAAATGTTTGTACATGTCTCTGCTTTATAAATATATACAGTAAGACTGTCTATACGCCCCTTGATTGGAGTAAATAATGTAAAACCAATGTCCGGCGGTAGGTTAAAATAAGACGATTTACCTATGTTTTCACCCCCTTCCGGTCCCCATGGTGGCCCGAATAACCAAATACCTTAATAAATATGTGCGCAGGTGTATCTGCTTAATACATATGTCTAGTTTTTATTTCTGGAGCCCTCCGTTAGCCAAAAAAATGCGAAAAACCAATATGCGGTACTACCCGAAATATCCGTCAGGGTCCTGCCATCCCATTTTAGCTCCGTAATAGCCAACTTCCGGTCCTCAGGATGGCTTGATCTACATGTATAATACCTCAAAACGTTTGTCAATGCCTCTGCTTGATAACTATTCCCCGTAGATCATTCCATAGGACCTGTGAACCAAGTCAGAAGTAAAAAACCATGGTCGTGTAGGTCAAAATTGCAGGCTGTACAACCATTATGGCTCAATTTTCGTCCACTTCCGGTCTCCAGGATAGCTTGACATACATGTATTATACCTCAAAATGTTTGTACATGTCTCTGCTTTATAAATATATACAGTAAGACTGTCTATACGCCCCTTGATTGGAGTAAATAATGTAAAACCAATGTCCGGCGGTAGGTTAAAATAAGACGATTTACCTATGTTTTCACCCCCTTCCGGTCCCCATGGTGGCCCGAATAACCAAATACCTTAATAAATATGTGCGCAGGTGTATCTGCTTAATACATATGTCTAGTTTTATTTCTGGAGCCCTCCGTTAGCCAGAAAAATGCGAAAAACCAATATGCGGTACTACCCGAAATATCCGTCACGGTCCTGGCATCCCATTTTAGCTCCGTAATAGGCAACTTTCGGTCCTCAGGGAGGCTTGATCTACATGTATGATACCTCAAAACGTTTTTCAATGCCTCTGCTTGATAACTATTCCCCGTAGATCATCCCATAGGACCTGTGGACCAAGTCAGAAGTAAAAAATCATGGTCGGGTAGGTCAAAATTGCAGGCTGTACAACCATTATGTCTCAATTCTCGTCCACTTCCGGTCTCCAGGATAGCTTGACATACATGTATTATATCTCAAAATGTTTGTACATGTCTCTGCTTTATAAATATATACAGTAAGACTGTCTATACGCCCCTTGATTGGAGTAAATAATGTAAAACCAATGTCCGGCGGTAGGTTAAAATAAGACGATTTACCTATGTTTTCACCACCTTCCGGTCCCCATGGCGGCCCGAATAACCAAATACCTAAACAAATATGTGTGCAGGGGTCTCTGCTTAATATATATGTTTAGTTTTTATTTCTGGAGCCCTTCGTTAGCCAGAAAAATGCGAAAAACCAATATGCGTTATTACCCGGAATATCCGTCACGGTCCTGGCATCCCATTTTAGCTCCGTAATAGGCAACTTTCGGTCCTCAGGGAGGCTTGATCTACATGTATGATACCTCAAAACGTTTGTCAATGCCTCTGCTTGATAACTATTCCCCGTAGATCATCCCATAGGACCTGTGGACCAAGTCAGAAGTAAAAAATCATGGTCGGGTAGGTCAAAATTGCAGGCTGTACAACCATTATGGCTCAATTTTCGTCCACTTCCGGTCTCCAGGATAGCTTGACATACATGTATTATACCTCAAAATGTTTGTACATGTCTCTGCTTTATAAATATATACAGTAAGACTGTCTATACGCCCCTTGATTGGAGTAAATAATGTAAAACCAATGTCCGACGGTAGGTTAAAATAAGACGATTTACCTATGTTTTCACCCCCTTCCGGTCCCCATGGTGGCCCGAATAACCAAATACCTTAATAAATATGTGCACAGGTGTATCTGCTTAATACATATGTCTAGTTTTTATTTCTGGAGCCCTCCGTTAGCCAGAAAAATGCGAAAAACCAATATGCGGTACTACCCGAAATATCCGTCAGGGTCCTGGCATCCCATTTTAGCTCCGTAATAGGCAACTTCCGGTCCTCAGGATGGCTTGATCTACATGTATAATACCTCAAAACGTTTGTCAATGCCTCTGCTTGATAACTATTCCCCGTAGATCATTCCATAGGACCTGTGAACCAAGTCAGAAGTAAAAAACCATGGTCGGGTAGGTCAAAATTGCAGGCTGTACAACCATTATGGCTCAATTTTCGTCCACTTCCGGTCTCCAGGATAGCTTGACATACATGTATTATACCTCAAAATGTTTGTACATGTCTCTGCTTTATAAATATATACAGTAAGACTGTCTATACGCCCCTTGATTGGAGTAAATAATGTAAAACCAATGTCCGACGGTAGGTTAAAATAAGACGATTTACCTATGTTTTCACCCCCTTCCGGTCCCCATGGTGGCCCGAATAACCAAATACCTTAATAAATATGTGCGCAGGTGTATCTGCTTAATACATATGTCTAGTTTTTATTTCTGGAGCCCTCCGTTAGCCAGAAAAATGCGAAAAACCAATATGCGGTACTACCCGAAATATCCGTCAGGGTCCTGGCATCCCATTTTAGCTCCGTAATAGGCAACTTCCGGTCCTCAGGATGGCTTGATCTACATGTATAATACCTCAAAACGTTTGTCAATGCCTCTGCTTGATAACTATTCCCCGTAGATCATTCCATAGGACCTGTGAACCAAGTCAGAAGTAAAAAACCATGGTCGGGTAGGTCAAAATTGCAGGCTGTACAACCATTATGGCTCAATTTTCGTCCACTTCCGGTCTCCAGGATAGCTTGACATACATGTATTATACCTCAAAATGTTTGTACATGTCTCTGCTTTATAAATATATACAGTAAGACTGTCTATACGCCCCTTGATTGGAGTAAATAATGTAAAACCAATGTCCGGCGGTAGGTTAAAATAAGACGATTTACCTATGTTTTCACCCCCTTCCGGTCCCCATGGTGGCCCGAATAACCAAATACCTTAATAAATATGTGCGCAGGTGTATCTGCTTAATACATATGTCTAGTTTTTATTTCTGGAGCCCTCCGTTAGCCAAAAAAATGCGAAAAACCAATATGCGGTACTACCCGAAATATCCGTCAGGGTCCTGGCATCCCATTTTAGCTCCGTAATAGCCAACTTCCGGTCCTCAGGATGGCTTGATCTACATGTATAATACCTCAAAACGTTTGTCAATGCCTCTGCTTGATAACTATTCCCCGTAGATCATTCCATAGGACCTGTGAACCAAGTCAGAAGTAAAAAACCATGGTCGTGTAGGTCAAAATTGCAGGCTGTACAACCATTATGGCTCAATTTTCGTCCACTTCCGGTCTCCAGGATAGCTTGACATACATGTATTATACCTCAAAATGTTTGTACATGTCTCTGCTTTATAAATATATACAGTAAGACTGTCTATACGCCCCTTGATTGGAGTAAATAATGTAAAACCAATGTCCGGCGGTAGGTTAAAATAAGACGATTTACCTATGTTTTCACCCCCTTCCGGTCCCCATGGTGGCCCGAATAACCAAATACCTTAATAAATATGTGCGCAGGTGTATCTGCTTAATACATATGTCTAGTTTTATTTCTGGAGCCCTCCGTTAGCCAGAAAAATGCGAAAAACCAATATGCGGTACTACCCGAAATATCCGTCACGGTCCTGGCATCCCATTTTAGCTCCGTAATAGGCAACTTTCGGTCCTCAGGGAGGCTTGATCTACATGTATGATACCTCAAAACGTTTTTCAATGCCTCTGCTTGATAACTATTCCCCGTAGATCATCCCATAGGACCTGTGGACCAAGTCAGAAGTAAAAAATCATGGTCGGGTAGGTCAAAATTGCAGGCTGTACAACCATTATGTCTCAATTCTCGTCCACTTCCGGTCTCCAGGATAGCTTGACATACATGTATTATATCTCAAAATGTTTGTACATGTCTCTGCTTTATAAATATATACAGTAAGACTGTCTATACGCCCCTTGATTGGAGTAAATAATGTAAAACCAATGTCCGGCGGTAGGTTAAAATAAGACGATTTACCTATGTTTTCACCACCTTCCGGTCCCCATGGCGGCCCGAATAACCAAATACCTAAACAAATATGTGTGCAGGGGTCTCTGCTTAATATATATGTTTAGTTTTTATTTCTGGAGCCCTTCGTTAGCCAGAAAAATGCGAAAAACCAATATGCGTTATTACCCGGAATATCCGTCACGGTCCTGGCATCCCATTTTAGCTCCGTAATAGGCAACTTTCGGTCCTCAGGGAGGCTTGATCTACATGTATGATACCTCAAAACGTTTGTCAATGCCTCTGCTTGATAACTATTCCCCGTAGATCATCCCATAGGACCTGTGGACCAAGTCAGAAGTAAAAAATCATGGTCGGGTAGGTCAAAATTGCAGGCTGTACAACCATTATGTCTCAATTGTCGCCCACTTCCGGTCTCCAGGATAGCTTGACATACATGTATTATATCTCAAAATTTTTGTACGTGTCTCTGCTTTATAAATATATACAGTAAGACTGTCTATACGCCCCTTGATTGGAGTAAATAATGTAAAACCAATGTCCGGCGGTAGGTTAAAATAAGACGATTTACCTATGTTTTCACCCCCTTCCGGTCCCCATGGCGGCCCGAATAACCAAATACCTAAACAAATATGTGTGCAGGGGTCTCTGCTTAATATATATGTTTAGTTTTTATTTCTGGAGCCCTTCGTTAGCCAGAAAAATGCGAAAAACCAATATGCGTTATTACCCGGAATATCCGTCACGGTCCTGGCATCCCATTTTAGCTCCGTAATAGGCAACTTTCGGTCCTCAGGGAGGCTTGATCTACATGTATGATACCTCAAAACGTTTGTCAATGCCTCTGCTTGATAACTATTCCCCGTAGATCATCCCATAGGACCTGTGGACCAAGTCAGAAGTAAAAAACCATGGTCGGGTAGGTCAAAATTGCCGGCTGTACAACCATTATGTCTCAATTGTCGTCCACTTCCGGTCTCCAGGATAGCTTGACATACATGTATTATATCTCAAAATGTTTGTACATGTCTCTGCTTTATAAATATATACAGTAAGACTGTCTATACGTCCCTTGATTGGAGTAAATAATGTAAAACCAATGTCCGGCGGTAGGTTAAAATAAGACGATTTACCTATGTTTTCACCCCCTTCCGGTCCCCATGGTGGCCCGAATAACCAAATACATTAATAAATATGTGCGCAGGTGTATCTGCTTAATACATATGTCTAGTTTTATTTCTGGAGCCCTCCGTTAGCCAGAAAAATGCGAAAAACCAATATGCGGTACTACCCGAAATATCCGTCACGATCCTGCCATCCCATTTTAGCTCCGTAATAGGCAACTTCCGGTCCTCAGGATGGCTTGATCTACATGTATAATACCTCAAAACGTTTGTCAATGCCTCTGCTTGATAACTATTCCCCGTAGATCATTCCATAGGACCTGTGAACCAAGTCAGAAGTAAAAAACCATGGTCGGGTAGGTCAAAATTGCAGGCTGTACAACCATTATGTCTCAATTGTCGTCCACTTCCGGTCTCCAGGATAGCTTGACATACATGTATTATATCTCAAAATGTTTGTACATGTCTCTGCTTTATAAATATATACAGTAAGGCTGTCTATACGCCCCTTGATTGGAGTAAATAATGTAAAACCAATGTCCGGCGGTAGGTTAAAATAAGACGATTTACCTATGTTTTCACCCCCTTCCGGTCCCTATGGCGGCCCGAATAACCAAATACCTAAACAAATATGTGTGCAGGGGTCTCTGCTTAATATATATGTTTAGTTTTTATTTCTGGAGCTCTTCGTTAGCCAGAAAAATGCGAAAAACCAATATGCGTTATTACCCGGAATATCCGTCACGGTCCTGGCATCCCATTTTAGCTCCGTAATAGGCAACTTTCGGTCCTCAGGGAGGCTTGATCTACATGTATGATACCTCAAAACGTTTGTCAATGCCTCTGCTTGATAACTATTCCCCGTAGATCATTCCATAGGACCTGTGGACCAAGTCAGAAGTAAAAAACCATGGTCGGGTAGGTCAAAATTGCCGGCTGTACAACCATTATGTCTCAATTGTCGTCCACTTCCGGTCTCCAGGATAGCTTGACATACATGTATTATATCTCAAAATGTTTGTACATGTCTCTGCTTTATAAATATATACAGTAAGACTGTCTATACGCCCCTTGATTGGAGTAAATAATGTAAAACCAATGTCCGGCGGTAGGTTAAAATAAGACGATTTACCTATGTTTTCATTCCCTTCCGGTCCCCATGGTGGCCCGAATAACCAAATACCTTAATAAATATGGGCGCAGGTGTATCCGCTTAATATATATGTTTAGTTTTTATTTCTGGAGCCCTTCGTTAGCCCGAAAAATGCGAAAAACCAATATGCGTTATTACCCGGAATATCCGTCACGGTCCTGCCATCCCATTTTAGCTCCGTAATAGACAATTTCCGGTCCTCCCGGAGGCTTGATCTACATGTATGATACCTCAAAACGGTTGTCAATGCCTCTGCTTGATAACTATTCCCCGTAGATAATTCCATAGGACCTGTGGACCAAGTCAGAAGTAAAAAACCATGGTCGGGTAGGTCAAAATTGCAGGCTGTACAACCATTATGTCTCAATTTTCGTCCACTTCCGGTCTCCAGGATAGCTTGACATACATGTATTATATCTCAAAATGTTTGTACATATCTCTGCTTTATAAATATATACAGTAAGACTGTCTATACGCCCCTTGATTGGAGTAAATAATGTAAAACCAATGTCCGGCGGTAGGTTAAAATAAGACGATTTACCTATGTTTTAACCGCCTTCCGGTCCCCATGGTGGCCCGAATAACCATATACCTTAATAAATATGTGCGCAGGTGTATCTGCTTAATACATATGTCTAGTTTTTATTTCTGGAGCCCTCCGTTAGCCAGAAAAATGCGAAAAACCAATATGCGGTACTACCCGAAATATCCGTCAGGGTCCTGGCATCCCATTTTAGTTCCGTAATAGGCAACTTCCGGTCCTCAGGATGGCTTGATCTACATGTATAATACCTCAAAACGTTTGTCAATGCCTCTGCTTGATAACTATTCCCCGTAGATCATTCCATAGGACCTGTGAACCAAGTCAGAAGTAAAAAACCATGGTCGGGTAGGTCAAAATTGCAGGCTGTACAACCATTATGGCTCAATTTTCGTCCACTTCCGGTCTCCAGGATAGCTTGACATACATGTATTATACCTCAAAATGTTTGTACATGTCTCTGCTTTATAAATATATACAGTAAGACTGTCTATACGCCCCTTGATTGGAGTAAATAATGTAAAACCGATGTCCGGCGGTAGGTTAAAATAAGACGATTTACCTATGTTTTCACCCCCTTCCGGTCCCCATGGTGGCCCGAATAACCAAATACCTTAATAAATATGTGCGCAGGTGTATCTGCTTAATACATATGTCTAGTTTTTATTTCTGGAGCCCTCCGTTAGCCAGAAAAATGCGAAAAACCAATATGCGGTACTACCCGAAATATCCGTCAGGGTCCTGGCATCCCATTTTAGCTCCGTAATAGGCAATTTCCGGTCCTCACGGAGGCTGGATCTACATGTATGATACCTCAAAACGTTTGTCAATGCCTCTGCTTGATAACTATTCCCCGTAGATCATTCCATAGGACCTGTGAACCAAGTCAGAAGTAAAAAACCATGGTCGGGTAGGTCAAAATTGCAGGCTGTACAACCATTATGTCTCAATTGTCGTCCACTTCCGGTCTCCAGGATAGCTTGACATACATGTATTATATCTCAAAATGTTTGTACATATCTCTGCTTTATAAATATATACAGTAAGACTGTCTATACGCCCCTTGATTGGAGTAAATAATGTAAAACCAATGTCCGGCGGTAGGTTAAAATAAGACGATTTATCTATGTTTTCACCCCCTTCCGGTCCCCATGGTGGCCCGAATAACCAAATACCTTAATAAATATGTGCGCAGGTGTATCTGCTTAATACATATGTCTAGTTTTTATTTCTGGAGCCCTCAGTTAGCCAGAAAAATGCGAAAAACCAATATGCGGTACTACCCGAAATATCCGTCACGGTCCTGGCATCCCATTTTAGCTCCGTAATAGGCAACTTCCGGTCCTCAGGATGGCTTGATCTACATGTATTATACCTCAAAACGTTTGTCAATGCCTCTGCTTGATAACTATTCCCCGTAGACCATTCCATAGGATCTGTGAACCAAGTCAGAAGTAAAAAACCATGGTCGGGTAGGTCAAAATTGCAGGCTGTACAACCATTATGGCTCAATTTTCGTCCACTTCCGGTCTCCAGGATAGCTTGACATACATGTATTATACCTCAAAATGTTTGTACATGTCTCTGCTTTATAAATATATACAGTAAGACTGTCTATACGCCCCTTGATTGGAGTAAATAATGTAAAACCAATGTCCGGCGGTAGGTTAAAATAAGACGATTTACCTATGTTTTCACCCCCTTCCGGTCCCCATGGTGGCCCGAATAACCAAATACCTTAATAAATATGTGCGCAGGTGTATCTGCTTAATACATATGTCTAGTTTTTATTTCTGGAGCCCTCCGTTAGCCAGAAAAATGCGAAAAACCAATATGCGGTACTACCCGAAATATCCGTCACGGTCCTGGCATCCCATTTTAGCTCCGTAATAGGCAACTTCCGGTCCTCAGGATGGCTTGATCTACATGTATAATACCTCAAAACGTTTGCCAATGCCTCTGCTTGATAACTATTCCCCGTAGATCATTCCATAGGACCTGTGAACCAAGTCAGAAGTAAAAAACCATGGTCGGGTAGGTCAAAATTGCAGGCTGTACAACCATTATGGCTCAATTTTCGTCTACTTCCGGTCTCCAGGATAGCTTGACATACATGTATTATACCTCAAAATGTTTGTACATGTCTCTGCTTTATAAATATATACAGTAAGACTGTCTATACGCCCCTTGATTGGAGTAAATAATGTAAAACCAATGTCCGGCGGTAGGTTAAAATAAGACGATTTACCTATGTTTTCACCCCCTTCCGGTCCCCATGGTGGCCCGAATAACCAAATACCTTAATAAATATGTGCACAGGTGTCTCTGCTTAATATATATGTTTAGTTTTTATTTCTGGAGCCCTTCGTTAGCCCGACAAATGCGAAAAACCAATATGCGTTATTACCCGGAATATCCGTCACGGTCCTGCCATCCCATTTTAGCTCCGTAATAGACAATTTCCGGTCCTCACGGAGGCTTGATCTACATGTATGATACCTCAAATCGTTTGTCAATGCCTCTGCTTGATAACTATTCCCAGTATATGTAGATCATTCCATAGGACCTGTGGACCAAGTCAGAAGTAAAAAACCATGGTCGGGTAGGTCAAAATTGCAGGCTGTACAACCATTATGGCTCAATTTTCGTCCACTTCCGGTCTCCAGGATAGATTGACATACATGTATTATACCTCAAAATGTTTGTACATGTCTCTGCTTTATAAATATATACAGTAAGACTGTCTATACGCCCCTTGATTGGAGTAAATAATGTAAAACCAACGTCCGGCGGTAGGTTAAAATAAGACGATTTACCTATGTTTTCACCCCCTTCCGGTCCCCATGGTGGCCCGAATAACCAAATACCTTAATAAATATGTGCGCAGGTGTCTCTGCTTAATACATATGTCTAGTTTTTATTTCTGGAGCCCTCCGTTAGCCAGAAAAATGCGAAAAACCAATATGCGGTACTACCCGAAATATTCGTCACGGTTCTGGCATCCCATTTTAGTTCCGTAATAGGCAACTTCCGGTCCTCAGGATGGCTTGATCTACATGTATAATACCTCAAAACGTTTGTCAATGCCTCTGCTTGATAACTATTCCCCGTAGATCATTCCATAGGACCTGTGAACCAAGTCAGAAGTAAAAAACCATGGTCGGGTAGGTCAAAATTGCAGGCTGTACAACCATTATGGCTCAATTTTCGTCTACTTCCGGTCTCCAGGATAGCTTGACATACATGTATTATACCTCAAAATGTTTGTACATGTCTCTGCTTTATAAATATATACAGTAAGACTGTCTATACGCCCCTTGATTGGAGTAAATAATGTAAAACCAATGTCCGGCGGTAGGTTAAAATAAGACGATTTACCTATGTTTTCACCCCCTTCCGGTCCCCATGGTGGCCCGAATAACCAAATACCTTAATAAATATGTGCACAGGTGTCTCTGCTTAATATATATGTTTAGTTTTTATTTCTGGAGCCCTTCGTTAGCCCGACAAATGCGAAAAACCAATATGCGTTATTACCCGGAATATCCGTCACGGTCCTGCCATCCCATTTTAGCTCCGTAATAGACAATTTCCGGTCCTCACGGAGGCTTGATCTACATGTATGATACCTCAAATCGTTTGTCAATGCCTCTGCTTGATAACTATTCCCAATATATGTAGATCATTCCATAGGACCTGTGGACCAAGTCAGAAGTAAAAAACCATGGTCGGGTAGGTCAAAATTGCAGGCTGTACAACCATTATGGCTCAATTTTCGTCCACTTCCGGTCTCCAGGATAGATTGACATACATGTATTATACCTCAAAATGTTTGTACATGTCTCTGCTTTATAAATATATACAGTAAGACTGTCTATACGCCCCTTGATTGGAGTAAATAATGTAAAACCAATGTCCGGCGGTAGGTTAAAATAAGACGATTTACCTATGTTTTCACCCCCTTCCGGTCCCCATGGTGGCCCGAATAACCAAATACCTTAATAAATATGTGCGCAGGTGTCTCTGCTTAATACATATGTCTAGTTTTTATTTCTGGAGCCCTCCGTTAGCCAGAAAAATGCGAAAAACCAATATGCGGTACTACCCGAAATATCCGTCACGGTTCTGGCATCCCATTTTAGTTCCGTAATAGGCAACTTCCGGTCCTCAGGATGGCTTGATCTACATTTATAATACCTCAAAACGTTTGTCAATGCCTCTGCTTGATAACTATTCCCCGTAGATCATTCCATAGGACCTGTGAACCAAGTCAGAAGTAAAAAACCATGGTCGGGTAGGTCAAAATTGCCGGCTGTACAATCATTATGGCTCAATTTTCGTCCACTTCCGGTATCCAGGATAGCTTGACATACATGTATTATATCTCAAAATGTTTGTACATGTCTCTGCTTTATAAATATATACAGTAAGACTGTATATACGCCCCTTGATTGGAGTAAATAATGTAAAACCGATGTCCGGCGGTAGGTTAAAATAAGACGATTTACCTATGTTTTCACCCCCTTCCGGTCCCCATAGTGGCCCGAATAACCTAATACCTTAATAAATATGTGCGCAGGTGTCTCTGCTTAATACATATGTCTAGTTTTTATTTCTGGAGCCCTCCGTTAGCCAGAAAAATGCGAAAAACCAATATGCGGTACTACCCGAAATATCCGTCACGGTTCTGGCATCCCATTTTAGCTCCGTAATAGGCAACTTCCGGTCCTCAGGATGGCTTGATCTACATGTATAATACCTCAAAACGTTTGTCAATGCCTCTGCTTGATAACTATTCCCCGTAGATCATTCCATAGGCCCTGTGAACCAAGTCAGAAGTAAAAAACTATGGTCGGGTAGGTCAAAATTGCAGGCTGTACAACCATAATGGCTCAATTTTCGTCCACTTCCGGTCTCCAGGATAGCTTGACATACATGTATTATACCTCAAAATGTTTGTCAATGCCTCTGCTTGATAACTATTCCCCGTACATGTAGATCATTCCATAGGACCTGTGGACCAAGTAAGAAGTAAAAAACCATGGTCGGGTAGGTCAAAATTGCAGGCTGTACAACCATTATGTCTCAATTGTCGTCCACTTCCGGTCTCCAGGATAGCTTGACATACATGTATTATATCTCAAAATGTTTGTACATGTCTCTGCTTTATAAATATATACAGTAAGACTGTCTATACGCCCCTTGATTGGAGTAAATAATGTAAAACCAATGTCCGGCGGTAGGTTAAAATAAGACGATTTATCTATGTTTTCACCCCCTTCCGGTCCCCATGGTGGCCCGAATAACCAAATACCTTAATAAATATGTGCGCAGGTGTATCTGCTTAATACATATGTCTAGTTTTTATTTCTGGAGCCCTCAGTTAGCCAGAAAAATGCGAAAAACCAATATGCGGTACTACCCGAAATATCCGTCACGGTCCTGGCATCCCATTTTAGCTCCGTAATAGGCAACTTCCGGTCCTCAGGATGGCTTGATCTACATGTATTATACCTCAAAACGTTTGTCAATGCCTCTGCTTGATAACTATTCCCCGTAGATCATTCCATAGGACCTGTGAACCAAGTCAGAAGTAAAAAACCATGGTCGGGTAGGTCAAAATTGCAGGCTGTACAACCATTATGGCTCAATTTTCGTCCACTTCCGGTCTCCAGGATAGCTTGACATACATGTATTATACCTCAAAATGTTTGTACATGTCTCTGCTTTATAAATATATACAGTAAGACTGTCTATACGCCCCTTGATTGGAGTAAATAATGTAAAACCAATGTCCGGCGGTAGGTTAAAATAAGACGATTTACCTATGTTTTCACCCCCTTCCGGTCCCCATGGTGGCCCGAATAACCAAATACCTTAATAAATATGTGCGCAGGTGTATCTGCTTAATACATATGTCTAGTTTTTATTTCTGGAGCCCTCCGTTAGCCAGAAAAATGCGAAAAACCAATATGCGGTTCTACCCGAAATATCCGTCACGGTTCTGGCATCCCATTTTAGCTCCGTAATAGGCAACTTCCGGTCCTCAGGATGGCTTGATCTACATGTATAATACCTCAAAACGTTTGTCAATGCCTCTGCTTGATAACTATTCCCCGTAGATCATTCCATAGGCCCTGTGAACCAAGTCAGAAGTAAAAAACTATGGTCGGGTAGGTCAAAATTGCAGGCTGTACAACCATAATGGCTCAATTTTCGTCCACTTCCGGTCTCCAGGATAGCTTGACATACATGTATTATACCTCAATATGTTTGTCAATGCCTCTGCTTGATAACTATTCCCCGTACATGTAGATCATTCCATAGGACCTGTGGACCAAGTAAGAAGTAAAAAACCATGGTCGGGTAGGTCAAAATTGCAGGCTGTACAACCATTATGTCTCAATTGTCGTCCACTTCCGGTCTCCAGGATAGCTTGACATACATGTATTATATCTCAAAATGTTTGTACATGTCTCTGCTTTATAAATATATACAGTAAGACTGTCTATACGCCCCTTGATTGGAGTAAATAATGTAAAACCAATGTCCGGCGGTAGGTTAAAATAAGACGATTTATCTATGTTTTCACCCCCTTCCGGTCCCCATGGTGGCCCGAATAACCAAATACCTTAATAAATATGTGCGCAGGTGTATCTGCTTAATACATATGTCTAGTTTTTATTTCTGGAGCCCTCCGTTAGCCAGAAAAATGCGAAAAACCAATATGCGGTTCTACCCGAAATATCCGTCACGGTTCTGGCATCCCATTTTAGCTCCGTAATAGGCAACTTCCGGTCCTCAGGATGGCTTGATCTACATGTATAATACCTCAAAACGTTTGTCAATGCCTCTGCTTAATAACTATTCCCCGTAGATCATTCCATAGGCCCTGTGAACCAAGTCAGAAGTAAAAAACTATGGTCGGGTAGGTCAAAATTGCAGGCTGTACAACCATAATGGCTCAATTTTCGTCCACTTCCGGTTTCCAGGATAGCTTGACATACATGTATTATACCTCAATATGTTTGTCAATGCCTCTGCTTGATAACTATTCCCCGTACATGTAGATCATTCCATAGGACCTGTGGACCAAGTAAGAAGTAAAAAACCATGGTCGGGTAGGTCAAAATTGCAGGCTGTACAACCATTATGTCTCAATTGTCGTCCACTTCCGGTCTCCAGGATAGCTTGACATACATGTATTATATCTCAAAATGTTTGTACATGTCTCTGCTTTATAAATATATACAGTAAGACTGTCTATACGCCCCTTGATTGGAGTAAATAATGTAAAACCAATGTCCGGCGGTAGGTTAAAATAAGACGATTTATCTATGTTTTCACCCCCTTCCGGTCCCCATGGTGGCCCGAATAACCAAATACCTTAATAAATATGTGCGCAGGTGTATCTGCTTAATACATATGTCTAGTTTTTATTTCTGGAGCCCTCAGTTAGCCAGAAAAATGCGAAAAACCAATATGCGGTACTACCCGAAATATCCGTCACGGTCCTGGCATCCCATTTTAGCTCCGTAATAGGCAACTTCCGGTCCTCAGGATGGCTTGATCTACATGTATTATACCTCAAAACGTTTGTCAATGCCTCTGCTTGATAACTATTCCCCGTAGATCATTCCATAGGACCTGTGAACCAAGTCAGAAGTAAAAAACCATGGTCGGGTAGGTCAAAATTGCAGGCTGTACAACCATTATGGCTCAATTTTCGTCCACTTCCGGTCTCCAGGATAGCTTGACATACATGTATTATACCTCAAAATGTTTGTACATGTCTCTGCTTTATAAATATATACAGTAAGACTGTCTATACGCCCCTTGATTGGAGTAAATAATGTAAAACCAATGTCCGGCGGTAGGTTAAAATAAGACGATTTACCTATGTTTTCACCCCCTTCCGGTCCCCATGGTGGCCCGAATAACCAAATACCTTAATAAATATGTGCGCAGGTGTATCTGCTTAATACATATGTCTAGTTTTTATTTCTGGAGCCCTCCATTAGCCAGAAAAATGCGAAAAACCAATATGCGGTACTACCCGAAATATCCGTCACGGTCCTGGCATCCCATTTTAGCTCCGTAATAGGCAACTTCCGGTCCTCAGGATGGCTTGATCTACATGTATAATACCTCAAAACGTTTGCCAATGCCTCTGCTTGATAACTATTCCCCGTAGATCATTCCATAGGACCTGTGAACCAAGTCAGAAGTAAAAAACCATGGTCGGGTAGGTCAAAATTGCCGGCTGTACAACCATTATGGCTCAATTTTCGTCTACTTCCGGTCTCCAGGATAGCTTGACATACATGTATTATACCTCAAAATGTTTGTACATGTCTCTGCTTTATAAATATATACAGTAAGACTGTCTATACGCCCCTTGATTGGAGTAAATAATGTAAAACCAATGTCCGGCGGTAGGTTAAAATAAGACGATTTATCTATGTTTTCACCCCCTTCCGGTCCCCATGGTGGCCCGAATAACCAAATACCTTAATAAATATGTGCACAGGTGTCTCTGCTTAATATATATGTTTAGTTTTTATTTCTGGAGCCCTTCGTTAGCCCGACAAATGCGAAAAACCAATATGCGTTATTACCCGGAATATCCGTCACGGTCCTGCCATCCCATTTTAGCTCCGTAATAGACAATTTCCGGTCCTCACGGAGGCTTGATCTACATGTATGATACCTCAAAACGTTTGTCAATGCCTCTGCTTGATAACTATTCCCAGTATATGTAGATCATTCCATAGGACCTGTGGACCAAGTCAGAAGTAAAAAACCATGGTCGGGTAGGTCAAAATTGCAGGCTGTACAACCATTATGGCTCAATTTTCGTCCACTTCCGGTCTCCAGGATAGATTGACATACATGTATTATACCTCAAAATGTTTGTACATGTCTCTGCTTTATAAATATATACAGTAAGACTGTCTATACGCCCCTTGATTGGAGTAAATAATGTAAAACCAATGTCCGGCGGTAGGTTAAAATAAGACGATTTACCTATGTTTTCACCCCCTTCCGGTCCCCATGGTGGCCCGAATAACCAAATACCTTAATAAATATGTGCGCAGGTGTCTCTGCTTAATACATATGTCTAGTTTTTATTTCTGGAGCCCTCCGTTAGCCAGAAAAATGCGAAAAACCAATATGCGGTACTACCCGAAATATCCGTCACGGTTCTGGCATCCCATTTTAGCTCCGTAATAGGCAACTTCCGGTCCTCAGGATGGCTTGATCTACATGTATAATACCTCAAAACGTTTGTCAATGCCTCTGCTTGATAACTATTCCCCGTAGATCATTCCATAGGACCTGTGAACCAAGTCAGAAGTAAAAAACCATGGTCGGGTAGGTCAAAATTGCCGGCTGTACAATCATTATGGCTCAATTTTCGTCCACTTCCGGTATCCAGGATAGCTTGACATACATGTATTATATCTCAAAATGTTTGTATATGTCTCTGCTTTATAAATATATACAGTAAGACTGTATATACGCCCCTTGATTGGAGTAAATAATGTAAAACCGATGTCCGGCGGTAGGTTAAAATAAGACGATTTACCTATGTTTTCACCCCCTTCCGGTCCCCATGGTGGCCCGAATAACCAAATACCTTAATAAATATGTGCGCAGGTGTATCTGCTTAATACATATGTCTAGTTTTTATTTCTGGAGCCCTCCGTTAGCCAGAAAAATGCGAAAAACCAATATGCGGTACTACCCGAAATATCCGTCACGGTTCTGGCATCCCATTTTAGCTCCGTAATAGGCAACTTCCGGTCCTCAGGATGGCTTGATCTACATGTATAATACCTCAAAACGTTTGTCAATGCCTCTGCTTGATAACTATTCCCCGTAGATCATTCCATAGGCCCTGTGAACCAAGTCAGAAGTAAAAAACTATGGTCGGGTAGGTCAAAATTGCAGGCTGTACAACCATAATGGCTCAATTTTCGTCCACTTCCGGTCTCCAGGATAGCTTGACATACATGTATTATACCTCAAAATGTTTGTCAATGCCTCTGCTTGATAACTATTCCCCGTACATGTAGATCATTCCATAGGACCTGTGGACCAAGTAAGAAGTAAAAAACCATGGTCGGGTAGGTCAAAATTGCAGGCTGTACAACCATTATGTCTCAATTGTCGTCCACTTCCGGTCTCCAGGATAGCTTGACATACATGTATTATATCTCAAAATGTTTGTACATGTCTCTGCTTTATAAATATATACAGTAAGACTGTCTATACGCCCCTTGATTGGAGTAAATAATGTAAAACCAATGTCCGGCGGTAGGTTAAAATAAGACGATTTATCTATGTTTTCACCCCCTTCCGGTCCCCATGGTGGCCCGAATAACCAAATACCTTAATAAATATGTGCGCAGGTGTATCTGCTTAATACATATGTCTAGTTTTTATTTCTGGAGCCCTCAGTTAGCCAGAAAAATGCGAAAAACCAATATGCGGTACTACCCGAAATATCCGTCACGGTCCTGGCATCCCATTTTAGCTCCGTAATAGGCAACTTCCGGTCCTCAGGATGGCTTGATCTACATGTATTATACCTCAAAACGTTTGTCAATGCCTCTGCTTGATAACTATTCCCCGTAGATCATTCCATAGGACCTGTGAACCAAGTCAGAAGTAAAAAACCATGGTCGGGTAGGTCAAAATTGCAGGCTGTACAACCATTATGGCTCAATTTTCGTCCACTTCCGGTCTCCAGGATAGCTTGACATACATGTATTATACCTCAAAATGTTTGTACATGTCTCTGCTTTATAAATATATACAGTAAGACTGTCTATACGCCCCTTGATTGGAGTAAATAATGTAAAACCAATGTCCGGCGGTAGGTTAAAATAAGACGATTTACCTATGTTTTCACCCCCTTCCGGTCCCCATGGTGGCCCGAATAACCAAATACCTTAATAAATATGTGCGCAGGTGTATCTGCTTAATACATATGTCTAGTTTTTATTTCTGGAGCCCTCCATTAGCCAGAAAAATGCGAAAAACCAATATGCGGTACTACCCGAAATATCCGTCACGGTCCTGGCATCCCATTTTAGCTCCGTAATAGGCAACTTCCGGTCCTCAGGATGGCTTGATCTACATGTATAATACCTCAAAACGTTTGCCAATGCCTCTGCTTGATAACTATTCCCCGTAGATCATTCCATAGGACCTGTGAACCAAGTCAGAAGTAAAAAACCATGGTCGGGTAGGTCAAAATTGCCGGCTGTACAACCATTATGGCTCAATTTTCGTCTACTTCCGGTCTCCAGGATAGCTTGACATACATGTATTATACCTCAAAATGTTTGTACATGTCTCTGCTTTATAAATATATACAGTAAGACTGTCTATACGCCCCTTGATTGGAGTAAATAATGTAAAACCAATGTCCGGCGGTAGGTTAAAATAAGACGATTTATCTATGTTTTCACCCCCTTCCGGTCCCCATGGTGGCCCGAATAACCAAATACCTTAATAAATATGTGCACAGGTGTCTCTGCTTAATATATATGTTTAGTTTTTATTTCTGGAGCCCTTCGTTAGCCCGACAAATGCGAAAAACCAATATGCGTTATTACCCGGAATATCCGTCACGGTCCTGCCATCCCATTTTAGCTCCGTAATAGACAATTTCCGGTCCTCACGGAGGCTTGATCTACATGTATGATACCTCAAAACGTTTGTCAATGCCTCTGCTTGATAACTATTCCCAGTATATGTAGATCATTCCATAGGACCTGTGGACCAAGTCAGAAGTAAAAAACCATGGTCGGGTAGGTCAAAATTGCAGGCTGTACAACCATTATGGCTCAATTTTCGTCCACTTCCGGTCTCCAGGATAGATTGACATACATGTATTATACCTCAAAATGTTTGTACATGTCTCTGCTTTATAAATATATACAGTAAGACTGTCTATACGCCCCTTGATTGGAGTAAATAATGTAAAACCAATGTCCGGCGGTAGGTTAAAATAAGACGATTTACCTATGTTTTCACCCCCTTCCGGTCCCCATGGTGGCCCGAATAACCAAATACCTTAATAAATATGTGCGCAGGTGTCTCTGCTTAATACATATGTCTAGTTTTTATTTCTGGAGCCCTCCGTTAGCCAGAAAAATGCGAAAAACCAATATGCGGTACTACCCGAAATATCCGTCACGGTTCTGGCATCCCATTTTAGCTCCGTAATAGGCAACTTCCGGTCCTCAGGATGGCTTGATCTACATGTATAATACCTCAAAACGTTTGTCAATGCCTCTGCTTGATAACTATTCCCCGTAGATCATTCCATAGGACCTGTGAACCAAGTCAGAAGTAAAAAACCATGGTCGGGTAGGTCAAAATTGCCGGCTGTACAATCATTATGGCTCAATTTTCGTCCACTTCCGGTATCCAGGATAGCTTGACATACATGTATTATATCTCAAAATGTTTGTATATGTCTCTGCTTTATAAATATATACAGTAAGACTGTATATACGCCCCTTGATTGGAGTAAATAATGTAAAACCGATGTCCGGCGGTAGGTTAAAATAAGACGATTTACCTATGTTTTCACCCCCTTCCGGTCCCCATGGTGGCCCGAATAACCAAATACCTTAATAAATATGTGCGCAGGTGTATCTGCTTAATACATATGTCTAGTTTTTATTTCTGGAGCCCTCCGTTAGCCAGAAAAATGCGAAAAACCAATATGCGGTACTACCCGAAATATCCGTCACGGTTCTGGCATCCCATTTTAGCTCCGTAATAGGCAACTTCCGGTCCTCAGGATGGCTTGATCTACATGTATAATACCTCAAAACGTTTGTCAATGCCTCTGCTTGATAACTATTCCCCGTAGATCATTCCATAGGCCCTGTGAACCAAGTCAGAAGTAAAAAACTATGGTCGGGTAGGTCAAAATTGCAGGCTGTACAACCATAATGGCTCAATTTTCGTCCACTTCCGGTCTCCAGGATAGCTTGACATACATGTATTATACCTCAAAATGTTTGTCAATGCCTCTGCTTGATAACTATTCCCCGTACATGTAGATCATTCCATAGGACCTGTGGACCAAGTAAGAAGTAAAAAACCATGGTCGGGTAGGTCAAAATTGCAGGCTGTACAACCATTATGTCTCAATTGTCGTCCACTTCCGGTCTCCAGGATAGCTTGACATACATGTATTATATCTCAAAATGTTTGTACATGTCTCTGCTTTATAAATATATACAGTAAGACTGTCTATACGCCCCTTGATTGGAGTAAATAATGTAAAACCAATGTCCGGCGGTAGGTTAAAATAAGACGATTTACCTATGTTTTCACCCCCTTCCGGTCCCCATGGTGGCCCGAATAACCAAATACCTAAACAAATATGTGTGCAGGGGTCTCTGCTTAATATATATGTTTAGTTTTTATTTCTGGAGCCCTTCGTTAGCCAGAAAAATGCGAAAAACCAATATGCGTTATTACCCGGAATATCCGTCACGGTCCTGGCATCCCATTTTAGCTCCGTAATAGGCAACTTTCGGTCCTCAGGGAGGCTTGATCTACATGTATGATACCTCAAAACGTTTGTCAATGCCTCTGCTTGATAACTATTCCCCGTAGATCATTCCATAGGACCTGTGGACCAAGTAAGAAGTAAAAAACCATGGTCGGGTAGGTCAAAATTGCAGGCTGTACAACCATTATGTCTCAATTGTCGTCCACTTCCGGTCTCCAGGATAGCTTGACATACATGTATTATATCTCAAAATGTTTGTACATGTCTCTGCTTTATAAATATATACAGTAAGACTGTCTATACGCCCCTTGATTGGAGTAAATAATGTAAAACCAATGTCCGGCGGTAGGTTAAAATAAGACGATTTACCTATGTTTTCACCCCCTTCCGGTCCCCATGGTGGCCCGAATAACCAAATACCTAAACAAATATGTGTGCAGGGGTCTCTGCTTAATATATATGTTTAGTTTTTATTTCTGGAGCCCTTCGTTAGCCAGAAAAATGCGAAAAACCAATATGCGTTATTACCCGGAATATCCGTCACGGTCCTGGCATCCCATTTTAGCTCCGTAATAGGCAACTTTCGGTCCTCAGGGAGGCTTGATCTACATGTATGATACCTCAAAACGTTTGTCAATGCCTCTGCTTGATAACTATTCCCCGTAGATCATTCCATAGGACCTGTGGACCAAGTAAGAAGTAAAAAACCATGGTCGGGTAGGTCAAATTTGCAGGCTGTACAACCATTATGTCTCAATTGTCGTCCACTTCCGGTCTCCAGGATAGCTTGACATACATGTATTATATCTCAAAATGTTTGTACATGTCTCTGCTTTATAAATATATACAGTAAGACTGTCTATACGCCCCTTGATTGGAGTAAATAATGTAAAACCAATGTCCGGCGGTAGGTTAAAATAAGACGATTTATCTATGTTTTCACCCCCTTCCGGTCCCCATGGCGGCCCGAATAACCAAATACCTAAACAAATATGTGTGCAGGGGTCTCTGCTTAATATATATGTTTAGTTTTTATTTCTGGAGCCCTTCGTTAGCCAGAAAAATGCGAAAAACCAATATGCGTTATTACCCGGAATATCCGTCACGGTCCTGGCATCCCATTTTAGCTCCGTAATATGCAACTTTTGGTCCTCAGGGAGGCTTGATCTACATGTATGATACCTCAAAACGTTTGTCAATGCCTCTGCTTGATAACTATTCCCCGTAGATCATTCCATAGGACCTGTGGACCAAGTAAGAAGTAAAAAACCATGGTGGGGTAGGTCAAAATTGCAGGCTGTACAACCATTATGTCTCAATTGTCGTCCACTTCCGGTCTCCAGGATAGCTTGACATACATGTATTATATCTCAAAATGTTTGTACATGTCTCTGCTTTATAAATATATACAGTAAGACTGTCTATACGCCCCTTGATTGGAGTAAATAATGTAAAACCAATGTCCGGCGGTAGGTTAAAATAAGACGATTTACCTATGTTTTCACCCCCTTCCGGTCCCCATGGCGGCCCGAATAACCCCAAATACCTAAACAAATATGTGTGCAGGGGTCTCTGCTTAATATATATGTTTAGTTTTTATTTCTGGAGCCCTTCGTTAGCCAGAAAAATGCGAAAAACCAATATGCGTTATTACCCGGAATATCCGTCACGGTCCTGGCATCCCATTTTAGCTCCGTAATAGGCAACTTTCGGTCCTCAGGGAGGCTTGATCTACATGTATGATACCTCAAAACGTTTGTCAATGCCTCTGCTTGATAACTATTCCCCGTAGATCATTCCATAGGACCTGTGGACCAAGTAAGAAGTAAAAAACCATGGTCGGGTAGGTCAAAATTGCAGGCTGTACAACCATTATGTCTCAATTGTCGTCCACTTCCGGTCTCCAGGATAGCTTGACATACATGTATTATATCTCAAAATGTTTGTACATGTCTCTGCTTTATAAATATATACAGTAAGACTGTCTATACGCCCCTTGATTGGAGTAAATAATGTAAAACCAATGTCCGGCGGTAGGTTAAAATAAGAAGATTTACCTATGTTTTCACCCCCTTCCGGTCCCCATGGTGGCCCGAATAACCAAATACCTTAATAAATATGTGCGCAGGTGTATCTGCTTAATACATATGTCTAGTTTTTATTTCTGGAGCCCTCCGTTAGCCAGAAAAATGCGAAAAACCAATATGCGGTACTACCCGAAATATCCGTCACGGTCCTCGCATCCCATTTTAGCTCCGTAATAGGCAACTTCCGGTCCTCAGGATGGCTTGATCTACATGTATAATACCTCAAAACGTTTGTCAATGCCTCTGCTTGATAGCTATTCCCCGTAGATCATTCCATAGGACCTGTGAACCAAGTCAGAAGTAAAAAACTATGGTCGGGTAGGTCAAAATTGCAGGCTGTACAACCATTATGGCTCAATTTTCGTCCACTTCCGGTCTCCAGGATAGCTTGACATACATGTATTATATCTCAAAATGTTTGTCAATGCCTCTGCTTGATAACTATTCCCCGTACATGTAGATCATTCCATAGGACCTGTGGACCAAGTAAGAAGTAAAAAACCATGGTCGGGTAGGTCAAAATTGCAGGCTGTACAACCATTATGTCTCAATTGTCGTCCACTTCCGGTCTCCAGGATAGCTTGACATACATGTATTATATCTCAAAATGTTTGTACATGTCTCTGCTTTATAAATATATACAGTAAGACTGTCTATACGCCCCTTGATTGGAGTAAATAATGTAAAACCAATGTCCGGCGGTAGGTTAAAATAATACGATTTACCTATGTTTTCACCCCCTTACGGTCCCCATGGCGGCCCGAATAACCAAATACCTAAACAAATATGTGTGCAGGGGTCTCTGCTTAATATATATGTTTAGTTTTTATTTCTGGAGCCCTTCGTTAGCCAGAAAAATGCGAAAAACCAATATGCGTTATTACCCGGAATATCCGTCACGGTCCTGGCATCCCATTTTAGCTCCGTAATAGGCAACTTTCGGTCCTCAGGGAGGCTTGATCTACATGTATGATACCTCAAAACGTTTGTCAATGCCTCTGCTTGATAACTATTCCCCGTAGATCATTCCATAGGACCTGTGGACCAAGTCAGAAGTAAAAAACCATGGTCGGGTAGGTCAAAATTGCCGGCTGTACAACCATTATGTCTCAATTGTCGTCCACTTCCGGTCTCCAGGATAGCTTGACATACATGTATTATATCTCAAAATGTTTGTACATGTCTCTGCTTTATAAATATATACAGTAAGACTGTCTATACGCCCCTTGATTGGAGTAAATAATGTAAAACCAATGTCCAGCGGTAGGTTAAAATAAGACGATTTACCTATGTTTTCACCCCCTTCCGGTCCCCATGGCGGCCCGAATAACCAAATACCTAAACAAATATGTGTGCAGGGGCCTCTGCTTAATATATATGTTTAGTTTTTATTTCTGGAGCCCTTCGTTAGGCAGAAAAATGCGAAAAACCAATAGGCGTTATTACCCGGAATATTCGTCACGGTCCTGGCATCCCATTTTAGCTCCGTAATAGGCAACTGTCGGTCCTCAGGGAGGCTTGATCTACATGTATGATACCTCAAAACGTTTGTCAATGCCTCTGCTTGATAACTATTCCCCGTAGATCATTCCATAGGACCTGTGGACCAAGTCAGAAGTAAAAAACCATGGTCGGGTAGGTCAAAATTGCAGGCTGTACAACCATTATGTCTCAATTGTCGTCCACTTCCGGTCTCCAGGATAGCTTGACATACATGTATTATATCTCAAAATGTTTGTACATGTCTCTGCTTTATAAATATATACAGTAAGACTGTCTATACGCCCCTTGATTGGAGTAAATAATGTAAAACCAATGTCCGGCGGTAGGTTAAAATAAGACGATTTACCTATGTTTTCACCCCCTTCCGGTCCCCATGGTGGCTCGAATAACCAAATACCTTAATAAATATGTGCGCAGGTGTATCTGCTTAATACATATGTCTAGTTTTTATTTCTGGAGCCCTCCGTTAGCCAGAAAAATGCGAAAAACCAATATGCGGTACTACCCGAAATATCCGTCAGGGTCCTGGCATCCCATTTTAGCTCCGTAATAGGCAACTTCCGGTCCTCAGGATGGCTTGATCTACATGTATAATACCTCAAAACATTTGTCAATGCCTCTGCTTGATAACTATTCCCCGTAGATCATTCCATAGGACCTGTGAACCAAGTCAGAAGTAAAAAACCATGGTCGGGTGGGTCAAAATTGCAGGCTGTACAACCATTATGGCTCAATTTTCGTCCACTTCCGGTCTCCAGGATAGCTTGACATACATGTATTATACCTCAAAATGTTTGTACATGTCTCTGCTTTATAAATATATACAGTAAGACTGTCTATACGCCCCTTGATTGGAGTAAATAATGTAAAACCAATGTCCGGCGGTAGGTTAAAATAAGACGATTTACCTATGTTTTCACCCCCTTCCGGTCCCCATGGTGGCCCGAATAACCAAATACTTTAATAAATATGTGCGCAGGTGTATCTGCTTAATACATATGTCTAGTTTTTATTTCTGGAGCCCTCCGTTAGCCAGAAAAATGCGAAAAACCAATATGCGGTACTACCCGGAATATCCGTCACGGTCCTGGCATCCTATTTTAGCTCTGTAATAGACAATTTCCGGTCCTCACGGAGGCTTGATCTACATGTATGATACCTCAAAACGTTTGTCAATGCCTCTGCTTGATAACTATTCCCCGTAGATCATTCCATAGGACCTGTGGACCATGTCAGAAGTAAAAAACCATGGTCGGGTAGGTCAAAATTGCAGGCTGTACAACCATTATGTCTCAATTGTCGTCCACTTCCGGTCTCCAGGATAGCTTGACATACATGTATTATATCTCAAAATGTTTGTACATATCTCTGCTTTATAAATATATACAGTAAGACTGTCTATACGCCCCTTGATTGGAGTAAATAATGTAAAACCAATGTCCGGCGGTAGGTTAAAATAAGACGATTTACCTATGTTTTCACCCCCTTCCGGTCCCCATGGTGGCCCGAATAACCAAATACCTTAATAAATATGTGCGCAGGTGTATCTGCTTAATACATATGTCTAGTTTTTATTTCTGGAGCCCTCCGTTAGCCAGAAAAATGCGAAAAACCAATATGCGGTACTACCCGAAATATCCGTCACGGTCCTCGCATCCCATTTTAGCTCCGTAATAGGCAACTTCCGGTCCTCAGGATGGCTTGATCTACATGTATAATACCTCAAAACGTTTGTCAATGCCTCTGCTTGATAGCTATTCCCCGTAGATCATTCCATAGGACCTGTGAACCAAGTCAGAAGTAAAAAACTATGGTCGGGTAGGTCAAAATTGCAGGCTGTACAACCATTATGGCTCAATTTTCGTCCACTTCCGGTCTCCAGGATAGCTTGACATACATGTATTATATCTCAAAATGTTTGTCAATGCCTCTGCTTGATAACTATTCCCCGTACATGTAGATCATTCCATAGGACCTGTGGACCAAGTAAGAAGTAAAAAACCATGGTCGGGTAGGTCAAAATTGCAGGCTGTACAACCATTATGTCTCAATTGTCGTCCACTTCCGGTCTCCAGGATAGCTTGACATACATGTATTATATCTCAAAATGTTTGTACATGTCTCTGCTTTATAAATATATACAGTAAGACTGTCTATACGCCCCTTGATTGGAGTAAATAATGTAAAACCAATGTCCGGCGGTAGGTTAAAATAATACGATTTACCTATGTTTTCACCCCCTTACGGTCCCCATGGCGGCCCGAATAACCAAATACCTAAACAAATATGTGTGCAGGGGTCTCTGCTTAATATATATGTTTAGTTTTTATTTCTGGAGCCCTTCGTTAGCCAGAAAAATGCGAAAAACCAATATGCGTTATTACCCGGAATATCCGTCACGGTCCTGGCATCCCATTTTAGCTCCGTAATAGGCAACTTTCGGTCCTCAGGGAGGCTTGATCTACATGTATGATACCTCAAAACGTTTGTCAATGCCTCTGCTTGATAACTATTCCCCGTAGATCATTCCATAGGACCTGTGGACCAAGTCAGAAGTAAAAAACCATGGTCGGGTAGGTCAAAATTGCCGGCTGTACAACCATTATGTCTCAATTGTCGTCCACTTCCGGTCTCCAGGATAGCTTGACATACATGTATTATATCTCAAAATGTTTGTACATGTCTCTGCTTTATAAATATATACAGTAAGACTGTCTATACGCCCCTTGATTGGAGTAAATAATGTAAAACCAATGTCCAGCGGTAGGTTAAAATAAGACGATTTACCTATGTTTTCACCCCCTTCCGGTCCCCATGGCGGCCCGAATAACCAAATACCTAAACAAATATGTGTGCAGGGGCCTCTGCTTAATATATATGTTTAGTTTTTATTTCTGGAGCCCTTCGTTAGGCAGAAAAATGCGAAAAACCAATAGGCGTTATTACCCGGAATATTCGTCACGGTCCTGGCATCCCATTTTAGCTCCGTAATAGGCAACTGTCGGTCCTCAGGGAGGCTTGATCTACATGTATGATACCTCAAAACGTTTGTCAATGCCTCTGCTTGATAACTATTCCCCGTAGATCATTCCATAGGACCTGTGGACCAAGTCAGAAGTAAAAAACCATGGTCGGGTAGGTCAAAATTGCAGGCTGTACAACCATTATGTCTCAATTGTCGTCCACTTCCGGTCTCCAGGATAGCTTGACATACATGTATTATATCTCAAAATGTTTGTACATGTCTCTGCTTTATAAATATATACAGTAAGACTGTCTATACGCCCCTTGATTGGAGTAAATAATGTAAAACCAATGTCCGGCGGTAGGTTAAAATAAGACGATTTACCTATGTTTTCACCCCCTTCCGGTCCCCATGGTGGCTCGAATAACCAAATACCTTAATAAATATGTGCGCAGGTGTATCTGCTTAATACATATGTCTAGTTTTTATTTCTGGAGCCCTCCGTTAGCCAGAAAAATGCGAAAAACCAATATGCGGTACTACCCGAAATATCCGTCAGGGTCCTGGCATCCCATTTTAGCTCCGTAATAGGCAACTTCCGGTCCTCAGGATGGCTTGATCTACATGTATAATACCTCAAAACATTTGTCAATGCCTCTGCTTGATAACTATTCCCCGTAGATCATTCCATAGGACCTGTGAACCAAGTCAGAAGTAAAAAACCATGGTCGGGTGGGTCAAAATTGCAGGCTGTACAACCATTATGGCTCAATTTTCGTCCACTTCCGGTCTCCAGGATAGCTTGACATACATGTATTATACCTCAAAATGTTTGTACATGTCTCTGCTTTATAAATATATACAGTAAGACTGTCTATACGCCCCTTGATTGGAGTAAATAATGTAAAACCAATGTCCGGCGGTAGGTTAAAATAAGACGATTTACCTATGTTTTCACCCCCTTCCGGTCCCCATGGTGGCCCGAATAACCAAATACTTTAATAAATATGTGCGCAGGTGTATCTGCTTAATACATATGTCTAGTTTTTATTTCTGGAGCCCTCCGTTAGCCAGAAAAATGCGAAAAACCAATATGCGGTACTACCCGGAATATCCGTCACGGTCCTGGCATCCTATTTTAGCTCTGTAATAGACAATTTCCGGTCCTCACGGAGGCTTGATCTACATGTATGATACCTCAAAACGTTTGTCAATGCCTCTGCTTGATAACTATTCCCCGTAGATCATTCCATAGGACCTGTGGACCATGTCAGAAGTAAAAAACCATGGTCGGGTAGGTCAAAATTGCAGGCTGTACAACCATTATGTCTCAATTGTCGTCCACTTCCGGTCTCCAGGTTAGCTTGACATACATGTATTATATCTCAAAATGTTTGTACATATCTCTGCTTTATAAATATATACAGTAAGACTGTCTATACGCCCCTTGATTGGAGTAAATAATGTAAAACCAATGTCCGGCGGTAGGTTAAAATAAGACGATTTACCTATGTTTTCACCCCCTTCCGGTCCCCATGGTGGCCCGAATAACCAAATACCTTAATAAATATGTGCGCAGGTGTATCTGCTTAATACATATGTCTAGTTTTTATTTCTGGAGCCCTCAGTTAGCCAGAAAAATGCGAAAAACCAATATGCGGTACTACCGGAAATATCCGTCAGGGTCCTGGCATCCCATTTTAGCTCCGTAATAGGCAACTTCCGGTCCTCAGGATGGCTTGATCTACATGTATAATACCTCAAAACGTTTGTCAATGCCTCTGCTTGATAACTATTCCCCGTAGATCATTCCATAGGACCTGTGAACCAAGTCAGAAGTAAAAAACCATGGTCGGGTAGGTCAAAATTGCCGGCTGTACAACCATTATGGCTCAATTTTCGTCCACTTCCGGTCTCCAGGATAGCTTGACATACATGTATTATACCTCAAAATGTTTGTACATGTCTCTGCTTTATAAATATATACAGTAAGACTGTCTATACGCCCCTTGATTGGAGTAAATAATGTAAAACCAATGTCCGGCGGTAGGTTAAAATAAGACGATTTACCTATGTTTTCACCCCCTTCCGGTCCCCATGGTGGCCCGAATAACCAAATACCTTAATAAATATGTGCGCAGGTGTATCTGCTTAATACATATGTCTAGTTTTTATTTCTGGAGCCCTCCGTTAGCCAGAAAAATGCGAAAAACCAATATGCGGTACTACCGGAAATATCCGTCACGGTCCTGGCATCCCATTTTAGCTCCGTAATAGGCAACTTCCGGTCCTCAGGATGGCTTGATCTACATGTATAATACCTCAAAACGTTTGTCAATGCCTCTGCTTGATAACTATTCCCCGTAGATCATTCCATAGGACCTGTGAACCAAGTCAGAAGTAAAAAACCATGGTCGGGTAGGTCAAAATTGCCGGCTGTACAACCATTATGGCTCAATTTTCGTCCACTTCCGGTCTCCAGGATAGCTTGACATACATGTATTATACCTCAAAATGTTTGTACATGTCTCTGCTTTATAAATATATACAGTAAGACTGTCTATACGCCCCTTGATTGGAGTAAATAATGTAAAACCAATGTCCGGCGGTAGGTTAAAATAAGACGATTTACCTATGTTTTCACCCCCTTCCGGTCCCCATGGTGGCCCGAATAACCAAATACCTTAATAAATATGTGCGCAGGTGTATCTGCTTAATACATATGTCTAGTTTTTATTTCTGGAGCCCTCCGTTAGCCAGAAAAATGCGAAAAACCAATATGCGGTACTACCGGAAATATCCGTCACGGTCCTGGCATCCCATTTTAGCTCCGTAATAGGCAACTTCCGGTCCTCAGGATGGCTTGATCTACATGTATAATACCTCAAAACATTTGTCAATGCCTCTGCTTGATAACTATTCCCCGTAGATCATTCCATAGGACCTGTGAACCAAGTCAGAAGTAAAAAACCATGGTCGGGTGGATCAAAATTGCAGGCTGTACAACCATTATGGCTCAATTTTCGTCCACTTCTGGTCTCCAGGATAGCTTGACATACATGTATTATACCTCAAAATGTTTGTACATGTCTCTGCTTTATAAATATATACAGTAAGACTGTCTATACGCCCCTTGATTGGAGTAAATAATGTAAAACCAATGTCCGGCGGTAGGTTAAAATAAGACGATTTACCTATGTTTTCACCCCCTTCCGGTCCCCATGGTGGCCCGAATAACCAAATACTTTAATAAATATGTGCGCAGGTGTATCTGCTTAATACATATGTCTAGTTTTTATTTCTGGAGCCCTCCGTTAGCCAGAAAAATGCGAAAAACCAATATGCGGTACTACCCGGAATATCCGTTACGGTCCTGGCATCCCATTTTAGCTCTGTAATAGACAATTTCCGGTCCTCACGGAGGCTTGATCTACATGTATGATACCTCAAAACGTTTGTCAATGCCTCTGCTTGATAACTATTCCCCGTAGATCATTCCATAGGACCTGTGGACCATGTCAGAAGTAAAAAACCATGGTCGGGTAGGTCAAAATTGCAGGCTGTACAACCATTATGTCTCAATTGTCGTCCACTTCCGGTCTCCAGGATAGCTTGACATACATGTATTATATCTCAAAATGTTTGTACATATCTCTGCTTTATAAATATATACAGTAAGACTGTCTATACGCCCCTTGATTGGAGTAAATAATGTAAAACCAATGTCCGGCGGTAGGTTAAAATAAGACGATTTACCTATGTTTTCACCCCCTTCCGGTCCCCATGGTGGCCCGAATAACCAAATACCTTAATAAATATGTGCGCAGGTGTATCTGCTTAATACATATGTCTAGTTTTTATTTCTGGAGCCCTCAGTTAGCCAGAAAAATGCGAAAAACCAATATGCGGTACTACCGGAAATATCCGTCAGGGTCCTGGCATCCCATTTTAGCTCCGTTATAGGCAACTTCCGGTCCTCAGGATGGCTTGATCTACATGTATAATACCTCAAAACGTTTGTCAATGCCTCTGCTTGATAACTATTCCCCGTAGATCATTCCATAGGACCTGTGAACCAAGTCAGAAGTAAAAAACCATGGTCGGGTGGGTCAAAATTGCAGGCTGTACAACAATTATGGCTCAATTTTCGTCCACTTCCGGTCTCCAGGATAGCTTGACATACATGTATTATACCTCAAAATGTTTGTACATGTCTCTGCTTTATAAATATATACAGTAAGACTGTCTATACGCCCCTTGATTGGAGTAAATAATGTAAAACCAATGTCCGGCGGTAGGTTAAAATAAGACGATTTACCTATGTTTTCACCCCCTTCCGGTCCCCATGGTGGCCCGAATAACCAAATACTTTAATAAATATGTGCGCAGGTGTATCTGCTTAATACATATGTCTAGTTTTTATTTCTGGAGCCCTCAGTTAGCCAGAAAAATGCGAAAAACCAATATGCGGTACTACCGGAAATATCCGTCAGGGTCCTGGCATCCCATTTTAGCTCCGTAATAGGCAACTTCCGGTCCTCAGGATGGCTTGATCTACATGTATAATACCTCAAAACGTTTGTCAATGCCTCTGCTTGATAACTATTCCCCGTAGATCATTCCATAGGACCTGTGAACCAAGTCAGAAGTAAAAAACCATGGTCGGGTAGGTCAAAATTGCCGGCTGTACAACCATTATGGCTCAATTTTCGTCCACTTCCGGTCTCCAGGATAGCTTGACATACATGTATTATACCTCAAAATGTTTGTACATGTCTCTGCTTTATAAATATATACAGTAAGACTGTCTATACGCCCCTTGATTGGGGTAAATAATGTAAAACCAATGTCCGGCGGTAGGTTAAAATAAGACGATTTACCTATGTTTTCACCCCCTTCCGGTCCCCATGGTGGCCCGAATAACCAAATACCTTAATAAATATGTGCGCAGGTGTATCTGCTTAATACATATGTCTAGTTTTTATTTCTGGAGCCCTCCGTTAGCCAGAAAAATGCGAAAAACCAATATGCGGTACTACCGGAAATATCCGTCACGGTCCTGGCATCCCATTTTAGCTCCGTAATAGGCAACTTCCGGTCCTCAGGATGGCTTGATCTACATGTATAATACCTCAAAACATTTGTCAATGCCTCTGCTTGATAACTATTCCCCGTAGATCATTCCATAGGACCTGTGAACCAAGTCAGAAGTAAAAAACCATGGTCGGGTGGGTCAAAATTGCAGGCTGTACAACCATTATGGCTCAATTTTCGTCCACTTCCGGTCTCCAGGATAGCTTGACATACATGTATTATACCTCAAAATGTTTGTACATGTCTCTGCTTTATAAATATATACAGTAAGACTGTCTATACGCCCCTTGATTGGAGTAAATAATGTAAAACCAATGTCCGGCGGTAGGTTAAAATAAGACGATTTACCTATGTTTTCACCCCCTTCCGGTCCCCATGGTGGCCCGAATAACCAAATACTTTAATAAATATGTGCGCAGGTGTATCTGCTTAATACATATGTCTAGTTTTTATTTCTGGAGCCCTCCGTTAGCCAGAAAAATGCGAAAAACCAATATGCGGTACTACCCGGAATATCCGTCACGGTCCTGGCATCCCATTTTAGCTCTGTAATAGACAATTTCCGGTCCTCACGGAGGCTTGATCTACATGTATGATACCTCAAAACGTTTGTCAATGCCTCTGCTTGATAACTATTCCCCGTAGATCATTCCATAGGACCTGTGGACCATGTCAGAAGTAAAAAACCATGGTCGGGTAGGTCAAAATTGCAGGCTGTACAACCATTATGTCTCAATTGTCGTCCACTTCCGGTCTCCAGGATAGCTTGACATACATGTATTATATCTCAAAATGTTTGTACATATCTCTGCTTTATAAATATATACAGTAAGACTGTCTATACGCCCCTTGATTGGAGTAAATAATGTAAAACCAATGTCCGGCGGTAGGTTAAAATAAGACGATTTACCTATGTTTTCACCCCCTTCCGGTCCCCATGGTGGCCCGAATAACCAAATACCTTAATAAATATGTGCGCAGGTGTATCTGCTTAATACATATGTCTAGTTTTTATTTCTGGAGCCCTCAGTTAGCCAGAAAAATGCGAAAAACCAATATGCGGTACTACCGGAAATATCCGTCAGGGTCCTGGCATCCCATTTTAGCTCCGTAATAGGCAACTTCCGGTCCTCAGGATGGCTTGATCTACATGTATAATACCTCAAAACGTTTGTCAATGCCTCTGCTTGATAACTATTCCCCGTAGATCATTCCATAGGACCTGTGAACCAAGTCAGAAGTAAAAAACCATGGTCGGGTAGGTCAAAATTGCCGGCTGTACAACCATTATGGCTCAATTTTCGTCCACTTCCGGTCTCCAGGATAGCTTGACATACATGTATTATACCTCAAAATGTTTGTACATGTCTCTGCTTTATAAATATATACAGTAAGACTGTCTATACGCCCCTTGATTGGAGTAAATAATGTAAAACCAATGTCCGGCGGTAGGTTAAAATAAGACGATTTACCTATGTTTTCACCCCCTTCCGATCCCCATGGTGGCCCGAATAACCAAATACCTTAATAAATATGTGCGCAGGTGTATCTGCTTAATACATATGTCTAGTTTTTATTTCTGGAGCCCTCCGTTAGCCAGAAAAATGCGAAAAACCAATATGCGGTACTACCGGAAATATCCGTCACGGTCCTGGCATCCCATTTTAGCTCCGTAATAGGCAACTTCCGGTCCTCAGGATGGCTTGATCTACATGTATAATACCTCAAAACGTTTGTCAATGCCTCTGCTTGATAACTATTCCCCGTAGATCATTCCATAGGACCTGTGAACCAAGTCAGAAGTAAAAAACCATGGTCGGATAGGTCAAAATTGCTGCTGTACAACCATTATGGCTCAATTTTCGTCCACTTCCGGTCTCCAGGATAGCTTGACATACATGTATTATACCTCAAAATGTTTGTACATGTCTCTGCTTTATAAATATATACAGTAAGACTGTCTATACGCCCCTTGATTGGAGTAAATAATGTAAAACCAATGTCCGGCGGTAGGTTAAAATAAGACGATTTACCTATGTTTTCACCCCCTTCCGGTCCCCATGGTGGCCCGAATAACCAAATACTTTAATAAATATGTGCGCAGGTGTATCTGCTTAATACATATGTCTAGTTTTTATTTCTGGAGCCCTCCGTTAGCCAGAAAAATGCGAAAAACCAATATGCGGTACTACCCGGAATATCCGTCACGGTCCTGGCATCCCATTTTAGCTCTGTAATAGACAATTTCCGGTCCTCACGGAGGCTTGATCTACATGTATGATACCTCAAAACGTTTGTCAATGCCTCTGCTTGATAACTATTCCCCGTAGATCATTCCATAGGACCTGTGGACCATGTCAGAAGTAAAAAACCATGGTCGGGTAGGTCAAAATTGCAGGCTGTACAACCATTATGTCTCAATTGTCGTCCACTTCCGGTCTCCAGGATAGCTTGACATACATGTATTATATCTCAAAATGTTTGTACATATCTCTGCTTTATAAATATATACAGTAAGACTGTCTATACGCCCCTTGATTGGAGTAAATAATGTAAAACCAATGTCCGGCGGTAGGTTAAAATAAGACGATTTACCTATGTTTTCACCCCCTTCCGGTCCCCATGGTGGCCCGAATAACCAAATACCTTAATAAATATGTGCGCAGGTGTATCTGCTTAATACATATGTCTAGTTTTTATTTCTGGAGCCCTCAGTTAGCCAGAAAAATGCGAAAAACCAATATGCGGTACTACCGGAAATATCCGTCAGGGTCCTGGCATCCCATTTTAGCTCCGTAATAGGCAACTTCCGGTCCTCAGGATGGCTTGATCTACATGTATAATACCTCAAAACGTTTGTCAATGCCTCTGCTTGATAACTATTCCCCGTAGATCATTCCATAGGACCTGTGAACCAAGTCAGAAGTAAAAAACCATGGTCGGGTAGGTCAAAATTGCCGGCTGTACAACCATTATGGCTCAATTTTCGTCCACTTCCGGTCTCCAGGATAGCTTGACATACATGTATTATACCTCAAAATGTTTGTACATGTCTCTGCTTTATAAATATATACAGTAAGACTGTCTATACGCCCCTTGATTGGAGTAAATAATGTAAAACCAATGTCCGGCGGTAGGTTAAAATAAGACGATTTACCTATGTTTTCACCCCCTTCCGGTCCCCATGGTGGCCCGAATAACCAAATACCTTAATAAATATGTGCGCAGGTGTATCTGCTTAATACATATGTCTAGTTTTTATTTCTGGAGCCCTCCGTTAGCCAGAAAAATGCGAAAAACCAATATGCGGTACTACCGGAAATATCCGTCACGGTCCTGGCATCCCATTTTAGCTCCGTAATAGGCAACTTCCGGTCCTCAGGATGGCTTGATCTACATGTATAATACCTCAAAACGTTTGTCAATGCCTCTGCTTGATAACTATTCCCCGTAGATCATTCCATAGGACCTGTGAACCAAGTCAGAAGTAAAAAACCATGGTCGGATAGGTCAAAATTGCTGCTGTACAACCATTATGGCTCAATTTTCGTCCACTTCCGGTCTCCAGGATAGCTTGACATACATGTATTATACCTCAAAATGTTTGTACATGTCTCTGCTTTATAAATATATACAGTAAGACTGTCTATACGCCCCTTGATTGGAGTAAATAATGTAAAACCAATGTCCGGCGGTAGGTTAAAATAAGACGATTTACCTATGTTTTCACCCCCTTCCGGTCCCCATGGTGGCCCGAATAACCAAATACCTTAATAAATATGTGTGCAGGTGTCTCTGCTTAATATATATGTTTAGTTTTTATTTCTGGAGCCCTCCGTTAGCCAGAAAAATGCAAAAAACCAATATGCGGTACTACCCGAAATATCCGTCACGGTCCTGGCATCCCATTTTAGCTCCGTAATAGGCAACTTCCGGTCCCCAGGATGGCTTGATCTACATGTATAATACCTCAAAACGTTTGTCAATGCCTCTGCTTGATAACTATTCCCCGTAGATCATTCCATAGGACCTGTGAACCAAGTCAGAAGTAAAAAACCATGGTCGGGTAGGTCAAAATTGCAGGCTGTACAACCATTATGGCTCAATTTTCGTCCACTTCCGGTCTCCAGGATAGCTTGACATACATGTATTATACCTCAAAATGTTTGTACATGTCTCTGCTTTATAAATATATACAGTAAGACTGTCTATACGCCCCTTGATTGGAGTAAATAATGTAAAACCAATGTCCGGCGGTAGGTTAAAATAAGACGATTTACCCATGTTTTCACCCCCTTCCGGTCCCCATGGTGGCCCGAATAACCAAATACCTTAATAAATATGTGCGCAGGTGTATCTGTTTAATACATATGTCTAGTTTTTATTTCTGGAGCCCTCCGTTAGCCAGAAAAATGCGAAAAACCAATATGCGGTACTACCCGAAATATCCGTCACGGTCCTGGTATCCCATTTTAGCTCCGTAATAGGCAACTTCCGGTCTCAGGATGGCTTGATCTACATGTATAATACCTCAAAACATTTGTCAATGCCTCTGCTTGATAACTATTCCCCGTAGATCATTCCATAGGACCTGTGAACCAAGTCAGAAGTAAAAAACCATGGTCGGGTAGGTCAAAATTGCCGGTTGTACAACCATTATGGCTCAATTTTCGTCCACTTCCGGTCTCCAGGATAGCTTGACATACATGTATTATACCTCAAAATGTTTGTACATGTCTCTGCTTTATAAATATATACAGTAAGACTGTCTATACGCCCCTTGATTGGAGTAAATAATGTAAAACCAATGTCCGGCGGTAGGTTAAAATAAGACGATTTACCCATGTTTTAACCCCCTTCCGGTCCCCATGGTGGCCCGAATAACCAAATACCTTAATAAATATGTGCGCAGGTGTATCTGTTTAATACATATGTCTAGTTTTTATTTCTGGAGCCCTCCGTTAGCCAGAAAAATGCGAAAAACCAATATGCGGTACTACCCGAAATATCCGTCACGGTCCTGGTATCCCATTTTAGCTCCGTAATAGGCAACTTCCGGTCTCAGGATGGCTTGATCTACATGTATAATACCTCAAAACATTTGTCAATGCCTCTGCTTGATAACTATTCCCCGTAGATCATTCCATAGGACCTGTGAACCAAGTCAGAAGTAAAAAACCATGGTCGGGTAGGTCAAAATTGCCGGTTGTACAACCATTATGGCTCAATTTTCGTCCACTTCCGGTCTCCAGGATAGCTTGACATACATGTATTATACCTCAAAATGTTTGTACATGTCTCTGCTTTATAAATATATACAGTAAGACTGTCTATACGCCCCTTGATTGGAGTAAATAATGTAAAACCAATGTCCGGCGGTAGGTTAAAATAAGACGATTTACCCATGTTTTAACCCCCTTCCGGTCCCCATGGTGGCCCGAATAACCAAATACCTTAATAAATATGTGTGCAGGTGTCTCTGCTTAATATATATGTTTAGTTTTTATTTCTGGAGCCCTCCGTTAGCCAGAAAAATGCGAAAAACCAATATGCGGTACTACCCGGAATATCCGTCACGGTCCTGGCATCCCATTTTAGCTCCGTAATGGACAATTTCCGGTCCTCACGGAGGCTTGATCTACATGTATGATACCTCAAAACGTTTGTCAATGCCTCTGCTTGATAACTATTCCCCGTAGATCATTCCATAGGACCTGTGGACCATGTCAGAAGTAAAAAACCATGGTCGGGTAGGTCAAAATTGCAGGCTGTACAACCATTATGTCTCAATTGTCGTCCACTTCCGGTCTCCAGGATAGCTTGACATACATGTATTATATCTCAAAATGTTTGTACATATCTCTGCTTTATAAATATATACAGTAAGACTGTCTATACGCCCCTTGATTGGAGTAAATAATGTAAAACCAATGTCCGGCGGTAGGTTAAAATAAGACGATTTATCTATGTTTTCACCCCCTTCCGGTCCCCATGGTAGCCCGAATAACCAAATACCTTAATAAATATGTGCGCAGGTGTATCTGCTTAATACATATGTCTAGTTTTTATTTCTGGAGCCCTCAGTTAGCCAGAAAAATGCGAAAAACCAATATGCGGTACTACCGGAAATATCCGTCACGGTCCTGGCATCCCATTTTAGCTCCGTAATAGGCAACTTCCGGTCCTCAGGATGGCTTGATCTACATGTATTATACCTCAAAACGTTTGTCAATGCCTCTGCTTGATAACTATTCCCCGTAGATCATTCCATAGGACCTGTGAACCAAGTCAGAAGTAAAAAACCATGGTCGGGTAGGTCAAAATTGCAGGCTGTACAATCATTATGACTCAATTTTCGTCCACTTCCGGTCTCCAGGATAGCTTGACATACATGTATTATACCTCAAAATGTTTGTACATGTCTCTGCTTTATAAATATATACAGTAAGACTGTCTATACGCCCCTTGATTGGAGTAAATAATGTAAAACCAATGTCCGGCGGTAGGTTAAAATAAGACGATTTACCTATGTTTTCACCCCCTTCCGGTCCCCATGGTGGCCCGAATAACCAAATACCTTAATAAATATGTGCGCAGGTGTATCTGCTTAATACATATGTCTAGTTTTTATTTCTGGAGCCCTCCGTTAGCCAGAAAAATGCGAAAAACCAATATGCGGTACTACCGGAAATATCCGTCACGGTCCTGGCATCCCATTTTAGCTCCGTAATAGGCAACTTCCGGTCCTCAGGATGGCTTGATCTACATGTATAATACCTCAAAACGTTTGTCAATGCCTCTGCTTGATAACTATTCCCCGTAGATCATTCCATAGGACCTGTGAACCAAGTCAGAAGTAAAAAACCATGGTCGGGTAGGTCAAAATTGCCGGCTGTACAACCATTATGGCTCAATTTTCTTCTACTTCCGGTCTCCAGGATAGCTTGACATACATGTATTATACCTCAAAATGTTTGTACATGTCTCTGCTTTATAAATATATACAGTAAGACTGTCTATACGCCCCTTGATTGGAGTAAATAATGTAAAACCAAAGTCCGGCGGTAGGTTAAAATAAGACGATTTACCCATGTTTTCACCCCCTTCCGGTCCCCATGGTGGCCCGAATAACTAAATACCTTAATAAATATGTGCACAGGTGTCTCTGCTTAATATATATGTTTAGTTTTTATTTCTGGAGCCCTTCGTTAGCCCGACAAATACGAAAAACCAATATGCGTTATTACCCGGAATATCCGTCAGGGTCCTGGCATCCCATTTTAGCTCCGTAATAGACAATTTCCGGTCCTCACGGAGGCTTGATCTACATGTATGATACCTCAAAACGTTTGTCAATGCCTCTGCTTGATAACTATTCCCAGTATATGTAGATCATTCCATAGGACCTGTGGACCAAGTCAGAAGTAAAAAACCATGGTCGTGTAGGTCAAAATTGCAGGCTGTACAACCATTATGGCTCAATTTTCGTCCACTTCCGGTCTCCAGGATAGCTTGACATACATGTATTATACCTCAAAATGTTTGTACATGTCTCTGCTTTATAAATATATACAGTAAGACTGTCTATACGCCCCTTGATTGGAGTAAATAATGTAAAACCAATGTCCGGCGGTAGGTTAAAATAAGACGATTTACCTATGTTTTCACCCCCTTCCGGTCCCCATGGTGGCCTGAATAACCAAATACCTTAATAAATATGTGTGCAGGTGTCTCTGCTTAATATATATGATTAGTTTTTATTTCTGGAGCCCTCCGTTAGCCAGAAAAATGCGAAATACCAATATGCGGTACTACCCGAAATATCCGTCACGGTCCTGGCATCCCATTTTAGCTCCGTAATAGGCAACTTCCGGTCCTCAGGATGGCTTGATCTACATGTATAATACCTCAAAACGTTTGTCAATGCCTCTGCTTGATAACTATTCCCCGTAGATCATTCCATAGGACCTGTGAACCAAGTCAGAAGTAAAAAACCATGGTCGGATAGGTCAAAATTGCTGCTGTACAACCATTATGGCTCAATTTTCGTCCACTTCCGGTCTCCAGGATAGCTTGACATACATGTATTATACCTCAAAATGTTTGTACATGTCTCTGCTTTATAAATATATACAGTAAGACTGTCTATACGCCCCTTGATTGGAGTAAATAATGTAAAACCAATGTCCGGCGGTAGGTTAAAATAAGACGATTTACCTATGTTTTCACCCCCTTCCGGTCCCCATGGTGGCCTGAATAACCAAATACCTTAATAAATATGTGTGCAGGTGTCTCTGCTTAATATATATGATTAGTTTTTATTTCTGGAGCCCTCCGTTAGCCAGAAAAATGCGAAATACCAATATGCGGTACTACCGGAAATATCCGTCACGGTCCTGGCATCCCATTTTAGCTCCGTAATAGGCAACTTCCGGTCCTCAGGATGGCTTGATCTACATGTATAATACCTCAAAACGTTTGTCAATGCCTCTGCTTGATAACTATTCCCCGTAGATCATTCCATAGGACCTGTGAACCAAGTCAGAAGTAAAAAACCATGGTCGGATAGGTCAAAATTGCTGCTGTACAACCATTATGGCTCAATTTTCGTCCACTTCCGGTCTCCAGGATAGCTTGACATACATGTATTATACCTCAAAATGTTTGTACATGTCTCTGCTTTATAAATATATACAGTAAGACTGTCTATACGCCCCTTGATTGGAGTAAATAATGTAAAACCAATGTCCGGCGGTAGGTTAAAATAAGACGATTTACCTATGTTTTCACCCCCTTCCGGTCCCCATGGTGGCCCGAATAACCAAATACCTTAATAAATATGTGCACAGGTGTCTCTGCTTAATATATATGTTTAGTTTTTATTTCTGGAGCCCTTCGTTAGCCCGACAAATACGAAAAACCAATATGCGTTATTACCCGGAATATCCGTCACGGTCCTGGCATCCCATTTTAGCTCCGTAATAGACAATTTCCGGTCCTCACGGAGGCTTGATCTACATGTATGATACCTCAAAAAGTTTGTCAATGCCTCTGCTTGATAACTATTCCCAGTATATGTAGATCATTCCATAGGACCTGTGGACCAAGTCAGAAGTAAAAAACCATGGTCGTGTAGGTCAAAATTGCAGGCTGTACAACCATTATGGCTCAATTTTCGTCCACTTCCGGTCTCCAGGATAGCTTGACATACATGTATTATACCTCAAAATGTTTGTACATGTCTCTGCTTTATAAATATATACAGTAAGACTGTCTATACGCCCCTTGATTGGAGTAAATAATGTAAAACCAATGTCCGGCGGTAGGTTAAAATAAGACGATTTACCTATGTTTTCACCCCCTTTCGGTCCCCATGGTGGCCTGTATAACCAAATACCTTAATAAATATGTGTGCAGGTGTCTCTGCTTAATATATATGTTTAGTTTTTATTTCTGGAGCCCTCCGTTAGCCAGAAAAATGAGAAAAACCAATATGCGGTACTACCCGAAATATCCGTCACGGTCCTGGCATCCCATTTTAGCTCCGTAATAGGCAACTTCCGGTCCTCAGGATGGCTTGATCTACATGTATAATACCTCAAAACGTTTGTCAATGCCTCTGCTTGATAACTATTCCCCGTAGATCATTCCATAGGACCTGTGAACCAAGTCAGAAGTAAAAAACCATGGTCGGATAGGTCAAAATTGCTGCTGTACAACCATTATGGCTCAATTTTCGTCCACTTCCGGTCTCCAGGATAGCTTGACATACATGTATTATACCTCAAAATGTTTGTACATGTCTCTGCTTTATAAATATATACAGTAAGACTGTCTATACGCCCCTTGATTGGAGTAAATAATGTAAAACCAATGTCCGGCGGTAGGTTAAAATAAGACGATTTACCTATGTTTTCACCCCCTTCCGGTCCCCATGGTGGCCCGAATAACCAAATACCTTAATAAATATGTGTGCAGGTGTCTCTGCTTAATATATATGTTTAGTTTTTATTTCTGGAGCCCTCCGTTAGCCAGAAAAATGCAAAAAACCAATATGCGGTACTACCCGAAATATCCGTCACGGTCCTGGCATCCCATTTTAGCTCCGTAATAGGCAACTTCCGGTCCCCAGGATGGCTTGATCTACATGTATAATACCTCAAAACGTTTGTCAATGCCTCTGCTTGATAACTATTCCCCGTAGATCATTCCATAGGACCTGTGAACCAAGTCAGAAGTAAAAAACCATGGTCGGGTAGGTCAAAATTGCAGGCTGTACAACCATTATGGCTCAATTTTCGTCCACTTCCGGTCTCCAGGATAGCTTGACATACATGTATTATACCTCAAAATGTTTGTACATGTCTCTGCTTTATAAATATATACAGTAAGACTGTCTATACGCCCCTTGATTGGAGTAAATAATGTAAAACCAATGTCCGGCGGTAGGTTAAAATAAGACGATTTACCCATGTTTTCACCCCCTTCCGGTCCCCATGGTGGCCCGAATAACCAAATACCTTAATAAATATGTGCGCAGGTGTATCTGCTTAATACATATGTCTAGTTTTTATTTCTGGAGCCCTCCGTTAGCCAGAAAAATGCGAAAAACCAATATGCGGTACTACCCGAAATATCCGTCACGGTCCTGGCATCCTATTTTAGCTCCGTAATAGGCAACTTCCGGTCCTCAGGATGGCTTGATCTACATGTATAATACCTCAAAACATTTGTCAATGCCTCTGCTTGATAACTATTCCCCGTAAATCATTCCATAGGACCTGTGAACCATGTCAGAAGTAAAAAACCATGGTCGGGTAGGTCAAAATTGCCGGTTGTACAACCATTATGGCTCAATTTTCGTCCACTTCCGGTCTCCAGGATAGCTTGACATACATGTATTATACCTCAAAATGTTTGTACATGTCTCTGCTTTATAAATATATACAGTAAGACTGTCTATACGCCCCTTGATTGGAGTAAATAATGTAAAACCAATGTCCGGCGGTAGGTTAAAATAAGACAATTTACCTATGTTTTCACCCCTTTCCGGTCCCCATGGTGGCCCGAATAACCAAATACCTTAATAAATATGTGCGCAGGTGTATCTGCTTAATACATATGTCTAGTTTTTATTTCTGGAGCCCTTCGTTAGCCAGAAAAATGCGAAAAACCAATATGCGGTACTACCCGAAATATCCGTCACGGTCCTGGCATCCCATTTTAGCTCCGTAATAGGCAACTTCCGGTCCTCAGGATGGCTTGATCTACATGTATAATACCTCAAAACGTTTGTCAATGCCTCTGCTTGATAATTATTCCCCGTAGATCATTCCATAGGACCTGTGAACCAAGTCAGAAGTAAAAAACCATGGTCGGGTAGGTCAAAATTGCCGGTTGTACAAGCATTATGGCTCAATTTTCGTCTACTTCCGGTCTCCAGGATAACTTGACATACATGTATTATACCTCAAAATGTTTGTACATGTCTCTGCTTTATAAATATATACAGTAAGACTGTCTATACGCCCCTTGATTGGAGTAAATAATGTAAAACCAATGTCCGGCGGTAGGTTAAAATAAGACAATTTACCTATGTTTTCACCCCTTTCAGGTCCCCATGGTGGCCCGAATAACCAAATACCTTAATAAATATGTGTGCAGGTGTCTCTGCTTAATATATACACCTTGATTGGAGTAAATAATGTAAAACCAATTTTCCGGCGGTAGGTTAAAATAAGACGATTTACCTATGTTTTCACCCCCTTCCGGTCCCCATGGTGGCCCGAATAACCAAATACCTTAATAAATATGTGCGCATGTGTATCTGCTTAATACATATGTCTAGTTTTTATTTCTGGAGCACTCCGTTAGCCAGAAAAATGCGAAAAACAAATATGCGGTACTACCCGAAATATCCGTCACGGTCCTGGCATCCCATTTTAGCTCCGTAATAGGCAACTTCCGGTCCTCAGGATGGCTTGATCTACATGTATAATACCTCAAAACGTTTGTCAATGCCTCTGCTTGATAACTATTCCCCGTAGATCATTCCATAGGACCTGTGAACCAAGTCAGAAGTAAAAAACCATGGTCGGGTAGGTCAAAATTGCAGGCTGTACAACCATTATGGCTCAATTTTCGTCCACTTCCGGTCTCCAGGATAGCTTGACATACATGTATTATACCTCAAAATGTTTGTACATGTCTCTGCTTTATAAATATATACAGTAAGACTGTCTATACGCCCCTTGATTGGAGTAAATAATGTAAAACCAATGTCCGGCGGTAGGTTAAAATAAGACGATTTACCTATGTTTTCACCCCCTTCCGGTCCCCATGGCGGCCCGAATAACCAAATACCTTAATAAATATGTGCGCAGGTGTCTCTGCTTAATATATATGTTTAGTTTTTATTTCTGGAGCCCTTCGTTAGCCCGAAAAATGCGAAAAACCAATATGCGTTATTACCCGGAATATCCGTCACGGTCCTGGCATCCCATTTTAGCTCCGTAATAGACAATTTCCGGTCCTCACGGATGCTTGATCTACATGTATGATACCTCAAAACGTTTGTCAATGCCTCTGCTTGATAACTATTCCCCGTAGATCATTCCATAGGACCTGTGGACCAAGTCAGAAGTAAAAAACCATGGTCGGGTAGGTCAAAATTGCAGGCTGTACAACCATTATGTCTCAATTTTCGTCCACTTCCGGTCTCCAGGATAGCTTGACATACATGTATTATATCTCAAAATGTTTGTACATGTCTCTGCTTTATAAATATATACAGTAAGACTGTCTATACGCCCCTTGATTGGAGTAAATAATGTAAAACCAATGTCCGGCGGTAGGTTAAAATAAGACGATTTACCTATGTTTTCACCCCCTTCCGATCCCCATGGTGGCCCGAATAACCAAATACCTTAATAAATATGTGCGCAGGTGTATCTGCTTAATACATATGTCTAGTTTTTATTTCTGGAGCCCTCCGTTAGCCAGAAAAATGCGAAAAACCAATATGCGGTACTACCCGAAATATCCGTCACGGTCCTGGCATCCCATTTTAGCTCCGTAATAGGCAACTTCCGGTCCTCAGGATGGCTTGATCTACATGTATAATACCTCAAAACGTTTGTCAATGCCTCTGCTTGATAACTATTCCCCGTAGATCATTCCATAGGACCTGTGAACCAAGTCAGAAGTAAAAAACCATGGTCGGGTAGGTCAAAATTACGGTTGTACAACCATTATGGCTCAATTTTCGTCTACTTCCGGTCTCCAGGATAGCTTGACATACATGTATTATACCTCAAAATGTTTGTACATGTCTCTGCTTTATAAATATATACAGTAAGACTGTCTATACGCCCCTTGATTGGAGTAAATAATGTAAAACCAATGTCCGGCGGTAGGTTAAAATAAGACGATTTACCCATGTTTTCACCCCCTTCCGGTCCCCATGGTGGCCCGAATAACCAAATACCTTAATAAATATGTGCGCAGGTGTCTCTGCTTAATATATATGTTTAGTTTTTATTTCTGGAGCCCTTCGTTAGCCCGAAAAATGCGAAAAACCAATATGCGTTATTACCCGGAATATCCGTCACGGTCCTGGCATCCCATTTTAGCTCCGTAATAGACAATTTCCGGTCCTCACGGAGGCTTGATCTACATGTATGATACCTCAAAACGTTGGTCAATGCCTCTGCTTGATAACTATTCCCAGTAGATCATTCCATAGGACCTGTGGACCAAGTCAGAAGTAAAAAACCATGGTCGGGTAGGTCAAAATTGCCGGCTGTACAACCATTATGTCTCAATTGTCGTCCACTTCCGGCCTCCAGGATAGCTTGACATACATGTATTATATCTTAAAATGTTTGTACATGTCTCTGTTTTATAAATATATACAGTAAGACTGTCTATACGCCCCTTGATTGGAGTAAATAATGTAAAACCAATGTCCGGCGGTAGGTTAAAATAAGACGATTTACCTATGTTTTCACCCCCTTCCGGTCCCCATGGCGGCCCGAATAACCAAATACCTTAATAAATATGTGCGCAGGTGTATCTGCTTAATACATATGTCTAGTTTTTATTTCTGGATCCCTCCGTTAGCCCGAAAAATGCGAAAAACCAATATGCGTTATTACCCGGAATATCCGTCACGGTCCTGGCATCCCATTTTAGCTCCGTAATAGGCAACTTCCGGTCCTCAGGATGGCTTGATCTACATGTATAATACCTCAAAACGTTTGTCAATGCCTCTGCTTGATAACTATTCCCCGTAGATCATTCCATAGGACCTGTGAACCAAGTCAGAAGTAAAAAACCATGGTCGGGTAGGTCAAAATTGCGGTTGTACAACCATTATGGCTCAATTTTCGTCTACTTCCGGTCTCCAGGATAGCTTGACATACATGTATTATACCTCAAAATGTTTGTACATGTCTCTGCTTTATAAATATATACAGTAAGACTGTCTATACGCCCCTTGATTGGAGTAAATAATGTAAAACCAATGTCCGGCGGTAGGTTAAAATAAGACGATTTACCCATGTTTTCACCCCCTTCCGGTCCCCATGGTGGCCCGAATAACCAAATACCTTAATAAATATGTGCGCAGGTGTCTCTGCTTAATATATATGTTTAGTTTTTATTTCTGGAGCCCTTCGTTAGCCCGAAAAATGCGAAAAACCAATATGCGTTATTACCCGGAATATCCGTCACGGTCCTGGCATCCCATTTTAGCTCCGTAATAGACAATTTCCGGTCCTCACGGAGGCTTGATCTACATGTATGATACCTCAAAACGTTGGTCAATGCCTCTGCTTGATAACTATTCCCAGTAGATCATTCCATAGGACCTGTGGACCAAGTCAGAAGTAAAAAACCATGGTCGGGTAGGTCAAAATTGCAGGCTGTACAACCATTATGTCTCAATTGTCGTCCACTTCCGGCCTCCAGGATAGCTTGACATACATGTATTATATCTCAAAATGTTTGTACATGTCTCTGTTTTATAAATATATACAGTAAGACTGTCTATACGCCCCTTGATTGGAGTAAATAATGTAAAACCAATGTCCGGCGGTAGGTTAAAATAAGACGATTTACCTATGTTTTCACCCCCTTCCGGTCCCCATGGCGGCCCGAATAACCAAATACCTTAATAAATATGTGCGCAGGTGTATCTGCTTAATACATATGTCTAGTTTTTATTTCTGGATCCCTCCGTTAGCCAGAAAAATGCGAAAAACCAATATGCGTTATTACCCGGAATATCCGTCACGGTCCTGGCATCCCATTTTAGCTCCGTAATAGGCAACTTCCGGTCCTCAGGATGGCTTGATCTACATGTATAATATCTCAAAACGTTTGTCAATGCCTCTGCTTGATAACTATTCCCCGTAGATCATTCCATAGGACCTGTGAACCAAGTCAGAAGTAAAAAACCATGGTCGGGTAGGTCAAAATTGCAGGCTGTACAACCATTATGGCTCAATTTTCGTCCACTTCCGGTCTCCAGGATAGCTTGACATACATGTATTATACCTCAAAATGTTTGTAGATGTCTCTGCTTTATAAATATATACAGTAAGACTGTCTATACGCCCCTTTATTGGAGTAAATAATGTAAAACCAATGTCCGGCGGTAGGTTAAAATAAGACGATTTACCTATGTTTTAACCCCCTTCCGGTCCCCATGGTGGCTCGAATAACCAAATACCTTAATAAATATGTGCGCAGGTGTCTCTGCTTAATATATATGTTTAGTTTTTATTTCTGGAGCCCTTCGTTAGCCCGAAAAATGCGAAAAACCAATATGCGTTATTACCCCGAATATCCGTCACGGTCCTGGCATCCCATTTTAGCTCCGTAATAGACAATTTCCGGTCCTCACGGAGACTTGATCTACATGTATGATACCTCAAAACGTTTGTCAATGCCTCTGCTTGATAACTATTCCTCGTAGATCATTCCATAGGACCTGTGGACCAAGTCAGAAGTAAAAAACCATGGTCGGGTAGGTCAAAATTGCAGGCTGTACAACCATTATGTCTCAATTGTCGTCCACTTCCGGTCTCCAGGATAGCTTGACATACATGTATTATACCTCAAAATGTTTGTAGATGTCTCTGCTTTATAAATATATACAGTAAGACTGTCTATACGCCCCTTGATTGGAGTAAATAATGTAAAACCAATGTCCGGCGGTAGGTTAAAATAAGACGATTTACCTATGTTTTAACCCCCTTCCGGTCTCCATGGTGGCTCGAATAACCAAATACCTTAATAAATATGTGCGCAGGTGTCTCTGCTTAATATATATGTTTAGTTTTTATTTCTGGAGCCCTTCGTTAGCCCGAAAAATGCGAAAAACCAATATGCGTTATTACCCGGAATATCCGTCACGGTCCTGGCATCCCATTTTAGCTCCGTAATAGACAATTTCCGGTCCTCACGGAGGCTTGATCTACATGTATGATACCTCAAAACGTTGGTCAATGCCTCTGCTTGATAACTATTCCCAGTAGATCATTCCATAGGACCTGTGGACCAAGTCAGAAGTAAAAAACCATGGTCGGGTAGGTCAAAATTGCCGGCTGTACAACCATTATGTCTCAATTGTCGTCCACTTCCGGCCTCCAGGATAGCTTGACATACATGTATTATATCTTAAAATGTTTGTACATGTCTCTGTTTTATAAATATATACAGTAAGACTGTCTATACGCCCCTTGATTGGAGTAAATAATGTAAAACCAATGTCCGGCGGTAGGTTAAAATAAGACGATTTACCTATGTTTTCACCCCCTTCCGGTCCCCATGGCGGCCCGAATAACCAAATACCTTAATAAATATGTGCGCAGGTGTATCTGCTTAATACATATGTCTAGTTTTTATTTCTGGATCCCTCCGTTAGCCCGAAAAATGCGAAAAACCAATATGCGTTATTACCCGGAATATCCGTCACGGTCCTGGCATCCCATTTTAGCTCCGTAATAGGCAACTTCCGGTCCTCAGGATGGCTTGATCTACATGTATAATACCTCAAAACGTTTGTCAATGCCTCTGCTTGATAACTATTCCCCGTAGATCATTCCATAGGACCTGTGAACCAAGTCAGAAGTAAAAAACCATGGTCGGGTAGGTCAAAATTACGGTTGTACAACCATTATGGCTCAATTTTCGTCTACTTCCGGTCTCCAGGATAGCTTGACATACATGTATTATACCTCAAAATGTTTGTACATGTCTCTGCTTTATAAATATATACAGTAAGACTGTCTATACGCCCCTTGATTGGAGTAAATAATGTAAAACCAATGTCCGGCGGTAGGTTAAAATAAGACGATTTACCCATGTTTTCACCCCCTTCCGGTCCCCATGGTGGCCCGAATAACCAAATACCTTAATAAATATGTGCGCAGGTGTCTCTGCTTAATATATATGTTTAGTTTTTATTTCTGGAGCCCTTCGTTAGCCCGAAAAATGCGAAAAACCAATATGCGTTATTACCCGGAATATCCGTCACGGTCCTGGCATCCCATTTTAGCTCCGTAATAGACAATTTCCGGTCCTCACGGAGGCTTGATCTACATGTATGATACCTCAAAACGTTGGTCAATGCCTCTGCTTGATAACTATTCCCAGTAGATCATTCCATAGGACCTGTGGACCAAGTCAGAAGTAAAAAACCATGGTCGGGTAGGTCAAAATTGCAGGCTGTACAACCATTATGTCTCAATTGTCGTCCACTTCCGGCCTCCAGGATAGCTTGACATACATGTATTATATCTCAAAATGTTTGTACATGTCTCTGTTTTATAAATATATACAGTAAGACTGTCTATACGCCCCTTGATTGGAGTAAATAATGTAAAACCAATGTCCGGCGGTAGGTTAAAATAAGACGATTTACCTATGTTTTCACCCCCTTCCGGTCCCCATGGCGGCCCGAATAACCAAATACCTTAATAAATATGTGCGCAGGTGTATCTGCTTAATACATATGTCTAGTTTTTATTTCTGGATCCCTCCGTTAGCCAGAAAAATGCGAAAAACCAATATGCGTTATTACCCGGAATATCCGTCACGGTCCTGGCATCCCATTTTAGCTCCGTAATAGGCAACTTCCGGTCCTCAGGATGGCTTGATCTACATGTATAATATCTCAAAACGTTTGTCAATGCCTCTGCTTGATAACTATTCCCCGTAGATCATTCCATAGGACCTGTGAACCAAGTCAGAAGTAAAAAACCATGGTCGGGTAGGTCAAAATTGCAGGCTGTACAACCATTATGGCTCAATTTTCGTCCACTTCCGGTCTCCAGGATAGCTTGACATACATGTATTATACCTCAAAATGTTTGTAGATGTCTCTGCTTTATAAATATATACAGTAAGACTGTCTATACGCCCCTTTATTGGAGTAAATAATGTAAAACCAATGTCCGGCGGTAGGTTAAAATAAGACGATTTACCTATGTTTTAACCCCCTTCCGGTCCCCATGGTGGCTCGAATAACCAAATACCTTAATAAATATGTGCGCAGGTGTCTCTGCTTAATATATATGTTTAGTTTTTATTTCTGGAGCCCTTCGTTAGCCCGAAAAATGCGAAAAACCAATATGCGTTATTACCCCGAATATCCGTCACGGTCCTGGCATCCCATTTTAGCTCCGTAATAGACAATTTCCGGTCCTCACGGAGACTTGATCTACATGTATGATACCTCAAAACGTTTGTCAATGCCTCTGCTTGATAACTATTCCTCGTAGATCATTCCATAGGACCTGTGGACCAAGTCAGAAGTAAAAAACCATGGTCGGGTAGGTCAAAATTGCAGGCTGTACAACCATTATGTCTCAATTGTCGTCCACTTCCGGTCTCCAGGATAGCTTGACATACATGTATTATACCTCAAAATGTTTGTAGATGTCTCTGCTTTATAAATATATACAGTAAGACTGTCTATACGCCCCTTGATTGGAGTAAATAATGTAAAACCAATGTCCGGCGGTAGGTTAAAATAAGACGATTTACCTATGTTTTAACCCCCTTCCGGTCTCCATGGTGGCTCGAATAACCAAATACCTTAATAAATATGTGCGCAGGTGTCTCTGCTTAATATATATGTTTAGTTTTTATTTCTGGAGCCCTTCGTTAGCCCGAAAAATGCGAAAAACCAATATGCGTTATTACCCGGAATATCCGTCACGGTCCTGGCATCCCATTTTAGCTCCGTAATAGACAATTTCCGGTCCTCACGGAGGCTTGATCTACATGTATGATACCTCAAAACGTTTGTCAATGCCTCTGCTTGATAACTATTCCCCGTAGATCATTCCATAGGACCTGTGGACCAAGTCAGAAGTAAAAAACCATGGTCGGGTAGGTCAAAATTGCAGGCTGTACAACCATTATGTCTCAATTGTCGTCCACTTCCGGTCTCCAGGATAGCTTGACATACATGTATTATATCTCAAAATGTTTGTACATGTCTCTGTTTTATAAATATATACAGTAAGACTGTCTATACGCCCCTTGATTGGAGTAAATAATGTAAAACCAATGTCCGGCGGTAGGTTAAAATAAGACGATTTACCTATGTTTTAACCCCCTTCCGGTCCCCATGGTGGCTCGAATAACCAAATACCTTAATAAATATGTGCGCAGGTGTCTCTGCTTAATATATATGTTTAGTTTTTATTTCTGGAGCCCTTCGTTAGCCCGAAAAATGCGAAAAACCAATATGCGTTATTACCCGGAATATCCGTCACGGTCCTGGCATCCCATTTTAGCTCCGTAATAGACAATTTCCGGTCCTCACGGAGGCTTGATCTACATGTATGATACCTCAAAACGTTTGTCAATGCCTCTGCTTGATAACTATTCCCCGTAGATCATTCCATAGGACCTGTGGACCAAGTCAGAAGTAAAAAACCATGGTCGGGTAGGTCAAAATTGCAGGCTGTACAACCATTATGTCTCAATTGTCGTCCACTTCCGGTCTCCAGGATAGCTTGACATACATGTATTATATCTCAAAATGTTTGTACATGTCTCTGTTTTATAAATATATACAGTAAGACTGTCTATACGCCCCTTGATTGGAGTAAATAATGTAAAACCAATGTCCGGCGGTAGGTTAAAATAAGACGATTTACCTATGTTTTAACCCCCTTCCGGTCCCCATGGTGGCTCGAATAACCAAATACCTTAATAAATATGTGCGCAGGTGTCTCTGCTTAATATATATGTTTAGTTTTTATTTCTGGAGCCCTTCGTTAGCCCGAAAAATGCGAAAAACCAATATGCGTTATTACCCGGAATATCCGTCACGGTCCTGGCATCCCATTTTAGCTCCGTAATAGACAATTTCCGGTCCTCACGGAGGCTTGATCTACATGTATGATACCTCAAAACGTTTGTCAATGCCTCTGCTTGATAACTATTCCCCGTAGATCATTCAATAGGACCTGTGGACCAAGTCAGAAGTAAAAAACCATGGTCGTGTAGGTCAAAATTGCAGGCTGTACAACCATTATGTCTCAATTGTCGTCCACTTCCGGTCTCCAGGATAGCTTGACATACATGTATTATACCTCAAAATGTTTGTAGATGTCTCTGCTTTATAAATATATACAGTAAGACTGTCTATACGCCCCTTGATTGGAGTAAATAATGTAAAACCAATGTCCGGCGGTAGGTTAAAATAAGACGATTTACCTATGTTTTAACCCCCTTCCGGTCCCCATGGTGGCTCGAATAACCAAATACCTTAATAAATATGTGCGCAGGTGTCTCTGCTTAATATATATGTTTAGTTTTTATTTCTGGAGCCCTTCGTTAGCCCGAAAAATGCGAAAAACCAATATGCGTTATTACCCGGAATATCCGTCACGGTCCTGGCATCCCATTTTAGCTCCGTAATAGACAATTTCCGGTCCTCACGGAGGCTTGATCTACATGTATGATACCTCAAAACGTTTGTCAATGCCTCTGCTTGATAACTATTCCCCGTAGATCATTCCATAGGACCTGTGGACCAAGTCAGAAGTAAAGAACCATGGTCGGGTAGGTCAAAATTGCAGGCTGTACAACCATTATGTCTCAATTGTCGTCCACTTCCGGTCTCCAGGATAGCTTGACATACATGTATTATATCTCAAAATGTTTGTACATGTCTCTGCTTTATAAATATATACAGTAAGACTGTCTATACGCCCCTTGATTGGAGTAAATAATGTAAAACCAATGTCCGGCGGTAGGTTAAAATAAGACGATTTACCTATGTTTTCACCCCCTTCCGATCCCCATGGTGGCCCGAATAACCAAATACCTTAATAAATATGTGCGCAGGTGTATCTGCTTAATACATATGTCTAGTTTTTATTTCTGGATCCCTCCGTTAGCCAGAAAAATGCGAAAAACCAATATGCGGTACTACCCGAAATATCCGTAAGGGTCCTGGCATCCCATTTTAATTCCGTAATAGGCAACTTCCGGTCCTCAGGATGGCTTGATCTACATGTATAATACCTCAAAACGTTTGTCAATGCCTCTGCTTGATAACTATTCCCCGTAGATCATTCCATAGGACCTGTGGACCAAGTCAGAAGTAAAAAACCATGGTCGGGTAGGTCAAAATTGCAGGCTGTACAACCATTATGGCTCAATTTTCGTCCACTTCCGGTCTCCAGGATAGCTTGACATACATGTATTATATCTCAAAATGTTTGTACATGTCTCTGCTTTATAAATATATACAGTAAGACTGTCTATACGCCCCTTGATTGGAGTAAATAATGTAAAACCAATGTCCGGCGGTAGGTTAAAATAAGACGATTTACCTATGTTTTAACCCCCTTCCGGTCCCCATGGTTGCCCGAATAACCAAATACCTTAATAAATATGTGCGCAGGTGTATCTGCTTAATACATATGTCTAGTTTTTATTTCTGGAGCCCTCCGTTAGCCAGAAAAATGCGAAAAACCAATATGCGGTACTACCCGGAATATCCGTCACGGTCCTGGCATCCCATTTTAGCTCCGTAATAGGCAACTTCCGGTCCTCAGGATGGCTTGATCTACATGTATAATACCTCAAAACGTTTGTCAATGCCTCTGCTTGATAACTATTCCCCGTAGATCATTCCATAGGACCTGTGAACCAAGTCAGAAGTAAAAAACCATGGTCGGGTAGGTCAAAATTGCAGGCTGTACAACCATTATGGCTCAATTTTCGTCCACTTCCGGTCTCCAGGATAGCTTGACATACATGTATTATATCTCAAAATGTTTGTATATGTCTCTGCTTTATAAATATATACAGTAAGACTGTCTATACGCCCCTTGATTGGAGTAAATAATGTAAAACCAATGTCCGGCGGTAGGTTAAAATAAGACGATTTACCTATGTTTTAACCCCCTTCCGGTCCCCATGGTGGCTCGAATAACCAAATACCTTAATAAATATGTGCGCAGGTGTCTCTGCTTAATATATATGTTTAGTTTTTATTTCTGGAGCCCTTCGTTAGCCCGAAAAATGCGAAAAACCAATATGCGTTATTACCCGGAATATCCGTCACGGTCCTGGCATCCCATTTTAGCTCCGTAATAGACAATTTCCGGTCCTCACGGAGGCTTGATCTACATGTATGATACCTCAAAACGTTTGTCAATGCCTCTGCTTGATAACTATTCCCCGTAGATCATTCCATAGGACCTGTGGACCAAGTCAGAAGTAAAAAACCATGGTCGGGTAGGTCAAAATTGCCGGCTGTACAACCATTATGTCTCAATTGTCGTCCACTTCCGGTCTCCAGGATAGCTTGACATACATGTATTATATCTCAAAATGTTTGTACATGTCTCTGCTTTATAAATATATACAGTAAGACTGTCTATACGCCCCTTGATTGGAGTAAATAATGTAAAACCAATGTCCGGCGGTAGGTTAAAATAAGACGATTTACCTATGTTTTCACCCCCTTCCGATCCCCATGGTGGCCCGAATAACCAAATACCTTAATAAATATGTGCGCAGGTGTATCTGCTTAATACATATGTCTAGTTTTTATTTCTGGATCCCTCCGTTAGCCAGAAAAATGCGAAAAACCAATACGCGGTACTACCCGAAATATCCGTAAGGGTCCTGGCATCCCATTTTAGCTCCGTAATAGGCAACTTCCGGTCCTCAGGATGGCTTGATCTACATGTATAATACCTCAAAACGTTTGTCAATGCCTCTGCTTGATAACTATTCCCCGTAGATCATTCAATAGGACCTGTGGACCAAGTCAGAAGTAAAAAACCATGGTCGGGTAGGTCAAAATTGCAGGCTGTACAACCATTATGTCTCAATTGTCGTCCACTTCCGGTCTCCAGGATAGCTTGACATACATGTATTATACCTCAAAATGTTTGTAGATGTCTCTGCTTTATAAATATATACAGTAAGACTGTCTATACGCCCCTTGATTGGAGTAAATAATGTAAAACCAATGTCCGGCGGTAGGTTAAAATAAGACGATTTACCTATGTTTTAACCCCCTTCCGGTCTCCATGGTGGCTCGAATAACCAAATACCTTAATAAATATGTGCGCAGGTGTCTCTGCTTAATATATATGTTTAGTTTTTATTTCTGGAGCCCTTCGTTAGCCCGAAAAATGCGAAAAACCAATATGCGTTATTACCCGGAATATCCGTCACGGTCCTGGCATCCCATTTTAGCTCCGTAATAGACAATTTCCGGTCCTCACGGAGGCTTGATCTACATGTATGATACCTCAAAACGTTTGTCAATGCCTCTGCTTGATAACTATTCCCCGTAGATCATTCCATAGGACCTGTGGACCAAGTCAGAAGTAAAAAACCATGGTCGGGTAGGTCAAAATTGCAGGCTGTACAACCATTATGTCTCAATTGTCGTCCACTTCCGGTCTCCAGGATAGCTTGACATACATGTATTATATCTCAAAATGTTTGTACATGTCTCTGTTTTATAAATATATACAGTAAGACTGTCTATACGCCCCTTGATTGGAGTAAATAATGTAAAACCAATGTCCGGCGGTAGGTTAAAATAAGACGATTTACCTATGTTTTAACCCCCTTCCGGTCCCCATGGTGGCTCGAATAACCAAATACCTTAATAAATATGTGCGCAGGTGTCTCTGCTTAATATATATGTTTAGTTTTTATTTCTGGAGCCCTTCGTTAGCCCGAAAAATGCGAAAAACCAATATGCGTTATTACCCGGAATATCCGTCACGGTCCTGGCATCCCATTTTAGCTCCGTAATAGACAATTTCCGGTCCTCACGGAGGCTTGATCTACATGTATGATACCTCAAAACGTTTGTCAATGCCTCTGCTTGATAACTATTCCCCGTAGATCATTCCATAGGACCTGTGGACCAAGTCAGAAGTAAAAAACCATGGTCGGGTAGGTCAAAATTGCAGGCTGTACAACCATTATGTCTCAATTGTCGTCCACTTCCGGTCTCCAGGATAGCTTGACATACATGTATTATATCTCAAAATGTTTGTACATGTCTCTGTTTTATAAATATATACAGTAAGACTGTCTATACGCCCCTTGATTGGAGTAAATAATGTAAAACCAATGTCCGGCGGTAGGTTAAAATAAGACGATTTACCTATGTTTTAACCCCCTTCCGGTCCCCATGGTGGCTCGAATAACCAAATACCTTAATAAATATGTGCGCAGGTGTCTCTGCTTAATATATATGTTTAGTTTTTATTTCTGGAGCCCTTCGTTAGCCCGAAAAATGCGAAAAACCAATATGCGTTATTACCCGGAATATCCGTCACGGTCCTGGCATCCCATTTTAGCTCCGTAATAGACAATTTCCGGTCCTCACGGAGGCTTGATCTACATGTATGATACCTCAAAACGTTTGTCAATGCCTCTGCTTGATAACTATTCCCCGTAGATCATTCAATAGGACCTGTGGACCAAGTCAGAAGTAAAAAACCATGGTCGTGTAGGTCAAAATTGCAGGCTGTACAACCATTATGTCTCAATTGTCGTCCACTTCCGGTCTCCAGGATAGCTTGACATACATGTATTATACCTCAAAATGTTTGTAGATGTCTCTGCTTTATAAATATATACAGTAAGACTGTCTATACGCCCCTTGATTGGAGTAAATAATGTAAAACCAATGTCCGGCGGTAGGTTAAAATAAGACGATTTACCTATGTTTTAACCCCCTTCCGGTCCCCATGGTGGCTCGAATAACCAAATACCTTAATAAATATGTGCGCAGGTGTCTCTGCTTAATATATATGTTTAGTTTTTATTTCTGGAGCCCTTCGTTAGCCCGAAAAATGCGAAAAACCAATATGCGTTATTACCCGGAATATCCGTCACGGTCCTGGCATCCCATTTTAGCTCCGTAATAGACAATTTCCGGTCCTCACGGAGGCTTGATCTACATGTATGATACCTCAAAACGTTTGTCAATGCCTCTGCTTGATAACTATTCCCCGTAGATCATTCCATAGGACCTGTGGACCAAGTCAGAAGTAAAGAACCATGGTCGGGTAGGTCAAAATTGCAGGCTGTACAACCATTATGTCTCAATTGTCGTCCACTTCCGGTCTCCAGGATAGCTTGACATACATGTATTATATCTCAAAATGTTTGTACATGTCTCTGCTTTATAAATATATACAGTAAGACTGTCTATACGCCCCTTGATTGGAGTAAATAATGTAAAACCAATGTCCGGCGGTAGGTTAAAATAAGACGATTTACCTATGTTTTCACCCCCTTCCGATCCCCATGGTGGCCCGAATAACCAAATACCTTAATAAATATGTGCGCAGGTGTATCTGCTTAATACATATGTCTAGTTTTTATTTCTGGATCCCTCCGTTAGCCAGAAAAATGCGAAAAACCAATATGCGGTACTACCCGAAATATCCGTAAGGGTCCTGGCATCCCATTTTAATTCCGTAATAGGCAACTTCCGGTCCTCAGGATGGCTTGATCTACATGTATAATACCTCAAAACGTTTGTCAATGCCTCTGCTTGATAACTATTCCCCGTAGATCATTCCATAGGACCTGTGGACCAAGTCAGAAGTAAAAAACCATGGTCGGGTAGGTCAAAATTGCAGGCTGTACAACCATTATGGCTCAATTTTCGTCCACTTCCGGTCTCCAGGATAGCTTGACATACATGTATTATATCTCAAAATGTTTGTACATGTCTCTGCTTTATAAATATATACAGTAAGACTGTCTATACGCCCCTTGATTGGAGTAAATAATGTAAAACCAATGTCCGGCGGTAGGTTAAAATAAGACGATTTACCTATGTTTTAACCCCCTTCCGGTCCCCATGGTTGCCCGAATAACCAAATACCTTAATAAATATGTGCGCAGGTGTATCTGCTTAATACATATGTCTAGTTTTTATTTCTGGAGCCCTCCGTTAGCCAGAAAAATGCGAAAAACCAATATGCGGTACTACCCGGAATATCCGTCACGGTCCTGGCATCCCATTTTAGCTCCGTAATAGGCAACTTCCGGTCCTCAGGATGGCTTGATCTACATGTATAATACCTCAAAACGTTTGTCAATGCCTCTGCTTGATAACTATTCCCCGTAGATCATTCCATAGGACCTGTGAACCAAGTCAGAAGTAAAAAACCATGGTCGGGTAGGTCAAAATTGCAGGCTGTACAACCATTATGGCTCAATTTTCGTCCACTTCCGGTCTCCAGGATAGCTTGACATACATGTATTATATCTCAAAATGTTTGTATATGTCTCTGCTTTATAAATATATACAGTAAGACTGTCTATACGCCCCTTGATTGGAGTAAATAATGTAAAACCAATGTCCGGCGGTAGGTTAAAATAAGACGATTTACCTATGTTTTAACCCCCTTCCGGTCCCCATGGTGGCTCGAATAACCAAATACCTTAATAAATATGTGCGCAGGTGTCTCTGCTTAATATATATGTTTAGTTTTTATTTCTGGAGCCCTTCGTTAGCCCGAAAAATGCGAAAAACCAATATGCGTTATTACCCGGAATATCCGTCACGGTCCTGGCATCCCATTTTAGCTCCGTAATAGACAATTTCCGGTCCTCACGGAGGCTTGATCTACATGTATGATACCTCAAAACGTTTGTCAATGCCTCTGCTTGATAACTATTCCCCGTAGATCATTCCATAGGACCTGTGGACCAAGTCAGAAGTAAAAAACCATGGTCGGGTAGGTCAAAATTGCCGGCTGTACAACCATTATGTCTCAATTGTCGTCCACTTCCGGTCTCCAGGATAGCTTGACATACATGTATTATATCTCAAAATGTTTGTACATGTCTCTGCTTTATAAATATATACAGTAAGACTGTCTATACGCCCCTTGATTGGAGTAAATAATGTAAAACCAATGTCCGGCGGTAGGTTAAAATAAGACGATTTACCTATGTTTTCACCCCCTTCCGATCCCCATGGTGGCCCGAATAACCAAATACCTTAATAAATATGTGCGCAGGTGTATCTGCTTAATACATATGTCTAGTTTTTATTTCTGGATCCCTCCGTTAGCCAGAAAAATGCGAAAAACCAATACGCGGTACTACCCGAAATATCCGTAAGGGTCCTGGCATCCCATTTTAGCTCCGTAATAGGCAACTTCCGGTCCTCAGGATGGCTTGATCTACATGTATAATACCTCAAAACGTTTGTCAATGCCTCTGCTTGATAACTATTCCCCGTAGATCATTCAATAGGACCTGTGAACCAAGTCAGAAGTAAAAAACCATGGTCGGGTAGGTCAAAATTGCAGGCTGTACAACCATTATGTCTCAATTGTCGTCCACTTCCGGCCTCCAGGATAGCTTGACATACATGTATTATATCTCAAAATGTTTGTACATGTCTCTGTTTTATAAATATATACAGTAAGACTGTCTATACGCCCCTTGATTGGAGTAAATAATGTAAAACCAATGTCCGGCGGTAGGTTAAAATAAGACGATTTACCTATGTTTTCACCCCCTTCCGGTCCCCATGGTGGCCCGAATAACCAAATACCTTAATAAATATGTGCGCAGGTGTCTCTGCTTAATATATATGTTTAGTTTTTATTTCTGGAGCCCTTCGTTAGCCCGAAAAATGCGAAAAACCAATATGCGTTATTACCCGGAATATCCGTCACGGTCCTGGCATCCCATTTTAGCTCCGTAATAGACAATTTCCGGTCCTCACGGAGGCTTGATCTACATGTATGATACCTCAAAACGTTGGTCAATGCCTCTGCTTGATAACTATTCCCAGTAGATCATTCAATAGGACCTGTGGACCAAGTCAGAAGTAAAAAACCATGGTCGGGTAGGTCAAAATTGCAGGCTGTACAACCATTATGTCTCAATTGTCGTCCACTTCCGGTCTCCAGGATAGCTTGACATACATGTATTATATCTCAAAATGTTTGTACATGTCTCTGTTTTATAAATATATACAGTAAGACTGTCTATACGCCCCTTGATTGGAGTAAATAATGTAAAACCAATGTCCGGCGGTAGGTTAAAATAAGACGATTTACCTATGTTTTCACCCCCTTCCGGTCCCCATGGCGGCCCGAATAACCAAATACCTTAATAAATATGTGCGCAGGTGTATCTGCTTAATACATATGTCTAGTTTTTATTTCTGGATCCCTCCGTTAGCCAGAAAAATGCGAAAAACCAATATGCGGTACTACCCGAAATATTCGTAAGGGTCCTGGCATCCCATTTTAGCTCCGTAATAGGCAACTTCCGGTCCTCAGGATGGTTTGATCTACATGTATAATACCTCAAAACGTTTGTCAATGCCTCTGCTTGATAACTATTCCCCGTAGATCATTCCATAGGACCTGTGGACCAAGTCAGAAGTAAAGAACCATGGTCGGGTAGGTCAAAATTGCAGGCTGTACAACCATTATGTCTCAATTGTCGTCCACTTCCGGTCTCCAGGATAGCTTGACATACATGTATTATATCTCAAAATGTTTGTACATGTCTCTGCTTTATAAATATATACAGTAAGACTGTCTATACGCCCCTTGATTGGAGTAAATAATGTAAAACCAATGTCCGGCGGTAGGTTAAAATAAGACGATTTACCTATGTTTTCACCCCCTTCCGATCCCCATGGTGGCCCGAATAACCAAATACCTTAATAAATATGTGCGCAGGTGTATCTGCTTAATACATATGTCTAGTTTTTATTTCTGGATCCCTCCGTTAGCCAGAAAAATGCGAAAAACCAATACGCGGTACTACCCGAAATATCCGTAAGGGTCCTGGCATTCCATTTTAGCTCCGTAATAGGCAACTTCCGGTCCTCAGGATGGCTTGATCTACATGTATAATACCTCAAAACGTTTGTCAATGCCTCTGCTTGATAACTATTCCCCGTAGATCATTCAATAGGACCTGTGAACCAAGTCAGAAGTAAAAAACCATGGTCGGGTAGGTCAAAATTGCAGGCTGTACAACCATTATGTCTCAATTGTCGTCCACTTCCGGCCTCCAGGATAGCTTGACATACATGTATTATATCTCAAAATGTTTGTACATGTCTCTGTTTTATAAATATATACAGTAAGACTGTCTATACGCCCTTTGATTGGAGTAAATAATGTAAAACCAATGTCCGGCGGTAGGTTAAAATAAGACGATTTACCTATGTTTTCACCCCCTTCCGGTCCCCATGGTGGCCCGAATAACCAAATACCTTAATAAATATGTGCGCAGGTGTCTCTGCTTAATATATATGTTTAGTTTTTATTTCTGGAGCCCTTCGTTAGCCCGAAAAATGCGAAAAACCAATATGCGTTATTACCCGGAATATCCGTCACGGTCCTGGCATCCCATTTTAGCTCCGTAATAGACAATTTCCGGTCCTCACGGAGGCTTGATCTACATGTATGATACCTCAAAACGTTGGTCAATGCCTCTGCTTGATAACTATTCCCAGTAGATCATTCAATAGGACCTGTGGACCAAGTCAGAAGTAAAAAACCATGGTCGGGTAGGTCAAAATTGCAGGCTGTACAACCATTATGTCTCAATTGTCGTCCACTTCCGGCCTCCAGGATAGCTTGACATACATGTATTATATCTCAAAATGTTTGTACATGTCTCTGTTTTATAAATATATACAGTAAGACTGTCTATACGCCCCTTGATTGGAGTAAATAATGTAAAACCAATGTCCGGCGGTAGGTTAAAATAAGACGATTTACCTATGTTTTCACCCCCTTCCGGTCCCCATGACGGCCCGAATAACCAAATACCTTAATAAATATGTGCGCAGGTGTATCTGCTTAATACATATGTCTAGTTTTTATTTCTGGATCCCTCCGTTAGCCAGAAAAATGCGAAAAACCAATATGCGGTACTACCCGAAATATTCGTAAGGGTCCTGGCATCCCATTTTAGCTCCGTAATAGGCAACTTCCGGTCCTCAGGATGGTTTGATCTACATGTATAATACCTCAAAACGTTTGTCAATGCCTCTGCTTGATAACTATTCCCCGTAGATCATTCCATAGGACCTGTGGACCAAGTCAGAAGTAAAGAACCATGGTCGGGTAGGTCAAAATTGCAGGCTGTACAACCATTATGTCTCAATTGTCGTCCACTTCCGGTCTCCAGGATAGCTTGACATACATGTATTATATCTCAAAATGTTTGTACATGTCTCTGCTTTATAAATATATACAGTAAGACTGTCTATACGCCCCTTGATTGGAGTAAATAATGTAAAACCAATGTCCGGCGGTAGGTTAAAATAAGACGATTTACCTATGTTTTCACCCCCTTCCGGTCCCCATGGTGGCCCGAATAACCAAATACCTTAATAAATATGTGCGCAGGTGTATCTGCTTAATACATATGTCTAGTTTTTATTTCTGGAGCCCTCCGTTAGCCAGAAAAATGCGAAAAACCAATATGCGGTACTACCCGAAATATCCGTCACGGTCCTGGCATCCCATTTTAGCTCCGTAATAGGCAACTTCCGGTCCTCAGGATGGCTTGATCTACATGTATAATACCTCAAAACGTTTGTCAATGCCTCTGCTTGATAACTATTCCCCGTAGATCATTCCATAGTACCTGTGAACCAAGTCAGAAGTAAAAAACCATGGTCGGGTAGGTCAAAATTGCAGGCTGTACAACCATTATGGCTCAATTTTCGTCCACTTCCGGTCTCCAGGATAGCTTGACATACATGTATTATATCTCAAAATGTTTGTACATGTCTCTGCTTTATAAATATATACAGTAAGACTGTCTATACGCCCCTTGATTGGAGTAAATAATGTAAAACCAATGTCCGGCGGTAGGTTAAAATAAGACAATTTACCTATGTTTTCACCCCCTTCCGGTCCCCATGGTGGCCCGAATAACCAAATACCTTAATAAATATGTGCGCAGGTGTATCTGCTTAATACATATGTCTAGTTTTTATTTCTGGATCCCTCCGTTAGCCAGAAAAATGCGAAAAACCAATATGCGGTACTACCCGAAATATCCGTAAGGGTCCTGGCATCCCATTTTAGTTCCGTAATAGGCAACTTCCGGTCCTCAGGATGGCTTGATCTACATGTATAATACCTCAAAACGTTTGTCAATGCCTCTGCTTGATAACTATTCCCCGTAGATCATTCCATAGGACCTGTGAACCAAGTCAGAAGTAAAAAACCATGGTCGGGTAGGTCAAAATTGCAGGCTGTACAACCATTATGGCTCAATTTTCGTCCACTTCCGGTCTCCAGGATAGCTTGACATACATGTATTATATCTCAAAATGTTTGTACATGTCTCTGCTTTATAAATATATACAGTAAGACTGTCTATACGCCCCTTGATTGGAGTAAATAATGTAAAACCAATGTCCGGCGGTAGGTTAAAATAAGACGATTTACCTATGTTTTAACCCCCTTCCGGTTCCCATGGTGGCCCGAATAACCAAATACCTTAATAAATATGTGCGCAGGTGTCTCTGCTTAATATATATGTTTAGTTTTTATTTCTGGAGCCCTTCGTTAGCCCGAAAAATGCGAAAAACCAATATGCGTTATTACCCGGAATATCCGTCACGGTCCTGGCATCCCATTTTAGCTCCGTAATAGACAATTTCCGGTCCTCACGGAGGCTTGATCTACATGTATGATACCTCAAAACGTTTGTCAATGCCTCTGCTTGATAACTATTCCCCGTAGATCATTCCATAGGACCTGTGGACCAAGTCAGAAGTAAAGAACCATGGTCGGGTAGGTCAAAATTGCAGGCTGTACAACCATTATGTCTCAATTGTCGTCCACTTCCGGTCTCCAGGATAGCTTGACATACATGTATTATATCTCAAAATGTTTGTACATGTCTCTGCTTTATAAATATATACAGTAAGACTGTCTATACGCCCCTTGATTGGAGTAAATAATGTAAAACCAATGTCCGGCGGTAGGTTAAAATAAGACGATTTACCTATGTTTTCACCCCCTTCCGATCCCCATGGTGGCCCGAATAACCAAATACCTTAATAAATATGTGCGCAGGTGTATCTGCTTAATACATATGTCTAGTTTTTATTTCTAGATCCCTCCGTTAGCCAGAAAAATGCGAAAAACCAATATGCGGTACTACCCGAAATATCCGTAAGGGTCCTGGCATCCCATTTTAGTTCCGTAATAGGCAACTTCCGGTCCTCAGGATGGCTTGATCTACATGTATAATACCTCAAAACGTTTGTCAATGCCTCTGCTTGATAACTATTCCCCGTAGATCATTCCATAGGACCTGTGAACCAAGTCAGAAGTAAAAAACCATGGTCGGGTAGGTCAAAATTGCAGGCTGTACAACCATTATGGCTCAATTTTCGTCCACTTCCGGTCTCCAGGATAACTTGACATACATGTATTATATCTCAAAATGTTTGTACATGTCTCTGCTTTATAAATATATACAGTAAGACTGTCTATACGCCCCTTGATTGGAGTAAATAATGTAAAACCAATGTCCGGCGGTAGGTTAAAATAAGACGATTTACCTATGTTTTAACCCCCTTCCGGTTCCCATGGTGGCCCGAATAACCAAATACCTTAATAAATATGTGCGCAGGTGTCTCTGCTTAATATATATGTTTAGTTTTTATTTCTGGAGCCCTTCGTTAGCCCGAAAAATGCGAAAAACCAATATGCGTTATTACCCGGAATATCCGTCACGGTCCTGGCATCCCATTTTAGCTCCGTAATAGACAATTTCCGGTCCTCACGGAGGCTTGATCTACATGTATGATACCTCAAAACGTTTGTCAATGCCTCTGCTTGATAACTATTCCCCGTAGATCATTCCATAGGACCTGTGGACCAAGTCAGAAGTAAAAAACCATGGTCGGGTAGGTCAAAATTGCCGGCTGTACAACCATTATGTCTCAATTGTCGTCCACTTCCGGTCTCCAGGATAGCTTGACATACATGTATTATATCTCAAAATGTTTGTACATGTCTCTGCTTTATAAATATATACAGTAAGACTGTCTATACGCCCCTTGATTGGAGTAAATAATGTAAAACCAATGTCCGGCGGTAGGTTAAAATAAGACGATTTACCTATGTTTTCACCCCCTTCCGATCCCCATGGTGGCCCGAATAACCAAATACCTTAATAAATATGTGCGCAGGTGTATCTGCTTAATACATATGTCTAGTTTTTATTTCTAGATCCCTCCGTTAGCCAGAAAAATGCGAAAAACCAATATGCGGTACTACCCGAAATATCCGTAAGGGTCCTGGCATCCCATTTTAGCTCCGTAATAGGCAACTTCCGGTCCTCAGGATGGCTTGATCTACATGTATAATACCTCAAAACGTTTGTCAATGCCTCTGCTTGATAACTATTCCCCGTAGATCATTCCATAGGACCTGTGAACCAAGTCAGAAGTAAAAAACCATGGTCGGGTAGGTCAAAATTGCAGGCTGTACAACCATTATGGCTCAATTTTCGTCCACTTCCGGTCTCCAGGATAGCTTGACATACATGTATTATACCTCAAAATGTTTGTACATGTCTCTGCTTTATAAATATATACAGTAAGACTGTCTATACGCCCCTTGATTGGAGTAAATAATGTAAAACCAATGTCCGGCGGTAGGTTAAAATAAGACGATTTACCTATGTTTTCACCCCCTTCCGATCCCCATGGTGGCCCGAATAACCAAATACCTTAATAAATATGTGCGCAGGTGTATCTGCTTAATACATATGTCTAGTTTTTATTTCTGGATCCCTCCGTTAGCCAGAAAAATGCGAAAATCCAATACGCGGTACTACCCGAAATATCCGTAAGGGTCCTGGCATCCCATTTTAGCTCCGTAATAGGCAACTTCCGGTCCTCAGGATGGCTTGATCTACATGTATAATACCTCAAAACGTTTGTCAATGCCTCTGCTTGATAACTATTCCCCGTAGATCATTCAATAGGACCTGTGAACCAAGTCAGAAGTAAAAAACCATGGTCGGGTAGGTCAAAATTGCAGGCTGTACAACCATTATGTCTCAATTGTCGTCCACTTCCGGCCTCCAGGATAGCTTGACATACATGTATTATATCTCAAAATGTTTGTACATGTCTCTGTTTTATAAATATATACAGTAAGACTGTCTATACGCCCCTTGATTGGAGTAAATAATGTAAAACCAATGTCCGGCGGTAGGTTAAAATAAGACGATTTACCTATGTTTTCACCCCCTTCCGGTCCCCATGGCGGCCCGAATAACCAAATACCTTAATAAATATGTGCGCAGGTGTATCTGCTTAATACATATGTCTAGTTTTTATTTCTGGATCCCTCCGTTAGCCAGAAAAATGCGAAAAACCAATATGCGGTACTACCCGAAATATTCGTAAGGGTCCTGGCATCCCATTTTAGCTCCGTAATAGGCAACTTCCGGTCCTCAGGATGGTTTGATCTACATGTATAATACCTCAAAACGTTTGTCAATGCCTCTGCTTGATAACTATTCCCCGTAGATCATTCCATAGGACCTGTGGACCAAGTCAGAAGTAAAGAACCATGGTCGGGTAGGTCAAAATTGCAGGCTGTACAACCATTATGTCTCAATTGTCGTCCACTTCCGGTCTCCAGGATAGCTTGACATACATGTATTATATCTCAAAATGTTTGTACATGTCTCTGCTTTATAAATATATACAGTAAGACTGTCTATACGCCCCTTGATTGGAGTAAATAATGTAAAACCAATGTCCGGCGGTAGGTTAAAATAAGACGATTTACCTATGTTTTCACCCCCTTCCGATCCCCATGGTGGCCCGAATAACCAAATACCTTAATAAATATGTGCGCAGGTGTATCTGCTTAATACATATGTCTAGTTTTTATTTCTGGATCCCTCCGTTAGCCAGAAAAATGCGAAAAACCAATACGCGGTACTACCCGAAATATCCGTAAGGGTCCTGGCATCCCATTTTAGCTCCGTAATAGGCAACTTCCGGTCCTCAGGATGGCTTGATCTACATGTATAATACCTCAAAACGTTTGTCAATGCCTCTGCTTGATAACTATTCCCCGTAGATCATTCAATAGGACCTGTGAACCAAGTCAGAAGTAAAAAACCATGGTCGGGTAGGTCAAAATTGCAGGCTGTACAACCATTATGTCTCAATTGTCGTCCACTTCCGGTCTCCAGGATAGCTTGACATACATGTATTATATCTCAAAATGTTTGTACATGTCTCTGTTTTATAAATATATACAGTAAGACTGTCTATACGCCCTTTGATTGGAGTAAATAATGTAAAACCAATGTCCGGCGGTAGGTTAAAATAAGACGATTTACCTATGTTTTCACCCCCTTCCGGTCCCCATGGTGGCCCGAATAACCAAATACCTTAATAAATATGTGCGCAGGTGTCTCTGCTTAATATATATGTTTAGTTTTTATTTCTGGAGCCCTTCGTTAGCCCGAAAAATGCGAAAAACCAATATGCGTTATTACCCGGAATATCCGTCACGGTCCTGGCATCCCATTTTAGCTCCGTAATAGACAATTTCCGGTCCTCACGGAGGCTTGATCTACATGTATGATACCTCAAAACGTTGGTCAATGCCTCTGCTTGATAACTATTCCCAGCAGATCATTCAATAGGACCTGTGGACCAAGTCAGAAGTAAAAAACCATGGTCGGGTAGGTCAAAATTGCAGGCTGTACAACCATTATGTCTCAATTGTCGTCCACTTCCGGCCTCCAGGATAGCTTGACATACATGTATTATATCTCAAAATGTTTGTACATGTCTCTGTTTTATAAATATATACAGTAAGACTGTCTATACGCCCCTTGATTGGAGTAAATAATGTAAAACCAATGTCCGGCGGTAGGTTAAAATAAGACGATTTACCTATGTTTTCACCCCCTTCCGGTCCCCATGGCGGCCCGAATAACCAAATACCTTAATAAATATGTGCGCAGGTGTATCTGCTTAATACATATGTCTAGTTTTTATTTCTGGATCCCTCCGTTAGCCAGAAAAATGCGAAAAACCAATATGCGGTACTACCCGAAATATTCGTAAGGGTCCTGGCATCCCATTTTAGCTCCGTAATAGGCAACTTCCGGTCCTCAGGATGGTTTGATCTACATGTATAATACCTCAAAACGTTTGTCAATGCCTCTGCTTGATAACTATTCCCCGTAGATCATTCCATAGGACCTGTGGACCAAGTCAGAAGTAAAAAACCATGGTCGGGTAGGTCAAAATTGCAGGCTGTACAACCATTATGTCTCAATTGTCGTCCACTTCCGGTCTCCAGGATAGCTTGACATACATGTATTATATCTCAAAATGTTTGTACATGTCTCTGCTTTATAAATATATACAGTAAGACTGTCTATACGCCCCTTGATTGGAGTAAATAATGTAAAACCAATGTCCGGCGGTAGGTTAAAATAAGACGATTTACCTATGTTTTCACCCCCTTCCGGTCCCCATGGTGGCCCGAATAACCAAATACCTTAATAAATATGTGCGCAGGTGTATCTGCTTAATACATATGTCTAGTTTTTATTTCTGGAGCCCTCCGTTAGCCAGAAAAATGCGAAAAACCAATATGCGGTACTACCCGAAATATCCGTCACGGTCCTGGCATCCCATTTTAGCTCCGTAATAGGCAACTTCCGGTCCTCAGGATGGCTTGATCTACATGTATAATACCTCAAAACGTTTGTCAATGCCTCTGCTTGATAACTATTCCCCGTAGATCATTCCATAGTACCTGTGAACCAAGTCAGAAGTAAAAAACCATGGTCGGGTAGGTCAAAATTGCAGGCTGTACAACCATTATGGCTCAATTTTCGTCCACTTCCGGTCTCCAGGATAGCTTGACATACATGTATTATATCTCAAAATGTTTGTACATGTCTCTGCTTTATAAATATATACAGTAAGACTGTCTATACGCCCCTTGATTGGAGTAAATAATGTAAAACCAATGTCCGGCGGTAGGTTAAAATAAGACAATTTAACTATGTTTTCACCCCCTTCCGGTCCCCATGGTGGCCCGAATAACCAAATACCTTAATAAATATGTGCGCAGGTGTATCTGCTTAATACATATGTCTAGTTTTTATTTCTGGATCCCTCCGTTAGCCAGAAAAATGCGAAAAACCAATATGCGGTACTACCCGAAATATCCGTAAGGGTCCTGGCATCCCATTTTAGTTCCGTAATAGGCAACTTCCGGTCCTCAGGATGGCTTGATCTACATGTATAATACCTCAAAACGTTTGTCAATGCCTCTGCTTGATAACTATTCCCCGTAGATCATTCCATAGGACCTGTGAACCAAGTCAGAAGTAAAAAACCATGGTCGGGTAGGTCAAAATTGCAGGCTGTACAACCATTATGGCTCAATTTTCGTCCACTTCCGGTCTCCAGGATAGCTTGACATACATGTATTATATCTCAAAATGTTTGTACATGTCTCTGCTTTATAAATATATACAGTAAGACTGTCTATACGCCCCTTGATTGGAGTAAATAATGTAAAACCAATGTCCGGCGGTAGGTTAAAATAAGACGATTTACCTATGTTTTAACCCCCTTCCGGTTCCCATGGTGGCCCGAATAACCAAATACCTTAATAAATATGTGCGCAGGTGTCTCTGCTTAATATATATGTTTAGTTTTTATTTCTGGAGCCCTTCGTTAGCCCGAAAAATGCGAAAAACCAATATGCGTTATTACCCGGAATATCCGTCACGGTCCTGGCATCCCATTTTAGCTCCGTAATAGACAATTTCCGGTCCTCACGGAGGCTTGATCTACATGTATGATACCTCAAAACGTTTGTCAATGCCTCTGCTTGATAACTATTCCCCGTAGATCATTCCATAGGACCTGTGGACCAAGTCAGAAGTAAAAAACCATGGTCGGGTAGGTCAAAATTGCCGGCTGTACAACCATTATGTCTCAATTGTCGTCCACTTCCGGTCTCCAGGATAGCTTGACATACATGTATTATATCTCAAAATGTTTGTACATGTCTCTGCTTTATAAATATATACAGTAAGACTGTCTATACGCCCCTTGATTGGAGTAAATAATGTAAAACCAATGTCCGGCGGTAGGTTAAAATAAGACGATTTACCTATGTTTTCACCCCCTTCCGATCCCCATGGTGGCCCGAATAACCAAATACCTTAATAAATATGTGCGCAGGTGTATCTGCTTAATACATATGTCTAGTTTTTATTTCTGGATCCCTCCGTTAGCCAGAAAAATGCGAAAAACCAATACGCGGTACTACCCGAAATATCCGTAAGGGTCCTGGCATCCCATTTTAGCTCCGTAATAGGCAACTTCCGGTCCTCAGGATGGCTTGATCTACATGTATAATACCTCAAAACGTTTGTCAATGCCTCTGCTTGATAACTATTCCCCGTAGATCATTCAATAGGACCTGTGAACCAAGTCAGAAGTAAAAAACCATGGTCGGGTAGGTCAAAATTGCAGGCTGTACAACCATTATGTCTCAATTGTCGTCCACTTCCGGCCTCCAGGATAGCTTGACATACATGTATTATATCTCAAAATGTTTGTACATGTCTCTGTTTTATAAATATATACAGTAAGACTGTCTATACGCCCCTTGATTGGAGTAAATAATGTAAAACCAATGTCCGGCGGTAGGTTAAAATAAGACGATTTACCTATGTTTTCACCCCCTTCCGGTCCCCATGGTGGCCCGAATAACCAAATACCTAAATAAATATGTGCGCAGGTGTCTCTGCTTAATATATATGTTTAGTTTTTATTTCTGGAGCCCTTCGTTAGCCCGAAAAATGCGAAAAACCAATATGCGTTATTACCCGGAATATCCGTCACGGTCCTGGCATCCCATTTTAGCTCCGTAATAGACAATTTCCGGTCCTCACGGAGGCTTGATCTACATGTATGATACCTCAAAACGTTGGTCAATGCCTCTGCTTGATAACTATTCCCAGTAGATCATTCAATAGGACCTGTGGACCAAGTCAGAAGTAAAAAACCATGGTCGGGTAGGTCAAAATTGCAGGCTGTACAACCATTATGTCTCAATTGTCGTCCACTTCCGGCCTCCAGGATAGCTTGACATACATGTATTATATCTCAAAATGTTTGTACATGTCTCTGTTTTATAAATATATACAGTAAGACTGTCTATACGCCCCTTGATTGGAGTAAATAATGTAAAACCAATGTCCGGCGGTAGGTTAAAATAAGACGATTTACCTATGTTTTCACCCCCTTCCGGTCCCCATGGCGGCCCGAATAACCAAATACCTTAATAAATATGTGCGCAGGTGTATCTGCTTAATACATATGTCTAGTTTTTATTTCTGGATCCCTCCGTTAGCCAGGAAAATGCGAAAAACCAATATGCGGTACTACCCGAAATATCCGTAAGGGTCCTGGCATCCCATTTTAGCTCCGTAATAGGCAACTTCCGGTCCTCAGGATGGTTTGATCTACATGTATAATACCTCAAAACGTTTGTCAATGCCTCTGCTTGATAACTATTCCCCGTAGATCATTCCATAGGACCTGTGGACCAAGTCAGAAGTAAAGAACCATGGTCGGGTAGGTCAAAATTGCAGGCTGTACAACCATTATGTCTCAATTGTCGTCCACTTCCGGTCTCCAGGATAGCTTGACATACATGTATTATATCTCAAAATGTTTGTACATGTCTCTGCTTTATAAATATATACAGTAAGACTGTCTATACGCCCCTTGATTGGAGTAAATAATGTAAAACCAATGTCCGGCGGTAGGTTAAAATAAGACGATTTACCTATGTTTTCACCCCCTTCCGGTCCCCATGGTGGCCCGAATAACCAAATACCTTAATAAATATGTGCGCAGGTGTATCTGCTTAATACATATGTCTAGTTTTTATTTCTGGAGCCCTCCGTTAGCCAGAAAAATGCGAAAAACCAATATGCGGTACTACCCGAAATATCCGTCACGGTCCTGGCATCCCATTTTAGCTCCGTAATAGGCAACTTCCGGTCCTCAGGATGGCTTGATCTACATGTATAATACCTCAAAACGTTTGTCAATGCCTCTGCTTGATAACTATTCCCCGTAGATCATTCCATAGTACCTGTGAACCAAGTCAGAAGTAAAAAACCATGGTCGGGTAGGTCAAAATTGCAGGCTGTACAACCATTATGGCTCAATTTTCGTCCACTTCCGGTCTCCAGGATAGCTTGACATACATGTATTATATCTCAAAATGTTTGTACATGTCTCTGCTTTATAAATATATACAGTAAGACTGTCTATACGCCCCTTGATTGGAGTAAATAATGTAAAACCAATGTCCGGCGGTAGGTTAAAATAAGACGATTTACCTATGTTTTCACCCCCTTCCGATCCCCATGGTGGCCCGAATAACCAAATACCTTAATAAATATGTGCGCAGGTGTATCTGCTTAATACATATGTCTAGTTTTTATTTCTGGATCCCTCCGTTAGCCAGAAAAATGCGAAAAACCAATATGCGGTACTACCCGAAATATCCGTAAGGGTCCTGGCATCCCATTTTAGTTCCGTAATAGGCAACTTCCGGTCCTCAGGATGGCTTGATCTACATGTATAATACCTCAAAACGTTTGTCAATGCCTCTGCTTGATAACTATTCCCCGTAGATCATTCCATAGGACCTGTGAACCAAGTCAGAAGTAAAAAACCATGGTCGGGTAGGTCAAAATTGCAGGCTGTACAACCATTATGGCTCAATTTTCGTCCACTTCCGGTCTCCAGGATAGCTTGACATACATGTATTATATCTCAAAATGTTTGTACATGTCTCTGCTTTATAAATATATACAGTAAGACTGTCTATACGCCCCTTGATTGGAGTAAATAATGTAAAACCAATGTCCGGCGGTAGGTTAAAATAAGACGATTTACCTATGTTTTAACCCCCTTCCGGTCCCCATGGTGGCCCGAATAACCAAATACCTTAATAAATATGTGCGCAGGTGTCTCTGCTTAATATATATGTTTAGTTTTTATTTCTGGAGCCCTTCGTTAGCCCGAAAAATGCGAAAAACCAATATGCGTTATTACCCGGAATATCCGTCACGGTCCTGGCATCCCATTTTAGCTCCGTAATAGACAATTTCCGGTCCTCACGGAGGCTTGATCTACATGTATGATACCTCAAAACGTTTGTCAATGCCTCTGCTTGATAACTATTCCCCGTAGATCATTCCATAGGACCTGTGGACCAAGTCAGAAGTAAAAAACCATGGTCGGGTAGGTCAAAATTGCCGGCTGTACAACCATTATGTCTCAATTGTCGTCCACTTCCGGTCTCCAGGATAGCTTGACATACATGTATTATATCTCAAAATGTTTGTACATGTCTCTGCTTTATAAATATATACAGTAAGACTGTCTATACGCCCCTTGATTGGAGTAAATAATGTAAAACCAATGTCCGGCGGTAGGTTAAAATAAGACGATTTACCTATGTTTTCACCCCCTTCCGATTCCCATGGTGGCCCGAATAACCAAATACCTTAATAAATATGTGCGCAGGTGTATCTGCTTAATACATATGTCTAGTTTTTATTTCTAGATCCCTCCGTTAGCCAGAAAAATGCGAAAAACCAATATGCGGTACTACCCGAAATATCCGTAAGGGTCCTGGCATCCCATTTTAGCTCCGTATTAGGCAACTTCCGGTCCTCAGGATGGCTTGATCTACATGTATAATACCTCAAAACGTTTGTCAATGCCTCTGCTTGATAACTATTCCCCGTAGATCATTCCATAGGACCTGTGAACCAAGTCAGAAGTAAAAAACCATGGTCGGGTAGGTCAAAATTGCAGGCTGTACAACCATTATGGCTCAATTTTCGTCCACTTCCGGTCTCCAGGATAGCTTGACATACATGTATTATACCTCAAAATGTTTGTACATGTCTCTGCTTTATAAATATATACAGTAAGACTGTCTATACGCCCCTTGATTGGAGTAAATAATGTAAAACCAATGTCCGGCGGTAGGTTAAAATAAGACGATTTACCTATGTGTTAACCCCCTTCCGGTCCCCATGGTGGCTCGAATAACCAAATACCTTAATAAATATGTGCGCAGGTGTCTCTGCTTAATATATATGTTTAGTTTTTATTTCTGGAGCCCTTCGTTAGCCCGAAAAATGCGAAAAACCAATATGCGTTATTACCCGGAATATCCGTCACGGTCCTGGCATCCCATTTTAGCTCCGTAATAGACAATTTCCGGTCCTCACGGAGGCTTGATCTACATGTATGATACCTCAAAACGTTTGTCAATGCCTCTGCTTGATAACTATTCCCCGTAGATCATTCCATAGGACCTGTGGACCAAGTCAGAAGTAAAGAACCATGGTCGGGTAGGTCAAAATTGCAGGCTGTACAACCATTATGTCTCAATTGTCGTCCACTTCCGGTCTCCAGGATAGCTTGACATACATGTATTATATCTCAAAATGTTTGTACATGTCTCTGCTTTATAAATATATACAGTAAGACTGTCTATACGCCCCTTGATTGGAGTAAATAATGTAAAACCAATGTCCGGCGGTAGGTTAAAATAAGACGATTTACCTATGTTTTCACCCCCTTCCGATCCCCATGGTGGCCCGAATAACCAAATACCTTAATAAATATGTGCGCAGGTGTATCTGCTTAATACATATGTCTAGTTTTTATTTCTGGATCCCTCCGTTAGCCAGAAAAATGCGAAAAACCAATATGCGGTACTACCCGAAATATCCGTAAGGGTCCTGGCATCCCATTTTAGTTCCGTAATAGGCAACTTCCGGTCCTCAGGATGGCTTGATCTACATGTATAATACCTCAAAACGTTTGTCAATGCCTCTGCTTGATAACTATTCCCCGTAGATCATTCCATAGGACCTGTGAACCAAGTCAGAAGTAAAAAACCATGGTCGGGTAGGTCAAAATTGCAGGCTGTACAACCATTATGGCTCAATTTTCGTCCACTTCCGGTCTCCAGGATAGCTTGACATACATGTATTATATCTCAAAATGTTTGTACATGTCTCTGCTTTATAAATATATACAGTAAGACTGTCTATACGCCCCTTGATTGGAGTAAATAATGTAAAACCAATGTCCGGCGGTAGGTTAAAATAAGACGATTTACCTATGTTTTAACCCCCTTCCGGTCCCCATGGTGGCCCGAATAACCAAATACCTTAATAAATATGTGCGCAGGTGTCTCTGCTTAATATATATGTTTAGTTTTTATTTCTGGAGCCCTTCGTTAGCCCGAAAAATGCGAAAAACCAATATGCGTTATTACCCGGAATATCCGTCACGGTCCTGGCATCCCATTTTAGCTCCGTAATAGACAATTTCCGGTCCTCACGGAGGCTTGATCTACATGTATGATACCTCAAAACGTTTGTCAATGCCTCTGCTTGATAACTATTCCCCGTAGATCATTCCATAGGACCTGTGGACCAAGTCAGAAGTAAACAACCATGGTCGGGTAGGTCAAAATTGCCGGCTGTACAACCATTATGTCTCAATTGTCGTCCACTTCCGGTCTCCAGGATAGCTTGACATACATGTATTATATCTCAAAATGTTTGTACATGTCTCTGCTTTATAAATATATACAGTAAGACTGTCTATACGCCCCTTGATTGGAGTAAATAATGTAAAACCAATGTCCGGCGGTAGGTTAAAATAAGACGATTTACCTATGTTTTCACCCCCTTCCGATCCCCATGGTGGCCCGAATAACCAAATACCTTAATAAATATGTGCGCAGGTGTATCTGCTTAATACATATGTCTAGTTTTTATTTCTAGATCCCTCCGTTAGCCAGAAAAATGCGAAAAACCAATATGCGGTACTACCCGAAATATCCGTAAGGGTCCTGGCATCCCATTTTAGCTCCGTAATAGGCAACTTCCGGTCCTCAGGATGGCTTGATCTACATGTATAATACCTCAAAACGTTTGTCAATGCCTCTGCTTGATAACTATTCCCCGTAGATCATTCCATAGGACCTGTGAACCAAGTCAGAAGTAAAAAACCATGGTCGGGTAGGTCAAAATTGCAGGCTGTACAACCATTATGGCTCAATTTTCGTCCACTTCCGGTCTCCAGGATAGCTTGACATACATGTATTATACCTCAAAATGTTTGTACATGTCTCTGCTTTATAAATATATACAGTAAGACTGTCTATACGCCCCTTGATTGGAGTAAATAATGTAAAACCAATGTCCGGCGGTAGGTTAAAATAAGACGATTTACCTATGTTTTAACCCCCTTCCGGTCCCCATGGTGGCTCGAATAACCAAATACCTTAATAAATATGTGCGCAGGTGTCTCTGCTTAATATATATGTTTAGTTTTTATTTCTGGAGCCCTTCGTTAGCCCGAAAAATGCGAAAAACCAATATGCGTTATTACCCGGAATATCCGTCACGGTCCTGGCATCCCATTTTAGCTCCGTAATAGACAATTTCCGGTCCTCACGGAGGCTTGATCTACATGTATGATACCTCAAAACGTTTGTCAATGCCTCTGCTTGATAACTATTCCCCGTAGATCATTCCATAGGACCTGTGGACCAAGTCAGAAGTAAAGAACCATGGTCGGGTAGGTCAAAATTGCAGGCTGTACAACCATTATGTCTCAATTGTCGTCCACTTCCGGTCTCCAGGATAGCTTGACATACATGTATTATATCTCAAAATGTTTGTACATGTCTCTGCTTTATAAATATATACAGTAAGACTGTCTATACGCCCCTTGATTGGAGTAAATAATGTAAAACCAATGTCCGGCGGTAGGTTAAAATAAGACGATTTACCTATGTTTTCACCCCCTTCCGATCCCCATGGTGGCCCGAATAACCAAATACCTTAATAAATATGTGCGCAGGTGTATCTGCTTAATACATATGTCTAGTTTTTATTTCTGGATCCCTCCGTTAGCCAGAAAAATGCGAAAAACCAATATGCGGTACTACCCGAAATATCCGTAAGGGTCCTGGCATCCCATTTTAGTTCCGTAATAGGCAACTTCCGGTCCTCAGGATGGCTTGATCTACATGTATAATACCTCAAAACGTTTGTCAATGCCTCTGCTTGATAACTATTCCCCGTAGATCATTCCATAGGACCTGTGAACCAAGTCAGAAGTAAAAAACCATGGTCGGGTAGGTCAAAATTGCAGGCTGTACAACCATTATGGCTCAATTTTCGTCCACTTCCGGTCTCCAGGATAGCTTGACATACATGTATTATATCTCAAAATGTTTGTACATGTCTCTGCTTTATAAATATATACAGTAAGACTGTCTATACGCCCCTTGATTGGAGTAAATAATGTAAAACCAATGTCCGGCGGTAGGTTAAAATAAGACGATTTACCTATGTTTTAACCCCCTTCCGGTCCCCATGGTGGCCCGAATAACCAAATACCTTAATAAATATGTGCGCAGGTGTCTCTGCTTAATATATATGTTTAGTTTTTATTTCTGGAGCCCTTCGTTAGCCCGAAAAATGCGAAAAACCAATATGCGTTATTACCCGGAATATCCGTCACGGTCCTGGCATCCCATTTTAGCTCCGTAATAGACAATTTCCGGTCCTCACGGAGGCTTGATCTACATGTATGATACCTCAAAACGTTTGTCAATGCCTCTGCTTGATAACTATTCCCCGTAGATCATTCCATAGGACCTGTGGACCAAGTCAGAAGTAAAAAACCATGGTCGGGTAGGTCAAAATTGCCGGCTGTACAACCATTATGTCTCAATTGTCGTCCACTTCCGGTCTCCAGGATAGCTTGACATACATGTATTATATCTCAAAATGTTTGTACATGTCTCTGCTTTATAAATATATACAGTAAGACTGTCTATACGCCCCTTGATTGGAGTAAATAATGTAAAACCAATGTCCGGCGGTAGGTTAAAATAAGACGATTTACCTATGTTTTCACCCCCTTCCGATCCCCATGGTGGCCGGAATAACCAAATACCTTAATAAATATGTGCGCAGGTGTATCTGCTTAATACATATGTCTAGTTTTTATTTCTGGATCCCTCCGTTAGCCAGAAAAATGCGAAAAACCAATATGCGGTACTACCCGAAATATCCGTAAGGGTCCTGGCATCCCATTTTAGCTCCGTAATAGGCAACTTCCGGTCCTCAGGATGGTTTGATCTACATGTATAATACCTCAAAACGTTTGTCAATGCCTCTGCTTGATAACTATTCCCCGTAGATCATTCCATAGGACCTGTGAACCAAGTCAGAAGTAAAAAACCATGGTCGGGTAGGTCAAAATTGCAGGCTGTACAACCATTATGGCTCAATTTTCGTCCACTTCCGGTCTCCAGGATAGCTTGACATACATGTATTATACCTCAAAATGTTTGTACATGTCTCTGCTTTATAAATATATACAGTAAGACTGTCTATACGCCCCTTGATTGGAGTAAATAATGTAAAACCAATGTCCGGCGGTAGGTTAAAATAAGACGATTTACCTATGTTTTAACCCCCTTCCGGTCCCCATGGTGGCCCGAATAACCAAATACCTTAATAAATATGTGCGCAGGTGTCTCTGCTTAATATATATGTTTAGTTTTTATTTCTGGAGCCCTTCGTTAGCCCGAAAAATGCGAAAAACCAATATGCGTTATTACCCGGAATATCCGTCACGGTCCTGGCATCCCATTTTAGCTCCGTAATAGACAATTTCCGGTCCTCACGGAGGCTTGATCTACATGTATGATACCTCAAAACGTTTGTCAATGCCTCTGCTTGATAACTATTCCCCGTAGATCATTCCATAGGACCTGTGGACCAAGTCAGAAGTAAAAAACCATGGTCGGGTAGGTCAAAATTGCCGGCTGTACAACCATTATGTCTCAATTGTCGTCCACTTCCGGTCTCCAGGATAGCTTGACATACATGTATTATATCTCAAAATGTTTGTACATGTCTCTGTTTTATAAATATATACAGTAAGACTGTCTATACGCCCCTTGATTGGAGTAAATAATGTAAAACCAATGTCCGGCGGTAGGTTAAAATAAGACGATTTACCTATGTTTTCACCCCCTTCCGATCCCCATGGTGGCCCGAATAACCAAATACCTTAATAAATATGTGCGCAGGTGTATCTGCTTAATACATATGTCTAGTTTTTATTTCTGGATCCCTCCGTTAGCCAGAAAAATGCGAAAAACCAATATGCGGTACTACCCGAAATATCCGTAAGGGTCCTGGCATCCCATTTTAGCTCCGTAATAGGCAACTTCCGGTCCTCAGGATGGTTTGATCTACATGTATAATACCTCAAAACGTTTGTCAATGCCTCTGCTTGATAACTATTCCCCGTAGATCATTCCATAGGACCTGTGAACCAAGTCAGAAGTAAAAAACCATGGTCGGGTAGGTCAAAATTGCAGGCTGTACAACCATTATGGCTCAATTTTCGTCCACTTCCGGTCTCCAGGATAGTTTGACATACATGTATTATACCTCAAAATGTTTGTACATGTCTCTGCTTTATAAATATATACAGTAAGACTGTCTATACGCCCCTTGATTGGAGTAAATAATGTAAAACCAATGTCCGGCGGTAGGTTAAAATAAGACGATTTACCTATGTTTTAACCCCCTTCCGGTCCCCATGGTGGCTCGAATAACCAAATACCTTAATGAATATGTGCGCAGGTGTCTCTGCTTAATATATATGTTTAGTTTTTATTTCTGGAGCCCTTCGTTAGCCCGAAAAATGCGAAAAACCAATATGCGTTATTACCCGGAATATCCGTCACGGTCCTGGCATCCCATTTTAGCTCCGTAATAGACAATTTCCGGTCCTCACGGAGGCTTGATCTACATGTATGATACCTCAAAACGTTTGTCAATGCCTCTGCTTGATAACTATTCCCCGTAGATCATTCCATAGGACCTGTGGACCAAGTCAGAAGTAAAAAACCATGGTCGGGTAGGTCAAAATTGCCGGCTGTACAACCATTATGTCTCAATTGTCGTCCACTTCCGGTCTCCAGGATAGCTTGACATACATGTATTATATCTCAAAATGTTTGTACATGTCTCTGTTTTATAAATATATACAGTAAGACTGTCTATACGCCCCTTGATTGGAGTAAATAATGTAAAACCAATGTCCGGCGGTAGGTTAAAATAAGACGATTTACCTATGTTTTCACCCCCTTCCGATCCCCATGGTGGCCCGAATAACCAAATACCTTAATAAATATGTGCGCAGGTGTATCTGCTTAATACATATGTCTAGTTTTTATTTCTGGATCCCTCCGTTAGCCAGAAAAATGCGAAAAACCAATATGCGGTACTACCCGAAATATCCGTAAGGGTCCTGGCATCCCATTTTAGCTCCGTAATAGGCAACTTCCGGTCCTCAGGATGGTTTGATCTACATGTATAATACCTCAAAACGTTTGTCAATGCCTCTGCTTGATAACTATTCCCCGTAGATCATTCCATAGGACCTGTGAACCAAGTCAGAAGTAAAAAACCATGGTCGGGTAGGTCAAAATTGCAGGCTGTACAACCATTATGGCTCAATTTTCGTCCACTTCCGGTCTCCAGGATAGTTTGACATACATGTATTATACCTCAAAATGTTTGTACATGTCTCTGCTTTATAAATATATACAGTAAGACTGTCTATACGCCCCTTGATTGGAGTAAATAATGTAAAACCAATGTCCGGCGGTAGGTTAAAATAAGACGATTTACCTATGTTTTAACCCCCTTCCGGTCCCCATGGTGGCTCGAATAACCAAATACCTTAATGAATATGTGCGCAGGTGTCTCTGCTTAATATATATGTTTAGTTTTTATTTCTGGAGCCCTTCGTTAGCCCGAAAAATGCGAAAAACCAATATGCGTTATTACCCGGAATATCCGTCACGGTCCTGGCATCCCATTTTAGCTCCGTAATAGACAATTTCCGGTCCTCACGGAGGCTTGATCTACATGTATGATACCTCAAAACGTTTGTCAATGCCTCTGCTTGATAACTATTCCCCGTAGATCATTCCATAGGACCTGTGGACCAAGTCAGAAGTAAAAAACCATGGTCGGGTAGGTCAAAATTGCCGGCTGTACAACCATTATGTCTCAATTGTCGTCCACTTCCGGTCTCCAGGATAGCTTGACATACATGTATTATATCTCAAAATGTTTGTACATGTCTCTGTTTTATAAATATATACAGTAAGACTGTCTATACGCCCCTTGATTGGAGTAAATAATGTAAAACCAATGTCCGGCGGTAGGTTAAAATAAGACGATTTACCTATGTTTTCACCCCCTTCCGATCCCCATGGTGGCCCGAATAACCAAATACCTTAATAAATATGTGCGCAGGTGTATCTGCTTAATACATATGTCTAGTTTTTATTTCTGGATCCCTCCGTTAGCCAGAAAAATGCGAAAAACCAATATGCGGTACTACCCGAAATATCCGTAAGGGTCCTGGCATCCCATTTTAGCTCCGTAATAGGCAACTTCCGGTCCTCAGGATGGCTTGATCTACATGTATAATACCTCAAAACGTTTGTCAATGCCTCTGCTTGATAACTATTCCCCGTAGATCATTCCATAGGACCTGTGAACCAAGTCAGAAGTAAAAAACCATGGTCGGGTAGGTCAAAATTGCAGGCTGTACAACCATTATGGCTCAATTTTCGTCCACTTCCGGTCTCCAGGATAGCTTGACATACATGTATTATACCTCAAAATGTTTGTACATGTCTCTGCTTTATAAATATATACAGTAAGACTGTCTATACGCCCCTTGATTGGAGTAAATAATGTAAAACCAATGTCCGGCGGTAGGTTAAAATAAAACGATTTACCTATGTTTTAACCCCCTTCCGGTCCCCATGGTGGCTCGAATAACCAAATACCTTAATGAATATGTGCGCAGGTGTCTCTGCTTAATATATATGTTTAGTTTTTATTTCTGGAGCCCTTCGTTAGCCCGAAAAATGCGAAAAACCAATATGCGTTATTACCCGGAATATCCGTCACGGTCCTGGCATCCCATTTTAGCTCCGTAATAGACAATTTCCGGTCCTCACGGAGGCTTGATCTACATGTATGATACCTCAAAACGTTTGTCAATGCCTCTGCTTGATAACTATTCCCCGTAGATCATTCCATAGGACCTGTGGACCAAGTCAGAAGTAAAAAACCATGGTTGGGTAGGTCAAAATTGCCGGCTGTACAACCATTATGTCTCAATTGTCGTCCACTTCCGGTCTCCAGGATAGCTTGACATACATGTATTATATCTCAAAATGTTTGTACATGTCTCTGCTTTATAAATATATACAGTAAGACTGTCTATACGCCCCTTGATTGGAGTAAATAATGTAAAACCAATGTCCGGCGGTAGGTTAAAATAAGACGATTTACCTATGTTTTCACCCCCTTCCGATCCCCATGGTGGCCCGAATAACCAAATACCTTAATAAATATGTGCGCAGGTGTATCTGCTTAATACATATGTCTAGTTTTTATTTCTGGATCCCTCCGTTAGCCAGAAAAATGCGAAAAACCAATATGCGGTACTACCCGAAATATCCGTAAGGGTCCTGGCATCCCATTTTAGCTCCGTAATAGGCAACTTCCGGTCCTCAGGATGGTTTGATCTACATGTATAATACCTCAAAACGTTTGTCAATGCCTCTGCTTGATAACTATTCCCCGTAGATCATTCCATAGGACCTGTGAACCAATTCAGAAGTAAAAAACCATGGTCGGGTAGGTCAAAATTGCAGGCTGTACAACCATTATGGCTCAATTTTCGTCCACTTCCGGTCTCCAGGATAGTTTGACATACATGTATTATACCTCAAAATGTTTGTACATGTCTCTGCTTTATAAATATATACAGTAAGACTGTCTATACGCCCCTTGAGTGGAGTAAATAATGTAAAACCAATGTCCGGCGGTAGGTTAAAATAAGACGATTTACCTATGTTTTAACCCCCTTCCGGTCCCCATGGTGGCTCGAATAACCAAATACCTTAATGAATATGTGCGCAGGTGTCTCTGCTTAATATATATGTTTAGTTTTTATTTCTGGAGCCCTTCGTTAGCCCGAAAAATGCGAAAAACCAATATGCGTTATTACCCGGAATATCCGTCACGGTCCTGGCATCCCATTTTAGCTCCGTAATAGACAATTTCCGGTCCTCACGGAGGCTTGATCTACATGTATGATACCTCAAAACGTTTGTCAATGCCTCTGCTTGATAACTATTCCCCGTAGATCATTCCATAGGACCTGTGGACCAAGTCAGAAGTAAAAAACCATGGTCGGGTAGGTCAAAATTGCCGGCTGTACAACCATTATGTCTCAATTGTCGTCCACTTCCGGTCTCCAGGATAGCTTGACATACATGTATTATATCTCAAAATGTTTGTACATGTCTCTGCTTTATAAATATATACAGTAAGACTGTCTATACGCCCCTTGATTGGAGTAAATAATGTAAAACCAATGTCCGGCGGTAGATTAAAATAAGACGATTTACCATGTTTTCACCCCCTTCCGATCCCCATGGTGGCCCGAATAACCAAATACCTTAATAAATATGTGCGCAGGTGTATCTGCTTAATACATATGTCTAGTTTTTATTTCTGGATCCCTCCGTTAGCCAGAAAAATGCGAAAAACCAATATGCGGTACTACCCGAAATATCCGTAAGGGTCCTGGCATCCCATTTTAGCTCCGTAATAGGAAACTTCCGGTCCTCAGGATGGCTTGATCTACATGTATAATACCTCAAAACGTTTGTCAATGCCTCTGCTTGATAACTATTCCCCGTAGATCATTCCATAGGACCTGTGAACCAAGTCAGAAGTAAAAAACCATGGTCGGGTAGGTCAAAATTGCAGGCTGTACAACCATTATGGCTCAATTTTCGTCCACTTCCGGTCTCCAGGATAGCTTGACATACATGTATTATACCTCAAAATGTTTGTACATGTCTCTGCTTTATAAATATATACAGTAAGACTGTCTATACGCCCCTTGATTGGAGTAAATAATGTAAAACCAATGTCCGGCGGTAGGTTAAAATAAAACGATTTACCTATGTTTTAACCCCCTTCCGGTCCCCATGGTGGCTCGAATAACCAAATACCTTAATGAATATGTGCGCAGGTGTCTCTGCTTAATATATATGTTTAGTTTTTATTTCTGGAGCCCTTCGTTAGCCCGAAAAATGCGAAAAACCAATATGCGTTATTACCCGGAATATCCGTCACGGTCCTGGCATCCCATTTTAGCTCCGTAATAGACAATTTCCGGTCCTCACGGAGGCTTGATCTACATGTATGATACCTCAAAACGTTTGTCAATGCCTCTGCTTGATAACTATTCCCCGTAGATCATTCCATAGGACCTGTGGACCAAGTCAGAAGTAAAAAACCATGGTTGGGTAGGTCAAAATTGCCGGCTGTACAACCATTATGTCTCAATTGTCGTCCACTTCCGGTCTCCAGGATAGCTTGACATACATGTATTATATCTCAAAATGTTTGTACATGTCTCTGCTTTATAAATATATACAGTAAGACTGTCTATACGCCCCTTGATTGGAGTAAATAATGTAAAACCAATGTCCGGCGGTAGGTTAAAATAAGACGATTTACCTATGTTTTCACCCCCTTCCGATTCCCATGGTGGCCCGAATAACCAAATACCTTAATAAATATGTGCGCAGGTGTATCTGCTTAATACATATGTCTAGTTTTTATTTCTGGATCCCTCCGTTAGCCAGAAAAATGCGAAAAACCAATATGCGGTACTACCCGAAATATCCGTAAGGGTCCTGGCATCCCATTTTAGCTCCGTAATAGGCAACTTCCGGTCCTCAGGATGGTTTGATCTACATGTATAATACCTCAAAACGTTTGTCAATGCCTCTGCTTGATAACTATTCCCCGTAGATCATTCCATAGGACCTGTGAACCAAGTCAGAAGTAAAAAACCATGGTCGGGTAGGTCAAAATTGCAGGCTGTACAACCATTATGGCTCAATTTTCGTCCACTTCCGGTCTCCAGGATAGTTTGACATACATGTATTATACCTCAAAATGTTTGTACATGTCTCTGCTTTATAAATATATACAGTAAGACTGTCTATACGCCCCTTGATTGGAGTAAATAATGTAAAACCAATGTCCGGCGGTAGGTTAAAATAAGACGATTTACCTATGTTTTAACCCCCTTCCGGTCCCCATGGTGGCTCGAATAACCAAATACCTTAATGAATATGTGCGCAGGTGTCTCTGCTTAATATATATGTTTAGTTTTTATTTCTGGAGCCCTTCGTTAGCCCGAAAAATGCGAAAAACCAATATGCGTTATTACCCGGAATATCCGTCACGGTCCTGGCATCCCATTTTAGCTCCGTAATAGACAATTTCCGGTCCTCACGGAGGCTTGATCTACATGTATGATACCTCAAAACGTTTGTCAATGCCTCTGCTTGATAACTATTCCCCGTAGATCATTCCATAGGACCTGTGGACCAAGTCAGAAGTAAAAAACCATGGTCGGGTAGGTCAAAATTGCCGGCTGTACAACCATTATGTCTCAATTGTCGTCCACTTCCGGTCTCCAGGATAGCTTGACATACATGTATTATATCTCAAAATGTTTGTACATGTCTCTGCTTTATAAATATATACAGTAAGACTGTCTATACGCCCCTTGATTGGAGTAAATAATGTAAAACCAATGTCCGGCGGTAGGTTAAAATAAGACGATTTACCATGTTTTCACCCCCTTCCGATCCCCATGGTGGCCCGAATAACCAAATACCTTAATAAATATGTGCGCAGGTGTATCTGCTTAATACATATGTCTAGTTTTTATTTCTGGATCCCTCCGTTAGCCAGAAAAATGCGAAAAACCAATATGCGGTACTACCCGAAATATCCGTAAGGGTCCTGGCATCCCATTTTAGCTCCGTAATAGGCAACTTCCGGTCCTCAGGATGGCTTGATCTACATGTATAATACCTCAAAACGTTTGTCAATGCCTCTGCTTGATAACTATTCCCCGTAGATCATTCCATAGGACCTGTGAACCAAGTCAGAAGTAAAAAACCATGGTCGGGTAGGTCAAAATTGCAGGCTGTACAACCATTATGGCTCAATTTTCGTCCACTTCCGGTCTCCAGGATAGCTTGACATACATGTATTATACCTCAAAATGTTTGTACATGTCTCTGCTTTATAAATATATACAGTAAGACTGTCTATACGCCCCTTGATTGGAGTAAATAATGTAAAACCAATGTCCGGCGGTAGGTTAAAATAAGACGATTTACCTATGTTTCAACCCCCTTCCGGTCCCCATGGTGGCCCGAATAACCAAATACCTTAATAAATATGTGCGCAGGTGTCTCTGCTTAATATATATGTTTAGTTTTTATTTCTGGAGCCCTTCGTTAGCCCGAAAAATGCGAAAAACCAATATGCGTTATTACCCGGAATATCCGTCACGGTCCTGGCATCCCATTTTAGCTCCGTAATAGACAATTTCCGGTCCTCATGGAGGCTTGATCTACATGTATGATACCTCAAAACGTTTGTCAATGCCTCTGCTTGATAACTATTCCCAGTAGATCATTCCATAGGACCTGTGGACCAAGTCAGAAGTAAAAAACCATGGTCGGGTAGGTCAAAATTGCAGGCTGTACAACCATTATGTCTCAATTGTCGTCCACTTCCGGTCTCCAGGATAGCTTGACATACATGTATTATATCTCAAAATGTTTGTACATGTCTCTGTTTTATAAATATATACAGTAAGACTGTCTATACGCCCCTTGATTGGAGTAAATAATGTAAAACCAATGTCCGGCGGTAGGTTAAAATAAGACGATTTACCTATGTTTTCACCCCCTTCCGGTCCCCATGGCGGCCCGAATAACCAAATACCTTAATAAATATGTGCGCAGGTGTCTCTGCTTAATATATATGTTTAGTTTTTATTTCTGGAGCCCTTCGTTAGCCCGAAAAATGCGAAAAACCAATATGCGTTATTACCCGGAATATCCGTCACGGTCCTGGCATCCCATTTTAGCTCCGTAATAGACAATTTCCGGTCCTCATGGAGGCTTGATCTACATGTATGATACCTCAAAACGTTTGTCAATGCCTCTGCTTGATAACTATTCCCAGTAGATCATTCCATAGGACCTGTGGACCAAGTCAGAAGTAAAAAACCATGGTCGGGTAGGTCAAAATTGCAGGCTGTACAACCATTATGTCTCAATTGTCGTCCACTTCCGGTCTCCAGGATAGCTTGACATACATGTATTATATCTCAAAATGTTTGTACATGTCTCTGTTTTATAAATATATACAGTAAGACTGTCTATACGCCCCTTGATTGGAGTAAATAATGTAAAACCAATGTCCGGCGGTAGGTTAAAATAAGACGATTTACCTATGTTTTCACCCCCTTCCGGTCCCCATGGCGGCCCGAATAACCAAATACCTTAATAAATATGTGCGCAGGTGTATCTGCTTAATACATATGTCTAGTTTTTATTTCTGGAGCCCTCCGTTAGCTAGACAAATGCGAAAAACCAATATGCGGTACTACCCGAAATATCCGTAAGGGTCCTGGCATCCCATTTTAGCTCCGTAATAGGCAACTTCCGGTCCTCAGGATGGCTTGATCTACATGTATAATACCTCAAAACGTTTGTCAATGCCTCTGCTTGATAACTATTCCCAGTAGATCATTCCATAGGACCTGTGGACCAAGTCAGAAGTAAAAAACCATGGTCGGGTAGGTCAAAATTGCAGGCTGTACAACCATTATGTCTCAATTGTCGTCCACTTCCGGCCTCCAGGATAGCTTGACATACATGTATTATATCTCAAAATGTTTGTACATGTCTCTGTTTTATAAATATATACAGTAAGACTGTCTATACGCCCCTTGATTGGAGTAAATAATGTAAAACCAATGTCCGGCGGTAGGTTAAAATAAGACGATTTACCTATGTTTTCACCCCCTTCCGGTCCCCATGGCGGCCCGAATAACCAAATACCTTAATAAATATGTGCGCAGGTGTATCTGCTTAATACATATTTCTAGTTTTTATTTCTGGATCCCTCCGTTAGCCAGAAAAATGCGAAAAACCAATATGCGGTACTACCCGAAATATCCGTAAGGGTCCTGACATCCCATTTTAGCTCCGTAATAGGCAACTCCCGGTCCTCAGGATGGTTTGATCTACATGTATAATACCTCAAAACGTTTGTCAATGCCTCTGCTTGATAACTATTCCCCGTAGATCATTCCATAGGACCTGTGGACCAAGTCAGAAGTAAAGAACCATGGTCGGGTAGGTCAAAATTGCAGGCTGTACAACCATTATGGCTCAATTTTCGTCCACTTCCGGTCTCCAGGATAGCTTGACATACATGTATTATATCTCAAAATGTTTGTACATGTCTCTGCTTTATAAATATATACAGTAAGACTGTCTATACGCCCCTTGATTGGAGTAAATAATGTAAAACCAATGTCCGGCGGTAGGTTAAAATAAGACGATTTACCTATGTTTTAACCCCCTTCCGGTCCCCATGGTGGCCCGAATAACCAAATACCTTAATAAATATGTGCGCAGGTGTCTCTGCTTAATATATATGTTTAGTTTTTATTTCTGGAGCCCTTCGTTAGCCCGAAAAATGCGAAAAACCAATATGCGTTATTACCCGGAATATCCGTCACGGTCCTGGCATCCCATTTTAGCTCCGTAATAGACAATTTCCGGTCCTCACGGAGGCTTGATCTACATGTATGATACCTCAAAACGTTTGTCAATGCCTCTGCTTGATAACTATTCCCCGTAGATCATTCCATAGGACCTGTGGACCAAGTCAGAAGTAAAAAACCATGGTCGGGTAGGTCAAAATTGCAGGCTGTACAACCATTATGTCTCAATTGTCGTCCACTTCCGGTCTCCAGGATAGCTTGACATACATGTATTATATCTCAAAATGTTTGTACATGTCTCTGTTTTATAAATATATACAGTAAGACTGTCTATACGCCCCTTGATTGGAGTAAATAATGTAAAACCAATGTCCGGCGGTAGGTTAAAATAAGACGATTTACCTATGTTTTCACCCCCTTCCGATCCCCATGGTGGCCCGAATAACCAAATACCTTAATAAATATGTGCGCAGGTGTATCTGCTTAATACATATGTCTAGTTTTTATTTCTGGATCCCTCCGTTAGCCAGAAAAATGCGAAAAACCAATATGCGGTACTACCCGAAATATCCGTAAGGGTCCTGGCATCCCATTTTAGCTCCGTAATAGGAAACTTCCGGTCCTCAGGATGGCTTGATCTACATGTATAATACCTCAAAACGTTTGTCAATGCCTCTGCTTGATAACTATTCCCCGTAGATCATTCCATAGGACCTGTGAACCAAGTCAGAAGTAAAAAACCATGGTCGGGTAGGTCAAAATTGCAGGCTGTACAACCATTATGGCTCAATTTTCGTCCACTTCCGGTCTCCAGGATAGCTTGACATACATGTATTATACCTCAAAATGTTTGTACATGTCTCTGCTTTATAAATATATACAGTAAGACTGTCTATACGCCCCTTGATTGGAGTAAATAATGTAAAACCAATGTCCGGCGGTAGGTTAAAATAAAACGATTTACCTATGTTTTAACCCCCTTCCGGTCCCCATGGTGGCTCGAATAACCAAATACCTTAATGAATATGTGCGCAGGTGTCTCTGCTTAATATATATGTTTAGTTTTTATTTCTGGAGCCCTTCGTTAGCCCGAAAAATGCGAAAAACCAATATGCGTTATTACCCGGAATATCCGTCACGGTCCTGGCATCCCATTTTAGCTCCGTAATAGACAATTTCCGGTCCTCACGGAGGCTTGATCTACATGTATGATACCTCAAAACGTTTGTCAATGCCTCTGCTTGATAACTATTCCCCGTAGATCATTCCATAGGACCTGTGGACCAAGTCAGAAGTAAAAAACCATGGTTGGGTAGGTCAAAATTGCCGGCTGTACAACCATTATGTCTCAATTGTCGTCCACTTCCGGTCTCCAGGATAGCTTGACATACATGTATTATATCTCAAAATGTTTGTACATGTCTCTGCTTTATAAATATATACAGTAAGACTGTCTATACGCCCCTTGATTGGAGTAAATAATGTAAAACCAATGTCCGGCGGTAGGTTAAAATAAGACGATTTACCTATGTTTTCACCCCCTTCCGATTCCCATGGTGGCCCGAATAACCAAATACCTTAATAAATATGTGCGCAGGTGTATCTGCTTAATACATATGTCTAGTTTTTATTTCTGGATCCCTCCGTTAGCCAGAAAAATGCGAAAAACCAATATGCGGTACTACCCGAAATATCCGTAAGGGTCCTGGCATCCCATTTTAGCTCCGTAATAGGCAACTTCCGGTCCTCAGGATGGTTTGATCTACATGTATAATACCTCAAAACGTTTGTCAATGCCTCTGCTTGATAACTATTCCCCGTAGATCATTCCATAGGACCTGTGAACCAAGTCAGAAGTAAAAAACCATGGTCGGGTAGGTCAAAATTGCAGGCTGTACAACCATTATGGCTCAATTTTCGTCCACTTCCGGTCTCCAGGATAGCTTGACATACATGTATTATACCTCAAAATGTTTGTACATGTCTCTGCTTTATAAATATATACAGTAAGACTGTCTATACGCCCCTTGATTGGAGTAAATAATGTAAAACCAATGTCCGGCGGTAGGTTAAAATAAGACGATTTACCTATGTTTTAACCCCCTTCCGGTCCCCATGGTGGCTCGAATAACCAAATACCTTAATGAATATGTGCGCAGGTGTCTCTGCTTAATATATATGTTTAGTTTTTATTTCTGGAGCCCTTCGTTAGCCCGAAAAATGCGAAAAACCAATATGCGTTATTACCCGGAATATCCGTCACGGTCCTGGCATCCCATTTTAGCTCCGTAATAGACAATTTCCGGTCCTCACGGAGGCTTGATCTACATGTATGATACCTCAAAACGTTTGTCAATGCCTCTGCTTGATAACTATTCCCCGTAGATCATTCCATAGGACCTGTGGACCAAGTCAGAAGTAAAAAACCATGGTCGGGTAGGTCAAAATTGCCGGCTGTACAACCATTATGTCTCAATTGTCGTCCACTTCCGGTCTCCAGGATAGCTTGACATACATGTATTATATCTCAAAATGTTTGTACATGTCTCTGCTTTATAAATATATACAGTAAGACTGTCTATACGCCCCTTGATTGGAGTAAATAATGTAAAACCAATGTCCGGCGGTAGGTTAAAATAAGACGATTTACCATGTTTTCACCCCCTTCCGATCCCCATGGTGGCCCGAATAACCAAATACCTTAATAAATATGTGCGCAGGTGTATCTGCTTAATACATATGTCTAGTTTTTATTTCTGGATCCCTCCGTTAGCCAGAAAAATGCGAAAAACCAATATGCGGTACTACCCGAAATATCCGTAAGGGTCCTGGCATCCCATTTTAGCTCCGTAATAGGCAACTTCCGGTCCTCAGGATGGCTTGATCTACATGTATAATACCTCAAAACGTTTGTCAATGCCTCTGCTTGATAACTATTCCCCGTAGATCATTCCATAGGACCTGTGAACCAAGTCAGAAGTAAAAAACCATGGTCGGGTAGGTCAAAATTGCAGGCTGTACAACCATTATGGCTCAATTTTCGTCCACTTCCGGTCTCCAGGATAGCTTGACATACATGTATTATACCTCAAAATGTTTGTACATGTCTCTGCTTTATAAATATATACAGTAAGACTGTCTATACGCCCCTTGATTGGAGTAAATAATGTAAAACCAATGTCCGGCGGTAGGTTAAAATAAGACGATTTACCTATGTTTCAACCCCCTTCCGGTCCCCATGGTGGCCCGAATAACCAAATACCTTAATAAATATGTGCGCAGGTGTCTCTGCTTAATATATATGTTTAGTTTTTATTTCTGGAGCCCTTCGTTAGCCCGAAAAATGCGAAAAACCAATATGCGTTATTACCCGGAATATCCGTCACGGTCCTGGCATCCCATTTTAGCTCCGTAATAGACAATTTCCGGTCCTCATGGAGGCTTGATCTACATGTATGATACCTCAAAACGTTTGTCAATGCCTCTGCTTGATAACTATTCCCAGTAGATCATTCCATAGGACCTGTGGACCAAGTCAGAAGTAAAAAACCATGGTCGGGTAGGTCAAAATTGCAGGCTGTACAACCATTATGTCTCAATTGTCGTCCACTTCCGGTCTCCAGGATAGCTTGACATACATGTATTATATCTCAAAATGTTTGTACATGTCTCTGTTTTATAAATATATACAGTAAGACTGTCTATACGCCCCTTGATTGGAGTAAATAATGTAAAACCAATGTCCGGCGGTAGGTTAAAATAAGACGATTTACCTATGTTTTCACCCCCTTCCGGTCCCCATGGCGGCCCGAATAACCAAATACCTTAATAAATATGTGCGCAGGTGTCTCTGCTTAATATATATGTTTAGTTTTTATTTCTGGAGCCCTTCGTTAGCCCGAAAAATGCGAAAAACCAATATGCGTTATTACCCGGAATATCCGTCACGGTCCTGGCATCCCATTTTAGCTCCGTAATAGACAATTTCCGGTCCTCATGGAGGCTTGATCTACATGTATGATACCTCAAAACGTTTGTCAATGCCTCTGCTTGATAACTATTCCCAGTAGATCATTCCATAGGACCTGTGGACCAAGTCAGAAGTAAAAAACCATGGTCGGGTAGGTCAAAATTGCAGGCTGTACAACCATTATGTCTCAATTGTCGTCCACTTCCGGTCTCCAGGATAGCTTGACATACATGTATTATATCTCAAAATGTTTGTACATGTCTCTGTTTTATAAATATATACAGTAAGACTGTCTATACGCCCCTTGATTGGAGTAAATAATGTAAAACCAATGTCCGGCGGTAGGTTAAAATAAGACGATTTACCTATGTTTTCACCCCCTTCCGGTCCCCATGGCGGCCCGAATAACCAAATACCTTAATAAATATGTGCGCAGGTGTATCTGCTTAATACATATGTCTAGTTTTTATTTCTGGAGCCCTCCGTTAGCTAGACAAATGCGAAAAACCAATATGCGGTACTACCCGAAATATCCGTAAGGGTCCTGGCATCCCATTTTAGCTCCGTAATAGGCAACTTCCGGTCCTCAGGATGGCTTGATCTACATGTATAATACCTCAAAACGTTTGTCAATGCCTCTGCTTGATAACTATTCCCAGTAGATCATTCCATAGGACCTGTGGACCAAGTCAGAAGTAAAAAACCATGGTCGGGTAGGTCAAAATTGCAGGCTGTACAACCATTATGTCTCAATTGTCGTCCACTTCCGGCCTCCAGGATAGCTTGACATACATGTATTATATCTCAAAATGTTTGTACATGTCTCTGTTTTATAAATATATACAGTAAGACTGTCTATACGCCCCTTGATTGGAGTAAATAATGTAAAACCAATGTCCGGCGGTAGGTTAAAATAAGACGATTTACCTATGTTTTCACCCCCTTCCGGTCCCCATGGCGGCCCGAATAACCAAATACCTTAATAAATATGTGCGCAGGTGTATCTGCTTAATACATATTTCTAGTTTTTATTTCTGGATCCCTCCGTTAGCCAGAAAAATGCGAAAAACCAATATGCGGTACTACCCGAAATATCCGTAAGGGTCCTGGCATCCCATTTTAGCTCCGTAATAGGCAACTCCCGGTCCTCAGGATGGTTTGATCTACATGTATAATACCTCAAAACGTTTGTCAATGCCTCTGCTTGATAACTATTCCCCGTAGATCATTCCATAGGACCTGTGGACCAAGTCAGAAGTAAAGAACCATGGTCGGGTAGGTCAAAATTGCAGGCTGTACAACCATTATGTCTCAATTGTCGTCCACTTCCGGTCTCCAGGATAGCTTGACATACATGTATTATATCTCAAAATGTTTGTACATGTCTCTGCTTTATAAATATATACAGTAAGACTGTCTATACGCCCCTTGATTGGAGTAAATAATGTAAAACCAATGTCCGGCGGTAGGTTAAAATAAGACGATTTACCTATGTTTTCACCCCCTTCCGGTCCCCATGGTGGCCCGAATAACCAAATACCTTAATAAATATGTGCGCAGGTGTATCTGCTTAATACATATTTCTAGTTTTTATTTCTGGATCCCTCCGTTAGCCAGAAAAATGCGAAAAACCAATATGCGGTACTACCCGAAATATCCGTAAGGGTCCTGGCATCCCATTTTAGCTCCGTAATAGGCAACTTCCGGTCCTCAGGATGGCTTGATCTACATGTATAATACCTCAAAACGTTTGTCAATGCCTCTGCTTGATAACTATTCCCCGTAGATCATTCCATAGGACCTGTGAACCAAGTCAGAAGTAAAAAACCATGGTCGGGTAGGTCAAAATTGCAGGCTGTACAACCATTATGGCTCAATTTTCGTCCACTTCCGGTCTCCAGGATAGCTTGACATACATGTATTATACCTCAAAATGTTTGTACATGTCTCTGCTTTATAAATATATACAGTAAGACTGTCTATACGCCCCTTGATTGGAGTAAATAATGTAAAACCAATGTCCGGCGGTAGGTTAAAATAAGACGATTTACCTATGTTTCAACCCCCTTCCGGTCCCCATGGTGGCCCGAATAACCAAATACCTTAATAAATATGTGCGCAGGTGTCTCTGCTTAATATATATGTTTAGTTTTTATTTCTGGAGCCCTTCGTTAGCCCGAAAAATGCGAAAAACCAATATGCGTTATTACCCGGAATATCCGTCACGGTCCTGGCATCCCATTTTAGCTCCGTAATAGACAATTTCCGGTCCTCATGGAGGCTTGATCTACATGTATGATACCTCAAAACGTTTGTCAATGCCTCTGCTTGATAACTATTCCCAGTAGATCATTCCATAGGACCTGTGGACCAAGTCAGAAGTAAAAAACCATGGTCGGGTAGGTCAAAATTGCAGGCTGTACAACCATTATGTCTCAATTGTCGTCCACTTCCGGTCTCCAGGATAGCTTGACATACATGTATTATATCTCAAAATGTTTGTACATGTCTCTGTTTTATAAATATATACAGTAAGACTGTCTATACGCCCCTTGATTGGAGTAAATAATGTAAAACCAATGTCCGGCGGTAGGTTAAAATAAGACGATTTACCTATGTTTTCACCCCCTTCCGGTCCCCATGGCGGCCCGAATAACCAAATACCTTAATAAATATGTGCGCAGGTGTCTCTGCTTAATATATATGTTTAGTTTTTATTTCTGGAGCCCTTCGTTAGCCCGAAAAATGCGAAAAACCAATATGCGTTATTACCCGGAATATCCGTCACGGTCCTGGCATCCCATTTTAGCTCCGTAATAGACAATTTCCGGTCCTCATGGAGGCTTGATCTACATGTATGATACCTCAAAACGTTTGTCAATGCCTCTGCTTGATAACTATTCCCAGTAGATCATTCCATAGGACCTGTGGACCAAGTCAGAAGTAAAAAACCATGGTCGGGTAGGTCAAAATTGCAGGCTGTACAACCATTATGTCTCAATTGTCGTCCACTTCCGGTCTCCAGGATAGCTTGACATACATGTATTATATCTCAAAATGTTTGTACATGTCTCTGTTTTATAAATATATACAGTAAGACTGTCTATACGCCCCTTGATTGGAGTAAATAATGTAAAACCAATGTCCGGCGGTAGGTTAAAATAAGACGATTTACCTATGTTTTCACCCCCTTCCGGTCCCCATGGCGGCCCGAATAACCAAATACCTTAATAAATATGTGCGCAGGTGTATCTGCTTAATACATATGTCTAGTTTTTATTTCTGGAGCCCTCCGTTAGCTAGACAAATGCGAAAAACCAATATGCGGTACTACCCGAAATATCCGTAAGGGTCCTGGCATCCCATTTTAGCTCCGTAATAGGCAACTTCCGGTCCTCAGGATGGCTTGATCTACATGTATAATACCTCAAAACGTTTGTCAATGCCTCTGCTTGATAACTATTCCCAGTAGATCATTCCATAGGACCTGTGGACCAAGTCAGAAGTAAAAAACCATGGTCGGGTAGGTCAAAATTGCAGGCTGTACAACCATTATGTCTCAATTGTCGTCCACTTCCGGCCTCCAGGATAGCTTGACATACATGTATTATATCTCAAAATGTTTGTACATGTCTCTGTTTTATAAATATATACAGTAAGACTGTCTATACGCCCCTTGATTGGAGTAAATAATGTAAAACCAATGTCCGGCGGTAGGTTAAAATAAGACGATTTACCTATGTTTTCACCCCCTTCCGGTCCCCATGGCGGCCCGAATAACCAAATACCTTAATAAATATGTGCGCAGGTGTATCTGCTTAATACATATTTCTAGTTTTTATTTCTGGATCCCTCCGTTAGCCAGAAAAATGCGAAAAACCAATATGCGGTACTACCCGAAATATCCGTAAGGGTCCTGGCATCCCATTTTAGCTCCGTAATAGGCAACTCCCGGTCCTCAGGATGGTTTGATCTACATGTATAATACCTCAAAACGTTTGTCAATGCCTCTGCTTGATAACTATTCCCCGTAGATCATTCCATAGGACCTGTGGACCAAGTCAGAAGTAAAGAACCATGGTCGGGTAGGTCAAAATTGCAGGCTGTACAACCATTATGTCTCAATTGTCGTCCACTTCCGGTCTCCAGGATAGCTTGACATACATGTATTATATCTCAAAATGTTTGTACATGTCTCTGCTTTATAAATATATACAGTAAGACTGTCTATACGCCCCTTGATTGGAGTAAATAATGTAAAACCAATGTCCGGCGGTAGGTTAAAATAAGACGATTTACCTATGTTTTCACCCCCTTCCGGTCCCCATGGTGGCCCGAATAACCAAATACCTTAATAAATATGTGCGCAGGTGTATCTGCTTAATACATATTTCTAGTTTTTATTTCTGGAGCCCTCCGTTAGCCAGAAAAATGCGAAAAACCAATATGCGGTACTACCCGAAATATCCGTCAGGGTCCTGGCATCCCATTTTAGCTCCGTAATAGGCAACTACCGGTCCTCAGGATGGCTTGATCTACATGTATAATACCTCAAAACGTTTGTCAATGCCTCTGCTTGATAACTATTCCCCGTAGATCATTCCATAGTACCTGTGAACCAAGTCAGAAGTAAAAAACCATGGTCGGGTAGGTCAAAATTGCAGGCTGTACAACCATTATGGCTCAATTTTCGTCCACTTCCGGTCTCCAGGATAGCTTGACATACATGTATTATATCTCAAAATGTTTGTACATGTCTCTGCTTTATAAATATATACAGTAAGACTGTCTATACGCCCCTTGATTGGAGTAAATAATGTAAAACCAATGTCCGGCGGTAGGTTAAAATAAGACGATTTACCTATGTTTTAACCCCCTTCCGGTCCCCATGGTGGCTCGAATAACCAAATACCTTAATAAATATGTGCGCAGGTGTCTCTGCTTAATATATATGTTTAGTTTTTATTTCTGGAGCCCTTCGTTAGCCCGAAAAATGCGAAAAACCAATATGCGTTATTACCCGGAATATCCGTCACGGTCCTGGCATCTCATTTTAGCTCCGTAATAGACAATTTCCGGTCCTCACGGAGGCTTGATCTACATGTATGATACCTCAAAACGTTTGTCAATGCCTCTGCTTGATAACTATTCCCCGTAGATCATTCCATAGGACCTGTGGACCAAGTCAGAAGTAAAAAACCATGGTCGGGTAGGTCAAAATTGCAGGCTGTACAACCATTATGTCTCAATTGTCGTCCACTTCCGGTCTCCAGGATAGCTTGACATACATGTATTATATCTCAAAATGTTTGTACATGTCTCTGCTTTATAAATATATACAGTAAGACTGTCTATACGCCCCTTGATTGGAGTAAATAATGTAAAACCAATGTCCGGCGGTAGGTTAAAATAAGACGATTTACCTATGTTTTCACCCCCTTCCGATCCCCATGGTGGCCCGAATAACCAAATACCTTAATAAATATGTGCGCAGGTGTATCTGCTTAATACATATGTCTAGTTTTTATTTCTGGATCCCTCCGTTAGCCAGAAAAATGCGAAAAACCAATATGCGGTACTACCCGAAATATCCGTAAGGGTCCTGGCATCCCATTTTAGTTCCGTAATAGGCAACTTCCGGTCCTCAGGATGGCTTGATCTACATGTATAATACCTCAAAACGTTTGTCAATGCCTCTGCTTGATAACTATTCCCCGTAGATCATTCCATAGGACCTGTGAACCAAGTCAGAAGTAAAAAACCATGGTCGGGTAGGTCAAAATTGCAGGCTGTACAACCATTATGGCTCAATTTTCGTCCACTTCCGGTCTCCAGGATAGCTTGACATACATGTATTATATCTCAAAATGTTTGTACATGTCTCTGCTTTATAAATATATACAGTAAGACTGTCTATACGCCCCTTGATTGGAGTAAATAATGTAAAACCAATGTCCGGCGGTAGGTTAAAATAAGACGATTTACCTATGTTTTAACCCCCTTCCGGTCCCCATGGTGGCTCGAATAACCAAATACCTTAATAAATATGTGCGCAGGTGTCTCTGCTTAATATATATGTTTAGTTTTTATTTCTGGAGCCCTTCGTTAGCCCGAAAAATGCGAAAAACCAATATGCGTTATTACCCGGAATATCCGTCACGGTCCTGGCATCCCATTTTAGCTCCGTAATAGACAATTTCCGGTCCTCATGGAGGCTTGATCTACATGTATGATACCTCAAAACGTTTGTCAATGCCTCTGCTTGATAACTATTCCCAGTAGATCATTCCATAGGACCTGTGGACCAAGTCAGAAGTAAAAAACCATGGTCGGGTAGGTCAAAATTGCAGGCTGTACAACCATTATGTCTCAATTGTCGTCCACTTCCGGTCTCCAGGATAGCTTGACATACATGTATTATATCTCAAAATGTTTGTACATGTCTCTGTTTTATAAATATATACAGTAAGACTGTCTATACGCCCCTTGATTGGAGTAAATAATGTAAAACCAATGTCCGGCGGTAGGTTAAAATAAGACGATTTACCTATGTTTTCACCCCCTTCCGGTCCCCATGGCGGCCCGAATAACCAAATACCTTAATAAATATGTGCGCAGGTGTCTCTGCTTAATATATATGTTTAGTTTTTATTTCTGGAGCCCTTCGTTAGCCCGAAAAATGCGAAAAACCAATATGCGTTATTACCCGGAATATCCGTCACGGTCCTGGCATCCCATTTTAGCTCCGTAATAGACAATTTCCGGTCCTCATGGAGGCTTGATCTACATGTATGATACCTCAAAACGTTTGTCAATGCCTCTGCTTGATAACTATTCCCAGTAGATCATTCCATAGGACCTGTGGACCAAGTCAGAAGTAAAAAACCATGGTCGGGTAGGTCAAAATTGCAGGCTGTACAACCATTATGTCTCAATTGTCGTCCACTTCCGGTCTCCAGGATAGCTTGACATACATGTATTATATCTCAAAATGTTTGTACATGTCTCTGTTTTATAAATATATACAGTAAGACTGTCTATACGCCCCTTGATTGGAGTAAATAATGTAAAACCAATGTCCGGCGGTAGGTTAAAATAAGACGATTTACCTATGTTTTCACCCCCTTCCGGTCCCCATGGCGGCCCGAATAACCAAATACCTTAATAAATATGTGCGCAGGTGTATCTGCTTAATACATATGTCTAGTTTTTATTTCTGGAGCCCTCCGTTAGCTAGACAAATGCGAAAAACCAATATGCGGTACTACCCGAAATATCCGTAAGGGTCCTGGCATCCCATTTTAGCTCCGTAATAGGCAACTTCCGGTCCTCAGGATGGCTTGATCTACATGTATAATACCTCAAAACGTTTGTCAATGCCTCTGCTTGATAACTATTCCCAGTAGATCATTCCATAGGACCTGTGGACCAAGTCAGAAGTAAAAAACCATGGTCGGGTAGGTCAAAATTGCAGGCTGTACAACCATTATGTCTCAATTGTCGTCCACTTCCGGCCTCCAGGATAGCTTGACATACATGTATTATATCTCAAAATGTTTGTACATGTCTCTGTTTTATAAATATATACAGTAAGACTGTCTATACGCCCCTTGATTGGAGTAAATAATGTAAAACCAATGTCCGGCGGTAGGTTAAAATAAGACGATTTACCTATGTTTTCACCCCCTTCCGGTCCCCATGGCGGCCCGAATAACCAAATACCTTAATAAATATGTGCGCAGGTGTATCTGCTTAATACATATTTCTAGTTTTTATTTCTGGATCCCTCCGTTAGCCAGAAAAATGCGAAAAACCAATATGCGGTACTACCCGAAATATCCGTAAGGGTCCTGGCATCCCATTTTAGCTCCGTAATAGGCAACTCCCGGTCCTCAGGATGGTTTGATCTACATGTATAATACCTCAAAACGTTTGTCAATGCCTCTGCTTGATAACTATTCCCCGTAGATCATTCCATAGGACCTGTGGACCAAGTCAGAAGTAAAGAACCATGGTCGGGTAGGTCAAAATTGCAGGCTGTACAACCATTATGTCTCAATTGTCGTCCACTTCCGGTCTCCAGGATAGCTTGACATACATGTATTATATCTCAAAATGTTTGTACATGTCTCTGCTTTATAAATATATACAGTAAGACTGTCTATACGCCCCTTGATTGGAGTAAATAATGTAAAACCAATGTCCGGCGGTAGGTTAAAATAAGACGATTTACCTATGTTTTCACCCCCTTCCGGTCCCCATGGTGGCCCGAATAACCAAATACCTTAATAAATATGTGCGCAGGTGTATCTGCTTAATACATATTTCTAGTTTTTATTTCTGGAGCCCTCCGTTAGCCAGAAAAATGCGAAAAACCAATATGCGGTACTACCCGAAATATCCGTCAGGGTCCTGGCATCCCATTTTAGCTCCGTAATAGGCAACTACCGGTCCTCAGGATGGCTTGATCTACATGTATAATACCTCAAAACGTTTGTCAATGCCTCTGCTTGATAACTATTCCCCGTAGATCATTCCATAGTACCTGTGAACCAAGTCAGAAGTAAAAAACCATGGTCGGGTAGGTCAAAATTGCAGGCTGTACAACCATTATGGCTCAATTTTCGTCCACTTCCGGTCTCCAGGATAGCTTGACATACATGTATTATATCTCAAAATGTTTGTACATGTCTCTGCTTTATAAATATATACAGTAAGACTGTCTATACGCCCCTTGATTGGAGTAAATAATGTAAAACCAATGTCCGGCGGTAGGTTAAAATAAGACGATTTACCTATGTTTTAACCCCCTTCCGGTCCCCATGGTGGCTCGAATAACCAAATACCTTAATAAATATGTGCGCAGGTGTCTCTGCTTAATATATATGTTTAGTTTTTATTTCTGGAGCCCTTCGTTAGCCCGAAAAATGCGAAAAACCAATATGCGTTATTACCCGGAATATCCGTCACGGTCCTGGCATCTCATTTTAGCTCCGTAATAGACAATTTCCGGTCCTCACGGAGGCTTGATCTACATGTATGATACCTCAAAACGTTTGTCAATGCCTCTGCTTGATAACTATTCCCCGTAGATCATTCCATAGGACCTGTGGACCAAGTCAGAAGTAAAAAACCATGGTCGGGTAGGTCAAAATTGCAGGCTGTACAACCATTATGTCTCAATTGTCGTCCACTTCCGGTCTCCAGGATAGCTTGACATACATGTATTATATCTCAAAATGTTTGTACATGTCTCTGCTTTATAAATATATACAGTAAGACTGTCTATACGCCCCTTGATTGGAGTAAATAATGTAAAACCAATGTCCGGCGGTAGGTTAAAATAAGACGATTTACCTATGTTTTCACCCCCTTCCGATCCCCATGGTGGCCCGAATAACCAAATACCTTAATAAATATGTGCGCAGGTGTATCTGCTTAATACATATGTCTAGTTTTTATTTCTGGATCCCTCCGTTAGCCAGAAAAATGCGAAAAACCAATATGCGGTACTACCCGAAATATCCGTAAGGGTCCTGGCATCCCATTTTAGTTCCGTAATAGGCAACTTCCGGTCCTCAGGATGGCTTGATCTACATGTATAATACCTCAAAACGTTTGTCAATGCCTCTGCTTGATAACTATTCCCCGTAGATCATTCCATAGGACCTGTGAACCAAGTCAGAAGTAAAAAACCATGGTCGGGTAGGTCAAAATTGCAGGCTGTACAACCATTATGGCTCAATTTTCGTCCACTTCCGGTCTCCAGGATAGCTTGACATACATGTATTATATCTCAAAATGTTTGTACATGTCTCTGCTTTATAAATATATACAGTAAGACTGTCTATACGCCCCTTGATTGGAGTAAATAATGTAAAACCAATGTCCGGCGGTAGGTTAAAATAAGACGATTTACCTATGTTTTAACCCCCTTCCGGTCCCCATGGTGGCTCGAATAACCAAATACCTTAATAAATATGTGCGCAGGTGTCTCTGCTTAATATATATGTTTAGTTTTTATTTCTGGAGCCCTTCGTTAGCCCGAAAAATGCGAAAAACCAATATGCGTTATTACCCGGAATATCCGTCACGGTCCTGGCATCCCATTTTAGCTCCGTAATAGACAATTTCCGGTCCTCATGGAGGCTTGATCTACATGTATGATACCTCAAAACGTTTGTCAATGCCTCTGCTTGATAACTATTCCCAGTAGATCATTCCATAGGACCTGTGGACCAAGTCAGAAGTAAAAAACCATGGTCGGGTAGGTCAAAATTGCAGGCTGTACAACCATTATGTCTCAATTGTCGTCCACTTCCGGTCTCCAGGATAGCTTGACATACATGTATTATATCTCAAAATGTTTGTACATGTCTCTGTTTTATAAATATATACAGTAAGACTGTCTATACGCCCCTTGATTGGAGTAAATAATGTAAAACCAATGTCCGGCGGTAGGTTAAAATAAGACGATTTACCTATGTTTTCACCCCCTTCCGGTCCCCATGGCGGCCCGAATAACCAAATACCTTAATAAATATGTGCGCAGGTGTCTCTGCTTAATATATATGTTTAGTTTTTATTTCTGGAGCCCTTCGTTAGCCCGAAAAATGCGAAAAACCAATATGCGTTATTACCCGGAATATCCGTCACGGTCCTGGCATCCCATTTTAGCTCCGTAATAGACAATTTCCGGTCCTCATGGAGGCTTGATCTACATGTATGATACCTCAAAACGTTTGTCAATGCCTCTGCTTGATAACTATTCCCAGTAGATCATTCCATAGGACCTGTGGACCAAGTCAGAAGTAAAAAACCATGGTCGGGTAGGTCAAAATTGCAGGCTGTACAACCATTATGTCTCAATTGTCGTCCACTTCCGGTCTCCAGGATAGCTTGACATACATGTATTATATCTCAAAATGTTTGTACATGTCTCTGTTTTATAAATATATACAGTAAGACTGTCTATACGCCCCTTGATTGGAGTAAATAATGTAAAACCAATGTCCGGCGGTAGGTTAAAATAAGACGATTTACCTATGTTTTCACCCCCTTCCGGTCCCCATGGCGGCCCGAATAACCAAATACCTTAATAAATATGTGCGCAGGTGTATCTGCTTAATACATATGTCTAGTTTTTATTTCTGGAGCCCTCCGTTAGCTAGACAAATGCGAAAAACCAATATGCGGTACTACCCGAAATATCCGTAAGGGTCCTGGCATCCCATTTTAGCTCCGTAATAGGCAACTTCCGGTCCTCAGGATGGCTTGATCTACATGTATAATACCTCAAAACGTTTGTCAATGCCTCTGCTTGATAACTATTCCCAGTAGATCATTCCATAGGACCTGTGGACCAAGTCAGAAGTAAAAAACCATGGTCGGGTAGGTCAAAATTGCAGGCTGTACAACCATTATGTCTCAATTGTCGTCCACTTCCGGCCTCCAGGATAGCTTGACATACATGTATTATATCTCAAAATGTTTGTACATGTCTCTGTTTTATAAATATATACAGTAAGACTGTCTATACGCCCCTTGATTGGAGTAAATAATGTAAAACCAATGTCCGGCGGTAGGTTAAAATAAGACGATTTACCTATGTTTTCACCCCCTTCCGGTCCCCATGGCGGCCCGAATAACCAAATACCTTAATAAATATGTGCGCAGGTGTATCTGCTTAATACATATTTCTAGTTTTTATTTCTGGATCCCTCCGTTAGCCAGAAAAATGCGAAAAACCAATATGCGGTACTACCCGAAATATCCGTAAGGGTCCTGGCATCCCATTTTAGCTCCGTAATAGGCAACTCCCGGTCCTCAGGATGGTTTGATCTACATGTATAATACCTCAAAACGTTTGTCAATGCCTCTGCTTGATAACTATTCCCCGTAGATCATTCCATAGGACCTGTGGACCAAGTCAGAAGTAAAGAACCATGGTCGGGTAGGTCAAAATTGCAGGCTGTACAACCATTATGTCTCAATTGTCGTCCACTTCCGGTCTCCAGGATAGCTTGACATACATGTATTATATCTCAAAATGTTTGTACATGTCTCTGCTTTATAAATATATACAGTAAGACTGTCTATACGCCCCTTGATTGGAGTAAATAATGTAAAACCAATGTCCGGCGGTAGGTTAAAATAAGACGATTTACCTATGTTTTCACCCCCTTCCGGTCCCCATGGTGGCCCGAATAACCAAATACCTTAATAAATATGTGCGCAGGTGTATCTGCTTAATACATATTTCTAGTTTTTATTTCTGGAGCCCTCCGTTAGCCAGAAAAATGCGAAAAACCAATATGCGGTACTACCCGAAATATCCGTCAGGGTCCTGGCATCCCATTTTAGCTCCGTAATAGGCAACTACCGGTCCTCAGGATGGCTTGATCTACATGTATAATACCTCAAAACGTTTGTCAATGCCTCTGCTTGATAACTATTCCCCGTAGATCATTCCATAGTACCTGTGAACCAAGTCAGAAGTAAAAAACCATGGTCGGGTAGGTCAAAATTGCAGGCTGTACAACCATTATGGCTCAATTTTCGTCCACTTCCGGTCTCCAGGATAGCTTGACATACATGTATTATATCTCAAAATGTTTGTACATGTCTCTGCTTTATAAATATATACAGTAAGACTGTCTATACGCCCCTTGATTGGAGTAAATAATGTAAAACCAATGTCCGGCGGTAGGTTAAAATAAGACGATTTACCTATGTTTTAACCCCCTTCCGGTCCCCATGGTGGCTCGAATAACCAAATACCTTAATAAATATGTGCGCAGGTGTCTCTGCTTAATATATATGTTTAGTTTTTATTTCTGGAGCCCTTCGTTAGCCCGAAAAATGCGAAAAACCAATATGCGTTATTACCCGGAATATCCGTCACGGTCCTGGCATCCCATTTTAGCTCCGTAATAGACAATTTCCGGTCCTCACGGAGGCTTGATCTACATGTATGATACCTCAAAACGTTTGTCAATGCCTCTGCTTGATAACTATTCCCCGTAGATCATTCCATAGGACCTGTGGACCAAGTCAGAAGTAAAAAACCATGGTCGGGTAGGTCAAAATTGCAGGCTGTACAACCATTATGTCTCAATTGTCGTCCACTTCCGGTCTCCAGGATAGCTTGACATACATGTATTATATCTCAAAATGTTTGTACATGTCTCTGCTTTATAAATATATACAGTAAGACTGTCTATACGCCCCTTGATTGGAGTAAATAATGTAAAACCAATGTCCGGCGGTAGGTTAAAATAAGACGATTTACCTATGTTTTCACCCCCTTCCGATCCCCATGGTGGCCCGAATAACCAAATACCTTAATAAATATGTGCGCAGGTGTATCTGCTTAATACATATGTCTAGTTTTTATTTCTGGATCCCTCCGTTAGCCAGAAAAATGCGAAAAACCAATATGCGGTACTACCCGAAATATCCGTAAGGGTCCTGGCATCCCATTTTAGTTCCGTAATAGGCAACTTCCGGTCCTCAGGATGGCTTGATCTACATGTATAATACCTCAAAACGTTTGTCAATGCCTCTGCTTGATAACTATTCCCCGTAGATCATTCCATAGGACCTGTGAACCAAGTCAGAAGTAAAAAACCATGGTCGGGTAGGTCAAAATTGCAGGCTGTACAACCATTATGGCTCAATTTTCGTCCACTTCCGGTCTCCAGGATAGCTTGACATACATGTATTATATCTCAAAATGTTTGTACATGTCTCTGCTTTATAAATATATACAGTAAGACTGTCTATACGCCCCTTGATTGGAGTAAATAATGTAAAACCAATGTCCGGCGGTAGGTTAAAATAAGACGATTTACCTATGTTTTAACCCCCTTCCGGTCCCCATGGTGGCTCGAATAACCAAATACCTTAATAAATATGTGCGCAGGTGTCTCTGCTTAATATATATGTTTAGTTTTTATTTCTGGAGCCCTTCGTTAGCCCGAAAAATGCGAAAAACCAATATGCGTTATTACCCGGAATATCCGTCACGGTCCTGGCATCCCATTTTAGCTCCGTAATAGACAATTTCCGGTCCTCACGGAGGCTTGATCTACATGTATGATACCTCAAAACGTTTGTCAATGCCTCTGCTTGATAACTATTCCCCGTAGATCATTCCATAGGACCTGTGGACCAAGTCAGAAGTAAAAAACCATGGTCGGGTAGGTCAAAATTGCCGGCTGTACAACCATTATGTCTCAATTGTCGTCCACTTCCGGTCTCCAGGATAGCTTGACATACATGTATTATATCTCAAAATGTTTGTACATGTCTCTGCTTTATAAATATATACAGTAAGACTGTCTATACGCCCCTTGATTGGAGTAAATAATGTAAAACCAATGTCCGGCGGTAGGTTAAAATAAGACGATTTACCTATGTTTTCACCCCCTTCCGGTCCCCATGGCGGCCCGAATAACCAAATACCTTAATAAATATGTGCGCAGGTGTATCTGCTTAATACATATGTCTAGTTTTTATTTCTGGAGCCCTCCGTTAGCTAGACAAATGCGAAAAACCAATATGCGGTACTACCCGAAATATCCGTAAGGGTCCTGGCATCCCATTTTAGCTCCGTAATAGGCAACTTCCGGTCCTCAGGATGGCTTGATCTACATGTATAATACCTCAAAACGTTTGTCAATGCCTCTGCTTGATAACTATTCCCAGTAGATCATTCCATAGGACCTGTGGACCAAGTCAGAAGTAAAAAACCATGGTCGGGTAGGTCAAAATTGCAGGCTGTACAACCATTATGTCTCAATTGTCGTCCACTTCCGGCCTCCAGGATAGCTTGACATACATGTATTATATCTCAAAATGTTTGTACATGTCTCTGTTTTATAAATATATACAGTAAGACTGTCTATACGCCCCTTGATTGGAGTAAATAATGTAAAACCAATGTCCGGCGGTAGGTTAAAATAAGACGATTTACCTATGTTTTCACCCCCTTCCGGTCCCCATGGCGGCCCGAATAACCAAATACCTTAATAAATATGTGCGCAGGTGTATCTGCTTAATACATATTTCTAGTTTTTATTTCTGGATCCCTCCGTTAGCCAGAAAAATGCGAAAAACCAATATGCGGTACTACCCGAAATATCCGTAAGGGTCCTGGCATCCCATTTTAGCTCCGTAATAGGCAACTCCCGGTCCTCAGGATGGTTTGATCTACATGTATAATACCTCAAAACGTTTGTCAATGCCTCTGCTTGATAACTATTCCCCGTAGATCATTCCATAGGACCTGTGGACCAAGTCAGAAGTAAAGAACCATGGTCGGGTAGGTCAAAATTGCAGGCTGTACAACCATTATGTCTCAATTGTCGTCCACTTCCGGTCTCCAGGATAGCTTGACATACATGTATTATATCTCAAAATGTTTGTACATGTCTCTGCTTTATAAATATATACAGTAAGACTGTCTATACGCCCCTTGATTGGAGTAAATAATGTAAAACCAATGTCCGGCGGTAGGTTAAAATAAGACGATTTACCTATGTTTTCACCCCCTTCCGGTCCCCATGGCGGCCCGAATAACCAAATACCTTAATAAATATGTGCGCAGGTGTATCTGCTTAATACATATTTCTAGTTTTTATTTCTGGAGCCCTCCGTTAGCCAGAAAAATGCGAAAAACCAATATGCGGTACTACCCGAAATATCCGTCAGGGTCCTGGCATCCCATTTTAGCTCCGTAATAGGCAACTACCGGTCCTCAGGATGGCTTGATCTACATGTATAATACCTCAAAACGTTTGTCAATGCCTCTGCTTGATAACTATTCCCCGTAGATCATTCCATAGTACCTGTGAACCAAGTCAGAAGTAAAAAACCATGGTCGGGTAGGTCAAAATTGCAGGCTGTACAACCATTATGGCTCAATTTTCGTCCACTTCCGGTCTCCAGGATAGCTTGACATACATGTATTATATCTCAAAATGTTTGTACATGTCTCTGCTTTATAAATATATACAGTAAGACTGTCTATACGCCCCTTGATTGGAGTAAATAATGTAAAACCAATGTCCGGCGGTAGGTTAAAATAAGACGATTTACCTATGTTTTAACCCCCTTCCGGTCCCCATGGTGGCTCGAATAACCAAATACCTTAATAAATATGTGCGCAGGTGTCTCTGCTTAATATATATGTTTAGTTTTTATTTCTGGAGCCCTTCGTTAGCCCGAAAAATGCGAAAAACCAATATGCGTTATTACCCGGAATATCCGTCACGGTCCTGGCATCCCATTTTAGCTCCGTAATAGACAATTTCCGGTCCTCACGGAGGCTTGATCTACATGTATGATACCTCAAAACGTTTGTCAATGCCTCTGCTTGATAACTATTCCCCGTAGATCATTCCATAGGACCTGTGGACCAAGTCAGAAGTAAAAAACCATGGTCGGGTAGGTCAAAATTGCAGGCTGTACAACCATTATGTCTCAATTGTCGTCCACTTCCGGTCTCCAGGATAGCTTGACATACATGTATTATATCTCAAAATGTTTGTACATGTCTCTGTTTTATAAATATATACAGTAAGACTGTCTATACGCCCCTTGATTGGAGTAAATAATGTAAAACCAATGTCCGGCGGTAGGTTAAAATAAGACGATTTACCTATGTTTTCACCCCCTTCCGGTCCCCATGGCGGCCCGAATAACCAAATACCTTAATAAATATGTGCGCAGGTGTATCTGCTTAATACATATGTCTAGTTTTTATTTCTGGAGCCCTCCGTTAGCTAGACAAATGCGAAAAACCAATATGCGGTACTACCCGAAATATCCGTAAGGGTCCTGGCATCCCATTTTAGCTCCGTAATAGGCAACTTCCGGTCCTCAGGATGGCTTGATCTACATGTATAATACCTCAAAACGTTTGTCAATGCCTCTGCTTGATAACTATTCCCAGTAGATCATTCCATAGGACCTGTGGACCAAGTCAGAAGTAAAAAACCATGGTCGGGTAGGTCAAAATTGCAGGCTGTACAACCATTATGTCTCAATTGTCGTCCACTTCCGGCCTCCAGGATAGCTTGACATACATGTATTATATCTCAAAATGTTTGTACATGTCTCTGTTTTATAAATATATACAGTAAGACTGTCTATACGCCCCTTGATTGGAGTAAATAATGTAAAACCAATGTCCGGCGGTAGGTTAAAATAAGACGATTTACCTATGTTTTCACCCCCTTCCGGTCCCCATGGCGGCCCGAATAACCAAATACCTTAATAAATATGTGCGCAGGTGTATCTGCTTAATACATATTTCTAGTTTTTATTTCTGGATCCCTCCGTTAGCCAGAAAAATGCGAAAAACCAATATGCGGTACTACCCGAAATATCCGTAAGGGTCCTGGCATCCCATTTTAGCTCCGTAATAGGCAACTCCCGGTCCTCAGGATGGTTTGATCTACATGTATAATACCTCAAAACGTTTGTCAATGCCTCTGCTTGATAACTATTCCCCGTAGATCATTCCATAGGACCTGTGGACCAAGTCAGAAGTAAAGAACCATGGTCGGGTAGGTCAAAATTGCAGGCTGTACAACCATTATGTCTCAATTGTCGTCCACTTCCGGTCTCCAGGATAGCTTGACATACATGTATTATATCTCAAAATGTTTGTACATGTCTCTGCTTTATAAATATATACAGTAAGACTGTCTATACGCCCCTTGATTGGAGTAAATAATGTAAAACCAATGTCCGGCGGTAGGTTAAAATAAGACGATTTACCTATGTTTTCACCCCCTTCCGGTCCCCATGGTGGCCCGAATAACCAAATACCTTAATAAATATGTGCGCAGGTGTATCTGCTTAATACATATTTCTAGTTTTTATTTCTGGAGCCCTCCGTTAGCCAGAAAAATGCGAAAAACCAATATGCGGTACTACCCGAAATATCCGTCAGGGTCCTGGCATCCCATTTTAGCTCCGTAATAGGCAACTACCGGTCCTCAGGATGGCTTGATCTACATGTATAATACCTCAAAACGTTTGTCAATGCCTCTGCTTGATAACTATTCCCCGTAGATCATTCCATAGTACCTGTGAACCAAGTCAGAAGTAAAAAACCATGGTCGGGTAGGTCAAAATTGCAGGCTGTACAACCATTATGGCTCAATTTTCGTCCACTTCCGGTCTCCAGGATAGCTTGACATACATGTATTATATCTCAAAATGTTTGTACATGTCTCTGCTTTATAAATATATACAGTAAGACTGTCTATACGCCCCTTGATTGGAGTAAATAATGTAAAACCAATGTCCGGCGGTAGGTTAAAATAAGACGATTTACCTATGTTTTAACCCCCTTCCGGTCCCCATGGTGGCTCGAATAACCAAATACCTTAATAAATATGTGCGCAGGTATCTCTGCTTAATATATATGTTTAGTTTTTATTTCTGGAGCCCTTCGTTAGCCCGAAAAATGCGAAAAACCAATATGCGTTATTACCCGGAATATCCGTCACGGTCCTGGCATCCCATTTTAGCTCCGTAATAGACAATTTCCGGTCCTCACGGAGGCTTGATCTACATGTATGATACCTCAAAACGTTTGTCAATGCCTCTGCTTGATAACTATTCCCCGTAGATCATTCCATAGGACCTGTGGACCAAGTCAGAAGTAAAAAACCATGGTCGGGTAGGTCAAAATTGCCGGCTGTACAACCATTATGTCTCAATTGTCGTCCACTTCCGGTCTCCAGGATAGCTTGACATACATGTATTATATCTCAAAATGTTTGTACATGTCTCTGCTTTATAAATATATACAGTAAGACTGTCTATACGCCCCTTGATTGGAGTAAATAATGTAAAACCAATGTCCGGCGGTAGGTTAAAATAAGACGATTTACCTATGTTTTCACCCCCTTCCGGTCCCCATGGCGGCCCGAATAACCAAATACCTTAATAAATATGTGCGCAGGTGTATCTGCTTAATACATATGTCTAGTTTTTATTTCTGGAGCCCTCCGTTAGCTAGACAAATGCGAAAAACCAATATGCGGTACTACCCGAAATATCCGTAAGGGTCCTGGCATCCCATTTTAGCTCCGTAATAGGCAACTTCCGGTCCTCAGGATGGCTTGATCTACATGTATAATACCTCAAAACGTTTGTCAATGCCTCTGCTTGATAACTATTCCCAGTAGATCATTCCATAGGACCTGTGGACCAAGTCAGAAGTAAAAAACCATGGTCGGGTAGGTCAAAATTGCAGGCTGTACAACCATTATGTCTCAATTGTCGTCCACTTCCGGCCTCCAGGATAGCTTGACATACATGTATTATATCTCAAAATGTTTGTACATGTCTCTGTTTTATAAATATATACAGTAAGACTGTCTATACGCCCCTTGATTGGAGTAAATAATGTAAAACCAATGTCCGGCGGTAGGTTAAAATAAGACGATTTACCTATGTTTTCACCCCCTTCCGGTCCCCATGGCGGCCCGAATAACCAAATACCTTAATAAATATGTGCGCAGGTGTATCTGCTTAATACATATTTCTAGTTTTTATTTCTGGATCCCTCCGTTAGCCAGAAAAATGCGAAAAACCAATATGCGGTACTACCCGAAATATCCGTAAGGGTCCTGGCATCCCATTTTAGCTCCGTAATAGGCAACTCCCGGTCCTCAGGATGGTTTGATCTACATGTATAATACCTCAAAACGTTTGTCAATGCCTCTGCTTGATAACTATTCCCCGTAGATCATTCCATAGGACCTGTGGACCAAGTCAGAAGTAAAGAACCATGGTCGGGTAGGTCAAAATTGCAGGCTGTACAACCATTATGTCTCAATTGTCGTCCACTTCCGGTCTCCAGGATAGCTTGACATACATGTATTATATCTCAAAATGTTTGTACATGTCTCTGCTTTATAAATATATACAGTAAGACTGTCTATACGCCCCTTGATTGGAGTAAATAATGTAAAACCAATGTCCGGCGGTAGGTTAAAATAAGACGATTTACCTATGTTTTCACCCCCTTCCGGTCCCCATGGTGGCCCGAATAACCAAATACCTTAATAAATATGTGCGCAGGTGTATCTGCTTAATACATATTTCTAGTTTTTATTTCTGGAGCCCTCCGTTAGCCAGAAAAATGCGAAAAACCAATATGCGGTACTACCCGAAATATCCGTCAGGGTCCTGGCATCCCATTTTAGCTCCGTAATAGGCAACTACCGGTCCTCAGGATGGCTTGATCTACATGTATAATACCTCAAAACGTTTGTCAATGCCTCTGCTTGATAACTATTCCCCGTAGATCATTCCATAGTACCTGTGAACCAAGTCAGAAGTAAAAAACCATGGTCGGGTAGGTCAAAATTGCAGGCTGTACAACCATTATGGCTCAATTTTCGTCCACTTCCGGTCTCCAGGATAGCTTGACATACATGTATTATATCTCAAAATGTTTGTACATGTCTCTGCTTTATAAATATATACAGTAAGACTGTCTATACGCCCCTTGATTGGAGTAAATAATGTAAAACCAATGTCCGGCGGTAGGTTAAAATAAGACGATTTACCTATGTTTTAACCCCCTTCCGGTCCCCATGGTGGCTCGAATAACCAAATACCTTAATAAATATGTGCGCAGGTGTCTCTGCTTAATATATATGTTTAGTTTTTATTTCTGGAGCCCTTCGTTAGCCCGAAAAATGCGAAAAACCAATATGCGTTATTACCCGGAATATCCGTCACGGTCCTGGCATCCCATTTTAGCTCCGTAATAGACAATTTCCGGTCCTCACGGAGGCTTGATCTACATGTATGATACCTCAAAACGTTTGTCAATGCCTCTGCTTGATAACTATTCCCCGTAGATCATTCCATAGGACCTGTGGACCAAGTCAGAAGTAAAAAACCATGGTCGGGTAGGTCAAAATTGCAGGCTGTACAACCATTATGTCTCAATTGTCGTCCACTTCCGGTCTCCAGGATAGCTTGACATACATGTATTATATCTCAAAATGTTTGTACATGTCTCTGTTTTATAAATATATACAGTAAGACTGTCTATACGCCCCTTGATTGGAGTAAATAATGTAAAACCAATGTCCGGCGGTAGGTTAAAATAAGACGATTTACCTATGTTTTCACCCCCTTCCGGTCCCCATGGCGGCCCGAATAACCAAATACCTTAATAAATATGTGCGCAGGTGTATCTGCTTAATACATATGTCTAGTTTTTATTTCTGGAGCCCTCCGTTAGCTAGACAAATGCGAAAAACCAATATGCGGTACTACCCGAAATATCCGTAAGGGTCCTGGCATCCCATTTTAGCTCCGTAATAGGCAACTTCCGGTCCTCAGGATGGCTTGATCTACATGTATAATACCTCAAAACGTTTGTCAATGCCTCTGCTTGATAACTATTCCCAGTAGATCATTCCATAGGACCTGTGGACCAAGTCAGAAGTAAAAAACCATGGTCGGGTAGGTCAAAATTGCAGGCTGTACAACCATTATGTCTCAATTGTCGTCCACTTCCGGCCTCCAGGATAGCTTGACATACATGTATTATATCTCAAAATGTTTGTACATGTCTCTGTTTTATAAATATATACAGTAAGACTGTCTATACGCCCCTTGATTGGAGTAAATAATGTAAAACCAATGTCCGGCGGTAGGTTAAAATAAGACGATTTACCTATGTTTTCACCCCCTTCCGGTCCCCATGGCGGCCCGAATAACCAAATACCTTAATAAATATGTGCGCAGGTGTATCTGCTTAATACATATTTCTAGTTTTTATTTCTGGATCCCTCCGTTAGCCAGAAAAATGCGAAAAACCAATATGCGGTACTACCCGAAATATCCGTAAGGGTCCTGGCATCCCATTTTAGCTCCGTAATAGGCAACTCCCGGTCCTCAGGATGGTTTGATCTACATGTATAATACCTCAAAACGTTTGTCAATGCCTCTGCTTGATAACTATTCCCCGTAGATCATTCCATAGGACCTGTGGACCAAGTCAGAAGTAAAGAACCATGGTCGGGTAGGTCAAAATTGCAGGCTGTACAACCATTATGTCTCAATTGTCGTCCACTTCCGGTCTCCAGGATAGCTTGACATACATGTATTATATCTCAAAATGTTTGTACATGTCTCTGCTTTATAAATATATACAGTAAGACTGTCTATACGCCCCTTGATTGGAGTAAATAATGTAAAACCAATGTCCGGCGGTAGGTTAAAATAAGACGATTTACCTATGTTTTCACCCCCTTCCGGTCCCCATGGTGGCCCGAATAACCAAATACCTTAATAAATATGTGCGCAGGTGTATCTGCTTAATACATATTTCTAGTTTTTATTTCTGGAGCCCTCCGTTAGCCAGAAAAATGCGAAAAACCAATATGCGGTACTACCCGAAATATCCGTCAGGGTCCTGGCATCCCATTTTAGCTCCGTAATAGGCAACTACCGGTCCTCAGGATGGCTTGATCTACATGTATAATACCTCAAAACGTTTGTCAATGCCTCTGCTTGATAACTATTCCCCGTAGATCATTCCATAGTACCTGTGAACCAAGTCAGAAGTAAAAAACCATGGTCGGGTAGGTCAAAATTGCAGGCTGTACAACCATTATGGCTCAATTTTCGTCCACTTCCGGTCTCCAGGATAGCTTGACATACATGTATTATATCTCAAAATGTTTGTACATGTCTCTGCTTTATAAATATATACAGTAAGACTGTCTATACGCCCCTTGATTGGAGTAAATAATGTAAAACCAATGTCCGGCGGTAGGTTAAAATAAGACGATTTACCTATGTTTTAACCCCCTTCCGGTCCCCATGGTGGCTCGAATAACCAAATACCTTAATAAATATGTGCGCAGGTGTCTCTGCTTAATATATATGTTTAGTTTTTATTTCTGGAGCCCTTCGTTAGCCCGAAAAATGCGAAAAACCAATATGCGTTATTACCCGGAATATCCGTCACGGTCCTGGCATCCCATTTTAGCTCCGTAATAGACAATTTCCGGTCCTCACGGAGGCTTGATCTACATGTATGATACCTCAAAACGTTTGTCAATGCCTCTGCTTGATAACTATTCCCCGTAGATCATTCCATAGGACCTGTGGACCAAGTCAGAAGTAAAAAACCATGGTCGGGTAGGTCAAAATTGCAGGCTGTACAACCATTATGTCTCAATTGTCGTCCACTTCCGGTCTCCAGGATAGCTTGACATACATGTATTATATCTCAAAATGTTTGTACATGTCTCTGCTTTATAAATATATACAGTAAGACTGTCTATACGCCCCTTGATTGGAGTAAATAATGTAAAACCAATGTCCGGCGGTAGGTTAAAATAAGACGATTTACCTATGTTTTCACCCCCTTCCGATCCCCATGGTGGCCCGAATAACCAAATACCTTAATAAATATGTGCGCAGGTGTATCTGCTTAATACATATGTCTAGTTTTTATTTCTGGATCCCTCCGTTAGCCAGAAAAATGCGAAAAACCAATATGCGGTACTACCCGAAATATCCGTAAGGGTCCTGGCATCCCATTTTAGTTCCGTAATAGGCAACTTCCGGTCCTCAGGATGGCTTGATCTACATGTATAATACCTCAAAACGTTTGTCAATGCCTCTGCTTGATAACTATTCCCCGTAGATCATTCCATAGGACCTGTGAACCAAGTCAGAAGTAAAAAACCATGGTCGGGTAGGTCAAAATTGCAGGCTGTACAACCATTATGGCTCAATTTTCGTCCACTTCCGGTCTCCAGGATAGCTTGACATACATGTATTATATCTCAAAATGTTTGTACATGTCTCTGCTTTATAAATATATACAGTAAGACTGTCTATACGCCCCTTGATTGGAGTAAATAATGTAAAACCAATGTCCGGCGGTAGGTTAAAATAAGACGATTTACCTATGTTTTAACCCCCTTCCGGTCCCCATGGTGGCTCGAATAACCAAATACCTTAATAAATATGTGCGCAGGTGTCTCTGCTTAATATATATGTTTAGTTTTTATTTCTGGAGCCCTTCGTTAGCCCGAAAAATGCGAAAAACCAATATGCGTTATTACCCGGAATATCCGTCACGGTCCTGGCATCCCATTTTAGCTCCGTAATAGACAATTTCCGGTCCTCACGGAGGCTTGATCTACATGTATGATACCTCAAAACGTTTGTCAATGCCTCTGCTTGATAACTATTCCCCGTAGATCATTCCATAGGACCTGTGGACCAAGTCAGAAGTAAAAAACCATGGTCGGGTAGGTCAAAATTGCCGGCTGTACAACCATTATGTCTCAATTGTCGTCCACTTCCGGTCTCCAGGATAGCTTGACATACATGTATTATATCTCAAAATGTTTGTACATGTCTCTGCTTTATAAATATATACAGTAAGACTGTCTATACGCCCCTTGATTGGAGTAAATAATGTAAAACCAATGTCCGGCGGTAGGTTAAAATAAGACGATTTACCTATGTTTTCACCCCCTTCCGGTCCCCATGGCGGCCCGAATAACCAAATACCTTAATAAATATGTGCGCAGGTGTATCTGCTTAATACATATGTCTAGTTTTTATTTCTGGAGCCCTCCGTTAGCAAGACAAATGCGAAAAACCAATATGCGGTACTACCCGAAATATCCGTAAGGGTCCTGGCATCCCATTTTAGCTCCGTAATAGGCAACTTCCGGTCCTCAGGATGGCTTGATCTACATGTATAATACCTCAAAACGTTTGTCAATGCCTCTGCTTGATAACTATTCCCAGTAGATCATTCCATAGGACCTGTGGACCAAGTCAGAAGTAAAAAACCATGGTCGGGTAGGTCAAAATTGCAGGCTGTACAACCATTATGTCTCAATTGTCGTCCACTTCCGGCCTCCAGGATAGCTTGACATACATGTATTATATCTCAAAATGTTTGTACATGTCTCTGTTTTATAAATATATACAGTAAGACTGTCTATACGCCCCTTGATTGGAGTAAATAATGTAAAACCAATGTCCGGCGGTAGGTTAAAATAAGACGATTTACCTATGTTTTCACCCCCTTCCGGTCCCCATGGCGGCCCGAATAACCAAATACCTTAATAAATATGTGCGCAGGTGTATCTGCTTAATACATATTTCTAGTTTTTATTTCTGGATCCCTCCGTTAGCCAGAAAAATGCGAAAAACCAATATGCGGTACTACCCGAAATATCCGTAAGGGTCCTGGCATCCCATTTTAGCTCCGTAATAGGCAACTCCCGGTCCTCAGGATGGTTTGATCTACATGTATAATACCTCAAAACGTTTGTCAATGCCTCTGCTTGATAACTATTCCCCGTAGATCATTCCATAGGACCTGTGGACCAAGTCAGAAGTAAAGAACCATGGTCGGGTAGGTCAAAATTGCAGGCTGTACAACCATTATGTCTCAATTGTCGTCCACTTCCGGTCTCCAGGATAGCTTGACATACATGTATTATATCTCAAAATGTTTGTACATGTCTCTGCTTTATAAATATATACAGTAAGACTGTCTATACGCCCCTTGATTGGAGTAAATAATGTAAAACCAATGTCCGGCGGTAGGTTAAAATAAGACGATTTACCTATGTTTTCACCCCCTTCCGGTCCCCATGGTGGCCCGAATAACCAAATACCTTAATAAATATGTGCGCAGGTGTATCTGCTTAATACATATTTCTAGTTTTTATTTCTGGAGCCCTCCGTTAGCCAGAAAAATGCGAAAAACCAATATGCGGTACTACCCGAAATATCCGTCAGGGTCCTGGCATCCCATTTTAGCTCCGTAATAGGCAACTACCGGTCCTCAGGATGGCTTGATCTACATGTATAATACCTCAAAACGTTTGTCAATGCCTCTGCTTGATAACTATTCCCCGTAGATCATTCCATAGTACCTGTGAACCAAGTCAGAAGTAAAAAACCATGGTCGGGTAGGTCAAAATTGCAGGCTGTACAACCATTATGGCTCAATTTTCGTCCACTTCCGGTCTCCAGGATAGCTTGACATACATGTATTATATCTCAAAATGTTTGTACATGTCTCTGCTTTATAAATATATACAGTAAGACTGTCTATACGCCCCTTGATTGGAGTAAATAATGTAAAACCAATGTCCGGCGGTAGGTTAAAATAAGACGATTTACCTATGTTTTAACCCCCTTCCGGTCCCCATGGTGGCTCGAATAACCAAATACCTTAATAAATATGTGCGCAGGTGTCTCTGCTTAATATATATGTTTAGTTTTTATTTCTGGAGCCCTTCGTTAGCCCGAAAAATGCGAAAAACCAATATGCGTTATTACCCGGAATATCCGTCACGGTCCTGGCATCCCATTTTAGCTCCGTAATAGACAATTTCCGGTCCTCACGGAGGCTTGATCTACATGTATGATACCTCAAAACGTTTGTCAATGCCTCTGCTTGATAACTATTCCCCGTAGATCATTCCATAGGACCTGTGGACCAAGTCAGAAGTAAAAAACCATGGTCGGGTAGGTCAAAATTGCAGGCTGTACAACCATTATGTCTCAATTGTCGTCCACTTCCGGTCTCCAGGATAGCTTGACATACATGTATTATATCTCAAAATGTTTGTACATGTCTCTGCTTTATAAATATATACAGTAAGACTGTCTATACGCCCCTTGATTGGAGTAAATAATGTAAAACCAATGTCCGGCGGTAGGTTAAAATAAGACGATTTACCTATGTTTTCACCCCCTTCCGATCCCCATGGTGGCCCGAATAACCAAATACCTTAATAAATATGTGCGCAGGTGTATCTGCTTAATACATATGTCTAGTTTTTATTTCTGGATCCCTCCGTTAGCCAGAAAAATGCGAAAAACCAATATGCGGTACTACCCGAAATATCCGTAAGGGTCCTGGCATCCCATTTTAGTTCCGTAATAGGCAACTTCCGGTCCTCAGGATGGCTTGATCTACATGTATAATACCTCAAAACGTTTGTCAATGCCTCTGCTTGATAACTATTCCCCGTAGATCATTCCATAGGACCTGTGAACCAAGTCAGAAGTAAAAAACCATGGTCGGGTAGGTCAAAATTGCAGGCTGTACAACCATTATGGCTCAATTTTCGTCCACTTCCGGTCTCCAGGATAGCTTGACATACATGTATTATATCTCAAAATGTTTGTACATGTCTCTGCTTTATAAATATATACAGTAAGACTGTCTATACGCCCCTTGATTGGAGTAAATAATGTAAAACCAATGTCCGGCGGTAGGTTAAAATAAGACGATTTACCTATGTTTTAACCCCCTTCCGGTCCCCATGGTGGCTCGAATAACCAAATACCTTAATAAATATGTGCGCAGGTGTCTCTGCTTAATATATATGTTTAGTTTTTATTTCTGGAGCCCTTCGTTAGCCCGAAAAATGCGAAAAACCAATATGCGTTATTACCCGGAATATCCGTCACGGTCCTGGCATCCCATTTTAGCTCCGTAATAGACAATTTCCGGTCCTCACGGAGGCTTGATCTACATGTATGATACCTCAAAACGTTTGTCAATGCCTCTGCTTGATAACTATTCCCCGTAGATCATTCCATAGGACCTGTGGACCAAGTCAGAAGTAAAAAACCATGGTCGGGTAGGTCAAAATTGCCGGCTGTACAACCATTATGTCTCAATTGTCGTCCACTTCCGGTCTCCAGGATAGCTTGACATACATGTATTATATCTCAAAATGTTTGTACATGTCTCTGCTTTATAAATATATACAGTAAGACTGTCTATACGCCCCTTGATTGGAGTAAATAATGTAAAACCAATGTCCGGCGGTAGGTTAAAATAAGACGATTTACCTATGTTTTCACCCCCTTCCGGTCCCCATGGTGGCTCGAATAACCAAATACCTTAATAAATATGTGCGCAGGTGTCTCTGCTTAATATATATGTTTAGTTTTTATTTCTGGAGCCCTTCGTTAGCCCGAAAAATGCGAAAAACCAATATGCGTTATTACCCGGAATATCCGTCACGGTCCTGGCATCCCATTTTAGCTCCGTAATAGACAATTTCCGGTCCTCACGGAGGCTTGATCTACATGTATGATACCTCAAAACGTTTGTCAATGCCTCTGCTTGATAACTATTCCCCGTAGATCATTCCATAGGACCTGTGGACCAAGTCAGAAGTAAAAAACCATGGTCGGGTAGGTCAAAATTGCCGGCTGTACAACCATTATGTCTCAATTGTCGTCCACTTCCGGTCTCCAGGATAGCTTGACATACATGTATTATATCTCAAAATGTTTGTACATGTCTCTGCTTTATAAATATATACAGTAAGACTGTCTATACGCCCCTTGATTGGAGTAAATAATGTAAAACCAATGTCCGGCGGTAGGTTAAAATAAGACGATTTACCTATGTTTTCACCCCCTTCCGATCCCCATGGTGGCCCGAATAACCAAATACCTTAATAAATATGTGCGCAGGTGTATCTGCTTAATACATATGTCTAGTTTTTATTTCTGGATCCCTCCGTTAGCCAGAAAAATGCGAAAAACCAATATGCGGTACTACCCGAAATATCCGTAAGGGTCCTGGCATCCCATTTTAGCTCCGTAATAGGCAACTTCCGGTCCTCAGGATGGCTTGATCTACATGTATAATACCTCAAAACGTTTGTCAATGCCTCTGCTTGATAACTATTCCCCGTAGATCATTCCATAGGACCTGTGAACCAAGTCAGAAGTAAAAAACCATGGTCGGGTAGGTCAAAATTGCAGGCTGTACAACCATTATGGCTCAATTTTCGTCCACTTCCGGTCTCCAGGATAGCTTGACATACATGTATTATACCTCAAAATGTTTGTACATGTCTCTGCTTTATAAATATATACAGTAAGACTGTCTATACGCCCCTTGATTGGAGTAAATAATGTAAAACCAATGTCCGGCGGTAGGTTAAAATAAGACGATTTACCTATGTTTTAACCCCCTTCCGGTCCCCATGGTGGCTCGAATAACCAAATACCTTAATGAATATGTGCGCAGGTGTCTCTGCTTAATATATATGTTTAGTTTTTATTTCTGGAGCCCTTCGTTAGCCCGAAAAATGCGAAAAACCAATATGCGTTATTACCCGGAATATCCGTCACGGTCCTGGCATCCCATTTTAGCTCCGTAATAGACAATTTCCGGTCCTCACGGAGGCTTGATCTACATGTATGATACCTCAAAACGTTTGTCAATGCCTCTGCTTGATAACTATTCCCCGTAGATCATTCCATAGGACCTGTGGACCAAGTCAGAAGTAAAAAACCATGGTCGGGTAGGTCAAAATTGCCGGCTGTACAACCATTATGTCTCAATTGTCGTCCACTTCCGGTCTCCAGGATAGCTTGACATACATGTATTATATCTCAAAATGTTTGTACATGTCTCTGCTTTATAAATATATACAGTAAGACTGTCTATACGCCCCTTGATTGGAGTAAATAATGTAAAACCAATGTCCGGCGGTAGGTTAAAATAAGACGATTTACCTATGTTTTCACCCCCTTCCGATCCCAATGGTGGCCCGAATAACCAAATACCTTAATAAATATGTGCGCAGGTGTATCTGCTTAATACATATGTCTAGTTTTTATTTCTGGATCCCTCCGTTAGCCAGAAAAATGCGAAAAACCAATATGCGGTACTACCCGAAATATCCGTAAGGGTCCTGGCATCCCATTTTAGCTCCGTAATAGGCAACGTCCGGTCCTCAGGATGGCTTGATCTACATGTATAATACCTCAAAACGTTTGTCAATGCCTCTGCTTGATAACTATTCCCCGTAGATCATTCCATAGGACCTGTGAACCAAGTCAGAAGTAAAAAACCATGGTCGGGTAGGTCAAAATTGCAGGCTGTACAACCATTATGGCTCAATTTTCGTCCACTTCCGGTCTCCAGGATAGCTTGACATACATGTATTATACCTCAAAATGTTTGTACATGTCTCTGCTTTATAAATATATACAGTAAGACTGTCTATACGCCCCTTGATTGGAGTAAATAATGTAAAACCAATGTCCGGCGGTAGGTTAAAATAAGACGATTTACCTATGTTTTAACCCCCTTCCGGTCCCCATGGTGGCCCGAATAACCAAATACCTTAATAAATATGTGCGCAGGTGTCTCTGCTTAATATATATGTTTAGTTTTTATTTCTGGAGCCCTTCGTTAGCCCGAAAAATGCGAAAAACCAATATGCGTTATTACCCGGAATATCCGTCACGGTCCTGGCATCCCATTTTAGCTCCGTAATAGACAATTTCCGGTCCTCACGGAGGCTTGATCTACATGTATGATACCTCAAAACGTTTGTCAATGCCTCTGCTTGATAACTATTCCCCGTAGATCATTCCATAGGACCTGTGGACCAAGTCAGAAGTAAAAAACCATGGTCGGGTAGGTCAAAATTGCCGGCTGTACAACCATTATGTCTCAATTGTCGTCCACTTCCGGTCTCCAGGATAGCTTGACATACATGTATTATATCTCAAAATGTTTGTACATGTCTCTGCTTTATAAATATATACAGTAAGACTGTCTATACGCCCCTTGATTGGAGTAAATAATGTAAAACCAATGTCCGGCGGTAGGTTAAAATAAGACGATTTACCTATGTTTTCACCCCCTTCCGATCCCAATGGTGGCCCGAATAACCAAATACCTTAATAAATATGTGCGCAGGTGTATCTGCTTAATACATATGTCTAGTTTTTATTTCTGGATCCCTCCGTTAGCCAGAAAAATGCGAAAAACCAATATGCGGTACTACCCGAAATATCCGTAAGGGTCCTGGCATCCCATTTTAGCTCCGTAATAGGCAACGTCCGGTCCTCAGGATGGCTTGATCTACATGTATAATACCTCAAAACGTTTGTCAATGCCTCTGCTTGATAACTATTCCCCGTAGATCATTCCATAGGACCTGTGAACCAAGTCAGAAGTAAAAAACCATGGTCGGGTAGGTCAAAATTGCAGGCTGTACAACCATTATGGCTCAATTTTCGTCCACTTCCGGTCTCCAGGATAGCTTGACATACATGTATTATACCTCAAAATGTTTGTACATGTCTCTGCTTTATAAATATATACAGTAAGACTGTCTATACGCCCCTTGATTGGAGTAAATAATGTAAAACCAATGTCCGGCGGTAGGTTAAAATAAGACGATTTACCTATGTTTTAACCCCCTTCCGGTCCCCATGGTGGCCCGAATAACCAAATACCTTAATAAATATGTGCGCAGGTGTCTCTGCTTAATATATATTTCTAGTTTTTATTTCTGGAGCCCTTCGTTAGCCCGAAAAATGCGAAAAACCAATATGCGTTATTACCCGGAATATCCGTCACGGTCCTGGCATCCCATTTTAGCTCCGTAATAGACAATTTCCGGTCCTCACGGAGGCTTGATCTACATGTATGATACCTCAAAACGTTTGTCAATGCCTCTGCTTGATAACTATTCCCCGTAGATCATTCCATAGGACCTGTGGACCAAGTCAGAAGTAAAAAACCATGGTCGGGTAGGTCAAAATTGCAGGCTGTACAACCATTATGTCTCAATTTTCGTCCACTTCCGGTCTCCAGGATAGCTTGACATACATCTATTATATCTCAAAATGTTTGTACATGTCTCTGCTTTATAAATATATACAGTAAGACTGTCTATACGCCCCTTGATTGGAGTAAATAATGTAAAACCAATGTCCGGCGGTAGGTTAAAATAAGACGATTTACCTATGTTTTCACCCCCTTCCGATCCCCATGGTGGCCCGAATAACCAAATACCTTAATAAATATGTGCGCAGGTGTATCTGCTTAATACATATGTCTAGTTTTTATTTCTGGATCCCTCCGTTAGCCAGAAAAATGCGAAAAACCAATATGCGGTACTACCCGAAATATCGTAAGGGTCCTGGCATCCCATTTTAGCTCCGTAATAGGCAACTTCCGGTCCTCAGGATGGCTTGATCTACATGTATAATACCTCAAAACGTTTGTCAATGCCTCTGCTTGATAACTATTCCCCGTAGATCATTCCATAGGACCTGTGAACCAAGTCAGAAGTAAAAAACCATGGTCGGGTAGGTCAAAATTGCAGGCTGTACAACCATTATGGCTCAATTTTCGTCCACTTCCGGTCTCCAGGATAGCTTGACATACATGTATTATACCTCAAAATGTTTGTACATGTCTCTGCTTTATAAATATATACAGTAAGACTGTCTATACGCCCCTTGATTGGAGTAAATAATGTAAAACCAATGTCCGGCGGTAGGTTAAAATAAGACGATTTACCTATGTTTTCACCCCCTTCCGATCCCCATGGTGGCCCGAATAACCAAATACCTTAATAAATATGTGCGCAGGTGTATCTGCTTAATACATATGTCTAGTTTTTATTTCTGGATCCCTCCGTTAGCCAGAAAAATGCGAAAAACCAATATGCGGTACTACCCGAAATATCCGTAAGGGTCCTGGCATCCCATTTTAGCTCCGTAATAGGCAACGTCCGGTCCTCAGGATGGCTTGATCTACATGTATAATACCTCAAAACGTTTGTCAATGCCTCTGCTTGATAACTATTCCCCGTAGATCATTCCATAGGACCTGTGAACCAAGTCAGAAGTAAAAAACCATGGTCGGGTAGGTCAAAATTGCAGGCTGTACAACCATTATGGCTCAATTTTCGTCCACTTCCGGTCTCCAGGATAGCTTGACATACATGTATTATACCTCAAAATGTTTGTACATGTCTCTGCTTTATAAATATATACAGTAAGACTGTCTATACGCCCCTTGATTGGAGTAAATAATGTAAAACCAATGTCCGGCGGTAGGTTAAAATAAGACGATTTACCTATGTTTTAACCCCCTTCCGGTCCCCATGGTGGCTCGAATAACCAAATACCTTAATGAATATGTGCGCAGGTGTCTCTGCTTAATATATATGTTTAGTTTTTATTTCTGGAGCCCTTCGTTAGCCCGAAAAATGCGAAAAACCAATATGCGTTATTACCCGGAATATCCGTCACGGTCCTGGCATCCCATTTTAGCTCCGTAATAGACAATTTCCGGTCCTCACGGAGGCTTGATCTACATGTATGATACCTCAAAACGTTTGTCAATGCCTCTGCTTGATAACTATTCCCCGTAGATCATTCCATAGGACCTGTGGACCAAGTCAGAAGTAAAAAACCATGGTCGGGTAGGTCAAAATTGCCGGCTGTACAACCATTATGTCTCAATTGTCGTCCACTTCCGGTCTCCAGGATAGCTTGACATACATGTATTATATCTCAAAATGTTTGTACATGTCTCTGCTTTATAAATATATACAGTAAGACTGTCTATACGCCCCTTGATTGGAGTAAATAATGTAAAACCAATGTCCGGCGGTAGGTTAAAATAAGACGATTTACCTATGTTTTCACCCCCTTCCGATCCCAATGGTGGCCCGAATAACCAAATACCTTAATAAATATGTGCGCAGGTGTATCTGCTTAATACATATGTCTAGTTTTTATTTCTGGATCCCTCCGTTAGCCAGAAAAATGCGAAAAACCAATATGCGGTACTACCCGAAATATCCGTAAGGGTCCTGGCATCCCATTTTAGCTCCGTAATAGGCAACGTCCGGTCCTCAGGATGGCTTGATCTACATGTATAATACCTCAAAACGTTTGTCAATGCCTCTGCTTGATAACTATTCCCCGTAGATCATTCCATAGGACCTGTGAACCAAGTCAGAAGTAAAAAACCATGGTCGGGTAGGTCAAAATTGCAGGCTGTACAACCATTATGGCTCAATTTTCGTCCACTTCCGGTCTCCAGGATAGCTTGACATACATGTATTATACCTCAAAATGTTTGTACATGTCTCTGCTTTATAAATATATACAGTAAGACTGTCTATACGCCCCTTGATTGGAGTAAATAATGTAAAACCAATGTCCGGCGGTAGGTTAAAATAAGACGATTTACCTATGTTTTAACCCCCTTCCGGTCCCCATGGTGGCCCGAATAACCAAATACCTTAATAAATATGTGCGCAGGTGTCTCTGCTTAATATATATGTTTAGTTTTTATTTCTGGAGCCCTTCGTTAGCCCGAAAAATGCGAAAAACCAATATGCGTTATTACCCGGAATATCCGTCACGGTCCTGGCATCCCATTTTAGCTCCGTAATAGACAATTTCCGGTCCTCACGGAGGCTTGATCTACATGTATGATACCTCAAAACGTTTGTCAATGCCTCTGCTTGATAACTATTCCCCGTAGATCATTCCATAGGACCTGTGGACCAAGTCAGAAGTAAAAAACCATGGTCGGGTAGGTCAAAATTGCCGGCTGTACAACCATTATGTCTCAATTGTCGTCCACTTCCGGTCTCCAGGATAGCTTGACATACATGTATTATATCTCAAAATGTTTGTACATGTCTCTGCTTTATAAATATATACAGTAAGACTGTCTATACGCCCCTTGATTGGAGTAAATAATGTAAAACCAATGTCCGGCGGTAGGTTAAAATAAGACGATTTACCTATGTTTTCACCCCCTTCCGATCCCAATGGTGGCCCGAATAACCAAATACCTTAATAAATATGTGCGCAGGTGTATCTGCTTAATACATATGTCTAGTTTTTATTTCTGGATCCCTCCGTTAGCCAGAAAAATGCGAAAAACCAATATGCGGTACTACCCGAAATATCCGTAAGGGTCCTGGCATCCCATTTTAGCTCCGTAATAGGCAACGTCCGGTCCTCAGGATGGCTTGATCTACATGTATAATACCTCAAAACGTTTGTCAATGCCTCTGCTTGATAACTATTCCCCGTAGATCATTCCATAGGACCTGTGAACCAAGTCAGAAGTAAAAAACCATGGTCGGGTAGGTCAAAATTGCAGGCTGTACAACCATTATGGCTCAATTTTCGTCCACTTCCGGTCTCCAGGATAGCTTGACATACATGTATTATACCTCAAAATGTTTGTACATGTCTCTGCTTTATAAATATATACAGTAAGACTGTCTATACGCCCCTTGATTGGAGTAAATAATGTAAAACCAATGTCCGGCGGTAGGTTAAAATAAGACGATTTACCTATGTTTTAACCCCCTTCCGGTCCCCATGGTGGCCCGAATAACCAAATACCTTAATAAATATGTGCGCAGGTGTCTCTGCTTAATATATATTTCTAGTTTTTATTTCTGGAGCCCTTCGTTAGCCCGAAAAATGCGAAAAACCAATATGCGTTATTACCCGGAATATCCGTCACGGTCCTGGCATCCCATTTTAGCTCCGTAATAGACAATTTCCGGTCCTCACGGAAGCTTGATCTACATGTATGATACCTCAAAACGTTTGTCAATGCCTCTGCTTGATAACTATTCCCCGTAGATCATTCCATAGGACCTGTGGACCAAGTCAGAAGTAAAAAACCATGGTCGGGTAGGTCAAAATTGCAGGCTGTACAACCATTATGTCTCAATTTTCGTCCACTTCCGGTCTCCAGGATAGCTTGACATACATCTATTATATCTCAAAATGTTTGTACATGTCTCTGCTTTATAAATATATACAGTAAGACTGTCTATACGCCCCTTGATTGGAGTAAATAATGTAAAACCAATGTCCGGCGGTAGGTTAAAATAAGACGATTTACCTATGTTTTCACCCCCTTCCGATCCCCATGGTGGCCCGAATAACCAAATACCTTAATAAATATGTGCGCAGGTGTATCTGCTTAATACATATGTCTAGTTTTTATTTCTGGATCCCTCCGTTAGCCAGAAAAATGCGAAAAACCAATATGCGGTACTACCCGAAATATCGTAAGGGTCCTGGCATCCCATTTTAGCTCCGTAATAGGCAACTTCCGGTCCTCAGGATGGCTTGATCTACATGTATAATACCTCAAAACGTTTGTCAATGCCTCTGCTTGATAACTATTCCCCGTAGATCATTCCATAGGACCTGTGAACCAAGTCAGAAGTAAAAAACCATGGTCGGGTAGGTCAAAATTGCAGGCTGTACAACCATTATGGCTCAATTTTCGTCCACTTCCGGTCTCCAGGATAGCTTGACATACATGTATTATACCTCAAAATGTTTGTACATGTCTCTGCTTTATAAATATATACAGTAAGACTGTCTATACGCCCCTTGATTGGAGTAAATAATGTAAAACCAATGTCCGGCGGTAGGTTAAAATAAGACGATTTACCTATGTTTTCACCCCCTTCCGATCCCCATGGTGGCCCGAATAACCAAATACCTTAATAAATATGTGCGCAGGTGTATCTGCTTAATACATATGTCTAGTTTTTATTTCTGGATCCCTCCGTTAGCCAGAAAAATGCGAAAAACCAATATGCGGTACTACCCGAAATATCCGTAAGGGTCCTGGCATCCCATTTTAGCTCCGTAATAGGCAACGTCCGGTCCTCAGGATGGCTTGATCTACATGTATAATACCTCAAAACGTTTGTCAATGCCTCTGCTTGATAACTATTCCCCGTAGATCATTCCATAGGACCTGTGAACCAAGTCAGAAGTAAAAAACCATGGTCGGGTAGGTCAAAATTGCAGGCTGTACAACCATTATGGCTCAATTTTCGTCCACTTCCGGTCTCCAGGATAGCTTGACATACATGTATTATACCTCAAAATGTTTGTACATGTCTCTGCTTTATAAATATATACAGTAAGACTGTCTATACGCCCCTTGATTGGAGTAAATAATGTAAAACCAATGTCCGGCGGTAGGTTAAAATAAGACGATTTACCTATGTTTTAACCCCCTTCCGGTCCCCATGGTGGCCCGAATAACCAAATACCTTAATAAATATGTGCGCAGGTGTCTCTGCTTAATATATATGTTTAGTTTTTATTTCTGGAGCCCTTCGTTAGCCCGAAAAATGCGAAAAACCAATATGCGTTATTACCCGGAATATCCGTCACGGTCCTGGCATCCCATTTTAGCTCCGTAATAGACAATTTCCGGTCCTCACGGAGGCTTGATCTACATGTATGATACCTCAAAACGTTTGTCAATGCCTCTGCTTGATAACTATTCCCCGTAGATCATTCCATAGGACCTGTGGACCAAGTCAGAAGTAAAAAACCATGGTCGGGTAGGTCAAAATTGCCGGCTGTACAACCATTATGTCTCAATTGTCGTCCACTTCCGGTCTCCAGGATAGCTTGACATACATGTATTATATCTCAAAATGTTTGTACATGTCTCTGCTTTATAAATATATACAGTAAGACTGTCTATACGCCCCTTGATTGGAGTAAATAATGTAAAACCAATGTCCGGCGGTAGGTTAAAATAAGACGATTTACCTATGTTTTCACCCCCTTCCGATCCCAATGGTGGCCCGAATAACAAAATACCTTAATAAATATGTGCGCAGGTGTATCTGCTTAATACATATGTCTAGTTTTTATTTCTGGATCCCTCCGTTAGCCAGAAAAATGCGAAAAACCAATATGCGGTACTACCCGAAATATCCGTAAGGGTCCTGGCATCCCATTTTAGCTCCGTAATAGGCAACGTCCGGTCCTCAGGATGGCTTGATCTACATGTATAATACCTCAAAACGTTTGTCAATGCCTCTGCTTGATAACTATTCCCCGTAGATCATTCCATAGGACCTGTGAACCAAGTCAGAAGTAAAAAACCATGGTCGGGTAGGTCAAAATTGCAGGCTGTACAACCATTATGGCTCAATTTTCGTCCACTTCCGGTCTCCAGGATAGCTTGACATACATGTATTATACCTCAAAATGTTTGTACATGTCTCTGCTTTATAAATATATACAGTAAGACTGTCTATACGCCCCTTGATTGGAGTAAATAATGTAAAACCAATGTCCGGCGGTAGGTTAAAATAAGACGATTTACCTATGTTTTAACCCCCTTCCGGTCCCCATGGTGGCTCGAATAACCAAATACCTTAATGAATATGTGCGCAGGTGTCTCTGCTTAATATATATGTTTAGTTTTTATTTCTGGAGCCCTTCGTTAGCCCGAAAAATGCGAAAAACCAATATGCGTTATTACCCGGAATATCCGTCACGGTCCTGGCATCCCATTTTAGCTCCGTAATAGACAATTTCCGGTCCTCACGGAGGCTTGATCTACATGTATGATACCTCAAAACGTTTGTCAATGCCTCTGCTTGATAACTATTCCCCGTAGATCATTCCATAGGACCTGTGGACCAAGTCAGAAGTAAAAAACCATGGTCGGGTAGGTCAAAATTGCCGGCTGTACAACCATTATGTCTCAATTGTCGTCCACTTCCGGTCTCCAGGATAGCTTGACATACATGTATTATATCTCAAAATGTTTGTACATGTCTCTGCTTTATAAATATATACAGTAAGACTGTCTATACGCCCCTTGATTGGAGTAAATAATGTAAAACCAATGTCCGGCGGTAGGTTAAAATAAGACGATTTACCTATGTTTTCACCCCCTTCCGATCCCAATGGTGGCCCGAATAACCAAATACCTTAATAAATATGTGCGCAGGTGTATCTGCTTAATACATATGTCTAGTTTTTATTTCTGGATCCCTCCGTTAGCCAGAAAAATGCGAAAAACCAATATGCGGTACTACCCGAAATATCCGTAAGGGTCCTGGCATCCCATTTTAGCTCCGTAATAGGCAACGTCCGGTCCTCAGGATGGCTTGATCTACATGTATAATACCTCAAAACGTTTGTCAATGCCTCTGCTTGATAACTATTCCCCGTAGATCATTCCATAGGACCTGTGAACCAAGTCAGAAGTAAAAAACCATGGTCGGGTAGGTCAAAATTGCAGGCTGTACAACCATTATGGCTCAATTTTCGTCCACTTCCGGTCTCCAGGATAGCTTGACATACATGTATTATACCTCAAAATGTTTGTACATGTCTCTGCTTTATAAATATATACAGTAAGACTGTCTATACGCCCCTTGATTGGAGTAAATAATGTAAAACCAATGTCCGGCGGTAGGTTAAAATAAGACGATTTACCTATGTTTTAACCCCCTTCCGGTCCCCATGGTGGCCCGAATAACCAAATACCTTAATAAATATGTGCGCAGGTGTCTCTGCTTAATATATATGTTTAGTTTTTATTTCTGGAGCCCTTCGTTAGCCCGAAAAATGCGAAAAACCAATATGCGTTATTACCCGGAATATCCGTCACGGTCCTGGCATCCCATTTTAGCTCCGTAATAGACAATTTCCGGTCCTCACGGAGGCTTGATCTACATGTATGATACCTCAAAACGTTTGTCAATGCCTCTGCTTGATAACTATTCCCCGTAGATCATTCCATAGGACCTGTGGACCAAGTCAGAAGTAAAAAACCATGGTCGGGTAGGTCAAAATTGCCGGCTGTACAACCATTATGTCTCAATTGTCGTCCACTTCCGGTCTCCAGGATAGCTTGACATACATGTATTATATCTCAAAATGTTTGTACATGTCTCTGCTTTATAAATATATACAGTAAGACTGTCTATACGCCCCTTGATTGGAGTAAATAATGTAAAACCAATGTCCGGCGGTAGGTTAAAATAAGACGATTTACCTATGTTTTCACCCCCTTCCGATCCCCATGGTGGCCCGAATAACCAAATACCTTAATAAATATGTGCGCAGGTGTATCTGCTTAATACATATGTCTAGTTTTTATTTCTGGATCCCTCCGTTAGCCAGAAAAATGCGAAAAACCAATATGCGGTACTACCCGAAATATCCGTAAGGGTCCTGGCATCCCATTTTAGCTCCGTAATAGGCAACTTCCGGTCCTCAGGATGGCTTGATCTACATGTATAATACCTCAAAACGTTTGTCAATGCCTCTGCTTGATAACTATTCCCCGTAGATCATTCCATAGGACCTGTGAACCAAGTCAGAAGTAAAAAACCATGGTCGGGTAGGTCAAAATTGCAGGCTGTACAACCATTATGGCTCAATTTTCGTCCACTTCCGGTCTCCAGGATAGCTTGACATACATGTATTATACCTCAAAATGTTTGTACATGTCTCTGCTTTATAAATATATACAGTAAGACTGTCTATACGCCCCTTGATTGGAGTAAATAATGTAAAACCAATGTCCGGCGGTAGGTTAAAATAAGACGATTTACCTATGTTTTCACCCCCTTCCGATCCCCATGGTGGCCCGAATAACCAAATACCTTAATAAATATGTGCGCAGGTGTATCTGCTTAATACATATGTCTAGTTTTTATTTCTGGATCCCTCCGTTAGCCAGAAAAATGCGAAAAACCAATATGCGGTACTACCCGAAATATCCGTAAGGGTCCTGGCATCCCATTTTAGCTCCGTAATAGGCAACTTCCGGTCCTCAGGATGGCTTGATCTACATGTATAATACCTCAAAACGTTTGTCAATGCCTCTGCTTGATAACTATTCCCCGTAGATCATTCCATAGGACCTGTGAACCAAGTCAGAAGTAAAAAACCATGGTCGGGTAGGTCAAAATTGCAGGCTGTACAACCATTATGGCTCAATTTTCGTCCACTTCCGGTCTCCAGGATAGCTTGACATACATGTATTATACCTCAAAATGTTTGTACATGTCTCTGCTTTATAAATATATACAGTAAGACTGTCTATACGCCCCTTGATTGGAGTAAATAATGTAAAACCAATGTCCGGCGGTAGGTTAAAATAAGACGATTTACCTATGTTTTCACCCCCTTCCGATCCCCATGGTGGCCCGAATAACCAAATACCTTAATAAATATGTGCGCAGGTGTATCTGCTTAATACATATGTCTAGTTTTTATTTCTGGATCCCTCCGTTAGCCAGAAAAATGCGAAAAACCAATATGCGGTACTACCCGAAATATCCGTAAGGGTCCTGGCATCCCATTTTAGCTCCGTAATAGGCAACTTCCGGTCCTCAGGATGGCTTGATCTACATGTATAATACCTCAAAACGTTTGTCAATGCCTCTGCTTGATAACTATTCCCCGTAGATCATTCCATAGGACCTGTGAACCAAGTCAGAAGTAAAAAACCATGGTCGGGTAGGTCAAAATTGCAGGCTGTACAACCATTATGGCTCAATTTTCGTCCACTTCCGGTCTCCAGGATAGCTTGACATACATGTATTATACCTCAAAATGTTTGTACATGTCTCTGCTTTATAAATATATACAGTAAGACTGTCTATACGCCCCTTGATTGGAGTAAATAATGTAAAACCAATGTCCGGCGGTAGGTTAAAATAAGACGATTTACCTATGTTTTAACCCCCTTCCGGTCCCCATGGTGGCCCGAATAACCAAATACCTTAATAAATATGTGCGCAGGTGTCTCTGCTTAATATATATGTTTAGTTTTTATTTCTGGAGCCCTTCGTTAGCCCGAAAAATGCGAAAAACCAATATGCGTTATTACCCGGAATATCCGTCACGGTCCTGGCATCCCATTTTAGCTCCGTAATAGACAATTTCCGGTCCTCACGGAGGCTTGATCTACATGTATGATACCTCAAAACGTTTGTCAATGCCTCTGCTTGATAACTATTCCCCGTAGATCATTCCATAGGACCTGTGGACCAAGTCAGAAGTAAAAAACCATGGTCGGGTAGGTCAAAATTGCCGGCTGTACAACCATTATGTCTCAATTGTCGTCCACTTCCGGTCTCCAGGATAGCTTGACATACATGTATTATATCTCAAAATGTTTGTACATGTCTCTGCTTTATAAATATATACAGTAAGACTGTCTATACGCCCCTTGATTGGAGTAAATAATGTAAAACCAATGTCCGGCGGTAGGTTAAAATAAGACGATTTACCTATGTTTTCACCCCCTTCCGATCCCCATGGTGGCCCGAATAACCAAATACCTTAATAAATATGTGCGCAGGTGTATCTGCTTAATACATATGTCTAGTTTTTATTTCTGGATCCCTCCGTTAGCCAGAAAAATGCGAAAAACCAATATGCGGTACTACCCGAAATATCCGTAAGGGTCCTGGCATCCCATTTTAGCTCCGTAATAGGCAACTTCCGGTCCTCAGGATGGCTTGATCTACATGTATAATACCTCAAAACGTTTGTCAATGCCTCTGCTTGATAACTATTCCCCGTAGATCATTCCATAGGACCTGTGAACCAAGTCAGAAGTAAAAAACCATGGTCGGGTAGGTCAAAATTGCAGGCTGTACAACCATTATGGCTCAATTTTCGTCCACTTCCGGTCTCCAGGATAGCTTGACATACATGTATTATACCTCAAAATGTTTGTACATGTCTCTGCTTTATAAATATATACAGTAAGACTGTCTATACGCCCCTTGATTGGAGTAAATAATGTAAAACCAATGTCCGGCGGTAGGTTAAAATAAGACGATTTACCTATGTTTTCACCCCCTTCCGATCCCCATGGTGGCCCGAATAACCAAATACCTTAATAAATATGTGCGCAGGTGTATCTGCTTAATACATATGTCTAGTTTTTATTTCTGGATCCCTCCGTTAGCCAGAAAAATGCGAAAAACCAATATGCGGTACTACCCGAAATATCCGTAAGGGTCCTGGCATCCCATTTTAGCTCCGTAATAGGCAACTTCCGGTCCTCAGGATGGCTTGATCTACATGTATAATACCTCAAAACGTTTGTCAATGCCTCTGCTTGATAACTATTCCCCGTAGATCATTCCATAGGACCTGTGAACCAAGTCAGAAGTAAAAAACCATGGTCGGGTAGGTCAAAATTGCAGGCTGTACAACCATTATGGCTCAATTTTCGTCCACTTCCGGTCTCCAGGATAGCTTGACATACATGTATTATACCTCAAAATGTTTGTACATGTCTCTGCTTTATAAATATATACAGTAAGACTGTCTATACGCCCCTTGATTGGAGTAAATAATGTAAAACCAATGTCCGGCGGTAGGTTAAAATAAGACGATTTACCTATGTTTTCACCCCCTTCCGATCCCAATGGTGGCCCGAATAACCAAATACCTTAATAAATATGTGCGCAGGTGTATCTGCTTAATACATATGTCTAGTTTTTATTTCTGGATCCCTCCGTTAGCCAGAAAAATGCGAAAAACCAATATGCGGTACTACCCGAAATATCCGTAAGGGTCCTGGCATCCCATTTTAGCTCCGTAATAGGCAACGTCCGGTCCTCAGGATGGCTTGATCTACATGTATAATACCTCAAAACGTTTGTCAATGCCTCTGCTTGATAACTATTCCCCGTAGATCATTCCATAGGACCTGTGAACCAAGTCAGAAGTAAAAAACCATGGTCGGGTAGGTCAAAATTGCAGGCTGTACAACCATTATGGCTCAATTTTCGTCCACTTCCGGTCTCCAGGATAGCTTGACATACATGTATTATACCTCAAAATGTTTGTACATGTCTCTGCTTTATAAATATATACAGTAAGACTGTCTATACGCCCCTTGATTGGAGTAAATAATGTAAAACCAATGTCCGGCGGTAGGTTAAAATAAGACGATTTACCTATGTTTTAACCCCCTTCCGGTCCCCATGGTGGCCCGAATAACCAAATACCTTAATAAATATGTGCGCAGGTGTCTCTGCTTAATATATATGTTTAGTTTTTATTTCTGGAGCCCTTCGTTAGCCCGAAAAATGCGAAAAACCAATATGCGTTATTACCCGGAATATCCGTCACGGTCCTGGCATCCCATTTTAGCTCCGTAATAGACAATTTCCGGTCCTCACGGAGGCTTGATCTACATGTATGATACCTCAAAACGTTTGTCAATGCCTCTGCTTGATAACTATTCCCCGTAGATCATTCCATAGGACCTGTGGACCAAGTCAGAAGTAAAAAACCATGGTCGGGTAGGTCAAAATTGCCGGCTGTACAACCATTATGTCTCAATTGTCGTCCACTTCCGGTCTCCAGGATAGCTTGACATACATGTATTATATCTCAAAATGTTTGTACATGTCTCTGCTTTATAAATATATACAGTAAGACTGTCTATACGCCCCTTGATTGGAGTAAATAATGTAAAACCAATGTCCGGCGGTAGGTTAAAATAAGACGATTTACCTATGTTTTCACCCCCTTCCGATCCCCATGGTGGCCCGAATAACCAAATACCTTAATAAATATGTGCGCAGGTGTATCTGCTTAATACATATGTCTAGTTTTTATTTCTGGATCCCTCCGTTAGCCAGAAAAATGCGAAAAACCAATATGCGGTACTACCCGAAATATCCGTAAGGGTCCTGGCATCCCATTTTAGCTCCGTAATAGGCAACTTCCGGTCCTCAGGATGGCTTGATCTACATGTATAATACCTCAAAACGTTTGTCAATGCCTCTGCTTGATAACTATTCCCCGTAGATCATTCCATAGGACCTGTGAACCAAGTCAGAAGTAAAAAACCATGGTCGGGTAGGTCAAAATTGCAGGCTGTACAACCATTATGGCTCAATTTTCGTCCACTTCCGGTCTCCAGGATAGCTTGACATACATGTATTATACCTCAAAATGTTTGTACATGTCTCTGCTTTATAAATATATACAGTAAGACTGTCTATACGCCCCTTGATTGGAGTAAATAATGTAAAACCAATGTCCGGCGGTAGGTTAAAATAAGACGATTTACCTATGTTTTCACCCCCTTCCGATCCCAATGGTGGCCCGAATAACCAAATACCTTAATAAATATGTGCGCAGGTGTATCTGCTTAATACATATGTCTAGTTTTTATTTCTGGATCCCTCCGTTAGCCAGAAAAATGCGAAAAACCAATATGCGGTACTACCCGAAATATCCGTAAGGGTCCTGGCATCCCATTTTAGCTCCGTAATAGGCAACGTCCGGTCCTCAGGATGGCTTGATCTACATGTATAATACCTCAAAACGTTTGTCAATGCCTCTGCTTGATAACTATTCCCCGTAGATCATTCCATAGGACCTGTGAACCAAGTCAGAAGTAAAAAACCATGGTCGGGTAGGTCAAAATTGCAGGCTGTACAACCATTATGGCTCAATTTTCGTCCACTTCCGGTCTCCAGGATAGCTTGACATACATGTATTATACCTCAAAATGTTTGTACATGTCTCTGCTTTATAAATATATACAGTAAGACTGTCTATACGCCCCTTGATTGGAGTAAATAATGTAAAACCAATGTCCGGCGGTAGGTTAAAATAAGACGATTTACCTATGTTTTAACCCCCTTCCGGTCCCCATGGTGGCCCGAATAACCAAATACCTTAATAAATATGTGCGCAGGTGTCTCTGCTTAATATATATGTTTAGTTTTTATTTCTGGAGCCCTTCGTTAGCCCGAAAAATGCGAAAAACCAATATGCGTTATTACCCGGAATATCCGTCACGGTCCTGGCATCCCATTTTAGCTCCGTAATAGACAATTTCCGGTCCTCACGGAGGCTTGATCTACATGTATGATACCTCAAAACGTTTGTCAATGCCTCTGCTTGATAACTATTCCCCGTAGATCATTCCATAGGACCTGTGGACCAAGTCAGAAGTAAAAAACCATGGTCGGGTAGGTCAAAATTGCCGGCTGTACAACCATTATGTCTCAATTGTCGTCCACTTCCGGTCTCCAGGATAGCTTGACATACATGTATTATATCTCAAAATGTTTGTACATGTCTCTGCTTTATAAATATATACAGTAAGACTGTCTATACGCCCCTTGATTGGAGTAAATAATGTAAAACCAATGTCCGGCGGTAGGTTAAAATAAGACGATTTACCTATGTTTTCACCCCCTTCCGATCCCCATGGTGGCCCGAATAACCAAATACCTTAATAAATATGTGCGCAGGTGTATCTGCTTAATACATATGTCTAGTTTTTATTTCTGGATCCCTCCGTTAGCCAGAAAAATGCGAAAAACCAATATGCGGTACTACCCGAAATATCCGTAAGGGTCCTGGCATCCCATTTTAGCTCCGTAATAGGCAACTTCCGGTCCTCAGGATGGCTTGATCTACATGTATAATACCTCAAAACGTTTGTCAATGCCTCTGCTTGATAACTATTCCCCGTAGATCATTCCATAGGACCTGTGAACCAAGTCAGAAGTAAAAAACCATGGTCGGGTAGGTCAAAATTGCAGGCTGTACAACCATTATGGCTCAATTTTCGTCCACTTCCGGTCTCCAGGATAGCTTGACATACATGTATTATACCTCAAAATGTTTGTACATGTCTCTGCTTTATAAATATATACAGTAAGACTGTCTATACGCCCCTTGATTGGAGTAAATAATGTAAAACCAATGTCCGGCGGTAGGTTAAAATAAGACGATTTACCTATGTTTTCACCCCCTTCCGATCCCCATGGTGGCCCGAATAACCAAATACCTTAATAAATATGTGCGCAGGTGTATCTGCTTAATACATATGTCTAGTTTTTATTTCTGGATCCCTCCGTTAGCCAGAAAAATGCGAAAAACCAATATGCGGTACTACCCGAAATATCCGTAAGGGTCCTGGCATCCCATTTTAGCTCCGTAATAGGCAACTTCCGGTCCTCAGGATGGCTTGATCTACATGTATAATACCTCAAAACGTTTGTCAATGCCTCTGCTTGATAACTATTCCCCGTAGATCATTCCATAGGACCTGTGAACCAAGTCAGAAGTAAAAAACCATGGTCGGGTAGGTCAAAATTGCAGGCTGTACAACCATTATGGCTCAATTTTCGTCCACTTCCGGTCTCCAGGATAGCTTGACATACATGTATTATACCTCAAAATGTTTGTACATGTCTCTGCTTTATAAATATATACAGTAAGACTGTCTATACGCCCCTTGATTGGAGTAAATAATGTAAAACCAATGTCCGGCGGTAGGTTAAAATAAGACGATTTACCTATGTTTTCACCCCCTTCCGATCCCAATGGTGGCCCGAATAACCAAATACCTTAATAAATATGTGCGCAGGTGTATCTGCTTAATACATATGTCTAGTTTTTATTTCTGGATCCCTCCGTTAGCCAGAAAAATGCGAAAAACCAATATGCGGTACTACCCGAAATATCCGTAAGGGTCCTGGCATCCCATTTTAGCTCCGTAATAGGCAACGTCCGGTCCTCAGGATGGCTTGATCTACATGTATAATACCTCAAAACGTTTGTCAATGCCTCTGCTTGATAACTATTCCCCGTAGATCATTCCATAGGACCTGTGAACCAAGTCAGAAGTAAAAAACCATGGTCGGGTAGGTCAAAATTGCAGGCTGTACAACCATTATGGCTCAATTTTCGTCCACTTCCGGTCTCCAGGATAGCTTGACATACATGTATTATACCTCAAAATGTTTGTACATGTCTCTGCTTTATAAATATATACAGTAAGACTGTCTATACGCCCCTTGATTGGAGTAAATAATGTAAAACCAATGTCCGGCGGTAGGTTAAAATAAGACGATTTACCTATGTTTTAACCCCCTTCCGGTCCCCATGGTGGCCCGAATAACCAAATACCTTAATAAATATGTGCGCAGGTGTCTCTGCTTAATATATATGTTTAGTTTTTATTTCTGGAGCCCTTCGTTAGCCCGAAAAATGCGAAAAACCAATATGCGTTATTACCCGGAATATCCGTCACGGTCCTGGCATCCCATTTTAGCTCCGTAATAGACAATTTCCGGTCCTCACGGAGGCTTGATCTACATGTATGATACCTCAAAACGTTTGTCAATGCCTCTGCTTGATAACTATTCCCCGTAGATCATTCCATAGGACCTGTGGACCAAGTCAGAAGTAAAAAACCATGGTCGGGTAGGTCAAAATTGCCGGCTGTACAACCATTATGTCTCAATTGTCGTCCACTTCCGGTCTCCAGGATAGCTTGACATACATGTATTATATCTCAAAATGTTTGTACATGTCTCTGCTTTATAAATATATACAGTAAGACTGTCTATACGCCCCTTGATTGGAGTAAATAATGTAAAACCAATGTCCGGCGGTAGGTTAAAATAAGACGATTTACCTATGTTTTCACCCCCTTCCGATCCCCATGGTGGCCCGAATAACCAAATACCTTAATAAATATGTGCGCAGGTGTATCTGCTTAATACATATGTCTAGTTTTTATTTCTGGATCCCTCCGTTAGCCAGAAAAATGCGAAAAACCAATATGCGGTACTACCCGAAATATCCGTAAGGGTCCTGGCATCCCATTTTAGCTCCGTAATAGGCAACTTCCGGTCCTCAGGATGGCTTGATCTACATGTATAATACCTCAAAACGTTTGTCAATGCCTCTGCTTGATAACTATTCCCCGTAGATCATTCCATAGGACCTGTGAACCAAGTCAGAAGTAAAAAACCATGGTCGGGTAGGTCAAAATTGCAGGCTGTACAACCATTATGGCTCAATTTTCGTCCACTTCCGGTCTCCAGGATAGCTTGACATACATGTATTATACCTCAAAATGTTTGTACATGTCTCTGCTTTATAAATATATACAGTAAGACTGTCTATACGCCCCTTGATTGGAGTAAATAATGTAAAACCAATGTCCGGCGGTAGGTTAAAATAAGACGATTTACCTATGTTTTCACCCCCTTCCGATCCCAATGGTGGCCCGAATAACCAAATACCTTAATTAATATGTGCGCAGGTGTATCTGCTTAATACATATGTCTAGTTTTTATTTCTGGATCCCTCCGTTAGCCCGAAAAATGCGAAAAACCAATATGCGGTACTACCCGAAATATCCGTAAGGGTCCTGGCATCCCATTTTAGCTCCGTAATAGGCAACGTCCGGTCCTCAGGATGGCTTGATCTACATGTATAATACCTCAAAACGTTTGTCAATGCCTCTGCTTGATAACTATTCCCCGTAGATCATTCCATAGGACCTGTGAACCAAGTCAGAAGTAAAAAACCATGGTCGGGTAGGTCAAAATTGCAGGCTGTACAACCATTATGGCTCAATTTTCGTCCACTTCCGGTCTCCAGGATAGCTTGACATACATGTATTATACCTCAAAATGTTTGTACATGTCTCTGCTTTATAAATATATACAGTAAGACTGTCTATACGCCCCTTGATTGGAGTAAATAATGTAAAACCAATGTCCGGCGGTAGGTTAAAATAAGACGATTTACCTATGTTTTAACCCCCTTCCGGTCCCCATGGTGGCCCGAATAACCAAATACCTTAATAAATATGTGCGCAGGTGTCTCTGCTTAATATATATGTTTAGTTTTTATTTCTGGAGCCCTTCGTTAGCCCGAAAAATGCGAAAAACCAATATGCGTTATTACCCGGAATATCCGTCACGGTCCTGGCATCCCATTTTAGCTCCGTAATAGACAATTTCCGGTCCTCACGGAGGCTTGATCTACATGTATGATACCTCAAAACGTTTGTCAATGCCTCTGCTTGATAACTATTCCCCGTAGATCATTCCATAGGACCTGTGGACCAAGTCAGAAGTAAAAAACCATGGTCGGGTAGGTCAAAATTGCCGGCTGTACAACCATTATGTCTCAATTGTCGTCCACTTCCGGTCTCCAGGATAGCTTGACATACATCTATTATATCTCAAAATGTTTGTACATGTCTCTGCTTTATAAATATATACAGTAAGACTGTCTATACGCCCCTTGATTGGAGTAAATAATGTAAAACCAATGTCCGGCGGTAGGTTAAAATAAGACGATTTACCTATGTTTTCACCCCCTTCCGATCCCCATGGTGGCCCGAATAACCAAATACCTTAATAAATATGTGCGCAGGTGTATCTGCTTAATACATATGTCTAGTTTTTATTTCTGGATCCCTCAGTTAGCCAGAAAAATGCGAAAAACCAATATGCGGTACTACCCGAAATATCCGTAAGGGTCCTGGCATCCCATTTTAGCTCCGTAATAGGCAACTTCCGGTCCTCAGGATGGCTTGATCTACATGTATAATACCTCAAAACGTTTGTCAATGCCTCTGCTTGATAACTATTCCCCGTAGATCATTCCATAGGACCTGTGAACCAAGTCAGAAGTAAAAAACCATGGTCGGGTAGGTCAAAATTGCAGGCTGTACAACCATTATGGCTCAATTTTCGTCCACTTCCGGTCTCCAGGATAGCTTGACATACATGTATTATACCTCAAAATGTTTGTACATGCCTCTGCTTTATAAATATATACAGTAAGACTGTCTATACGCCCCTTGATTGGAGTAAATAATGTAAAACCAATGTCCGGCGGTAGGTTAAAATAAGACGATTTACCTATGTTTTCACCCCCTTCCGATCCCAATGGTGGCCCGAATAACCAAATACCTTAATAAATATGTGCGCAGGTGTATCTGCTTAATACATATGTCTAGTTTTTATTTCTGGATCCCTCCGTTAGCCAGAAAAATGCGAAAAACCAATATGCGGTACTACCCGAAATATCCGTAAGGGTCCTGGCATCCCATTTTAGCTCCGTAATAGGCAACGTCCGGTCCTCAGGATGGCTTGATCTACATGTATAATACCTCAAAACGTTTGTCAATGCCTCTGCTTGATAACTATTCCCCGTAGATCATTCCATAGGACCTGTGAACCAAGTCAGAAGTAAAAAACCATGGTCGGGTAGGTCAAAATTGCAGGCTGTACAACCATTATGGCTCAATTTTCGTCCACTTCCGGTCTCCAGGATAGCTTGACATACATGTATTATACCTCAAAATGTTTGTACATGTCTCTGCTTTATAAATATATACAGTAAGACTGTCTATACGCCCCTTGATTGGAGTAAATAATGTAAAACCAATGTCCGGCGGTAGGTTAAAATAAGACGATTTACCTATGTTTTAACCCCCTTCCGGTCCCCATGGTGGCCCGAATAACCAAATACCTTAATAAATATGTGCGCAGGTGTCTCTGCTTAATATATATGTTTAGTTTTTATTTCTGGAGCCCTTCGTTAGCCCGAAAAATGCGAAAAACCAATATGCGTTATTACCCGGAATATCCGTCACGGTCCTGGCATCCCATTTTAGCTCCGTAATAGACAATTTCCGGTCCTCACGGAGGCTTGATCTACATGTATGATACCTCAAAACGTTTGTCAATGCCTCTGCTTGATAACTATTCCCCGTAGATCATTCCATAGGACCTGTGGACCAAGTCAGAAGTAAAAAACCATGGTCGGGTAGGTCAAAATTGCAGGCTGTACAACCATTATGTCTCAATTTTCGTCCACTTCCGGTCTCCAGGATAGCTTGACATACATCTATTATATCTCAAAATGTTTGTACATGTCTCTGCTTTATAAATATATACAGTAAGACTGTCTATACGCCCCTTGATTGGAGTAAATAATGTAAAACCAATGTCCGGCGGTAGGTTAAAATAAGACGATTTACCTATGTTTTCACCCCCTTCCGATCCCCATGGTGGCCCGAATAACCAAATACCTTAATAAATATGTGCGCAGGTGTATCTGCTTAATACATATGTCTAGTTTTTATTTCTGGATCCCTCCGTTAGCCAGAAAAATGCGAAAAACCAATATGCGGTACTACCCGAAATATCCGTAAGGGTCCTGGCATCCCATTTTAGCTCCGTAATAGGCAACTTCCGGTCCTCAGGATGGCTTGATCTACATGTATAATACCTCAAAACGTTTGTCAATGCCTCTGCTTGATAACTATTCCCCGTAGATCATTCCATAGGACCTGTGAACCAAGTCAGAAGTAAAAAACCATGGTCGGGTAGGTCAAAATTGCAGGCTGTACAACCATTATGGCTCAATTTTCGTCCACTTCCGGTCTCCAGGATAGCTTGACATACATGTATTATACCTCAAAATGTTTGTACATGTCTCTGCTTTATAAATATATACAGTAAGACTGTCTATACGCCCCTTGATTGGAGTAAATAATGTAAAACCAATGTCCGGCGGTAGGTTAAAATAAGACGATTTACCTATGTTTTCACCCCCTTCCGATCCCCATGGTGGCCCGAATAACCAAATACCTTAATAAATATGTGCGCAGGTGTATCTGCTTAATACATATGTCTAGTTTTTATTTCTGGATCCCTCCGTTAGCCAGAAAAATGCGAAAAACCAATATGCGGTACTACCCGAAATATCCGTAAGGGTCCTGGCATCCCATTTTAGCTCCGTAATAGGCAACTTCCGGTCCTCAGGATGGCTTGATCTACATGTATAATACCTCAAAACGTTTGTCAATGCCTCTGCTTGATAACTATTCCCCGTAGATCATTCCATAGGACCTGTGAACCAAGTCAGAAGTAAAAAACCATGGTCGGGTAGGTCAAAATTGCAGGCTGTACAACCATTATGGCTCAATTTTCGTCCACTTCCGGTCTCCAGGATAGCTTGACATACATGTATTATACCTCAAAATGTTTGTACATGTCTCTGCTTTATAAATATATACAGTAAGACTGTCTATACGCCCCTTGATTGGAGTAAATAATGTAAAACCAATGTCCGGCGGTAGGTTAAAATAAGACGATTTACCTATGTTTTAACCCCCTTCCGGTCCCCATGGTGGCCCGAATAACCAAATACCTTAATAAATATGTGCGCAGGTGTCTCTGCTTAATATATATGTTTAGTTTTTATTTCTGGAGCCCTTCGTTACCCCGAAAAATGCGAAAAACCAATATGCGTTATTACCCGGAATATCCGTCACGGTCCTGGCATCCCATTTTAGCTCCGTAATAGACAATTTCCGGTCCTCACGGAGGCTTGATCTACATGTATGATACCTCAAAACGTTTGTCAATGCCTCTGCTTGATAACTATTCCCAGTAGATCATTCCATAGGACCTGTGGACCAAGTCAGAAGTAAAAAACCATGGTCGGGTAGGTCAAAATTGCAGGCTGTACAACCATTATGTCTCAATTTTCGTCCACTTCCGGTCTCCAGGATAGCTTGACATACATGTATTATATCTCAAAATGTTTGTACATGTCTCTGTTTTATAAATATATACAGTAAGACTGTCTATACGCCCCTTGATTGGAGTAAATAATGTAAAACCAATGTCCGGCGGTAGGTTAAAATAAGACGATTTACCTATGTTTTCACCCCCTTCCGGTCCCCATGGCGGCCCGAATAACCAAATACCTTAATAAATATGTGCGCAGGTGTATCTGCTTAATACATATGTCTAGTTTTTATTTCTGGATCCCTCCGTTAGCCAGAAAAATGCGAAAAACCAATATGCGGTACTACCCGAAATATCCGTAAGGGTCCTGGCATCCCATTTTAGCTCCGTAATAGGCAACTTCCGGTCCTCAGGATGGCTTGATCTACATGTATAATACCTCAAAACGTTTGTCAATGCCTCTGCTTGATAACTATTCCCCGTAGATCATTCCATAGGACCTGTAAACCAAGTCAGAAGTAAAAAACCATGGTCGGGTAGGTCAAAATTGCAGGCTGTACAACCATTATGGCTCAATTGTCGTTCACTTCCGGTCTCCAGGATAGCTTGACATACATGTATTATACCTCAAAATGTTTGTACATGTCTCTGCTTTATAAATATATACAGTAAGACTGTCTATACGCCCCTTGATTGGAGTAAATAATGTAAAACCAATGTCCGGCGGTAGGTTAAAATAAGACGATTTACCTATGTTTTAACCCCCTTCCGGTCCCCATGGTGGCCCGAATAACCAAATACCTTAATAAATATGTGCGCAGGTGTCTCTGCTTAATATATATGTTTAGTTTTTATTTCTGGAGCCCTTCGTTAGCCCGAAAAATGCGAAAAACCAATATGCGTTATTACCCGGAATATACGTCACGGTCCTGGCATCCCATTTTAGCTCCGTAATAGACAATTTCCGGTCCTCACGGAGGCTTGATCTACATGTATGATACCTCAAAACGTTTGTCAATGCCTCTGCTTGATAACTATTCCCAGTAGATCATTCCATAGGACCTGTGTACCAAGTCAGAAGTAAAAAACCATGGTCGGGTAGGTCAAAATTGCAGGCTGTACAACCATTATGTCTCAATTGTCGTCCACTTCCGGTCTCCAGGATAGCTTGACATACATGTATTATATCTCAAAATGTTTGTACATGTCTCTGCTTTATAAATATATACAGTAAGACTGTCTATACGCCCCTTGATTGGAGTAAATAATGTAAAACCAATGTCCGGCGGTAGGTTAAAATAAGACGATTTACCTATGTTTTCACCCCATTCCGGTCCCCATGGTGGCCCGAATAACCAAATACCTTAATAAATATGTGCGCAGGTGTATCTGCTTAATACATATGTCTAGTTTTTATTTCTGGAGCCCTCCGTTAGCCAGAAAAATGCGAAAAACCAATATGCGGTACTACCCGAAATATCCGTCAGGGTCCTGGCATCCCATTTTAGCTCCGTAATAGGCAACTTCCGGTCCTCAGGATGGCTTGATCTACATGTATAATACCTCAAAACGTTTGTCAATGCCTCTGCTTGATAACTATTCCCCCTAGATCATTCCATAGGACCTGTGAACCAAGTCAGAAGTAAAAAACCATGGTCGGGTAGGTCAAAATTGCAGGCTGTACAACCATTATGGCTCAATTTTCGTCCACTTCCGGTCTCCAGGATAGCTTGACATACATGTATTATATCTTAAAATGTTTGTACATGTCTCTGCTTTATAAATATATACAGTAAGACTGTCTATACGCCCCTTGATTGGAGTAAATAATGTAAAACCAATGTCCGGCGGTAGGTTAAAATAAGACGATTTACCTATGTTTTAACCCCCTTCCGGTCCCCATGGTGGCCCGAATAACCAAATACCTTAATAAATATGTGCGCAGGTGTCTCTGCTTAATATATATGTTTAGTTTTTATTTCTGGAGCCCTTCGTTACCCCGAAAAATGCGAAAAACCAATATGCGTTATTACCCGGAATATCCGTCACGGTCCTGGCATCCCATTTTAGCTCCGTAATAGACAATTTCCGGTCCTCACGGAGGCTTGATCTACATGTATGATACCTCAAAACGTTTGTCAATGCCTCTGCTTGATAACTATTCCCAGTAGATCATTCCATAGGACCTGTGGACCAAGTCAGAAGTAAAAAACCATGGTCGGGTAGGTCAAAATTGCAGGCTGTACAACCATTATGTCTCAATTGTCGTCCACTTCCGGTCTCCAGGATAGCTTGACATACATGTATTATATCTCAAGATGTTTGTACATGTCTCTGTTTTATAAATATATACAGTAAGACTGTCTATACGCCCCTTGATTGGAGTAAATAATGTAAAACCAATGTCCGGCGGTAGGTTAAAATAAGACGATTTACCTATGTTTTCACCCCCTTCCGATCCCCATGGTGGCCCGAATAACCAAATACCTTAATAAATATGTGCGCAGGTGTATCTGCTTAATACATATATCTAGTTTTTATTTCTGGATCCCTCCGTTAGCCAGAAAAATGCGAAAAACCAATATGCGGTACTACCCGAAATATCCGTAAGGGTCCTGGCATCCCATTTTAGCTCCGTAATAGGCAACTTCCGGTCCTCAGGATGGCTTGATCTACATGTATAATACCTCAAAACGTTTGTCAATGCCTCTGCTTGATAACTATTCCCCGTAGATCATTCCATAGGACCTGTGAACCAAGTCAGAAGTAAAAAACCATGGTCGGGTAGGTCAAAATTGCAGGCTGTACAACCATTATGGCTCAATTTTCGTCCACTTCCGGTCTCCAGGATAGCTTGACATACATGTATTATACCTCAAAATGTTTGTAGATGTCTCTGCTTTATAAATATATACAGTAAGACTGTCTATACGCCCCTTGATTGGAGTAAATAATGTAAAACCAATGTCCGGCGATAGGTTAAAATAAGACGATTTACCTATGTTTTAACCCCCTTCCGGTCCCCATGGTGGCTCGAATAACCAAATACCTTAATAAATATGTGCGCAGGTGTCTCTGCTTAATATATATGTTTAGTTTTTATTTCTGGAGCCCTTCGTTAGCCCGAAAAATGCGAAAAACCAATATGCGTTATTACCCGGAATATCCGTCACGGTCCTGGCATCCCATTTTAGCTCCGTAATAGACAATTTCCGGTCCTCACGGAGGCTTGATCTACATGTATGATACCTCAAAACGTTTGTCAATGCCTCTGCTTGATAACTATTCCCCGTAGATCATTCCATAGGACCTGTGGACCAAGTCAGAAGTAAAAAACCATGGTCGGGTAGGTCAAAATTGCAGGCTGTACAACCATTATGTCTCAATTTTCGTCCACTTCCGGTCTCCAGGATAGCTTGACATACATGTATTATATCTCAAAATGTTTGTACATGTCTCTGCTTTATAAATATATACAGTAAGACTGTCTATACGCCCCTTGATTGGAGTAAATAATGTAAAACCAATGTCCGGCGGTAGGTTAAAATAAGACGATTTACCTATGTTTTCACCCCATTCCGGTCCCCATGGTGGCCCGAATAACCAAATACCTTAATAAATATGTGCGCAGGTGTATCTGCTTAATACATATGTCTAGTTTTTATTTCTGGAGCCCTCCGTTAGCCAGAAAAATGCGAAAAACCAATATGCGGTACTACCCGAAATATCCGTCAGGGTCCTGGCATCCCATTTTAGCTCCGTAATAGGCAACTTCCGGTCCTCAGGATGGCTTGATCTACATGTATAATACCTCAAAACGTTTGTCAATGCCTCTGCTTGATAACTATTCCCCCTAGATCATTCCATAGGACCTGTGAACCAAGTCAGAAGTAAAAAACCATGGTCGGGTAGGTCAAAATTGCAGGCTGTACAACCATTATGGCTCAATTTTCGTCCACTTCCGGTCTCCAGGATAGCTTGACATACATGTATTATATCTTAAAATGTTTGTACATGTCTCTGCTTTATAAATATATACAGTAAGACTGTCTATACGCCCCTTGATTGGAGTAAATAATGTAAAACCAATGTCCGGCGGTAGGTTAAAATAAGACGATTTACCTATGTTTTAACCCCCTTCCGGTCCCCATGGTGGCCCGAATAACCAAATACCTTAATAAATATGTGCGCAGGTGTCTCTGCTTAATATATATGTTTAGTTTTTATTTCTGGAGCCCTTCGTTACCCCGAAAAATGCGAAAAACCAATATGCGTTATTACCCGGAATATCCGTCACGGTCCTGGCATCCCATTTTAGCTCCGTAATAGACAATTTCCGGTCCTCACGGAGGCTTGATCTACATGTATGATACCTCAAAACGTTTGTCAATGCCTCTGCTTGATAACTATTCCCAGTAGATCATTCCATAGGACCTGTGGACCAAGTCAGAAGTAAAAAACCATGGTCGGGTAGGTCAAAATTGCAGGCTGTACAACCATTATGTCTCAATTGTCGTCCACTTCCGGTCTCCAGGATAGCTTGACATACATGTATTATATCTCAAGATGTTTGTACATGTCTCTGTTTTATAAATATATACAGTAAGACTGTCTATACGCCCCTTGATTGGAGTAAATAATGTAAAACCAATGTCCGGCGGTAGGTTAAAATAAGACGATTTACCTATGTTTTCACCCCCTTCCGATCCCCATGGTGGCCCGAATAACCAAATACCTTAATAAATATGTGCGCAGGTGTATCTGCTTAATACATATATCTAGTTTTTATTTCTGGATCCCTCCGTTAGCCAGAAAAATGCGAAAAACCAATATGCGGTACTACCCGAAATATCCGTAAGGGTCCTGGCATCCCATTTTAGCTCCGTAATAGGCAACTTCCGGTCCTCAGGATGGCTTGATCTACATGTATAATACCTCAAAACGTTTGTCAATGCCTCTGCTTGATAACTATTCCCCGTAGATCATTCCATAGGACCTGTGAACCAAGTCAGAAGTAAAAAACCATGGTCGGGTAGGTCAAAATTGCAGGCTGTACAACCATTATGGCTCAATTTTCGTCCACTTCCGGTCTCCAGGATAGCTTGACATACATGTATTATACCTCAAAATGTTTGTAGATGTCTCTGCTTTATAAATATATACAGTAAGACTGTCTATACGCCCCTTGATTGGAGTAAATAATGTAAAACCAATGTCCGGCGATAGGTTAAAATAAGACGATTTACCTATGTTTTAACCCCCTTCCGGTCCCCATGGTGGCTCGAATAACCAAATACCTTAATAAATATGTGCGCAGGTGTCTCTGCTTAATATATATGTTTAGTTTTTATTTCTGGAGCCCTTCGTTAGCCCGAAAAATGCGAAAAACCAATATGCGTTATTACCCGGAATATCCGTCACGGTCCTGGCATCCCATTTTAGCTCCGTAATAGACAATTTCCGGTCCTCACGGAGGCTTGATCTACATGTATGATACCTCAAAACGTTTGTCAATGCCTCTGCTTGATAACTATTCCCCGTAGATCATTCCATAGGACCTGTGGACCAAGTCAGAAGTAAAAAACCATGGTCGGGTAGGTCAAAATTGCAGGCTGTACAACCATTATGTCTCAATTTTCGTCCACTTCCGGTCTCCAGGATAGCTTGACATACATGTATTATATCTCAAAATGTTTGTACATGTCTCTGCTTTATAAATATATACAGTAAGACTGTCTATACGCCCCTTGATTGGAGTAAATAATGTAAAACCAATGTCCGGCGGTAGGTTAAAATAAGACGATTTACCTATGTTTTCACCCCATTCCGGTCCCCATGGTGGCCCGAATAACCAAATACCTTAATAAATATGTGCGCAGGTGTATCTGCTTAATACATATGTCTAGTTTTTATTTCTGGAGCCCTCCGTTAGCCAGAAAAATGCGAAAAACCAATATGCGGTACTACCCGAAATATCCGTCAGGGTCCTGGCATCCCATTTTAGCTCCGTAATAGGCAACTTCCGGTCCTCAGGATGGCTTGATCTACATGTATAATACCTCAAAACGTTTGTCAATGCCTCTGCTTGATAACTATTCCCCCTAGATCATTCCATAGGACCTGTGAACCAAGTCAGAAGTAAAAAACCATGGTCGGGTAGGTCAAAATTGCAGGCTGTACAACCATTATGGCTCAATTTTCGTCCACTTCCGGTCTCCAGGATAGCTTGACATACATGTATTATATCTTAAAATGTTTGTACATGTCTCTGCTTTATAAATATATACAGTAAGACTGTCTATACGCCCCTTGATTGGAGTAAATAATGTAAAACCAATGTCCGGCGGTAGGTTAAAATAAGACGATTTACCTATGTTTTAACCCCCTTCCGGTCCCCATGGTGGCCCGAATAACCAAATACCTTAATAAATATGTGCGCAGGTGTCTCTGCTTAATATATATGTTTAGTTTTTATTTCTGGAGCCCTTCGTTACCCCGAAAAATGCGAAAAACCAATATGCGTTATTACCCGGAATATCCGTCACGGTCCTGGCATCCCATTTTAGCTCCGTAATAGACAATTTCCGGTCCTCACGGAGGCTTGATCTACATGTATGATACCTCAAAACGTTTGTCAATGCCTCTGCTTGATAACTATTCCCAGTAGATCATTCCATAGGACCTGTGGACCAAGTCAGAAGTAAAAAACCATGGTCGGGTAGGTCAAAATTGCAGGCTGTACAACCATTATGTCTCAATTGTCGTCCACTTCCGGTCTCCAGGATAGCTTGACATACATGTATTATATCTCAAGATGTTTGTACATGTCTCTGTTTTATAAATATATACAGTAAGACTGTCTATACGCCCCTTGATTGGAGTAAATAATGTAAAACCAATGTCCGGCGGTAGGTTAAAATAAGACGATTTACCTATGTTTTCACCCCCTTCCGATCCCCATGGTGGCCCGAATAACCAAATACCTTAATAAATATGTGCGCAGGTGTATCTGCTTAATACATATATCTAGTTTTTATTTCTGGATCCCTCCGTTAGCCAGAAAAATGCGAAAAACCAATATGCGGTACTACCCGAAATATCCGTAAGGGTCCTGGCATCCCATTTTAGCTCCGTAATAGGCAACTTCCGGTCCTCAGGATGGCTTGATCTACATGTATAATACCTCAAAACGTTTGTCAATGCCTCTGCTTGATAACTATTCCCCGTAGATCATTCCATAGGACCTGTGAACCAAGTCAGAAGTAAAAAACCATGGTCGGGTAGGTCAAAATTGCAGGCTGTACAACCATTATGGCTCAATTTTCGTCCACTTCCGGTCTCCAGGATAGCTTGACATACATGTATTATACCTCAAAATGTTTGTAGATGTCTCTGCTTTATAAATATATACAGTAAGACTGTCTATACGCCCCTTGATTGGAGTAAATAATGTAAAACCAATGTCCGGCGGTAGGTTAAAATAAGACGATTTACCTATGTTTTCACCCCATTCCGGTCCCCATGGTGGCCCGAATAACCAAATACCTTAATAAATATGTGCGCAGGTGTATCTGCTTAATACATATGTCTAGTTTTTATTTCTGGATCCCTCCGTTAGCCAGAAAAATGCGAAAAACCAATATGCGGTACTACCCGAAATATCCGTAAGGGTCCTGGCATCCCATTTTAGCTCCGTAATAGGCAACTTCCGGTCCTCAGGATGGCTTGATCTACATGTATAATACCTCAAAACGTTTGTCAATGCCTCTGCTTGATAACTATTCCCCGTAGATCATTCCATAGGACCTGTAAACCAAGTCAGAAGTAAAAAACCATGGTCGGGTAGGTCAAAATTGCAGGCTGTACAACCATTATGGCTCAATTGTCGTTCACTTCCGGTCTCCAGGATAGCTTGACATACATGTATTATACCTCAAAATGTTTGTACATGTCTCTGCTTTATAAATATATACAGTAAGACTGTCTATACGCCCCTTGATTGGAGTAAATAATGTAAAACCAATGTCCGGCGGTAGGTTAAAATAAGACGATTTACCTATGTTTTAACCCCCTTCCGGTCCCCATGGTGGCCCGAATAACCAAATACCTTAATAAATATGTGCGCAGGTGTCTCTGCTTAATATATATGTTTAGTTTTTATTTCTGGAGCCCTTCGTTAGCCCGAAAAATGCGAAAAACCAATATGCGTTATTACCCGGAATATCCGTCACGGTCCTGGCATCCCATTTTAGCTCCGTAATAGACAATTTCCGGTCCTCACGGAGGCTTGATCTACATGTATGATACCTCAAAACGTTTGTCAATGCCTCTGCTTGATAACTATTCCCAGTAGATCATTCCATAGGACCTGTGTACCAAGTCAGAAGTAAAAAACCATGGTCGGGTAGGTCAAAATTGCAGGCTGTACAACCATTATGTCTCAATTGTCGTCCACTTCCGGTCTCCAGGATAGCTTGACATACATGTATTATATCTCAAAATGTTTGTACATGTCTCTGTTTTATAAATATATACAGTAAGACTGTCTATACGCCCCTTGATTGGAGTAAATAATGTAAAACCAATGTCCGGCGGTAGGTTAAAATAAGACGATTTACCTATGTTTTCACCCCCTTCCGATCCCCATGGTGGCCCGAATAACCAAATACCTTAATAAATATGTGCGCAGGTGTATCTGCTTAATACATATATCTAGTTTTTATTTCTGGATCCCTCCGTTAGCCAGAAAAATGCGAAAAACCAATATGCGGTACTACCCGAAATATCCGTAAGGGTCCTGGCATCCCATTTTAGCTCCGTAATAGGCAACTTCCGGTCCTCAGGATGGCTTGATCTACATGTATAATACCTCAAAACGTTTGTCAATGCCTCTGCTTGATAACTATTCCCCGTAGATCATTCCATAGGACCTGTGAACCAAGTCAGAAGTAAAAAACCATGGTCGGGTAGGTCAAAATTGCAGGCTGTACAACCATTATGGCTCAATTTTCGTCCACTTCCGGTCTCCAGGATAGCTTGACATACATGTATTATACCTCAAAATGTTTGTAGATGTCTCTGCTTTATAAATATATACAGTAAGACTGTCTATACGCCCCTTGATTGGAGTAAATAATGTAAAACCAATGTCCGGCGGTAGGTTAAAATAAGACGATTTACCTATGTTTTAACCCCCTTCCGGTCCCCATGGTGGCTCGAATAACCAAATACCTTAATAAATATGTGCGCAGGTGTCTCTGCTTAATATATATGTTTAGTTTTTATTTCTGGAGCCCTTCGTTAGCCCGAAAAATGCGAAAAACCAATATGCGTTATTACCCGGAATATCCGTCACGGTCCTGGCATCCCATTTTAGCTCCGTAATAGACAATTTCCGGTCCTCACGGAGGCTTGATCTACATGTATGATACCTCAAAACGTTTGTCAATGCCTCTGCTTGATAACTATTCCCCGTAGATCATTCCATAGGACCTGTGGACCAAGTCAGAAGTAAAAAACCATGGTCGGGTAGGTCAAAATTGCAGGCTGTACAACCATTATGTCTCAATTTTCGTCCACTTCCGGTCTCCAGGATAGCTTGACATACATGTATTATATCTCAAAATGTTTGTACATGTCTCTGCTTTATAAATATATACAGTAAGACTGTCTATACGCCCCTTGATTGGAGTAAATAATGTAAAACCAATGTCCGGCGGTAGGTTAAAATAAGACGATTTACCTATGTTTTCACCCCATTCCGGTCCCCATGGTGGCCCGAATAACCAAATACCTTAATAAATATGTGCGCAGGTGTATCTGCTTAATACATATGTCTAGTTTTTATTTCTGGAGCCCTCCGTTAGCCAGAAAAATGCGAAAAACCAATATGCGGTACTACCCGAAATATCCGTCAGGGTCCTGGCATCCCATTTTAGCTCCGTAATAGGCAACTTCCGGTCCTCAGGATGGCTTGATCTACATGTATAATACCTCAAAACGTTTGTCAATGCCTCTGCTTGATAACTATTCCCCCTAGATCATTCCATAGGACCTGTGAACCAAGTCAGAAGTAAAAAACCATGGTCGGGTAGGTCAAAATTGCAGGCTGTACAACCATTATGGCTCAATTTTCGTCCACTTCCGGTCTCCAGGATAGCTTGACATACATGTATTATATCTTAAAATGTTTGTACATGTCTCTGCTTTATAAATATATACAGTAAGACTGTCTATACGCCCCTTGATTGGAGTAAATAATGTAAAACCAATGTCCGGCGGTAGGTTAAAATAAGACGATTTACCTATGTTTTAACCCCCTTCCGGTCCCCATGGTGGCCCGAATAACCAAATACCTTAATAAATATGTGCGCAGGTGTCTCTGCTTAATATATATGTTTAGTTTTTATTTCTGGAGCCCTTCGTTACCCCGAAAAATGCGAAAAACCAATATGCGTTATTACCCGGAATATCCGTCACGGTCCTGGCATCCCATTTTAGCTCCGTAATAGACAATTTCCGGTCCTCACGGAGGCTTGATCTACATGTATGATACCTCAAAACGTTTGTCAATGCCTCTGCTTGATAACTATTCCCAGTAGATCATTCCATAGGACCTGTGGACCAAGTCAGAAGTAAAAAACCATGGTCGGGTAGGTCAAAATTGCAGGCTGTACAACCATTATGTCTCAATTGTCGTCCACTTCCGGTCTCCAGGATAGCTTGACATACATGTATTATATCTCAAGATGTTTGTACATGTCTCTGTTTTATAAATATATACAGTAAGACTGTCTATACGCCCCTTGATTGGAGTAAATAATGTAAAACCAATGTCCGGCGGTAGGTTAAAATAAGACGATTTACCTATGTTTTCACCCCCTTCCGATCCCCATGGTGGCCCGAATAACCAAATACCTTAATAAATATGTGCGCAGGTGTATCTGCTTAATACATATGTCTAGTTTTTATTTCTGGATCCCTCCGTTAGCCAGAAAAATGCGAAAAACCAATATGCGGTACTACCCGAAATATCCGTAAGGGTCCTGGCATCCCATTTTAGCTCCGTAATAGGCAACTTCCGGTCCTCAGGATGGCTTGATCTACATGTATAATACCTCAAAACGTTTGTCAATGCCTCTGCTTGATAACTATTCCCCGTAGATCATTCCATAGGACCTGTGAACCAAGTCAGAAGTAAAAAACCATGGTCGGGTAGGTCAAAATTGCAGGCTGTACAACCATTATGGCTCAATTTTCGTCCACTTCCGGTCTCCAGGATAGCTTGACATACATGTATTATACCTCAAAATGTTTGTAGATGTCTCTGCTTTATAAATATATACAGTAAGACTGTCTATACGCCCCTTGATTGGAGTAAATAATGTAAAACCAATGTCCGGCGATAGGTTAAAATAAGACGATTTACCTATGTTTTAACCCCCTTCCGGTCCCCATGGTGGCTCGAATAACCAAATACCTTAATAAATATGTGCGCAGGTGTCTCTGCTTAATATATATGTTTAGTTTTTATTTCTGGAGCCCTTCGTTAGCCCGAAAAATGCGAAAAACCAATATGCGTTATTACCCGGAATATCCGTCACGGTCCTGGCATCCCATTTTAGCTCCGTAATAGACAATTTCCGGTCCTCACGGAGGCTTGATCTACATGTATGATACCTCAAAACGTTTGTCAATGCCTCTGCTTGATAACTATTCCCAGTAGATCATTCCATAGGACCTGTGGACCAAGTCAGAAGTAAAAAACCATGGTCGGGTAGGTCAAAATTGCAGGCTGTACAACCATTATGTCTCAATTTTCGTCCACTTCCGGTCTCCAGGATAGCTTGACATACATGTATTATATCTCAAAATGTTTGTACATGTCTCTGCTTTATAAATATATACAGTAAGACTGTCTATACGCCCCTTGATTGGAGTAAATAATGTAAAACCAATGTCCGGCGGTAGGTTAAAATAAGACGATTTACCTATGTTTTCACCCCCTTCCGATCCCCATGGTGGCCCGAATAACCAAATACCTTAATAAATATGTGCGCAGGTGTATCTGCTTAATACATATATCTAGTTTTTATTTCTGGATCCCTCCGTTAGCCAGAAAAATGCGAAAAACCAATATGCGGTACTACCCGAAATATCCGTAAGGGTCCTGGCATCCCATTTTAGCTCCGTAATAGGCAACTTCCGGTCCTCAGGATGGCTTGATCTACATGTATAATACCTCAAAACGTTTGTCAATGCCTCTGCTTGATAACTATTCCCCGTAGATCATTCCATAGGACCTGTGAACCAAGTCAGAAGTAAAAAACCATGGTCGGGTAGGTCAAAATTGCAGGCTGTACAACCATTATGGCTCAATTTTCGTCCACTTCCGGTCTCCAGGATAGCTTGACATACATGTATTATACCTCAAAATGTTTGTAGATGTCTCTGCTTTATAAATATATACAGTAAGACTGTCTATACGCCCCTTGATTGGAGTAAATAATGTAAAACCAATGTCCGGCGGTAGGTTAAAATAAGACGATTTACCTATGTTTTAACCCCCTTCCGGTCCCCATGGTGGCTCGAATAACCAAATACCTTAATAAATATGTGCGCAGGTGTCTCTGCTTAATATATATGTTTAGTTTTTATTTCTGGAGCCCTTCGTTAGCCCGAAAAATGCGAAAAACCAATATGCGTTATTACCCGGAATATCCGTCACGGTCCTGGCATCCCATTTTAGCTCCGTAATAGACAATTTCCGGTCCTCACGGAGGCTTGATCTACATGTATGATACCTCAAAACGTTTGTCAATGCCTCTGCTTGATAACTATTCCCCGTAGATCATTCCATAGGACCTGTGGACCAAGTCAGAAGTAAAAAACCATGGTCGGGTAGGTCAAAATTGCAGGCTGTACAACCATTATGTCTCAATTTTCGTCCACTTCCGGTCTCCAGGATAGCTTGACATACATGTATTATATCTCAAAATGTTTGTACATGTCTCTGCTTTATAAATATATACAGTAAGACTGTCTATACGCCCCTTGATTGGAGTAAATAATGTAAAACCAATGTCCGGCGGTAGGTTAAAATAAGACGATTTACCTATGTTTTCACCCCATTCCGGTCCCCATGGTGGCCCGAATAACCAAATACCTTAATAAATATGTGCGCAGGTGTATCTGCTTAATACATATGTCTAGTTTTTATTTCTGGAGCCCTCCGTTAGCCAGAAAAATGCGAAAAACCAATATGCGGTACTACCCGAAATATCCGTCAGGGTCCTGGCATCCCATTTTAGCTCCGTAATAGGCAACTTCCGGTCCTCAGGATGGCTTGATCTACATGTATAATACCTCAAAACGTTTGTCAATGCCTCTGCTTGATAACTATTCCCCCTAGATCATTCCATAGGACCTGTGAACCAAGTCAGAAGTAAAAAACCATGGTCGGGTAGGTCAAAATTGCAGGCTGTACAACCATTATGGCTCAATTTTCGTCCACTTCCGGTCTCCAGGATAGCTTGACATACATGTATTATATCTTAAAATGTTTGTACATGTCTCTGCTTTATAAATATATACAGTAAGACTGTCTATACGCCCCTTGATTGGAGTAAATAATGTAAAACCAATGTCCGGCGGTAGGTTAAAATAAGACGATTTACCTATGTTTTAACCCCCTTCCGGTCCCCATGGTGGCCCGAATAACCAAATACCTTAATAAATATGTGCGCAGGTGTCTCTGCTTAATATATATGTTTAGTTTTTATTTCTGGAGCCCTTCGTTACCCCGAAAAATGCGAAAAACCAATATGCGTTATTACCCGGAATATCCGTCACGGTCCTGGCATCCCATTTTAGCTCCGTAATAGACAATTTCCGGTCCTCACGGAGGCTTGATCTACATGTATGATACCTCAAAACGTTTGTCAATGCCTCTGCTTGATAACTATTCCCAGTAGATCATTCCATAGGACCTGTGGACCAAGTCAGAAGTAAAAAACCATGGTCGGGTAGGTCAAAATTGCAGGCTGTACAACCATTATGTCTCAATTGTCGTCCACTTCCGGTCTCCAGGATAGCTTGACATACATGTATTATATCTCAAGATGTTTGTACATGTCTCTGTTTTATAAATATATACAGTAAGACTGTCTATACGCCCCTTGATTGGAGTAAATAATGTAAAACCAATGTCCGGCGGTAGGTTAAAATAAGACGATTTACCTATGTTTTCACCCCCTTCCGATCCCCATGGTGGCCCGAATAACCAAATACCTTAATAAATATGTGCGCAGGTGTATCTGCTTAATACATATATCTAGTTTTTATTTCTGGATCCCTCCGTTAGCCAGAAAAATGCGAAAAACCAATATGCGGTACTACCCGAAATATCCGTAAGGGTCCTGGCATCCCATTTTAGCTCCGTAATAGGCAACTTCCGGTCCTCAGGATGGCTTGATCTACATGTATAATACCTCAAAACGTTTGTCAATGCCTCTGCTTGATAACTATTCCCCGTAGATCATTCCATAGGACCTGTGAACCAAGTCAGAAGTAAAAAACCATGGTCGGGTAGGTCAAAATTGCAGGCTGTACAACCATTATGGCTCAATTTTCGTCCACTTCCGGTCTCCAGGATAGCTTGACATACATGTATTATATCTCAAAATGTTTGTAGATGTCTCTGCTTTATAAATATATACAGTAAGACTGTCTATACGCCCCTTGATTGGAGTAAATAATGTAAAACCAATGTCCGGCGATAGGTTAAAATAAGACGATTTACCTATGTTTTAACCCCCTTCCGGTCCCCATGGTGGCTCGAATAACCAAATACCTTAATAAATATGTGCGCAGGTGTCTCTGCTTAATATATATGTTTAGTTTTTATTTCTGGAGCCCTTCGTTAGCCCGAAAAATGCGAAAAACCAATATGCGTTATTACCCGGAATATCCGTCACGGTCCTGGCATCCCATTTTAGCTCCGTAATAGACAATTTCCGGTCCTCACGGAGGCTTGATCTACATGTATGATACCTCAAAACGTTTGTCAATGCCTCTGCTTGATAACTATTCCCCGTAGATCATTCCATAGGACCTGTGGACCAAGTCAGAAGTAAAAAACCATGGTCGGGTAGGTCAAAATTGCAGGCTGTACAACCATTATGTCTCAATTTTCGTCCACTTCCGGTCTCCAGGATAGCTTGACATACATGTATTATATCTCAAAATGTTTGTACATGTCTCTGCTTTATAAATATATACAGTAAGACTGTCTATACGCCCCTTGATTGGAGTAAATAATGTAAAACCAATGTCCGGCGGTAGGTTAAAATAAGACGATTTACCTATGTTTTCACCCCATTCCGGTCCCCATGGTGGCCCGAATAACCAAATACCTTAATAAATATGTGCGCAGGTGTATCTGCTTAATACATATGTCTAGTTTTTATTTCTGGAGCCCTCCGTTAGCCAGAAAAATGCGAAAAACCAATATGCGGTACTACCCGAAATATCCGTCAGGGTCCTGGCATCCCATTTTAGCTCCGTAATAGGCAACTTCCGGTCCTCAGGATGGCTTGATCTACATGTATAATACCTCAAAACGTTTGTCAATGCCTCTGCTTGATAACTATTCCCCCTAGATCATTCCATAGGACCTGTGAACCAAGTCAGAAGTAAAAAACCATGGTCGGGTAGGTCAAAATTGCAGGCTGTACAACCATTATGGCTCAATTTTCGTCCACTTCCGGTCTCCAGGATAGCTTGACATACATGTATTATATCTTAAAATGTTTGTACATGTCTCTGCTTTATAAATATATACAGTAAGACTGTCTATACGCACCTTGATTGGAGTAAATAATGTAAAACCAATGTCCGGCGGTAGGTTAAAATAAGACGATTTACCTATGTTTTAACCCCCTTCCGGTCCCCATGGTGGCCCGAATAACCAAATACCTTAATAAATATGTGCGCAGGTGTCTCTGCTTAATATATATGTTTAGTTTTTATTTCTGGAGCCCTTCGTTACCCCGAAAAATGCGAAAAACCAATATGCGTTATTACCCGGAATATCCGTCACGGTCCTGGCATCCCATTTTAGCTCCGTAATAGACAATTTCCGGTCCTCACGGAGGCTTGATCTACATGTATGATACCTCAAAACGTTTGTCAATGCCTCTGCTTGATAACTATTCCCAGTAGATCATTCCATAGGACCTGTGGACCAAGTCAGAAGTAAAAAACCATGGTCGGGTAGGTCAAAATTGCAGGCTGTACAACCATTATGTCTCAATTGTCGTCCACTTCCGGTCTCCAGGATAGCTTGACATACATGTATTATATCTCAAGATGTTTGTACATGTCTCTGTTTTATAAATATATACAGTAAGACTGTCTATACGCCCCTTGATTGGAGTAAATAATGTAAAACCAATGTCCGGCGGTAGGTTAAAATAAGACGATTTACCTATGTTTTCACCCCCTTCCGATCCCCATGGTGGCCCGAATAACCAAATACCTTAATAAATATGTGCGCAGGTGTATCTGCTTAATACATATATCTAGTTTTTATTTCTGGATCCCTCCGTTAGCCAGAAAAATGCGAAAAACCAATATGCGGTACTACCCGAAATATCCGTAAGGGTCCTGGCATCCCATTTTAGCTCCGTAATAGGCAACTTCCGGTCCTCAGGATGGCTTGATCTACATGTATAATACCTCAAAACGTTTGTCAATGCCTCTGCTTGATAACTATTCCCCGTAGATCATTCCATAGGACCTGTGAACCAAGTCAGAAGTAAAAAACCATGGTCGGGTAGGTCAAAATTGCAGGCTGTACAACCATTATGGCTCAATTTTCGTCCACTTCCGGTCTCCAGGATAGCTTGACATACATGTATTATACCTCAAAATGTTTGTAGATGTCTCTGCTTTATAAATATATACAGTAAGACTGTCTATACGCCCCTTGATTGGAGTAAATAATGTAAAACCAATGTCCGGCGATAGGTTAAAATAAGACGATTTACCTATGTTTTAACCCCCTTCCGGTCCCCATGGTGGCTCGAATAACCAAATACCTTAATAAATATGTGCGCAGGTGTCTCTGCTTAATATATATGTTTAGTTTTTATTTCTGGAGCCCTTCGTTAGCCCGAAAAATGCGAAAAACCAATATGCGTTATTACCCGGAATATCCGTCACGGTCCTGGCATCCCATTTTAGCTCCGTAATAGACAATTTCCGGTCCTCACGGAGGCTTGATCTACATGTATGATACCTCAAAACGTTTGTCAATGCCTCTGCTTGATAACTATTCCCAGTAGATCATTCCATAGGACCTGTGGACCAAGTCAGAAGTAAAAAACCATGGTCGGGTAGGTCAAAATTGCAGGCTGTACAACCATTATGTCTCAATTTTCGTCCACTTCCGGTCTCCAGGATAGCTTGACATACATGTATTATATCTCAAAATGTTTGTACATGTCTCTGCTTTATAAATATATACAGTAAGACTGTCTATACGCCCCTTGATTGGAGTAAATAATGTAAAACCAATGTCCGGCGGTAGGTTAAAATAAGACGATTTACCTATGTTTTCACCCCCTTCCGATCCCCATGGTGGCCCGAATAACCAAATACCTTAATAAATATGTGCGCAGGTGTATCTGCTTAATACATATATCTAGTTTTTATTTCTGGATCCCTCCGTTAGCCAGAAAAATGCGAAAAACCAATATGCGGTACTACCCGAAATATCCGTAAGGGTCCTGGCATCCCATTTTAGCTCCGTAATAGGCAACTTCCGGTCCTCAGGATGGCTTGATCTACATGTATAATACCTCAAAACGTTTGTCAATGCCTCTGCTTGATAACTATTCCCCGTAGATCATTCCATAGGACCTGTGAACCAAGTCAGAAGTAAAAAACCATGGTCGGGTAGGTCAAAATTGCAGGCTGTACAACCATTATGGCTCAATTTTCGTCCACTTCCGGTCTCCAGGATAGCTTGACATACATGTATTATACCTCAAAATGTTTGTAGATGTCTCTGCTTTATAAATATATACAGTAAGACTGTCTATACGCCCCTTGATTGGAGTAAATAATGTAAAACCAATGTCCGGCGGTAGGTTAAAATAAGACGATTTACCTATGTTTTAACCCCCTTCCGGTCCCCATGGTGGCTCGAATAACCAAATACCTTAATAAATATGTGCGCAGGTGTCTCTGCTTAATATATATGTTTAGTTTTTATTTCTGGAGCCCTTCGTTAGCCCGAAAAATGCGAAAAACCAATATGCGTTATTACCCGGAATATCCGTCACGGTCCTGGCATCCCATTTTAGCTCCGTAATAGACAATTTCCGGTCCTCACGGAGGCTTGATCTACATGTATGATACCTCAAAACGTTTGTCAATGCCTCTGCTTGATAACTATTCCCCGTAGATCATTCCATAGGACCTGTGGACCAAGTCAGAAGTAAAAAACCATGGTCGGGTAGGTCAAAATTGCAGGCTGTACAACCATTATGTCTCAATTTTCGTCCACTTCCGGTCTCCAGGATAGCTTGACATACATGTATTATATCTCAAAATGTTTGTACATGTCTCTGCTTTATAAATATATACAGTAAGACTGTCTATACGCCCCTTGATTGGAGTAAATAATGTAAAACCAATGTCCGGCGGTAGGTTAAAATAAGACGATTTACCTATGTTTTCACCCCATTCCGGTCCCCATGGTGGCCCGAATAACCAAATACCTTAATAAATATGTGCGCAGGTGTATCTGCTTAATACATATGTCTAGTTTTTATTTCTGGAGCCCTCCGTTAGCCAGAAAAATGCGAAAAACCAATATGCGGTACTACCCGAAATATCCGTCAGGGTCCTGGCATCCCATTTTAGCTCCGTAATAGGCAACTTCCGGTCCTCAGGATGGCTTGATCTACATGTATAATACCTCAAAACGTTTGTCAATGCCTCTGCTTGATAACTATTCCCCCTAGATCATTCCATAGGACCTGTGAACCAAGTCAGAAGTAAAAAACCATGGTCGGGTAGGTCAAAATTGCAGGCTGTACAACCATTATGGCTCAATTTTCGTCCACTTCCGGTCTCCAGGATAGCTTGACATACATGTATTATATCTTAAAATGTTTGTACATGTCTCTGCTTTATAAATATATACAGTAAGACTGTCTATACGCCCCTTGATTGGAGTAAATAATGTAAAACCAATGTCCGGCGGTAGGTTAAAATAAGACGATTTACCTATGTTTTAACCCCCTTCCGGTCCCCATGGTGGCCCGAATAACCAAATACCTTAATAAATATGTGCGCAGGTGTATCTGCTTAATACATATATCTAGTTTTTATTTCTGGATCCCTCCGTTAGCCAGAAAAATGCGAAAAACCAATATGCGGTACTACCCGAAATATCCGTAAGGGTCCTGGCATCCCATTTTAGCTCCGTAATAGGCAACTTCCGGTCCTCAGGATGGCTTGATCTACATGTATAATACCTCAAAACGTTTGTCAATGCCTCTGCTTGATAACTATTCCCCGTAGATCATTCCATAGGACCTGTGAACCAAGTCAGAAGTAAAAAACCATGGTCGGGTAGGTCAAAATTGCAGGCTGTACAACCATTATGGCTCAATTTTCGTCCACTTCCGGTCTCCAGGATAGCTTGACATACATGTATTATACCTCAAAATGTTTGTAGATGTCTCTGCTTTATAAATATATACAGTAAGACTGTCTATACGCCCCTTGATTGGAGTAAATAATGTAAAACCAATGTCCGGCGATAGGTTAAAATAAGACGATTTACCTATGTTTTAACCCCCTTCCGGTCCCCATGGTGGCTCGAATAACCAAATACCTTAATAAATATGTGCGCAGGTGTCTCTGCTTAATATATATGTTTAGTTTTTATTTCTGGAGCCCTTCGTTAGCCCGAAAAATGCGAAAAACCAATATGCGTTATTACCCGGAATATCCGTCACGGTCCTGGCATCCCATTTTAGCTCCGTAATAGACAATTTCCGGTCCTCACGGAGGCTTGATCTACATGTATGATACCTCAAAACGTTTGTCAATGCCTCTGCTTGATAACTATTCCCAGTAGATCATTCCATAGGACCTGTGGACCAAGTCAGAAGTAAAAAACCATGGTCGGGTAGGTCAAAATTGCAGGCTGTACAACCATTATGTCTCAATTTTCGTCCACTTCCGGTCTCCAGGATAGCTTGACATACATGTATTATATCTCAAAATGTTTGTACATGTCTCTGCTTTATAAATATATACAGTAAGACTGTCTATACGCCCCTTGATTGGAGTAAATAATGTAAAACCAATGTCCGGCGGTAGGTTAAAATAAGACGATTTACCTATGTTTTCACCCCCTTCCGATCCCCATGGTGGCCCGAATAACCAAATACCTTAATAAATATGTGCGCAGGTGTATCTGCTTAATACATATATCTAGTTTTTATTTCTGGATCCCTCCGTTAGCCAGAAAAATGCGAAAAACCAATATGCGGTACTACCCGAAATATCCGTAAGGGTCCTGGCATCCCATTTTAGCTCCGTAATAGGCAACTTCCGGTCCTCAGGATGGCTTGATCTACATGTATAATACCTCAAAACGTTTGTCAATGCCTCTGCTTGATAACTATTCCCCGTAGATCATTCCATAGGACCTGTGAACCAAGTCAGAAGTAAAAAACCATGGTCGGGTAGGTCAAAATTGCAGGCTGTACAACCATTATGGCTCAATTTTCGTCCACTTCCGGTCTCCAGGATAGCTTGACATACATGTATTATACCTCAAAATGTTTGTAGATGTCTCTGCTTTATAAATATATACAGTAAGACTGTCTATACGCCCCTTGATTGGAGTAAATAATGTAAAACCAATGTCCGGCGGTAGGTTAAAATAAGACGATTTACCTATGTTTTAACCCCCTTCCGGTCCCCATGGTGGCTCGAATAACCAAATACCTTAATAAATATGTGCGCAGGTGTCTCTGCTTAATATATATGTTTAGTTTTTATTTCTGGAGCCCTTCGTTAGCCCGAAAAATGCGAAAAACCAATATGCGTTATTACCCGGAATATCCGTCACGGTCCTGGCATCCCATTTTAGCTCCGTAATAGACAATTTCCGGTCCTCACGGAGGCTTGATCTACATGTATGATACCTCAAAACGTTTGTCAATGCCTCTGCTTGATAACTATTCCCCGTAGATCATTCCATAGGACCTGTGGACCAAGTCAGAAGTAAAAAACCATGGTCGGGTAGGTCAAAATTGCAGGCTGTACAACCATTATGTCTCAATTTTCGTCCACTTCCGGTCTCCAGGATAGCTTGACATACATGTATTATATCTCAAAATGTTTGTACATGTCTCTGCTTTATAAATATATACAGTAAGACTGTCTATACGCCCCTTGATTGGAGTAAATAATGTAAAACCAATGTCCGGCGGTAGGTTAAAATAAGACGATTTACCTATGTTTTCACCCCATTCCGGTCCCCATGGTGGCCCGAATAACCAAATACCTTAATAAATATGTGCGCAGGTGTATCTGCTTAATACATATGTCTAGTTTTTATTTCTGGAGCCCTCCGTTAGCCAGAAAAATGCGAAAAACCAATATGCGGTACTACCCGAAATATCCGTCAGGGTCCTGGCATCCCATTTTAGCTCCGTAATAGGCAACTTCCGGTCCTCAGGATGGCTTGATCTACATGTATAATACCTCAAAACGTTTGTCAATGCCTCTGCTTGATAACTATTCCCCCTAGATCATTCCATAGGACCTGTGAACCAAGTCAGAAGTAAAAAACCATGGTCGGGTAGGTCAAAATTGCAGGCTGTACAACCATTATGGCTCAATTTTCGTCCACTTCCGGTCTCCAGGATAGCTTGACATACATGTATTATATCTTAAAATGTTTGTACATGTCTCTGCTTTATAAATATATACAGTAAGACTGTCTATACGCCCCTTGATTGGAGTAAATAATGTAAAACCAATGTCCGGCGGTAGGTTAAAATAAGACGATTTACCTATGTTTTAACCCCCTTCCGGTCCCCATGGTGGCCCGAATAACCAAATACCTTAATAAATATGTGCGCAGGTGTATCTGCTTAATACATATATCTAGTTTTTATTTCTGGATCCCTCCGTTAGCCAGAAAAATGCGAAAAACCAATATGCGGTACTACCCGAAATATCCGTAAGGGTCCTGGCATCCCATTTTAGCTCCGTAATAGGCAACTTCCGGTCCTCAGGATGGCTTGATCTACATGTATAATACTTCAAAACGTTTGTCAATGCCTCTGCTTGATAACTATTCCCCGTAGATCATTCCATAGGACCTGTGAACCAAGTCAGAAGTAAAAAACCATGGTCGGGTAGGTCAAAATTGCAGGCTGTACAACCATTATGGCTCAATTTTCGTCCACTTCCGGTCTCCAGGATAGCTTGACATACATGTATTATACCTCAAAATGTTTGTAGATGTCTCTGCTTTATAAATATATACAGTAAGACTGTCTATACGCCCCTTGATTGGAGTAAATAATGTAAAACCAATGTCCGGCGATAGGTTAAAATAAGACGATTTACCTATGTTTTAACCCCCTTCCGGTCCCCATGGTGGCTCGAATAACCAAATACCTTAATAAATATGTGCGCAGGTGTCTCTGCTTAATATATATGTTTAGTTTTTATTTCTGGAGCCCTTCGTTAGCCCGAAAAATGCGAAAAACCAATATGCGTTATTACCCGGAATATCCGTCACGGTCCTGGCATCCCATTTTAGCTCCGTAATAGACAATTTCCGGTCCTCACGGAGGCTTGATCTACATGTATGATACCTCAAAACGTTTGTCAATGCCTCTGCTTGATAACTATTCCCAGTAGATCATTCCATAGGACCTGTGGACCAAGTCAGAAGTAAAAAACCATGGTCGGGTAGGTCAAAATTGCAGGCTGTACAACCATTATGTCTCAATTTTCGTCCACTTCCGGTCTCCAGGATAGCTTGACATACATGTATTATATCTCAAAATGTTTGTACATGTCTCTGCTTTATAAATATATACAGTAAGACTGTCTATACGCCCCTTGATTGGAGTAAATAATGTAAAACCAATGTCCGGCGGTAGGTTAAAATAAGACGATTTACCTATGTTTTCACCCCCTTCCGATCCCCATGGTGGCCCGAATAACCAAATACCTTAATAAATATGTGCGCAGGTGTATCTGCTTAATACATATATCTAGTTTTTATTTCTGGATCCCTCCGTTAGCCAGAAAAATGCGAAAAACCAATATGCGGTACTACCCGAAATATCCGTAAGGGTCCTGGCATCCCATTTTAGCTCCGTAATAGGCAACTTCCGGTCCTCAGGATGGCTTGATCTACATGTATAATACCTCAAAACGTTTGTCAATGCCTCTGCTTGATAACTATTCCCCGTAGATCATTCCATAGGACCTGTGAACCAAGTCAGAAGTAAAAAACCATGGTCGGGTAGGTCAAAATTGCAGGCTGTACAACCATTATGGCTCAATTTTCGTCCACTTCCGGTCTCCAGGATAGCTTGACATACATGTATTATACCTCAAAATGTTTGTAGATGTCTCTGCTTTATAAATATATACAGTAAGACTGTCTATACGCCCCTTGATTGGAGTAAATAATGTAAAACCAATGTCCGGCGGTAGGTTAAAATAAGACGATTTACCTATGTTTTCACCCCCTTCCGGTCCCCATGGTGGCTCGAATAACCAAATACCTTAATAAATATGTGCGCAGGTGTCTCTGCTTAATATATATGTTTAGTTTTTATTTCTGGAGCCCTTCGTTAGCCCGAAAAATGCGAAAAACCAATATGCGTTATTACCCGGAATATCCGTCACGGTCCTGGCATCCCATTTTAGCTCCGTAATAGACAATTTCCGGTCCTCACGGAGGCTTGATCTACATGTATGATACCTCAAAACGTTTGTCAATGCCTCTGCTTGATAACTATTCCCCGTAGATCATTCCATAGGACCTGTGGACCAAGTCAGAAGTAAAAAACCATGGTCGGGTAGGTCAAAATTGCAGGCTGTACAACCATTATGTCTCAATTTTCGTCCACTTCCGGTCTCCAGGATAGCTTGACATACATGTATTATATCTCAAAATGTTTGTACATGTCTCTGCTTTATAAATATATACAGTAAGACTGTCTATACGCCCCTTGATTGGAGTAAATAATGTAAAACCAATGTCCGGCGGTAGGTTAAAATAAGACGATTTACCTATGTTTTCACCCCATTCCGGTCCCCATGGTGGCCCGAATAACCAAATACCTTAATAAATATGTGCGCAGGTGTATCTGCTTAATACATATGTCTAGTTTTTATTTCTGGATCCCTCCGTTAGCCAGAAAAATGCGAAAAACCAATATGCGGTACTACCCGAAATATCCGTAAGGGTCCTGGCATCCCATTTTAGCTCCGTAATAGGCAACTTCCGGTCCTCAGGATGGCTTGATCTACATGTATAATACCTCAAAACGTTTGTCAATGCCTCTGCTTGATAACTATTCCCCGTAGATCATTCCATAGGACCTGTAAACCAAGTCAGAAGTAAAAAACCATGGTCGGGTAGGTCAAAATTGCAGGCTGTACAACCATTATGTCTCAATTTTCGTCCACTTCCGGTCTCCAGGATAGCTTGACATACATGTATTATATCTCAAAATGTTTGTACATGTCTCTGCTTTATAAATATATACAGTAAGACTGTCTATACGCCCCTTGATTGGAGTAAATAATGTAAAACCAATGTCCGGCGGTAGGTTAAAATAAGACGATTTACCTATGTTTTCACCCCCTTCCGGTCCCCATGGTGGCCCGAATAACCAAATACCTTAATAAATATGTGCGCAGGTGTATCTGCTTAATACATATGTCTAGTTTTTATTTCTGGAGCCCTCCGTTAGCCAGAAAAATGCGAAAAACCAATATGCGGTACTACCCGAAATATCCGTCAGGGTCCTGGCATCCCATTTTAGCTCCGTAATAGGCAACTTCCGGTCCTCAGGATGGCTTGATCTACATGTATAATACCTCAAAACGTTTGTCAATGCCTCTGCTTGATAACTATTCCCCGTAGATCATTCCATAGGACCTGTGAACCAAGTCAGAAGTAAAAAACCATGGTCGGGTAGGTCAAAATTGCAGGCTGTACAACCATTATGGCTCAATTTTCGTCCACTTCCGGTCTCCAGGATAGCTTGACATACATTTATTATACCTCAAAATGTTTGTAGATGTCTCTGCTTTATAAATATATACAGTAAGACTGTCTATACGCCCCTTGATTGGAGTAAATAATGTAAAACCAATGTCCGGCGATAGGTTAAAATAAGACGATTTACCTATGTTTTAACCCCCTTCCGGTCCCCATGGTGGCTCGAATAACCAAATACCTTAATAAATATGTGCGCAGGTGTCTCTGCTTAATATATATGTTTAGTTTTTATTTCTGGAGCCCTTCGTTAGCCCGAAAAATGCGAAAAACCAATATGCGTTATTACCCGGAATATCCGTCACGGTCCTGGCATCCCATTTTAGCTCCGTAATAGACAATTTCCGGTCCTCACGGAGGCTTGATCTACATGTATGATACCTCAAAACGTTTGTCAATGCCTCTGCTTGATAACTATTCCCAGTAGATCATTCCATAGGACCTGTGGACCAAGTCAGAAGTAAAAAACCATGGTCGGGTAGGTCAAAATTGCAGGCTGTACAACCATTATGTCTCAATTTTCGTCCACTTCCGGTCTCCAGGATAGCTTGACATACATGTATTATATCTCAAAATGTTTGTACATGTCTCTGCTTTATAAATATATACAGTAAGACTGTCTATACGCCCCTTGATTGGAGTAAATAATGTAAAACCAATGTCCGGCGGTAGGTTAAAATAAGACGATTTACCTATGTTTTCACCCCCTTCCGGTCCCCATGGTGGCCCGAATAACCAAATACCTTAATAAATATGTGCGCAGGTGTATCTGCTTAATACATATGTCTAGTTTTTATTTCTGGAGCCCTCCGTTAGCCAGAAAAATGCGAAAAACCAATATGCGGTACTACCCGAAATATCCGTCAGGGTCCTGGCATCCCATTTTAGCTCCGTAATAGGCAACTTCCGGTCCTCAGGATGGCTTGATCTACATGTATAATACCTCAAAACGTTTGTCAATGCCTCTGCTTGATAACTATTCCCCCTAGATCATTCCATAGGACCTGTGAACCAAGTCAGAAGTAAAAAACCATGGTCGGGTAGGTCAAAATTGCAGGCTGTACAACCATTATGGCTCAATTTTCGTCCACTTCCGGTCTCCAGGATAGCTTGACATACATGTATTATATCTTAAAATGTTTGTACATGTCTCTGCTTTATAAATATATACAGTAAGACTGTCTATACGCCCCTTGATTGGAGTAAATAATGTAAAACCAATGTCCGGCGGTAGGTTAAAATAAGACGATTTACCTATGTTTTAACCCCCTTCCGGTCCCCATGGTGGCTCGAATAACCAAATACCTTAATAAATATGTGCGCAGGTGTCTCTGCTTAATATATATGTTTAGTTTTTATTTCTGGAGCCCTTCGTTAGCCCGAAAAATGCGAAAAACCAATATGCGTTATTACCCGGAATATCCGTCACGGTCCTGGCATCCCATTTTAGCTCCGTAATAGACAACTTCCGGTCCTCACGGAGGCTTGTTCTACATGTATGATACCTCAAAACGTTTGTCAATGCCTCTGCTTGATAACTATTCCCCGTAGATCATTCCATAGGACCTGTGGACCAAGTCAGAAGTAAAAAACCATGGTCGGGTAGGTCAAAATTGCAGGCTGTACAACCATTATGGCTCAATTTTCGTCCACTTCCGGTCTCCAGGATAGCTTGACATACATGTATTATATCTTAAAATGTTTGTACATGTCTCTGCTTTATAAATATATACAGTAAGACTGTCTATACGCCCCTTGATTGGAGTAAATAATGTAAAACCAATGTCCGGCGGTAGGTTAAAATAAGACGATTTACCTATGTTTTAACCCCCTTCCGGTCCCCATGGTGGCTCGAATAACCAAATACCTTAATAAATATGTGCGCAGGTGTCTCTGCTTAATATATATGTTTAGTTTTTATTTCTGGAGCCCTTCGTTAGCCCGAAAAATGCGAAAAACCAATATGCGTTATTACCCGGAATATCCGTCACGGTCCTGGCATCCCATTTTAGCTCCGTAATAGACAATTTCCGGTCCTCACGGAGGCTTGATCTACATGTATGATACCTCAAAACGTTTGTCAATGCCTCTGCTTGATAACTATTCCCGGTAGATCATTCCATAGGACCTGTGGACCAAGTCAGAAGTAAAAAACCATGGTCGGGTAGGTCAAAATTGCAGGCTGTACAACCATTATGTCTCAATTTTCGTCCACTTCCGGTCTCCAGGATAGCTTGACATACATGTATTATATCTCAAAATGTTTGTACATGTCTCTGCTTTATAAATATATACAGTAAGACTGTCTATACGCCCCTTGATTGGAGTAAATAATGTAAAACCAATGTCCGGCGGTAGGTTAAAATAAGACGATTTACCTATGTTTTCACCCCCTTCCGGTCCCCATGGTGGCCCGAATAACCAAATACCTTAATAAATATGTGCGCAGGTGTATCTGCTTAATACATATGTCTAGTTTTTATTTCTGGAGCCCTCCGTTAGCCAGAAAAATGCGAAAAACCAATATGCGGTACTACCCGAAATATCCGTCAGGGTCCTGGCATCCCATTTTAGCTCCGTAATAGGCAACTTCCGGTCCTCAGGATGGCTTGATCTACATGTATAATACCTCAAAACGTTTGTCAATGCCTCTGCTTGATAACTATTCCCCCTAGATCATTCCATAGGACCTGTGAACCAAGTCAGAAGTAAAAAACCATGGTCGGGTAGGTCAAAATTGCAGGCTGTACAACCATTATGGCTCAATTTTCGTCCACTTCCGGTCTCCAGGATAGCTTGACATACATGTATTATATCTTAAAATGTTTGTACATGTCTCTGCTTTATAAATATATACAGTAAGACTGTCTATACGCCCCTTGATTGGAGTAAATAATGTAAAACCAATGTCCGGCGGTAGGTTAAAATAAGACGATTTACCTATGTTTTAACCCCCTTCCGGTCCCCATGGTGGCTCGAATAACCAAATACCTTAATAAATATGTGCGCAGGTGTCTCTGCTTAATATATATGTTTAGTTTTTATTTCTGGAGCCCTTCGTTAGCCCGAAAAATGCGAAAAACCAATATGCATTATTACCCGGAATATCCGTCACGGTCCTGGCATCCCATTTTAGCTCCGTAATAGACAATTTCCGGTCCTCACGGAGGCTTGATCTACATGTATGATACCTCAAAACGTTTGTCAATGCCTCTGCTTGATAACTAATCCCCGTAGATCATTCCATAGGACCTGTGGACCAAGTCAGAAGTAAAAAACCATGGTCGGGTAGGTCAAAATTGCCGGCTGTACAACCATTATGTCTCAATTGTCGTCCACTTCCGGTCTCCAGGATAGCTTGACATACATGTATTATATCTCAAAATGTTTGTACATGTCTCTGCTTTATAAATATATACAGTAAGACTGTCTATACGCCCCTTGATTGGAGTAAATAATGTAAAACCAATGTCCGGCGGTAGGTTAAAATAAGACGATTTACCTATGTTTTCACCCCCTTCCGGTCCCCATGGTGGCCCGAATAACCAAATACCTTAATAAATATGTGCGCAGGTGTATCTGCTTAACACATATGTCTAGTTTTTATTTCTGGAGCCCTCCGTTAGCCAGAAAAATGCGAAAAACCAATATGCGGTACTACCCGAAATATCCGTCAGGGTCCTGGCATCCCATTTTAGCTCCGTAATAGGCAACTTCCGGTCCTCAGGATGGCTTGATCTACATGTATAATACCTCAAAACGTTTGTCAATGCCTCTGCTTGATAACTATTCCCCCTAGATCATTCCATAGGACCTGTGAACCAAGTCAGAAGTAAAAAACCATGGTCGGGTAGGTCAAAATTGCAGGCTGTACAACCATTATGGCTCAATTTTCGTCCACTTCCGGTCTCCAGGATAGCTTGACATACATGTATTATATCTTAAAATGTTTGTACATGTCTCTGCTTTATAAATATATACAGTAAGACTGTCTATACGCCCCTTGATTGGAGTAAATAATGTAAAACCAATGTCCGGCGGTAGGTTAAAATAAGACGATTTACCTATGTTTTAACCCCCTTCCGGTCCCCATGGTGGCTCGAATAACCAAATACCTTAATAAATATGTGCGCAGGTGTCTCTGCTTAATATATATGTTTAGTTTTTATTTCTGGAGCCCTTCGTTAGCCCGAAAAATGCGAAAAACCAATATGCATTATTACCCGGAATATCCGTCACGGTCCTGGCATCCCATTTTAGCTCCGTAATAGACAATTTCCGGTCCTCACGGAGGCTTGATCTACATGTATGATACCTCAAAACGTTTGTCAATGCCTCTGCTTGATAACTAATCCCCGTAGATCATTCCATAGGACCTGTGGACCAAGTCAGAAGTAAAAAACCATGGTCGGGTAGGTCAAAATTGCCGGCTGTACAACCATTATGTCTCAATTGTCGTCCACTTCCGGTCTCCAGGATAGCTTGACATACATGTATTATATCTCAAAATGTTTGTACATGTCTCTGCTTTATAAATATATACAGTAAGACTGTCTATACGCCCCTTGATTGGAGTAAATAATGTAAAACCAATGTCCGGCGGTAGGTTAAAATAAGACGATTTACCTATGTTTTCACCCCCTTCCGGTCCCCATGGCGGCCCGAATAACCAAATACCTAAACAAATATGTGTGCAGGGGTCTCTGCTTAATATATATGTTTAGTTTTTATTTCTGGAGCCCTTCGTTAGCCAGAAAAATGCGAAAAACCAATATGCGTTATTACCCGGAATATCCGTCACGGTCCTGGCATCCCATAATAGCTCCGTAATAGGCAACTTCCGGTCCTCAGGATGGCTTGATCTACATGTATAATACCTCAAAACGTTTGTCAATGCCTCTGCTTGATAACTATTCCCCGTAGATCATTCCATAGGACCTGTGAACCAAGTCAGAAGTAAAAAACCATGGTCGGGTAGGTCAAAATTGCAGGCTGTACAACCATTATGGCTCAATTTTCGTCCACTTCCGGTCTCCAGGATAGCTTGACATACATGTATTATACCTCAAAATGTTTGTACATGTCTCTGCTTTATAAATATATACAGTAAGACTGTTTATACGCCCCTTGATTGGAGTAAATAATGTAAAACCAATGTCCGGCGGTAGGTTAAAATAAAACGATTTACCTATGTTTTAACCCCCTTCCGGTCCCCATGGTGGCCCGAATAACCAAATACCTTAATAAATATGTGCGCAGGTGTCTCTGCTTAATATATATGTTTAGTTTTTATTTCTGGAGCCCTTCGTTAGCCCGAAAAATGCGAAAAACCAATATGCGTTATTACCCGGAATATCCGTCACGGTCCTGGCATCCCATTTTAGCTCCGTAATAGACAATTTCCGGTCCTCACGGAGGCTTGATCTACATGTATGATACCTCAAAACGTTTGTCAATGCCTCTGCTTGATAACTATTCCCAGTAGATCATTCCATAGGACCTGTGGACCAAGTCAGAAGTAAAAAACCATGGTCGGGTAGGTCAAAATTGCAGGCTGTACAACCATTATGTCTCAATTGTCGTCCACTTCCGGTCTCCAGGATAGCTTGACATACATGTATTATATCTCAAAATGTTTGTACATGTCTCTGTTTTATAAATATATACAGTAAGACTGTCTATACGCCCCTTGATTGGAGTAAATAATGTAAAACCAATGTCCGGCGGTAGGTTAAAATAAGACGATTTACCTATGTTTTCACCCCCTTCCGATCCCCATGGTGGCCCGAATAACCAAATACCTTAATAAATATGTGCGCAGGTGTATCTGCTTAATACATATATCTAGTTTTTATTTCTGGATCCCTCCGTTAGCCAGAAAAATGCGAAAAACCAATATGCGGTACTACCCGAAATATCCGTCAGGGTCCTGGCATCCCATTTTAGCTCCGTAATAGGCAACTTCCGGTCCTCAGGATGGCTTGATCTACATGTATAATACCTCAAAACGTTTGTCAATGCCTCTGCTTGATAACTATTCCCCGTAGATCATTCCATAGGACCTGTGAACCAAGTCAGAAGTAAAAAACCATGGTCGGGTAGGTCAAAATTGCAGGCTGTACAACCATTATGGCTCAATTTTCGTCCACTTCCGGTCTCCAGGATAGCTTGACATACATGTATTATACCTCAAAATGTTTGTACATGTCTCTGCTTTATAAATATATACAGTAAGACTGTCTATACGCCCCTTGATTGGAGTAAATAATGTAAAACCAATGTCCGGCGGTAGGTTAAAATAAGACGATTTACCTATGTTTTAACCCCCTTCCGGTCCCCATGGTGGCTCGAATAACCAAATACCTTAATAAATATGTGCGCAGGTGTCTCTGCTTAATATATATGTTTAGTTTTTATTTCTGGAGCCCTTCGTTAGCCCGAAAAATGCGAAAAACCAATATGCGTTATTACCCGGAATATCCGTCACGGTCCTGGCATCCCATTTTAGCTCCGTAATAGACAATTTCCGGTCCTCACGGAGGCTTGATCTACATGTATGATACCTCAAAACGTTTGTCAATGCCTCTGCTTGATAACTATTCTCCGTAGATCATTCCATAGGACCTGTGGACCAAGTCAGAAGTAAAAAACCATGGTCGGGTAGGTCAAAATTGCCGGCTGTACAACCATTATGTCTCAATTTTCGTCCACTTCCGGTCTCCAGGATAGCTTGACATACATGTATTATATCTCAAAATGTTTGTACATGTCTCTGCTTTATAAATATATACAGTAAGACTGTCTATACGCCCCTTGATTGGAGTAAATAATGTAAAACCAATGTCCGGCGGTAGGTTAAAATAAGACGATTTACCTATGTTTTCACCCCCTTCCGGTCCCCATGGTGGCCCGAATAACCAAATACCTTAATAAATATGTGCGCAGGTGTATCTGCTTAATACATATGTCTAGTTTTTATTTCTGGAGCCCTCCGTTAGCCAGAAAAATGCGAAAAACCAATATGCGGTACTACCCGAAATATCCGTCAGGGTCCTGGCATCCCATTTTAGCTCCGTAATAGGCAACTTCCGGTCCTCAGGATGGCTTGATCTACATGTATAATACCTCAAAACGTTTGTCAATGCCTCTGCTTGATAACTATTCCCCCTAGATCATTCCATAGGACCTGTGAACCAAGTCAGAAATAAAAAACCATGGTCGGGTAGGTCAAAATTGCCGGCTGTACAACCATTATGGCTCAATTTTCGTCCACTTCCGGTCTCCAGGATAGCTTGACATACATGTATTATATCTTAAAATGTTTGTACATGTCTCTGCTTTATAAATATATACAGTAAGACTGTCTATACGCCCCTTGATTGGAGTAAATAATGTAAAACCAATGTCCGGCGGTAGGTTAAAATAAGACGATTTACCTATGTTTTAACCCCCTTCCGGTCCCCATGGTGGCTCGAATAACCAAATACCTTAATAAATATGTGCGCAGGTGTCTCTGCTTAATATATATGTTTAGTTTTTATTTCTGGAGCCCTTCGTTAGCCCGAAAAATGCGAAAAACCAATATGCATTATTACCCGGAATATCCGTCACGGTCCTGGCATCCCATTTTAGCTCCGTAATAGACAATTTCCGGTCCTCACGGAGGCTTGATCTACATGTATAATACCTCAAAACGTTTGTCAATGCCTCTGCTTGATAACTAATCCCCGTAGATCATTCCATAGGACCTGTGGACCAAGTCAGAAGTAAAAAACCATGGTCGGGTAGGTCAAAATTGCAGGCTGTACAACCATTATGGCTCAATTTTCGTCCACTTCCGGTCTCCAGGATAGCTTGACATACATGTATTATACCTCAAAATGTTTGTACATGTCTCTGCTTTATAAATATATACAGTAAGACTGTCTATACGCCCCTTGATTGGAGTAAATAATGTAAAACCAATGTCCGGCGGTAGGTTAAAATAAAACGATTTACCTATGTTTTAACCCCCTTCCGGTCCCCATGGTGGCCCGAATAACCAAATACCTTAATAAATATGTGCGCAGGTGTCTCTGCTTAATATATATGTTTAGTTTTTATTTCTGGAGCCCTTCGTTAGCCCGAAAAATGCGAAAAACCAATATGCGTTATTACCCGGAATATCCGTCACGGTCCTGGCATCCCATTTTAGCTCCGTAATAGACAATTTCCGGTCCTCACGGAGGCTTGATCTACATGTATGATACCTCAAAACGTTTGTCAATGCCTCTGCTTGATAACTATTCCCAGTAGATCATTCCATAGGACCTGTGGACCAAGTCAGAAGTAAAAAACCATGGTCGGGTAGGTCAAAATTGCAGGCTGTACAACCATTATGTCTCAATTGTCGTCCACTTCCGGTCTCCAGGATAGCTTGACATACATGTATTATATCTCAAAATGTTTGTACATGTCTCTGTTTTATAAATATATACAGTAAGACTGTCTATACGCCCCTTGATTGGAGTAAATAATGTAAAACCAATGTCCGGCGGTAGGTTAAAATAAGACGATTTACCTATGTTTTCACCCCCTTCCGATCCCCATGGTGGCCCGAATAACCAAATACCTTAATAAATATGTGCGCAGGTGTATCTGCTTAATACATATGTCTAGTTTTTATTTCTGGATCCCTCCGTTAGCCAGAAAAATGCGAAAAACCAATATGCGGTACTACCCGAAATATCCGTCAGGGTCCTGGCATCCCATTTTAGCTCCGTAATAGGCAACTTCCGGTCCTCAGGATGGCTTGATCTACATGTATAATACCTCAAAACGTTTGTCAATGCCTCTGCTTGATAACTATTCCCCCTAGATCATTCCATAGGACCTGTGAACCAAGTCAGAAGTAAAAAACCATGGTCGGGTAGGTCAAAATTGCCGGCTGTACAACCATTATGGCTCAATTTTCGTCCACTTCCGGTCTCCAGGATAGCTTGACATACATGTATTATATCTTAAAATGTTTGTACATGTCTCTGCTTTATAAATATATACAGTAAGACTGTCTATACGCCCCTTGATTGGAGTAAATAATGTAAAACCAATGTCCGGCGGTAGGTTAAAATAAGACGATTTACCTATGTTTTAACCCCCTTCCGGTCCCCATGGTGGCTCGAATAACCAAATACCTTAATAAATATGTGCGCAGGTGTCTCTGCTTAATATATATGTTTAGTTTTTATTTCTGGAGCCCTTCGTTAGCCCGAAAAATGCGAAAAACCAATATGCATTATTACCCGGAATATCCGTCACGGTCCTGGCATCCCATTTTAGCTTCGTAATAGACAATTTCCGGTCCTCACGGAGGCTTGATCTACATGTATAATACCTCAAAACGTTTGTCAATGCCTCTGCTTGATAACTAATCCCCGTAGATCATTCCATAGGACCTGTGGACCAAGTCAGAAGTAAAAAACCATGGTCGGGTAGGTCAAAATTGCCGGCTGTACAACCATTATGTCTCAATTGTCGTCCACTTCCGGTCTCCAGGATAGCTTGACATACATGTATTATATCTCAAAATGTTTGTACATGTCTCTGCTTTATAAATATATACAGTAAGACTGTCTATACGCCCCTTGATTGGAGTAAATAATGTAAAACCAATGTCCGGCGGTAGGTTAAAATAAGACGATTTACCTATGTTTTCACCCCCTTCCGGTCCCCATGGCGGCCCGAATAACCAAATACCAAAACAAATATGTGTGCAGGGGTCTCTGCTTAATATATATGTTTAGTTTTTATTTCTGGATCCCTCCGTTAGCCAGAAAAATGCGAAAAACCAATATGCGGTACTACCCGAAATATCCGTCAGGGTCCTGGCATCCCATTTTAGCTCCGTAATAGGCAAATTCCGGTCCTCAGGATGGCTTGATCTACATGTATAATACCTCAAAACGTTTGTCAATGCCTCTGCTTGATAACTATTCCCCGTAGATCATTCCATAGGACCTGTGAACCAAGTCAGAAGTAAAAAACCATGGTCGGGTAGGTCAAAATTGCAGGCTGTACAACCATTATGGCTCAATTTTCGTCCACTTCCGGTCTCCAGGATAGCTTGACATACATGTATTATACCTCAAAATGTTTGTACATGTCTCTGCTTTATAAATATATACAGTAAGACTGTCTATACGCCCCTTGATTGGAGTAAATAATGTAAAACCAATGTCCGGCGGTAGGTTAAAATAAGACGATTTACCTATGTTTTAACCCCCTTCCGGTCCCCATGGTGGCTCGAATAACCAAATACCTTAATAAATATGTGCGCAGGTGTCTCTGCTTAATATATATGTTTAGTTTTTATTTCTGGAGCCCTTCGTTAGCCCGAAAAATGCGAAAAACCAATATGCGTTATTACCCGGAATATCCGTCACGGTCCTGGCATCCCATTTTAGCTCCGTAATAGACAATTTCCGGTCCTCACGGAGGCTTGATCTACATGTATGATACCTCAAAACGTTTGTCAATGCCTCTGCTTGATAACTATTCTCCGTAGATCATTCCATAGGACCTGTGGACCAAGTCAGAAGTAAAAAACCATGGTCGGGTAGGTCAAAATTGCCGGCTGTACAACCATTATGTCTCAATTTTCGTCCACTTCCGGTCTCCAGGATAGCTTGACATACATGTATTATATCTCAAAATGTTTGTACATGTCTCTGCTTTATAAATATATACAGTAAGACTGTCTATACGCCCCTTGATTGGAGTAAATAATGTAAAACCAATGTCCGGCGGTAGGTTAAAATAAGACGATTTACCTATGTTTTCACCCCCTTCCGGTCCCCATGGTGGCCCGAATAACCAAATACCTTAATAAATATGTGCGCAGGTGTATCTGCTTAATACATATGTCTAGTTTTTATTTCTGGAGCCCTCCGTTAGCCAGAAAAATGCGAAAAACCAATATGCGGTACTACCCGAAATATCCGTCAGGGTCCTGGCATCCCATTTTAGCTCCGTAATAGGCAACTTCCGGTCCTCAGGATGGCTTGATCTACATGTATAATACCTCAAAACGTTTGTCAATGCCTCTGCTTGATAACTATTCCCCCTAGATCATTCCATAGGACCTGTGAACCAAGTCAGAAGTAAAAAACCATGGTCGGGTAGGTCAAAATTGCCGGCTGTACAACCATTATGGCTCAATTTTCGTCCACTTCCGGTCTCCAGGATAGCTTGACATACATGTATTATATCTTAAAATGTTTGTACATGTCTCTGCTTTATAAATATATACAGTAAGACTGTCTATACGCCCCTTGATTGGAGTAAATAATGTAAAACCAATGTCCGGCGGTAGGTTAAAATAAGACGATTTACCTATGTTTTAACCCCCTTCCGGTCCCCATGGTGGCTCGAATAACCAAATACCTTAATAAATATGTGCGCAGGTGTCTCTGCTTAATATATATGTTTAGTTTTTATTTCTGGAGCCCTTCGTTAGCCCGAAAAATGCGAAAAACCAATATGCATTATTACCCGGAATATCCGTCACGGTCCTGGCATCCCATTTTAGCTCCGTAATAGACAATTTCCGGTCCTCACGGAGGCTTGATCTACATGTATAATACCTCAAAACGTTTGTCAATGCCTCTGCTTGATAACTAATCCCCGTAGATCATTCCATAGGACCTGTGGACCAAGTCAGAAGTAAAAAACCATGGTCGGGTAGGTCAAAATTGCAGGCTGTACAACCATTATGGCTCAATTTTCGTCCACTTCCGGTCTCCAGGATAGCTTGACATACATGTATTATACCTCAAAATGTTTGTACATGTCTCTGCTTTATAAATATATACAGTAAGACTGTCTATACGCCCCTTGATTGGAGTAAATAATGTAAAACCAATGTCCGGCGGTAGGTTAAAATAAAACGATTTACCTATGTGTTAACCCCCTTCCGGTCCCCATGGTGGCCCGAATAACCAAATACCTTAATAAATATGTGCGCAGGTGTCTCTGCTTAATATATATGTTTAGTTTTTATTTCTGGAGCCCTTCGTTAGCCCGAAAAATGCGAAAAACCAATATGCGTTATTACCCGGAATATCCGTCACGGTCCTGGCATCCCATTTTAGCTCCGTAATAGACAATTTCCGGTCCTCACGGAGGCTTGATCTACATGTATGATACCTCAAAACGTTTGTCAATGCCTCTGCTTGATAACTATTCCCCGTAGATCATTCCATAGGACCTGTGAACCAAGTCAGAAGTAAAAAACCATGGTCGGGTAGGTCAAAATTGCAGGCTGTACAACCATTATGTCTCAATTGTCGTCCACTTCCGGTCTCCAGGATAGCTTGACATACATGTATTATATCTCAAAATGTTTGTACATGTCTCTGTTTTATAAATATATACAGTAAGACTGTCTATACGCCCCTTGATTGGAGTAAATAATGTAAAACCAATGTCCGGCGGTAGGTTAAAATAAGACGATTTACCTATGTTTTCACCCCCTTCCGATCCCCATGGTGGCCCGAATAACCAAATACCTTAATAAATATGTGCGCAGGTGTATCTGCTTAATACATATGTCTAGTTTTTATTTCTGGATCCCTCCGTTAGCCAGAAAAATGCGAAAAACCAATATGCGGTACTACCCGAAATATCCGTCAGGGTCCTGGCATCCCATTTTAGCTCCGTAATAGGCAACTTCCGGTCCTCAGGATGGCTTGATCTACATGTATAATACCTCAAAACGTTTGTCAATGCCTCTGCTTGATAACTATTCCCCGTAGATCATTCCATAGGACCTGTGAACCAAGTCAGAAGTAAAAAACCATGGTCGGGTAGGTCAAAATTGCAGGCTGTACAACCATTATGGCTCAATTTTCGTCCACTTCCGGTCTCCAGGATAGCTTGACATACATGTATTATACCTCAAAATGTTTGTAGATGTCTCTGCTTTATAAATATATACAGTAAGACTGTCTATACGCCCCTTGATTGGAGTAAATAATGTAAAACCAATGTCCGGCGGTAGGTTAAAATAAGACGATTTACCTATGTTTTAACCCCCTTCCGGTCCCCATGGTGGCTCGAATAACCAAATACCTTAATAAATATGTGCGCAGGTGTCTCTGCTTAATATATATGTTTAGTTTTTATTTCTGGAGCCCTTCGTTAGCCCGAAAAATGCGAAAAACCAATATGCGTTATTACCCGGAATATCCGTCACGGTCCTGGCATCCCATTTTAGCTCCGTAATAGACAATTTCCGGTCCTCACGGAGGCTTGATCTACATGTATGATACCTCAAAACGTTTGTCAATGCCTCTGCTTGATAACTATTCTCCGTAGATCATTCCATAGGACCTGTGGACCAAGTCAGAAGTAAAAAACCATGGTCGGGTAGGTCAAAATTGCCGGCTGTACAACCATTATGTCTCAATTTTCGTCCACTTCCGGTCTCCAGGATAGCTTGACATACATGTATTATATCTCAAAATGTTTGTACATGTCTCTGCTTTATAAATATATACAGTAAGACTGTCTATACGCCCCTTGATTGGAGTAAATAATGTAAAACCAATGTCCGGCGGTAGGTTAAAATAAGACGATTTACCTATGTTTTCACCCCCTTCCGGTCCCCATGGTGGCCCGAATAACCAAATACCTTAATAAATATGTGCGCAGGTGTATCTGCTTAATACATATGTCTAGTTTTTATTTCTGGAGCCCTCCGTTAGCCAGAAAAATGCGAAAAACCAATATGCGGTACTACCCGAAATATCCGTCAGGGTCCTGGCATCCCATTTTAGCTCCGTAATAGGCAACTTCCGGTCCTCAGGATGGCTTGATCTACATGTATAATACCTCAAAACGTTTGTCAATGCCTCTGCTTGATAACTATTCCCCCTAGATCATTCCATAGGACCTGTGAACCAAGTCAGAAGTAAAAAACCATGGTCGGGTAGGTCAAAATTGCCGGCTGTACAACCATTATGGCTCAATTTTCGTCCACTTCCGGTCTCCAGGATAGCTTGACATACATGTATTATATCTCAAAATGTTTGTACATGTCTCTGCTTTATAAATATATACAGTAAGACTGTCTATACGCCCCTTGATTGGAGTAAATAATGTAAAACCAATGTCCGGCGGTAGGTTAAAATAAGACGATTTACCTATGTTTTAACCCCCTTCCGGTCCCCATGGTGGCTCGAATAACCAAATACCTTAATAAATATGTGCGCAGGTGTCTCTGCTTAATATATATGTTTAGTTTTTATTTCTGGAGCCCTTCGTTAGCCCGAAAAATGCGAAAAACCAATATGCATTATTACCCGGAATATCCGTCACGGTCCTGGCATCCCATTTTAGCTCCGTAATAGACAATTTCCGGTCCTCACGGAGGCTTGATCTACATGTATAATACCTCAAAACGTTTGTCAATGCCTCTGCTTGATAACTAATCCCCGTAGATCATTCCATAGGACCTGTGGACCAAGTCAGAAGTAAAAAACCATGGTCGGGTAGGTCAAAATTGCCGGCTGTACAACCATTATGTCTCAATTGTCGTCCACTTCCGGTCTCCAGGATAGCTTGACATACATGTATTATATCTCAAAATGTTTGTACATGTCTCTGCTTTATAAATATATACAGTAAGACTGTCTATACGCCCCTTGATTGGAGTAAATAATGTAAAACCAATGTCCGGCGGTAGGTTAAAATAAGACGATTTACCTATGTTTTCACCCCCTTCCGGTCCCCATGGCGGCCCGAATAACCAAATACCTAAACAAATATGTGTGCAGGGGTCTCTGCTTAATATATATGTTTAGTTTTTATTTCTGGAGCCCTTCGTTAGCCAGAAAAATGCGAAAAACCAATATGCGTTATTACCCGGAATATCCGTCACGGTCCTGGCATCCCATTTTAGCTCCGTAATAGGCAACTTCCGGTCCTCAGGATGGCTTGATCTACATGTATAATACCTCAAAACGTTTGTCAATGCCTCTGCTTGATAACTATTCCCCGTAGATCATTCCATAGGACCTGTGAACCAAGTCAGAAGTAAAAAACCATGGTCGGGTAGGTCAAAATTGCAGGCTGTACAACCATTATGGCTCAATTTTCGTCCACTTCCGGTCTCCAGGATAGCTTGACATACATGTATTATACCTCAAAATGTTTGTACATGTCTCTGCTTTATAAATATATACAGTAAGACTGTCTATACGCCCCTTGATTGGAGTAAATAATGTAAAACCAATGTCCGGCGGTAGGTTAAAATAAAACGATTTACCTATGTTTTAACCCCCTTCCGGTCCCCATGGTGGCCCGAATAACCAAATACCTTAATAAATATGTGCGCAGGTGTCTCTGCTTAATATATATGTTTAGTTTTTATTTCTGGAGCCCTTCGTTAGCCCGAAAAATGCGAAAAACCAATATGCGTTATTACCGGAATATCCGTCACGGTCCTGGCATCCCATTTTAGCTCCGTAATAGACAATTTCCGGTCCTCACGGAGGCTTGATCTACATGTATGATACCTCAAAACGTTTGTCAATGCCTCTGCTTGATAACTATTCCCAGTAGATCATTCCATAGGACCTGTGGACCAAGTCAGAAGTAAAAAACCATGGTCGGGTAGGTCAAAATTGCAGGCTGTACAACCATTATGTCTCAATTGTCGTCCACTTCCGGTCTCCAGGATAGCTTGACATACATGTATTATATCTCAAAATGTTTGTACATGTCTCTGTTTTATAAATATATACAGTAAGACTGTCTATACGCCCCTTGATTGGAGTAAATAATGTAAAACCAATGTCCGGCGGTAGGTTAAAATAAGACGATTTACCTATGTTTTCACCCCCTTCCGATCCCCATGGTGGCCCGAATAACCAAATACCTTAATAAATATGTGCGCAGGTGTATCTGCTTAATACATATGTCTAGTTTTTATTTCTAGATCCCTCCGTTAGCCAGAAAAATGCGAAAAACCAATATGCGGTACTACCCGAAATATCCGTAAGGGTCCTGGCATCCCATTTTAGCTCCGTAATAGGCAACTTCCGGTCCTCAGGATGGCTTGATCTACATGTATAATACCTCAAAACGTTTGTCAATGCCTCTGCTTGATAACTATTCCCCCTAGATCATTCCATAGGACCTGTGAACCAAGTCAGAAGTAAAAAACCATGGTCGGGTAGGTCAAAATTGCCGGCTGTACAACCATTATGGCTCAATTTTCGTCCACTTCCGGTCTCCAGGATAGCTTGACATACATGTATTATATCTCAAAATGTTTGTACATGTCTCTGCTTTATAAATATATACAGTAAGACTGTCTATACGCCCCTTGATTGGAGTAAATAATGTAAAACCAATGTCCGGCGGTAGGTTAAAATAAGACGATTTACCTATGTTTTAACCCCCTTCCGGTCCCCATGGTGGCTCGAATAACCAAATACCTTAATAAATATGTGCGCAGGTGTCTCTGCTTAATATATATGTTTAGTTTTTATTTCTGGAGCCCTTCGTTAGCCCGAAAAATGCGAAAAACCAATATGCATTATTACCCGGAATATCCGTCACGGTCCTGGCATCCCATTTTAGCTCCGTAATAGACAATTTCCGGTCCTCACGGAGGCTTGATCTACATGTATAATACCTCAAAACGTTTGTCAATGCCTCTGCTTGATAACTAATCCCCGTAGATCATTCCATAGGACCTGTGGACCAAGTCAGAAGTAAAAAACCATGGTCGGGTAGGTCAAAATTGCCGGCTGTACAACCATTATGTCTCAATTGTCGTCCACTTCCGGTCTCCAGGATAGCTTGACATACATGTATTATATCTCAAAATGTTTGTACATGTCTCTGCTTTATAAATATATACAGTAAGACTGTCTATACGCCCCTTGATTGGAGTAAATAATGTAAAACCAATGTCCGGCGGTAGGTTAAAATAAGACGATTTACCTATGTTTTCACCCCCTTCCGGTCCCCATGGCGGCCCGAATAACCAAATACCTAAACAAATATGTGTGCAGGGGTCTCTGCTTAATATATATGTTTAGTTTTTATTTCTGGAGCCCTTCGTTAGCCAGAAAAATGCGAAAAACCAATATGCGTTATTACCCGGAATATCCGTCACGGTCCTGGCATCCCATTTTAGCTCCGTAATAGGCAACTTCCGGTCCTCAGGATGGCTTGATCTACATGTATAATACCTCAAAACGTTTGTCAATGCCTCTGCTTGATAACTATTCCCCGTAGATCATTCCATAGGACCTGTGAACCAAGTCAGAAGTAAAAAACCATGGTCGGGTAGGTCAAAATTGCAGGCTGTACAACCATTATGGCTCAATTTTCGTCCACTTCCGGTCTCCAGGATAGCTTGACATACATGTATTATACCTCAAAATGTTTGTACATGTCTCTGCTTTATAAATATATACAGTAAGACTGTCTATACGCCCCTTGATTGGAGTAAATAATGTAAAACCAATGTCCGGCGGTAGGTTAAAATAAAACGATTTACCTATGTTTTAACCCCCTTCCGGTCCCCATGGTGGCCCGAATAACCAAATACCTTAATAAATATGTGCGCAGGTGTCTCTGCTTAATATATATGTTTAGTTTTTATTTCTGGAGCCCTTCGTTAGCCCGAAAAATGCGAAAAACCAATATGCGTTATTACCCGGAATATCCGTCACGGTCCTGGCATCCCATTTTAGCTCCGTAATAGACAATTTCCGGTCCTCACGGAGGCTTGATCTACATGTATGATACCTCAAAACGTTTGTCAATGCCTCTGCTTGATAACTATTCCCAGTAGATCATTCCATAGGACCTGTGGACCAAGTCAGAAGTAAAAAACCATGGTCGGGTAGGTCAAAATTGCAGGCTGTACAACCATTATGTCTCAATTGTCGTCCACTTCCGGTCTCCAGGATAGCTTGACATACATGTATTATATCTCAAAATGTTTGTACATGTCTCTGTTTTATAAATATATACAGTAAGACTGTCTATACGCCCCTTGATTGGAGTAAATAATGTAAAACCAATGTCCGGCGGTAGGTTAAAATAAGACGATTTACCTATGTTTTCACCCCCTTCCGATCCCCATGGTGGCCCGAATAACCAAATACCTTAATAAATATGTGCGCAGGTGTATCTGCTTAATACATATGTCTAGTTTTTATTTCTGGATCCCTCCGTTAGCCAGAAAAATGCGAAAAACCAATATGCGGTACTACCCGAAATATCCGTCAGGGTCCTGGCATCCCATTTTAGCTCCGTAATAGGCAACTTCCGGTCCTCAGGATGGCTTGATCTACATGTATAATACCTCAAAACGTTTGTCAATGCCTCTGCTTGATAACTATTCCCCGTAGATCATTCCATAGGACCTGTGAACCAAGTCAGAAGTAAAAAACCATGGTCGGGTAGGTCAAAATTGCAGGCTGTACAACCATTATGGCTCAATTTTCGTCCACTTCCGGTCTCCAGGATAGCTTGACATACATGTATTATACCTCAAAATGTTTGTAGATGTCTCTGCTTTATAAATATATACAGTAAGACTGTCTATACGCCCCTTGATTGGAGTAAATAATGTAAAACCAATGTCCGGCGGTAGGTTAAAATAAGACGATTTACCTATGTTTTAACCCCCTTCCGGTCCCCATGGTGGCTCGAATAACCAAATACCTTAATAAATATGTGCGCAGGTGTCTCTGCTTAATATATATGTTTAGTTTTTATTTCTGGAGCCCTTCGTTAGCCCGAAAAATGCGAAAAACCAATATGCGTTATTACCCGGAATATCCGTCACGGTCCTGGCATCCCATTTTAGCTCCGTAATAGACAATTTCCGGTCCTCACGGAGGCTTGATCTACATGTATGATACCTCAAAACGTTTGTCAATGCCTCTGCTTGATAACTATTCCCCGTACATGTAGATCATTCCATAGGACCTGTGAACCAAGTCAGAAGTAAAAAACCATGGTCGGGTAGGTCAAAATTGCCGGCTGTACAACCATTATGGCTCAATTTTCGTCCACTTCCGGTCTCCAGGATAGCTTGACAATCGTCTTATTTTAACCTACCGCCGGACATTGGTTTTACATTATTTACTCCAATCAAGGGGCGTATAGACAGTCTTACTGTATATACTTATAAAGCAGAGACATGTACAAACATTTTGAGGTATAATACATGTATGTCAAGATATCCTGGAGACCGGAAGTGGACGAAAATTGAGCTATAATGGTTGTACAGCCGGCAATTTGACCTACCCGACCATGGTTTTTTACTTCTTACTTGGTCCACAGGTCCTATGGAATGATCTACCGGGAATAGTTATCAAGCAGAGGCATTGACAAACATTTTGATGTATCATACATGTAGATCAAGCATCTCTGGGGACCGGAAGTTGCCTATTACGGAGCTAAAATGGGATGCCAGGACCGTGACGGATATTCCGAGTAATAACGCATATTGGTTTTTCGCATTTTTCTGGCTAACGAAGGGCTCCAGAAATAAAAACTAAACATATATATTAAGCAGAGAACCCTGCGCACATATTTGTTAAGGTATTTGGTTATTCGGTCCGCCATGGTGACCGGCAGGGGGTGAAAACGTAGGTAAACCGTTTTATTTTATCCTACCGGCGGACATTGGTTTTACATTATTTACTCCAATCAAGGGGCGTATAGACAGTCTTACTGTATATATTTATAAAGCAGAGACATGTACAAACATTTTGAGGTATAATACATGTATGTCAAGCTATCCTGGAGACCGGAAGTGGACGAAAATTGAGCCATAATGGTTGTACAGCCGGCAATTTGACCTACCCGACCATGGTTTTTTACTTCTGACTTGGTCCACAGGTCCTATGGAATGATCTACGGGGAATAGTTATCAAGCAGAGGCATTGACAAACGTTTTGAGGTATCATACATGTAGATCAAGCCTCTCTGAGGACCGGCAGTTTCCTATTACGGAGCTAAAATGGGATGCCAGGACCGTGACGGATATTCCGGGTAATAACGCATATTGGTTTTTCGCAATTTTCTGGCTAACAAAGGGCTCCAGAAATAAAAACTAAACATATATATTAAGCAGAGAACCCTGCGCACATATTTGTTAAGGTATTTGGTTATTCGGGCCTCCATGGGGACCGGAAGGGGGTGAAAACATAGGTAAACCGTTTTATTTTAACCTACCGCCGGACATTGGTTTTACATTATTTACTCCAATCAAGGGGCGTATAGACAGTCTTACTGTATATATTTATAATGCAGAGACATGTACAAACATTTTGAGGTATAATACATGTATGTCAAGCTATCCTGGAGACCGGAAGTGGACGAAAATTGAGCCATAATGGTTGTACAGCCGGCAATTTTGACCTACCCGACCATGGTTTTTTACATCTGACTTGGTCCACAGGTCCTATGGAATGATCTACGGGGAATAGTTATCAAGCAGAGGCATTGACAAACGTTTTGAGGTATCATACATGCAGATCAAGCCTCACTGAGCACCGGAAGTTGCCTATTACAGAGCTAAAATGGGATGCCAGGACCGTGACGGATATTCCGAGTAATAACGCATATTGGTTTTTCGCATTTTTCTGGCTAACGAAGGGCTCCAGAAATAAAAACTAAACATATATATTAAGCAGAGAACCCTGCGCACATATTTGTTAAGGTATTTGGTTATTCGGGCCGCCATGGTGACCGGCAGGGGGTGAAAACGTAGGTAAACCGTTTTATTTTATCCTACCGGCGGACATTGGTTTTACATTATTTACTCCAATCAAGGGGCGTATAGACAGTCTTACTGTATATATTTATAAAGCAGAGACATGTACAAACATTTTGAGGTATAATACATGTATGTCAAGCTATCCTGGAGACCGGAAGTGGACGAAAATTGAGCCATAATGGTTGTACAGCCGGCAATTTGACCTACCCGACCATGGTTTTTTACTTCTGACTTGGTCCACAGGTCCTATGGAATGATCTACGGGGAATAGTTATCAAGCAGAGGCATTGACAAACGTTTTGAGGTATCATACATGTAGATCAAGCCTCTCTGAGGACCGGCAGTTTCCTATTACGGAGCTAAAATGGGATGCCATGACCGTGACGGATATTCGGTTAATAACGCATATTGGTTTTTCGCAATTTTCTGGCTAACAAAGGGCTCCAGAAATAAAACCTAAACATATATATTAAGCAGAGAACCCTGCGCACATATTTGTTAATGTATTTGGTTATTCGGGCCGCCATGGGGACCGGAAGGGGGTGAAAACATAGGTAAACCGTTTTATTTTAACCTACCGCCGGACATTGGTTTTACATTATTTACTCCAATCAAGGGGCGTATCGACAGTCTTACTGTATATATTTATAAGCAGAGACATGTACAAACATTTTGAGGTATAATACATGTATGTCAAGCTATCCTGGAGACCGGAAGTGGACGAAAATTGAGCCATAATGGTTGTACAGCCGACAATTTGACCTACCCGACCATGGTTTTTTACTTCTGACTTGGTCCACAGGTCCTATGGAATGATCTACGGGGAATAGTTATCAAGCAGAGGCATTGACAAACGTTTTGAGGTATCATACATGTAGATCAAGCCTCTCTGAGGACCGGCAGTTTCCTATTACGGAGCTAAAATGGGATGCCAGGACCGTGACGGATATTCCGGGTAATAACGCATATTGGTTTTTCGCAATTTTCTGGCTAACAAAGGGCTCCAGAAATAAAAACTAAACATATATATTAAGCAGAGAACCCTGCGCACATATTTGTTAAGGTATTTGGTTATTCGGGCCTCCATGGGGACCGGAAGGGGGTGAAAACATAGGTAAACCGTTTTATTTTAACCTACCGCCGGACATTGGTTTTACATTATTTACTCCAATCAAGGGGCGTATAGACAGTCTTACTGTATATATTTATAATGCAGAGACATGTACAAACATTTTGAGGTATAATACATGTATGTCAAGCTATCCTGGAGACCGGAAGTGGACGAAAATTGAGCCATAATGGTTGTACAGCCGGCAATTTTGACCTACCCGACCATGGTTTTTTACATCTGACTTGGTCCACAGGTCCTATGGAATGATCTACGGGGAATAGTTATCAAGCAGAGGCATTGACAAACGTTTTGAGGTATCATACATGCAGATCAAGCCTCACTGAGCACCGGAAGTTGCCTATTACAGAGCTAAAATGGGATGCCAGGACCGTGACGGATATTCCGGGTAATAACGCATATTGGTTTTTCGCATTTTTCTGGCTAACGAAGGGCTCCAGAAATAAAAACTAAACATATATATTAAGCAGAGAACCCTGCGCACATATTTGTTAAGGTATTTGGTTATTCGGGCCGCCATGGTGACCGGCAGGGGGTGAAAACGTAGGTAAACCGTTTTATTTTATCCTACCGGCGGACATTGGTTTTACATTATTTACTCCAATCAAGGGGCGTATAGACAGTCTTACTGTATATATTTATAAAGCAGAGACATGTACAAACATTTTGAGGTATAATACATGTATGTCAAGCTATCCTGGAGACCGGAAGTGGACGAAAATTGAGCCATAATGGTTGTACAGCCGGCAATTTGACCTACCCGACCATGGTTTTTTACTTCTGACTTGGTCCACAGGTCCTATGGAATGATCTACGGGGAATAGTTATCAAGCAGAGGCATTGACAAACGTTTTGAGGTATCATACATGTAGATCAAGCCTCTCTGAGGACCGGCAGTTTCCTATTACGGAGCTAAAATGGGATGCCATGACCGTGACGGATATTCGGGTAATAACGCATATTGGTTTTTCGCAATTTTCTGGCTAACAAAGGGCTCCAGAAATAAAACCTAAACATATATATTAAGCAGAGAACCCTGCGCACATATTTGTTAATGTATTTGGTTATTCGGGCCGCCATGGGGACCGGAAGGGGGTGAAAACATAGGTAAACCGTTTTATTTTAACCTACCGCCGGACATTGGTTTTACATTATTTACTCCAATCAAGGGGCGTATCGACAGTCTTACTGTATATATTTATAAGCAGAGACATGTACAAACATTTTGAGGTATAATACATGTATGTCAAGCTATCCTGGAGACCGGAAGTGGACGAAAATTGAGCCATAATGGTTGTACAGCCGACAATTTGACCTACCCGACCATGGTTTTTTACTTCTGACTTGGTCCACAGGTCCTATGGAATGATCTACGGGGAATAGTTATCAAGCAGAGGCATTGACAAACGTTTTGAGGTATCATACATGTAGATCAAGCCTTCCTGAGGACCGGAAGTTGCCTATTACGGAGCTAAAATGGGATGCCAGGACCGTGACGGATATTCCGGGTAATAACGCATATTGGTTTTGCGCATTTTTCTGGCTAACGAAGGGCTCCAGAAATAAAAACTAAACATATATATTAAGCAGAGACACCTGCGCACATATTTGTTATGGTATTTTGGTTATTCGGGCAGCCATGGGGACCGGAAGGGGGTGAAAACATAGGGAAACCGTTTTATTTTAACCTTCCGCCAGACATTGGTTTTACATTATTTACTCTAACCAAAGGGCGTATGGACAGTCTTACTGTATATATTTATAATGCAGAGACATGTACAAACATTTTGAGGTATAATACATGTATGTCAAGCTATCCTGGAGACCGGAAGTGGACGAAAATTGAGCCATAATGGTTGTACAGCCGGCAATTTTGACCTACCCGACCATGGTTTTTTACATCTTACTTGGTCCACAGGTCCTATGGAATGATCTACGGGGAATAGTTATCAAGCAGAGGCATTGACAAACGTTTTGAGGTATCATACATGCAGATCAAGCCTCTCTGAGCACCGGAAGTTGCCTATTACAGAGCTAAAATGGGATGCCAGGACCCTGACGGATATTCCGGGTAATAACGCATATTGGTTTTTCGCATTTTTCTGGCTAACGAAGGGCTCCAGAAATGAAAACTAAACATATATATTAAGCAGAGAACCCTGTGCACATATTTGTTAATGTATTTGGTTATTCGGGCCGCCATGGGGACCGGAAGGGGGTGAAAACATAGGTTAACCGTTTTATTTTAACCTACCGCCGGACATTGGTTTTACATTATTTACTCCAATCAAGGGGCGTATGGACAGTCTTACTGTATATATTTATAAAGCAGAGACGTGTATAAACATTTTGAGGTATAATACATGTATATCAAGCTATCCTGGAGACCGGAAGTGGACGAAAATTGAGCCATAATGGTTGTACAGCGGCAATTTTGACCTACCCGACCATGGTTTTATACCTCTGACTTGGTCCACAGGTCCTATGGAATGATCTACGGGGAATAGTTATCAAGCAGAGGCATTGACAAACATTTTGAGGTATCATACATGTAGATCAAGCCTTCCTGAGGACCGGCAGTTGCCTATTACGGAGCTAAAATGGGATGCCAGGACCGTGACGGATATTCGGGTAATAACGCATATTGGTTTTTCGCATTTTTCTGGCTAACGAAGGTCTCCAGAAATAAAAACTAAACATATATATTAAGCAGAGACCCCTGCGCACATATTTGTTAATGTATTTGGTTATTCGGGCCGCCATGGGGACCGGAAGGGGGTGAAAACATAGGTAAACCGTTTTATTTTAACCTACCGCCGGACATTGGTTTTACATTATTTACTCCAATCAAGGGGCGTATCGACAGTCTTACTGTATATATTTATAAGCAGAGACATGTACAAACATTTTGAGGTATAATACATGTATGTCAAGCTATCCTGGAGATCGGAAGTGGACGAAAATTGAGCCATAATGGTTGTACAGCCGGCAATTTGACCTACCCGACCATGGTTTTTTACTTCTGACTTGGTCCACAGGGCCTATGGAATGATCTACGGGGAATAGTTATCAAGCAGAGGCATTGACAAACGTTTTGAGGTATCGTACATGTAGATCAAGCCTCCCTGAGAACCGGAAGTTGCCTATTACAGAGCTAAAATGGGATGCCAGGACCGTGACGGATATTCCGGGTAATAACGCATATTGGTTTTTCGCATTTTTCTGGCTAACGAAGTAAACATATATATTAAGCAGAGACCCCTGCGCACATATTTGTTAAGGTATTTGGTTATTCGGGCCGCCATGGGGACCGGCAGGGGGTGAAAACATAGGTAAACCGTTTTATTTTAACCTACCGCCGGACATTGGTTTTACATTATTTACTCCAATCAAGGGGCGTATAGACAGTCTTACTGTATATACTTATAAAGCAGAGACATGTACAAACATTTTGAGGTATAATACATGTATGTCAAGATATCCTGGAGACCGGAAGTGGACGAAAATTGAGCTATAATGGTTGTACAGCCGGCAATTTGACCTACCCGACCATGGTTTTTTACTTCTTACTTGGTCCACAGGTCCTATGGAATGATCTACCGGGAATAGGTATCAAGCAGAGGCATTGACAAACATTTTGATGTATCATACATGTAGATCAAGCATCTCTGGGGACCGGAAGTTGCCTATTACGGAGCTAAAATGGGATGCCAGGACCGTGACGGATATTCCGAGTAATAACGCATATTGGTTTTTCGCATTTTTCTGGCTAACGAAGGGCTCCAGAAATAAAAACTAAACATATATATTAAGCAGAGAACCCTGCGCACATATTTGTTAAGGTATTTGGTTATTCGGTCCGCCATGGTGACCGGCAGGGGGTGAAAACGTAGGTAAACCGTTTTATTTTATCCTACCGGCGGACATTGGTTTTACATTATTTACTCCAATCAAGGGGCGTATAGACAGTCTTACTGTATATATTTATAAAGCAGAGACATGTACAAACATTTTGAGGTATAATACATGTATGTCAAGCTATCCTGGAGACCGGAAGTGGACGAAAATTGAGCCATAATGGTTGTACAGCCGGCAATTTGACCTACCCGACCATGGTTTTTTACTTCTGACTTGGTCCACAGGTCCTATGGAATGATCTACGGGGAATAGTTATCAAGCAGAGGCATTGACAAACGTTTTGAGGTATCATACATGTAGATCAAGCCTCTCTGAGGACCGGCAGTTTCCTATTACGGAGCTAAAATGGGATGCCAGGACCGTGACGGATATTCCGGGTAATAACGCATATTGGTTTTTCGCAATTTTCTGGCTAACAAAGGGCTCCAGAAATAAAAACTAAACATATATATTAAACAGAGAACCCTGCGCACATATTTGTTAAGGTATTTGGTTATTCGGGCCTCCATGGGGACCGGAAGGGGGTGAAAACATAGGTAAACCGTTTTATTTTAACCTACCGCCGGACATTGGTTTTACATTATTTACTCCAATCAAGGGGCGTATGGACAGTCTTACTGTATATATTTATAATGCAGAGACATGTACAAACATTTTGAGGTATAATACATGTATGTCAAGCTATCCTGGAGACCGGAAGTGGACGAAAATTGAGCCATAATGGTTGTACAGCCGGCAATTTTGACCTAACCGACCATGGTTTTATACCTCTGACTTGGTCCACAGGTCCTATGGAATGATCTACGGGGAATAGTTATCAAGCAGAGGCATTGACAAACGTTTTGAGGTATCATACATGTAGATCAAGCCTTCCTGAGGACCGGCAGTTGCCTATTACGGAGCTAAAATGGGATGCCATGACCGTGACGGATATTCGGGTAATAACGCATATTGGTTTTTCGCATTTTTCTGGCTAACGAAGGACTCCAGAAATAAAAACTAAACATATATATTAAGCAGAGACCCCTGCGCACATATTTGTTAATGTATTTGGTTATTCGGGCCGCCATGGGGACCGGAAGGGGGTGAAAACATAGGTAAACCGTTTTATTTTAACCTACCGCCGGACATTGGTTTTACATTATTTACTCCAATCAAGGGGCGTATCGACAGTCTTACTGTATATATTTATAAGCAGAGACATGTACAAAGATTTTGAGGTATAATACATGTATGTCAAGCTATCCTGGAGACCGGAAGCGGACGAAAATTGAGCCATAATGGTTGTACAGCCTGCAATTTTGACCTACCCGACCATGGTTTTTTACTTCTTACTTGGTCCACAGGTCCTATGGAATGATCTACGGGGAATAGTTATCAAGCAGAGGCATTGACAAACGTTTTGAGGTATCATACATGTAGATCAAGCCTCCGTGAGGACCGGAAGTTGTCTATTACGGAGCTAAAATGGGATGCCAGGACCGTGACGGATATTCCGGGTAATAACGCATATTGGTTTTTCGCATTTTTCTGGCTAACGAAGGGCTCTAGAAATAAAAACTAAACATATATATTAAGCAGAGAACCCTGCGCACATATTTGTTAAGGTATTTGGTTATTCGGGCCGCCAGGGGGACCGACAGGGGGTGAAAACATAGGTAAACCGTTTTATTTTAACCTACCGCGGACATTGGTTTTACATTATTTACTCCAATCAAGGGGCGTATAGACAGTCTTACTGTATATATTTATAAAGCAGAGACATGTACAAACATTTTGAGGTATAATACATGTATGGCAAGCTATCCTGGAGACCGGAAGTGGACGACAATTGAGCCATAATGGTTGTACAGCCGCAATTTTGACCTACCCGACCATGGTTTTTTACTTCTGACTTGGTTCACAGGTCCTATGGAATGATCTACGGGGAATAGTTATCAAGCAGAGGCATTGACAAACGTTTTGAGGTATTATACATGTAGATCAAGCCATCCTGAGCACCGGTAGTTGCCTATTACGGAGCTAAAATGGGATACCAGGACCCTGACGGATATTTCGGGTAGTACCGCATATTGGTTTTTCGCATTTTTCTGGCTAATGGTGGGCTCCAGAAATAAAAACTAGACATATGTATTAAGCAGATACACCTGCGCACATATTTATTAAGGTATTTGGTTATTCGGGCCGCCATGGGGACCGGAAGGGGGTGAAAACATAGGTAAACGTTTTATTTTAACCTACCGCCGGACATTGGTTTTACATTATTTACTCCAATCAAGGGGCGTATAGACAGTTTTACTGTATATATTTATAAAGCAGAGACATGTACAAACATTTTGAGGTATAATACATGTATGTCAAGCTATCCTGGAGACCGGAAGTGGACGAAAATTGAGCCATAATGGTTGTACAGCCGCAATTTTGACCTACCCGACCATGGTTTTTTACTTCTTACTTGGTCCACAGGTCCTATGGAATGATCTACGGGGAATAGTTATCAAGCAGAGGCATTGACAAACGTTTTGAGGTATCATACATGTAGATCAAGCCTCCGTGAGGACCGGAAGTTGCCTATTACGGAGCTAAAATGGGATGCCAGGACCGTGACGGATATTCCGGGTAATAACGCATATTGGTTTTTCGCATTTTTCTGGCTAACGAAGGGCTCCAGAAATAAAAACTAAACATATATATTAAGCAGAGAACCCTGCACACATATTTGTTAAGGTATTTGGTTATTCGGGCCGCCATGGGGACCGGAAGGGGGTGAAAACATTGGTAAACCGTTTTATTTTAACCTACCGCCGGACATTGGTTTTACATTATTTACTCCAATCAAGGGGCGTATGGACAGTCTTACTGTATATATTTATAAAGCAGAGACATGTACAAACATTTTGAGGTATAATACATGTATGTCAAGCTATCCTGGAGACCGGAAGTGGACGAAAATTGAGCCATAATGGTTGTACAGCCGGCAATTTGATCTACCCGACCATGGTGTTTTACTTCTGACTTGGTCCACAGGTCTTATGAAATGATCTACGGGAAATAGTTATCAAGCAGAGGCATTGACAAACGTTTTGAGGTATCATACATATAGATCAAGCCTCTCTGAGGACCTAAAGTTGCCTATTACGGAGCTAAAATGGGATGCCAGGACCGTGACGGATATTCCGGGTAATAACGCATATTGGTTTTCCGCATTTTTCTGGCTAACGAAGGGCTCCAGAAATAAAAATTAACATATATATTAAGCAGAGACCCCTGCGCACATATTTGTTAAGGTATTTGGTTATTCGGGCCTCCATGGGGACCGGAAGGGGGTGAAAACATAGGTAAACCGTTTTATTTTAACCTACCACCGGACATTGGTTTTACATTATTTACTCCAATCAAGGGGCGTATGGACAGTCTTACTGTATATATTTATAAAGCACAGACATGTACAAACATTTTGAGGTATAATACATGTATGTCAAGCTATCCTGGAGACCGGAAGTGGACGAAAATTGAGCCATAATGGTTGTACAGCCGGCAATTTTGACCTACCCGACCATGGTTTTTTACTTCTTACTAGGTCCACAGGTCCTATGGAATGATCTACGGGGAATAGTTATCAAGCAGAGGCATTGACAAACGTTTTGAGGTATCATACATGTAGATCAAGCCTCCGTGAGGACCGGAAGTTGTCTATTACGGAGCTAAAATGGGATGCCAGGACCGTGACGGATATTCCGGGTAATAACGCATATTGGTTTTTCGCATTTTTCTGGCTAACGAAGGGCTCTAGAAATAAAAACTAAACATATATATTAAGCAGAGAACCCTGCGCACATATTTGTTAAGGTATTTGGTTATTCGGGCCGCCAGGGGGACCGACAGGGGGTGAAAACATAGGTAAACCGTTTTATTTTAACCTACCGCGGACATTGGTTTTACATTATTTACTCCAATCAAGGGGCGTATAGACAGTCTTACTGTATATATTTATAAAGCAGAGACATGTACAAACATTTTGAGGTATAATACATGTATGGCAAGCTATCCTGGAGACCGGAAGTGGACGACAATTGAGCCATAATGGTTGTACAGCCGCAATTTTGACCTACCCGACCATGGTTTTTTACTTCTGACTTGGTTCACAGGTCCTATGGAATGATCTACGGGGAATAGTTATCAAGCAGAGGCATTGACAAACGTTTTGAGGTATTATACATGTAGATCAAGCCATCCTGAGCACCGGTAGTTGCCTATTACGGAGCTAAAATGGGATGCCAGGACCCTGACGGATATTTCGGGTAGTACCGCATATTGGTTTTTCGCATTTTTCTGGCTAATGGTGGGCTCCAGAAATAAAAACTAGACATATGTATTAAGCAGATACACCTGCGCACATATTTATTAAGGTATTTGGTTATTCGGGCCGCCATGGGGACCGGAAGGGAGTGAAAACATAGGTAAATCGTCTTATTTTAACCTACTGCCGGACATTGGTTTTACATTATTTACTCCAATCAAGGGGCGTATCGCAGTCTTACTGTATATATTTATAAAGCAGAGACATGTACAAACATTTTGAGGTATAATAAATGTATGTCAAGCTATCCTGGAGACCGGAAGTGGACGAAAATTGAGCCATAATGGTTGTACAGCCGGCAATTTTGACCTACCCGACCATGGTTTTTTACTTCTGACTTGGTTCACAGGTCCTATGGAATGATCTACGGGGAATAGTTATCAAGCAGAGGCATTGACAAACGTTTTGAGGTATCATACATGTAGATCAAGCCTCTCTGAGGACGGCAGTTTCCTATTACGGAGCTAAAATGGGATGCCATGACCGTGACGGATATTCGGGTAATAACGCATATTGGTTTTTCGCAATTTTCTGGCTAACAAAGGGCTCCAGAAATAAAACCTAAACATATATATTAAGCAGAGAACCCTGCGCACATATTTGTTAATGTATTTCGTTATTCGGGCCGCCATGGGGACCGGAAGGGGGTGAAAACATTGGTAAACCGTTTTATTTTAACCTACCGCCGGACATTGGTTTTACATTATTTACTCCAATCAAGGGGCGTATCGCAGTCTTACTGTATATATTTATAAAGCAGAGACATGTACAAACATTTTGAGGTATAATAAATGTATGTCAAGCTATCCTGGAGACCGGAAGTGGACGAAAATTGAGCCATAATGGTTGTACAGCCGGCAATTTTGACCTACCCGACCATGGTTTTTTACTTCTGACTTGGTTCACAGGTCCTATGGAATGATCTACGGGGAATAGTTATCAAGCAGAGGCATTGACAAACGTTTTGAGGTATTATACATGTAGATCAAGCCATCCTGAGGACCGGTAGTTGCCTATTACGGAGCTAAAATGGGATGCCAGGACCCTGACGGATATTTCGGGTAGTACCGCATATTGGTTTTTCGCATTTTTCTGGCTAACGGAGGGCTCCAGAAATAAAAACTAGACATATGTATTAAGCAGATACACCTGCGCACATATTTATTAAGGTATTTGGTTATTCGGGCCGCCATGGGGACCGGAAGGGGGTGAAAACATAGGTAAATCGTCTTATTTTAACCTACCGCCGGACATTGGTTTTACATTATTTACTCCAATCAAGGGGCGTATAGACAGTCTTACTGTATATATTTATAAAGCAGAGACATGTACAAACATTTTGAGGTATACTACATGTATGTCAAGCTATCCTGGAGACCGGAAGTGGACGAAAATTGAGCCATAATGGTTGTACAGCCGGCAATTTTGACCTACCCGACCATGGTTTTTTACTTCTGACTTGGTTCACAGGTCCTATGGAATGATCTACGGGGAATAGTTATCAAGCAGAGGCATTGACAAACGTTTTGAGGTATTATACATGTAGATCAAGCCATCCTGAGGACCGGTAGTTGCCTATTACGGAGCTAAAATGGGATGCCAGGACCCTGACGGATATTTCGGGTAGTACCGCATATTGGTTTTTCGCATTTTTCTGGCCAATGGTGGGCTCCAGAAATAAAAACTAGACATATGTATTAAGCAGATACACCTGCGCACATATTTATTAAGGTATTTGGTTATTCGGGCCGCCATGGGGACCGGAAGGGGGTGAAAACATAGGTAAATCGTCTTATTTTAACCTACCGCCGGACATTGGTTTTACATTATTTACTCCAATCAAGGGGCGTATCGCAGTCTTACTGTATATATTTATAAAGCAGAGACATGTACAAACATTTTGAGGTATAATACATGTATGTCAAGCTATCCTGGAGACCGGAAGTGGACGAAAATTGAGCCATAATGGTTGTACAGCCTGCAATTTTGACCTACCCGACCATGGTTTTTTACTTCTGACTTGGTTCACAGGTCCTATGGAATGATCTACGGGGAATAGTTATCAAGCAGAGGCATTGACAAACGTTTTGAGGTATTATACATGTAGATCAAGCCATCCTGAGGACCGGTAGTTGCCTATTACGGAGCTAAAATGGGATGCCAGGACCCTGACGGATATTTCGGGTAGTACCGCATATTGGTTTTTCGCATTTTTCTGGCTAACGGAGGGCTCCAGAAATAAAAACTAGACATATGTATTAAGCAGATACACCTGCGCACATATTTATTAAGGTATTTGGTTATTCGGGCCGCCATGGGGACCGGAAGGGGGTGAAAACATAGGTAAATCGTCTTATTTTAACCTACCGCCGGACATTGGTTTTACATTATTTACTCCAATCAAGGGGCGTATCGCAGTCTTACTGTATATATTTATAAAGCAGAGACATGTACAAACATTTTGAGGTATAATACATGTATGTCAAGCTATCCTGGAGACCGGAAGTGGACGAAAATTGAGCCATAATGGTTGTACAGCCGGCAATTTTGACCTACCCGACCATGGTTTTTTACTTCTGACTTGGTTCACAGGTCCTATGGAATGATCTACGGGGAATAGTTATCAAGCAGAGGCATTGACAAACGTTTTGAGGTATTATACATGTAGATCAAGCCATCCTGAGGACCGGTAGTTGCCTATTACGGAGCTAAAATGGGATGCCAGGACCCTGACGGATATTTCGGGTAGTACCGCATATTGGTTTTTCGCATTTTTCTGGCTAATGGTGGGCTCCAGAAATAAAAACTAGACATATGTATTAAGCAGATACACCTGCGCACATATTTATTAAGGTATTTGGTTATTCGGGCCGCCATGGGGACCGGAAGGGAGTGAAAACATAGGTAAATCGTCTTATTTTAACCTACCGCCGGACATTGGTTTTACATTATTTACTCCAATCAAGGGGCGTATCGCAGTCTTACTGTATATATTTATAAAGCAGAGACATGTACAAACATTTTGAGGTATAATACATGTATGTCAAGCTATCCTGGAGACCGGAAGTGGACGAAAATTGAGCCATAATGGTTGTACAGCCTGCAATTTTGACCTACCCGACCATGGTTTTTTACTTCTGACTTGGTTCACAGGTCCTATGGAATGATCTACGGGGAATAGTTATCAAGCAGAGGCATTGACAAACGTTTTGAGGTATTATACATGTAGATCAAGCCATCCTGAGGACCGGTAGTTGCCAATTACGGAGCTAAAATGGGATGCCAGGACCCTGACGGATATTTCGGGTAGTACCGCATATTGGTTTTTCGCATTTTTCTGGCTAACGGAGGGCTCCAGAAATAAAAACTAGACATATGTATTAAGCAGATACACCTGCGCACATATTTATTAAGGTATTTGGTTATTCGGGCCGCCATGGGGACCGGAAGGGGGTGAAAACATAGGTAAATCGTCTTATTTTAACCTACCGCCGGACATTGGTTTTACATTATTTACTCCAATCAAGGGGCGTATAGACAGTCTTACTGTATATATTTATAAAGCAGAGACATGTACAAACATTTTGAGGTATACTACATGTATGTCAAGCTATCCTGGAGACCGGAAGTGGACGAAAATTGAGCCATAATGGTTGTACAGCCGGCAATTTTGACCTACCCGACCATGGTTTTTTACTTCTGACTTGGTTCACAGGTCCTATGGAATGATCTACGGGGAATAGTTATCAAGCAGAGGCATTGACAAACGTTTTGAGGTATTATACATGTAGATCAAGCCATCCTGAGGACCGGTAGTTGCCTATTACGGAGCTAAAATGGGATGCCAGGACCCTGACGGATATTTCGGGTAGTACCGCATATTGGTTTTTCGCATTTTTCTGGCTAATGGTGGGCTCCAGAAATAAAAACTAGACATATGTATTAAGCAGATACACCTGCGCACATATTTATTAAGGTATTTGGTTATTCGGGCCGCCATGGGGACCGGAAGGGGGTGAAAACATAGGTAAATCGTCTTATTTTAACCTACCGCCGGACATTGGTTTTACATTATTTACTCCAATCAAGGGGCGTATGGACAGTCTTACTGTATATATTTATAAAGCAGAGACATGTACAAACATTTTGAGGTATACTACATGTATGTCAAGCTATCCTGGAGACCGGAAGTGGACGAAAATTGAGCCATAATGGTTGTACAGCCGGCAATTTTGACCTACCCGACCATGGTTTTTTACTTCTGACTTGGTTCACAGGTCCTATGGAATGATCTACGGGGAATAGTTATCAAGCAGAGGCATTGACAAACGTTTTGAGGTATTATACATGTAGATCAAGCCATCCTGAGGACCGGTAGTTGCCTATTACGGAGCTAAAATGGGATGCCAGGACCCTGACGGATATTTCGGGTAGTACCGCATATTGGTTTTTCGCATTTTTCTGGCCAATGGTGGGCTCCAGAAATAAAAACTAGACATATGTATTAAGCAGATACACCTGCGCACATATTTATTAAGGTATTTGGTTATTCGGGCCGCCATGGGGACCGGAAGGGGGTGAAAACATAGGTAAATCGTCTTATTTTAACCTACCGCCGGACATTGGTTTTACATTATTTACTCCAATCAAGGGGCGTATCGCAGTCTTACTGTATATATTTATAAAGCAGAGACATGTACAAACATTTTGAGGTATAATACATGTATGTCAAGCTATCCTGGAGACCGGAAGTGGACGAAAATTGAGCCATAATGGTTGTACAGCCGGCAATTTTGACCTACCCGACCATGGTTTTTTACTTCTGACTTGGTTCACAGGTCCTATGGAATGATCTACGGGGAATAGTTATCAAGCAGAGGCATTGACAAACGTTTTGAGGTATTATACATGTAGATCAAGCCATCCTGAGGACCGGTAGTTGCCTATTACGGAGCTAAAATGGGATGCCAGGACCCTGACGGATATTTCGGGTAGTACCGCATATTGGTTTTTCGCATTTTTCTGGCTAATGGTGGGCTCCAGAAATAAAACCTAAACATATATATTAAGCAGAGAACCCTGCGCACATATTTGTTAATGTATTTCGTTATTCGGGCCGCCATGGGGACCGGAAGGGGGTGAAAACATTGGTAAACCGTTTTATTTTAACCTACCGCCGGACATTGGTTTTACATTATTTACTCCAATCAAGGGGCGTATCGCAGTCTTACTGTATATATTTATAAAGCAGAGACATGTACAAACATTTTGAGGTATAATAAATGTATGTCAAGCTATCCTGGAGACCGGAAGTGGACGAAAATTGAGCCATAATGGTTGTACAGCCGGCAATTTTGACCTACCCGACCATGGTTTTTTACTTCTGACTTGGTTCACAGGTCCTATGGAATGATCTACGGGGAATAGTTATCAAGCAGAGGCATTGACAAACGTTTTGAGGTATTATACATGTAGATCAAGCCATCCTGAGGACCGGTAGTTGCCTATTACGGAGCTAAAATGGGATGCCAGGACCCTGACGGATATTTCGGGTAGTACCGCATATTGGTTTTTCGCATTTTTCTGGCTAACGGAGGGCTCCAGAAATAAAAACTAGACATATGTATTAAGCAGATACACCTGCGCACATATTTATTAAGGTATTTGGTTATTCGGGCCGCCATGGGGACCGGAAGGGGGTGAAAACATAGGTAAATCGTCTTATTTTAACCTACCGCCGGACATTGGTTTTACATTATTTACTCCAATCAAGGGGCGTATAGACAGTCTTACTGTATATATTTATAAAGCAGAGACATGTACAAACATTTTGAGGTATACTACATGTATGTCAAGCTATCCTGGAGACCGGAAGTGGACGAAAATTGAGCCATAATGGTTGTACAGCCGGCAATTTTGACCTACCCGACCATGGTTTTTTACTTCTGACTTGGTTCACAGGTCCTATGGAATGATCTACGGGGAATAGTTATCAAGCAGAGGCATTGACAAACGTTTTGAGGTATTATACATGTAGATCAAGCCATCCTGAGGACCGGTAGTTGCCTATTACGGAGCTAAAATGGGATGCCAGGACCCTGACGGATATTTCGGGTAGTACCGCATATTGGTTTTTCGCATTTTTCTGGCCAATGGTGGGCTCCAGAAATAAAAACTAGACATATGTATTAAGCAGATACACCTGCGCACATATTTATTAAGGTATTTGGTTATTCGGGCCGCCATGGGGACCGGAAGGGGGTGAAAACATAGGTAAATCGTCTTATTTTAACCTACCGCCGGACATTGGTTTTACATTATTTACTCCAATCAAGGGGCGTATCGCAGTCTTACTGTATATATTTATAAAGCAGAGACATGTACAAACATTTTGAGGTATAATACATGTATGTCAAGCTATCCTGGAGACCGGAAGTGGACGAAAATTGAGCCATAATGGTTGTACAGCCTGCAATTTTGACCTACCCGACCATGGTTTTTTACTTCTGACTTGGTTCACAGGTCCTATGGAATGATCTACGGGGAATAGTTATCAAGCAGAGGCATTGACAAACGTTTTGAGGTATTATACATGTAGATCAAGCCATCCTGAGGACCGGTAGTTGCCTATTACGGAGCTAAAATGGGATGCCAGGACCCTGACGGATATTTCGGGTAGTACCGCATATTGGTTTTTCGCATTTTTCTGGCTAACGGAGGGCTCCAGAAATAAAAACTAGACATATGTATTAAGCAGATACACCTGCGCACATATTTATTAAGGTATTTGGTTATTCGGGCCGCCATGGGGACCGGAAGGGGGTGAAAACATAGGTAAATCGTCTTATTTTAACCTACCGCCGGACATTGGTTTTACATTATTTACTCCAATCAAGGGGCGTATCGCAGTCTTACTGTATATATTTATAAAGCAGAGACATGTACAAACATTTTGAGGTATAATACATGTATGTCAAGCTATCCTGGAGACCGGAAGTGGACGAAAATTGAGCCATAATGGTTGTACAGCCGGCAATTTTGACCTACCCGACCATGGTTTTTTACTTCTGACTTGGTTCACAGGTCCTATGGAATGATCTACGGGGAATAGTTATCAAGCAGAGGCATTGACAAACGTTTTGAGGTATTATACATGTAGATCAAGCCATCCTGAGGACCGGTAGTTGCCTATTACGGAGCTAAAATGGGATGCCAGGACCCTGACGGATATTTCGGGTAGTACCGCATATTGGTTTTTCGCATTTTTCTGGCTAATGGTGGGCTCCAGAAATAAAAACTAGACATATGTATTAAGCAGATACACCTGCGCACATATTTATTAAGGTATTTGGTTATTCGGGCCGCCATGGGGACCGGAAGGGAGTGAAAACATAGGTAAATCGTCTTATTTTAACCTACCGCCGGACATTGGTTTTACATTATTTACTCCAATCAAGGGGCGTATCGCAGTCTTACTGTATATATTTATAAAGCAGAGACATGTACAAACATTTTGAGGTATAATACATGTATGTCAAGCTATCCTGGAGACCGGAAGTGGACGAAAATTGAGCCATAATGGTTGTACAGCCTGCAATTTTGACCTACCCGACCATGGTTTTTTACTTCTGACTTGGTTCACAGGTCCTATGGAATGATCTACGGGGAATAGTTATCAAGCAGAGGCATTGACAAACGTTTTGAGGTATTATACATGTAGATCAAGCCATCCTGAGGACCGGTAGTTGCCAATTACGGAGCTAAAATGGGATGCCAGGACCCTGACGGATATTTCGGGTAGTACCGCATATTGGTTTTTCGCATTTTTCTGGCTAACGGAGGGCTCCAGAAATAAAAACTAGACATATGTATTAAGCAGATACACCTGCGCACATATTTATTAAGGTATTTGGTTATTCGGGCCGCCATGGGGACCGGAAGGGGGTGAAAACATAGGTAAATCGTCTTATTTTAACCTACCGCCGGACATTGGTTTTACATTATTTACTCCAATCAAGGGGCGTATAGACAGTCTTACTGTATATATTTATAAAGCAGAGACATGTACAAACATTTTGAGGTATACTACATGTATGTCAAGCTATCCTGGAGACCGGAAGTGGACGAAAATTGAGCCATAATGGTTGTACAGCCGGCAATTTTGACCTACCCGACCATGGTTTTTTACTTCTGACTTGGTTCACAGGTCCTATGGAATGATCTACGGGGAATAGTTATCAAGCAGAGGCATTGACAAACGTTTTGAGGTATTATACATGTAGATCAAGCCATCCTGAGGACCGGTAGTTGCCTATTACGGAGCTAAAATGGGATGCCAGGACCCTGACGGATATTTCGGGTAGTACCGCATATTGGTTTTTCGCATTTTTCTGGCTAATGGTGGGCTCCAGAAATAAAAACTAGACATATGTATTAAGCAGATACACCTGCGCACATATTTATTAAGGTATTTGGTTATTCGGGCCGCCATGGGGACCGGAAGGGGGTGAAAACATAGGTAAATCGTCTTATTTTAACCTACCGCCGGACATTGGTTTTACATTATTTACTCCAATCAAGGGGCGTATGGACAGTCTTACTGTATATATTTATAAAGCAGAGACATGTACAAACATTTTGAGGTATACTACATGTATGTCAAGCTATCCTGGAGACCGGAAGTGGACGAAAATTGAGCCATAATGGTTGTACAGCCGGCAATTTTGACCTACCCGACCATGGTTTTTTACTTCTGACTTGGTTCACAGGTCCTATGGAATGATCTACGGGGAATAGTTATCAAGCAGAGGCATTGACAAACGTTTTGAGGTATTATACATGTAGATCAAGCCATCCTGAGGACCGGTAGTTGCCTATTACGGAGCTAAAATGGGATGCCAGGACCCTGACGGATATTTCGGGTAGTACCGCATATTGGTTTTTCGCATTTTTCTGGCCAATGGTGGGCTCCAGAAATAAAAACTAGACATATGTATTAAGCAGATACACCTGCGCACATATTTATTAAGGTATTTGGTTATTCGGGCCGCCATGGGGACCGGAAGGGGGTGAAAACATAGGTAAATCGTCTTATTTTAACCTACCGCCGGACATTGGTTTTACATTATTTACTCCAATCAAGGGGCGTATCGCAGTCTTACTGTATATATTTATAAAGCAGAGACATGTACAAACATTTTGAGGTATAATACATGTATGTCAAGCTATCCTGGAGACCGGAAGTGGACGAAAATTGAGCCATAATGGTTGTACAGCCGGCAATTTTGACCTACCCGACCATGGTTTTTTACTTCTGACTTGGTTCACAGGTCCTATGGAATGATCTACGGGGAATAGTTATCAAGCAGAGGCATTGACAAACGTTTTGAGGTATTATACATGTAGATCAAGCCATCCTGAGGACCGGTAGTTGCCTATTACGGAGCTAAAATGGGATGCCAGGACCCTGACGGATATTTCGGGTAGTACCGCATATTGGTTTTTCGCATTTTTCTGGCTAATGGTGGGCTCCAGAAATAAAAACTAGACATATGTATTAAGCAGATACACCTGCGCACATATTTATTAAGGTATTTGGTTATTCGGGCCGCCATGGGGACCGGAAGGGAGTGAAAACATAGGTAAATCGTCTTATTTTAACCTACCGCCGGACATTGGTTTTACATTATTTACTCCAATCAAGGGGCGTATCGCAGTCTTACTGTATATATTTATAAAGCAGAGACATGTACAAACATTTTGAGGTATAATACATGTATGTCAAGCTATCCTGGAGACCGGAAGTGGACGAAAATTGAGCCATAATGGTTGTACAGCCTGCAATTTTGACCTACCCGACCATGGTTTTTTACTTCTGACTTGGTTCACAGGTCCTATGGAATGATCTACGGGGAATAGTTATCAAGCAGAGGCATTGACAAACGTTTTGAGGTATTATACATGTAGATCAAGCCATCCTGAGGACCGGTAGTTGCCAATTACGGAGCTAAAATGGGATGCCAGGACCCTGACGGATATTTCGGGTAGTACCGCATATTGGTTTTTCGCATTTTTCTGGCTAACGGAGGGCTCCAGAAATAAAAACTAGACATATGTATTAAGCAGATACACCTGCGCACATATTTATTAAGGTATTTGGTTATTCGGGCCGCCATGGGGACCGGAAGGGGGTGAAAACATAGGTAAATCGTCTTATTTTAACCTACCGCCGGACATTGGTTTTACATTATTTACTCCAATCAAGGGGCGTATAGACAGTCTTACTGTATATATTTATAAAGCAGAGACATGTACAAACATTTTGAGGTATACTACATGTATGTCAAGCTATCCTGGAGACCGGAAGTGGACGAAAATTGAGCCATAATGGTTGTACAGCCGGCAATTTTGACCTACCCGACCATGGTTTTTTACTTCTGACTTGGTTCACAGGTCCTATGGAATGATCTACGGGGAATAGTTATCAAGCAGAGGCATTGACAAACGTTTTGAGGTATTATACATGTAGATCAAGCCATCCTGAGGACCGGTAGTTGCCTATTACGGAGCTAAAATGGGATGCCAGGACCCTGACGGATATTTCGGGTAGTACCGCATATTGGTTTTTCGCATTTTTCTGGCTAATGGTGGGCTCCAGAAATAAAAACTAGACATATGTATTAAGCAGATACACCTGCGCACATATTTATTAAGGTATTTGGTTATTCGGGCCGCCATGGGGACCGGAAGGGAGTGAAAACATAGGTAAATCGTCTTATTTTAACCTACTGCCGGACATTGGTTTTACATTATTTACTCCAATCAAGGGGCGTATCGCAGTCTTACTGTATATATTTATAAAGCAGAGACATGTACAAACATTTTGAGGTATAATACATGTATGTCAAGCTATCCTGGAGACCGGAAGTGGACGAAAATTGAGCCATAATGGTTGTACAGCCTGCAATTTTGACCTACCCGACCATGGTTTTTTACTTCTGACTTGGTTCACAGGTCCTATGGAATGATCTACGGGGAATAGTTATCAAGCAGAGGCATTGACAAACGTTTTGAGGTATTATACATGTAGATCAAGCCATCCTGAGGACCGGTAGTTGCCTATTACGGAGCTAAAATGGGATGCTAGGACCCTGACGGATATTTCGGGTAGTACCGCATATTGGTTTTTCGCATTTTTCTGGCTAACGGAGGGCTCCAGAAATAAAAACTAGACATATGTATTAAGCAGATACACCTGCGCACATATTTATTAAGGTATTTGGTTATTCGGGCCGCCATGGGGACCGGAAGGGGGTGAAAACATAGGTAAATCGTCTTATTTTAACCTACCGCCGGACATTGGTTTTACATTATTTACTCCAATCAAGGGGCGTATAGACAGTCTTACTGTATATATTTATAAAGCAGAGACATGTACAAACATTTTGAGGTATACTACATGTATGTCAAGCTATCCTGGAGACCGGAAGTGGACGAAAATTGAGCCATAATGGTTGTACAGCCGGCAATTTTGACCTACCCGACCATGGTTTTTTACTTCTGACTTGGTTCACAGGTCCTATGGAATGATCTACGGGGAATAGTTATCAAGCAGATGCATTGACAAACGTTTTGAGGTATTATACATGTAGATCAAGCCATCCTGAGGACCGGTAGTTGCCTATTACGGAGCTAAAATGGGATGCCAGGACCCTGACGGATATTTCGGGTAGTACCGCATATTGGTTTTTCGCATTTTTCTGGCTAACGGAGGGCTCCAGAAATAAAAACTAGACATATGTATTAAGCAGATACACCTGCGCACATATTTATTAAGGTATTTGGTTATTCGGGCCGCCATGGGGACCGGAAGGGGGTTAAAACATAGGTAAATCGTCTTATTTTAACCTACCGCCGGACATTGGTTTTACATTATTTACTCCAATCAAGGGGCGTATCGCAGTCTTACTGTATATATTTATAAAGCAGAGACATGTACAAACATTTTGAGGTATAATACATGTATGTCAAGCTATCCTGGAGACCGGAAGTGGACGAAAATTGAGCCAAAATGGTTGTACAGCCGGCAATTTTGACCTACCCGACCATGGTTTTTTACTTCTGACTTGGTTCACAGGTCCTATGGAATGATCTACGGGGAATAGTTATCAAGCAGAGGCATTGACAAACGTTTTGAGGTATTATACATGTAGATCAAGCCATCCTGAGGACCGGTAGTTGCCTATTACGGAGCTAAAATGGGATGCTAGGACCCTGACGGATATTTCGGGTAGTACCGCATATTGGTTTTTCGCATTTTTCTGGCTAACGGAGGGCTCCAGAAATAAAAACTAGACATATGTATTAAGCAGATACACCTGCGCACATATTTATTAAGGTATTTGGTTATTCGGGCCGCCATGGGGACCGGAAGGGGGTGAAAACATAGGTAAATCGTCTTATTTTAACCTACCGCCGGACATTGGTTTTACATTATTTACTCCAATCAAGGGGCGTATAGACAGTCTTACTGTATATATTTATAAAGCAGAGACATGTACAAACATTTTGAGGTATACTACATGTATGTCAAGCTATCCTGGAGACCGGAAGTGGACGAAAATTGAGCCATAATGGTTGTACAGCCGGCAATTTTGACCTACCCGACCATGGTTTTTTACTTCTGACTTGGTTCACAGGTCCTATGGAATGATCTACGGGGAATAGTTATCAAGCAGAGGCATTGACAAACGTTTTGAGGTATTATACATGTAGATCAAGCCATCCTGAGGACCGGTAGTTGCCTATTACGGAGCTAAAATGGGATGCCAGGACCCTGACGGATATTTCGGGTAGTACCGCATATTGGTTTTTCGCATTTTTCTGGCTAATGGTGGGCTCCAGAAATAAAAACTAGACATATGTATTAAGCAGATACACCTGCGCACATATTTATTAAGGTATTTGGTTATTCGGGCCGCCATGGGGACCGGAAGGGAGTGAAAACATAGGTAAATCGTCTTATTTTAACCTACTGCCGGACATTGGTTTTACATTATTTACTCCAATCAAGGGGCGTATCGCAGTCTTACTGTATATATTTATAAAGCAGAGACATGTACAAACATTTTGAGGTATAATACATGTATGTCAAGCTATCCTGGAGACCGGAAGTGGACGAAAATTGAGCCATAATGGTTGTACAGCCTGCAATTTTGACCTACCCGACCATGGTTTTTTACTTCTGACTTGGTTCACAGGTCCTATGGAATGATCTACGGGGAATAGTTATCAAGCAGAGGCATTGACAAACGTTTTGAGGTATTATACATGTAGATCAAGCCATCCTGAGGACCGGTAGTTGCCTATTACGGAGCTAAAATGGGATGCTAGGACCCTGACGGATATTTCGGGTAGTACCGCATATTGGTTTTTCGCATTTTTCTGGCTAACGGAGGGCTCCAGAAATAAAAACTAGACATATGTATTAAGCAGATACACCTGCGCACATATTTATTAAGGTATTTGGTTATTCGGGCCGCCATGGGGACCGGAAGGGGGTGAAAACATAGGTAAATCGTCTTATTTTAACCTACCGCCGGACATTGGTTTTACATTATTTACTCCAATCAAGGGGCGTATAGACAGTCTTACTGTATATATTTATAAAGCAGAGACATGTACAAACATTTTGAGGTATACTACATGTATGTCAAGCTATCCTGGAGACCGGAAGTGGACGAAAATTGAGCCATAATGGTTGTACAGCCGGCAATTTTGACCTACCCGACCATGGTTTTTTACTTCTGACTTGGTTCACAGGTCCTATGGAATGATCTACGGGGAATAGTTATCAAGCAGAGGCATTGACAAACGTTTTGAGGTATTATACATGTAGATCAAGCCATCCTGAGGACCGGTAGTTGCCTATTACGGAGCTAAAATGGGATGCCAGGACCCTGACGGATATTTCGGGTAGTACCGCATATTGGTTTTTCGCATTTTTCTGGCTAACGGAGGGCTCCAGAAATAAAAACTAGACATATGTATTAAGCAGATACACCTGCGCACATATTTATTAAGGTATTTGGTTATTCGGGCCGCCATGGGGACCGGAAGGGGGTTAAAACATAGGTAAATCGTCTTATTTTAACCTACCGCCGGACATTGGTTTTACATTATTTACTCCAATCAAGGGGCGTATCGCAGTCTTACTGTATATATTTATAAAGCAGAGACATGTACAAACATTTTGAGGTATAATACATGTATGTCAAGCTATCCTGGAGACCGGAAGTGGACGAAAATTGAGCCATAATGGTTGTACAGCCGGCAATTTTGACCTACCCGACCATGGTTTTTTACTTCTGACTTGGTTCACAGGTCCTATGGAATGATCTACGGGGAATAGTTATCAAGCAGAGGCATTGACAAACGTTTTGAGGTATCATACATGTAGATCAAGCATCTCTGGGGACCGGAAGTTGCCTATTACGGAGCTAAAATGGGATGCCAGGACCGTGACGGATATTCCGAGTAATAACGCATATTGGTTTTTCGCATTTTTCTGGCTAACGAAGGGCTCCAGAAATAAAAACTAAACATATATATTAAGCAGAGAACCCTGCGCACATATTTGTTAAGGTATTTGGTTATTCGGGCCGCCATGGTGACCGGCAGGGGGTGAAAACGTAGGTAAACCGTTTTATTTTATCCTACCGGCGGACATTGGTTTTACATTATTTACTCCAATCAAGGGGCGTATAGACAGTCTTACTGTATATATTTATAAAGCAGAGACATGTACAAACATTTTGAGGTATAATACATGTATGTCAAGCTATCCTGGAGACCGGAAGTGGACGAAAATTGAGCCATAATGGTTGTACAGCCGGCAATTTTGACCTACCCGACCATGGTTTTTTACTTCTGACTTGGTTCACAGGTCCTATGGAATGATCTACGGGGAATAGTTATCAAGCAGAGGCATTGACAAACGTTTTGAGGTATTATACATGTAGATCAAGCCATCCTGAGGACCGGTAGTTGCCTATTACGGAGCTAAAATGGGATGCCAGGACCCTGACGGATATTTCGGGTAGTACCGCATATTGGTTTTTCGCATTTTTCTGGCTAATGGTGGGCTCCAGAAATAAAAACTAGACATATGTATTAAGCAGATACACCTGCGCACATATTTATTAAGGTATTTGGTTATTCGGGCCGCCATGGGGACCGGAAGGGAGTGAAAACATAGGTAAATCGTCTTATTTTAACCTACTGCCGGACATTGGTTTTACATTATTTACTCCAATCAAGGGGCGTATCGCAGTCTTACTGTATATATTTATAAAGCAGAGACATGTACAAACATTTTGAGGTATAATACATGTATGTCAAGCTATCCTGGAGACCGGAAGTGGACGAAAATTGAGCCATAATGGTTGTACAGCCTGCAATTTTGACCTACCCGACCATGGTTTTTTACTTCTGACTTGGTTCACAGGTCCTATGGAATGATCTACGGGGAATAGTTATCAAGCAGAGGCATTGACAAACGTTTTGAGGTATTATACATGTAGATCAAGCCATCCTGAGGACCGGTAGTTGCCTATTACGGAGCTAAAATGGGATGCTAGGACCCTGACGGATATTTCGGGTAGTACCGCATATTGGTTTTTCGCATTTTTCTGGCTAACGGAGGGCTCCAGAAATAAAAACTAGACATATGTATTAAGCAGATACACCTGCGCACATATTTATTAAGGTATTTGGTTATTCGGGCCGCCATGGGGACCGGAAGGGGGTGAAAACATAGGTAAATCGTCTTATTTTAACCTACCGCCGGACATTGGTTTTACATTATTTACTCCAATCAAGGGGCGTATAGACAGTCTTACTGTATATATTTATAAAGCAGAGACATGTACAAACATTTTGAGGTATACTACATGTATGTCAAGCTATCCTGGAGACCGGAAGTGGACGAAAATTGAGCCATAATGGTTGTACAGCCGGCAATTTTGACCTACCCGACCATGGTTTTTTACTTCTGACTTGGTTCACAGGTCCTATGGAATGATCTACGGGGAATAGTTATCAAGCAGAGGCATTGACAAACGTTTTGAGGTATTATACATGTAGATCAAGCCATCCTGAGGACCGGTAGTTGCCTATTACGGAGCTAAAATGGGATGCCAGGACCCTGACGGATATTTCGGGTAGTACCGCATATTGGTTTTTCGCATTTTTCTGGCTAACGGAGGGCTCCAGAAATAAAAACTAGACATATGTATTAAGCAGATACACCTGCGCACATATTTATTAAGGTATTTGGTTATTCGGGCCGCCATGGGGACCGGAAGGGGGTGAAAACATAGGTAAATCGTCTTATTTTAACCTACCGCCGGACATTGGTTTTACATTATTTACTCCAATCAAGGGGCGTATCGCAGTCTTACTGTATATATTTATAAAGCAGAGACATGTACAAACATTTTGAGGTATAATACATGTATGTCAAGCTATCCTGGAGACCGGAAGTGGACGAAAATTGAGCCATAATGGTTGTACAGCCGGCAATTTTGACCTACCCGACCATGGTTTTTTACTTCTGACTTGGTTCACAGGTCCTATGGAATGATCTACGGGGAATAGTTATCAAGCAGAGGCATTGACAAACGTTTTGAGGTATTATACATGTAGATCAAGCCATCCTGAGGACCGGTAGTTGCCTATTACGGAGCTAAAATGGGATGCCAGGACCCTGACGGATATTTCGGGTAGTACCGCATATTGGTTTTTCGCATTTTTCTGGCTAATGGTGGGCTCCAGAAATAAAAACTAGACATATGTATTAAGCAGATACACCTGCGCACATATTTATTAAGGTATTTGGTTATTCGGGCCGCCATGGGGACCGGAAGGGAGTGAAAACATAGGTAAATCGTCTTATTTTAACCTACCGCCGGACATTGGTTTTACATTATTTACTCCAATCAAGGGGCGTATCGCAGTCTTACTGTATATATTTATAAAGCAGAGACATGTACAAACATTTTGAGGTATAATACATGTATGTCAAGCTATCCTGGAGACCGGAAGTGGACGAAAATTGAGCCATAATGGTTGTACAGCCTGCAATTTTGACCTACCCGACCATGGTTTTTTACTTCTGACTTGGTTCACAGGTCCTATGGAATGATCTACGGGGAATAGTTATCAAGCAGAGGCATTGACAAACGTTTTGAGGTATTATACATGTAGATCAAGCCATCCTGAGGACCGGTAGTTGCCAATTACGGAGCTAAAATGGGATGCCAGGACCCTGACGGATATTTCGGGTAGTACCGCATATTGGTTTTTCGCATTTTTCTGGCTAACGGAGGGCTCCAGAAATAAAAACTAGACATATGTATTAAGCAGATACACCTGCGCACATATTTATTAAGGTATTTGGTTATTCGGGCCGCCATGGGGACCGGAAGGGGGTGAAAACATAGGTAAATCGTCTTATTTTAACCTACCGCCGGACATTGGTTTTACATTATTTACTCCAATCAAGGGGCGTATAGACAGTCTTACTGTATATATTTATAAAGCAGAGACATGTACAAACATTTTGAGGTATACTACATGTATGTCAAGCTATCCTGGAGACCGGAAGTGGACGAAAATTGAGCCATAATGGTTGTACAGCCGGCAATTTTGACCTACCCGACCATGGTTTTTTACTTCTGACTTGGTTCACAGGTCCTATGGAATGATCTACGGGGAATAGTTATCAAGCAGAGGCATTGACAAACGTTTTGAGGTATTATACATGTAGATCAAGCCATCCTGAGGACCGGTAGTTGCCTATTACGGAGCTAAAATGGGATGCCAGGACCCTGACGGATATTTCGGGTAGTACCGCATATTGGTTTTTCGCATTTTTCTGGCTAATGGTGGGCTCCAGAAATAAAAACTAGACATATGTATTAAGCAGATACACCTGCGCACATATTTATTAAGGTATTTGGTTATTCGGGCCGCCATGGGGACCGGAAGGGGGTGAAAACATAGGTAAATCGTCTTATTTTAACCTACCGCCGGACATTGGTTTTACATTATTTACTCCAATCAAGGGGCGTATGGACAGTCTTACTGTATATATTTATAAAGCAGAGACATGTACAAACATTTTGAGGTATACTACATGTATGTCAAGCTATCCTGGAGACCGGAAGTGGACGAAAATTGAGCCATAATGGTTGTACAGCCGGCAATTTTGACCTACCCGACCATGGTTTTTTACTTCTGACTTGGTTCACAGGTCCTATGGAATGATCTACGGGGAATAGTTATCAAGCAGAGGCATTGACAAACGTTTTGAGGTATTATACATGTAGATCAAGCCATCCTGAGGACCGGTAGTTGCCTATTACGGAGCTAAAATGGGATGCCAGGACCCTGACGGATATTTCGGGTAGTACCGCATATTGGTTTTTCGCATTTTTCTGGCCAATGGTGGGCTCCAGAAATAAAAACTAGACATATGTATTAAGCAGATACACCTGCGCACATATTTATTAAGGTATTTGGTTATTCGGGCCGCCATGGGGACCGGAAGGGGGTGAAAACATAGGTAAATCGTCTTATTTTAACCTACCGCCGGACATTGGTTTTACATTATTTACTCCAATCAAGGGGCGTATCGCAGTCTTACTGTATATATTTATAAAGCAGAGACATGTACAAACATTTTGAGGTATAATACATGTATGTCAAGCTATCCTGGAGACCGGAAGTGGACGAAAATTGAGCCATAATGGTTGTACAGCCGGCAATTTTGACCTACCCGACCATGGTTTTTTACTTCTGACTTGGTTCACAGGTCCTATGGAATGATCTACGGGGAATAGTTATCAAGCAGAGGCATTGACAAACGTTTTGAGGTATTATACATGTAGATCAAGCCATCCTGAGGACCGGTAGTTGCCTATTACGGAGCTAAAATGGGATGCCAGGACCCTGACGGATATTTCGGGTAGTACCGCATATTGGTTTTTCGCATTTTTCTGGCTAATGGTGGGCTCCAGAAATAAAAACTAGACATATGTATTAAGCAGATACACCTGCGCACATATTTATTAAGGTATTTGGTTATTCGGGCCGCCATGGGGACCGGAAGGGAGTGAAAACATAGGTAAATCGTCTTATTTTAACCTACCGCCGGACATTGGTTTTACATTATTTACTCCAATCAAGGGGCGTATCGCAGTCTTACTGTATATATTTATAAAGCAGAGACATGTACAAACATTTTGAGGTATAATACATGTATGTCAAGCTATCCTGGAGACCGGAAGTGGACGAAAATTGAGCCATAATGGTTGTACAGCCTGCAATTTTGACCTACCCGACCATGGTTTTTTACTTCTGACTTGGTTCACAGGTCCTATGGAATGATCTACGGGGAATAGTTATCAAGCAGAGGCATTGACAAACGTTTTGAGGTATTATACATGTAGATCAAGCCATCCTGAGGACCGGTAGTTGCCAATTACGGAGCTAAAATGGGATGCCAGGACCCTGACGGATATTTCGGGTAGTACCGCATATTGGTTTTTCGCATTTTTCTGGCTAACGGAGGGCTCCAGAAATAAAAACTAGACATATGTATTAAGCAGATACACCTGCGCACATATTTATTAAGGTATTTGGTTATTCGGGCCGCCATGGGGACCGGAAGGGGGTGAAAACATAGGTAAATCGTCTTATTTTAACCTACCGCCGGACATTGGTTTTACATTATTTACTCCAATCAAGGGGCGTATAGACAGTCTTACTGTATATATTTATAAAGCAGAGACATGTACAAACATTTTGAGGTATACTACATGTATGTCAAGCTATCCTGGAGACCGGAAGTGGACGAAAATTGAGCCATAATGGTTGTACAGCCGGCAATTTTGACCTACCCGACCATGGTTTTTTACTTCTGACTTGGTTCACAGGTCCTATGGAATGATCTACGGGGAATAGTTATCAAGCAGAGGCATTGACAAACGTTTTGAGGTATTATACATGTAGATCAAGCCATCCTGAGGACCGGTAGTTGCCTATTACGGAGCTAAAATGGGATGCCAGGACCCTGACGGATATTTCGGGTAGTACCGCATATTGGTTTTTCGCATTTTTCTGGCTAATGGTGGGCTCCAGAAATAAAAACTAGACATATGTATTAAGCAGATACACCTGCGCACATATTTATTAAGGTATTTGGTTATTCGGGCCGCCATGGGGACCGGAAGGGAGTGAAAACATAGGTAAATCGTCTTATTTTAACCTACTGCCGGACATTGGTTTTACATTATTTACTCCAATCAAGGGGCGTATCGCAGTCTTACTGTATATATTTATAAAGCAGAGACATGTACAAACATTTTGAGGTATAATACATGTATGTCAAGCTATCCTGGAGACCGGAAGTGGACGAAAATTGAGCCATAATGGTTGTACAGCCTGCAATTTTGACCTACCCGACCATGGTTTTTTACTTCTGACTTGGTTCACAGGTCCTATGGAATGATCTACGGGGAATAGTTATCAAGCAGAGGCATTGACAAACGTTTTGAGGTATTATACATGTAGATCAAGCCATCCTGAGGACCGGTAGTTGCCTATTACGGAGCTAAAATGGGATGCTAGGACCCTGACGGATATTTCGGGTAGTACCGCATATTGGTTTTTCGCATTTTTCTGGCTAACGGAGGGCTCCAGAAATAAAAACTAGACATATGTATTAAGCAGATACACCTGCGCACATATTTATTAAGGTATTTGGTTATTCGGGCCGCCATGGGGACCGGAAGGGGGTGAAAACATAGGTAAATCGTCTTATTTTAACCTACCGCCGGACATTGGTTTTACATTATTTACTCCAATCAAGGGGCGTATAGACAGTCTTACTGTATATATTTATAAAGCAGAGACATGTACAAACATTTTGAGGTATACTACATGTATGTCAAGCTATCCTGGAGACCGGAAGTGGACGAAAATTGAGCCATAATGGTTGTACAGCCGGCAATTTTGACCTACCCGACCATGGTTTTTTACTTCTGACTTGGTTCACAGGTCCTATGGAATGATCTACGGGGAATAGTTATCAAGCAGAGGCATTGACAAACGTTTTGAGGTATTATACATGTAGATCAAGCCATCCTGAGGACCGGTAGTTGCCTATTACGGAGCTAAAATGGGATGCCAGGACCCTGACGGATATTTCGGGTAGTACCGCATATTGGTTTTTCGCATTTTTCTGGCTAACGGAGGGCTCCAGAAATAAAAACTAGACATATGTATTAAGCAGATACACCTGCGCACATATTTATTAAGGTATTTGGTTATTCGGGCCGCCATGGGGACCGGAAGGGGGTTAAAACATAGGTAAATCGTCTTATTTTAACCTACCGCCGGACATTGGTTTTACATTATTTACTCCAATCAAGGGGCGTATCGCAGTCTTACTGTATATATTTATAAAGCAGAGACATGTACAAACATTTTGAGGTATAATACATGTATGTCAAGCTATCCTGGAGACCGGAAGTGGACGAAAATTGAGCCAAAATGGTTGTACAGCCGGCAATTTTGACCTACCCGACCATGGTTTTTTACTTCTGACTTGGTTCACAGGTCCTATGGAATGATCTACGGGGAATAGTTATCAAGCAGAGGCATTGACAAACGTTTTGAGGTATCATACATGTAGATCAAGCATCTCTGGGGACCGGAAGTTGCCTATTACGGAGCTAAAATGGGATGCCAGGACCGTGACGGATATTCCGAGTAATAACGCATATTGGTTTTTCGCATTTTTCTGGCTAACGAAGGGCTCCAGAAATAAAAACTAAACATATATATTAAGCAGAGAACCCTGCGCACATATTTGTTAAGGTATTTGGTTATTCGGGCCGCCATGGTGACCGGCAGGGGGTGAAAACGTAGGTAAACCGTTTTATTTTATCCTACCGGCGGACATTGGTTTTACATTATTTACTCCAATCAAGGGGCGTATAGACAGTCTTACTGTATATATTTATAAAGCAGAGACATGTACAAACATTTTGAGGTATAATACATGTATGTCAAGCTATCCTGGAGACCGGAAGTGGACGAAAATTGAGCCATAATGGTTGTACAGCCGGCAATTTTGACCTACCCGACCATGGTTTTTTACTTCTGACTTGGTTCACAGGTCCTATGGAATGATCTACGGGGAATAGTTATCAAGCAGAGGCATTGACAAACGTTTTGAGGTATTATACATGTAGATCAAGCCATCCTGAGGACCGGTAGTTGCCTATTACGGAGCTAAAATGGGATGCCAGGACCCTGACGGATATTTCGGGTAGTACCGCATATTGGTTTTTCGCATTTTTCTGGCTAATGGTGGGCTCCAGAAATAAAAACTAGACATATGTATTAAGCAGATACACCTGCGCACATATTTATTAAGGTATTTGGTTATTCGGGCCGCCATGGGGACCGGAAGGGAGTGAAAACATAGGTAAATCGTCTTATTTTAACCTACCGCCGGACATTGGTTTTACATTATTTACTCCAATCAAGGGGCGTATCGCAGTCTTACTGTATATATTTATAAAGCAGAGACATGTACAAACATTTTGAGGTATAATACATGTATGTCAAGCTATCCTGGAGACCGGAAGTGGACGAAAATTGAGCCATAATGGTTGTACAGCCTGCAATTTTGACCTACCCGACCATGGTTTTTTACTTCTGACTTGGTTCACAGGTCCTATGGAATGATCTACGGGGAATAGTTATCAAGCAGAGGTATTGACAAACGTTTTGAGGTATTATACATGTAGATCAAGCCATCCTGAGGACCGGTAGTTGCCTATTACGGAGCTAAAATGGGATGCTAGGACCCTGACGGATATTTCGGGTAGTACCGCATATTGGTTTTTCGCATTTTTCTGGCTAACGGAGGGCTCCAGAAATAAAAACTAGACATATGTATTAAGCAGATACACCTGCGCACATATTTATTAAGGTATTTGGTTATTCGGGCCGCCATGGGGACCGGAAGGGGGTGAAAACATAGGTAAATCGTCTTATTTTAACCTACCGCCGGACATTGGTTTTACATTATTTACTCCAATCAAGGGGCGTATAGACAGTCTTACTGTATATATTTATAAAGCAGAGACATGTACAAACATTTTGAGGTATAATACATGTATGTCAAGCTATCCTGGAGACCGGAAGTGGACGAAAATTGAGCCATAATGGTTGTACAGCCGGCAATTTTGACCTACCCGACCATGGTTTTTTACTTCTGACTTGGTTCACAGGTCCTATGGAATGATCTACGGGGAATAGTTATCAAGCAGAGGCATTGACAAACGTTTTGAGGTATTATACATGTAGATCAAGCCATCCTGAGGACCGGTAGTTGCCTATTACGGAGCTAAAATGGGATGCCAGGACCCTGACGGATATTTCGGGTAGTACCGCATATTGGTTTTTCGCATTTTTCTGGCTAACGGAGGGCTCCAGAAATAAAAACTAGACATATGTATTAAGCAGATACACCTGCGCACATATTTATTAAGGTATTTGGTTATTCGGGCCGCCATGGGGACCGGAAGGGGGTGAAAACATAGGTAAATCGTCTTATTTTAACCTACCGCCGGACATTGGTTTTACATTATTTACTCCAATCAAGGGGCGTATAGACAGTCTTACTGTATATATTTATAAAGCAGAGACATGTACAAACATTTTGAGGTATACTACATGTATGTCAAGCTATCCTGGAGACCGGAAGTGGACGAAAATTGAGCCATAATGGTTGTACAGCCGGCAATTTTGACCTACCCGACCATGGTTTTTTACTTCTGACTTGGTTCACAGGTCCTATGGAATGATCTACGGGGAATAGTTATCAAGCAGAGGCATTGACAAACGTTTTGAGGTATTATACATGTAGATCAAGCCATCCTGAGGACCGGTAGTTGCCTATTACGGAGCTAAAATGGGATGCCAGGACCCTGACGGATATTTCGGGTAGTACCGCATATTGGTTTTTCGCATTTTTCTGGCTAATGGTGGGCTCCAGAAATAAAAACTAGACATATGTATTAAGCAGATACACCTGCGCACATATTTATTAAGGTATTTGGTTATTCGGGCCGCCATGGGGACCGGAAGGGAGTGAAAACATAGGTAAATCGTCTTATTTTAACCTACTGCCGGACATTGGTTTTACATTATTTACTCCAATCAAGGGGCGTATCGCAGTCTTACTGTATATATTTATAAAGCAGAGACATGTACAAACATTTTGAGGTATAATACATGTATGTCAAGCTATCCTGGAGACCGGAAGTGGACGAAAATTGAGCCATAATGGTTGTACAGCCTGCAATTTTGACCTACCCGACCATGGTTTTTTACTTCTGACTTGGTTCACAGGTCCTATGGAATGATCTACGGGGAATAGTTATCAAGCAGAGGCATTGACAAACGTTTTGAGGTATTATACATGTAGATCAAGCCATCCTGAGGACCGGTAGTTGCCTATTACGGAGCTAAAATGGGATGCTAGGACCCTGACGGATATTTCGGGTAGTACCGCATATTGGTTTTTCGCATTTTTCTGGCTAACGGAGGGCTCCAGAAATAAAAACTAGACATATGTATTAAGCAGATACACCTGCGCACATATTTATTAAGGTATTTGGTTATTCGGGCCGCCATGGGGACCGGAAGGGGGTGAAAACATAGGTAAATCGTCTTATTTTAACCTACCGCCGGACATTGGTTTTACATTATTTACTCCAATCAAGGGGCGTATAGACAGTCTTACTGTATATATTTATAAAGCAGAGACATGTACAAACATTTTGAGGTATACTACATGTATGTCAAGCTATCCTGGAGACCGGAAGTGGACGAAAATTGAGCCATAATGGTTGTACAGCCGGCAATTTTGACCTACCCGACCATGGTTTTTTACTTCTGACTTGGTTCACAGGTCCTATGGAATGATCTACGGGGAATAGTTATCAAGCAGAGGCATTGACAAACGTTTTGAGGTATTATACATGTAGATCAAGCCATCCTGAGGACCGGTAGTTGCCTATTACGGAGCTAAAATGGGATGCCAGGACCCTGACGGATATTTCGGGTAGTACCGCATATTGGTTTTTCGCATTTTTCTGGCTAACGGAGGGCTCCAGAAATAAAAACTAGACATATGTATTAAGCAGATACACCTGCGCACATATTTATTAAGGTATTTGGTTATTCGGGCCGCCATGGGGACCGGAAGGGGGTTAAAACATAGGTAAATCGTCTTATTTTAACCTACCGCCGGACATTGGTTTTACATTATTTACTCCAATCAAGGGGCGTATCGCAGTCTTACTGTATATATTTATAAAGCAGAGACATGTACAAACATTTTGAGGTATAATACATGTATGTCAAGCTATCCTGGAGACCGGAAGTGGACGAAAATTGAGCCATAATGGTTGTACAGCCGGCAATTTTGACCTACCCGACCATGGTTTTTTACTTCTGACTTGGTTCACAGGTCCTATGGAATGATCTACGGGGAATAGTTATCAAGCAGAGGCATTGACAAACGTTTTGAGGTATCATACATGTAGATCAAGCATCTCTGGGGACCGGAAGTTGCCTATTACGGAGCTAAAATGGGATGCCAGGACCGTGACGGATATTCCGAGTAATAACGCATATTGGTTTTTCGCATTTTTCTGGCTAACGAAGGGCTCCAGAAATAAAAACTAAACATATATATTAAGCAGAGAACCCTGCGCACATATTTGTTAAGGTATTTGGTTATTCGGGCCGCCATGGTGACCGGCAGGGGGTGAAAACGTAGGTAAACCGTTTTATTTTATCCTACCGGCGGACATTGGTTTTACATTATTTACTCCAATCAAGGGGCGTATAGACAGTCTTACTGTATATATTTATAAAGCAGAGACATGTACAAACATTTTGAGGTATAATACATGTATGTCAAGCTATCCTGGAGACCGGAAGTGGACGAAAATTGAGCCATAATGGTTGTACAGCCGGCAATTTTGACCTACCCGACCATGGTTTTTTACTTCTGACTTGGTTCACAGGTCCTATGGAATGATCTACGGGGAATAGTTATCAAGCAGAGGCATTGACAAACGTTTTGAGGTATTATACATGTAGATCAAGCCATCCTGAGGACCGGTAGTTGCCTATTACGGAGCTAAAATGGGATGCCAGGACCCTGACGGATATTTCGGGTAGTACCGCATATTGGTTTTTCGCATTTTTCTGGCTAATGGTGGGCTCCAGAAATAAAAACTAGACATATGTATTAAGCAGATACACCTGCGCACATATTTATTAAGGTATTTGGTTATTCGGGCCGCCATGGGGACCGGAAGGGAGTGAAAACATAGGTAAATCGTCTTATTTTAACCTACTGCCGGACATTGGTTTTACATTATTTACTCCAATCAAGGGGCGTATCGCAGTCTTACTGTATATATTTATAAAGCAGAGACATGTACAAACATTTTGAGGTATAATACATGTATGTCAAGCTATCCTGGAGACCGGAAGTGGACGAAAATTGAGCCATAATGGTTGTACAGCCTGCAATTTTGACCTACCCGACCATGGTTTTTTACTTCTGACTTGGTTCACAGGTCCTATGGAATGATCTACGGGGAATAGTTATCAAGCAGAGGCATTGACAAACGTTTTGAGGTATTATACATGTAGATCAAGCCATCCTGAGGACCGGTAGTTGCCTATTACGGAGCTAAAATGGGATGCTAGGACCCTGACGGATATTTCGGGTAGTACCGCATATTGGTTTTTCGCATTTTTCTGGCTAACGGAGGGCTCCAGAAATAAAAACTAGACATATGTATTAAGCAGATACACCTGCGCACATATTTATTAAGGTATTTGGTTATTCGGGCCGCCATGGGGACCGGAAGGGGGTGAAAACATAGGTAAATCGTCTTATTTTAACCTACCGCCGGACATTGGTTTTACATTATTTACTCCAATCAAGGGGCGTATAGACAGTCTTACTGTATATATTTATAAAGCAGAGACATGTACAAACATTTTGAGGTATACTACATGTATGTCAAGCTATCCTGGAGACCGGAAGTGGACGAAAATTGAGCCATAATGGTTGTACAGCCTGCAATTTTGACCTACCCGACCATGGTTTTTTACTTCTGACTTGGTTCACAGGTCCTATGGAATGATCTACGGGGAATAGTTATCAAGCAGAGGCATTGACAAACGTTTTGAGGTATTATACATGTAGATCAAGCCATCCTGAGGACCGGTAGTTGCCTATTACGGAGCTAAAATGGGATGCCAGGACCCTGACGGATATTTCGGGTAGTACCGCATATTGGTTTTTCGCATTTTTCTGGCTAACGGAGGGCTCCAGAAATAAAAACTAGACATATGTATTAAGCAGATACACCTGCGCACATATTTATTAAGGTATTTGGTTATTCGGGCCGCCATGGGGACCGGAAGGGGGTGAAAACATAGGTAAATCGTCTTATTTTAACCTACCGCCGGACATTGGTTTTACATTATTTACTCCAATCAAGGGGCGTATAGACAGTCTTACTGTATATATTTATAAAGCAGAGACATGTACAAACATTTTGAGGTATACTACATGTATGTCAAGCTATCCTGGAGACCGGAAGTGGACGAAAATTGAGCCATAATGGTTGTACAGCCGGCAATTTTGACCTACCCGACCATGGTTTTTTACTTCTGACTTGGTTCACAGGTCCTATGGAATGATCTACGGGGAATAGTTATCAAGCAGAGGCATTGACAAACGTTTTGAGGTATTATACATGTAGATCAAGCCATCCTGAGGACCGGTAGTTGCCTATTACGGAGCTAAAATGGGATGCCAGGACCCTGACGGATATTTCGGGTAGTACCGCATATTGGTTTTTCGCATTTTTCTGGCTAACGGAGGGCTCCAGAAATAAAAACTAGACATATGTATTAAGCAGATACACCTGCGCACATATTTATTAAGGTATTTGGTTATTCGGGCCGCCATGGGGACCGGAAGGGGGTTAAAACATAGGTAAATCGTCTTATTTTAACCTACCGCCGGACATTGGTTTTACATTATTTACTCCAATCAAGGGGCGTATCGCAGTCTTACTGTATATATTTATAAAGCAGAGACATGTACAAACATTTTGAGGTATAATACATGTATGTCAAGCTATCCTGGAGACCGGAAGTGGACGAAAATTGAGCCATAATGGTTGTACAGCCGGCAATTTTGACCTACCCGACCATGGTTTTTTACTTCTGACTTGGTTCACAGGTCCTATGGAATGATCTACGGGGAATAGTTATCAAGCAGAGGCATTGACAAACGTTTTGAGGTATCATACATGTAGATCAAGCATCTCTGGGGACCGGAAGTTGCCTATTACGGAGCTAAAATGGGATGCCAGGACCGTGACGGATATTCCGAGTAATAACGCATATTGGTTTTTCGCATTTTTCTGGCTAACGAAGGGCTCCAGAAATAAAAACTAAACATATATATTAAGCAGAGAACCCTGCGCACATATTTGTTAAGGTATTTGGTTATTCGGGCCGCCATGGTGACCGGCAGGGGGTGAAAACGTAGGTAAACCGTTTTATTTTATCCTACCGGCGGACATTGGTTTTACATTATTTACTCCAATCAAGGGGCGTATAGACAGTCTTACTGTATATATTTATAAAGCAGAGACATGTACAAACATTTTGAGGTATAATACATGTATGTCAAGCTATCCTGGAGACCGGAAGTGGACGAAAATTGAGCCATAATGGTTGTACAGCCGGCAATTTTGACCTACCCGACCATGGTTTTTTACTTCTGACTTGGTTCACAGGTCCTATGGAATGATCTACGGGGAATAGTTATCAAGCAGAGGCATTGACAAACGTTTTGAGGTATTATACATGTAGATCAAGCCATCCTGGGGACCGGTAGTTGCCTATTACGGAGCTAAAATGGGATGCCAGGACCCTGACGGATATTTCGGGTAGTACCGCATATTGGTTTTTCGCATTTTTCTGGCTAATGGTGGGCTCCAGAAATAAAAACTAGACATATGTATTAAGCAGATACACCTGCGCACATATTTATTAAGGTATTTGGTTATTCGGGCCGCCATGGGGACCGGAAGGGAGTGAAAACATAGGTAAATCGTCTTATTTTAACCTACTGCCGGACATTGGTTTTACATTATTTACTCCAATCAAGGGGCGTATCGCAGTCTTACTGTATATATTTATAAAGCAGAGACATGTACAAACATTTTGAGGTATAATACATGTATGTCAAGCTATCCTGGAGACCGGAAGTGGACGAAAATTGAGCCATAATGGTTGTACAGCCTGCAATTTTGACCTACCCGACCATGGTTTTTTACTTCTGACTTGGTTCACAGGTCCTATGGAATGATCTACGGGGAATAGTTATCAAGCAGAGGCATTGACAAACGTTTTGAGGTATTATACATGTAGATCAAGCCATCCTGAGGACCGGTAGTTGCCTATTACGGAGCTAAAATGGGATGCTAGGACCCTGACGGATATTTCGGGTAGTACCGCATATTGGTTTTTCGCATTTTTCTGGCTAACGGAGGGCTCCAGAAATAAAAACTAGACATATGTATTAAGCAGATACACCTGCGCACATATTTATTAAGGTATTTGGTTATTCGGGCCGCCATGGGGACCGGAAGGGGGTGAAAACATAGGTAAATCGTCTTATTTTAACCTACCGCCGGACATTGGTTTTACATTATTTACTCCAATCAAGGGGCGTATAGACAGTCTTACTGTATATATTTATAAAGCAGAGACATGTACAAACATTTTGAGGTATACTACATGTATGTCAAGCTATCCTGGAGACCGGAAGTGGACGAAAATTGAGCCATAATGGTTGTACAGCCGGCAATTTTGACCTACCCGACCATGGTTTTTTACTTCTGACTTGGTTCACAGGTCCTATGGAATGATCTACGGGGAATAGTTATCAAGCAGAGGCATTGACAAACGTTTTGAGGTATTATACATGTAGATCAAGCCATCCTGAGGACCGGTAGTTGCCTATTACGGAGCTAAAATGGGATGCCAGGACCCTGACGGATATTTCGGGTAGTACCGCATATTGGTTTTTCGCATTTTTCTGGCTAACGGAGGGCTCCAGAAATAAAAACTAGACATATGTATTAAGCAGATACACCTGCGCACATATTTATTAAGGTATTTGGTTATTCGGGCCGCCATGGGGACCGGAAGGGGGTGAAAACATAGGTAAATCGTCTTATTTTAACCTACCGCCGGACATTGGTTTTACATTATTTACTCCAATCAAGGGGCGTATAGACAGTCTTACTGTATATATTTATAAAGCAGAGACATGTACAAACATTTTGAGGTATACTACATGTATGTCAAGCTATCCTGGAGACCGGAAGTGGACGAAAATTGAGCCATAATGGTTGTACAGCCGGCAATTTTGACCTACCCGACCATGGTTTTTTACTTCTGACTTGGTTCACAGGTCCTATGGAATGATCTACGGGGAATAGTTATCAAGCAGAGGCATTGACAAACGTTTTGAGGTATTATACATGTAGATCAAGCCATCCTGAGGACCGGTAGTTGCCTATTACGGAGCTAAAATGGGATGCCAGGACCCTGACGGATATTTCGGGTAGTACCGCATATTGGTTTTTCGCATTTTTCTGGCTAACGGAGGGCTCCAGAAATAAAAACTAGACATATGTATTAAGCAGATACACCTGCGCACATATTTATTAAGGTATTTGGTTATTCGGGCCGCCATGGGGACCGGAAGGGGGTGAAAACATAGGTAAATCGTCTTATTTTAACCTACCGCCGGACATTGGTTTTACATTATTTACTCCAATCAAGGGGCGTATAGACAGTCTTACTGTATATATTTATAAAGCAGAGACATGTACAAACATTTTGAGGTATACTACATGTATGTCAAGCTATCCTGGAGACCGGAAGTGGACGAAAATTGAGCCATAATGGTTGTACAGCCGGCAATTTTGACCTACCCGACCATGGTTTTTTACTTCTGACTTGGTTCACAGGTCCTATGGAATGATCTACGGGGAATAGTTATCAAGCAGAGGCATTGACAAACGTTTTGAGGTATTATACATGTAGATCAAGCCATCCTGAGGACCGGTAGTTGCCTATTACGGAGCTAAAATGGGATGCCAGGACCCTGACGGATATTTCGGGTAGTACCGCATATTGGTTTTTCGCATTTTTCTGGCTAATGGTGGGCTCCAGAAATAAAAACTAGACATATGTATTAAGCAGATACACCTGCGCACATATTTATTAAGGTATTTGGTTATTCGGGCCGCCATGGGGACCGGAAGGGGGTGAAAACATAGGTAAATCGTCTTATTTTAACCTACCGCCGGACATTGGTTTTACATTATTTACTCCAATCAAGGGGCGTATAGACAGTCTTACTGTATATATTTATAAAGCAGAGACATGTACAAACATTTTGAGGTATACTACATGTATGTCAAGCTATCCTGGAGACCGGAAGTGGACGAAAATTGAGCCATAATGGTTGTACAGCCGGCAATTTTGACCTACCCGACCATGGTTTTTTACTTCTGACTTGGTTCACAGGTCCTATGGAATGATCTACGGGGAATAGTTATCAAGCAGAGGCATTGACAAACGTTTTGAGGTATTATACATGTAGATCAAGCCATCCTGAGGACCGGTAGTTGCCTATTACGGAGCTAAAATGGGATGCCAGGACCCTGACGGATATTTCGGGTAGTACCGCATATTGGTTTTTCGCATTTTTCTGGCTAACGGAGGGCTCCAGAAATAAAAACTAGACATATGTATTAAGCAGATACACCTGCGCACATATTTATTAAGGTATTTGGTTATTCGGGCCGCCATGGGGACCGGAAGGGGGTGAAAACATAGGTAAATCGTCTTATTTTAACCTACCGCCGGACATTGGTTTTACATTATTTACTCCAATCAAGGGGCGTATAGACAGTCTTACTGTATATATTTATAAAGCAGAGACATGTACAAACATTTTGAGGTATACTACATGTATGTCAAGCTATCCTGGAGACCGGAAGTGGACGAAAATTGAGCCATAATGGTTGTACAGCCGGCAATTTTGACCTACCCGACCATGGTTTTTTACTTCTGACTTGGTTCACAGGTCCTATGGAATGATCTACGGGGAATAGTTATCAAGCAGAGGCATTGACAAACGTTTTGAGGTATTATACATGTAGATCAAGCCATCCTGAGGACCGGTAGTTGCCTATTACGGAGCTAAAATGGGATGCCAGGACCCTGACGGATATTTCGGGTAGTACCGCATATTGGTTTTTCGCATTTTTCTGGCTAACGGAGGGCTCCAGAAATAAAAACTAGACATATGTATTAAGCAGATACACCTGCGCACATATTTATTAAGGTATTTGGTTATTCGGGCCGCCATGGGGACCGGAAGGGGGTGAAAACATAGGTAAATCGTCTTATTTTAACCTACCGCCGGACATTGGTTTTACATTATTTACTCCAATCAAGGGGCGTATAGACAGTCTTACTGTATATATTTATAAAGCAGAGACATGTACAAACATTTTGAGGTATACTACATGTATGTCAAGCTATCCTGGAGACCGGAAGTGGACGAAAATTGAGCCATAATGGTTGTACAGCCGGCAATTTTGACCTACCCGACCATGGTTTTTTACTTCTGACTTGGTTCACAGGTCCTATGGAATGATCTACGGGGAATAGTTATCAAGCAGAGGCATTGACAAACGTTTTGAGGTATTATACATGTAGATCAAGCCATCCTGAGGACCGGTAGTTGCCTATTACGGAGCTAAAATGGGATGCCAGGACCCTGACGGATATTTCGGGTAGTACCGCATATTGGTTTTTCGCATTTTTCTGGCTAACGGAGGGCTCCAGAAATAAAAACTAGACATATGTATTAAGCAGATACACCTGCGCACATATTTATTAAGGTATTTGGTTATTCGGGCCGCCATGGGGACCGGAAGGGGGTGAAAACATAGGTAAATCGTCTTATTTTAACCTACCGCCGGACATTGGTTTTACATTATTTACTCCAATCAAGGGGCGTATAGACAGTCTTACTGTATATATTTATAAAGCAGAGACATGTACAAACATTTTGAGGTATACTACATGTATGTCAAGCTATCCTGGAGACCGGAAGTGGACGAAAATTGAGCCATAATGGTTGTACAGCCGGCAATTTTGACCTACCCGACCATGGTTTTTTACTTCTGACTTGGTTCACAGGTCCTATGGAATGATCTACGGGGAATAGTTATCAAGCAGAGGCATTGACAAACGTTTTGAGGTATTATACATGTAGATCAAGCCATCCTGAGGACCGGTAGTTGCCTATTACGGAGCTAAAATGGGATGCCAGGACCCTGACGGATATTTCGGGTAGTACCGCATATTGGTTTTTCGCATTTTTCTGGCTAACGGAGGGCTCCAGAAATAAAAACTAGACATATGCATTAAGCAGATACACCTGCGCACATATTTATTAAGGTATTTGGTTATTCGGGCCGCCATGGGGACCGGAAGGGGGTGAAAACATAGGTAAATCGTCTTATTTTAACCTACCGCCGGACATTGGTTTTACATTATTTACTCCAATCAAGGGGCGTATAGACAGTCTTACTGTATATATTTATAAAGCAGAGACATGTACAAACATTTTGAGGTATACTACATGTATGTCAAGCTATCCTGGAGACCGGAAGTGGACGAAAATTGAGCCATAATGGTTGTACAGCCGGCAATTTTGACCTACCCGACCATGGTTTTTTACTTCTGACTTGGTTCACAGGTCCTATGGAATGATCTACGGGGAATAGTTATCAAGCAGAGGCATTGACAAACGTTTTGAGGTATTATACATGTAGATCAAGCCATCCTGAGGACCGGTAGTTGCCTATTACGGAGCTAAAATGGGATGCCAGGACCCTGACGGATATTTCGGGTAGTACCGCATATTGGTTTTTCGCATTTTTCTGGCTAACGGAGGGCTCCAGAAATAAAAACTAGACATATGTATTAAGCAGATACACCTGCGCACATATTTATTAAGGTATTTGGTTATTCGGGCCGCCATGGGGACCGGAAGGGGGTGAAAACATAGGTAAATCGTCTTATTTTAACCTACCGCCGGACATTGGTTTTACATTATTTACTCCAATCAAGGGGCGTATAGACAGTCTTACTGTATATATTTATAAAGCAGAGACATGTACAAACATTTTGAGGTATACTACATGTATGTCAAGCTATCCTGGAGACCGGAAGTGGACGAAAATTGAGCCATAATGGTTGTACAGCCGGCAATTTTGACCTACCCGACCATGGTTTTTTACTTCTGACTTGGTTCACAGGTCCTATGGAATGATCTACGGGGAATAGTTATCAAGCAGAGGCATTGACAAACGTTTTGAGGTATTATACATGTAGATCAAGCCATCCTGAGGACCGGTAGTTGCCTATTACGGAGCTAAAATGGGATGCCAGGACCCTGACGGATATTTCGGGTAGTACCGCATATTGGTTTTTCGCATTTTTCTGGCTAACGGAGGGCTCCAGAAATAAAAACTAGACATATGTATTAAGCAGATACACCTGCGCACATATTTATTAAGGTATTTGGTTATTCGGGCCGCCATGGGGACCGGAAGGGGGTGAAAACATAGGTAAATCGTCTTATTTTAACCTACCGCCGGACATTGGTTTTACATTATTTACTCCAATCAAGGGGCGTATAGACAGTCTTACTGTATATATTTATAAAGCAGAGACATGTACAAACATTTTGAGGTATACTACATGTATGTCAAGCTATCCTGGAGACCGGAAGTGGACGAAAATTGAGCCATAATGGTTGTACAGCCGGCAATTTTGACCTACCCGACCATGGTTTTTTACTTCTGACTTGGTTCACAGGTCCTATGGAATGATCTACGGGGAATAGTTATCAAGCAGAGGCATTGACAAACGTTTTGAGGTATTATACATGTAGATCAAGCCATCCTGAGGACCGGTAGTTGCCTATTACGGAGCTAAAATGGGATGCCAGGACCCTGACGGATATTTCGGGTAGTACCGCATATTGGTTTTTCGCATTTTTCTGGCTAATGGTGGGCTCCAGAAATAAAAACTAGACATATGTATTAAGCAGATACACCTGCGCACATATTTATTAAGGTATTTGGTTATTCGGGCCGCCATGGGGACCGGAAGGGGGTGAAAACATAGGTAAATCGTCTTATTTTAACCTACCGCCGGACATTGGTTTTACATTATTTACTCCAATCAAGGGGCGTATAGACAGTCTTACTGTATATATTTATAAAGCAGAGACATGTACAAACATTTTGAGGTATACTACATGTATGTCAAGCTATCCTGGAGACCGGAAGTGGACGAAAATTGAGCCATAATGGTTGTACAGCCGGCAATTTTGACCTACCCGACCATGGTTTTTTACTTCTGACTTGGTTCACAGGTCCTATGGAATGATCTACGGGGAATAGTTATCAAGCAGAGGCATTGACAAACGTTTTGAGGTATTATACATGTAGATCAAGCCATCCTGAGGACCGGTAGTTGCCTATTACGGAGCTAAAATGGGATGCCAGGACCCTGACGGATATTTCGGGTAGTACCGCATATTGGTTTTTCGCATTTTTCTGGCTAACGGAGGGCTCCAGAAATAAAAACTAGACATATGCATTAAGCAGATACACCTGCGCACATATTTATTAAGGTATTTGGTTATTCGGGCCGCCATGGGGACCGGAAGGGGGTGAAAACATAGGTAAATCGTCTTATTTTAACCTACCGCCGGACATTGGTTTTACATTATTTACTCCAATCAAGGGGCGTATAGACAGTCTTACTGTATATATTTATAAAGCAGAGACATGTACAAACATTTTGAGGTATACTACATGTATGTCAAGCTATCCTGGAGACCGGAAGTGGACGAAAATTGAGCCATAATGGTTGTACAGCCGGCAATTTTGACCTACCCGACCATGGTTTTTTACTTCTGACTTGGTTCACAGGTCCTATGGAATGATCTACGGGGAATAGTTATCAAGCAGAGGCATTGACAAACGTTTTGAGGTATTATACATGTAGATCAAGCCATCCTGAGGACCGGTAGTTGCCTATTACGGAGCTAAAATGGGATGCCAGGACCCTGACGGATATTTCGGGTAGTACCGCATATTGGTTTTTCGCATTTTTCTGGCTAACGGAGGGCTCCAGAAATAAAAACTAGACATATGTATTAAGCAGATACACCTGCGCACATATTTATTAAGGTATTTGGTTATTCGGGCCGCCATGGGGACCGGAAGGGGGTGAAAACATAGGTAAATCGTCTTATTTTAACCTACCGCCGGACATTGGTTTTACATTATTTACTCCAATCAAGGGGCGTATAGACAGTCTTACTGTATATATTTATAAAGCAGAGACATGTACAAACATTTTGAGGTATACTACATGTATGTCAAGCTATCCTGGAGACCGGAAGTGGACGAAAATTGAGCCATAATGGTTGTACAGCCGGCAATTTTGACCTACCCGACCATGGTTTTTTACTTCTGACTTGGTTCACAGGTCCTATGGAATGATCTACGGGGAATAGTTATCAAGCAGAGGCATTGACAAACGTTTTGAGGTATTATACATGTAGATCAAGCCATCCTGAGGACCGGTAGTTGCCTATTACGGAGCTAAAATGGGATGCCAGGACCCTGACGGATATTTCGGGTAGTACCGCATATTGGTTTTTCGCATTTTTCTGGCTAACGGAGGGCTCCAGAAATAAAAACTAGACATATGTATTAAGCAGATACACCTGCGCACATATTTATTAAGGTATTTGGTTATTCGGGCCGCCATGGGGACCGGAAGGGGGTGAAAACATAGGTAAATCGTCTTATTTTAACCTACCGCCGGACATTGGTTTTACATTATTTACTCCAATCAAGGGGCGTATAGACAGTCTTACTGTATATATTTATAAAGCAGAGACATGTACAAACATTTTGAGGTATACTACATGTATGTCAAGCTATCCTGGAGACCGGAAGTGGACGAAAATTGAGCCATAATGGTTGTACAGCCGGCAATTTTGACCTACCCGACCATGGTTTTTTACTTCTGACTTGGTTCACAGGTCCTATGGAATGATCTACGGGGAATAGTTATCAAGCAGAGGCATTGACAAACGTTTTGAGGTATTATACATGTAGATCAAGCCATCCTGAGGACCGGTAGTTGCCTATTACGGAGCTAAAATGGGATGCCAGGACCCTGACGGATATTTCGGGTAGTACCGCATATTGGTTTTTCGCATTTTTCTGGCTAATGGTGGGCTCCAGAAATAAAAACTAGACATATGTATTAAGCAGATACACCTGCGCACATATTTATTAAGGTATTTGGTTATTCGGGCCGCCATGGGGACCGGAAGGGGGTGAAAACATAGGTAAATCGTCTTATTTTAACCTACCGCCGGACATTGGTTTTACATTATTTACTCCAATCAAGGGGCGTATAGACAGTCTTACTGTATATATTTATAAAGCAGAGACATGTACAAACATTTTGAGGTATACTACATGTATGTCAAGCTATCCTGGAGACCGGAAGTGGACGAAAATTGAGCCATAATGGTTGTACAGCCGGCAATTTTGACCTACCCGACCATGGTTTTTTACTTCTGACTTGGTTCACAGGTCCTATGGAATGATCTACGGGGAATAGTTATCAAGCAGAGGCATTGACAAACGTTTTGAGGTATTATACATGTAGATCAAGCCATCCTGAGGACCGGTAGTTGCCTATTACGGAGCTAAAATGGGATGCCAGGACCCTGACGGATATTTCGGGTAGTACCGCATATTGGTTTTTCGCATTTTTCTGGCTAACGGAGGGCTCCAGAAATAAAAACTAGACATATGCATTAAGCAGATACACCTGCGCACATATTTATTAAGGTATTTGGTTATTCGGGCCGCCATGGGGACCGGAAGGGGGTGAAAACATAGGTAAATCGTCTTATTTTAACCTACCGCCGGACATTGGTTTTACATTATTTACTCCAATCAAGGGGCGTATAGACAGTCTTACTGTATATATTTATAAAGCAGAGACATGTACAAACATTTTGAGGTATACTACATGTATGTCAAGCTATCCTGGAGACCGGAAGTGGACGAAAATTGAGCCATAATGGTTGTACAGCCGGCAATTTTGACCTACCCGACCATGGTTTTTTACTTCTGACTTGGTTCACAGGTCCTATGGAATGATCTACGGGGAATAGTTATCAAGCAGAGGCATTGACAAACGTTTTGAGGTATTATACATGTAGATCAAGCCATCCTGAGGACCGGTAGTTGCCTATTACGGAGCTAAAATGGGATGCCAGGACCCTGACGGATATTTCGGGTAGTACCGCATATTGGTTTTTCGCATTTTTCTGGCTAACGGAGGGCTCCAGAAATAAAAACTAGACATATGTATTAAGCAGATACACCTGCGCACATATTTATTAAGGTATTTGGTTATTCGGGCCGCCATGGGGACCGGAAGGGGGTGAAAACATAGGTAAATCGTCTTATTTTAACCTACCGCCGGACATTGGTTTTACATTATTTACTCCAATCAAGGGGCGTATAGACAGTCTTACTGTATATATTTATAAAGCAGAGACATGTACAAACATTTTGAGGTATACTACATGTATGTCAAGCTATCCTGGAGACCGGAAGTGGACGAAAATTGAGCCATAATGGTTGTACAGCCGGCAATTTTGACCTACCCGACCATGGTTTTTTACTTCTGACTTGGTTCACAGGTCCTATGGAATGATCTACGGGGAATAGTTATCAAGCAGAGGCATTGACAAACGTTTTGAGGTATTATACATGTAGATCAAGCCATCCTGAGGACCGGTAGTTGCCTATTACGGAGCTAAAATGGGATGCCAGGACCCTGACGGATATTTCGGGTAGTACCGCATATTGGTTTTTCGCATTTTTCTGGCTAACGGAGGGCTCCAGAAATAAAAACTAGACATATGTATTAAGCAGATACACCTGCGCACATATTTATTAAGGTATTTGGTTATTCGGGCCGCCATGGGGACCGGAAGGGGGTGAAAACATAGGTAAATCGTCTTATTTTAACCTACCGCCGGACATTGGTTTTACATTATTTACTCCAATCAAGGGGCGTATAGACAGTCTTACTGTATATATTTATAAAGCAGAGACATGTACAAACATTTTGAGGTATACTACATGTATGTCAAGCTATCCTGGAGACCGGAAGTGGACGAAAATTGAGCCATAATGGTTGTACAGCCGGCAATTTTGACCTACCCGACCATGGTTTTTTACTTCTGACTTGGTTCACAGGTCCTATGGAATGATCTACGGGGAATAGTTATCAAGCAGAGGCATTGACAAACGTTTTGAGGTATTATACATGTAGATCAAGCCATCCTGAGGACCGGTAGTTGCCTATTACGGAGCTAAAATGGGATGCCAGGACCCTGACGGATATTTCGGGTAGTACCGCATATTGGTTTTTCGCATTTTTCTGGCTAACGGAGGGCTCCAGAAATAAAAACTAGACATATGTATTAAGCAGATACACCTGCGCACATATTTATTAAGGTATTTGGTTATTCGGGCCGCCATGGGGACCGGAAGGGGGTGAAAACATAGGTAAATCGTCTTATTTTAACCTACCGCCGGACATTGGTTTTACATTATTTACTCCAATCAAGGGGCGTATAGACAGTCTTACTGTATATATTTATAAAGCAGAGACATGTACAAACATTTTGAGGTATACTACATGTATGTCAAGCTATCCTGGAGACCGGAAGTGGACGAAAATTGAGCCATAATGGTTGTACAGCCGGCAATTTTGACCTACCCGACCATGGTTTTTTACTTCTGACTTGGTTCACAGGTCCTATGGAATGATCTACGGGGAATAGTTATCAAGCAGAGGCATTGACAAACGTTTTGAGGTATTATACATGTAGATCAAGCCATCCTGAGGACCGGTAGTTGCCTATTACGGAGCTAAAATGGGATGCCAGGACCCTGACGGATATTTCGGGTAGTACCGCATATTGGTTTTTCGCATTTTTCTGGCTAACGGAGGGCTCCAGAAATAAAAACTAGACATATGTATTAAGCAGATACACCTGCGCACATATTTATTAAGGTATTTGGTTATTCGGGCCGCCATGGGGACCGGAAGGGGGTGAAAACATAGGTAAATCGTCTTATTTTAACCTACCGCCGGACATTGGTTTTACATTATTTACTCCAATCAAGGGGCGTATAGACAGTCTTACTGTATATATTTATAAAGCAGAGACATGTACAAACATTTTGAGGTATACTACATGTATGTCAAGCTATCCTGGAGACCGGAAGTGGACGAAAATTGAGCCATAATGGTTGTACAGCCGGCAATTTTGACCTACCCGACCATGGTTTTTTACTTCTGACTTGGTTCACAGGTCCTATGGAATGATCTACGGGGAATAGTTATCAAGCAGAGGCATTGACAAACGTTTTGAGGTATTATACATGTAGATCAAGCCATCCTGAGGACCGGTAGTTGCCTATTACGGAGCTAAAATGGGATGCCAGGACCCTGACGGATATTTCGGGTAGTACCGCATATTGGTTTTTCGCATTTTTCTGGCTAACGGAGGGCTCCAGAAATAAAAACTAGACATATGCATTAAGCAGATACACCTGCGCACATATTTATTAAGGTATTTGGTTATTCGGGCCGCCATGGGGACCGGAAGGGGGTGAAAACATAGGTAAATCGTCTTATTTTAACCTACCGCCGGACATTGGTTTTACATTATTTACTCCAATCAAGGGGCGTATAGACAGTCTTACTGTATATATTTATAAAGCAGAGACATGTACAAACATTTTGAGGTATACTACATGTATGTCAAGCTATCCTGGAGACCGGAAGTGGACGAAAATTGAGCCATAATGGTTGTACAGCCGGCAATTTTGACCTACCCGACCATGGTTTTTTACTTCTGACTTGGTTCACAGGTCCTATGGAATGATCTACGGGGAATAGTTATCAAGCAGAGGCATTGACAAACGTTTTGAGGTATTATACATGTAGATCAAGCCATCCTGAGGACCGGTAGTTGCCTATTACGGAGCTAAAATGGGATGCCAGGACCCTGACGGATATTTCGGGTAGTACCGCATATTGGTTTTTCGCATTTTTCTGGCTAACGGAGGGCTCCAGAAATAAAAACTAGACATATGTATTAAGCAGATACACCTGCGCACATATTTATTAAGGTATTTGGTTATTCGGGCCGCCATGGGGACCGGAAGGGGGTGAAAACATAGGTAAATCGTCTTATTTTAACCTACCGCCGGACATTGGTTTTACATTATTTACTCCAATCAAGGGGCGTATAGACAGTCTTACTGTATATATTTATAAAGCAGAGACATGTACAAACATTTTGAGGTATACTACATGTATGTCAAGCTATCCTGGAGACCGGAAGTGGACGAAAATTGAGCCATAATGGTTGTACAGCCGGCAATTTTGACCTACCCGACCATGGTTTTTTACTTCTGACTTGGTTCACAGGTCCTATGGAATGATCTACGGGGAATAGTTATCAAGCAGAGGCATTGACAAACGTTTTGAGGTATTATACATGTAGATCAAGCCATCCTGAGGACCGGTAGTTGCCTATTACGGAGCTAAAATGGGATGCCAGGACCCTGACGGATATTTCGGGTAGTACCGCATATTGGTTTTTCGCATTTTTCTGGCTAACGGAGGGCTCCAGAAATAAAAACTAGACATATGTATTAAGCAGATACACCTGCGCACATATTTATTAAGGTATTTGGTTATTCGGGCCGCCATGGGGACCGGAAGGGGGTGAAAACATAGGTAAATCGTCTTATTTTAACCTACCGCCGGACATTGGTTTTACATTATTTACTCCAATCAAGGGGCGTATAGACAGTCTTACTGTATATATTTATAAAGCAGAGACATGTACAAACATTTTGAGGTATACTACATGTATGTCAAGCTATCCTGGAGACCGGAAGTGGACGAAAATTGAGCCATAATGGTTGTACAGCCGGCAATTTTGACCTACCCGACCATGGTTTTTTACTTCTGACTTGGTTCACAGGTCCTATGGAATGATCTACGGGGAATAGTTATCAAGCAGAGGCATTGACAAACGTTTTGAGGTATTATACATGTAGATCAAGCCATCCTGAGGACCGGTAGTTGCCTATTACGGAGCTAAAATGGGATGCCAGGACCCTGACGGATATTTCGGGTAGTACCGCATATTGGTTTTTCGCATTTTTCTGGCTAACGGAGGGCTCCAGAAATAAAAACTAGACATATGTATTAAGCAGATACACCTGCGCACATATTTATTAAGGTATTTGGTTATTCGGGCCGCCATGGGGACCGGAAGGGGGTGAAAACATAGGTAAATCGTCTTATTTTAACCTACCGCCGGACATTGGTTTTACATTATTTACTCCAATCAAGGGGCGTATAGACAGTCTTACTGTATATATTTATAAAGCAGAGACATGTACAAACATTTTGAGGTATACTACATGTATGTCAAGCTATCCTGGAGACCGGAAGTGGACGAAAATTGAGCCATAATGGTTGTACAGCCGGCAATTTTGACCTACCCGACCATGGTTTTTTACTTCTGACTTGGTTCACAGGTCCTATGGAATGATCTACGGGGAATAGTTATCAAGCAGAGGCATTGACAAACGTTTTGAGGTATTATACATGTAGATCAAGCCATCCTGAGGACCGGTAGTTGCCTATTACGGAGCTAAAATGGGATGCCAGGACCCTGACGGATATTTCGGGTAGTACCGCATATTGGTTTTTCGCATTTTTCTGGCTAACGGAGGGCTCCAGAAATAAAAACTAGACATATGTATTAAGCAGATACACCTGCGCACATATTTATTAAGGTATTTGGTTATTCGGGCCGCCATGGGGACCGGAAGGGGGTGAAAACATAGGTAAATCGTCTTATTTTAACCTACCGCCGGACATTGGTTTTACATTATTTACTCCAATCAAGGGGCGTATAGACAGTCTTACTGTATATATTTATAAAGCAGAGACATGTACAAACATTTTGAGGTATACTACATGTATGTCAAGCTATCCTGGAGACCGGAAGTGGACGAAAATTGAGCCATAATGGTTGTACAGCCGGCAATTTTGACCTACCCGACCATGGTTTTTTACTTCTGACTTGGTTCACAGGTCCTATGGAATGATCTACGGGGAATAGTTATCAAGCAGAGGCATTGACAAACGTTTTGAGGTATTATACATGTAGATCAAGCCATCCTGAGGACCGGTAGTTGCCTATTACGGAGCTAAAATGGGATGCCAGGACCCTGACGGATATTTCGGGTAGTACCGCATATTGGTTTTTCGCATTTTTCTGGCTAACGGAGGGCTCCAGAAATAAAAACTAGACATATGTATTAAGCAGATACACCTGCGCACATATTTATTAAGGTATTTGGTTATTCGGGCCGCCATGGGGACCGGAAGGGGGTGAAAACATAGGTAAATCGTCTTATTTTAACCTACCGCCGGACATTGGTTTTACATTATTTACTCCAATCAAGGGGCGTATAGACAGTCTTACTGTATATATTTATAAAGCAGAGACATGTACAAACATTTTGAGGTATACTACATGTATGTCAAGCTATCCTGGAGACCGGAAGTGGACGAAAATTGAGCCATAATGGTTGTACAGCCGGCAATTTTGACCTACCCGACCATGGTTTTTTACTTCTGACTTGGTTCACAGGTCCTATGGAATGATCTACGGGGAATAGTTATCAAGCAGAGGCATTGACAAACGTTTTGAGGTATTATACATGTAGATCAAGCCATCCTGAGGACCGGTAGTTGCCTATTACGGAGCTAAAATGGGATGCCAGGACCCTGACGGATATTTCGGGTAGTACCGCATATTGGTTTTTCGCATTTTTCTGGCTAACGGAGGGCTCCAGAAATAAAAACTAGACATATGCATTAAGCAGATACACCTGCGCACATATTTATTAAGGTATTTGGTTATTCGGGCCGCCATGGGGACCGGAAGGGGGTGAAAACATAGGTAAATCGTCTTATTTTAACCTACCGCCGGACATTGGTTTTACATTATTTACTCCAATCAAGGGGCGTATAGACAGTCTTACTGTATATATTTATAAAGCAGAGACATGTACAAACATTTTGAGGTATACTACATGTATGTCAAGCTATCCTGGAGACCGGAAGTGGACGAAAATTGAGCCATAATGGTTGTACAGCCGGCAATTTTGACCTACCCGACCATGGTTTTTTACTTCTGACTTGGTTCACAGGTCCTATGGAATGATCTACGGGGAATAGTTATCAAGCAGAGGCATTGACAAACGTTTTGAGGTATTATACATGTAGATCAAGCCATCCTGAGGACCGGTAGTTGCCTATTACGGAGCTAAAATGGGATGCCAGGACCCTGACGGATATTTCGGGTAGTACCGCATATTGGTTTTTCGCATTTTTCTGGCTAACGGAGGGCTCCAGAAATAAAAACTAGACATATGTATTAAGCAGATACACCTGCGCACATATTTATTAAGGTATTTGGTTATTCGGGCCGCCATGGGGACCGGAAGGGGGTGAAAACATAGGTAAATCGTCTTATTTTAACCTACCGCCGGACATTGGTTTTACATTATTTACTCCAATCAAGGGGCGTATAGACAGTCTTACTGTATATATTTATAAAGCAGAGACATGTACAAACATTTTGAGGTATACTACATGTATGTCAAGCTATCCTGGAGACCGGAAGTGGACGAAAATTGAGCCATAATGGTTGTACAGCCGGCAATTTTGACCTACCCGACCATGGTTTTTTACTTCTGACTTGGTTCACAGGTCCTATGGAATGATCTACGGGGAATAGTTATCAAGCAGAGGCATTGACAAACGTTTTGAGGTATTATACATGTAGATCAAGCCATCCTGAGGACCGGTAGTTGCCTATTACGGAGCTAAAATGGGATGCCAGGACCCTGACGGATATTTCGGGTAGTACCGCATATTGGTTTTTCGCATTTTTCTGGCTAACGGAGGGCTCCAGAAATAAAAACTAGACATATGTATTAAGCAGATACACCTGCGCACATATTTATTAAGGTATTTGGTTATTCGGGCCGCCATGGGGACCGGAAGGGGGTGAAAACATAGGTAAATCGTCTTATTTTAACCTACCGCCGGACATTGGTTTTACATTATTTACTCCAATCAAGGGGCGTATAGACAGTCTTACTGTATATATTTATAAAGCAGAGACATGTACAAACATTTTGAGGTATACTACATGTATGTCAAGCTATCCTGGAGACCGGAAGTGGACGAAAATTGAGCCATAATGGTTGTACAGCCGGCAATTTTGACCTACCCGACCATGGTTTTTTACTTCTGACTTGGTTCACAGGTCCTATGGAATGATCTACGGGGAATAGTTATCAAGCAGAGGCATTGACAAACGTTTTGAGGTATTATACATGTAGATCAAGCCATCCTGAGGACCGGTAGTTGCCTATTACGGAGCTAAAATGGGATGCCAGGACCCTGACGGATATTTCGGGTAGTACCGCATATTGGTTTTTCGCATTTTTCTGGCTAACGGAGGGCTCCAGAAATAAAAACTAGACATATGCATTAAGCAGATACACCTGCGCACATATTTATTAAGGTATTTGGTTATTCGGGCCGCCATGGGGACCGGAAGGGGGTGAAAACATAGGTAAATCGTCTTATTTTAACCTACCGCCGGACATTGGTTTTACATTATTTACTCCAATCAAGGGGCGTATAGACAGTCTTACTGTATATATTTATAAAGCAGAGACATGTACAAACATTTTGAGGTATACTACATGTATGTCAAGCTATCCTGGAGACCGGAAGTGGACGAAAATTGAGCCATAATGGTTGTACAGCCGGCAATTTTGACCTACCCGACCATGGTTTTTTACTTCTGACTTGGTTCACAGGTCCTATGGAATGATCTACGGGGAATAGTTATCAAGCAGAGGCATTGACAAACGTTTTGAGGTATTATACATGTAGATCAAGCCATCCTGAGGACCGGTAGTTGCCTATTACGGAGCTAAAATGGGATGCCAGGACCCTGACGGATATTTCGGGTAGTACCGCATATTGGTTTTTCGCATTTTTCTGGCTAACGGAGGGCTCCAGAAATAAAAACTAGACATATGTATTAAGCAGATACACCTGCGCACATATTTATTAAGGTATTTGGTTATTCGGGCCGCCATGGGGACCGGAAGGGGGTGAAAACATAGGTAAATCGTCTTATTTTAACCTACCGCCGGACATTGGTTTTACATTATTTACTCCAATCAAGGGGCGTATAGACAGTCTTACTGTATATATTTATAAAGCAGAGACATGTACAAACATTTTGAGGTATACTACATGTATGTCAAGCTATCCTGGAGACCGGAAGTGGACGAAAATTGAGCCATAATGGTTGTACAGCCGGCAATTTTGACCTACCCGACCATGGTTTTTTACTTCTGACTTGGTTCACAGGTCCTATGGAATGATCTACGGGGAATAGTTATCAAGCAGAGGCATTGACAAACGTTTTGAGGTATTATACATGTAGATCAAGCCATCCTGAGGACCGGTAGTTGCCTATTACGGAGCTAAAATGGGATGCCAGGACCCTGACGGATATTTCGGGTAGTACCGCATATTGGTTTTTCGCATTTTTCTGGCTAACGGAGGGCTCCAGAAATAAAAACTAGACATATGCATTAAGCAGATACACCTGCGCACATATTTATTAAGGTATTTGGTTATTCGGGCCGCCATGGGGACCGGAAGGGGGTGAAAACATAGGTAAATCGTCTTATTTTAACCTACCGCCGGACATTGGTTTTACATTATTTACTCCAATCAAGGGGCGTATAGACAGTCTTACTGTATATATTTATAAAGCAGAGACATGTACAAACATTTTGAGGTATACTACATGTATGTCAAGCTATCCTGGAGACCGGAAGTGGACGAAAATTGAGCCATAATGGTTGTACAGCCGGCAATTTTGACCTACCCGACCATGGTTTTTTACTTCTGACTTGGTTCACAGGTCCTATGGAATGATCTACGGGGAATAGTTATCAAGCAGAGGCATTGACAAACGTTTTGAGGTATTATACATGTAGATCAAGCCATCCTGAGGACCGGTAGTTGCCTATTACGGAGCTAAAATGGGATGCCAGGACCCTGACGGATATTTCGGGTAGTACCGCATATTGGTTTTTCGCATTTTTCTGGCTAACGGAGGGCTCCAGAAATAAAAACTAGACATATGTATTAAGCAGATACACCTGCGCACATATTTATTAAGGTATTTGGTTATTCGGGCCGCCATGGGGACCGGAAGGGGGTGAAAACATAGGTAAATCGTCTTATTTTAACCTACCGCCGGACATTGGTTTTACATTATTTACTCCAATCAAGGGGCGTATAGACAGTCTTACTGTATATATTTATAAAGCAGAGACATGTACAAACATTTTGAGGTATACTACATGTATGTCAAGCTATCCTGGAGACCGGAAGTGGACGAAAATTGAGCCATAATGGTTGTACAGCCGGCAATTTTGACCTACCCGACCATGGTTTTTTACTTCTGACTTGGTTCACAGGTCCTATGGAATGATCTACGGGGAATAGTTATCAAGCAGAGGCATTGACAAACGTTTTGAGGTATTATACATGTAGATCAAGCCATCCTGAGGACCGGTAGTTGCCTATTACGGAGCTAAAATGGGATGCCAGGACCCTGACGGATATTTCGGGTAGTACCGCATATTGGTTTTTCGCATTTTTCTGGCTAACGGAGGGCTCCAGAAATAAAAACTAGACATATGTATTAAGCAGATACACCTGCGCACATATTTATTAAGGTATTTGGTTATTCGGGCCGCCATGGGGACCGGAAGGGGGTGAAAACATAGGTAAATCGTCTTATTTTAACCTACCGCCGGACATTGGTTTTACATTATTTACTCCAATCAAGGGGCGTATAGACAGTCTTACTGTATATATTTATAAAGCAGAGACATGTACAAACATTTTGAGGTATACTACATGTATGTCAAGCTATCCTGGAGACCGGAAGTGGACGAAAATTGAGCCATAATGGTTGTACAGCCGGCAATTTTGACCTACCCGACCATGGTTTTTTACTTCTGACTTGGTTCACAGGTCCTATGGAATGATCTACGGGGAATAGTTATCAAGCAGAGGCATTGACAAACGTTTTGAGGTATTATACATGTAGATCAAGCCATCCTGAGGACCGGTAGTTGCCTATTACGGAGCTAAAATGGGATGCCAGGACCCTGACGGATATTTCGGGTAGTACCGCATATTGGTTTTTCGCATTTTTCTGGCTAACGGAGGGCTCCAGAAATAAAAACTAGACATATGTATTAAGCAGATACACCTGCGCACATATTTATTAAGGTATTTGGTTATTCGGGCCGCCATGGGGACCGGAAGGGGGTGAAAACATAGGTAAATCGTCTTATTTTAACCTACCGCCGGACATTGGTTTTACATTATTTACTCCAATCAAGGGGCGTATAGACAGTCTTACTGTATATATTTATAAAGCAGAGACATGTACAAACATTTTGAGGTATACTACATGTATGTCAAGCTATCCTGGAGACCGGAAGTGGACGAAAATTGAGCCATAATGGTTGTACAGCCGGCAATTTTGACCTACCCGACCATGGTTTTTTACTTCTGACTTGGTTCACAGGTCCTATGGAATGATCTACGGGGAATAGTTATCAAGCAGAGGCATTGACAAACGTTTTGAGGTATTATACATGTAGATCAAGCCATCCTGAGGACCGGTAGTTGCCTATTACGGAGCTAAAATGGGATGCCAGGACCCTGACGGATATTTCGGGTAGTACCGCATATTGGTTTTTCGCATTTTTCTGGCTAACGGAGGGCTCCAGAAATAAAAACTAGACATATGTATTAAGCAGATACACCTGCGCACATATTTATTAAGGTATTTGGTTATTCGGGCCGCCATGGGGACCGGAAGGGGGTGAAAACATAGGTAAATCGTCTTATTTTAACCTACCGCCGGACATTGGTTTTACATTATTTACTCCAATCAAGGGGCGTATAGACAGTCTTACTGTATATATTTATAAAGCAGAGACATGTACAAACATTTTGAGGTATACTACATGTATGTCAAGCTATCCTGGAGACCGGAAGTGGACGAAAATTGAGCCATAATGGTTGTACAGCCGGCAATTTTGACCTACCCGACCATGGTTTTTTACTTCTGACTTGGTTCACAGGTCCTATGGAATGATCTACGGGGAATAGTTATCAAGCAGAGGCATTGACAAACGTTTTGAGGTATTATACATGTAGATCAAGCCATCCTGAGGACCGGTAGTTGCCTATTACGGAGCTAAAATGGGATGCCAGGACCCTGACGGATATTTCGGGTAGTACCGCATATTGGTTTTTCGCATTTTTCTGGCTAACGGAGGGCTCCAGAAATAAAAACTAGACATATGCATTAAGCAGATACACCTGCGCACATATTTATTAAGGTATTTGGTTATTCGGGCCGCCATGGGGACCGGAAGGGGGTGAAAACATAGGTAAATCGTCTTATTTTAACCTACCGCCGGACATTGGTTTTACATTATTTACTCCAATCAAGGGGCGTATAGACAGTCTTACTGTATATATTTATAAAGCAGAGACATGTACAAACATTTTGAGGTATACTACATGTATGTCAAGCTATCCTGGAGACCGGAAGTGGACGAAAATTGAGCCATAATGGTTGTACAGCCGGCAATTTTGATCTACCCGACCATGGTTTTTTACTTCTGACTTGGTTCACAGGTCCTATGGAATGATCTACGGGGAATAGTTATCAAGCAGAGGCATTGACAAACGTTTTGAGGTATTATACATGTAGATCAAGCCATCCTGAGGACCGGTAGTTGCCTATTACGGAGCTAAAATGGGATGCCAGGACCCTGACGGATATTTCGGGTAGTACCGCATATTGGTTTTTCGCATTTTTCTGGCTAACGGAGGGCTCCAGAAATAAAAACTAGACATATGTATTAAGCAGATACACCTGCGCACATATTTATTAAGGTATTTGGTTATTCGGGCCGCCATGGGGACCGGAAGGGGGTGAAAACATAGGTAAATCGTCTTATTTTAACCTACCGCCGGACATTGGTTTTACATTATTTACTCCAATCAAGGGGCGTATAGACAGTCTTACTGTATATATTTATAAAGCAGAGACATGTACAAACATTTTGAGGTATACTACATGTATGTCAAGCTATCCTGGAGACCGGAAGTGGACGAAAATTGAGCCATAATGGTTGTACAGCCGGCAATTTTGACCTACCCGACCATGGTTTTTTACTTCTGACTTGGTTCACAGGTCCTATGGAATGATCTACGGGGAATAGTTATCAAGCAGAGGCATTGACAAACGTTTTGAGGTATTATACATGTAGATCAAGCCATCCTGAGGACCGGTAGTTGCCTATTACGGAGCTAAAATGGGATGCCAGGACCCTGACGGATATTTCGGGTAGTACCGCATATTGGTTTTTCGCATTTTTCTGGCTAACGGAGGGCTCCAGAAATAAAAACTAGACATATGCATTAAGCAGATACACCTGCGCACATATTTATTAAGGTATTTGGTTATTCGGGCCGCCATGGGGACCGGAAGGGGGTGAAAACATAGGTAAATCGTCTTATTTTAACCTACCGCCGGACATTGGTTTTACATTATTTACTCCAATCAAGGGGCGTATAGACAGTCTTACTGTATATATTTATAAAGCAGAGACATGTACAAACATTTTGAGGTATACTACATGTATGTCAAGCTATCCTGGAGACCGGAAGTGGACGAAAATTGAGCCATAATGGTTGTACAGCCGGCAATTTTGACCTACCCGACCATGGTTTTTTACTTCTGACTTGGTTCACAGGTCCTATGGAATGATCTACGGGGAATAGTTATCAAGCAGAGGCATTGACAAACGTTTTGAGGTATTATACATGTAGATCAAGCCATCCTGAGGACCGGTAGTTGCCTATTACGGAGCTAAAATGGGATGCCAGGACCCTGACGGATATTTCGGGTAGTACCGCATATTGGTTTTTCGCATTTTTCTGGCTAACGGAGGGCTCCAGAAATAAAAACTAGACATATGTATTAAGCAGATACACCTGCGCACATATTTATTAAGGTATTTGGTTATTCGGGCCGCCATGGGGACCGGAAGGGGGTGAAAACATAGGTAAATCGTCTTATTTTAACCTACCGCCGGACATTGGTTTTACATTATTTACTCCAATCAAGGGGCGTATAGACAGTCTTACTGTATATATTTATAAAGCAGAGACATGTACAAACATTTTGAGGTATACTACATGTATGTCAAGCTATCCTGGAGACCGGAAGTGGACGAAAATTGAGCCATAATGGTTGTACAGCCGGCAATTTTGACCTACCCGACCATGGTTTTTTACTTCTGACTTGGTTCACAGGTCCTATGGAATGATCTACGGGGAATAGTTATCAAGCAGAGGCATTGACAAACGTTTTGAGGTATTATACATGTAGATCAAGCCATCCTGAGGACCGGTAGTTGCCTATTACGGAGCTAAAATGGGATGCCAGGACCCTGACGGATATTTCGGGTAGTACCGCATATTGGTTTTTCGCATTTTTCTGGCTAACGGAGGGCTCCAGAAATAAAAACTAGACATATGTATTAAGCAGATACACCTGCGCACATATTTATTAAGGTATTTGGTTATTCGGGCCGCCATGGGGACCGGAAGGGGGTGAAAACATAGGTAAATCGTCTTATTTTAACCTACCGCCGGACATTGGTTTTACATTATTTACTCCAATCAAGGGGCGTATAGACAGTCTTACTGTATATATTTATAAAGCAGAGACATGTACAAACATTTTGAGGTATACTACATGTATGTCAAGCTATCCTGGAGACCGGAAGTGGACGAAAATTGAGCCATAATGGTTGTACAGCCGGCAATTTTGACCTACCCGACCATGGTTTTTTACTTCTGACTTGGTTCACAGGTCCTATGGAATGATCTACGGGGAATAGTTATCAAGCAGAGGCATTGACAAACGTTTTGAGGTATTATACATGTAGATCAAGCCATCCTGAGGACCGGTAGTTGCCTATTACGGAGCTAAAATGGGATGCCAGGACCCTGACGGATATTTCGGGTAGTACCGCATATTGGTTTTTCGCATTTTTCTGGCTAATGGTGGGCTCCAGAAATAAAAACTAGACATATGTATTAAGCAGATACACCTGCGCACATATTTATTAAGGTATTTGGTTATTCGGGCCGCCATGGGGACCGGAAGGGGGTGAAAACATAGGTAAATCGTCTTATTTTAACCTACCGCCGGACATTGGTTTTACATTATTTACTCCAATCAAGGGGCGTATAGACAGTCTTACTGTATATATTTATAAAGCAGAGACATGTACAAACATTTTGAGGTATACTACATGTATGTCAAGCTATCCTGGAGACCGGAAGTGGACGAAAATTGAGCCATAATGGTTGTACAGCCGGCAATTTTGACCTACCCGACCATGGTTTTTTACTTCTGACTTGGTTCACAGGTCCTATGGAATGATCTACGGGGAATAGTTATCAAGCAGAGGCATTGACAAACGTTTTGAGGTATTATACATGTAGATCAAGCCATCCTGAGGACCGGTAGTTGCCTATTACGGAGCTAAAATGGGATGCCAGGACCCTGACGGATATTTCGGGTAGTACCGCATATTGGTTTTTCGCATTTTTCTGGCTAACGGAGGGCTCCAGAAATAAAAACTAGACATATGTATTAAGCAGATACACCTGCGCACATATTTATTAAGGTATTTGGTTATTCGGGCCGCCATGGGGACCGGAAGGGGGTGAAAACATAGGTAAATCGTCTTATTTTAACCTACCGCCGGACATTGGTTTTACATTATTTACTCCAATCAAGGGGCGTATAGACAGTCTTACTGTATATATTTATAAAGCAGAGACATGTACAAACATTTTGAGGTATACTACATGTATGTCAAGCTATCCTGGAGACCGGAAGTGGACGAAAATTGAGCCATAATGGTTGTACAGCCGGCAATTTTGACCTACCCGACCATGGTTTTTTACTTCTGACTTGGTTCACAGGTCCTATGGAATGATCTACGGGGAATAGTTATCAAGCAGAGGCATTGACAAACGTTTTGAGGTATTATACATGTAGATCAAGCCATCCTGAGGACCGGTAGTTGCCTATTACGGAGCTAAAATGGGATGCCAGGACCCTGACGGATATTTCGGGTAGTACCGCATATTGGTTTTTCGCATTTTTCTGGCTAACGGAGGGCTCCAGAAATAAAAACTAGACATATGCATTAAGCAGATACACCTGCGCACATATTTATTAAGGTATTTGGTTATTCGGGCCGCCATGGGGACCGGAAGGGGGTGAAAACATAGGTAAATCGTCTTATTTTAACCTACCGCCGGACATTGGTTTTACATTATTTACTCCAATCAAGGGGCGTATAGACAGTCTTACTGTATATATTTATAAAGCAGAGACATGTACAAACATTTTGAGGTATACTACATGTATGTCAAGCTATCCTGGAGACCGGAAGTGGACGAAAATTGAGCCATAATGGTTGTACAGCCGGCAATTTTGACCTACCCGACCATGGTTTTTTACTTCTGACTTGGTTCACAGGTCCTATGGAATGATCTACGGGGAATAGTTATCAAGCAGAGGCATTGACAAACGTTTTGAGGTATTATACATGTAGATCAAGCCATCCTGAGGACCGGTAGTTGCCTATTACGGAGCTAAAATGGGATGCCAGGACCCTGACGGATATTTCGGGTAGTACCGCATATTGGTTTTTCGCATTTTTCTGGCTAACGGAGGGCTCCAGAAATAAAAACTAGACATATGTATTAAGCAGATACACCTGCGCACATATTTATTAAGGTATTTGGTTATTCGGGCCGCCATGGGGACCGGAAGGGGGTGAAAACATAGGTAAATCGTCTTATTTTAACCTACCGCCGGACATTGGTTTTACATTATTTACTCCAATCAAGGGGCGTATAGACAGTCTTACTGTATATATTTATAAAGCAGAGACATGTACAAACATTTTGAGGTATACTACATGTATGTCAAGCTATCCTGGAGACCGGAAGTGGACGAAAATTGAGCCATAATGGTTGTACAGCCGGCAATTTTGACCTACCCGACCATGGTTTTTTACTTCTGACTTGGTTCACAGGTCCTATGGAATGATCTACGGGGAATAGTTATCAAGCAGAGGCATTGACAAACGTTTTGAGGTATTATACATGTAGATCAAGCCATCCTGAGGACCGGTAGTTGCCTATTACGGAGCTAAAATGGGATGCCAGGACCCTGACGGATATTTCGGGTAGTACCGCATATTGGTTTTTCGCATTTTTCTGGCTAACGGAGGGCTCCAGAAATAAAAACTAGACATATGTATTAAGCAGATACACCTGCGCACATATTTATTAAGGTATTTGGTTATTCGGGCCGCCATGGGGACCGGAAGGGGGTGAAAACATAGGTAAATCGTCTTATTTTAACCTACCGCCGGACATTGGTTTTACATTATTTACTCCAATCAAGGGGCGTATAGACAGTCTTACTGTATATATTTATAAAGCAGAGACATGTACAAACATTTTGAGGTATACTACATGTATGTCAAGCTATCCTGGAGACCGGAAGTGGACGAAAATTGAGCCATAATGGTTGTACAGCCGGCAATTTTGACCTACCCGACCATGGTTTTTTACTTCTGACTTGGTTCACAGGTCCTATGGAATGATCTACGGGGAATAGTTATCAAGCAGAGGCATTGACAAACGTTTTGAGGTATTATACATGTAGATCAAGCCATCCTGAGGACCGGTAGTTGCCTATTACGGAGCTAAAATGGGATGCCAGGACCCTGACGGATATTTCGGGTAGTACCGCATATTGGTTTTTCGCATTTTTCTGGCTAACGGAGGGCTCCAGAAATAAAAACTAGACATATGTATTAAGCAGATACACCTGCGCACATATTTATTAAGGTATTTGGTTATTCGGGCCGCCATGGGGACCGGAAGGGGGTGAAAACATAGGTAAATCGTCTTATTTTAACCTACCGCCGGACATTGGTTTTACATTATTTACTCCAATCAAGGGGCGTATAGACAGTCTTACTGTATATATTTATAAAGCAGAGACATGTACAAACATTTTGAGGTATACTACATGTATGTCAAGCTATCCTGGAGACCGGAAGTGGACGAAAATTGAGCCATAATGGTTGTACAGCCGGCAATTTTGACCTACCCGACCATGGTTTTTTACTTCTGACTTGGTTCACAGGTCCTATGGAATGATCTACGGGGAATAGTTATCAAGCAGAGGCATTGACAAACGTTTTGAGGTATTATACATGTAGATCAAGCCATCCTGAGGACCGGTAGTTGCCTATTACGGAGCTAAAATGGGATGCCAGGACCCTGACGGATATTTCGGGTAGTACCGCATATTGGTTTTTCGCATTTTTCTGGCTAACGGAGGGCTCCAGAAATAAAAACTAGACATATGTATTAAGCAGATACACCTGCGCACATATTTATTAAGGTATTTGGTTATTCGGGCCGCCATGGGGACCGGAAGGGGGTGAAAACATAGGTAAATCGTCTTATTTTAACCTACCGCCGGACATTGGTTTTACATTATTTACTCCAATCAAGGGGCGTATAGACAGTCTTACTGTATATATTTATAAAGCAGAGACATGTACAAACATTTTGAGGTATACTACATGTATGTCAAGCTATCCTGGAGACCGGAAGTGGACGAAAATTGAGCCATAATGGTTGTACAGCCGGCAATTTTGACCTACCCGACCATGGTTTTTTACTTCTGACTTGGTTCACAGGTCCTATGGAATGATCTACGGGGAATAGTTATCAAGCAGAGGCATTGACAAACGTTTTGAGGTATTATACATGTAGATCAAGCCATCCTGAGGACCGGTAGTTGCCTATTACGGAGCTAAAATGGGATGCCAGGACCCTGACGGATATTTCGGGTAGTACCGCATATTGGTTTTTCGCATTTTTCTGGCTAACGGAGGGCTCCAGAAATAAAAACTAGACATATGCATTAAGCAGATACACCTGCGCACATATTTATTAAGGTATTTGGTTATTCGGGCCGCCATGGGGACCGGAAGGGGGTGAAAACATAGGTAAATCGTCTTATTTTAACCTACCGCCGGACATTGGTTTTACATTATTTACTCCAATCAAGGGGCGTATAGACAGTCTTACTGTATATATTTATAAAGCAGAGACATGTACAAACATTTTGAGGTATACTACATGTATGTCAAGCTATCCTGGAGACCGGAAGTGGACGAAAATTGAGCCATAATGGTTGTACAGCCGGCAATTTTGACCTACCCGACCATGGTTTTTTACTTCTGACTTGGTTCACAGGTCCTATGGAATGATCTACGGGGAATAGTTATCAAGCAGAGGCATTGACAAACGTTTTGAGGTATTATACATGTAGATCAAGCCATCCTGAGGACCGGTAGTTGCCTATTACGGAGCTAAAATGGGATGCCAGGACCCTGACGGATATTTCGGGTAGTACCGCATATTGGTTTTTCGCATTTTTCTGGCTAACGGAGGGCTCCAGAAATAAAAACTAGACATATGTATTAAGCAGATACACCTGCGCACATATTTATTAAGGTATTTGGTTATTCGGGCCGCCATGGGGACCGGAAGGGGGTGAAAACATAGGTAAATCGTCTTATTTTAACCTACCGCCGGACATTGGTTTTACATTATTTACTCCAATCAAGGGGCGTATAGACAGTCTTACTGTATATATTTATAAAGCAGAGACATGTACAAACATTTTGAGGTATACTACATGTATGTCAAGCTATCCTGGAGACCGGAAGTGGACGAAAATTGAGCCATAATGGTTGTACAGCCGGCAATTTTGACCTACCCGACCATGGTTTTTTACTTCTGACTTGGTTCACAGGTCCTATGGAATGATCTACGGGGAATAGTTATCAAGCAGAGGCATTGACAAACGTTTTGAGGTATTATACATGTAGATCAAGCCATCCTGAGGACCGGTAGTTGCCTATTACGGAGCTAAAATGGGATGCCAGGACCCTGACGGATATTTCGGGTAGTACCGCATATTGGTTTTTCGCATTTTTCTGGCTAACGGAGGGCTCCAGAAATAAAAACTAGACATATGCATTAAGCAGATACACCTGCGCACATATTTATTAAGGTATTTGGTTATTCGGGCCGCCATGGGGACCGGAAGGGGGTGAAAACATAGGTAAATCGTCTTATTTTAACCTACCGCCGGACATTGGTTTTACATTATTTACTCCAATCAAGGGGCGTATAGACAGTCTTACTGTATATATTTATAAAGCAGAGACATGTACAAACATTTTGAGGTATACTACATGTATGTCAAGCTATCCTGGAGACCGGAAGTGGACGAAAATTGAGCCATAATGGTTGTACAGCCGGCAATTTTGACCTACCCGACCATGGTTTTTTACTTCTGACTTGGTTCACAGGTCCTATGGAATGATCTACGGGGAATAGTTATCAAGCAGAGGCATTGACAAACGTTTTGAGGTATTATACATGTAGATCAAGCCATCCTGAGGACCGGTAGTTGCCTATTACGGAGCTAAAATGGGATGCCAGGACCCTGACGGATATTTCGGGTAGTACCGCATATTGGTTTTTCGCATTTTTCTGGCTAACGGAGGGCTCCAGAAATAAAAACTAGACATATGTATTAAGCAGATACACCTGCGCACATATTTATTAAGGTATTTGGTTATTCGGGCCGCCATGGGGACCGGAAGGGGGTGAAAACATAGGTAAATCGTCTTATTTTAACCTACCGCCGGACATTGGTTTTACATTATTTACTCCAATCAAGGGGCGTATAGACAGTCTTACTGTATATATTTATAAAGCAGAGACATGTACAAACATTTTGAGGTATACTACATGTATGTCAAGCTATCCTGGAGACCGGAAGTGGACGAAAATTGAGCCATAATGGTTGTACAGCCGGCAATTTTGACCTACCCGACCATGGTTTTTTACTTCTGACTTGGTTCACAGGTCCTATGGAATGATCTACGGGGAATAGTTATCAAGCAGAGGCATTGACAAACGTTTTGAGGTATTATACATGTAGATCAAGCCATCCTGAGGACCGGTAGTTGCCTATTACGGAGCTAAAATGGGATGCCAGGACCCTGACGGATATTTCGGGTAGTACCGCATATTGGTTTTTCGCATTTTTCTGGCTAACGGAGGGCTCCAGAAATAAAAACTAGACATATGTATTAAGCAGATACACCTGCGCACATATTTATTAAGGTATTTGGTTATTCGGGCCGCCATGGGGACCGGAAGGGGGTGAAAACATAGGTAAATCGTCTTATTTTAACCTACCGCCGGACATTGGTTTTACATTATTTACTCCAATCAAGGGGCGTATAGACAGTCTTACTGTATATATTTATAAAGCAGAGACATGTACAAACATTTTGAGGTATACTACATGTATGTCAAGCTATCCTGGAGACCGGAAGTGGACGAAAATTGAGCCATAATGGTTGTACAGCCGGCAATTTTGACCTACCCGACCATGGTTTTTTACTTCTGACTTGGTTCACAGGTCCTATGGAATGATCTACGGGGAATAGTTATCAAGCAGAGGCATTGACAAACGTTTTGAGGTATTATACATGTAGATCAAGCCATCCTGAGGACCGGTAGTTGCCTATTACGGAGCTAAAATGGGATGCCAGGACCCTGACGGATATTTCGGGTAGTACCGCATATTGGTTTTTCGCATTTTTCTGGCTAATGGTGGGCTCCAGAAATAAAAACTAGACATATGTATTAAGCAGATACACCTGCGCACATATTTATTAAGGTATTTGGTTATTCGGGCCGCCATGGGGACCGGAAGGGGGTGAAAACATAGGTAAATCGTCTTATTTTAACCTACCGCCGGACATTGGTTTTACATTATTTACTCCAATCAAGGGGCGTATAGACAGTCTTACTGTATATATTTATAAAGCAGAGACATGTACAAACATTTTGAGGTATACTACATGTATGTCAAGCTATCCTGGAGACCGGAAGTGGACGAAAATTGAGCCATAATGGTTGTACAGCCGGCAATTTTGACCTACCCGACCATGGTTTTTTACTTCTGACTTGGTTCACAGGTCCTATGGAATGATCTACGGGGAATAGTTATCAAGCAGAGGCATTGACAAACGTTTTGAGGTATTATACATGTAGATCAAGCCATCCTGAGGACCGGTAGTTGCCTATTACGGAGCTAAAATGGGATGCCAGGACCCTGACGGATATTTCGGGTAGTACCGCATATTGGTTTTTCGCATTTTTCTGGCTAACGGAGGGCTCCAGAAATAAAAACTAGACATATGTATTAAGCAGATACACCTGCGCACATATTTATTAAGGTATTTGGTTATTCGGGCCGCCATGGGGACCGGAAGGGGGTGAAAACATAGGTAAATCGTCTTATTTTAACCTACCGCCGGACATTGGTTTTACATTATTTACTCCAATCAAGGGGCGTATCGCAGTCTTACTGTATATATTTATAAAGCAGAGACATGTACAAACATTTTGAGGTATAATACATGTATGTCAAGCTATCCTGGAGACCGGAAGTGGACGAAAATTGAGCCATAATGGTTGTACAGCCGGCAATTTTGACCTACCCGACCATGGTTTTTTACTTCTGACTTGGTTCACAGGTCCTATGGAATGATCTACGGGGAATAGTTATCAAGCAGAGGCATTGACAAACGTTTTGAGGTATTATACATGTAGATCAAGCCATCCTGAGGACCGGTAGTTGCCTATTACGGAGCTAAAATGGGATGTCAGGACCCTGACGGATATTTCGGGTAGTACCGCATATTGGTTTTTCGCATTTTTCTGGCTAACGGAGGGCTCCAGAAATAAAAACTAGACATATGTATTAAGCAGATACACCTGCGCACATATTTATTAAGGTATTTGGTTATTCGGGCCGCCATGGGGACCGGAAGGGGGTGAAAACATAGGTAAATCGTCTTATTTTAACCTACCGCCGGACATTGGTTTTACATTATTTACTCCAATCAAGGGGCGTATAGACAGTCTTACTGTATATATTTATAAAGCAGAGACATGTACAAACATTTTGAGGTATACTACATGTATGTCAAGCTATCCTGGAGACCGGAAGTGGACGAAAATTGAGCCATAATGGTTGTACAGCCTGCAATTTTGACCTACCCGACCATGGTTTTTTACTTCTGACTTGGTTCACAGGTCCTATGGAATGATCTACGGGGAATAGTTATCAAGCAGAGGCATTGACAAACGTTTTGAGGTATTATACATGTAGATCAAGCCATCCTGAGGACCGGTAGTTGCCTATTACGGAGCTAAAATGGGATGCCAGGACCCTGACGGATATTTCGGGTAGTACCGCATATTGGTTTTTCGCATTTTTCTGGCTAATGGTGGGCTCCAGAAATAAAAACTAGACATATGTATTAAGCAGATACACCTGCGCACATATTTATTAAGGTATTTGGTTATTCGGGCCGCCATGGGGACCGGAAGGGGGTGAAAACATAGGTAAATCGTCTTATTTTAACCTACCGCCGGACATTGGTTTTACATTATTTACTCCAATCAAGGGGCGTATAGACAGTCTTACTGTATATATTTATAAAGCAGAGACATGTACAAACATTTTGAGGTATACTACATGTATGTCAAGCTATCCTGGAGACCGGAAGTGGACGAAAATTGAGCCATAATGGTTGTACAGCCGGCAATTTTGACCTACCCGACCATGGTTTTTTACTTCTGACTTGGTTCACAGGTCCTATGGAATGATCTACGGGGAATAGTTATCAAGCAGAGGCATTGACAAACGTTTTGAGGTATTATACATGTAGATCAAGCCATCCTGAGGACCGGTAGTTGCCTATTACGGAGCTAAAATGGGATGCCAGGACCCTGACGGATATTTCGGGTAGTACCGCATATTGGTTTTTCGCATTTTTCTGGCTAACGGAGGGCTCCAGAAATAAAAACTAGACATATGTATTAAGCAGATACACCTGCGCACATATTTATTAAGGTATTTGGTTATTCGGGCCGCCATGGGGACCGGAAGGGGGTGAAAACATAGGTAAATCGTCTTATTTTAACCTACCGCCGGACATTGGTTTTACATTATTTACTCCAATCAAGGGGCGTATAGACAGTCTTACTGTATATATTTATAAAGCAGAGACATGTACAAACATTTTGAGGTATACTACATGTATGTCAAGCTATCCTGGAGACCGGAAGTGGACGAAAATTGAGCCATAATGGTTGTACAGCCTGCAATTTTGACCTACCCGACCATGGTTTTTTACTTCTGACTTGGTTCACAGGTCCTATGGAATGATCTACGGGGAATAGTTATCAAGCAGAGGCATTGACAAACGTTTTGAGGTATTATACATGTAGATCAAGCCATCCTGAGGACCGGTAGTTGCCTATTACGGAGCTAAAATGGGATGCCAGGACCCTGACGGATATTTCGGGTAGTACCGCATATTGGTTTTTCGCATTTTTCTGGCTAATGGTGGGCTCCAGAAATAAAAACTAGACATATGTATTAAGCAGATACACCTGCGCACATATTTATTAAGGTATTTGGTTATTCGGGCCGCCATGGGGACCGGAAGGGGGTGAAAACATAGGTAAATCGTCTTATTTTAACCTACCGCCGGACATTGGTTTTACATTATTTACTCCAATCAAGGGGCGTATAGACAGTCTTACTGTATATATTTATAAAGCAGAGACATGTACAAACATTTTGAGGTATACTACATGTATGTCAAGCTATCCTGGAGACCGGAAGTGGACGAAAATTGAGCCATAATGGTTGTACAGCCGGCAATTTTGACCTACCCGACCATGGTTTTTTACTTCTGACTTGGTTCACAGGTCCTATGGAATGATCTACGGGGAATAGTTATCAAGCAGAGGCATTGACAAACGTTTTGAGGTATTATACATGTAGATCAAGCCATCCTGAGGACCGGTAGTTGCCTATTACGGAGCTAAAATGGGATGCCAGGACCCTGACGGATATTTCGGGTAGTACCGCATATTGGTTTTTCGCATTTTTCTGGCTAACGGAGGGCTCCAGAAATAAAAACTAGACATATGTATTAAGCAGATACACCTGCGCACATATTTATTAAGGTATTTGGTTATTCGGGCCGCCATGGGGACCGGAAGGGGGTGAAAACATAGGTAAATCGTCTTATTTTAACCTACCGCCGGACATTGGTTTTACATTATTTACTCCAATCAAGGGGCGTATAGACAGTCTTACTGTATATATTTATAAAGCAGAGACATGTACAAACATTTTGAGGTATACTACATGTATGTCAAGCTATCCTGGAGACCGGAAGTGGACGAAAATTGAGCCATAATGGTTGTACAGCCTGCAATTTTGACCTACCCGACCATGGTTTTTTACTTCTGACTTGGTTCACAGGTCCTATGGAATGATCTACGGGGAATAGTTATCAAGCAGAGGCATTGACAAACGTTTTGAGGTATTATACATGTAGATCAAGCCATCCTGAGGACCGGTAGTTGCCTATTACGGAGCTAAAATGGGATGCCAGGACCCTGACGGATATTTCGGGTAGTACCGCATATTGGTTTTTCGCATTTTTCTGGCTAATGGTGGGCTCCAGAAATAAAAACTAGACATATGTATTAAGCAGATACACCTGCGCACATATTTATTAAGGTATTTGGTTATTCGGGCCGCCATGGGGACCGGAAGGGGGTGAAAACATAGGTAAATCGTCTTATTTTAACCTACCGCCGGACATTGGTTTTACATTATTTACTCCAATCAAGGGGCGTATAGACAGTCTTACTGTATATATTTATAAAGCAGAGACATGTACAAACATTTTGAGGTATACTACATGTATGTCAAGCTATCCTGGAGACCGGAAGTGGACGAAAATTGAGCCATAATGGTTGTACAGCCGGCAATTTTGACCTACCCGACCATGGTTTTTTACTTCTGACTTGGTTCACAGGTCCTATGGAATGATCTACGGGGAATAGTTATCAAGCAGAGGCATTGACAAACGTTTTGAGGTATTATACATGTAGATCAAGCCATCCTGAGGACCGGTAGTTGCCTATTACGGAGCTAAAATGGGATGCCAGGACCCTGACGGATATTTCGGGTAGTACCGCATATTGGTTTTTCGCATTTTTCTGGCTAACGGAGGGCTCCAGAAATAAAAACTAGACATATGTATTAAGCAGATACACCTGCGCACATATTTATTAAGGTATTTGGTTATTCGGGCCGCCATGGGGACCGGAAGGGGGTGAAAACATAGGTAAATCGTCTTATTTTAACCTACCGCCGGACATTGGTTTTACATTATTTACTCCAATCAAGGGGCGTATCGCAGTCTTACTGTATATATTTATAAAGCAGAGACATGTACAAACATTTTGAGGTATAATACATGTATGTCAAGCTATCCTGGAGACCGGAAGTGGACGAAAATTGAGCCATAATGGTTGTACAGCCGGCAATTTTGACCTACCCGACCATGGTTTTTTACTTCTGACTTGGTTCACAGGTCCTATGGAATGATCTACGGGGAATAGTTATCAAGCAGAGGCATTGACAAACGTTTTGAGGTATTATACATGTAGATCAAGCCATCCTGAGGACCGGTAGTTGCCTATTACGGAGCTAAAATGGGATGTCAGGACCCTGACGGATATTTCGGGTAGTACCGCATATTGGTTTTTCGCATTTTTCTGGCTAACGGAGGGCTCCAGAAATAAAAACTAGACATATGTATTAAGCAGATACACCTGCGCACATATTTATTAAGGTATTTGGTTATTCGGGCCGCCATGGGGACCGGAAGGGGGTGAAAACATAGGTAAATCGTCTTATTTTAACCTACCGCCGGACATTGGTTTTACATTATTTACTCCAATCAAGGGGCGTATAGACAGTCTTACTGTATATATTTATAAAGCAGAGACATGTACAAACATTTTGAGGTATACTACATGTATGTCAAGCTATCCTGGAGACCGGAAGTGGACGAAAATTGAGCCATAATGGTTGTACAGCCTGCAATTTTGACCTACCCGACCATGGTTTTTTACTTCTGACTTGGTTCACAGGTCCTATGGAATGATCTACGGGGAATAGTTATCAAGCAGAGGCATTGACAAACGTTTTGAGGTATTATACATGTAGATCAAGCCATCCTGAGGACCGGTAGTTGCCTATTACGGAGCTAAAATGGGATGCCAGGACCCTGACGGATATTTCGGGTAGTACCGCATATTGGTTTTTCGCATTTTTCTGGCTAACGGAGGGCTCCAGAAATAAAAACTAGACATATGTATTAAGCAGATACACCTGCGCACATATTTATTAAGGTATTTGGTTATTCGGGCCGCCATGGGGACCGGAAGGGGGTGAAAACATAGGTAAATCGTCTTATTTTAACCTACCGCCGGACATTGGTTTTACATTATTTACTCCAATCAAGGGGCGTATAGACAGTCTTACTGTATATATTTATAAAGCAGAGACATGTACAAACATTTTGAGGTATACTACATGTATGTCAAGCTATCCTGGAGACCGGAAGTGGACGAAAATTGAGCCATAATGGTTGTACAGCCGGCAATTTTGACCTACCCGACCATGGTTTTTTACTTCTGACTTGGTTCACAGGTCCTATGGAATGATCTACGGGGAATAGTTATCAAGCAGAGGCATTGACAAACGTTTTGAGGTATTATACATGTAGATCAAGCCATCCTGAGGACCGGTAGTTGCCTATTACGGAGCTAAAATGGGATGCCAGGACCCTGACGGATATTTCGGGTAGTACCGCATATTGGTTTTTCGCATTTTTCTGGCTAACGGAGGGCTCCAGAAATAAAAACTAGACATATGTATTAAGCAGATACACCTGCGCACATATTTATTAAGGTATTTGGTTATTCGGGCCGCCATGGGGACCGGAAGGGGGTGAAAACATAGGTAAATCGTCTTATTTTAACCTACCGCCGGACATTGGTTTTACATTATTTACTCCAATCAAGGGGCGTATCGCAGTCTTACTGTATATATTTATAAAGCAGAGACATGTACAAACATTTTGAGGTATAATACATGTATGTCAAGCTATCCTGGAGACCGGAAGTGGACGAAAATTGAGCCATAATGGTTGTACAGCCGGCAATTTTGACCTACCCGACCATGGTTTTTTACTTCTGACTTGGTTCACAGGTCCTATGGAATGATCTACGGGGAATAGTTATCAAGCAGAGGCATTGACAAACGTTTTGAGGTATTATACATGTAGATCAAGCCATCCTGAGGACCGGTAGTTGCCTATTACGGAGCTAAAATGGGATGTCAGGACCCTGACGGATATTTCGGGTAGTACCGCATATTGGTTTTTCGCATTTTTCTGGCTAACGGAGGGCTCCAGAAATAAAAACTAGACATATGTATTAAGCAGATACACCTGCGCACATATTTATTAAGGTATTTGGTTATTCGGGCCGCCATGGGGACCGGAAGGGGGTGAAAACATAGGTAAATCGTCTTATTTTAACCTACCGCCGGACATTGGTTTTACATTATTTACTCCAATCAAGGGGCGTATAGACAGTCTTACTGTATATATTTATAAAGCAGAGACATGTACAAACATTTTGAGGTATACTACATGTATGTCAAGCTATCCTGGAGACCGGAAGTGGACGAAAATTGAGCCATAATGGTTGTACAGCCGGCAATTTTGACCTACCCGACCATGGTTTTTTACTTCTGACTTGGTTCACAGGTCCTATGGAATGATCTACGGGGAATAGTTATCAAGCAGAGGCATTGACAAACGTTTTGAGGTATTATACATGTAGATCAAGCCATCCTGAGGACCGGTAGTTGCCTATTACGGAGCTAAAATGGGATGCCAGGACCCTGACGGATATTTCGGGTAGTACCGCATATTGGTTTTTCGCATTTTTCTGGCTAACGGAGGGCTCCAGAAATAAAAACTAGACATATGTATTAAGCAGATACACCTGCGCACATATTTATTAAGGTATTTGGTTATTCGGGCCGCCATGGGGACCGGAAGGGGGTGAAAACTTAGGTAAATCGTCTTATTTTAACCTACCGCCGGACATTGGTTTTACATTATTTACTCCAATCAAGGGGCGTATAGACAGTCTTACTGTATATATTTATAAAGCAGAGACATGTACAAACATTTTGAGGTATACTACATGTATGTCAAGCTATCCTGGAGACCGGAAGTGGACGAAAATTGAGCCATAATGGTTGTACAGCCTGCAATTTTGACCTACCCGACCATGGTTTTTTACTTCTGACTTGGTTCACAGGTCCTATGGAATGATCTACGGGGAATAGTTATCAAGCAGAGGCATTGACAACCGTTTTGAGGTATTATACATGTAGATCAAGCCATCCTGAGGACCGGTAGTTGCCTATTACGGAGCTAAAATGGGATGCCAGGACCCTGACGGATATTTCGGGTAGTACCGCATATTGGTTTTTCGCATTTTTCTGGCTAACGGAGGGCTCCAGAAATAAAAACTAGACATATGTATTAAGCAGATACACCTGCGCACATATTTATTAAGGTATTTGGTTATTCGGGCCGCCATGGGGACCGGAAGGGGGTGAAAACATAGGTAAATCGTCTTATTTTAACCTACCGCCGGACATTGGTTTTACATTATTTACTCCAATCAAGGGGCGTATAGACAGTCTTACTGTATATATTTATAAAGCAGAGACATGTACAAACATTTTGAGGTATACTACATGTATGTCAAGCTATCCTGGAGACCGGAAGTGGACGAAAATTGAGCCATAATGGTTGTACAGCCGGCAATTTTGACCTACCCGACCATGGTTTTTTACTTCTGACTTGGTTCACAGGTCCTATGGAATGATCTACGGGGAATAGTTATCAAGCAGAGGCATTGACAAACGTTTTGAGGTATTATACATGTAGATCAAGCCATCCTGAGGACCGGTAGTTGCCTATTACGGAGCTAAAATGGGATGCCAGGACCCTGACGGATATTTCGGGTAGTACCGCATATTGGTTTTTCGCATTTTTCTGGCTAACGGAGGGCTCCAGAAATAAAAACTAGACATATGTATTAAGCAGATACACCTGCGCACATATTTATTAAGGTATTTGGTTATTCGGGCCGCCATGGGGACCGGAAGGGGGTGAAAACATAGGTAAATCGTCTTATTTTAACCTACCGCCGGACATTGGTTTTACATTATTTACTCCAATCAAGGGGCGTATCGCAGTCTTACTGTATATATTTATAAAGCAGAGACATGTACAAACATTTTGAGGTATAATACATGTATGTCAAGCTATCCTGGAGACCGGAAGTGGACGAAAATTGAGCCATAATGGTTGTACAGCCGGCAATGTTGACCTACCCGACCATGGTTTTTTACTTCTGACTTGGTTCACAGGTCCTATGGAATGATCTACGGGGAATAGTTATCAAGCAGAGGCATTGACAAACGTTTTGAGGTATTATACATGTAGATCAAGCCATCCTGAGGACCGGTAGTTGCCTATTACGGAGCTAAAATGGGATGTCAGGACCCTGACGGATATTTCGGGTAGTACCGCATATTGGTTTTTCGCATTTTTCTGGCTAACGGAGGGCTCCAGAAATAAAAACTAGACATATGTATTAAGCAGATACACCTGCGCACATATTTATTAAGGTATTTGGTTATTCGGGCCGCCATGGGGACCGGAAGGGGGTGAAAACATAGGTAAATCGTCTTATTTTAACCTACCGCCGGACATTGGTTTTACATTATTTACTCCAATCAAGGGGCGTATAGACAGTCTTACTGTATATATTTATAAAGCAGAGACATGTACAAACATTTTGAGGTATACTACATGTATGTCAAGCTATCCTGGAGACCGGAAGTGGACGAAAATTGAGCCATAATGGTTGTACAGCCGGCAATTTTGACCTACCCGACCATGGTTTTTTACTTCTGACTTGGTTCACAGGTCCTATGGAATGATCTACGGGGAATAGTTATCAAGCAGAGGCATTGACAAACGTTTTGAGGTATTATACATGTAGATCAAGCCATCCTGAGGACCGGTAGTTGCCTATTACGGAGCTAAAATGGGATGCCAGGACCCTGACGGATATTTCGGGTAGTACCGCATATTGGTTTTTCGCATTTTTCTGGCTAACGGAGGGCTCCAGAAATAAAAACTAGACATATGTATTAAGCAGATACACCTGCGCACATATTTATTAAGGTATTTGGTTATTCGGGCCGCCATGGGGACCGGAAGGGGGTGAAAACTTAGGTAAATCGTCTTATTTTAACCTACCGCCGGACATTGGTTTTACATTATTTACTCCAATCAAGGGGCGTATAGACAGTCTTACTGTATATATTTATAAAGCAGAGACATGTACAAACATTTTGAGGTATACTACATGTATGTCAAGCTATCCTGGAGATCGGAAGTGGACGAAAATTGAGCCATAATGGTTGTACAGCCTGCAATTTTGACCTACCCGACCATGGTTTTTTACTTCTGACTTGGTTCACAGGTCCTATGGAATGATCTACGGGGAATAGTTATCAAGCAGAGGCATTGACAAACGTTTTGAGGTATTATACATGTAGATCAAGCCATCCTGAGGACCGGTAGTTGCCTATTACGGAGCTAAAATGGGATGCCAGGACCCTGACGGATATTTCGGGTAGTACCGCATATTGGTTTTTCGCATTTTTCTGGCTAATGGTGGGCTCCAGAAATAAAAACTAGACATATGTATTAAGCAGATACACCTGCGCACATATTTATTAAGGTATTTGGTTATTCGGGCCGCCATGGGGACCGGAAGGGGGTGAAAACATAGGTAAATCGTCTTATTTTAACCTACCGCCGGACATTGGTTTTACATTATTTACTCCAATCAAGGGGCGTATAGACAGTCTTACTGTATATATTTATAAAGCAGAGACATGTACAAACATTTTGAGGTATACTACATGTATGTCAAGCTATCCTGGAGACCGGAAGTGGACGAAAATTGAGCCATAATGGTTGTACAGCCGGCAATTTTGACCTACCCGACCATGGTTTTTTACTTCTGACTTGGTTCACAGGTCCTATGGAATGATCTACGGGGAATAGTTATCAAGCAGAGGCATTGACAAACGTTTTGAGGTATTATACATGTACATCAAGCCATCCTGAGGACCGGTAGTTGCCTATTACGGAGCTAAAATGGGATGCCAGGACCCTGACGGATATTTCGGGTAGTACCGCATATTGGTTTTTCGCATTTTTCTGGCTAACGGAGGGCTCCAGAAATAAAAACTAGACATATGTATTAAGCAGATACACCTGCGCACATATTTATTAAGGTATTTGGTTATTCGGGCCGCCATGGGGACCGGAAGGGGGTGAAAACTTAGGTAAATCGTCTTATTTTAACCTACCGCCGGACATTGGTTTTACATTATTTACTCCAATCAAGGGGCGTATAGACAGTCTTACTGTATATATTTATAAAGCAGAGACATGTACAAACATTTTGAGGTATACTACATGTATGTCAAGCTATCCTGGAGATCGGAAGTGGACGAAAATTGAGCCATAATGGTTGTACAGCCTGCAATTTTGACCTACCCGACCATGGTTTTTTACTTCTGACTTGGTTCACAGGTCCTATGGAATGATCTACGGGGAATAGTTATCAAGCAGAGGCATTGACAAACGTTTTGAGGTATTATACATGTAGATCAAGCCATCCTGAGGACCGGTAGTTGCCTATTACGGAGCTAAAATGGGATGCCAGGACCCTGACGGATATTTCGGGTAGTACCGCATATTGGTTTTTCGCATTTTTCTGGCTAATGGTGGGCTCCAGAAATAAAAACTAGACATATGTATTAAGCAGATACACCTGCGCACATATTTATTAAGGTATTTGGTTATTCGGGCCGCCATGGGGACCGGAAGGGGGTGAAAACATAGGTAAATCGTCTTATTTTAACCTACCGCCGGACATTGGTTTTACATTATTTACTCCAATCAAGGGGCGTATAGACAGTCTTACTGTATATATTTATAAAGCAGAGACATGTACAAACATTTTGAGGTATACTACATGTATGTCAAGCTATCCTGGAGACCGGAAGTGGACGAAAATTGAGCCATAATGGTTGTACAGCCGGCAATTTTGACCTACCCGACCATGGTTTTTTACTTCTGACTTGGTTCACAGGTCCTATGGAATGATCTACGGGGAATAGTTATCAAGCAGAGGCATTGACAAACGTTTTGAGGTATTATACATGTAGATCAAGCCATCCTGAGGACCGGTAGTTGCCTATTACGGAGCTAAAATGGGATGCCAGGACCCTGACGGATATTTCGGGTAGTACCGCATATTGGTTTTTCGCATTTTTCTGGCTAATGGTGGGCTCCAGAAATAAAAACTAGACATATGTATTAAGCAGATACACCTGCGCACATATTTATTAAGGTATTTGGTTATTCGGGCCGCCATGGGGACCGGAAGGGGGTGAAAACTTAGGTAAATCGTCTTATTTTAACCTACCGCCGGACATTGGTTTTACATTATTTACTCCAATCAAGGGGCGTATCGCAGTCTTACTGTATATATTTATAAAGCAGAGACATGTACAAACATTTTGAGGTATAATACATGTATGTCAAGCTATCCTGGAGACCGGAAGTGGACGAAAATTGAGCCATAATGGTTGTACAGCCGGCAATTTTGACCTACCCGACCATGGTTTTTTACTTCTGACTTGGTTCACAGGTCCTATGGAATGATCTACGGGGAATAGTTATCAAGCAGAGGCATTGACAAACGTTTTGAGGTATTATACATGTAGATCAAGCCATCCTGAGGACCGGTAGTTGCCTATTACGGAGCTAAAATGGGATGCCAGGACCCTGACGGATATTTCGGGTAGTACCGCATATTGGTTTTTCGCATTTTTCTGGCTAACGGAGGGCTCCAGAAATAAAAACTAGACATATGTATTAAGCAGATACACCTGCGCACATATTTATTAAGGTATTTGGTTATTCGGGCCGCCATGGGGACCGGAAGGGGGTGAAAACATAGGTAAATCGTCTTATTTTAACCTACCGCCGGACATTGGTTTTACATTATTTACTCCAATCAAGGGGCGTATAGACAGTCTTACTGTATATATTTATAAAGCAGAGACATGTACAAACATTTTGAGGTATACTACATGTATGTCAAGCTATCCTGGAGACCGGAAGTGGACGAAAATTGAGCCATAATGGTTGTACAGCCGGCAATTTTGACCTACCCGACCATGGTTTTTTACTTCTGACTTGGTTCACAGGTCCTATGGAATGATCTACGGGGAATAGTTATCAAGCAGAGGCATTGACAAACGTTTTGAGGTATTATACATGTAGATCAAGCCATCCTGAGGACCGGTAGTTGCCTATTACGGAGCTAAAATGGGATGCCAGGACCCTGACGGATATTTCGGGTAGTACCGCATATTGGTTTTTCGCATTTTTCTGGCTAACGGAGGGCTCCAGAAATAAAAACTAGACATATGTATTAAGCAGATACACCTGCGCACATATTTATTAAGGTATTTGGTTATTCGGGCCGCCATGGGGACCGGAAGGGGGTGAAAACTTAGGTAAATCGTCTTATTTTAACCTACCGCCGGACATTGGTTTTACATTATTTACTCCAATCAAGGGGCGTATAGACAGTCTTACTGTATATATTTATAAAGCAGAGACATGTACAAACATTTTGAGGTATACTACATGTATGTCAAGCTATCCTGGAGATCGGAAGTGGACGAAAATTGAGCCATAATGGTTGTACAGCCTGCAATTTTGACCTACCCGACCATGGTTTTTTACTTCTGACTTGGTTCACAGGTCCTATGGAATGATCTACGGGGAATAGTTATCAAGCAGAGGCATTGACAAACGTTTTGAGGTATTATACATGTAGATCAAGCCATCCTGAGGACCGGTAGTTGCCTATTACGGAGCTAAAATGGGATGCCAGGACCCTGACGGATATTTCGGGTAGTACCGCATATTGGTTTTTCGCATTTTTCTGGCTAATGGTGGGCTCCAGAAATAAAAACTAGACATATGTATTAAGCAGATACACCTGCGCACATATTTATTAAGGTATTTGGTTATTCGGGCCGCCATGGGGACCGGAAGGGGGTGAAAACATAGGTAAATCGTCTTATTTTAACCTACCGCCGGACATTGGTTTTACATTATTTACTCCAATCAAGGGGCGTATAGACAGTCTTACTGTATATATTTATAAAGCAGAGACATGTACAAACATTTTGAGGTATACTACATGTATGTCAAGCTATCCTGGAGACCGGAAGTGGACGAAAATTGAGCCATAATGGTTGTACAGCCGGCAATTTTGACCTACCCGACCATGGTTTTTTACTTCTGACTTGGTTCACAGGTCCTATGGAATGATCTACGGGGAATAGTTATCAAGCAGAGGCATTGACAAACGTTTTGAGGTATTATACATGTAGATCAAGCCATCCTGAGGACCGGTAGTTGCCTATTACGGAGCTAAAATGGGATGCCAGGACCCTGACGGATATTTCGGGTAGTACCGCATATTGGTTTTTCGCATTTTTCTGGCTAACGGAGGGCTCCAGAAATAAAAACTAGACATATGTATTAAGCAGATACACCTGCGCACATATTTATTAAGGTATTTGGTTATTCGGGCCGCCATGGGGACCGGAAGGGGGTGAAAACATAGGTAAATCGTCTTATTTTAACCTACCGCCGGACATTGGTTTTACATTATTTACTCCAATCAAGGGGCGTATCGCAGTCTTACTGTATATATTTATAAAGCAGAGACATGTACAAACATTTTGAGGTATAATACATGTATGTCAAGCTATCCTGGAGACCGGAAGTGGACGAAAATTGAGCCATAATGGTTGTACAGCCGGCAATTTTGACCTACCCGACCATGGTTTTTTACTTCTGACTTGGTTCACAGGTCCTATGGAATGATCTACGGGGAATAGTTATCAAGCAGAGGCATTGACAAACGTTTTGAGGTATTATACATGTAGATCAAGCCATCCTGAGGACCGGTAGTTGCCTATTACGGAGCTAAAATGGGATGTCAGGACCCTGACGGATATTTCGGGTAGTACCGCATATTGGTTTTTCGCATTTTTCTGGCTAACGGAGGGCTCCAGAAATAAAAACTAGACATATGTATTAAGCAGATACACCTGCGCACATATTTATTAAGGTATTTGGTTATTCGGGCCGCCATGGGGACCGGAAGGGGGTGAAAACATAGGTAAATCGTCTTATTTTAACCTACCGCCGGACATTGGTTTTACATTATTTACTCCAATCAAGGGGCGTATAGACAGTCTTACTGTATATATTTATAAAGCAGAGACATGTACAAACATTTTGAGGTATACTACATGTATGTCAAGCTATCCTGGAGACCGGAAGTGGACGAAAATTGAGCCATAATGGTTGTACAGCCTGCAATTTTGACCTACCCGACCATGGTTTTTTACTTCTGACTTGGTTCACAGGTCCTATGGAATGATCTACGGGGAATAGTTATCAAGCAGAGGCATTGACAAACGTTTTGAGGTATTATACATGTAGATCAAGCCATCCTGAGGACCGGTAGTTGCCTATTACGGAGCTAAAATGGGATGCCAGGACCCTGACGGATATTTCGGGTAGTACCGCATATTGGTTTTTCGCATTTTTCTGGCTAACGGAGGGCTCCAGAAATAAAAACTAGACATATGTATTAAGCAGATACACCTGCGCACATATTTATTAAGGTATTTGGTTATTCGGGCCGCCATGGGGACCGGAAGGGGGTGAAAACATAGGTAAATCGTCTTATTTTAACCTACCGCCGGACATTGGTTTTACATTATTTACTCCAATCAAGGGGCGTATAGACAGTCTTACTGTATATATTTATAAAGCAGAGACATGTACAAACATTTTGAGGTATACTACATGTATGTCAAGCTATCCTGGAGACCGGAAGTGGACGAAAATTGAGCCATAATGGTTGTACAGCCGGCAATTTTGACCTACCCGACCATGGTTTTTTACTTCTGACTTGGTTCACAGGTCCTATGGAATGATCTACGGGGAATAGTTATCAAGCAGAGGCATTGACAAACGTTTTGAGGTATTATACATGTAGATCAAGCCATCCTGAGGACCGGTAGTTGCCTATTACGGAGCTAAAATGGGATGCCAGGACCCTGACGGATATTTCGGGTAGTACCGCATATTGGTTTTTCGCATTTTTCTGGCTAACGGAGGGCTCCAGAAATAAAAACTAGACATATGTATTAAGCAGATACACCTGCGCACATATTTATTAAGGTATTTGGTTATTCGGGCCGCCATGGGGACCGGAAGGGGGTGAAAACATAGGTAAATCGTCTTATTTTAACCTACCGCCGGACATTGGTTTTACATTATTTACTCCAATCAAGGGGCGTATCGCAGTCTTACTGTATATATTTATAAAGCAGAGACATGTACAAACATTTTGAGGTATAATACATGTATGTCAAGCTATCCTGGAGACCGGAAGTGGACGAAAATTGAGCCATAATGGTTGTACAGCCGGCAATTTTGACCTACCCGACCATGGTTTTTTACTTCTGACTTGGTTCACAGGTCCTATGGAATGATCTACGGGGAATAGTTATCAAGCAGAGGCATTGACAAACGTTTTGAGGTATTATACATGTAGATCAAGCCATCCTGAGGACCGGTAGTTGCCTATTACGGAGCTAAAATGGGATGTCAGGACCCTGACGGATATTTCGGGTAGTACCGCATATTGGTTTTTCGCATTTTTCTGGCTAACGGAGGGCTCCAGAAATAAAAACTAGACATATGTATTAAGCAGATACACCTGCGCACATATTTATTAAGGTATTTGGTTATTCGGGCCGCCATGGGGACCGGAAGGGGGTGAAAACATAGGTAAATCGTCTTATTTTAACCTACCGCCGGACATTGGTTTTACATTATTTACTCCAATCAAGGGGCGTATAGACAGTCTTACTGTATATATTTATAAAGCAGAGACATGTACAAACATTTTGAGGTATACTACATGTATGTCAAGCTATCCTGGAGACCGGAAGTGGACGAAAATTGAGCCATAATGGTTGTACAGCCGGCAATTTTGACCTACCCGACCATGGTTTTTTACTTCTGACTTGGTTCACAGGTCCTATGGAATGATCTACGGGGAATAGTTATCAAGCAGAGGCATTGACAAACGTTTTGAGGTATTATACATGTAGATCAAGCCATCCTGAGGACCGGTAGTTGCCTATTACGGAGCTAAAATGGGATGCCAGGACCCTGACGGATATTTCGGGTAGTACCGCATATTGGTTTTTCGCATTTTTCTGGCTAACGGAGGGCTCCAGAAATAAAAACTAGACATATGTATTAAGCAGATACACCTGCGCACATATTTATTAAGGTATTTGGTTATTCGGGCCGCCATGGGGACCGGAAGGGGGTGAAAACTTAGGTAAATCGTCTTATTTTAACCTACCGCCGGACATTGGTTTTACATTATTTACTCCAATCAAGGGGCGTATAGACAGTCTTACTGTATATATTTATAAAGCAGAGACATGTACAAACATTTTGAGGTATACTACATGTATGTCAAGCTATCCTGGAGACCGGAAGTGGACGAAAATTGAGCCATAATGGTTGTACAGCCTGCAATTTTGACCTACCCGACCATGGTTTTTTACTTCTGACTTGGTTCACAGGTCCTATGGAATGATCTACGGGGAATAGTTATCAAGCAGAGGCATTGACAAACGTTTTGAGGTATTATACATGTAGATCAAGCCATCCTGAGGACCGGTAGTTGCCTATTACGGAGCTAAAATGGGATGCCAGGACCCTGACGGATATTTCGGGTAGTACCGCATATTGGTTTTTCGCATTTTTCTGGCTAACGGAGGGCTCCAGAAATAAAAACTAGACATATGTATTAAGCAGATACACCTGCGCACATATTTATTAAGGTATTTGGTTATTCGGGCCGCCATGGGGACCGGAAGGGGGTGAAAACATAGGTAAATCGTCTTATTTTAACCTACCGCCGGACATTGGTTTTACATTATTTACTCCAATCAAGGGGCGTATAGACAGTCTTACTGTATATATTTATAAAGCAGAGACATGTACAAACATTTTGAGGTATACTACATGTATGTCAAGCTATCCTGGAGACCGGAAGTGGACGAAAATTGAGCCATAATGGTTGTACAGCCGGCAATTTTGACCTACCCGACCATGGTTTTTTACTTCTGACTTGGTTCACAGGTCCTATGGAATGATCTACGGGGAATAGTTATCAAGCAGAGGCATTGACAAACGTTTTGAGGTATTATACATGTAGATCAAGCCATCCTGAGGACCGGTAGTTGCCTATTACGGAGCTAAAATGGGATGCCAGGACCCTGACGGATATTTCGGGTAGTACCGCATATTGGTTTTTCGCATTTTTCTGGCTAACGGAGGGCTCCAGAAATAAAAACTAGACATATGTATTAAGCAGATACACCTGCGCACATATTTATTAAGGCATTTGGTTATTCGGGCCGCCATGGGGACCGGAAGGGGGTGAAAACATAGGTAAATCGTCTTATTTTAACCTACCGCCGGACATTGGTTTTACATTATTTACTCCAATCAAGGGGCGTATCGCAGTCTTACTGTATATATTTATAAAGCAGAGACATGTACAAACATTTTGAGGTATAATACATGTATGTCAAGCTATCCTGGAGACCGGAAGTGGACGAAAATTGAGCCATAATGGTTGTACAGCCGGCAATTTTGACCTACCCGACCATGGTTTTTTACTTCTGACTTGGTTCACAGGTCCTATGGAATGATCTACGGGGAATAGTTATCAAGCAGAGGCATTGACAAACGTTTTGAGGTATTATACATGTAGATCAAGCCATCCTGAGGACCGGTAGTTGCCTATTACGGAGCTAAAATGGGATGTCAGGACCCTGACGGATATTTCGGGTAGTACCGCATATTGGTTTTTCGCATTTTTCTGGCTAACGGAGGGCTCCAGAAATAAAAACTAGACATATGTATTAAGCAGATACACCTGCGCACATATTTATTAAGGTATTTGGTTATTCGGGCCGCCATGGGGACCGGAAGGGGGTGAAAACATAGGTAAATCGTCTTATTTTAACCTACCGCCGGACATTGGTTTTACATTATTTACTCCAATCAAGGGGCGTATAGACAGTCTTACTGTATATATTTATAAAGCAGAGACATGTACAAACATTTTGAGGTATACTACATGTATGTCAAGCTATCCTGGAGACCGGAAGTGGACGAAAATTGAGCCATAATGGTTGTACAGCCGGCAATTTTGACCTACCCGACCATGGTTTTTTACTTCTGACTTGGTTCACAGGTCCTATGGAATGATCTACGGGGAATAGTTATCAAGCAGAGGCATTGACAAACGTTTTGAGGTATTATACATGTAGATCAAGCCATCCTGAGGACCGGTAGTTGCCTATTACGGAGCTAAAATGGGATGCCAGGACCCTGACGGATATTTCGGGTAGTACCGCATATTGGTTTTTCGCATTTTTCTGGCTAACGGAGGGCTCCAGAAATAAAAACTAGACATATGTATTAAGCAGATACACCTGCGCACATATTTATTAAGGTATTTGGTTATTCGGGCCGCCATGGGGACCGGAAGGGGGTGAAAACTTAGGTAAATCGTCTTATTTTAACCTACCGCCGGACATTGGTTTTACATTATTTACTCCAATCAAGGGGCGTATAGACAGTCTTACTGTATATATTTATAAAGCAGAGACATGTACAAACATTTTGAGGTATACTACATGTATGTCAAGCTATCCTGGAGATCGGAAGTGGACGAAAATTGAGCCATAATGGTTGTACAGCCTGCAATTTTGACCTACCCGACCATGGTTTTTTACTTCTGACTTGGTTCACAGGTCCTATGGAATGATCTACGGGGAATAGTTATCAAGCAGAGGCATTGACAAACGTTTTGAGGTATTATACATGTAGATCAAGCCATCCTGAGGACCGGTAGTTGCCTATTACGGAGCTAAAATGGGATGCCAGGACCCTGACGGATATTTCGGGTAGTACCGCATATTGGTTTTTCGCATTTTTCTGGCTAATGGTGGGCTCCAGAAATAAAAACTAGACATATGTATTAAGCAGATACACCTGCGCACATATTTATTAAGGTATTTGGTTATTCGGGCCGCCATGGGGACCGGAAGGGGGTGAAAACATAGGTAAATCGTCTTATTTTAACCTACCGCCGGACATTGGTTTTACATTATTTACTCCAATCAAGGGGCGTATAGACAGTCTTACTGTATATATTTATAAAGCAGAGACATGTACAAACATTTTGAGGTATACTACATGTATGTCAAGCTATCCTGGAGACCGGAAGTGGACGAAAATTGAGCCATAATGGTTGTACAGCCGGCAATTTTGACCTACCCGACCATGGTTTTTTACTTCTGACTTGGTTCACAGGTCCTATGGAATGATCTACGGGGAATAGTTATCAAGCAGAGGCATTGACAAACGTTTTGAGGTATTATACATGTAGATCAAGCCATCCTGAGGACCGGTAGTTGCCTATTACGGAGCTAAAATGGGATGCCAGGACCCTGACGGATATTTCGGGTAGTACCGCATATTGGTTTTTCGCATTTTTCTGGCTAACGGAGGGCTCCAGAAATAAAAACTAGACATATGTATTAAGCAGATACACCTGCGCACATATTTATTAAGGTATTTGGTTATTCGGGCCGCCATGGGGACCGGAAGGGGGTGAAAACTTAGGTAAATCGTCTTATTTTAACCTACCGCCGGACATTGGTTTTACATTATTTACTCCAATCAAGGGGCGTATAGACAGTCTTACTGTATATATTTATAAAGCAGAGACATGTACAAACATTTTGAGGTATACTACATGTATGTCAAGCTATCCTGGAGATCGGAAGTGGACGAAAATTGAGCCATAATGGTTGTACAGCCTGCAATTTTGACCTACCCGACCATGGTTTTTTACTTCTGACTTGGTTCACAGGTCCTATGGAATGATCTACGGGGAATAGTTATCAAGCAGAGGCATTGACAAACGTTTTGAGGTATTATACATGTAGATCAAGCCATCCTGAGGACCGGTAGTTGCCTATTACGGAGCTAAAATGGGATGCCAGGACCCTGACGGATATTTCGGGTAGTACCGCATATTGGTTTTTCGCATTTTTCTGGCTAATGGTGGGCTCCAGAAATAAAAACTAGACATATGTATTAAGCAGATACACCTGCGCACATATTTATTAAGGTATTTGGTTATTCGGGCCGCCATGGGGACCGGAAGGGGGTGAAAACATAGGTAAATCGTCTTATTTTAACCTACCGCCGGACATTGGTTTTACATTATTTACTCCAATCAAGGGGCGTATAGACAGTCTTACTGTATATATTTATAAAGCAGAGACATGTACAAACATTTTGAGGTATACTACATGTATGTCAAGCTATCCTGGAGACCGGAAGTGGACGAAAATTGAGCCATAATGGTTGTACAGCCGGCAATTTTGACCTACCCGACCATGGTTTTTTACTTCTGACTTGGTTCACAGGTCCTATGGAATGATCTACGGGGAATAGTTATCAAGCAGAGGCATTGACAAACGTTTTGAGGTATTATACATGTAGATCAAGCCATCCTGAGGACCGGTAGTTGCCTATTACGGAGCTAAAATGGGATGCCAGGACCCTGACGGATATTTCGGGTAGTACCGCATATTGGTTTTTCGCATTTTTCTGGCTAATGGTGGGCTCCAGAAATAAAAACTAGACATATGTATTAAGCAGATACACCTGCGCACATATTTATTAAGGTATTTGGTTATTCGGGCCGCCATGGGGACCGGAAGGGGGTGAAAACTTAGGTAAATCGTCTTATTTTAACCTACCGCCGGACATTGGTTTTACATTATTTACTCCAATCAAGGGGCGTATCGCAGTCTTACTGTATATATTTATAAAGCAGAGACATGTACAAACATTTTGAGGTATAATACATGTATGTCAAGCTATCCTGGAGACCGGAAGTGGACGAAAATTGAGCCATAATGGTTGTACAGCCGGCAATTTTGACCTACCCGACCATGGTTTTTTACTTCTGACTTGGTTCACAGGTCCTATGGAATGATCTACGGGGAATAGTTATCAAGCAGAGGCATTGACAAACGTTTTGAGGTATTATACATGTAGATCAAGCCATCCTGAGGACCGGTAGTTGCCTATTACGGAGCTAAAATGGGATGCCAGGACCCTGACGGATATTTCGGGTAGTACCGCATATTGGTTTTTCGCATTTTTCTGGCTAACGGAGGGCTCCAGAAATAAAAACTAGACATATGTATTAAGCAGATACACCTGCGCACATATTTATTAAGGTATTTGGTTATTCGGGCCGCCATGGGGACCGGAAGGGGGTGAAAACATAGGTAAATCGTCTTATTTTAACCTACCGCCGGACATTGGTTTTACATTATTTACTCCAATCAAGGGGCGTATAGACAGTCTTACTGTATATATTTATAAAGCAGAGACATGTACAAACATTTTGAGGTATACTACATGTATGTCAAGCTATCCTGGAGACCGGAAGTGGACGAAAATTGAGCCATAATGGTTGTACAGCCGGCAATTTTGACCTACCCGACCATGGTTTTTTACTTCTGACTTGGTTCACAGGTCCTATGGAATGATCTACGGGGAATAGTTATCAAGCAGAGGCATTGACAAACGTTTTGAGGTATTATACATGTAGATCAAGCCATCCTGAGGACCGGTAGTTGCCTATTACGGAGCTAAAATGGGATGCCAGGACCCTGACGGATATTTCGGGTAGTACCGCATATTGGTTTTTCGCATTTTTCTGGCTAACGGAGGGCTCCAGAAATAAAAACTAGACATATGTATTAAGCAGATACACCTGCGCACATATTTATTAAGGTATTTGGTTATTCGGGCCGCCATGGGGACCGGAAGGGGGTGAAAACTTAGGTAAATCGTCTTATTTTAACCTACCGCCGGACATTGGTTTTACATTATTTACTCCAATCAAGGGGCGTATAGACAGTCTTACTGTATATATTTATAAAGCAGAGACATGTACAAACATTTTGAGGTATACTACATGTATGTCAAGCTATCCTGGAGATCGGAAGTGGACGAAAATTGAGCCATAATGGTTGTACAGCCTGCAATTTTGACCTACCCGACCATGGTTTTTTACTTCTGACTTGGTTCACAGGTCCTATGGAATGATCTACGGGGAATAGTTATCAAGCAGAGGCATTGACAAACGTTTTGAGGTATTATACATGTAGATCAAGCCATCCTGAGGACCGGTAGTTGCCTATTACGGAGCTAAAATGGGATGCCAGGACCCTGACGGATATTTCGGGTAGTACCGCATATTGGTTTTTCGCATTTTTCTGGCTAATGGTGGGCTCCAGAAATAAAAACTAGACATATGTATTAAGCAGATACACCTGCGCACATATTTATTAAGGTATTTGGTTATTCGGGCCGCCATGGGGACCGGAAGGGGGTGAAAACATAGGTAAATCGTCTTATTTTAACCTACCGCCGGACATTGGTTTTACATTATTTACTCCAATCAAGGGGCGTATAGACAGTCTTACTGTATATATTTATAAAGCAGAGACATGTACAAACATTTTGAGGTATACTACATGTATGTCAAGCTATCCTGGAGACCGGAAGTGGACGAAAATTGAGCCATAATGGTTGTACAGCCGGCAATTTTGACCTACCCGACCATGGTTTTTTACTTCTGACTTGGTTCACAGGTCCTATGGAATGATCTACGGGGAATAGTTATCAAGCAGAGGCATTGACAAACGTTTTGAGGTATTATACATGTAGATCAAGCCATCCTGAGGACCGGTAGTTGCCTATTACGGAGCTAAAATGGGATGCCAGGACCCTGACGGATATTTCGGGTAGTACCGCATATTGGTTTTTCGCATTTTTCTGGCTAATGGTGGGCTCCAGAAATAAAAACTAGACATATGTATTAAGCAGATACACCTGCGCACATATTTATTAAGGTATTTGGTTATTCGGGCCGCCATGGGGACCGGAAGGGGGTGAAAACTTAGGTAAATCGTCTTATTTTAACCTACCGCCGGACATTGGTTTTACATTATTTACTCCAATCAAGGGGCGTATCGCAGTCTTACTGTATATATTTATAAAGCAGAGACATGTACAAACATTTTGAGGTATAATACATGTATGTCAAGCTATCCTGGAGACCGGAAGTGGACGAAAATTGAGCCATAATGGTTGTACAGCCGGCAATTTTGACCTACCCGACCATGGTTTTTTACTTCTGACTTGGTTCACAGGTCCTATGGAATGATCTACGGGGAATAGTTATCAAGCAGAGGCATTGACAAACGTTTTGAGGTATTATACATGTAGATCAAGCCATCCTGAGGACCGGTAGTTGCCTATTACGGAGCTAAAATGGGATGCCAGGACCCTGACGGATATTTCGGGTAGTACCGCATATTGGTTTTTCGCATTTTTCTGGCTAACGGAGGGCTCCAGAAATAAAAACTAGACATATGTATTAAGCAGATACACCTGCGCACATATTTATTAAGGTATTTGGTTATTCGGGCCGCCATGGGGACCGGAAGGGGGTGAAAACATAGGTAAATCGTCTTATTTTAACCTACCGCCGGACATTGGTTTTACATTATTTACTCCAATCAAGGGGCGTATAGACAGTCTTACTGTATATATTTATAAAGCAGAGACATGTACAAACATTTTGAGGTATACTACATGTATGTCAAGCTATCCTGGAGACCGGAAGTGGACGAAAATTGAGCCATAATGGTTGTACAGCCGGCAATTTTGACCTACCCGACCATGGTTTTTTACTTCTGACTTGGTTCACAGGTCCTATGGAATGATCTACGGGGAATAGTTATCAAGCAGAGGCATTGACAAACGTTTTGAGGTATTATACATGTAGATCAAGCCATCCTGAGGACCGGTAGTTGCCTATTACGGAGCTAAAATGGGATGCCAGGACCCTGACGGATATTTCGGGTAGTACCGCATATTGGTTTTTCGCATTTTTCTGGCTAACGGAGGGCTCCAGAAATAAAAACTAGACATATGTATTAAGCAGATACACCTGCGCACATATTTATTAAGGTATTTGGTTATTCGGGCCGCCATGGGGACCGGAAGGGGGTGAAAACTTAGGTAAATCGTCTTATTTTAACCTACCGCCGGACATTGGTTTTACATTATTTACTCCAATCAAGGGGCGTATAGACAGTCTTACTGTATATATTTATAAAGCAGAGACATGTACAAACATTTTGAGGTATACTACATGTATGTCAAGCTATCCTGGAGATCGGAAGTGGACGAAAATTGAGCCATAATGGTTGTACAGCCTGCAATTTTGACCTACCCGACCATGGTTTTTTACTTCTGACTTGGTTCACAGGTCCTATGGAATGATCTACGGGGAATAGTTATCAAGCAGAGGCATTGACAAACGTTTTGAGGTATTATACATGTAGATCAAGCCATCCTGAGGACCGGTAGTTGCCTATTACGGAGCTAAAATGGGATGCCAGGACCCTGACGGATATTTCGGGTAGTACCGCATATTGGTTTTTCGCATTTTTCTGGCTAATGGTGGGCTCCAGAAATAAAAACTAGACATATGTATTAAGCAGATACACCTGCGCACATATTTATTAAGGTATTTGGTTATTCGGGCCGCCATGGGGACCGGAAGGGGGTGAAAACATAGGTAAATCGTCTTATTTTAACCTACCGCCGGACATTGGTTTTACATTATTTACTCCAATCAAGGGGCGTATAGACAGTCTTACTGTATATATTTATAAAGCAGAGACATGTACAAACATTTTGAGGTATACTACATGTATGTCAAGCTATCCTGGAGACCGGAAGTGGACGAAAATTGAGCCATAATGGTTGTACAGCCGGCAATTTTGACCTACCCGACCATGGTTTTTTACTTCTGACTTGGTTCACAGGTCCTATGGAATGATCTACGGGGAATAGTTATCAAGCAGAGGCATTGACAAACGTTTTGAGGTATTATACATGTAGATCAAGCCATCCTGAGGACCGGTAGTTGCCTATTACGGAGCTAAAATGGGATGCCAGGACCCTGACGGATATTTCGGGTAGTACCGCATATTGGTTTTTCGCATTTTTCTGGCTAATGGTGGGCTCCAGAAATAAAAACTAGACATATGTATTAAGCAGATACACCTGCGCACATATTTATTAAGGTATTTGGTTATTCGGGCCGCCATGGGGACCGGAAGGGGGTGAAAACTTAGGTAAATCGTCTTATTTTAACCTACCGCCGGACATTGGTTTTACATTATTTACTCCAATCAAGGGGCGTATCGCAGTCTTACTGTATATATTTATAAAGCAGAGACATGTACAAACATTTTGAGGTATAATACATGTATGTCAAGCTATCCTGGAGACCGGAAGTGGACGAAAATTGAGCCATAATGGTTGTACAGCCGGCAATTTTGACCTACCCGACCATGGTTTTTTACTTCTGACTTGGTTCACAGGTCCTATGGAATGATCTACGGGGAATAGTTATCAAGCAGAGGCATTGACAAACGTTTTGAGGTATTATACATGTAGATCAAGCCATCCTGAGGACCGGTAGTTGCCTATTACGGAGCTAAAATGGGATGCCAGGACCCTGACGGATATTTCGGGTAGTACCGCATATTGGTTTTTCGCATTTTTCTGGCTAACGGAGGGCTCCAGAAGTATTAAGCAGATACACCTGCGCACATATTTATTAAGGTATTTGGTTATTCGGGCCGCCATGGGGACCGGAAGGGGGTGAAAACATAGGTAAATCGTCTTATTTTAACCTACCGCCGGACATTGGTTTTACATTATTTACTCCAATCAAGGGGCGTATCGCAGTCTTACTGTATATATTTATAAAGCAGAGACATGTACAAACATTTTGAGGTATAATACATGTATGTCAAGCTATCCTGGAGACCGGAAGTGGACGAAAATTGAGCCATAATGGTTGTACAGCCGGCAATTTTGACCTACCCGACCATGGTTTTTTACTTCTGACTTGGTTCACAGGTCCTATGGAATGATCTACGGGGAATAGTTATCAAGCAGAGGCATTGACAAACGTTTTGAGGTATTATACATGTAGATCAAGCCATCCTGAGGACCGGTAGTTGCCTATTACGGAGCTAAAATGGGATGCCAGGACCCTGACGGATATTTCGGGTAGTACCGCATATTGGTTTTTCGCATTTTTCTGGCTAACGGAGGGCTCCAGAAATAAAAACTAGACATATGTATTAAGCAGATACACCTGCGCACATATTTATTAAGGTATTTGGTTATTCGGGCCGCCATGGGGACCGGAAGGGGGTGAAAACTTAGGTAAATCGTCTTATTTTAACCTACCGCCGGACATTGGTTTTACATTATTTACTCCAATCAAGGGGCGTATAGACAGTCTTACTGTATATATTTATAAAGCAGAGACATGTACAAACATTTTGAGGTATACTACATGTATGTCAAGCTATCCTGGAGATCGGAAGTGGACGAAAATTGAGCCATAATGGTTGTACAGCCTGCAATTTTGACCTACCCGACCATGGTTTTTTACTTCTGACTTGGTTCACAGGTCCTATGGAATGATCTACGGGGAATAGTTATCAAGCAGAGGCATTGACAAACGTTTTGAGGTATTATACATGTAGATCAAGCCATCCTGAGGACCGGTAGTTGCCTATTACGGAGCTAAATTGGGATGCCAGGACCCTGACGGATATTTCGGGTAGTACCGCATATTGGTTTTTCGCATTTTTCTGGCTAATGGTGGGCTCCAGAAATAAAAACTAGACATATGTATTAAGCAGATACACCTGCGCACATATTTATTAAGGTATTTGGTTATTCGGGCCGCCATGGGGACCGGAAGGGGGTGAAAACATAGGTAAATCGTCTTATTTTAACCTACCGCCGGACATTGGTTTTACATTATTTACTCCAATCAAGGGGCGTATAGACAGTCTTACTGTATATATTTATAAAGCAGAGACATGTACAAACATTTTGAGGTATACTACATGTATGTCAAGCTATCCTGGAGACCGGAAGTGGACGAAAATTGAGCCATAATGGTTGTACAGCCGGCAATTTTGACCTACCCGACCATGGTTTTTTACTTCTGACTTGGTTCACAGGTCCTATGGAATGATCTACGGGGAATAGTTATCAAGCAGAGGCATTGACAAACGTTTTGAGGTATTATACATGTAGATCAAGCCATCCTGAGGACCGGTAGTTGCCTATTACGGAGCTAAAATGGGATGCCAGGACCCTGACGGATATTTCGGGTAGTACCGCATATTGGTTTTTCGCATTTTTCTGGCTAACGGAGGGCTCCAGAAATAAAAACTAGACATATGTATTAAGCAGATACACCTGCGCACATATTTATTAAGGTATTTGGTTATTCGGGCCGCCATGGGGACCGGAAGGGGGTGAAAACATAGGTAAATCGTCTTATTTTAACCTACCGCCGGACATTGGTTTTACATTATTTACTCCAATCAAGGGGCGTATCGCAGTCTTACTGTATATATTTATAAAGCAGAGACATGTACAAACATTTTGAGGTATAATACATGTATGTCAAGCTATCCTGGAGACCGGAAGTGGACGAAAATTGAGCCATAATGGTTGTACAGCCGGCAATTTTGACCTACCCGACCATGGTTTTTTACTTCTGACTTGGTTCACAGGTCCTATGGAATGATCTACGGGGAATAGTTATCAAGCAGAGGCATTGACAAACGTTTTGAGGTATTATACATGTAGATCAAGCCATCCTGAGGACCGGTAGTTGCCTATTACGGAGCTAAAATGGGATGCCAGGACCCTGACGGATATTTCGGGTAGTACCGCATATTGGTTTTTCGCATTTTTCTGGCTAACGGAGGGCTCCAGAAATAAAAACTAGACATATGTATTAAGCAGATACACCTGCGCACATATTTATTAAGGTATTTGGTTATTCGGGCCGCCATGGGGACCGGAAGGGGGTGAAAACTTAGGTAAATCGTCTTATTTTAACCTACCGCCGGACATTGGTTTTACATTATTTACTCCAATCAAGGGGCGTATAGACAGTCTTACTGTATATATTTATAAAGCAGAGACATGTACAAACATTTTGAGGTATACTACATGTATGTCAAGCTATCCTGGAGATCGGAAGTGGACGAAAATTGAGCCATAATGGTTGTACAGCCTGCAATTTTGACCTACCCGACCATGGTTTTTTACTTCTGACTTGGTTCACAGGTCCTATGGAATGATCTACGGGGAATAGTTATCAAGCAGAGGCATTGACAAACGTTTTGAGGTATTATACATGTAGATCAAGCCATCCTGAGGACCGGTAGTTGCCTATTACGGAGCTAAAATGGGATGCCAGGACCCTGACGGATATTTCGGGTAGTACCGCATATTGGTTTTTCGCATTTTTCTGGCTAATGGTGGGCTCCAGAAATAAAAACTAGACATATGTATTAAGCAGATACACCTGCGCACATATTTATTAAGGTATTTGGTTATTCGGGCCGCCATGGGGACCGGAAGGGGGTGAAAACATAGGTAAATCGTCTTATTTTAACCTACCGCCGGACATTGGTTTTACATTATTTACTCCAATCAAGGGGCGTATAGACAGTCTTACTGTATATATTTATAAAGCAGAGACATGTACAAACATTTTGAGGTATACTACATGTATGTCAAGCTATCCTGGAGACCGGAAGTGGACGAAAATTGAGCCATAATGGTTGTACAGCCGGCAATTTTGACCTACCCGACCATGGTTTTTTACTTCTGACTTGGTTCACAGGTCCTATGGAATGATCTACGGGGAATAGTTATCAAGCAGAGGCATTGACAAACGTTTTGAGGTATTATACATGTAGATCAAGCCATCCTGAGGACCGGTAGTTGCCTATTACGGAGCTAAAATGGGATGCCAGGACCCTGACGGATATTTCGGGTAGTACCGCATATTGGTTTTTCGCATTTTTCTGGCTAACGGAGGGCTCCAGAAATAAAAACTAGACATATGTATTAAGCAGATACACCTGCGCACATATTTATTAAGGTATTTGGTTATTCGGGCCGCCATGGGGACCGGAAGGGGGTGAAAACATAGGTAAATCGTCTTATTTTAACCTACCGCCGGACATTGGTTTTACATTATTTACTCCAATCAAGGGGCGTATCGCAGTCTTACTGTATATATTTATAAAGCAGAGACATGTACAAACATTTTGAGGTATAATACATGTATGTCAAGCTATCCTGGAGACCGGAAGTGGACGAAAATTGAGCCATAATGGTTGTACAGCCGGCAATTTTGACCTACCCGACCATGGTTTTTTACTTCTGACTTGGTTCACAGGTCCTATGGAATGATCTACGGGGAATAGTTATCAAGCAGAGGCATTGACAAACGTTTTGAGGTATTATACATGTAGATCAAGCCATCCTGAGGACCGGTAGTTGCCTATTACGGAGCTAAAATGGGATGTCAGGACCCTGACGGATATTTCGGGTAGTACCGCATATTGGTTTTTCGCATTTTTCTGGCTAACGGAGGGCTCCAGAAATAAAAACTAGACATATGTATTAAGCAGATACACCTGCGCACATATTTATTAAGGTATTTGGTTATTCGGGCCGCCATGGGGACCGGAAGGGGGTGAAAACATAGGTAAATCGTCTTATTTTAACCTACCGCCGGACATTGGTTTTACATTATTTACTCCAATCAAGGGGCGTATAGACAGTCTTACTGTATATATTTATAAAGCAGAGACATGTACAAACATTTTGAGGTATACTACATGTATGTCAAGCTATCCTGGAGACCGGAAGTGGACGAAAATTGAGCCATAATGGTTGTACAGCCGGCAATTTTGACCTACCCGACCATGGTTTTTTACTTCTGACTTGGTTCACAGGTCCTATGGAATGATCTACGGGGAATAGTTATCAAGCAGAGGCATTGACAAACGTTTTGAGGTATTATACATGTAGATCAAGCCATCCTGAGGACCGGTAGTTGCCTATTACGGAGCTAAAATGGGATGCCAGGACCCTGACGGATATTTCGGGTAGTACCGCATATTGGTTTTTCGCATTTTTCTGGCTAACGGAGGGCTCCAGAAATAAAAACTAGACATATGTATTAAGCAGATACACCTGCGCACATATTTATTAAGGTATTTGGTTATTCGGGCCGCCATGGGGACCGGAAGGGGGTGAAAACTTAGGTAAATCGTCTTATTTTAACCTACCGCCGGACATTGGTTTTACATTATTTACTCCAATCAAGGGGCGTATAGACAGTCTTACTGTATATATTTATAAAGCAGAGACATGTACAAACATTTTGAGGTATACTACATGTATGTCAAGCTATCCTGGAGATCGGAAGTGGACGAAAATTGAGCCATAATGGTTGTACAGCCTGCAATTTTGACCTACCCGACCATGGTTTTTTACTTCTGACTTGGTTCACAGGTCCTATGGAATGATCTACGGGGAATAGTTATCAAGCAGAGGCATTGACAAACGTTTTGAGGTATTATACATGTAGATCAAGCCATCCTGAGGACCGGTAGTTGCCTATTACGGAGCTAAAATGGGATGCCAGGACCCTGACGGATATTTCGGGTAGTACCGCATATTGGTTTTTCGCATTTTTCTGGCTAATGGTGGGCTCCAGAAATAAAAACTAGACATATGTATTAAGCAGATACACCTGCGCACATATTTATTAAGGTATTTGGTTATTCGGGCCGCCATGGGGACCGGAAGGGGGTGAAAACATAGGTAAATCGTCTTATTTTAACCTACCGCCGGACATTGGTTTTACATTATTTACTCCAATCAAGGGGCGTATAGACAGTCTTACTGTATATATTTATAAAGCAGAGACATGTACAAACATTTTGAGGTATACTACATGTATGTCAAGCTATCCTGGAGACCGGAAGTGGACGAAAATTGAGCCATAATGGTTGTACAGCCGGCAATTTTGACCTACCCGACCATGGTTTTTTACTTCTGACTTGGTTCACAGGTCCTATGGAATGATCTACGGGGAATAGTTATCAAGCAGAGGCATTGACAAACGTTTTGAGGTATTATACATGTAGATCAAGCCATCCTGAGGACCGGTAGTTGCCTATTACGGAGCTAAAATGGGATGCCAGGACCCTGACGGATATTTCGGGTAGTACCGCATATTGGTTTTTCGCATTTTTCTGGCTAATGGTGGGCTCCAGAAATAAAAACTAGACATATGTATTAAGCAGATACACCTGCGCACATATTTATTAAGGTATTTGGTTATTCGGGCCGCCATGGGGACCGGAAGGGGGTGAAAACTTAGGTAAATCGTCTTATTTTAACCTACCGCCGGACATTGGTTTTACATTATTTACTCCAATCAAGGGGCGTATCGCAGTCTTACTGTATATATTTATAAAGCAGAGACATGTACAAACATTTTGAGGTATAATACATGTATGTCAAGCTATCCTGGAGACCGGAAGTGGACGAAAATTGAGCCATAATGGTTGTACAGCCGGCAATTTTGACCTACCCGACCATGGTTTTTTACTTCTGACTTGGTTCACAGGTCCTATGGAATGATCTACGGGGAATAGTTATCAAGCAGAGGCATTGACAAACGTTTTGAGGTATTATACATGTAGATCAAGCCATCCTGAGGACCGGTAGTTGCCTATTACGGAGCTAAAATGGGATGCCAGGACCCTGACGAATATTTCGGGTAGTACCGCATATTGGTTTTTCGCATTTTTCTGGCTAACGGAGGGCTCCAGAAATAAAAACTAGACATATGTATTAAGCAGATACACCTGCGCACATATTTATTAAGGTATTTGGTTATTCGGGCCGCCATGGGGACCGGAAGGGGGTGAAAACATAGGTAAATCGTCTTATTTTAACCTACCGCCGGACATTGGTTTTACATTATTTACTCCAATCAAGGGGCGTATCGCAGTCTTACTGTATATATTTATAAAGCAGAGACATGTACAAACATTTTGAGGTATAATACATGTATGTCAAGCTATCCTGGAGACCGGAAGTGGACGAAAATTGAGCCATAATGGTTGTACAGCCGGCAATTTTGACCTACCCGACCATGGTTTTTTACTTCTGACTTGGTTCACAGGTCCTATGGAATGATCTACGGGGAATAGTTATCAAGCAGAGGCATTGACAAACGTTTTGAGGTATTATACATGTAGATCAAGCCATCCTGAGGACCGGTAGTTGCCTATTACGGAGCTAAAATGGGATGCCAGGACCCTGACGATATTTCGGGTAGTACCGCATATTGGTTTTTCGCATTTTTCTGGCTAACGGAGGGCTCCAGAAATAAAAACTAGACATATGTATTAAGCAGATACACCTGCGCACATATTTATTAAGGTATTTGGTTATTCGGGCCGCCATGGGGACCGGAAGGGGGTGAAAACTTAGGTAAATCGTCTTATTTTAACCTACCGCCGGACATTGGTTTTACATTATTTACTCCAATCAAGGGGCGTATAGACAGTCTTACTGTATATATTTATAAAGCAGAGACATGTACAAACATTTTGAGGTATACTACATGTATGTCAAGCTATCCTGGAGATCGGAAGTGGACGAAAATTGAGCCATAATGGTTGTACAGCCTGCAATTTTGACCTACCCGACCATGGTTTTTTACTTCTGACTTGGTTCACAGGTCCTATGGAATGATCTACGGGGAATAGTTATCAAGCAGAGGCATTGACAAACGTTTTGAGGTATTATACATGTAGATCAAGCCATCCTGAGGACCGGTAGTTGTCTATTACGGAGCTAAAATGGGATGCCAGGACCCTGACGGATATTTCGGGTAGTACCGCATATTGGTTTTTCGCATTTTTCTGGCTAATGGTGGGCTCCAGAAATAAAAACTAGACATATGTATTAAGCAGATACACCTGCGCACATATTTATTAAGGTATTTGGTTATTCGGGCCGCCATGGGGACCGGAAGGGGGTGAAAACATAGGTAAATCGTCTTATTTTAACCTACCGCCGGACATTGGTTTTACATTATTTACTCCAATCAAGGGGCGTATAGACAGTCTTACTGTATATATTTATAAAGCAGAGACATGTACAAACATTTTGAGGTATACTACATGTATGTCAAGCTATCCTGGAGACCGGAAGTGGACGAAAATTGAGCCATAATGGTTGTACAGCCGGCAATTTTGACCTACCCGACCATGGTTTTTTACTTCTGACTTGGTTCACAGGTCCTATGGAATGATCTACGGGGAATAGTTATCAAGCAGAGGCATTGACAAACGTTTTGAGGTATTATACATGTAGATCAAGCCATCCTGAGGACCGGTAGTTGCCTATTACGGAGCTAAAATGGGATGCCAGGACCCTGACGGATATTTCGGGTAGTACCGCATATTGGTTTTTCGCATTTTTCTGGCTAACGGAGGGCTCCAGAAATAAAAACTAGACATATGTATTAAGCAGATACACCTGCGCACATATTTATTAAGGTATTTGGTTATTCGGGCCGCCATGGGGACCGGAAGGGGGTGAAAACATAGGTAAATCGTCTTATTTTAACCTACCGCCGGACATTGGTTTTACATTATTTACTCCAATCAAGGGGCGTATCGCAGTCTTACTGTATATATTTATAAAGCAGAGACATGTACAAACATTTTGAGGTATAATACATGTATGTCAAGCTATCCTGGAGACCGGAAGTGGACGAAAATTGAGCCATAATGGTTGTACAGCCGGCAATTTTGACCTACCCGACCATGGTTTTTTACTTCTGACTTGGTTCACAGGTCCTATGGAATGATCTACGGGGAATAGTTATCAAGCAGAGGCATTGACAAACGTTTTGAGGTATTATACATGTAGATCAAGCCATCCTGAGGACCGGTAGTTGCCTATTACGGAGCTAAAATGGGATGCCAGGACCCTGACGGATATTTCGGGTAGTACCGCATATTGGTTTTTCGCATTTTTCTGGCTAACGGAGGGCTCCAGAAATAAAAACTAGACATATGTATTAAGCAGATACACCTGCGCACATATTTATTAAGGTATTTGGTTATTCGGGCGGCCATGGGGACCGGAAGGGGGTGAAAACATAGGTAAATCGTCTTATTTTAACCTACCGCCGGACATTGGTTTTACATTATTTACTCCAATCAAGGGGCGTATAGACAGTCTTACTGTATATATTTATAAAGCAGAGACATGTACAAACATTTTGAGGTATAATACATGTATGTCAAGCTATCTTGGAGACCGGAAGTGGACGAAAATTGAGCCATAATGGTTGTACAGCCGGCAATTTTGACTTACCCGACCATGGTTTTTTACTTCTGACTTGGTTCACAGGTCCTATGGAATGATCTACGGGGAATAGTTATCAAGCAGAGGCATTGACAAACGTTTTGAGGTATTATACATGTAGATCAAGCCATCCTGAGGACCGGAGGTTGCCTATTACGGAGCTAAAATGGGATGCCAGGACCCTGACGGATATTTCGGGTAGTACCGCATATTGGTTTTTCGCATTTTTCTGGCTAACGGAGGGCTCCAGAAATAAAAACTAGACATATGTATTAAGCAGATACACCTGCGCACATATTTATTAAGGTATTTGGTTATTCGGGCCACCATGGGGACCGGAAGGGGGTGAAAACATAGGTAAATCCTCTTATTTTAACCTACCGCCGGACATTGGTTTTACATTATTTACTCCAATCAAGGGGCGTATAGACAGTCTTACTGTATATATTTATAAAGCAGAGACATGTACAAACATTTTGAGGTATAATACATGTATGTCAAGCTATCCTGGAGACCGGAAGTGGACGAAAATTGAGCCATAATGGTTGTACAGCCGGCAATTTTGACCTACCCGACCATGGTTTTTTACTTCTGACTTGGTTCACAGGTCCTATGGAATGATCTACGGGGAATAGTTATCAAGCAGAGGCATTGACAAACGTTTTGAGGTATTATACATGTAGATCAAGCCATCCTGAGGACCGGTAGTTGCCTATTACGGAGCTAAAATGGGATGCCAGGACCGTGACGAATATTTCGGGTAGTACCGCATATTGGTTTTTCGCATTTTTCTGGCTAACGGAGGGCTCCAGAAATAAAAACTAGACATATGTATTAAGCAGATACACCTGCGCACATATTTATTAAGGTATTTGGTTATTCGGGCCGCCATGGGGACCGGAAGGGGGTGAAAACATAGGTAAATCGTCTTATTTTAACCTACCGCCGGACATTGGTTTTACATTATTTACTCCAATCAAGGGGCGTATAGACAGTCTTACTGTATATATTTATAAAGCAGAGACATGTACAAACATTTTGAGGTATAATACATGTATGTCAAGCTATCTTGGAGACCGGAAGTGGACGAAAATTGAGCCATAATGGTTGTACAGCCGGCAATTTTGACTTACCCGACCATGGTTTTTTACTTCTGACTTGGTTCACAGGTCCTATGGAATGATCTACGGGGAATAGTTATCAAGCAGAGGCATTGACAAACGTTTTGAGGTATTATACATGTAGATCAAGCCATCCTGAGGACCGGAGGTTGCCTATTACGGAGCTAAAATGGGATGCCAGGACCCTGACGGATATTTCGGGTAGTACCGCATATTGGTTTTTCGCATTTTTCTGGCTAACGGAGGGCTCCAGAAATAAAAACTAGACATATGTATTAAGCAGATACACCTGCGCACATATTTATTAAGGTATTTGGTTATTCGGGCCACCATGGGGACCGGAAGGGGGTGAAAACATAGGTAAATCCTCTTATTTTAACCTACCGCCGGACATTGGTTTTACATTATTTACTCCAATCAAGGGGCGTATAGACAGTCTTACTGTATATATTTATAAAGCAGAGACATGTACAAACATTTTGAGGTATAATACATGTATGTCAAGCTATCCTGGAGACCGGAAGTGGACGAAAATTGAGCCATAATGGTTGTACAGCCGGCAATTTTGACCTACCCGACCATGGTTTTTTACTTCTGACTTGGTTCACAGGTCCTATGGAATGATCTACGGGGAATAGTTATCAAGCAGAGGCATTGACAAACGTTTTGAGGTATTATACATGTAGATCAAGCCATCCTGAGGACCGGTAGTTGCCTATTACGGAGCTAAAATGGGATGCCAGGACCGTGACGAATATTTCGGGTAGTACCGCATATTGGTTTTTCGCATTTTTCTGGCTAACGGAGGGCTCCAGAAATAAAAACTAGACATATGTATTAAGCAGATACACCTGCGCACATATTTATTAAGGTATTTGGTTATTCGGGCCGCCATGGGGACCGGAAGGGGGTGAAAACATAGGTAAATCGTCTTATTTTAACCTACCGCCGGACATTGGTTTTACATTATTTACTCCAATCAAGGGGCGTATAGACAGTCTTACTGTATATATTTATAAAGCAGAGACATGTACAAACATTTTGAGGTATAATACATGTATGTCAAGCTATCCTGGAAACCGAAGTGGACGAAAATTGAGCCATAATGGTTGTACAGCCGGCAATTTTGACCTACCCGACCATGGTTTTTTACTTCTGACTTGGTTCACAGGTCCTATGGAATGATCTACGGGGAATAGTTATCAAGCAGAGGCATTGACAAACGTTTTGAGGTATTATACATGTAGATCAAGCCATCCTGAGGACCGGAAGTTGCCTATTACGGAGCTAAAATGGGATGCCAGGACCCTGACGGATATTTCGGGTAGTACCGCATATTGGTTTTTCGCATTTTTCTGGCTAACGGAGGGCTCCAGAAATAAAAACTAGACATATGTATTAAGCAGATACACCTGTGCACATATTTATTAAGGTATTTGGTTATTCGGGCCACCATGGGGACCGGAAGGGGGTGAAAACATAGGTAAATCCTCTTATTTTAACCTACCGGCGGACATTGGTTTTACATTATTTACTCCAATCAAGGGGCGTATAGACAGTCTTACTGTATATATTTATAAAGCAGAGACATGTACAAACATTTTGAGGTATAATACATGTATGTCAAGCTATCCTGGAGACCGGAAGTGGACGAAAATTGAGCCATAATGGTTGTACAGCCGGCAATTTTGACCTACCCGACCATGGTTTTTTACTTCTGACTTGGTTCACAGGTCCTATGGAATGATCTACGGGGAATAGTTATCAAGCAGAGGCATTGACAAACGTTTTGAGGTATTATACATGTAGATCAAGCCATCCTGAGGACCGGTAGTTGCCTATTACGGAGCTAAAATGGGATGCCAGGACCCTGACGAATATTTCGGGTAGTACCGCATATTGGTTTTTCGCATTTTTCTGGCTAACGGAGGGCTCCAGAAATAAAAACTAGACATATGTATTAAGCAGATACACCTGCGCACATATTTATTAAGGTATTTGGTTATTCGGGCCGCCATGGGGACCGGAAGGGGGTGAAAACATAGGTAAATCGTCTTATTTTAACCTACCGCCGGACATTGGTTTTACATTATTTACTCCAATCAAGGGGCGTATAGACAGTCTTACTGTATATATTTATAAAGCAGAGACATGTACAAACATTTTGAGGTATAATACATGTATGTCAAGCTATCCTGGAGACCGGAAGTGGACGAAAATTGAGCCATAATGGTTGTACAGCCGGCAATTTTGACCTACCCGACCATGGTTTTTTACTTCTGACTTGGTTCACAGGTCCTATGGAATGATCTACGGGGAATAGTTATCAAGCAGAGGCATTGACAAACGTTTTGAGGTATTATACATGTAGATCAAGCCATCCTGAGGACCGGTAGTTGCCTATTACAGAGCTAAAATGGGATGCCAGGACCCTGACGGATATTTCGGGTAGTACCGCATATTGGTTTTTCGCATTTTTCTGGCTAACGGAGGGCTCCAGAAATAAAAACTAGACATATGTATTAAGCAGATACACCTGTGCACATATTTATTAAGGTATTTGGTTATTCGGGCCGCCATGGGGACCAGAAGGGGGTGAACACATAGGTACATCGTCTTATTTTAACCTACCGCCGGACATTGGTTTTACATTATTTACTCCAATCAAGGGGCGTATAGACAGTCTTACTGTATATATTTATAAAGCAGAGACATGTACAAACATTTTGAGGTATAATACATGTATGTCAAGCTATCCTGGAGACCGAAAGTGGACGAAAATTGAGCCATAATGGTTGTACAGCTTGCAATTTTGACCTACCCGTCCATGGTTTTTTACTTCTGACTTGGTTCACATGTCCTATGGAATGATCTACGGGGAATAGTTATCAAGCAGAGGCATTGACAAACGTTTTGAGGTATTATACATGTAGATCAAGCCATCCTGAGGACCGGTAGTTGCCTATTACAGAGCTAAAATGGGATGCCAGGACCCTGACGGATATTTCGGGTAGTACCGCATATTGGTTTTTCGCATTTTTCTGGCTAACGGAGGGCTCCAGAAATAAAAACTAGACATATGTATTAAGCAGATACACCTGCGCACATATTTATTAAGGTATTTGGTTATTCGGGCCACCATGGGGACCGGAAGGGGGTGAAAACATAGGTAAATCCTCTTATTTTAACCTACCGCCGGACATTGGTTTTACATTATTTACTCCAATCAAGGGGCGTATAGACAGTCTTACTGTATATATTTATAAAGCAGAGACATGTACAAACATTTTGAGGTATAATACATGTATGTCAAGCTATCCTGGAGACCGGAAGTGGACGAAAATTGAGCCATAATGGTTGTACAGCCGGCAATTTTGACCTACCCGACCATGGTTTTTTACTTCTGACTTGGTTCACAGGTCCTATGGAATGATCTACGGGGAATAGTTATCAAGCAGAGGCATTGACAAACGTTTTGAGGTATTATACATGTAGATCAAGCCATCCTGAGGACCGGTAGTTGCCTATTACGGAGCTAAAATGGGATGCCAGGACCGTGACGAATATTTCGGGTAGTACCGCATATTGGTTTTTCGCATTTTTCTGGCTAACGGAGGGCTCCAGAAATAAAAACTAGACATATGTATTAAGCAGATACACCTGTGCACATATTTATTAAGGTATTTGGTTATTCGGGCCGCCATGGGGACCAGAAGGGGGTGAACACATAGGTACATCGTCTTATTTTAACCTACCGCCGGACATTGGTTTTACATTATTTACTCCAATCAAGGGGCGTATAGACAGTCTTACTGTATATATTTATAAAGCAGAGACATGTACAAACATTTTGAGGTATAATACATGTATGTCAAGCTATCCTGGAGACCGAAAGTGGACGAAAATTGAGCCATAATGGTTGTACAGCTTGCAATTTTGACCTACCCGTCCATGGTTTTTTACTTCTGACTTGGTTCACATGTCCTATGGAATGATCTACGGGGAATAGTTATCAAGCAGAGGCATTGACAAACGTTTTGAGGTATTATACATGTAGATCAAGCCATCCTGAGGACCGGTAGTTGCCTATTACAGAGCTAAAATGGGATGCCAGGACCCTGACGGATATTTCGGGTAGTACCGCATATTGGTTTTTCGCATTTTTCTGGCTAACGGAGGGCTCCAGAAATAAAAACTAGACATATGTATTAAGCAGATACACCTGCGCACATATTTATTAAGGTATTTGGTTATTCGGGCCACCATGGGGACCGGAAGGGGGTGAAAACATAGGTAAATCCTCTTATTTTAACCTACCGCCGGACATTGGTTTTACATTATTTACTCCAATCAAGGGGCGTATAGACAGTCTTACTGTATATATTTATAAAGCAGAGACATGTACAAACATTTTGAGGTATAATACATGTATGTCAAGCTATCCTGGAGACCGGAAGTGGACGAAAATTGAGCCATAATGGTTGTACAGCCGGCAATTTTGACCTACCCGACCATGGTTTTTTACTTCTGACTTGGTTCACAGGTCCTATGGAATGATCTACGGGGAATAGTTATCAAGCAGAGGCATTGACAAACGTTTTGAGGTATTATACATGTAGATCAAGCCATCCTGAGGACCGGTAGTTGCCTATTACGGAGCTAAAATGGGATGCCAGGACCGTGACGAATATTTCGGGTAGTACCGCATATTGGTTTTTCGCATTTTTCTGGCTAACGGAGGGCTCCAGAAATAAAAACTAGACATATGTATTAAGCAGATACACCTGCGCACATATTTATTAAGGTATTTGGTTATTCGGGCCGCCATGGGGACCGGAAGGGGGTGAAAACATAGGTAAATCGTCTTATTTTAACCTACCGCCGGACATTGGTTTTACATTATTTACTCCAATCAAGGGGCGTATAGACAGTCTTACTGTATATATTTATAAAGCAGAGACATGTACAAACATTTTGAGGTATAATACATGTATGTCAAGCTATCCTGGAGACCGGAAGTGGACGAAAATTGAGCCATAATGGTTGTACAGCCGGCAATTTTGACCTACCCGACCATGGTTTTTTACTTCTGACTTGGTTCACAGGTCCTATGGAATGATCTACGGGGAATAGTTATCAAGCAGAGGCATTGACAAACGTTTTGAGGTATTATACATGTAGATCAAGCCATCCTGAGGACCGGAAGTTGCCTATTACGGAGCTAAAATGGGATGCCAGGACCCTGACGGATATTTCGGGTAGTACCGCATATTGGTTTTTCGCATTTTTCTGGCTAACGGAGGGCTCCAGAAATAAAAACTAGACATATGTATTAAGCAGATACACCTGTGCACATATTTATTAAGGTATTTGGTTATTCGGGCCACCATGGGGACCGGAAGGGGGTGAAAACATAGGTAAATCCTCTTATTTTAACCTACCGGCGGACATTGGTTTTACATTATTTACTCCAATCAAGGGGCGTATAGACAGTCTTACTGTATATATTTATAAAGCAGAGACATGTACAAACATTTTGAGGTATAATACATGTATGTCAAGCTATCCTGGAGACCGGAAGTGGACGAAAATTGAGCCATAATGGTTGTACAGCCGGCAATTTTGACCTACCCGACCATGGTTTTTTACTTCTGACTTGGTTCACAGGTCCTATGGAATGATCTACGGGGAATAGTTATCAAGCAGAGGCATTGACAAACGTTTTGAGGTATTATACATGTAGATCAAGCCATCCTGAGGACCGGTAGTTGCCTATTACGGAGCTAAAATGGGATGCCAGGACCCTGACGAATATTTCGGGTAGTACCGCATATTGGTTTTTCGCATTTTTCTGGCTAACGGAGGGCTCCAGAAATAAAAACTAGACATATGTATTAAGCAGATACACCTGCGCACATATTTATTAAGGTATTTGGTTATTCGGGCCGCCATGGGGACCGGAAGGGGGTGAAAACATAGGTAAATCGTCTTATTTTAACCTACCGCCGGACATTGGTTTTACATTATTTACTCCAATCAAGGGGCGTATAGACAGTCTTACTGTATATATTTATAAAGCAGAGACATGTACAAACATTTTGAGGTATAATACATGTATGTCAAGCTATCCTGGAGACCGGAAGTGGACGAAAATTGAGCCATAATGGTTGTACAGCCGGCAATTTTGACCTACCCGACCATGGTTTTTTACTTCTGACTTGGTTCACAGGTCCTATGGAATGATCTACGGGGAATAGTTATCAAGCAGAGGCATTGACAAACGTTTTGAGGTATTATACATGTAGATCAAGCCATCCTGAGGACCGGTAGTTGCCTATTACAGAGCTAAAATGGGATGCCAGGACCCTGACGGATATTTCGGGTAGTACCGCATATTGGTTTTTCGCATTTTTCTGGCTAACGGAGGGCTCCAGAAATAAAAACTAGACATATGTATTAAGCAGATACACCTGTGCACATATTTATTAAGGTATTTGGTTATTCGGGCCGCCATGGGGACCAGAAGGGGGTGAACACATAGGTAAATCGTCTTATTTTAACCTACCGCCGGACATTGGTTTTACATTATTTACTCCAATCAAGGGGCGTATAGACAGTCTTACTGTATATATTTATAAAGCAGAGACATGTACAAACATTTTGAGGTATAATACATGTATGTCAAGCTATCCTGGAGACCGAAAGTGGACGAAAATTGAGCCATAATGGTTGTACAGCTTGCAATTTTGACCTACCCGTCCATGGTTTTTTACTTCTGACTTGGTTCACATGTCCTATGGAATGATCTACGGGGAATAGTTATCAAGCAGAGGCATTGACAAACGTTTTGAGGTATTATACATGTAGATCAAGCCATCCTGAGGACCGGTAGTTGCCTATTACAGAGCTAAAATGGGATGCCAGGACCCTGACGGATATTTCGGGTAGTACCGCATATTGGTTTTTCGCATTTTTCTGGCTAACGGAGGGCTCCAGAAATAAAAACTAGACATATGTATTAAGCAGATACACCTGCGCACATATTTATTAAGGTATTTGGTTATTCGGGCCGCCATGGGGACCGGAAGGGGGTGAAAACATAGGTAAATCGTCTTATTTTAACCTCCCGCCGGACATTGGTTTTACATTATTTACTCCAATCAAGGGGCGTATAGACAGTCTTACTGTATATATTTATAAAGCAGAGACATGTACAAACATTTTGAGGTATAATACATGTATGTCAAGCTATCCTGGAGACCGGAAGTGGACGAAAATTGAGCCATAATGGTTGTACAGCCGGCAATTTTGACCTACCCGACCATGGTTTTTTACTTCTGACTTGGTTCACAGGTCCTATGGAATGATCTACGGGGAATAGTTATCAAGCAGAGGCATTGACAAACGTTTTGAGGTATTATACATGTAGATCAAGCCATCCTGAGGACCGGTAGTTGCCTATTACAGAGCTAAAATGGGATGCCAGGACCCTGACGGATATTTCGGGTAGTACCGCATATTGGTTTTTCGCATTTTTCTGGCTAACGGAGGGCTCCAGAAATAAAAACTAGACATATGTATTAAGCAGATACACCTGCGCACATATTTATTAAGGTATTTGGTTATTCGGGCCACCATGGGGACCGGAAGGGGGTGAAAACATAGGTAAATCGTCTTATTTTAACCTACCGCCGGACATTGGTTTTACATTATTTACTCCAATCAAGGGGCGTATAGACAGTCTTACTGTATATATTTATAAAGCAGAGACATGTACAAACATTTTGAGGTATAATACATGTATGTCAAGCTATCCTGGAGACCGGAAGTGGACGAAAATTGAGCCATAATGGTTGTACAGCCGGCAATTTTGACCTACCCGACCATGGTTTTTTACTTCTGACTTGGTTCACAGGTCCTATGGAATGATCTACGGGGAATAGTTATCAAGCAGAGGCATTGACAAACGTTTTGAGGTATTATACATGTAGATCAAGCCATCCTGAGGACCGGTAGTTGCCTATTACGGAGCTAAAATGGGATGCCAGGACCCTGACGAATATTTCGGGTAGTACCGCATATTGGTTTTTCGCATTTTTCTGGCTAACGGAGGGCTCCAGAAATAAAAACTAGACATATGTATTAAGCAGATACACCTGCGCACATATTTATTAAGGTATTTGGTTATTCGGGCCGCCATGGGGACCGGAAGGGGGTGAAAACATAGGTAAATCGTCTTATTTTAACCTACCGCCGGACATTGGTTTTACATTATTTACTCCAATCAAGGGGCGTATAGACAGTCTTACTGTATATATTTATAAAGCAGAGACATGTACAAACATTTTGAGGTATAATACATGTATGTCAAGCTATCCTGGAGACCGGAAGTGGACGAAAATTGAGCCATAATGGTTGTACAGCCGGCAATTTTGACCTACCCGACCATGGTTTTTTACTTCTGACTTGGTTCACAGGTCCTATGGAATGATCTACGGGGAATAGTTATCAAGCAGAGGCATTGACAAACGTTTTGAGGTATTATACATGTAGATCAAGCCATCCTGAGGACCGGTAGTTGCCTATTACAGAGCTAAAATGGGATGCCAGGACCCTGACGGATATTTCGGGTAGTACCGCATATTGGTTTTTCGCATTTTTCTGGCTAACGGAGGGCTCCAGAAATAAAAACTAGACATATGTATTAAGCAGATACACCTGTGCACATATTTATTAAGGTATTTGGTTATTCGGGCCGCCATGGGGACCAGAAGGGGGTGAACACATAGGTAAATCGTCTTATTTTAACCTACCGCCGGACATTGGTTTTACATTATTTACTCCAATCAAGGGGCGTATAGACAGTCTTACTGTATATATTTATAAAGCAGAGACATGTACAAACATTTTGAGGTATAATACATGTATGTCAAGCTATCCTGGAGACCGGAAGTGGACGAAAATTGAGCCATAATGGTTGTACAGCCGGCAATTTTGACTTACCCGACCATGGTTTTTTACTTCTGACTTGGTTCACAGGTCCTATGGAATGATCTACGGGGAATAGTTATCAAGCAGAGGCATTGACAAACGTTTTGAGGTATTATACATGTAGATCAAGCCATCCTGAGGACCGGAAGTTGCCTATTACGGAGCTAAAATGGGATGCCAGGACCCTGACGGATATTTCGGGTAGTACCGCATATTGGTTTTTCGCATTTTTCTGGCTAACGGAGGGCTCCAGAAATAAAAACTAGACATATGTATTAAGCAGATACACCTGTGCACATATTTATTAAGGTATTTGGTTATTCGGGCCACCATGGGGACCGGAAGGGGGTGAAAACATAGGTAAATCCTCTTATTTTAACCTACCGGCGGACATTGGTTTTACATTATTTACTCCAATCAAGGGGCGTATAGACAGTCTTACTGTATATATTTATAAAGCAGAGACATGTACAAACATTTTGAGGTATAATACATGTATGTCAAGCTATCCTGGAGACCGGAAGTGGACGAAAATTGAGCCATAATGGTTGTACAGCCGGCAATTTTGACCTACCCGACCATGGTTTTTTACTTCTGACTTGGTTCACAGGTCCTATGGAATGATCTACGGGGAATAGTTATCAAGCAGAGGCATTGACAAACGTTTTGAGGTATTATACATGTAGATCAAGCCATCCTGAGGACCGGTAGTTGCCTATTACAGAGCTAAAATGGGATGCCAGGACCCTGACGGATATTTCGGGTAGTACCGCATATTGGTTTTTCGCATTTTTCTGGCTAACGGAGGGCTCCAGAAATAAAAACTAGACATATGTATTAAGCAGATACACCTGCGCACATATTTATTAAGGTATTTGGTTATTCGGGCCGCCATGGGGACCGGAAGGGGGTGAAAACATAGGTAAATCGTCTTATTTTAACCTCCCGCCGGACATTGGTTTTACATTATTTACTCCAATCAAGGGGCGTATAGACAGTCTTACTGTATATATTTATAAAGCAGAGACATGTACAAACATTTTGAGGTATAATACATGTATGTCAAGCTATCCTGGAGACCGGAAGTGGACGAAAATTGAGCCATAATGGTTGTACAGCCGGCAATTTTGACCTACCCGACCATGGTTTTTTACTTCTGACTTGGTTCACAGGTCCTATGGAATGATCTACGGGGAATAGTTATCAAGCAGAGGCATTGACAAACGTTTTGAGGTATTATACATGTAGATCAAGCCATCCTGAGGACCGGAAGTTGCCTATTACGGAGCTAAAATGGGATGCCAGGACCCTGACGGATATTTCGGGTAGTACCGCATATTGGTTTTTCGCATTTTTCTGGCTAACGGAGGGCTCCAGAAATAAAAACTAGACATATGTATTAAGCAGATACACCTGTGCACATATTTATTAAGGTATTTGGTTATTCGGGCCACCATGGGGACCGGAAGGGGGTGAAAACATAGGTAAATCCTCTTATTTTAACCTACCGGCGGACATTGGTTTTACATTATTTACTCCAATCAAGGGGCGTATAGACAGTCTTACTGTATATATTTATAAAGCAGAGACATGTACAAACATTTTGAGGTATAATACATGTATGTCAAGCTATCCTGGAGACCGGAAGTGGACGAAAATTGAGCCATAATGGTTGTACAGCCGGCAATTTTGACCTACCCGACCATGGTTTTTTACTTCTGACTTGGTTCACAGGTCCTATGGAATGATCTACGGGGAATAGTTATCAAGCAGAGGCATTGACAAACGTTTTGAGGTATTATACATGTAGATCAAGCCATCCTGAGGACCGGTAGTTGCCTATTACAGAGCTAAAATGGGATGCCAGGACCCTGACGGATATTTCGGGTAGTACCGCATATTGGTTTTTCGCATTTTTCTGGCTAACGGAGGGCTCCAGAAATAAAAACTAGACATATGTATTAAGCAGATACACCTGCGCACATATTTATTAAGGTATTTGGTTATTCGGGCCGCCATGGGGACCGGAAGGGGGTGAAAACATAGGTAAATCGTCTTATTTTAACCTCCCGCCGGACATTGGTTTTACATTATTTACTCCAATCAAGGGGCGTATAGACAGTCTTACTGTATATATTTATAAAGCAGAGACATGTACAAACATTTTGAGGTATAATACATGTATGTCAAGCTATCCTGGAGACCGGAAGTGGACGAAAATTGAGCCATAATGGTTGTACAGCCGGCAATTTTGACCTACCCGACCATGGTTTTTTACTTCTGACTTGGTTCACAGGTCCTATGGAATGATCTACGGGGAATAGTTATCAAGCAGAGGCATTGACAAACGTTTTGAGGTATTATACATGTAGATCAAGCCATCCTGAGGACCGGTAGTTGCCTATTACAGAGCTAAAATGGGATGCCAGGACCCTGACGGATATTTCGGGTAGTACCGCATATTGGTTTTTCGCATTTTTCTGGCTAACGGAGGGCTCCAGAAATAAAAACTAGACATATGTATTAAGCAGATACACCTGCGCACATATTTATTAAGGTATTTGGTTATTCGGGCCACCATGGGGACCGGAAGGGGGTGAAAACATAGGTAAATCGTCTTATTTTAACCTACCGCCGGACATTGGTTTTACATTATTTACTCCAATCAAGGGGCGTATAGACAGTCTTACTGTATATATTTATAAAGCAGAGACATGTACAAACATTTTGAGGTATAATACATGTATGTCAAGCTATCCTGGAGACCGGAAGTGGACGAAAATTGAGCCATAATGGTTGTACAGCCGGCAATTTTGACCTACCCGACCATGGTTTTTTACTTCTGACTTGGTTCACAGGTCCTATGGAATGATCTACGGGGAATAGTTATCAAGCAGAGGCATTGACAAACGTTTTGAGGTATTATACATGTAGATCAAGCCATCCTGAGGACCGGTAGTTGCCTATTACGGAGCTAAAATGGGATGCCAGGACCCTGACGAATATTTCGGGTAGTACCGCATATTGGTTTTTCGCATTTTTCTGGCTAACGGAGGGCTCCAGAAATAAAAACTAGACATATGTATTAAGCAGATACACCTGCGCACATATTTATTAAGGTATTTGGTTATTCGGGCCGCCATGGGGACCGGAAGGGGGTGAAAACATAGGTAAATCGTCTTATTTTAACCTACCGCCGGACATTGGTTTTACATTATTTACTCCAATCAAGGGGCGTATAGACAGTCTTACTGTATATATTTATAAAGCAGAGACATGTACAAACATTTTGAGGTATAATACATGTATGTCAAGCTATCCTGGAGACCGGAAGTGGACGAAAATTGAGCCATAATGGTTGTACAGCCGGCAATTTTGACCTACCCGACCATGGTTTTTTACTTCTGACTTGGTTCACAGGTCCTATGGAATGATCTACGGGGAATAGTTATCAAGCAGAGGCATTGACAAACGTTTTGAGGTATTATACATGTAGATCAAGCCATCCTGAGGACCGGTAGTTGCCTATTACAGAGCTAAAATGGGATGCCAGGACCCTGACGGATATTTCGGGTAGTACCGCATATTGGTTTTTCGCATTTTTCTGGCTAACGGAGGGCTCCAGAAATAAAAACTAGACATATGTATTAAGCAGATACACCTGTGCACATATTTATTAAGGTATTTGGTTATTCGGGCCGCCATGGGGACCAGAAGGGGGTGAACACATAGGTAAATCGTCTTATTTTAACCTACCGCCGGACATTGGTTTTACATTATTTACTCCAATCAAGGGGCGTATAGACAGTCTTACTGTATATATTTATAAAGCAGAGACATGTACAAACATTTTGAGGTATAATACATGTATGTCAAGCTATCCTGGAGACCGGAAGTGGACGAAAATTGAGCCATAATGGTTGTACAGCCGGCAATTTTGACCTACCCGACCATGGTTTTTTACTTCTGACTTGGTTCACAGGTCCTATGGAATGATCTACGGGGAATAGTTATCAAGCAGAGGCATTGACAAACGTTTTGAGGTATTATACATGTAGATCAAGCCATCCTGAGGACCGGTAGTTGCCTATTACGGAGCTAAAATGGGATGCCAGGACCGTGACGGATATTTCGGGTAGTACCGCATATTGGTTTTTCGCATTTTTCTGGCTAACGGAGGGCTCCAGAAATAAAAACTAGACATATGTATTAAGCAGATACACCTGCGCACATATTTATTAAGGTATTTGGTTATTCGGGCCGCCATGGGGACCGGAAGGGGGTGAAAACATAGGTAAATCGTCTTATTTTAACCTACCGCCGGACATTGGTTTTACATTATTTACTCCAATCAAGGGGCGTATAGACAGTCTTACTGTATATATTTATAAAGCAGAGACATGTACAAACATTTTGAGGTATAATACATGTATGTCAAGCTATCCTGGAGACCGGAAGTGGACGAAAATTGAGCCATAATGGTTGTACAGCCGGCAATTTTGACTTACCCGACCATGGTTTTTTACTTCTGACTTGGTTCACAGGTCCTATGGAATGATCTACGGGGAATAGTTATCAAGCAGAGGCATTGACAAACGTTTTGAGGTATTATACATGTAGATCAAGCCATCCTGAGGACCGGAAGTTGCCTATTACGGAGCTAAAATGGGATGCCAGGACCCTGACGGATATTTCGGGTAGTACCGCATATTGGTTTTTCGCATTTTTCTGGCTAACGGAGGGCTCCAGAAATAAAAACTAGACATATGTATTAAGCAGATACACCTGTGCACATATTTATTAAGGTATTTGGTTATTCGGGCCACCATGGGGACCGGAAGGGGGTGAAAACATAGGTAAATCCTCTTATTTTAACCTACCGGCGGACATTGGTTTTACATTATTTACTCCAATCAAGGGGCGTATAGACAGTCTTACTGTATATATTTATAAAGCAGAGACATGTACAAACATTTTGAGGTATAATACATGTATGTCAAGCTATCCTGGAGACCGGAAGTGGACGAAAATTGAGCCATAATGGTTGTACAGCCGGCAATTTTGACCTACCCGACCATGGTTTTTTACTTCTGACTTGGTTCACAGGTCCTATGGAATGATCTACGGGGAATAGTTATCAAGCAGAGGCATTGACAAACGTTTTGAGGTATTATACATGTAGATCAAGCCATCCTGAGGACCGGTAGTTGCCTATTACGGAGCTAAAATGGGATGCCAGGACCCTGACGAATATTTCGGGTAGTACCGCATATTGGTTTTTCGCATTTTTCTGGCTAACGGAGGGCTCCAGAAATAAAAACTAGACATATGTATTAAGCAGATACACCTGCGCACATATTTATTAAGGTATTTGGTTATTCGGGCCGCCATGGGGACCGGAAGGGGGTGAAAACATAGGTAAATCGTCTTATTTTAACCTACCGCCGGACATTGGTTTTACATTATTTACTCCAATCAAGGGGCGTATAGACAGTCTTACTGTATATATTTATAAAGCAGAGACATGTACAAACATTTTGAGGTATAATACATGTATGTCAAGCTATCCTGGAGACCGGAAGTGGACGAAAATTGAGCCATAATGGTTGTACAGCCGGCAATTTTGACCTACCCGACCATGGTTTTTTACTTCTGACTTGGTTCACAGGTCCTATGGAATGATCTACGGGGAATAGTTATCAAGCAGAGGCATTGACAAACGTTTTGAGGTATTATACATGTAGATCAAGCCATCCTGAGGACCGGTAGTTGCCTATTACAGAGCTAAAATGGGATGCCAGGACCCTGACGGATATTTCGGGTAGTACCGCATATTGGTTTTTCGCATTTTTCTGGCTAACGGAGGGCTCCAGAAATAAAAACTAGACATATGTATTAAGCAGATACACCTGTGCACATATTTATTAAGGTATTTGGTTATTCGGGCCGCCATGGGGACCAGAAGGGGGTGAACACATAGGTAAATCGTCTTATTTTAACCTACCGCCGGACATTGGTTTTACATTATTTACTCCAATCAAGGGGCGTATAGACAGTCTTACTGTATATATTTATAAAGCAGAGACATGTACAAACATTTTGAGGTATAATACATGTATGTCAAGCTATCCTGGAGACCGAAAGTGGACGAAAATTGAGCCATAATGGTTGTACAGCTTGCAATTTTGACCTACCCGTCCATGGTTTTTTACTTCTGACTTGGTTCACATGTCCTATGGAATGATCTACGGGGAATAGTTATCAAGCAGAGGCATTGACAAACGTTTTGAGGTATTATACATGTAGATCAAGCCATCCTGAGGACCGGTAGTTGCCTATTACAGAGCTAAAATGGGATGCCAGGACCCTGACGGATATTTCGGGTAGTACCGCATATTGGTTTTTCGCATTTTTCTGGCTAACGGAGGGCTCCAGAAATAAAAACTAGACATATGTATTAAGCAGATACACCTGCGCACATATTTATTAAGGTATTTGGTTATTCGGGCCACCATGGGGACCGGAAGGGGGTGAAAACATAGGTAAATCGTCTTATTTTAACCTACCGCCGGACATTGGTTTTACATTATTTACTCCAATCAAGGGGCGTATAGACAGTCTTACTGTATATATTTATAAAGCAGAGACATGTACAAACATTTTGAGGTATAATACATGTATGTCAAGCTATCCTGGAGACCGGAAGTGGACGAAAATTGAGCCATAATGGTTGTACAGCCGGCAATTTTGACCTACCCGACCATGGTTTTTTACTTCTGACTTGGTTCACAGGTCCTATGGAATGATCTACGGGGAATAGTTATCAAGCAGAGGCATTGACAAACGTTTTGAGGTATTATACATGTAGATCAAGCCATCCTGAGGACCGGTAGTTGCCTATTACGGAGCTAAAATGGGATGCCAGGACCCTGACGAATATTTCGGGTAGTACCGCATATTGGTTTTTCGCATTTTTCTGGCTAACGGAGGGCTCCAGAAATAAAAACTAGACATATGTATTAAGCAGATACACCTGCGCACATATTTATTAAGGTATTTGGTTATTCGGGCCGCCATGGGGACCGGAAGGGGGTGAAAACATAGGTAAATCGTCTTATTTTAACCTACCGCCGGACATTGGTTTTACATTATTTACTCCAATCAAGGGGCGTATAGACAGTCTTACTGTATATATTTATAAAGCAGAGACATGTACAAACATTTTGAGGTATAATACATGTATGTCAAGCTATCCTGGAGACCGGAAGTGGACGAAAATTGAGCCATAATGGTTGTACAGCCGGCAATTTTGACTTACCCGACCATGGTTTTTTACTTCTGACTTGGTTCACAGGTCCTATGGAATGATCTACGGGGAATAGTTATCAAGCAGAGGCATTGACAAACGTTTTGAGGTATTATACATGTAGATCAAGCCATCCTGAGGACCGGAAGTTGCCTATTACGGAGCTAAAATGGGATGCCAGGACCCTGACGGATATTTCGGGTAGTACCGCATATTGGTTTTTCGCATTTTTCTGGCTAACGGAGGGCTCCAGAAATAAAAACTAGACATATGTATTAAGCAGATACACCTGTGCACATATTTATTAAGGTATTTGGTTATTCGGGCCACCATGGGGACCGGAAGGGGGTGAAAACATAGGTAAATCCTCTTATTTTAACCTACCGGCGGACATTGGTTTTACATTATTTACTCCAATCAAGGGGCGTATAGACAGTCTTACTGTATATATTTATAAAGCAGAGACATGTACAAACATTTTGAGGTATAATACATGTATGTCAAGCTATCCTGGAGACCGGAAGTGGACGAAAATTGAGCCATAATGGTTGTACAGCCGGCAATTTTGACCTACCCGACCATGGTTTTTTACTTCTGACTTGGTTCACAGGTCCTATGGAATGATCTACGGGGAATAGTTATCAAGCAGAGGCATTGACAAACGTTTTGAGGTATTATACATGTAGATCAAGCCATCCTGAGGACCGGTAGTTGCCTATTACGGAGCTAAAATGGGATGCCAGGACCCTGACGAATATTTCGGGTAGTACCGCATATTGGTTTTTCGCATTTTTCTGGCTAACGGAGGGCTCCAGAAATAAAAACTAGACATATGTATTAAGCAGATACACCTGCGCACATATTTATTAAGGTATTTGGTTATTCGGGCCGCCATGGGGACCGGAAGGGGGTGAAAACATAGGTAAATCGTCTTATTTTAACCTACCGCCGGACATTGGTTTTACATTATTTACTCCAATCAAGGGGCGTATAGACAGTCTTACTGTATATATTTATAAAGCAGAGACATGTACAAACATTTTGAGGTATAATACATGTATGTCAAGCTATCCTGGAGACCGGAAGTGGACGAAAATTGAGCCATAATGGTTGTACAGCCGGCAATTTTGACCTACCCGACCATGGTTTTTTACTTCTGACTTGGTTCACAGGTCCTATGGAATGATCTACGGGGAATAGTTATCAAGCAGAGGCATTGACAAACGTTTTGAGGTATTATACATGTAGATCAAGCCATCCTGAGGACCGGTAGTTGCCTATTACAGAGCTAAAATGGGATGCCAGGACCCTGACGGATATTTCGGGTAGTACCGCATATTGGTTTTTCGCATTTTTCTGGCTAACGGAGGGCTCCAGAAATAAAAACTAGACATATGTATTAAGCAGATACACCTGTGCACATATTTATTAAGGTATTTGGTTATTCGGGCCGCCATGGGGACCAGAAGGGGGTGAACACATAGGTAAATCGTCTTATTTTAACCTACCGCCGGACATTGGTTTTACATTATTTACTCCAATCAAGGGGCGTATAGACAGTCTTACTGTATATATTTATAAAGCAGAGACATGTACAAACATTTTGAGGTATAATACATGTATGTCAAGCTATCCTGGAGACCGAAAGTGGACGAAAATTGAGCCATAATGGTTGTACAGCTTGCAATTTTGACCTACCCGTCCATGGTTTTTTACTTCTGACTTGGTTCACATGTCCTATGGAATGATCTACGGGGAATAGTTATCAAGCAGAGGCATTGACAAACGTTTTGAGGTATTATACATGTAGATCAAGCCATCCTGAGGACCGGTAGTTGCCTATTACAGAGCTAAAATGGGATGCCAGGACCCTGACGGATATTTCGGGTAGTACCGCATATTGGTTTTTCGCATTTTTCTGGCTAACGGAGGGCTCCAGAAATAAAAACTAGACATATGTATTAAGCAGATACACCTGCGCACATATTTATTAAGGTATTTGGTTATTCGGGCCACCATGGGGACCGGAAGGGGGTGAAAACATAGGTAAATCGTCTTATTTTAACCTACCGCCGGACATTGGTTTTACATTATTTACTCCAATCAAGGGGCGTATAGACAGTCTTACTGTATATATTTATAAAGCAGAGACATGTACAAACATTTTGAGGTATAATACATGTATGTCAAGCTATCCTGGAGACCGGAAGTGGACGAAAATTGAGCCATAATGGTTGTACAGCCGGCAATTTTGACCTACCCGACCATGGTTTTTTACTTCTGACTTGGTTCACAGGTCCTATGGAATGATCTACGGGGAATAGTTATCAAGCAGAGGCATTGACAAACGTTTTGAGGTATTATACATGTAGATCAAGCCATCCTGAGGACCGGTAGTTGCCTATTACGGAGCTAAAATGGGATGCCAGGACCCTGACGAATATTTCGGGTAGTACCGCATATTGGTTTTTCGCATTTTTCTGGCTAACGGAGGGCTCCAGAAATAAAAACTAGACATATGTATTAAGCAGATACACCTGCGCACATATTTATTAAGGTATTTGGTTATTCGGGCCGCCATGGGGACCGGAAGGGGGTGAAAACATAGGTAAATCGTCTTATTTTAACCTACCGCCGGACATTGGTTTTACATTATTTACTCCAATCAAGGGGCGTATAGACAGTCTTACTGTATATATTTATAAAGCAGAGACATGTACAAACATTTTGAGGTATAATACATGTATGTCAAGCTATCCTGGAGACCGGAAGTGGACGAAAATTGAGCCATAATGGTTGTACAGCCGGCAATTTTGACCTACCCGACCATGGTTTTTTACTTCTGACTTGGTTCACAGGTCCTATGGAATGATCTACGGGGAATAGTTATCAAGCAGAGGCATTGACAAACGTTTTGAGGTATTATACATGTAGATCAAGCCATCCTGAGGACCGGTAGTTGCCTATTACAGAGCTAAAATGGGATGCCAGGACCCTGACGGATATTTCGGGTAGTACCGCATATTGGTTTTTCGCATTTTTCTGGCTAACGGAGGGCTCCAGAAATAAAAACTAGACATATGTATTAAGCAGATACACCTGTGCACATATTTATTAAGGTATTTGGTTATTCGGGCCGCCATGGGGACCAGAAGGGGGTGAACACATAGGTAAATCGTCTTATTTTAACCTACCGCCGGACATTGGTTTTACATTATTTACTCCAATCAAGGGGCGTATAGACAGTCTTACTGTATATATTTATAAAGCAGAGACATGTACAAACATTTTGAGGTATAATACATGTATGTCAAGCTATCCTGGAGACCGGAAGTGGACGAAAATTGAGCCATAATGGTTGTACAGCCGGCAATTTTGACCTACCCGACCATGGTTTTTTACTTCTGACTTGGTTCACAGGTCCTATGGAATGATCTACGGGGAATAGTTATCAAGCAGAGGCATTGACAAACGTTTTGAGGTATTATACATGTAGATCAAGCCATCCTGAGGACCGGTAGTTGCCTATTACGGAGCTAAAATGGGATGCCAGGACCGTGACGGATATTTCGGGTAGTACCGCATATTGGTTTTTCGCATTTTTCTGGCTAACGGAGGGCTCCAGAAATAAAAACTAGACATATGTATTAAGCAGATACACCTGCGCACATATTTATTAAGGTATTTGGTTATTCGGGCCGCCATGGGGACCGGAAGGGGGTGAAAACATAGGTAAATCGTCTTATTTTAACCTACCGCCGGACATTGGTTTTACATTATTTACTCCAATCAAGGGGCGTATAGACAGTCTTACTGTATATATTTATAAAGCAGAGACATGTACAAACATTTTGAGGTATAATACATGTATGTCAAGCTATCCTGGAGACCGGAAGTGGACGAAAATTGAGCCATAATGGTTGTACAGCCGGCAATTTTGACTTACCCGACCATGGTTTTTTACTTCTGACTTGGTTCACAGGTCCTATGGAATGATCTACGGGGAATAGTTATCAAGCAGAGGCATTGACAAACGTTTTGAGGTATTATACATGTAGATCAAGCCATCCTGAGGACCGGAAGTTGCCTATTACGGAGCTAAAATGGGATGCCAGGACCCTGACGGATATTTCGGGTAGTACCGCATATTGGTTTTTCGCATTTTTCTGGCTAACGGAGGGCTCCAGAAATAAAAACTAGACATATGTATTAAGCAGATACACCTGTGCACATATTTATTAAGGTATTTGGTTATTCGGGCCACCATGGGGACCGGAAGGGGGTGAAAACATAGGTAAATCCTCTTATTTTAACCTACCGGCGGACATTGGTTTTACATTATTTACTCCAATCAAGGGGCGTATAGACAGTCTTACTGTATATATTTATAAAGCAGAGACATGTACAAACATTTTGAGGTATAATACATGTATGTCAAGCTATCCTGGAGACCGGAAGTGGACGAAAATTGAGCCATAATGGTTGTACAGCCGGCAATTTTGACCTACCCGACCATGGTTTTTTACTTCTGACTTGGTTCACAGGTCCTATGGAATGATCTACGGGGAATAGTTATCAAGCAGAGGCATTGACAAACGTTTTGAGGTATTATACATGTAGATCAAGCCATCCTGAGGACCGGTAGTTGCCTATTACAGAGCTAAAATGGGATGCCAGGACCCTGACGAATATTTCGGGTAGTACCGCATATTGGTTTTTCGCATTTTTCTGGCTAACGGAGGGCTCCAGAAATAAAAACTAGACATATGTATTAAGCAGATACACCTGCGCACATATTTATTAAGGTATTTGGTTATTCGGGCCGCCATGGGGACCGGAAGGGGGTGAAAACATAGGTAAATCGTCTTATTTTAACCTACCGCCGGACATTGGTTTTACATTATTTACTCCAATCAAGGGGCGTATAGACAGTCTTACTGTATATATTTATAAAGCAGAGACATGTACAAACATTTTGAGGTATAATACATGTATGTCAAGCTATCCTGGAGACCGGAAGTGGACGAAAATTGAGCCATAATGGTTGTACAGCCGGCAATTTTGACCTACCCGACCATGGTTTTTTACTTCTGACTTGGTTCACAGGTCCTATGGAATGATCTACGGGGAATAGTTATCAAGCAGAGGCATTGACAAACGTTTTGAGGTATTATACATGTAGATCAAGCCATCCTGAGGACCGGTAGTTGCCTATTACAGAGCTAAAATGGGATGCCAGGACCCTGACGGATATTTCGGGTAGTACCGCATATTGGTTTTTCGCATTTTTCTGGCTAACGGAGGGCTCCAGAAATAAAAACTAGACATATGTATTAAGCAGATACACCTGTGCACATATTTATTAAGGTATTTGGTTATTCGGGCCGCCATGGGGACCAGAAGGGGGTGAACACATAGGTAAATCGTCTTATTTTAACCTACCGCCGGACATTGGTTTTACATTATTTACTCCAATCAAGGGGCGTATAGACAGTCTTACTGTATATATTTATAAAGCAGAGACATGTACAAACATTTTGAGGTATAATACATGTATGTCAAGCTATCCTGGAGACCGAAAGTGGACGAAAATTGAGCCATAATGGTTGTACAGCTTGCAATTTTGACCTACCCGTCCATGGTTTTTTACTTCTGACTTGGTTCACATGTCCTATGGAATGATCTACGGGGAATAGTTATCAAGCAGAGGCATTGACAAACGTTTTGAGGTATTATACATGTAGATCAAGCCATCCTGAGGACCGGTAGTTGCCTATTACAGAGCTAAAATGGGATGCCAGGACCCTGACGGATATTTCGGGTAGTACCGCATATTGGTTTTTCGCATTTTTCTGGCTAACGGAGGGCTCCAGAAATAAAAACTAGACATATGTATTAAGCAGATACACCTGCGCACATATTTATTAAGGTATTTGGTTATTCGGGCCGCCATGGGGACCGGAAGGGGGTGAAAACATAGGTAAATCGTCTTATTTTAACCTCCCGCCGGACATTGGTTTTACATTATTTACTCCAATCAAGGGGCGTATAGACAGTCTTACTGTATATATTTATAAAGCAGAGACATGTACAAACATTTTGAGGTATAATACATGTATGTCAAGCTATCCTGGAGACCGGAAGTGGACGAAAATTGAGCCATAATGGTTGTACAGCCGGCAATTTTGACCTACCCGACCATGGTTTTTTACTTCTGACTTGGTTCACAGGTCCTATGGAATGATCTACGGGGAATAGTTATCAAGCAGAGGCATTGACAAACGTTTTGAGGTATTATACATGTAGATCAAGCCATCCTGAGGACCGGTAGTTGCCTATTACAGAGCTAAAATGGGATGCCAGGACCCTGACGGATATTTCGGGTAGTACCGCATATTGGTTTTTCGCATTTTTCTGGCTAACGGAGGGCTCCAGAAATAAAAACTAGACATATGTATTAAGCAGATACACCTGTGCACATATTTATTAAGGTATTTGGTTATTCGGGCCGCCATGGGGACCAGAAGGGGGTGAACACATAGGTAAATCGTCTTATTTTAACCTACCGCCGGACATTGGTTTTACATTATTTACTCCAATCAAGGGGCGTATAGACAGTCTTACTGTATATATTTATAAAGCAGAGACATGTACAAACATTTTGAGGTATAATACATGTATGTCAAGCTATCCTGGAGACCGAAAGTGGACGAAAATTGAGCCATAATGGTTGTACAGCTTGCAATTTTGACCTACCCGTCCATGGTTTTTTACTTCTGACTTGGTTCACATGTCCTATGGAATGATCTACGGGGAATAGTTATCAAGCAGAGGCATTGACAAACGTTTTGAGGTATTATACATGTAGATCAAGCCATCCTGAGGACCGGTAGTTGCCTATTACAGAGCTAAAATGGGATGCCAGGACCCTGACGGATATTTCGGGTAGTACCGCATATTGGTTTTTCGCATTTTTCTGGCTAACGGAGGGCTCCAGAAATAAAAACTAGACATATGTATTAAGCAGATACACCTGCGCACATATTTATTAAGGTATTTGGTTATTCGGGCCGCCATGGGGACCGGAAGGGGGTGAAAACATAGGTAAATCGTCTTATTTTAACCTCCCGCCGGACATTGGTTTTACATTATTTACTCCAATCAAGGGGCGTATAGACAGTCTTACTGTATATATTTATAAAGCAGAGACATGTACAAACATTTTGAGGTATAATACATGTATGTCAAGCTATCCTGGAGACCGGAAGTGGACGAAAATTGAGCCATAATGGTTGTACAGCCGGCAATTTTGACCTACCCGACCATGGTTTTTTACTTCTGACTTGGTTCACAGGTCCTATGGAATGATCTACGGGGAATAGTTATCAAGCAGAGGCATTGACAAACGTTTTGAGGTATTATACATGTAGATCAAGCCATCCTGAGGACCGGTAGTTGCCTATTACAGAGCTAAAATGGGATGCCAGGACCCTGACGGATATTTCGGGTAGTACCGCATATTGGTTTTTCGCATTTTTCTGGCTAACGGAGGGCTCCAGAAATAAAAACTAGACATATGTATTAAGCAGATACACCTGCGCACATATTTATTAAGGTATTTGGTTATTCGGGCCACCATGGGGACCGGAAGGGGGTGAAAACATAGGTAAATCGTCTTATTTTAACCTACCGCCGGACATTGGTTTTACATTATTTACTCCAATCAAGGGGCGTATAGACAGTCTTACTGTATATATTTATAAAGCAGAGACATGTACAAACATTTTGAGGTATAATACATGTATGTCAAGCTATCCTGGAGACCGGAAGTGGACGAAAATTGAGCCATAATGGTTGTACAGCCGGCAATTTTGACCTACCCGACCATGGTTTTTTACTTCTGACTTGGTTCACAGGTCCTATGGAATGATCTACGGGGAATAGTTATCAAGCAGAGGCATTGACAAACGTTTTGAGGTATTATACATGTAGATCAAGCCATCCTGAGGACCGGTAGTTGCCTATTACGGAGCTAAAATGGGATGCCAGGACCCTGACGAATATTTCGGGTAGTACCGCATATTGGTTTTTCGCATTTTTCTGGCTAACGGAGGGCTCCAGAAATAAAAACTAGACATATGTATTAAGCAGATACACCTGCGCACATATTTATTAAGGTATTTGGTTATTCGGGCCGCCATGGGGACCGGAAGGGGGTGAAAACATAGGTAAATCGTCTTATTTTAACCTACCGCCGGACATTGGTTTTACATTATTTACTCCAATCAAGGGGCGTATAGACAGTCTTACTGTATATATTTATAAAGCAGAGACATGTACAAACATTTTGAGGTATAATACATGTATGTCAAGCTATCCTGGAGACCGGAAGTGGACGAAAATTGAGCCATAATGGTTGTACAGCCGGCAATTTTGACCTACCCGACCATGGTTTTTTACTTCTGACTTGGTTCACAGGTCCTATGGAATGATCTACGGGGAATAGTTATCAAGCAGAGGCATTGACAAACGTTTTGAGGTATTATACATGTAGATCAAGCCATCCTGAGGACCGGTAGTTGCCTATTACAGAGCTAAAATGGGATGCCAGGACCCTGACGGATATTTCGGGTAGTACCGCATATTGGTTTTTCGCATTTTTCTGGCTAACGGAGGGCTCCAGAAATAAAAACTAGACATATGTATTAAGCAGATACACCTGTGCACATATTTATTAAGGTATTTGGTTATTCGGGCCGCCATGGGGACCAGAAGGGGGTGAACACATAGGTAAATCGTCTTATTTTAACCTACCGCCGGACATTGGTTTTACATTATTTACTCCAATCAAGGGGCGTATAGACAGTCTTACTGTATATATTTATAAAGCAGAGACATGTACAAACATTTTGAGGTATAATACATGTATGTCAAGCTATCCTGGAGACCGGAAGTGGACGAAAATTGAGCCATAATGGTTGTACAGCCGGCAATTTTGACCTACCCGACCATGGTTTTTTACTTCTGACTTGGTTCACAGGTCCTATGGAATGATCTACGGGGAATAGTTATCAAGCAGAGGCATTGACAAACGTTTTGAGGTATTATACATGTAGATCAAGCCATCCTGAGGACCGGTAGTTGCCTATTACGGAGCTAAAATGGGATGCCAGGACCGTGACGGATATTTCGGGTAGTACCGCATATTGGTTTTTCGCATTTTTCTGGCTAACGGAGGGCTCCAGAAATAAAAACTAGACATATGTATTAAGCAGATACACCTGCGCACATATTTATTAAGGTATTTGGTTATTCGGGCCGCCATGGGGACCGGAAGGGGGTGAAAACATAGGTAAATCGTCTTATTTTAACCTACCGCCGGACATTGGTTTTACATTATTTACTCCAATCAAGGGGCGTATAGACAGTCTTACTGTATATATTTATAAAGCAGAGACATGTACAAACATTTTGAGGTATAATACATGTATGTCAAGCTATCCTGGAGACCGGAAGTGGACGAAAATTGAGCCATAATGGTTGTACAGCCGGCAATTTTGACTTACCCGACCATGGTTTTTTACTTCTGACTTGGTTCACAGGTCCTATGGAATGATCTACGGGGAATAGTTATCAAGCAGAGGCATTGACAAACGTTTTGAGGTATTATACATGTAGATCAAGCCATCCTGAGGACCGGAAGTTGCCTATTACGGAGCTAAAATGGGATGCCAGGACCCTGACGGATATTTCGGGTAGTACCGCATATTGGTTTTTCGCATTTTTCTGGCTAACGGAGGGCTCCAGAAATAAAAACTAGACATATGTATTAAGCAGATACACCTGTGCACATATTTATTAAGGTATTTGGTTATTCGGGCCACCATGGGGACCGGAAGGGGGTGAAAACATAGGTAAATCCTCTTATTTTAACCTACCGGCGGACATTGGTTTTACATTATTTACTCCAATCAAGGGGCGTATAGACAGTCTTACTGTATATATTTATAAAGCAGAGACATGTACAAACATTTTGAGGTATAATACATGTATGTCAAGCTATCCTGGAGACCGGAAGTGGACGAAAATTGAGCCATAATGGTTGTACAGCCGGCAATTTTGACCTACCCGACCATGGTTTTTTACTTCTGACTTGGTTCACAGGTCCTATGGAATGATCTACGGGGAATAGTTATCAAGCAGAGGCATTGACAAACGTTTTGAGGTATTATACATGTAGATCAAGCCATCCTGAGGACCGGTAGTTGCCTATTACAGAGCTAAAATGGGATGCCAGGACCCTGACGGATATTTCGGGTAGTACCGCATATTGGTTTTTCGCATTTTTCTGGCTAACGGAGGGCTCCAGAAATAAAAACTAGACATATGTATTAAGCAGATACACCTGTGCACATATTTATTAAGGTATTTGGTTATTCGGGCCGCCATGGGGACCAGAAGGGGGTGAACACATAGGTAAATCGTCTTATTTTAACCTACCGCCGGACATTGGTTTTACATTATTTACTCCAATCAAGGGGCGTATAGACAGTCTTACTGTATATATTTATAAAGCAGAGACATGTACAAACATTTTGAGGTATAATACATGTATGTCAAGCTATCCTGGAGACCGGAAGTGGACGAAAATTGAGCCATAATGGTTGTACAGCCGGCAATTTTGACCTACCCGACCATGGTTTTTTACTTCTGACTTGGTTCACAGGTCCTATGGAATGATCTACGGGGAATAGTTATCAAGCAGAGGCATTGACAAACGTTTTGAGGTATTATACATGTAGATCAAGCCATCCTGAGGACCGGTAGTTGCCTATTACGGAGCTAAAATGGGATGCCAGGACCGTGACGGATATTTCGGGTAGTACCGCATATTGGTTTTTCGCATTTTTCTGGCTAACGGAGGGCTCCAGAAATAAAAACTAGACATATGTATTAAGCAGATACACCTGCGCACATATTTATTAAGGTATTTGGTTATTCGGGCCGCCATGGGGACCGGAAGGGGGTGAAAACATAGGTAAATCGTCTTATTTTAACCTACCGCCGGACATTGGTTTTACATTATTTACTCCAATCAAGGGGCGTATAGACAGTCTTACTGTATATATTTATAAAGCAGAGACATGTACAAACATTTTGAGGTATAATACATGTATGTCAAGCTATCCTGGAGACCGGAAGTGGACGAAAATTGAGCCATAATGGTTGTACAGCCGGCAATTTTGACTTACCCGACCATGGTTTTTTACTTCTGACTTGGTTCACAGGTCCTATGGAATGATCTACGGGGAATAGTTATCAAGCAGAGGCATTGACAAACGTTTTGAGGTATTATACATGTAGATCAAGCCATCCTGAGGACCGGAAGTTGCCTATTACGGAGCTAAAATGGGATGCCAGGACCCTGACGGATATTTCGGGTAGTACCGCATATTGGTTTTTCGCATTTTTCTGGCTAACGGAGGGCTCCAGAAATAAAAACTAGACATATGTATTAAGCAGATACACCTGTGCACATATTTATTAAGGTATTTGGTTATTCGGGCCACCATGGGGACCGGAAGGGGGTGAAAACATAGGTAAATCCTCTTATTTTAACCTACCGGCGGACATTGGTTTTACATTATTTACTCCAATCAAGGGGCGTATAGACAGTCTTACTGTATATATTTATAAAGCAGAGACATGTACAAACATTTTGAGGTATAATACATGTATGTCAAGCTATCCTGGAGACCGGAAGTGGACGAAAATTGAGCCATAATGGTTGTACAGCCGGCAATTTTGACCTACCCGACCATGGTTTTTTACTTCTGACTTGGTTCACAGGTCCTATGGAATGATCTACGGGGAATAGTTATCAAGCAGAGGCATTGACAAACGTTTTGAGGTATTATACATGTAGATCAAGCCATCCTGAGGACCGGTAGTTGCCTATTACAGAGCTAAAATGGGATGCCAGGACCCTGACGGATATTTCGGGTAGTACCGCATATTGGTTTTTCGCATTTTTCTGGCTAACGGAGGGCTCCAGAAATAAAAACTAGACATATGTATTAAGCAGATACACCTGCGCACATATTTATTAAGGTATTTGGTTATTCGGGCCACCATGGGGACCGGAAGGGGGTGAAAACATAGGTAAATCGTCTTATTTTAACCTACCGCCGGACATTGGTTTTACATTATTTACTCCAATCAAGGGGCGTATAGACAGTCTTACTGTATATATTTATAAAGCAGAGACATGTACAAACATTTTGAGGTATAATACATGTATGTCAAGCTATCCTGGAGACCGGAAGTGGACGAAAATTGAGCCATAATGGTTGTACAGCCGGCAATTTTGACCTACCCGACCATGGTTTTTTACTTCTGACTTGGTTCACAGGTCCTATGGAATGATCTACGGGGAATAGTTATCAAGCAGAGGCATTGACAAACGTTTTGAGGTATTATACATGTAGATCAAGCCATCCTGAGGACCGGTAGTTGCCTATTACGGAGCTAAAATGGGATGCCAGGACCCTGACGAATATTTCGGGTAGTACCGCATATTGGTTTTTCGCATTTTTCTGGCTAACGGAGGGCTCCAGAAATAAAAACTAGACATATGTATTAAGCAGATACACCTGCGCACATATTTATTAAGGTATTTGGTTATTCGGGCCGCCATGGGGACCGGAAGGGGGTGAAAACATAGGTAAATCGTCTTATTTTAACCTACCGCCGGACATTGGTTTTACATTATTTACTCCAATCAAGGGGCGTATAGACAGTCTTACTGTATATATTTATAAAGCAGAGACATGTACAAACATTTTGAGGTATAATACATGTATGTCAAGCTATCCTGGAGACCGGAAGTGGACGAAAATTGAGCCATAATGGTTGTACAGCCGGCAATTTTGACCTACCCGACCATGGTTTTTTACTTCTGACTTGGTTCACAGGTCCTATGGAATGATCTACGGGGAATAGTTATCAAGCAGAGGCATTGACAAACGTTTTGAGGTATTATACATGTAGATCAAGCCATCCTGAGGACCGGTAGTTGCCTATTACGGAGCTAAAATGGGATGCCAGGACCCTGACGGATATTTCGGGTAGTACCGCATATTGGTTTTTCGCATTTTTCTGGCTAACGGAGGGCTCCAGAAATAAAAACTAGACATATGTATTAAGCAGATACACCTGTGCACATATTTATTAAGGTATTTGGTTATTCGGGCCGCCATGGGGACCAGAAGGGGGTGAACACATAGGTAAATCGTCTTATTTTAACCTACCGCCGGACATTGGTTTTACATTATTTACTCCAATCAAGGGGCGTATAGACAGTCTTACTGTATATATTTATAAAGCAGAGACATGTACAAACATTTTGAGGTATAATACATGTATGTCAAGCTATCCTGGAGACCGGAAGTGGACGAAAATTGAGCCATAATGGTTGTACAGCCGGCAATTTTGACCTACCCGACCATGGTTTTTTACTTCTGACTTGGTTCACAGGTCCTATGGAATGATCTACGGGGAATAGTTATCAAGCAGAGGCATTGACAAACGTTTTGAGGTATTATACATGTAGATCAAGCCATCCTGAGGACCGGTAGTTGCCTATTACGGAGCTAAAATGGGATGCCAGGACCGTGACGGATATTTCGGGTAGTACCGCATATTGGTTTTTCGCATTTTTCTGGCTAACGGAGGGCTCCAGAAATAAAAACTAGACATATGTATTAAGCAGATACACCTGCGCACATATTTATTAAGGTATTTGGTTATTCGGGCCGCCATGGGGACCGGAAGGGGGTGAAAACATAGGTAAATCGTCTTATTTTAACCTACCGCCGGACATTGGTTTTACATTATTTACTCCAATCAAGGGGCGTATAGACAGTCTTACTGTATATATTTATAAAGCAGAGACATGTACAAACATTTTGAGGTATAATACATGTATGTCAAGCTATCCTGGAGACCGGAAGTGGACGAAAATTGAGCCATAATGGTTGTACAGCCGGCAATTTTGACTTACCCGACCATGGTTTTTTACTTCTGACTTGGTTCACAGGTCCTATGGAATGATCTACGGGGAATAGTTATCAAGCAGAGGCATTGACAAACGTTTTGAGGTATTATACATGTAGATCAAGCCATCCTGAGGACCGGAAGTTGCCTATTACGGAGCTAAAATGGGATGCCAGGACCCTGACGGATATTTCGGGTAGTACCGCATATTGGTTTTTCGCATTTTTCTGGCTAACGGAGGGCTCCAGAAATAAAAACTAGACATATGTATTAAGCAGATACACCTGTGCACATATTTATTAAGGTATTTGGTTATTCGGGCCACCATGGGGACCGGAAGGGGGTGAAAACATAGGTAAATCCTCTTATTTTAACCTACCGGCGGACATTGGTTTTACATTATTTACTCCAATCAAGGGGCGTATAGACAGTCTTACTGTATATATTTATAAAGCAGAGACATGTACAAACATTTTGAGGTATAATACATGTATGTCAAGCTATCCTGGAGACCGGAAGTGGACGAAAATTGAGCCATAATGGTTGTACAGCCGGCAATTTTGACCTACCCGACCATGGTTTTTTACTTCTGACTTGGTTCACAGGTCCTATGGAATGATCTACGGGGAATAGTTATCAAGCAGAGGCATTGACAAACGTTTTGAGGTATTATACATGTAGATCAAGCCATCCTGAGGACCGGTAGTTGCCTATTACGGAGCTAAAATGGGATGCCAGGACCGTGACGGATATTTCGGGTAGTACCGCATATTGGTTTTTCGCATTTTTCTGGCTAACGGAGGGCTCCAGAAATAAAAACTAGACATATGTATTAAGCAGATACACCTGCGCACATATTTATTAAGGTATTTGGTTATTCGGGCCGCCATGGGGACCGGAAGGGGGTGAAAACATAGGTAAATCGTCTTATTTTAACCTACCGCCGGACATTGGTTTTACATTATTTACTCCAATCAAGGGGCGTATAGACAGTCTTACTGTATATATTTATAAAGCAGAGACATGTACAAACATTTTGAGGTATAATACATGTATGTCAAGCTATCCTGGAGACCGGAAGTGGACGAAAATTGAGCCATAATGGTTGTACAGCCGGCAATTTTGACTTACCCGACCATGGTTTTTTACTTCTGACTTGGTTCACAGGTCCTATGGAATGATCTACGGGGAATAGTTATCAAGCAGAGGCATTGACAAACGTTTTGAGGTATTATACATGTAGATCAAGCCATCCTGAGGACCGGAAGTTGCCTATTACGGAGCTAAAATGGGATGCCAGGACCCTGACGGATATTTCGGGTAGTACCGCATATTGGTTTTTCGCATTTTTCTGGCTAACGGAGGGCTCCAGAAATAAAAACTAGACATATGTATTAAGCAGATACACCTGTGCACATATTTATTAAGGTATTTGGTTATTCGGGCCACCATGGGGACCGGAAGGGGGTGAAAACATAGGTAAATCCTCTTATTTTAACCTACCGGCGGACATTGGTTTTACATTATTTACTCCAATCAAGGGGCGTATAGACAGTCTTACTGTATATATTTATAAAGCAGAGACATGTACAAACATTTTGAGGTATAATACATGTATGTCAAGCTATCCTGGAGACCGGAAGTGGACGAAAATTGAGCCATAATGGTTGTACAGCCGGCAATTTTGACCTACCCGACCATGGTTTTTTACTTCTGACTTGGTTCACAGGTCCTATGGAATGATCTACGGGGAATAGTTATCAAGCAGAGGCATTGACAAACGTTTTGAGGTATTATACATGTAGATCAAGCCATCCTGAGGACCGGTAGTTGCCTATTACAGAGCTAAAATGGGATGCCAGGACCCTGACGGATATTTCGGGTAGTACCGCATATTGGTTTTTCGCATTTTTCTGGCTAACGGAGGGCTCCAGAAATAAAAACTAGACATATGTATTAAGCAGATACACCTGTGCACATATTTATTAAGGTATTTGGTTATTCGGGCCGCCATGGGGACCAGAAGGGGGTGAACACATAGGTAAATCGTCTTATTTTAACCTACCGCCGGACATTGGTTTTACATTATTTACTCCAATCAAGGGGCGTATAGACAGTCTTACTGTATATATTTATAAAGCAGAGACATGTACAAACATTTTGAGGTATAATACATGTATGTCAAGCTATCCTGGAGACCGGAAGTGGACGAAAATTGAGCCATAATGGTTGTACAGCCGGCAATTTTGACCTACCCGACCATGGTTTTTTACTTCTGACTTGGTTCACAGGTCCTATGGAATGATCTACGGGGAATAGTTATCAAGCAGAGGCATTGACAAACGTTTTGAGGTATTATACATGTAGATCAAGCCATCCTGAGGACCGGTAGTTGCCTATTACGGAGCTAAAATGGGATGCCAGGACCGTGACGGATATTTCGGGTAGTACCGCATATTGGTTTTTCGCATTTTTCTGGCTAACGGAGGGCTCCAGAAATAAAAACTAGACATATGTATTAAGCAGATACACCTGCGCACATATTTATTAAGGTATTTGGTTATTCGGGCCGCCATGGGGACCGGAAGGGGGTGAAAACATAGGTAAATCGTCTTATTTTAACCTACCGCCGGACATTGGTTTTACATTATTTACTCCAATCAAGGGGCGTATAGACAGTCTTACTGTATATATTTATAAAGCAGAGACATGTACAAACATTTTGAGGTATAATACATGTATGTCAAGCTATCCTGGAGACCGGAAGTGGACGAAAATTGAGCCATAATGGTTGTACAGCCGGCAATTTTGACTTACCCGACCATGGTTTTTTACTTCTGACTTGGTTCACAGGTCCTATGGAATGATCTACGGGGAATAGTTATCAAGCAGAGGCATTGACAAACGTTTTGAGGTATTATACATGTAGATCAAGCCATCCTGAGGACCGGAAGTTGCCTATTACGGAGCTAAAATGGGATGCCAGGACCCTGACGGATATTTCGGGTAGTACCGCATATTGGTTTTTCGCATTTTTCTGGCTAACGGAGGGCTCCAGAAATAAAAACTAGACATATGTATTAAGCAGATACACCTGTGCACATATTTATTAAGGTATTTGGTTATTCGGGCCACCATGGGGACCGGAAGGGGGTGAAAACATAGGTAAATCCTCTTATTTTAACCTACCGGCGGACATTGGTTTTACATTATTTACTCCAATCAAGGGGCGTATAGACAGTCTTACTGTATATATTTATAAAGCAGAGACATGTACAAACATTTTGAGGTATAATACATGTATGTCAAGCTATCCTGGAGACCGGAAGTGGACGAAAATTGAGCCATAATGGTTGTACAGCCGGCAATTTTGACCTACCCGACCATGGTTTTTTACTTCTGACTTGGTTCACAGGTCCTATGGAATGATCTACGGGGAATAGTTATCAAGCAGAGGCATTGACAAACGTTTTGAGGTATTATACATGTAGATCAAGCCATCCTGAGGACCGGTAGTTGCCTATTACAGAGCTAAAATGGGATGCCAGGACCCTGACGGATATTTCGGGTAGTACCGCATATTGGTTTTTCGCATTTTTCTGGCTAACGGAGGGCTCCAGAAATAAAAACTAGACATATGTATTAAGCAGATACACCTGCGCACATATTTATTAAGGTATTTGGTTATTCGGGCCACCATGGGGACCGGAAGGGGGTGAAAACATAGGTAAATCGTCTTATTTTAACCTACCGCCGGACATTGGTTTTACATTATTTACTCCAATCAAGGGGCGTATAGACAGTCTTACTGTATATATTTATAAAGCAGAGACATGTACAAACATTTTGAGGTATAATACATGTATGTCAAGCTATCCTGGAGACCGGAAGTGGACGAAAATTGAGCCATAATGGTTGTACAGCCGGCAATTTTGACCTACCCGACCATGGTTTTTTACTTCTGACTTGGTTCACAGGTCCTATGGAATGATCTACGGGGAATAGTTATCAAGCAGAGGCATTGACAAACGTTTTGAGGTATTATACATGTAGATCAAGCCATCCTGAGGACCGGTAGTTGCCTATTACGGAGCTAAAATGGGATGCCAGGACCCTGACGAATATTTCGGGTAGTACCGCATATTGGTTTTTCGCATTTTTCTGGCTAACGGAGGGCTCCAGAAATAAAAACTAGACATATGTATTAAGCAGATACACCTGCGCACATATTTATTAAGGTATTTGGTTATTCGGGCCGCCATGGGGACCGGAAGGGGGTGAAAACATAGGTAAATCGTCTTATTTTAACCTACCGCCGGACATTGGTTTTACATTATTTACTCCAATCAAGGGGCGTATAGACAGTCTTACTGTATATATTTATAAAGCAGAGACATGTACAAACATTTTGAGGTATAATACATGTATGTCAAGCTATCCTGGAGACCGGAAGTGGACGAAAATTGAGCCATAATGGTTGTACAGCCGGCAATTTTGACTTACCCGACCATGGTTTTTTACTTCTGACTTGGTTCACAGGTCCTATGGAATGATCTACGGGGAATAGTTATCAAGCAGAGGCATTGACAAACGTTTTGAGGTATTATACATGTAGATCAAGCCATCCTGAGGACCGGAAGTTGCCTATTACGGAGCTAAAATGGGATGCCAGGACCCTGACGGATATTTCGGGTAGTACCGCATATTGGTTTTTCGCATTTTTCTGGCTAACGGAGGGCTCCAGAAATAAAAACTAGACATATGTATTAAGCAGATACACCTGTGCACATATTTATTAAGGTATTTGGTTATTCGGGCCACCATGGGGACCGGAAGGGGGTGAAAACATAGGTAAATCCTCTTATTTTAACCTACCGGCGGACATTGGTTTTACATTATTTACTCCAATCAAGGGGCGTATAGACAGTCTTACTGTATATATTTATAAAGCAGAGACATGTACAAACATTTTGAGGTATAATACATGTATGTCAAGCTATCCTGGAGACCGGAAGTGGACGAAAATTGAGCCATAATGGTTGTACAGCCGGCAATTTTGACCTACCCGACCATGGTTTTTTACTTCTGACTTGGTTCACAGGTCCTATGGAATGATCTACGGGGAATAGTTATCAAGCAGAGGCATTGACAAACGTTTTGAGGTATTATACATGTAGATCAAGCCATCCTGAGGACCGGTAGTTGCCTATTACAGAGCTAAAATGGGATGCCAGGACCCTGACGGATATTTCGGGTAGTACCGCATATTGGTTTTTCGCATTTTTCTGGCTAACGGAGGGCTCCAGAAATAAAAACTAGACATATGTATTAAGCAGATACACCTGTGCACATATTTATTAAGGTATTTGGTTATTCGGGCCGCCATGGGGACCAGAAGGGGGTGAACACATAGGTAAATCGTCTTATTTTAACCTACCGCCGGACATTGGTTTTACATTATTTACTCCAATCAAGGGGCGTATAGACAGTCTTACTGTATATATTTATAAAGCAGAGACATGTACAAACATTTTGAGGTATAATACATGTATGTCAAGCTATCCTGGAGACCGGAAGTGGACGAAAATTGAGCCATAATGGTTGTACAGCCGGCAATTTTGACCTACCCGACCATGGTTTTTTACTTCTGACTTGGTTCACAGGTCCTATGGAATGATCTACGGGGAATAGTTATCAAGCAGAGGCATTGACAAACGTTTTGAGGTATTATACATGTAGATCAAGCCATCCTGAGGACCGGTAGTTGCCTATTACGGAGCTAAAATGGGATGCCAGGACCGTGACGGATATTTCGGGTAGTACCGCATATTGGTTTTTCGCATTTTTCTGGCTAACGGAGGGCTCCAGAAATAAAAACTAGACATATGTATTAAGCAGATACACCTGCGCACATATTTATTAAGGTATTTGGTTATTCGGGCCGCCATGGGGACCGGAAGGGGGTGAAAACATAGGTAAATCGTCTTATTTTAACCTACCGCCGGACATTGGTTTTACATTATTTACTCCAATCAAGGGGCGTATAGACAGTCTTACTGTATATATTTATAAAGCAGAGACATGTACAAACATTTTGAGGTATAATACATGTATGTCAAGCTATCCTGGAGACCGGAAGTGGACGAAAATTGAGCCATAATGGTTGTACAGCCGGCAATTTTGACTTACCCGACCATGGTTTTTTACTTCTGACTTGGTTCACAGGTCCTATGGAATGATCTACGGGGAATAGTTATCAAGCAGAGGCATTGACAAACGTTTTGAGGTATTATACATGTAGATCAAGCCATCCTGAGGACCGGAAGTTGCCTATTACGGAGCTAAAATGGGATGCCAGGACCCTGACGGATATTTCGGGTAGTACCGCATATTGGTTTTTCGCATTTTTCTGGCTAACGGAGGGCTCCAGAAATAAAAACTAGACATATGTATTAAGCAGATACACCTGTGCACATATTTATTAAGGTATTTGGTTATTCGGGCCACCATGGGGACCGGAAGGGGGTGAAAACATAGGTAAATCCTCTTATTTTAACCTACCGGCGGACATTGGTTTTACATTATTTACTCCAATCAAGGGGCGTATAGACAGTCTTACTGTATATATTTATAAAGCAGAGACATGTACAAACATTTTGAGGTATAATACATGTATGTCAAGCTATCCTGGAGACCGGAAGTGGACGAAAATTGAGCCATAATGGTTGTACAGCCGGCAATTTTGACCTACCCGACCATGGTTTTTTACTTCTGACTTGGTTCACAGGTCCTATGGAATGATCTACGGGGAATAGTTATCAAGCAGAGGCATTGACAAACGTTTTGAGGTATTATACATGTAGATCAAGCCATCCTGAGGACCGGTAGTTGCCTATTACAGAGCTAAAATGGGATGCCAGGACCCTGACGGATATTTCGGGTAGTACCGCATATTGGTTTTTCGCATTTTTCTGGCTAACGGAGGGCTCCAGAAATAAAAACTAGACATATGTATTAAGCAGATACACCTGCGCACATATTTATTAAGGTATTTGGTTATTCGGGCCACCATGGGGACCGGAAGGGGGTGAAAACATAGGTAAATCGTCTTATTTTAACCTACCGCCGGACATTGGTTTTACATTATTTACTCCAATCAAGGGGCGTATAGACAGTCTTACTGTATATATTTATAAAGCAGAGACATGTACAAACATTTTGAGGTATAATACATGTATGTCAAGCTATCCTGGAGACCGGAAGTGGACGAAAATTGAGCCATAATGGTTGTACAGCCGGCAATTTTGACCTACCCGACCATGGTTTTTTACTTCTGACTTGGTTCACAGGTCCTATGGAATGATCTACGGGGAATAGTTATCAAGCAGAGGCATTGACAAACGTTTTGAGGTATTATACATGTAGATCAAGCCATCCTGAGGACCGGTAGTTGCCTATTACGGAGCTAAAATGGGATGCCAGGACCCTGACGAATATTTCGGGTAGTACCGCATATTGGTTTTTCGCATTTTTCTGGCTAACGGAGGGCTCCAGAAATAAAAACTAGACATATGTATTAAGCAGATACACCTGCGCACATATTTATTAAGGTATTTGGTTATTCGGGCCGCCATGGGGACCGGAAGGGGGTGAAAACATAGGTAAATCGTCTTATTTTAACCTACCGCCGGACATTGGTTTTACATTATTTACTCCAATCAAGGGGCGTATAGACAGTCTTACTGTATATATTTATAAAGCAGAGACATGTACAAACATTTTGAGGTATAATACATGTATGTCAAGCTATCCTGGAGACCGGAAGTGGACGAAAATTGAGCCATAATGGTTGTACAGCCGGCAATTTTGACCTACCCGACCATGGTTTTTTACTTCTGACTTGGTTCACAGGTCCTATGGAATGATCTACGGGGAATAGTTATCAAGCAGAGGCATTGACAAACGTTTTGAGGTATTATACATGTAGATCAAGCCATCCTGAGGACCGGTAGTTGCCTATTACGGAGCTAAAATGGGATGCCAGGACCCTGACGGATATTTCGGGTAGTACCGCATATTGGTTTTTCGCATTTTTCTGGCTAACGGAGGGCTCCAGAAATAAAAACTAGACATATGTATTAAGCAGATACACCTGTGCACATATTTATTAAGGTATTTGGTTATTCGGGCCGCCATGGGGACCAGAAGGGGGTGAACACATAGGTAAATCGTCTTATTTTAACCTACCGCCGGACATTGGTTTTACATTATTTACTCCAATCAAGGGGCGTATAGACAGTCTTACTGTATATATTTATAAAGCAGAGACATGTACAAACATTTTGAGGTATAATACATGTATGTCAAGCTATCCTGGAGACCGGAAGTGGACGAAAATTGAGCCATAATGGTTGTACAGCCGGCAATTTTGACCTACCCGACCATGGTTTTTTACTTCTGACTTGGTTCACAGGTCCTATGGAATGATCTACGGGGAATAGTTATCAAGCAGAGGCATTGACAAACGTTTTGAGGTATTATACATGTAGATCAAGCCATCCTGAGGACCGGTAGTTGCCTATTACGGAGCTAAAATGGGATGCCAGGACCGTGACGGATATTTCGGGTAGTACCGCATATTGGTTTTTCGCATTTTTCTGGCTAACGGAGGGCTCCAGAAATAAAAACTAGACATATGTATTAAGCAGATACACCTGCGCACATATTTATTAAGGTATTTGGTTATTCGGGCCGCCATGGGGACCGGAAGGGGGTGAAAACATAGGTAAATCGTCTTATTTTAACCTACCGCCGGACATTGGTTTTACATTATTTACTCCAATCAAGGGGCGTATAGACAGTCTTACTGTATATATTTATAAAGCAGAGACATGTACAAACATTTTGAGGTATAATACATGTATGTCAAGCTATCCTGGAGACCGGAAGTGGACGAAAATTGAGCCATAATGGTTGTACAGCCGGCAATTTTGACTTACCCGACCATGGTTTTTTACTTCTGACTTGGTTCACAGGTCCTATGGAATGATCTACGGGGAATAGTTATCAAGCAGAGGCATTGACAAACGTTTTGAGGTATTATACATGTAGATCAAGCCATCCTGAGGACCGGAAGTTGCCTATTACGGAGCTAAAATGGGATGCCAGGACCCTGACGGATATTTCGGGTAGTACCGCATATTGGTTTTTCGCATTTTTCTGGCTAACGGAGGGCTCCAGAAATAAAAACTAGACATATGTATTAAGCAGATACACCTGTGCACATATTTATTAAGGTATTTGGTTATTCGGGCCACCATGGGGACCGGAAGGGGGTGAAAACATAGGTAAATCCTCTTATTTTAACCTACCGGCGGACATTGGTTTTACATTATTTACTCCAATCAAGGGGCGTATAGACAGTCTTACTGTATATATTTATAAAGCAGAGACATGTACAAACATTTTGAGGTATAATACATGTATGTCAAGCTATCCTGGAGACCGGAAGTGGACGAAAATTGAGCCATAATGGTTGTACAGCCGGCAATTTTGACCTACCCGACCATGGTTTTTTACTTCTGACTTGGTTCACAGGTCCTATGGAATGATCTACGGGGAATAGTTATCAAGCAGAGGCATTGACAAACGTTTTGAGGTATTATACATGTAGATCAAGCCATCCTGAGGACCGGTAGTTGCCTATTACGGAGCTAAAATGGGATGCCAGGACCCTGACGAATATTTCGGGTAGTACCGCATATTGGTTTTTCGCATTTTTCTGGCTAACGGAGGGCTCCAGAAATAAAAACTAGACATATGTATTAAGCAGATACACCTGCGCACATATTTATTAAGGTATTTGGTTATTCGGGCCGCCATGGGGACCGGAAGGGGGTGAAAACATAGGTAAATCGTCTTATTTTAACCTACCGCCGGACATTGGTTTTACATTATTTACTCCAATCAAGGGGCGTATAGACAGTCTTACTGTATATATTTATAAAGCAGAGACATGTACAAACATTTTGAGGTATAATACATGTATGTCAAGCTATCCTGGAGACCGGAAGTGGACGAAAATTGAGCCATAATGGTTGTACAGCCAGCAATTTTGACCTACCCGACCATGGTTTTTTACTTCTGACTTGGTTCACAGGTCCTATGGAATGAACTACGGGGAATAGTTATCAAGCAGAGGCATTGACAAACGTTTTGAGGTATTATACATGTAGATCAAGCCATCCTGAGGACCGGTAGTTGCCTATTACAGAGCTAAAATGGGATGCCAGGACCCTGACGGATATTTCGGGTAGTACCGCATATTGGTTTTTCGCATTTTTCTGGCTAACGGAGGGCTCCAGAAATAAAAACTAGACATATGTATTAAGCAGATACACCTGTGCACATATTTATTAAGGTATTTGGTTATTCGGGCCGCCATGGGGACCAGAAGGGGGTGAACACATAGGTAAATCGTCTTATTTTAACCTACCGCCGGACATTGGTTTTACATTATTTACTCCAATCAAGGGTCGTATAGACAGTCTTACTGTATATATTTATAAAGCAGAGACATGTACAAACATTTTGAGGTATAATACATGTATGTCAAGCTATCCTGGAGACCGGAAGTGGACGAAAATTGAGCCATAATGGTTGTACAGCTTGCAATTTTGACCTACCCGACCATGGTTTTTTACTTCTGACTTGGTTCACAGGTCCTATGGAATGATCTACGGGGAATAGTTATCAAGCAGAGGCATTGACAAACGTTTTGAGGTATTATACATGTAGATCAAGCCATCCTGAGGACCGGTAGTTGCCTATTACGGAGCTAAAATGGGATGCCAGGACCCTGACGAATATTTCGGGTAGTACCGCATATTGGTTTTTCGCATTTTTCTGGCTAACGGAGGGCTCCAGAAATAAAAACTAGACATATGTATTAAGCAGATACACCTGCGCACATATTTATTAAGGTATTTGGTTATTCGGGCCGCCATGGGGACCGGAAGGGGGTGAAAACATAGGTAAATCGTCTTATTTTAACCTACCGCCGGACATTGGTTTTACATTATTTACTCCAATCAAGGGGCGTATAGACAGTCTTACTGTATATATTTATAAAGCAGAGACATGTACAAACATTTTGAGGTATAATACATGTATGTCAAGCTATCCTGGAGACCGGAAGTGGACGAAAATTGAGCCATAATGGTTGTACAGCCGGCAATTTTGACTTACCCGACCATGGTTTTTTACTTCTGACTTGGTTCACAGGTCCTATGGAATGATCTACGGGGAATAGTTATCAAGCAGAGGCATTGACAAACGTTTTGAGGTATTATACATGTAGATCAAGCCATCCTGAGGACCGGTAGTTGCCTATTACGGAGCTAAAATGGGATGCCAGGACCCTGACGAATATTTCGGGTAGTACCGCATATTGGTTTTTCGCATTTTTCTGGCTAACGGAGGGCTCCAGAAATAAAAACTAGACATATGTATTAAGCAGATACACCTGCGCACATATTTATTAAGGTATTTGGTTATTCGGGCCGCCATGGGGACCGGAAGGGGGTGAAAACATAGGTAAATCGTCTTATTTTAACCTACCGCCGGACATTGGTTTTACATTATTTACTCCAATCAAGGGGCGTATAGACAGTCTTACTGTATATATTTATAAAGCAGAGACATGTACAAACATTTTGAGGTATAATACATGTATGTCAAGCTATCCTGGAGACCGGAAGTGGACGAAAATTGAGCCATAATGGTTGTACAGCCGGCAATTTTGACCTACCCGACCATGGTTTTTTACTTCTGACTTGGTTCACAGGTCCTATGGAATGATCTACGGGGAATAGTTATCAAGCAGAGGCATTGACAAACGTTTTGAGGTATTATACATGTAGATCAAGCCATCCTGAGGACCGGTAGTTGCCTATTACAGAGCTAAAATGGGATGCCAGGACCCTGACGGATATTTCGGGTAGTACCGCATATTGGTTTTTCGCATTTTTCTGGCTAACGGAGGGCTCCAGAAATAAAAACTAGACATATGTATTAAGCAGATACACCTGCGCACATATTTATTAAGGTATTTGGTTATTCGGGCCGCCATGGGGACCGGAAGGGGGTGAAAACATAGGTAAATCGTCTTATTTTAACCTCCCGCCGGACATTGGTTTTACATTATTTACTCCAATCAAGGGGCGTATAGACAGTCTTACTGTATATATTTATAAAGCAGAGACATGTACAAACATTTTGAGGTATAATACATGTATGTCAAGCTATCCTGGAGACCGGAAGTGGACGAAAATTGAGCCATAATGGTTGTACAGCCGGCAATTTTGACCTACCCGACCATGGTTTTTTACTTCTGACTTGGTTCACAGGTCCTATGGAATGATCTACGGGGAATAGTTATCAAGCAGAGGCATTGACAAACGTTTTGAGGTATTATACATGTAGATCAAGCCATCCTGAGGACCGGTAGTTGCCTATTACGGAGCTAAAATGGGATGCCAGGACCCTGACGGATATTTCGGGTAGTACCGCATATTGGTTTTTCGCATTTTTCTGGCTAACGGAGGGCTCCAGAAATAAAAACTAGACATATGTATTAAGCGGATACACCTGCGCACATATTTATTAAGGTATTTGGTTATTCGGGCCGCCATGGGGACCGGAAGGGGGTGAAAACATAGGTAAATCGTCTTATTTTAACCTACCGCCGGACATTGGTTTTACATTATTTACTCCAATCAAGGGGCGTATAGACAGTCTTACTGTATATATTTATAAAGCAGAGACATGTACAAACATTTTGAGGTATAATACATGTATGTCAAGCTATCCTGGAGACCGAAAGTGGACGAAAATTGAGCCATAATGGTTGTACAGCTTGCAATTTTGACCTACCCGTCCATGGTTTTTTACTTCTGACTTGGTTCACATGTCCTATGGAATGATCTACGGGGAATAGTTATCAAGCAGAGGCATTGACAAACGTTTTGAGGTATTATACATGTAGATCAAGCCATCCTGAGGACCGGTAGTTGCCTATTACAGAGCTAAAATGGGATGCCAGGACCCTGACGGATATTTCGGGTAGTACCGCATATTGGTTTTTCGCATTTTTCTGGCTAACGGAGGGCTCCAGAAATAAAAACTAGACATATGTATTAAGCAGATACACCTGCGCACATATTTATTAAGGTATTTGGTTATTCGGGCCGCCATGGGGACCAGAAGGGGGTGAACACATAGGTAAATCGTCTTATTTTAACCTACCGCCGGACATTGGTTTTACATTATTTACTCCAATCAAGGGGCGTATAGACAGTCTTACTGTATATATTTATAAAGCAGAGACATGTACAAACATTTTGAGGTATAATACATGTATGTCAAGCTATCCTGGAGACCGGAAGTGGACGAAAATTGAGCCATAATGGTTGTACAGCCGGCAATTTTGACCTACCCGACCATGGTTTTTTACTTCTGACTTGGTTCACAGGTCCTATGGAATGATCTACGGGGAATAGTTATCAAGCAGAGGCATTGACAAACGTTTTGAGGTATTATACATGTAGATCAAGCCATCCTGAGGACCGGTAGTTGCCTATTACGGAGCTAAAATGGGATGCCAGGACCGTGACGGATATTTCGGGTAGTACCGCATATTGGTTTTTCGCATTTTTCTGGCTAACGGAGGGCTCCAGAAATAAAAACTAGACATATGTATTAAGCAGATACACCTGCGCACATATTTATTAAGGTATTTGGTTATTCGGGCCGCCATGGGGACCGGAAGGGGGTGAAAACATAGGTAAATCGTCTTATTTTAACCTCCCGCCGGACATTGGTTTTACATTATTTACTCCAATCAAGGGGCGTATAGACAGTCTTACTGTATATATTTATAAAGCAGAGACATGTACAAACATTTTGAGGTATAATACATGTATGTCAAGCTATCCTGGAGACCGGAAGTGGACGAAAATTGAGCCATAATGGTTGTACAGCCGGCAATTTTGACCTACCCGACCATGGTTTTTTACTTCTGACTTGGTTCACAGGTCCTATGGAATGATCTACGGGGAATAGTTATCAAGCAGAGGCATTGACAAACGTTTTGAGGTATTATACATGTAGATCAAGCCATCCTGAGGACCGGTAGTTGCCTATTACGGAGCTAAAATGGGATGCCAGGACCCTGACGGATATTTCGGGTAGTACCGCATATTGGTTTTTCGCATTTTTCTGGCTAACGGAGGGCTCCAGAAATAAAAACTAGACATATGTATTAAGCGGATACACCTGCGCACATATTTATTAAGGTATTTGGTTATTCGGGCCGCCATGGGGACCGGAAGGGGGTGAAAACATAGGTAAATCGTCTTATTTTAACCTACCGCCGGACATTGGTTTTACATTATTTACTCCAATCAAGGGGCGTATAGACAGTCTTACTGTATATATTTATAAAGCAGAGACATGTACAAACATTTTGAGGTATAATACATGTATGTCAAGCTATCCTGGAGACCGAAAGTGGACGAAAATTGAGCCATAATGGTTGTACAGCTTGCAATTTTGACCTACCCGTCCATGGTTTTTTACTTCTGACTTGGTTCACATGTCCTATGGAATGATCTACGGGGAATAGTTATCAAGCAGAGGCATTGACAAACGTTTTGAGGTATTATACATGTAGATCAAGCCATCCTGAGGACCGGTAGTTGCCTATTACAGAGCTAAAATGGGATGCCAGGACCCTGACGGATATTTCGGGTAGTACCGCATATTGGTTTTTCGCATTTTTCTGGCTAACGGAGGGCTCCAGAAATAAAAACTAGACATATGTATTAAGCAGATACACCTGCGCACATATTTATTAAGGTATTTGGTTATTCGGGCCGCCATGGGGACCAGAAGGGGGTGAACACATAGGTAAATCGTCTTATTTTAACCTACCGCCGGACATTGGTTTTACATTATTTACTCCAATCAAGGGGCGTATAGACAGTCTTACTGTATATATTTATAAAGCAGAGACATGTACAAACATTTTGAGGTATAATACATGTATGTCAAGCTATCCTGGAGACCGGAAGTGGACGAAAATTGAGCCATAATGGTTGTACAGCCGGCAATTTTGACCTACCCGACCATGGTTTTTTACTTCTGACTTGGTTCACAGGTCCTATGGAATGATCTACGGGGAATAGTTATCAAGCAGAGGCATTGACAAACGTTTTGAGGTATTATACATGTAGATCAAGCCATCCTGAGGACCGGTAGTTGCCTATTACGGAGCTAAAATGGGATGCCAGGACCGTGACGGATATTTCGGGTAGTACCGCATATTGGTTTTTCGCATTTTTCTGGCTAACGGAGGGCTCCAGAAATAAAAACTAGACATATGTATTAAGCAGATACACCTGCGCACATATTTATTAAGGTATTTGGTTATTCGGGCCGCCATGGGGACCGGAAGGGGGTGAAAACATAGGTAAATCGTCTTATTTTAACCTACCGCCGGACATTGGTTTTACATTATTTACTCCAATCAAGGGGCGTATAGACAGTCTTACTGTATATATTTATAAAGCAGAGACATGTACAAACATTTTGAGGTATAATACATGTATGTCAAGCTATCCTGGAGACCGGAAGTGGACGAAAATTGAGCCATAATGGTTGTACAGCCGGCAATTTTGACTTACCCGACCATGGTTTTTTACTTCTGACTTGGTTCACAGGTCCTATGGAATGATCTACGGGGAATAGTTATCAAGCAGAGGCATTGACAAACGTTTTGAGGTATTATACATGTAGATCAAGCCATCCTGAGGACCGGAAGTTGCCTATTACGGAGCTAAAATGGGATGCCAGGACCCTGACGGATATTTCGGGTAGTACCGCATATTGGTTTTTCGCATTTTTCTGGCTAACGGAGGGCTCCAGAAATAAAAACTAGACATATGTATTAAGCAGATACACCTGTGCACATATTTATTAAGGTATTTGGTTATTCGGGCCACCATGGGGACCGGAAGGGGGTGAAAACATAGGTAAATCCTCTTATTTTAACCTACCGGCGGACATTGGTTTTACATTATTTACTCCAATCAAGGGGCGTATAGACAGTCTTACTGTATATATTTATAAAGCAGAGACATGTACAAACATTTTGAGGTATAATACATGTATGTCAAGCTATCCTGGAGACCGGAAGTGGACGAAAATTGAGCCATAATGGTTGTACAGCCGGCAATTTTGACCTACCCGACCATGGTTTTTTACTTCTGACTTGGTTCACAGGTCCTATGGAATGATCTACGGGGAATAGTTATCAAGCAGAGGCATTGACAAACGTTTTGAGGTATTATACATGTAGATCAAGCCATCCTGAGGACCGGTAGTTGCCTATTACGGAGCTAAAATGGGATGCCAGGACCCTGACGAATATTTCGGGTAGTACCGCATATTGGTTTTTCGCATTTTTCTGGCTAACGGAGGGCTCCAGAAATAAAAACTAGACATATGTATTAAGCAGATACACCTGCGCACATATTTATTAAGGTATTTGGTTATTCGGGCCGCCATGGGGACCGGAAGGGGGTGAAAACATAGGTAAATCGTCTTATTTTAACCTACCGCCGGACATTGGTTTTACATTATTTACTCCAATCAAGGGGCGTATAGACAGTCTTACTGTATATATTTATAAAGCAGAGACATGTACAAACATTTTGAGGTATAATACATGTATGTCAAGCTATCCTGGAGACCGGAAGTGGACGAAAATTGAGCCATAATGGTTGTACAGCCGGCAATTTTGACCTACCCGACCATGGTTTTTTACTTCTGACTTGGTTCACAGGTCCTATGGAATGAACTACGGGGAATAGTTATCAAGCAGAGGCATTGACAAACGTTTTGAGGTATTATACATGTAGATCAAGCCATCCTGAGGACCGGTAGTTGCCTATTACAGAGCTAAAATGGGATGCCAGGACCCTGACGGATATTTCGGGTAGTACCGCATATTGGTTTTTCGCATTTTTCTGGCTAACGGAGGGCTCCAGAAATAAAAACTAGACATATGTATTAAGCAGATACACCTGTGCACATATTTATTAAGGTATTTGGTTATTCGGGCCGCCATGGGGACCAGAAGGGGGTGAACACATAGGTAAATCGTCTTATTTTAACCTACCGCCGGACATTGGTTTTACATTATTTACTCCAATCAAGGGGCGTATAGACAGTCTTACTGTATATATTTATAAAGCAGAGACATGTACAAACATTTTGAGGTATAATACATGTATGTCAAGCTATCCTGGAGACCGGAAGTGGACGAAAATTGAGCCATAATGGTTGTACAGCCGGCAATTTTGACCTACCCGACCATGGTTTTTTACTTCTGACTTGGTTAACAGGTCCTATGGAATGATCTACGGGGAATAGTTATCAAGCAGAGGCATTGACAAACGTTTTGAGGTATTATACATGTAGATCAAGCCATCCTGAGGACCGGTAGTTGCCTATTACGGAGCTAAAATGGGATGCCAGGACCGTGACGAATATTTCGGGTAGTACCGCATATTGGTTTTTCGCATTTTTCTGGCTAACGGAGGGCTCCAGAAATAAAAACTAGACATATGTATTAAGCAGATACACCTGCGCACATATTTATTAAGGTATTTGGTTATTCGGGCCGCCATGGGGACCGGAAGGGGGTGAAAACATAGGTAAATCGTCTTATTTTAACCTACCGCCGGACATTGGTTTTACATTATTTACTCCAATCAAGGGGCGTATAGACAGTCTTACTGTATATATTTATAAAGCAGAGACATGTACAAACATTTTGAGGTATAATACATGTATGTCAAGCTATCCTGGAGACCGGAAGTGGACGAAAATTGAGCCATAATGGTTGTACAGCCGGCAATTTTGACCTACCCGACCATGGTTTTTTACTTCTGACTTGGTTCACAGGTCCTATGGAATGATCTACGGGGAATAGTTATCAAGCAGAGGCATTGACAAACGTTTTGAGGTATTATACATGTAGATCAAGCCATCCTGAGGACCGGTAGTTGCCTATTACAGAGCTAAAATGGGATGCCAGGACCGTGACGGATATTTCGGGTAGTACCGCATATTGGTTTTTCGCATTTTTCTGGCTAACGGAGGGCTCCAGAAATAAAAACTAGACATATGTATTAAGCAGATACACCTGTGCACATATTTATTAAGGTATTTGGTTATTCGGGCCGCCATGGGGACCAGAAGGGGGTGAACACATAGGTAAATCGTCTTATTTTAACCTACCGCCGGACATTGGTTTTACATTATTTACTCCAATCAAGGGGCGTATAGACAGTCTTACTGTATATATTTATAAAGCAGAGACATGTACAAACATTTTGAGGTATAATACATGTATGTCAAGCTATCCTGGAGACCGGAAGTGGACGAAAATTGAGCCATAATGGTTGTACAGCCGGCAATTTTGACCTACCCGACCATGGTTTTTTACTTCTGACTTGGTTCACAGGTCCTATGGAATGATCTACGGGGAATAGTTATCAAGCAGAGGCATTGACAAACGTTTTGAGGTATTATACATGTAGATCAAGCCATCCTGAGGACCGGTAGTTGCCTATTACGGAGCTAAAATGGGATGCCAGGACCGTGACGGATATTTCGGGTAGTACCGCATATTGGTTTTTCGCATTTTTCTGGCTAACGGAGGGCTCCAGAAATAAAAACTAGACATATGTATTAAGCAGATACACCTGCGCACATATTTATTAAGGTATTTGGTTATTCGGGCCGCCATGGGGACCGGAAGGGGGTGAAAACATAGGTAAATCGTCTTATTTTAACCTACCGCCGGACATTGGTTTTACATTATTTACTCCAATCAAGGGGCGTATAGACAGTCTTACTGTATATATTTATAAAGCAGAGACATGTACAAACATTTTGAGGTATAATACATGTATGTCAAGCTATCCTGGAGACCGGAAGTGGACGAAAATTGAGCCATAATGGTTGTACAGCCGGCAATTTTGACTTACCCGACCATGGTTTTTTACTTCTGACTTGGTTCACAGGTCCTATGGAATGATCTACGGGGAATAGTTATCAAGCAGAGGCATTGACAAACGTTTTGAGGTATTATACATGTAGATCAAGCCATCCTGAGGACCGGTAGTTGCCTATTACAGAGCTAAAATGGGATGCCAGGACCCTGACGGATATTTCGGGTAGTACCGCATATTGGTTTTTCGCATTTTTCTGGCTAACGGAGGGCTCCAGAAATAAAAACTAGACATATGTATTAAGCAGATACACCTGTGCACATATTTATTAAGGTATTTGGTTATTCGGGCCGCCATGGGGACCAGAAGGGGGTGAACACATAGGTAAATCGTCTTATTTTAACCTACCGCCGGACATTGGTTTTACATTATTTACTCCAATCAAGGGGCGTATAGACAGTCTTACTGTATATATTTATAAAGCAGAGACATGTACAAACATTTTGAGGTATAATACATGTATGTCAAGCTATCCTGGAGACCGGAAGTGGACGAAAATTGAGCCATAATGGTTGTACAGCCGGCAATTTTGACCTACCCGACCATGGTTTTTTACTTCTGACTTGGTTCACAGGTCCTATGGAATGATCTACGGGGAATAGTTATCAAGCAGAGGCATTGACAAACGTTTTGAGGTATTATACATGTAGATCAAGCCATCCTGAGGACCGGTAGTTGCCTATTACGGAGCTAAAATGGGATGCCAGGACCGTGACGAATATTTCGGGTAGTACCGCATATTGGTTTTTCGCATTTTTCTGGCTAACGGAGGGCTCCAGAAATAAAAACTAGACATATGTATTAAGCAGATACACCTGCGCACATATTTATTAAGGTATTTGGTTATTCGGGCCGCCATGGGGACCGGAAGGGGGTGAAAACATAGGTAAATCGTCTTATTTTAACCTACCGCCGGACATTGGTTTTACATTATTTACTCCAATCAAGGGGCGTATAGACAGTCTTACTGTATATATTTATAAAGCAGAGACATGTACAAACATTTTGAGGTATAATACATGTATGTCAAGCTATCCTGGAGACCGGAAGTGGACGAAAATTGAGCCATAATGGTTGTACAGCCGGCAATTTTGACCTACCCGACCATGGTTTTTTACTTCTGACTTGGTTCACAGGTCCTATGGAATGATCTACGGGGAATAGTTATCAAGCAGAGGCATTGACAAACGTTTTGAGGTATTATACATGTAGATCAAGCCATCCTGAGGACCGGTAGTTGCCTATTACAGAGCTAAAATGGGATGCCAGGACCCTGACGGATATTTCGGGTAGTACCGCATATTGGTTTTTCGCATTTTTCTGGCTAACGGAGGGCTCCAGAAATAAAAACTAGACATATGTATTAAGCAGATACACCTGTGCACATATTTATTAAGGTATTTGGTTATTCGGGCCGCCATGGGGACCAGAAGGGGGTGAACACATAGGTAAATCGTCTTATTTTAACCTACCGCCGGACATTGGTTTTACATTATTTACTCCAATCAAGGGGCGTATAGACAGTCTTACTGTATATATTTATAAAGCAGAGACATGTACAAACATTTTGAGGTATAATACATGTATGTCAAGCTATCCTGGAGACCGGAAGTGGACGAAAATTGAGCCATAATGGTTGTACAGCCGGCAATTTTGACCTACCCGACCATGGTTTTTTACTTCTGACTTGGTTCACAGGTCCTATGGAATGATCTACGGGGAATAGTTATCAAGCAGAGGCATTGACAAACGTTTTGAGGTATTATACATGTAGATCAAGCCATCCTGAGGACCGGTAGTTGCCTATTACGGAGCTAAAATGGGATGCCAGGACCGTGACGAATATTTCGGGTAGTACCGCATATTGGTTTTTCGCATTTTTCTGGCTAACGGAGGGCTCCAGAAATAAAAACTAGACATATGTATTAAGCAGATACACCTGCGCACATATTTATTAAGGTATTTGGTTATTCGGGCCGCCATGGGGACCGGAAGGGGGTGAAAACATAGGTAAATCGTCTTATTTTAACCTACCGCCGGACATTGGTTTTACATTATTTACTCCAATCAAGGGGCGTATAGACAGTCTTACTGTATATATTTATAAAGCAGAGACATGTACAAACATTTTGAGGTATAATACATGTATGTCAAGCTATCCTGGAGACCGGAAGTGGACGAAAATTGAGCCATAATGGTTGTACAGCCGGCAATTTTGACCTACCCGACCATGGTTTTTTACTTCTGACTTGGTTCACAGGTCCTATGGAATGATCTACGGGGAATAGTTATCAAGCAGAGGCATTGACAAACGTTTTGAGGTATTATACATGTAGATCAAGCCATCCTGAGGACCGGTAGTTGCCTATTACAGAGCTAAAATGGGATGCCAGGACCGTGACGGATATTTCGGGTAGTACCGCATATTGGTTTTTCGCATTTTTCTGGCTAACGGAGGGCTCCAGAAATAAAAACTAGACATATGTATTAAGCAGATACACCTGTGCACATATTTATTAAGGTATTTGGTTATTCGGGCCGCCATGGGGACCAGAAGGGGGTGAACACATAGGTAAATCGTCTTATTTTAACCTACCGCCGGACATTGGTTTTACATTATTTACTCCAATCAAGGGGCGTATAGACAGTCTTACTGTATATATTTATAAAGCAGAGACATGTACAAACATTTTGAGGTATAATACATGTATGTCAAGCTATCCTGGAGACCGGAAGTGGACGAAAATTGAGCCATAATGGTTGTACAGCCGGCAATTTTGACCTACCCGACCATGGTTTTTTACTTCTGACTTGGTTCACAGGTCCTATGGAATGATCTACGGGGAATAGTTATCAAGCAGAGGCATTGACAAACGTTTTGAGGTATTATACATGTAGATCAAGCCATCCTGAGGACCGGTAGTTGCCTATTACGGAGCTAAAATGGGATGCCAGGACCGTGACGGATATTTCGGGTAGTACCGCATATTGGTTTTTCGCATTTTTCTGGCTAACGGAGGGCTCCAGAAATAAAAACTAGACATATGTATTAAGCAGATACACCTGCGCACATATTTATTAAGGTATTTGGTTATTCGGGCCGCCATGGGGACCGGAAGGGGGTGAAAACATAGGTAAATCGTCTTATTTTAACCTACCGCCGGACATTGGTTTTACATTATTTACTCCAATCAAGGGGCGTATAGACAGTCTTACTGTATATATTTATAAAGCAGAGACATGTACAAACATTTTGAGGTATAATACATGTATGTCAAGCTATCCTGGAGACCGGAAGTGGACGAAAATTGAGCCATAATGGTTGTACAGCCGGCAATTTTGACTTACCCGACCATGGTTTTTTACTTCTGACTTGGTTCACAGGTCCTATGGAATGATCTACGGGGAATAGTTATCAAGCAGAGGCATTGACAAACGTTTTGAGGTATTATACATGTAGATCAAGCCATCCTGAGGACCGGAAGTTGCCTATTACGGAGCTAAAATGGGATGCCAGGACCCTGACGGATATTTCGGGTAGTACCGCATATTGGTTTTTCGCATTTTTCTGGCTAACGGAGGGCTCCAGAAATAAAAACTAGACATATGTATTAAGCAGATACACCTGTGCACATATTTATTAAGGTATTTGGTTATTCGGGCCACCATGGGGACCGGAAGGGGGTGAAAACATAGGTAAATCCTCTTATTTTAACCTACCGGCGGACATTGGTTTTACATTATTTACTCCAATCAAGGGGCGTATAGACAGTCTTACTGTATATATTTATAAAGCAGAGACATGTACAAACATTTTGAGGTATAATACATGTATGTCAAGCTATCCTGGAGACCGGAAGTGGACGAAAATTGAGCCATAATGGTTGTACAGCCGGCAATTTTGACCTACCCGACCATGGTTTTTTACTTCTGACTTGGTTCACAGGTCCTATGGAATGATCTACGGGGAATAGTTATCAAGCAGAGGCATTGACAAACGTTTTGAGGTATTATACATGTAGATCAAGCCATCCTGAGGACCGGTAGTTGCCTATTACGGAGCTAAAATGGGATGCCTGGACCCTGACGAATATTTCGGGTAGTACCGCATATTGGTTTTTCGCATTTTTCTGGCTAACGGAGGGCTCCAGAAATAAAAACTAGACATATGTATTAAGCAGATACACCTGCGCACATATTTATTAAGGTATTTGGTTATTCGGGCCGCCATGGGGACCGGAAGGGGGTGAAAACATAGGTAAATCGTCTTATTTTAACCTACCGCCGGACATTGGTTTTACATTATTTACTCCAATCAAGGGGCGTATAGACAGTCTTACTGTATATATTTATAAAGCAGAGACATGTACAAACATTTTGAGGTATAATACATGTATGTCAAGCTATCCTGGAGACCGGAAGTGGACGAAAATTGAGCCATAATGGTTGTACAGCCGGCAATTTTGACCTACCCGACCATGGTTTTTTACTTCTGACTTGGTTCACAGGTCCTATGGAATGATCTACGGGGAATAGTTATCAAGCAGAGGCATTGACAAACGTTTTGAGGTATTATACATGTAGATCAAGCCATCCTGAGGACCGGTAGTTGCCTATTACAGAGCTAAAATGGGATGCCAGGACCCTGACGGATATTTCGGGTAGTACCGCATATTGGTTTTTCGCATTTTTCTGGCTAACGGAGGGCTCCAGAAATAAAAACTAGACATATGTATTAAGCAGATACACCTGTGCACATATTTATTAAGGTATTTGGTTATTCGGGCCGCCATGGGGACCAGAAGGGGGTGAACACATAGGTAAATCGTCTTATTTTAACCTACCGCCGGACATTGGTTTTACATTATTTACTCCAATCAAGGGGCGTATAGACAGTCTTACTGTATATATTTATAAAGCAGAGACATGTACAAACATTTTGAGGTATAATACATGTATGTCAAGCTATCCTGGAGACCGAAAGTGGACGAAAATTGAGCCATAATGGTTGTACAGCTTGCAATTTTGACCTACCCGTCCATGGTTTTTTACTTCTGACTTGGTTCACATGTCCTATGGAATGATCTACGGGGAATAGTTATCAAGCAGAGGCATTGACAAACGTTTTGAGGTATTATACATGTAGATCAAGCCATCCTGAGGACCGGTAGTTGCCTATTACAGAGCTAAAATGGGATGCCAGGACCCTGACGGATATTTCGGGTAGTACCGCATATTGGTTTTTCGCATTTTTCTGGCTAACGGAGGGCTCCAGAAATAAAAACTAGACATATGTATTAAGCAGATACACCTGCGCACATATTTATTAAGGTATTTGGTTATTCGGGCCGCCATGGGGACCGGAAGGGGGTGAAAACATAGGTAAATCGTCTTATTTTAACCTCCCGCCGGACATTGGTTTTACATTATTTACTCCAATCAAGGGGCGTATAGACAGTCTTACTGTATATATTTATAAAGCAGAGACATGTACAAACATTTTGAGGTATAATACATGTATGTCAAGCTATCCTGGAGACCGGAAGTGGACGAAAATTGAGCCATAATGGTTGTACAGCCGGCAATTTTGACCTACCCGACCATGGTTTTTTACTTCTGACTTGGTTCACAGGTCCTATGGAATGATCTACGGGGAATAGTTATCAAGCAGAGGCATTGACAAACGTTTTGAGGTATTATACATGTAGATCAAGCCATCCTGAGGACCGGTAGTTGCCTATTACAGAGCTAAAATGGGATGCCAGGACCCTGACGGATATTTCGGGTAGTACCGCATATTGGTTTTTCGCATTTTTCTGGCTAACGGAGGGCTCCAGAAATAAAAACTAGACATATGTATTAAGCAGATACACCTGCGCACATATTTATTAAGGTATTTGGTTATTCGGGCCGCCATGGGGACCGGAAGGGGGTGAAAACATAGGTAAATCGTCTTATTTTAACCTCCCGCCGGACATTGGTTTTACATTATTTACTCCAATCAAGGGGCGTATAGACAGTCTTACTGTATATATTTATAAAGCAGAGACATGTACAAACATTTTGAGGTATAATACATGTATGTCAAGCTATCCTGGAGACCGGAAGTGGACGAAAATTGAGCCATAATGGTTGTACAGCCGGCAATTTTGACCTACCCGACCATGGTTTTTTACTTCTGACTTGGTTCACAGGTCCTATGGAATGATCTACGGGGAATAGTTATCAAGCAGAGGCATTGACAAACGTTTTGAGGTATTATACATGTAGATCAAGCCATCCTGAGGACCGGTAGTTGCCTATTACGGAGCTAAAATGGGATGCCAGGACCGTGACGGATATTTCGGGTAGTACCGCATATTGGTTTTTCGCATTTTTCTGGCTAACGGAGGGCTCCAGAAATAAAAACTAGACATATGTATTAAGCAGATACACCTGCGCACATATTTATTAAGGTATTTGGTTATTCGGGCCGCCATGGGGACCGGAAGGGGGTGAAAACATAGGTAAATCGTCTTATTTTAACCTACCGCCGGACATTGGTTTTACATTATTTACTCCAATCAAGGGGCGTATAGACAGTCTTACTGTATATATTTATAAAGCAGAGACATGTACAAACATTTTGAGGTATAATACATGTATGTCAAGCTATCCTGGAGACCGGAAGTGGACGAAAATTGAGCCATAATGGTTGTACAGCCGGCAATTTTGACTTACCCGACCATGGTTTTTTACTTCTGACTTGGTTCACAGGTCCTATGGAATGATCTACGGGGAATAGTTATCAAGCAGAGGCATTGACAAACGTTTTGAGGTATTATACATGTAGATCAAGCCATCCTGAGGACCGGAAGTTGCCTATTACGGAGCTAAAATGGGATGCCAGGACCCTGACGGATATTTCGGGTAGTACCGCATATTGGTTTTTCGCATTTTTCTGGCTAACGGAGGGCTCCAGAAATAAAAACTAGACATATGTATTAAGCAGATACACCTGTGCACATATTTATTAAGGTATTTGGTTATTCGGGCCACCATGGGGACCGGAAGGGGGTGAAAACATAGGTAAATCCTCTTATTTTAACCTACCGGCGGACATTGGTTTTACATTATTTACTCCAATCAAGGGGCGTATAGACAGTCTTACTGTATATATTTATAAAGCAGAGACATGTACAAACATTTTGAGGTATAATACATGTATGTCAAGCTATCCTGGAGACCGGAAGTGGACGAAAATTGAGCCATAATGGTTGTACAGCCGGCAATTTTGACCTACCCGACCATGGTTTTTTACTTCTGACTTGGTTCACAGGTCCTATGGAATGATCTACGGGGAATAGTTATCAAGCAGAGGCATTGACAAACGTTTTGAGGTATTATACATGTAGATCAAGCCATCCTGAGGACCGGTAGTTGCCTATTACGGAGCTAAAATGGGATGCCTGGACCCTGACGAATATTTCGGGTAGTACCGCATATTGGTTTTTCGCATTTTTCTGGCTAACGGAGGGCTCCAGAAATAAAAACTAGACATATGTATTAAGCAGATACACCTGCGCACATATTTATTAAGGTATTTGGTTATTCGGGCCGCCATGGGGACCGGAAGGGGGTGAAAACATAGGTAAATCGTCTTATTTTAACCTACCGCCGGACATTGGTTTTACATTATTTACTCCAATCAAGGGGCGTATAGACAGTCTTACTGTATATATTTATAAAGCAGAGACATGTACAAACATTTTGAGGTATAATACATGTATGTCAAGCTATCCTGGAGACCGGAAGTGGACGAAAATTGAGCCATAATGGTTGTACAGCCGGCAATTTTGACCTACCCGACCATGGTTTTTTACTTCTGACTTGGTTCACAGGTCCTATGGAATGATCTACGGGGAATAGTTATCAAGCAGAGGCATTGACAAACGTTTTGAGGTATTATACATGTAGATCAAGCCATCCTGAGGACCGGTAGTTGCCTATTACAGAGCTAAAATGGGATGCCAGGACCCTGACGGATATTTCGGGTAGTACCGCATATTGGTTTTTCGCATTTTTCTGGCTAACGGAGGGCTCCAGAAATAAAAACTAGACATATGTATTAAGCAGATACACCTGTGCACATATTTATTAAGGTATTTGGTTATTCGGGCCGCCATGGGGACCAGAAGGGGGTGAACACATAGGTAAATCGTCTTATTTTAACCTACCGCCGGACATTGGTTTTACATTATTTACTCCAATCAAGGGGCGTATAGACAGTCTTACTGTATATATTTATAAAGCAGAGACATGTACAAACATTTTGAGGTATAATACATGTATGTCAAGCTATCCTGGAGACCGAAAGTGGACGAAAATTGAGCCATAATGGTTGTACAGCTTGCAATTTTGACCTACCCGTCCATGGTTTTTTACTTCTGACTTGGTTCACATGTCCTATGGAATGATCTACGGGGAATAGTTATCAAGCAGAGGCATTGACAAACGTTTTGAGGTATTATACATGTAGATCAAGCCATCCTGAGGACCGGTAGTTGCCTATTACAGAGCTAAAATGGGATGCCAGGACCCTGACGGATATTTCGGGTAGTACCGCATATTGGTTTTTCGCATTTTTCTGGCTAACGGAGGGCTCCAGAAATAAAAACTAGACATATGTATTAAGCAGATACACCTGCGCACATATTTATTAAGGTATTTGGTTATTCGGGCCGCCATGGGGACCGGAAGGGGGTGAAAACATAGGTAAATCGTCTTATTTTAACCTCCCGCCGGACATTGGTTTTACATTATTTACTCCAATCAAGGGGCGTATAGACAGTCTTACTGTATATATTTATAAAGCAGAGACATGTACAAACATTTTGAGGTATAATACATGTATGTCAAGCTATCCTGGAGACCGGAAGTGGACGAAAATTGAGCCATAATGGTTGTACAGCCGGCAATTTTGACCTACCCGACCATGGTTTTTTACTTCTGACTTGGTTCACAGGTCCTATGGAATGATCTACGGGGAATAGTTATCAAGCAGAGGCATTGACAAACGTTTTGAGGTATTATACATGTAGATCAAGCCATCCTGAGGACCGGTAGTTGCCTATTACAGAGCTAAAATGGGATGCCAGGACCCTGACGGATATTTCGGGTAGTACCGCATATTGGTTTTTCGCATTTTTCTGGCTAACGGAGGGCTCCAGAAATAAAAACTAGACATATGTATTAAGCAGATACACCTGCGCACATATTTATTAAGGTATTTGGTTATTCGGGCCGCCATGGGGACCGGAAGGGGGTGAAAACATAGGTAAATCGTCTTATTTTAACCTCCCGCCGGACATTGGTTTTACATTATTTACTCCAATCAAGGGGCGTATAGACAGTCTTACTGTATATATTTATAAAGCAGAGACATGTACAAACATTTTGAGGTATAATACATGTATGTCAAGCTATCCTGGAGACCGGAAGTGGACGAAAATTGAGCCATAATGGTTGTACAGCCGGCAATTTTGACCTACCCGACCATGGTTTTTTACTTCTGACTTGGTTCACAGGTCCTATGGAATGATCTACGGGGAATAGTTATCAAGCAGAGGCATTGACAAACGTTTTGAGGTATTATACATGTAGATCAAGCCATCCTGAGGACCGGTAGTTGCCTATTACGGAGCTAAAATGGGATGCCAGGACCGTGACGGATATTTCGGGTAGTACCGCATATTGGTTTTTCGCATTTTTCTGGCTAACGGAGGGCTCCAGAAATAAAAACTAGACATATGTATTAAGCAGATACACCTGCGCACATATTTATTAAGGTATTTGGTTATTCGGGCCGCCATGGGGACCGGAAGGGGGTGAAAACATAGGTAAATCGTCTTATTTTAACCTACCGCCGGACATTGGTTTTACATTATTTACTCCAATCAAGGGGCGTATAGACAGTCTTACTGTATATATTTATAAAGCAGAGACATGTACAAACATTTTGAGGTATAATACATGTATGTCAAGCTATCCTGGAGACCGGAAGTGGACGAAAATTGAGCCATAATGGTTGTACAGCCGGCAATTTTGACTTACCCGACCATGGTTTTTTACTTCTGACTTGGTTCACAGGTCCTATGGAATGATCTACGGGGAATAGTTATCAAGCAGAGGCATTGACAAACGTTTTGAGGTATTATACATGTAGATCAAGCCATCCTGAGGACCGGAAGTTGCCTATTACGGAGCTAAAATGGGATGCCAGGACCCTGACGGATATTTCGGGTAGTACCGCATATTGGTTTTTCGCATTTTTCTGGCTAACGGAGGGCTCCAGAAATAAAAACTAGACATATGTATTAAGCAGATACACCTGCGCACATATTTATTAAGGTATTTGGTTATTCGGGCCACCATGGGGACCGGAAGGGGGTGAAAACATAGGTAAATCCTCTTATTTTAACCTACCGCCGGACATTGGTTTTACATTATTTACTCCAATCAAGGGGCGTATAGACAGTCTTACTGTATATATTTATAAAGCAGAGACATGTACAAACATTTTGAGGTATAATACATGTATGTCAAGCTATCCTGGAGACCGAAAGTGGACGAAAATTGAGCCATAATGGTTGTACAGCTTGCAATTTTGACCTACCCGTCCATGGTTTTTTACTTCTGACTTGGTTCACATGTCCTATGGAATGATCTACGGGGAATAGTTATCAAGCAGAGGCATTGACAAACGTTTTGAGGTATTATACATGTAGATCAAGCCATCCTGAGGACCGGTAGTTGCCTATTACAGAGCTAAAATGGGATGCCAGGACCCTGACGGATATTTCGGGTAGTACCGCATATTGGTTTTTCGCATTTTTCTGGCTAACGGAGGGCTCCAGAAATAAAAACTAGACATATGTATTAAGCAGATACACCTGCGCACATATTTATTAAGGTATTTGGTTATTCGGGCCGCCATGGGGACCGGAAGGGGGTGAAAACATAGGTAAATCGTCTTATTTTAACCTCCCGCCGGACATTGGTTTTACATTATTTACTCCAATCAAGGGGCGTATAGACAGTCTTACTGTATATATTTATAAAGCAGAGACATGTACAAACATTTTGAGGTATAATACATGTATGTCAAGCTATCCTGGAGACCGGAAGTGGACGAAAATTGAGCCATAATGGTTGTACAGCCGGCAATTTTGACCTACCCGACCATGGTTTTTTACTTCTGACTTGGTTCACAGGTCCTATGGAATGATCTACGGGGAATAGTTATCAAGCAGAGGCATTGACAAACGTTTTGAGGTATTATACATGTAGATCAAGCCATCCTGAGGACCGGTAGTTGCCTATTACGGAGCTAAAATGGGATGCCAGGACCCTGACGGATATTTCGGGTAGTACCGCATATTGGTTTTTCGCATTTTTCTGGCTAACGGAGGGCTCCAGAAATAAAAACTAGACATATGTATTAAGCAGATACACCTGCGCACATATTTATTAAGGTATTTGGTTATTCGGGCCGCCATGGGGACCGGAAGGGGGTGAAAACATAGGTAAATCGTCTTATTTTAACCTACCGCCGGACATTGGTTTTACATTATTTACTCCAATCAAGGGGCGTATAGACAGTCTTACTGTATATATTTATAAAGCAGAGACATGTACAAACATTTTGAGGTATAATACATGTATGTCAAGCTATCCTGGAGACCGGAAGTGGACGAAAATTGAGCCATAATGGTTGTACAGCCGGCAATTTTGACCTACCCGACCATGGTTTTTTACTTCTGACTTGGTTCACAGGTCCTATGGAATGATCTACGGGGAATAGTTATCAAGCAGAGGCATTGACAAACGTTTTGAGGTATTATACATGTAGATCAAGCCATCCTGAGGACCGGAAGTTGCATATTACGGAGCTAAAATGGGATGCCAGGACCCTGACGGATATTTCGGGTAGTACCGCATATTGGTTTTTCGCATTTTTCTGGCTAACGGAGGGCTCCAGAAATAAAAACTAGACATATGTATTAAGCAGATACACCTGCGCACATATTTATTAAGGTATTTGGTTATTCGGGCCACCATGGGGACCGGAAGGGGGTGAAAACATAGGTAAATCCTCTTATTTTAACCTACCGCCGGACATTGGTTTTACATTATTTACTCCAATCAAGGGGCGTATAGACAGTCTTACTGTATATATTTATAAAGCAGAGACATGTACAAACATTTTGAGGTATAATACATGTATGTCAAGCTATCCTGGAGACCGGAAGTGGACGAAAATTGAGCCATAATGGTTGTACAGCCGGCAATTTTGACCTACCCGACCATGGTTTTTTACTTCTGACTTGGTTCACAGGTCCTATGGAATGATCTACGGGGAATAGTTATCAAGCAGAGGCATTGACAAACGTTTTGAGGTATTATACATGTAGATCAAGCCATCCTGAGGACCGGTAGTTGCCTATTACAGAGCTAAAATGGGATGCCAGGACCCTGACGGATATTTCGGGTAGTACCGCATATTGGTTTTTCGCATTTTTCTGGCTAACGGAGGGCTCCAGAAATAAAAACTAGACATATGTATTAAGCAGATACACCTGCGCACATATTTATTAAGGTATTTGGTTATTCGGGCCGCCATGGGGACCGGAAGGGGGTGAAAACAGGTAAATCGTCTTATTTTAACCTACCGCCGGACATTGGTTTTACATTATTTACTCCAATCAAGGGGCGTATAGACAGTCTTACTGTATATATTTATAAAGCAGAGACATGTACAAACATTTTGAGGTATAATACATGTATGTCAAGCTATCCTGGAGACCGAAAGTGGACGAAAATTGAGCCATAATGGTTGTACAGCTTGCAATTTTGACCTACCCGTCCATGGTTTTTTACTTCTGACTTGGTTCACATGTCCTATGGAATGATCTACGGGGAATAGTTATCAAGCAGAGGCATTGACAAACGTTTTGAGGTATTATACATGTAGATCAAGCCATCCTGAGGACCGGTAGTTGCCTATTACAGAGCTAAAATGGGATGCCAGGACCCTGACGGATATTTCGGGTAGTACCGCATATTGGTTTTTCGCATTTTTCTGGCTAACGGAGGGCTCCAGAAATAAAAACTAGACATATGTATTAAGCAGATACACCTGCGCACATATTTATTAAGGTATTTGGTTATTCGGGCCGCCATGGGGACCGGAAGGGGGTGAAAACATAGGTAAATCGTCTTATTTTAACCTCCCGCCGGACATTGGTTTTACATTATTTACTCCAATCAAGGGGCGTATAGACAGTCTTACTGTATATATTTATAAAGCAGAGACATGTACAAACATTTTGAGGTATAATACATGTATGTCAAGCTATCCTGGAGACCGGAAGTGGACGAAAATTGAGCCATAATGGTTGTACAGCCGGCAATTTTGACCTACCCGACCATGGTTTTTTACTTCTGACTTGGTTCACAGGTCCTATGGAATGATCTACGGGGAATAGTTATCAAGCAGAGGCATTGACAAACGTTTTGAGGTATTATACATGTAGATCAAGCCATCCTGAGGACCGGTAGTTGCCTATTACAGAGCTAAAATGGGATGCCAGGACCCTGACGGATATTTCGGGTAGTACCGCATATTGGTTTTTCGCATTTTTCTGGCTAACGGAGGGCTCCAGAAATAAAAACTAGACATATGTATTAAGCAGATACACCTGCGCACATATTTATTAAGGTATTTGGTTATTCGGGCCGCCATGGGGACCGGAAGGGGGTGAAAACATAGGTAAATCGTCTTATTTTAACCTCCCGCCGGACATTGGTTTTACATTATTTACTCCAATCAAGGGGCGTATAGACAGTCTTACTGTATATATTTATAAAGCAGAGACATGTACAAACATTTTGAGGTATAATACATGTATGTCAAGCTATCCTGGAGACCGGAAGTGGACGAAAATTGAGCCATAATGGTTGTACAGCCGGCAATTTTGACCTACCCGACCATGGTTTTTTACTTCTGACTTGGTTCACAGGTCCTATGGAATGATCTACGGGGAATAGTTATCAAGCAGAGGCATTGACAAACGTTTTGAGGTATTATACATGTAGATCAAGCCATCCTGAGGACCGGTAGTTGCCTATTACGGAGCTAAAATGGGATGCCAGGACCGTGACGGATATTTCGGGTAGTACCGCATATTGGTTTTTCGCATTTTTCTGGCTAACGGAGGGCTCCAGAAATAAAAACTAGACATATGTATTAAGCAGATACACCTGCGCACATATTTATTAAGGTATTTGGTTATTCGGGCCGCCATGGGGACCGGAAGGGGGTGAAAACATAGGTAAATCGTCTTATTTTAACCTACCGCCGGACATTGGTTTTACATTATTTACTCCAATCAAGGGGCGTATAGACAGTCTTACTGTATATATTTATAAAGCAGAGACATGTACAAACATTTTGAGGTATAATACATGTATGTCAAGCTATCCTGGAGACCGGAAGTGGACGAAAATTGAGCCATAATGGTTGTACAGCCGGCAATTTTGACTTACCCGACCATGGTTTTTTACTTCTGACTTGGTTCACAGGTCCTATGGAATGATCTACGGGGAATAGTTATCAAGCAGAGGCATTGACAAACGTTTTGAGGTATTATACATGTAGATCAAGCCATCCTGAGGACCGGAAGTTGCCTATTACGGAGCTAAAATGGGATGCCAGGACCCTGACGGATATTTCGGGTAGTACCGCATATTGGTTTTTCGCATTTTTCTGGCTAACGGAGGGCTCCAGAAATAAAAACTAGACATATGTATTAAGCAGATACACCTGCGCACATATTTATTAAGGTATTTGGTTATTCGGGCCACCATGGGGACCGGAAGGGGGTGAAAACATAGGTAAATCCTCTTATTTTAACCTACCGCCGGACATTGGTTTTACATTATTTACTCCAATCAAGGGGCGTATAGACAGTCTTACTGTATATATTTATAAAGCAGAGACATGTACAAACATTTTGAGGTATAATACATGTATGTCAAGCTATCCTGGAGACCGGAAGTGGACGAAAATTGAGCCATAATGGTTGTACAGCCGGCAATTTTGACCTACCCGACCATGGTTTTTTACTTCTGACTTGGTTCACAGGTCCTATGGAATGATCTACGGGGAATAGTTATCAAGCAGAGGCATTGACAAACGTTTTGAGGTATTATACATGTAGATCAAGCCATCCTGAGGACCGGTAGTTGCCTATTACAGAGCTAAAATGGGATGCCAGGACCCTGACGGATATTTCGGGTAGTACCGCATATTGGTTTTTCGCATTTTTCTGGCTAACGGAGGGCTCCAGAAATAAAAACTAGACATATGTATTAAGCAGATACACCTGTGCACATATTTATTAAGGTATTTGGTTATTCGGGCCGCCATGGGGACCAGAAGGGGGTGAAAACATAGGTAAATCGTCTTATTTTAACCTACCGCCGGACATTGGTTTTACATTATTTACTCCAATCAAGGGGCGTATAGACAGTCTTACTGTATATATTTATAAAGCAGAGACATGTACAAACATTTTGAGGTATAATACATGTATGTCAAGCTATCCTGGAGACCGAAAGTGGACGAAAATTGAGCCATAATGGTTGTACAGCTTGCAATTTTGACCTACCCGTCCATGGTTTTTTACTTCTGACTTGGTTCACATGTCCTATGGAATGATCTACGGGGAATAGTTATCAAGCAGAGGCATTGACAAACGTTTTGAGGTATTATACATGTAGATCAAGCCATCCTGAGGACCGGTAGTTGCCTATTACAGAGCTAAAATGGGATGCCAGGACCCTGACGGATATTTCGGGTAGTACCGCATATTGGTTTTTCGCATTTTTCTGGCTAACGGAGGGCTCCAGAAATAAAAACTAGACATATGTATTAAGCAGATACACCTGCGCACATATTTATTAAGGTATTTGGTTATTCGGGCCGCCATGGGGACCGGAAGGGGGTGAAAACATAGGTAAATCGTCTTATTTTAACCTCCCGCCGGACATTGGTTTTACATTATTTACTCCAATCAAGGGGCGTATAGACAGTCTTACTGTATATATTTATAAAGCAGAGACATGTACAAACATTTTGAGGTATAATACATGTATGTCAAGCTATCCTGGAGACCGGAAGTGGACGAAAATTGAGCCATAATGGTTGTACAGCCGGCAATTTTGACCTACCCGACCATGGTTTTTTACTTCTGACTTGGTTCACAGGTCCTATGGAATGATCTACGGGGAATAGTTATCAAGCAGAGGCATTGACAAACGTTTTGAGGTATTATACATGTAGATCAAGCCATCCTGAGGACCGGTAGTTGCCTATTACGGAGCTAAAATGGGATGCCAGGACCCTGACGGATATTTCGGGTAGTACCGCATATTGGTTTTTCGCATTTTTCTGGCTAACGGAGGGCTCCAGAAATAAAAACTAGACATATGTATTAAGCAGATACACCTGCGCACATATTTATTAAGGTATTTGGTTATTCGGGCCGCCATGGGGACCGGAAGGGGGTGAAAACATAGGTAAATCGTCTTATTTTAACCTACCGCCGGACATTGGTTTTACATTATTTACTCCAATCAAGGGGCGTATAGACAGTCTTACTGTATATATTTATAAAGCAGAGACATGTACAAACATTTTGAGGTATAATACATGTATGTCAAGCTATCCTGGAGACCGGAAGTGGACGAAAATTGAGCCATAATGGTTGTACAGCCGGCAATTTTGACCTACCCGACCATGGTTTTTTACTTCTGACTTGGTTCACAGGTCCTATGGAATGATCTACGGGGAATAGTTATCAAGCAGAGGCATTGACAAACGTTTTGAGGTATTATACATGTAGATCAAGCCATCCTGAGGACCGGAAGTTGCATATTACGGAGCTAAAATGGGATGCCAGGACCCTGACGGATATTTCGGGTAGTACCGCATATTGGTTTTTCGCATTTTTCTGGCTAACGGAGGGCTCCAGAAATAAAAACTAGACATATGTATTAAGCAGATACACCTGCGCACATATTTATTAAGGTATTTGGTTATTCGGGCCACCATGGGGACCGGAAGGGGGTGAAAACATAGGTAAATCCTCTTATTTTAACCTACCGCCGGACATTGGTTTTACATTATTTACTCCAATCAAGGGGCGTATAGACAGTCTTACTGTATATATTTATAAAGCAGAGACATGTACAAACATTTTGAGGTATAATACATGTATGTCAAGCTATCCTGGAGACCGGAAGTGGACGAAAATTGAGCCATAATGGTTGTACAGCCGGCAATTTTGACCTACCCGACCATGGTTTTTTACTTCTGACTTGGTTCACAGGTCCTATGGAATGATCTACGGGGAATAGTTATCAAGCAGAGGCATTGACAAACGTTTTGAGGTATTATACATGTAGATCAAGCCATCCTGAGGACCGGTAGTTGCCTATTACAGAGCTAAAATGGGATGCCAGGACCCTGACGGATATTTCGGGTAGTACCGCATATTGGTTTTTCGCATTTTTCTGGCTAACGGAGGGCTCCAGAAATAAAAACTAGACATATGTATTAAGCAGATACACCTGTGCACATATTTATTAAGGTATTTGGTTATTCGGGCCGCCATGGGGACCAGAAGGGGGTGAAAACATAGGTAAATCGTCTTATTTTAACCTACCGCCGGACATTGGTTTTACATTATTTACTCCAATCAAGGGGCGTATAGACAGTCTTACTGTATATATTTATAAAGCAGAGACATGTACAAACATTTTGAGGTATAATACATGTATGTCAAGCTATCCTGGAGACCGAAAGTGGACGAAAATTGAGCCATAATGGTTGTACAGCTTGCAATTTTGACCTACCCGTCCATGGTTTTTTACTTCTGACTTGGTTCACATGTCCTATGGAATGATCTACGGGGAATAGTTATCAAGCAGAGGCATTGACAAACGTTTTGAGGTATTATACATGTAGATCAAGCCATCCTGAGGACCGGTAGTTGCCTATTACAGAGCTAAAATGGGATGCCAGGACCCTGACGGATATTTCGGGTAGTACCGCATATTGGTTTTTCGCATTTTTCTGGCTAACGGAGGGCTCCAGAAATAAAAACTAGACATATGTATTAAGCAGATACACCTGCGCACATATTTATTAAGGTATTTGGTTATTCGGGCCGCCATGGGGACCGGAAGGGGGTGAAAACATAGGTAAATCGTCTTATTTTAACCTCCCGCCGGACATTGGTTTTACATTATTTACTCCAATCAAGGGGCGTATAGACAGTCTTACTGTATATATTTATAAAGCAGAGACATGTACAAACATTTTGAGGTATAATACATGTATGTCAAGCTATCCTGGAGACCGGAAGTGGACGAAAATTGAGCCATAATGGTTGTACAGCCGGCAATTTTGACCTACCCGACCATGGTTTTTTACTTCTGACTTGGTTCACAGGTCCTATGGAATGATCTACGGGGAATAGTTATCAAGCAGAGGCATTGACAAACGTTTTGAGGTATTATACATGTAGATCAAGCCATCCTGAGGACCGGTAGTTGCCTATTACGGAGCTAAAATGGGATGCCAGGACCGTGACGGATATTTCGGGTAGTACCGCATATTGGTTTTTCGCATTTTTCTGGCTAACGGAGGGCTCCAGAAATAAAAACTAGACATATGTATTAAGCAGATACACCTGCGCACATATTTATTAAGGTATTTGGTTATTCGGGCCGCCATGGGGACCGGAAGGGGGTGAAAACATAGGTAAATCGTCTTATTTTAACCTACCGCCGGACATTGGTTTTACATTATTTACTCCAATCAAGGGGCGTATAGACAGTCTTACTGTATATATTTATAAAGCAGAGACATGTACAAACATTTTGAGGTATAATACATGTATGTCAAGCTATCCTGGAGACCGGAAGTGGACGAAAATTGAGCCATAATGGTTGTACAGCCGGCAATTTTGACTTACCCGACCATGGTTTTTTACTTCTGACTTGGTTCACAGGTCCTATGGAATGATCTACGGGGAATAGTTATCAAGCAGAGGCATTGACAAACGTTTTGAGGTATTATACATGTAGATCAAGCCATCCTGAGGACCGGAAGTTGCCTATTACGGAGCTAAAATGGGATGCCAGGACCCTGACGGATATTTCGGGTAGTACCGCATATTGGTTTTTCGCATTTTTCTGGCTAACGGAGGGCTCCAGAAATAAAAACTAGACATATGTATTAAGCAGATACACCTGCGCACATATTTATTAAGGTATTTGGTTATTCGGGCCACCATGGGGACCGGAAGGGGGTGAAAACATAGGTAAATCCTCTTATTTTAACCTACCGCCGGACATTGGTTTTACATTATTTACTCCAATCAAGGGGCGTATAGACAGTCTTACTGTATATATTTATAAAGCAGAGACATGTACAAACATTTTGAGGTATAATACATGTATGTCAAGCTATCCTGGAGACCGGAAGTGGACGAAAATTGAGCCATAATGGTTGTACAGCCGGCAATTTTGACCTACCCGACCATGGTTTTTTACTTCTGACTTGGTTCACAGGTCCTATGGAATGATCTACGGGGAATAGTTATCAAGCAGAGGCATTGACAAACGTTTTGAGGTATTATACATGTAGATCAAGCCATTCTGAGGACCGGTAGTTGCCTATTACAGAGCTAAAATGGGATGCCAGGACCCTGACGGATATTTCGGGTAGTACCGCATATTGGTTTTTCGCATTTTTCTGGCTAACGGAGGGCTCCAGAAATAAAAACTAGACATATGTATTAAGCAGATACACCTGTGCACATATTTATTAAGGTATTTGGTTATTCGGGCCGCCATGGGGACCAGAAGGGGGTGAAAACATAGGTAAATCGTCTTATTTTAACCTACCGCCGGACATTGGTTTTACATTATTTACTCCAATCAAGGGGCGTATAGACAGTCTTACTGTATATATTTATAAAGCAGAGACATGTACAAACATTTTGAGGTATAATACATGTATGTCAAGCTATCCTGGAGACCGAAAGTGGACGAAAATTGAGCCATAATGGTTGTACAGCTTGCAATTTTGACCTACCCGTCCATGGTTTTTTACTTCTGACTTGGTTCACATGTCCTATGGAATGATCTACGGGGAATAGTTATCAAGCAGAGGCATTGACAAACGTTTTGAGGTATTATACATGTAGATCAAGCCATCCTGAGGACCGGTAGTTGCCTATTACAGAGCTAAAATGGGATGCCAGGACCCTGACGGATATTTCGGGTAGTACCGCATATTGGTTTTTCGCATTTTTCTGGCTAACGGAGGGCTCCAGAAATAAAAACTAGACATATGTATTAAGCAGATACACCTGCGCACATATTTATTAAGGTATTTGGTTATTCGGGCCGCCATGGGGACCGGAAGGGGGTGAAAACATAGGTAAATCGTCTTATTTTAACCTCCCGCCGGACATTGGTTTTACATTATTTACTCCAATCAAGGGGCGTATAGACAGTCTTACTGTATATATTTATAAAGCAGAGACATGTACAAACATTTTGAGGTATAATACATGTATGTCAAGCTATCCTGGAGACCGGAAGTGGACGAAAATTGAGCCATAATGGTTGTACAGCCGGCAATTTTGACCTACCCGACCATGGTTTTTTACTTCTGACTTGGTTCACAGGTCCTATGGAATGATCTACGGGGAATAGTTATCAAGCAGAGGCATTGACAAACGTTTTGAGGTATTATACATGTAGATCAAGCCATCCTGAGGACCGGTAGTTGCCTATTACGGAGCTAAAATGGGATGCCAGGACCCTGACGGATATTTCGGGTAGTACCGCATATTGGTTTTTCGCATTTTTCTGGCTAACGGAGGGCTCCAGAAATAAAAACTAGACATATGTATTAAGCAGATACACCTGCGCACATATTTATTAAGGTATTTGGTTATTCGGGCCGCCATGGGGACCGGAAGGGGGTGAAAACATAGGTAAATCGTCTTATTTTAACCTACCGCCGGACATTGGTTTTACATTATTTACTCCAATCAAGGGGCGTATAGACAGTCTTACTGTATATATTTATAAAGCAGAGACATGTACAAACATTTTGAGGTATAATACATGTATGTCAAGCTATCCTGGAGACCGGAAGTGGACGAAAATTGAGCCATAATGGTTGTACAGCCGGCAATTTTGACCTACCCGACCATGGTTTTTTACTTCTGACTTGGTTCACAGGTCCTATGGAATGATCTACGGGGAATAGTTATCAAGCAGAGGCATTGACAAACGTTTTGAGGTATTATACATGTAGATCAAGCCATCCTGAGGACCGGAAGTTGCATATTACGGAGCTAAAATGGGATGCCAGGACCCTGACGGATATTTCGGGTAGTACCGCATATTGGTTTTTCGCATTTTTCTGGCTAACGGAGGGCTCCAGAAATAAAAACTAGACATATGTATTAAGCAGATACACCTGCGCACATATTTATTAAGGTATTTGGTTATTCGGGCCACCATGGGGACCGGAAGGGGGTGAAAACATAGGTAAATCCTTTTATTTTAACCTACCGCCGGACATTGGTTTTACATTATTTACTCCAATCAAGGGGCGTATAGACAGTCTTACTGTATATATTTATAAAGCAGAGACATGTACAAACATTTTGAGGTATAATACATGTATGTCAAGCTATCCTGGAGACCGGAAGTGGACGAAAATTGAGCCATAATGGTTGTACAGCCGGCAATTTTGACCTACCCGACCATGGTTTTTTACTTCTGACTTGGTTCACAGGTCCTATGGAATGATCTACGGGGAATAGTTATCAAGCAGAGGCATTGACAAACGTTTTGAGGTATTATACATGTAGATCAAGCCATCCTGAGGACCGGTAGTTGCCTATTACAGAGCTAAAATGGGATGCCAGGACCCTGACGGATATTTCGGGTAGTACCGCATATTGGTTTTTCGCATTTTTCTGGCTAACGGAGGGCTCCAGAAATAAAAACTAGACATATGTATTAAGCAGATACACCTGTGCACATATTTATTAAGGTATTTGGTTATTCGGGCCGCCATGGGGACCAGAAGGGGATGAAAACATAGGTAAATCGTCTTATTTTAACCTACCGCCGGACATTGGTTTTACATTATTTACTCCAATCAAGGGGCGTATAGACAGTCTTACTGTATATATTTATAAAGCAGAGACATGTACAAACATTTTGAGGTATAATACATGTATGTCAAGCTATCCTGGAGACCGAAAGTGGACGAAAATTGAGCCATAATGGTTGTACAGCTTGCAATTTTGACCTACCCGTCCATGGTTTTTTACTTCTGACTTGGTTCACATGTCCTATGGAATGATCTACGGGGAATAGTTATCAAGCAGAGGCATTGACAAACGTTTTGAGGTATTATACATGTAGATCAAGCCATCCTGAGGACCGGTAGTTGCCTATTACAGAGCTAAAATGGGATGCCAGGACCCTGACAGATATTTCGGGTAGTACCGCATATTGGTTTTTCGCATTTTTCTGGCTAACGGAGGGCTCCAGAAATAAAAACTAGACATATGTATTAAGCAGATACACCTGCGCACATATTTATTAAGGTATTTGGTTATTCGGGCCGCCATGGGGACCGGAAGGGGGTGAAAACATAGGTAAATCGTCTTATTTTAACCTCCCGCCGGACATTGGTTTTACATTATTTACTCCAATCAAGGGGCGTATAGACAGTCTTACTGTATATATTTATAAAGCAGAGACATGTACAAACATTTTGAGGTATAATACATGTATGTCAAGCTATCCTGGAGACCGGAAGTGGACGAAAATTGAGCCATAATGGTTGTACAGCCGGCAATTTTGACCTACCCGACCATGGTTTTTTACTTCTGACTTGGTTCACAGGTCCTATGGAATGATCTACGGGGAATAGTTATCAAGCAGAGGCATTGACAAACGTTTTGAGGTATTATACATGTAGATCAAGCCATCCGGAGGACCGGTAGTTGCCTATTACGGAGCTAAAATGGGATGCCAGGACCCTGACGGATATTTCGGGTAGTACCGCATATTGGTTTTTCGCATTTTTCTGGCTAACGGAGGGCTCCAGAAATAAAAACTAGACATATGTATTAAGCAGATACACCTGCGCACATATTTATTAAGGTATTTGGTTATTCGGGCCGCCATGGGGACCGGAAGGGGGTGAAAACATAGGTAAATCGTCTTATTTTAACCTACCGCCGGACATTGGTTTTACATTATTTACTCCAATCAAGGGGCGTATAGACAGTCTTACTGTATATATTTATAAAGCAGAGACATGTACAAACATTTTGAGGTATAATACATGTATGTCAAGCTATCCTGGAGACCGGAAGTGGACGAAAATTGAGCCATAATGGTTGTACAGCCGGCAATTTTGACCTACCCGACCATGGTTTTTTACTTCTGACTTGGTTCACAGGTCCTATGGAATGATCTACGGGGAATAGTTATCAAGCAGAGGCATTGACAAACGTTTTGAGGTATTATACATGTAGATCAAGCCATCCTGAGGACCGGAAGTTGCCTATTACGGAGCTAAAATGGGATGCCAGGACCCTGACGGATATTTCGGGTAGTACCGCATATTGGTTTTTCGCATTTTTCTGGCTAACGGAGGGCTCCAGAAATAAAAACTAGACATATGTATTAAGCAGATACACCTGCGCACATATTTATTAAGGTATTTGGTTATTCGGGCCACCATGGGGACCGGAAGGGGGTGAAAACATAGGTAAATCGTCTTATTTTAACCTACCGCCGGACATTGGTTTTACATTATTTACTCCAATCAAGGGGCGTATAGACAGTCTTACTGTATATATTTATAAAGCAGAGACATGTACAAACATTTTGAGGTATAATACATGTATGTCAAGCTATCCTGGAGACCGGAAGTGGACGAAAATTGAGCCATAATGGTTGTACAGCCGGCAATTTTGACCTACCCGACCATGGTTTTTTACTTCTGACTTGGTTCACAGGTCCTATGGAATGATCTACGGGGAATAGTTATCAAGCAGAGGCATTGACAAACGTTTTGAGGTATTATACATGTAGATCAAGCCATCCTGAGGACCGGTAGTTGCCTATTACGGAGCTAAAATGGGATGCCAGGACCGTGACGGATATTTCGGGTAGTACCGCATATTGGTTTTTCGCATTTTTCTGGCTAACGGAGGGCTCCAGAAATAAAAACTAGACATATGTATTAAGCAGATACACCTGCGCACATATTTATTAAGGTATTTGGTTATTCGGGCCGCCATGGGGACCGGAAGGGGGTGAAAACATAGGTAAATCGTCTTATTTTAACCTACCGCCGGACATTGGTTTTACATTATTTACTCCAATCAAGGGGCGTATAGACAGTCTTACTGTATATATTTATAAAGCAGAGACATGTACAAACATTTTGAGGTATAATACATGTATGTCAAGCTATCCTGGAGACCGGAAGTGGACGAAAATTGAGCCATAATGGTTGTACAGCCGGCAATTTTGACTTACCCGACCATGGTTTTTTACTTCTGACTTGGTTCACAGGTCCTATGGAATGATCTACGGGGAATAGTTATCAAGCAGAGGCATTGACAAACGTTTTGAGGTATTATACATGTAGATCAAGCCATCCTGAGGACCGGAAGTTGCCTATTACGGAGCTAAAATGGGATGCCAGGACCCTGACGGATATTTCGGGTAGTACCGCATATTGGTTTTTCGCATTTTTCTGGCTAACGGAGGGCTCCAGAAATAAAAACTAGACATATGTATTAAGCAGATACACCTGCGCACATATTTATTAAGGTATTTGGTTATTCGGGCCACCATGGGGACCGGAAGGGGGTGAAAACATAGGTAAATCCTCTTATTTTAACCTCCCGCCGGACATTGGTTTTACATTATTTACTCCAATCAAGGGGCGTATAGACAGTCTTACTGTATATATTTATAAAGCAGAGACATGTACAAACATTTTGAGGTATAATACATGTATGTCAAGCTATCCTGGAGACCGGAAGTGGACGAAAATTGAGCCATAATGGTTGTACAGCCGGCAATTTTGACCTACCCGACCATGGTTTTTTACTTCTGACTTGGTTCACAGGTCCTATGGAATGATCTACGGGGAATAGTTATCAAGCAGAGGCATTGACAAACGTTTTGAGGTATTATACATGTAGATCAAGCCATCCTGAGGACCGGTAGTTGCCTATTACAGAGCTAAAATGGGATGCCAGGACCCTGACGGATATTTCGGGTAGTACCGCATATTGGTTTTTCGCATTTTTCTGGCTAACGGAGGGCTCCAGAAATAAAAACTAGACATATGTATTAAGCAGATACACCTGTGCACATATTTATTAAGGTATTTGGTTATTCGGGCCGCCATGGGGACCAGAAGGGGGTGAAAACATAGGTAAATCGTCTTATTTTAACCTACCGCCGGACATTGGTTTTACATTATTTACTCCAATCAAGGGGCGTATAGACAGTCTTACTGTATATATTTATAAAGCAGAGACATGTACAAACATTTTGAGGTATAATACATGTATGTCAAGCTATCCTGGAGACCGAAAGTGGACGAAAATTGAGCCATAATGGTTGTACAGCTTGCAATTTTGACCTACCCGTCCATGGTTTTTTACTTCTGACTTGGTTCACATGTCCTATGGAATGATCTACGGGGAATAGTTATCAAGCAGAGGCATTGACAAACGTTTTGAGGTATTATACATGTAGATCAAGCCATCCTGAGGACCGGTAGTTGCCTATTACAGAGCTAAAATGGGATGCCAGGACCCTGACGGATATTTCGGGTAGTACCGCATATTGGTTTTTCGCATTTTTCTGGCTAACGGAGGGCTCCAGAAATAAAAACTAGACATATGTATTAAGCAGATACACCTGCGCACATATTTATTAAGGTATTTGGTTATTCGGGCCGCCATGGGGACCGGAAGGGGGTGAAAACATAGGTAAATCGTCTTATTTTAACCTCCCGCCGGACATTGGTTTTACATTATTTACTCCAATCAAGGGGCGTATAGACAGTCTTACTGTATATATTTATAAAGCAGAGACATGTACAAACATTTTGAGGTATAATACATGTATGTCAAGCTATCCTGGAGACCGGAAGTGGACGAAAATTGAGCCATAATGGTTGTACAGCCGGCAATTTTGACCTACCCGACCATGGTTTTTTACTTCTGACTTGGTTCACAGGTCCTATGGAATGATCTACGGGGAATAGTTATCAAGCAGAGGCATTGACAAACGTTTTGAGGTATTATACATGTAGATCAAGCCATCCTGAGGACCGGTAGTTGCCTATTACGGAGCTAAAATGGGATGCCAGGACCCTGACGGATATTTCGGGTAGTACCGCATATTGGTTTTTCGCATTTTTCTGGCTAACGGAGGGCTCCAGAAATAAAAACTAGACATATGTATTAAGCAGATACACCTGCGCACATATTTATTAAGGTATTTGGTTATTCGGGCCGCCATGGGGACCGGAAGGGGGTGAAAACATAGGTAAATCGTCTTATTTTAACCTACCGCCGGACATTGGTTTTACATTATTTACTCCAATCAAGGGGCGTATAGACAGTCTTACTGTATATATTTATAAAGCAGAGACATGTACAAACATTTTGAGGTATAATACATGTATGTCAAGCTATCCTGGAGACCGGAAGTGGACGAAAATTGAGCCATAATGGTTGTACAGCCGGCAATTTTGACCTACCCGACCATGGTTTTTTACTTCTGACTTGGTTCACAGGTCCTATGGAATGATCTACGGGGAATAGTTATCAAGCAGAGGCATTGACAAACGTTTTGAGGTATTATACATGTAGATCAAGCCATCCTGAGGACCGGAAGTTGCCTATTACGGAGCTAAAATGGGATGCCAGGACCCTGATGGATATTTCGGGTAGTACCGCATATTGGTTTTTCGCATTTTTCTGGCTAACGGAGGGCTCCAGAAATAAAAACTAGACATATGTATTAAGCAGATACACCTGCGCACATATTTATTAAGGTATTTGGTTATTCGGGCCACCATGGGGACCGGAAGGGGGTGAAAACATAGGTAAATCGTCTTATTTTAACCTACCGCCGGACATTGGTTTTACATTATTTACTCCAATCAAGGGGCGTATAGACAGTCTTACTGTATATATTTATAAAGCAGAGACATGTACAAACATTTTGAGGTATAATACATGTATGTCAAGCTATCCTGGAGACCGGAAGTGGACGAAAATTGAGCCATAATGGTTGTACAGCCGGCAATTTTGACCTACCCGACCATGGTTTTTTACTTCTGACTTGGTTCACAGGTCCTATGGAATGATCTACGGGGAATAGTTATCAAGCAGAGGCATTGACAAACGTTTTGAGGTATTATACATGTAGATCAAGCCATCCTGAGGACCGGTAGTTGCCTATTACGGAGCTAAAATGGGATGCCAGGACCGTGACGGATATTTCGGGTAGTACCGCATATTGGTTTTTCGCATTTTTCTGGCTAACGGAGGGCTCCAGAAATAAAAACTAGACATATGTATTAAGCAGATACACCTGCGCACATATTTATTAAGGTATTTGGTTATTCGGGCCGCCATGGGGACCGGAAGGGGGTGAAAACATAGGTAAATCGTCTTATTTTAACCTACCGCCGGACATTGGTTTTACATTATTTACTCCAATCAAGGGGCGTATAGACAGTCTTACTGTATATATTTATAAAGCAGAGACATGTACAAACATTTTGAGGTATAATACATGTATGTCAAGCTATCCTGGAGACCGGAAGTGGACGAAAATTGAGCCATAATGGTTGTACAGCCGGCAATTTTGACTTACCCGACCATGGTTTTTTACTTCTGACTTGGTTCACAGGTCCTATGGAATGATCTACGGGGAATAGTTATCAAGCAGAGGCATTGACAAACGTTTTGAGGTATTATACATGTAGATCAAGCCATCCTGAGGACCGGAAGTTGCCTATTACGGAGCTAAAATGGGATGCCAGGACCCTGACGGATATTTCGGGTAGTACCGCATATTGGTTTTTCGCATTTTTCTGGCTAACGGAGGGCTCCAGAAATAAAAACTAGACATATGTATTAAGCAGATACACCTGCGCACATATTTATTAAGGTATTTGGTTATTCGGGCCACCATGGGGACCGGAAGGGGGTGAAAACATAGGTAAATCCTCTTATTTTAACCTCCCGCCGGACATTGGTTTTACATTATTTACTCCAATCAAGGGGCGTATAGACAGTCTTACTGTATATATTTATAAAGCAGAGACATGTACAAACATTTTGAGGTATAATACATGTATGTCAAGCTATCCTGGAGACCGGAAGTGGACGAAAATTGAGCCATAATGGTTGTACAGCCGGCAATTTTGACCTACCCGACCATGGTTTTTTACTTCTGACTTGGTTCACAGGTCCTATGGAATGATCTACGGGGAATAGTTATCAAGCAGAGGCATTGACAAACGTTTTGAGGTATTATACATGTAGATCAAGCCATCCTGAGGACCGGTAGTTGCCTATTACAGAGCTAAAATGGGATGCCAGGACCCTGACGGATATTTCGGGTAGTACCGCATATTGGTTTTTCGCATTTTTCTGGCTAACGGAGGGCTCCAGAAATAAAAACTAGACATATGTATTAAGCAGATACACCTGTGCACATATTTATTAAGGTATTTGGTTATTCGGGCCGCCATGGGGACCAGAAGGGGGTGAAAACATAGGTAAATCGTCTTATTTTAACCTACCGCCGGACATTGGTTTTACATTATTTACTCCAATCAAGGGGCGTATAGACAGTCTTACTGTATATATTTATAAAGCAGAGACATGTACAAACATTTTGAGGTATAATACATGTATGTCAAGCTATCCTGGAGACCGAAAGTGGACGAAAATTGAGCCATAATGGTTGTACAGCTTGCAATTTTGACCTACCCGTCCATGGTTTTTTACTTCTGACTTGGTTCACATGTCCTATGGAATGATCTACGGGGAATAGTTATCAAGCAGAGGCATTGACAAACGTTTTGAGGTATTATACATGTAGATCAAGCCATCCTGAGGACCGGTAGTTGCCTATTACAGAGCTAAAATGGGATGCCAGGACCCTGACGGATATTTCGGGTAGTACCGCATATTGGTTTTTCGCATTTTTCTGGCTAACGGAGGGCTCCAGAAATAAAAACTAGACATATGTATTAAGCAGATACACCTGCGCACATATTTATTAAGGTATTTGGTTATTCGGGCCGCCATGGGGACCGGAAGGGGGTGAAAACATAGGTAAATCGTCTTATTTTAACCTCCCGCCGGACATTGGTTTTACATTATTTACTCCAATCAAGGGGCGTATAGACAGTCTTACTGTATATATTTATAAAGCAGAGACATGTACAAACATTTTGAGGTATAATACATGTATGTCAAGCTATCCTGGAGACCGGAAGTGGACGAAAATTGAGCCATAATGGTTGTACAGCCGGCAATTTTGACCTACCCGACCATGGTTTTTTACTTCTGACTTGGTTCACAGGTCCTATGGAATGATCTACGGGGAATAGTTATCAAGCAGAGGCATTGACAAACGTTTTGAGGTATTATACATGTAGATCAAGCCATCCTGAGGACCGGTAGTTGCCTATTACGGAGCTAAAATGGGATGCCAGGACCCTGACGGATATTTCGGGTAGTACCGCATATTGGTTTTTCGCATTTTTCTGGCTAACGGAGGGCTCCAGAAATAAAAACTAGACATATGTATTAAGCAGATACACCTGCGCACATATTTATTAAGGTATTTGGTTATTCGGGCCGCCATGGGGACCGGAAGGGGGTGAAAACATAGGTAAATCGTCTTATTTTAACCTACCGCCGGACATTGGTTTTACATTATTTACTCCAATCAAGGGGCGTATAGACAGTCTTACTGTATATATTTATAAAGCAGAGACATGTACAAACATTTTGAGGTATAATACATGTATGTCAAGCTATCCTGGAGACCGGAAGTGGACGAAAATTGAGCCATAATGGTTGTACAGCCGGCAATTTTGACCTACCCGACCATGGTTTTTTACTTCTGACTTGGTTCACAGGTCCTATGGAATGATCTACGGGGAATAGTTATCAAGCAGAGGCATTGACAAACGTTTTGAGGTATTATACATGTAGATCAAGCCATCCTGAGGACCGGAAGTTGCCTATTACGGAGCTAAAATGGGATGCCAGGACCCTGATGGATATTTCGGGTAGTACCGCATATTGGTTTTTCGCATTTTTCTGGCTAACGGAGGGCTCCAGAAATAAAAACTAGACATATGTATTAAGCAGATACACCTGCGCACATATTTATTAAGGTATTTGGTTATTCGGGCCACCATGGGGACCGGAAGGGGGTGAAAACATAGGTAAATCGTCTTATTTTAACCTACCGCCGGACATTGGTTTTACATTATTTACTCCAATCAAGGGGCGTATAGACAGTCTTACTGTATATATTTATAAAGCAGAGACATGTACAAACATTTTGAGGTATAATACATGTATGTCAAGCTATCCTGGAGACCGGAAGTGGACGAAAATTGAGCCATAATGGTTGTACAGCCGGCAATTTTGACCTACCCGACCATGGTTTTTTACTTCTGACTTGGTTCACAGGTCCTATGGAATGATCTACGGGGAATAGTTATCAAGCAGAGGCATTGACAAACGTTTTGAGGTATTATACATGTAGATCAAGCCATCCTGAGGACCGGTAGTTGCCTATTACGGAGCTAAAATGGGATGCCAGGACCGTGACGGATATTTCGGGTAGTACCGCATATTGGTTTTTCGCATTTTTCTGGCTAACGGAGGGCTCCAGAAATAAAAACTAGACATATGTATTAAGCAGATACACCTGCGCACATATTTATGAAGGTATTTGGTTATTCGGGCCACCATGGGGACCGGAAGGGGGTGAAAACATAGGTAAATCCTCTTATTTTAACCTACCGCCGGACATTGGTTTTACATTATTTACTCCAATCAAGGGGCGTATAGACAGTCTTACTGTATATATTTATAAAGCAGAGACATGTACAAACATTTTGAGGTATAATACATGTATGTCAAGCTATCCTGGAGACCGGAAGTGGACGAAAATTGAGCCATAATGGTTGTACAGCCGGCAATTTTGACTTACCCGACCATGGTTTTTTACTTCTGACTTGGTTCACAGGTCCTATGGAATGATCTACGGGGAATAGTTATCAAGCAGAGGCATTGACAAACGTTTTGAGGTATTATACATGTAGATCAAGCCATCCTGAGGACCGGTAGTTGCCTATTACAGAGCTAAAATGGGATGCCAGGACCCTGACGGATATTTCGGGTAGTACCGCATATTGGTTTTTCGCATTTTTCTGGCTAACGGAGGGCTCCAGAAATAAAAACTAGACATATGTATTAAGCAGATACACCTGTGCACATATTTATTAAGGTATTTGGTTATTCGGGCCGCCATGGGGACCAGAAGGGGGTGAAAACATAGGTAAATCGTCTTATTTTAACCTACCGCCGGACATTGGTTTTACATTATTTACTCCAATCAAGGGGCGTATAGACAGTCTTACTGTATATATTTATAAAGCAGAGACATGTACAAAAATTTGAGGTATAATACATGTATGTCAAGCTATCCTGGAGACCGAAAGTGGACGAAAATTGAGCCATAATGGTTGTACAGCTTGCAATTTTGACCTACCCGTCCATGGTTTTTTACTTCTGACTTGGTTCACATGTCCTATGGAATGATCTACGGGGAATAGTTATCAAGCAGAGGCATTGACAAACGTTTTGAGGTATTATACATGTAGATCAAGCCATCCTGAGGACCGGTAGTTGCCTATTACAGAGCTAAAATGGGATGCCAGGACCCTGACGGATATTTCGGGTAGTACCGCATATTGGTTTTTCGCATTTTTCTGGCTAACGGAGGGCTCCAGAAATAAAAACTAGACATATGTATTAAGCAGATACACCTGCGCACATATTTATTAAGGTATTTGGTTATTCGGGCCGCCATGGGGACCGGAAGGGGGTGAAAACATAGGTAAATCGTCTTATTTTAACCTCCCGCCGGACATTGGTTTTACATTATTTACTCCAATCAAGGGGCGTATTGACAGTCTTACTGTATATATTTATAAAGCAGAGACATGTACAAACATTTTGAGGTATAATACATGTATGTCAAGCTATCCTGGAGACCGGAAGTGGACGAAAATTGAGCCATAATGGTTGTACAGCCGGCAATTTTGACCTACCCGACCATGGTTTTTTACTTCTGACTTGGTTCACAGGTCCTATGGAATGATCTACGGGGAATAGTTATCAAGCAGAGGCATTGACAAACGTTTTGAGGTATTATACATGTAGATCAAGCCATCCTGAGGACCGGTAGTTGCCTATTACGGAGCTAAAATGGGATGCCAGGACCCTGACGGATATTTCGGGTAGTACCGCATATTGGTTTTTCGCATTTTTCTGGCTAACGGAGGGCTCCAGAAATAAAAACTAGACATATGTATTAAGCAGATACACCTGCGCACATATTTATTAAGGTATTTGGTTATTCGGGCCGCCATGGGGACCGGAAGGGGGTGAAAACATAGGTAAATCGTCTTATTTTAACCTACCGCCGGACATTGGTTTTACATTATTTACTCCAATCAAGGGGCGTATAGACAGTCTTACTGTATATATTTATAAAGCAGAGACATGTACAAACATTTTGAGGTATAATACATGTATGTCAAGCTATCCTGGAGACCGGAAGTGGACGAAAATTGAGCCATAATGGTTGTACAGCCGGCAATTTTGACCTACCCGACCATGGTTTTTTACTTCTGACTTGGTTCACAGGTCCTATGGAATGATCTACGGGGAATAGTTATCAAGCAGAGGCATTGACAAACGTTTTGAGGTATTATACATGTAGATCAAGCCATCCTGAGGACCGGTAGTTGCCTATTACGGAGCTAAAATGGGATGCCAGGACCCTGACGGATATTTCGGGTAGTACCGCATATTGGTTTTTCGCATTTTTCTGGCTAACGGAGGGCTCCAGAAATAAAAACTAGACATATGTATTAAGCAGATACACCTGCGCACATATTTATTAAGGTATTTGGTTATTCGGGCCGCCATGGGGACCGGAAGGGGGTGAAAACATAGGTAAATCGTCTTATTTTAACCTACCGCCGGACATTGGTTTTACATTATTTACTCCAATCAAGGGGCGTATAGACAGTCTTACTGTATATATTTATAAAGCAGAGACATGTACAAACATTTTGAGGTATAATACATGTATGTCAAGCTATCCTGGAGACCGGAAGTGGACGAAAATTGAGCCATAATGGTTGTACAGCCGGCAATTTTGACCTACCCGACCATGGTTTTTTACTTCTGACTTGGTTCACAGGTCCTATGGAATGATCTACGGGGAATAGTTATCAAGCAGAGGCATTGACAAACGTTTTGAGGTATTATACATGTAGATCAAGCCATCCTGAGGACCGGAAGTTGCCTATTACGGAGCTAAAATGGGATGCCAGGACCCTGATGGATATTTCGGGTAGTACCGCATATTGGTTTTTCGCATTTTTCTGGCTAACGGAGGGCTCCAGAAATAAAAACTAGACATATGTATTAAGCAGATACACCTGCGCACATATTTATTAAGGTATTTGGTTATTCGGGCCACCATGGGGACCGGAAGGGGGTGAAAACATAGGTAAATCCTCTTATTTTAACCTCCCGCCGGACATTGGTTTTACATTATTTACTCCAATCAAGGGGCGTATAGACAGTCTTACTGTATATATTTATAAAGCAGAGACATGTACAAACATTTTGAGGTATAATACATGTATGTCAAGCTATCCTGGAGACCGGAAGTGGACGAAAATTGAGCCATAATGGTTGTACAGCCGGCAATTTTGACCTACCCGACCATGGTTTTTTACTTCTGACTTGGTTCACAGGTCCTATGGAATGATCTACGGGGAATAGTTATCAAGCAGAGGCATTGACAAACGTTTTGAGGTATTATACATGTAGATCAAGCCATCCTGAGGACCGGTAGTTGCCTATTACGGAGCTAAAATGGGATGCCAGGACCGTGACGGATATTTCGGGTAGTACCGCATATTGGTTTTTCGCATTTTTCTGGCTAACGGAGGGCTCCAGAAATAAAAACTAGACATATGTATTAAGCAGATACACCTGCGCACATATTTATGAAGGTATTTGGTTATTCGGGCCACCATGGGGACCGGAAGGGGGTGAAAACATAGGTAAATCCTCTTATTTTAACCTACCGCCGGACATTGGTTTTACATTATTTACTCCAATCAAGGGGCGTATAGACAGTCTTACTGTATATATTTATAAAGCAGAGACATGTACAAACATTTTGAGGTATAATACATGTATGTCAAGCTATCCTGGAGACCGGAAGTGGACGAAAATTGAGCCATAATGGTTGTACAGCCGGCAATTTTGACTTACCCGACCATGGTTTTTTACTTCTGACTTGGTTCACAGGTCCTATGGAATGATCTACGGGGAATAGTTATCAAGCAGAGGCATTGACAAACGTTTTGAGGTATTATACATGTAGATCAAGCCATCCTGAGGACCGGTAGTTGCCTATTACAGAGCTAAAATGGGATGCCAGGACCCTGACGGATATTTCGGGTAGTACCGCATATTGGTTTTTCGCATTTTTCTGGCTAACGGAGGGCTCCAGAAATAAAAACTAGACATATGTATTAAGCAGATACACCTGTGCACATATTTATTAAGGTATTTGGTTATTCGGGCCGCCATGGGGACCAGAAGGGGGTGAAAACATAGGTAAATCGTCTTATTTTAACCTACCGCCGGACATTGGTTTTACATTATTTACTCCAATCAAGGGGCGTATAGACAGTCTTACTGTATATATTTATAAAGCAGAGACATGTACAAAAATTTGAGGTATAATACATGTATGTCAAGCTATCCTGGAGACCGAAAGTGGACGAAAATTGAGCCATAATGGTTGTACAGCTTGCAATTTTGACCTACCCGTCCATGGTTTTTTACTTCTGACTTGGTTCACATGTCCTATGGAATGATCTACGGGGAATAGTTATCAAGCAGAGGCATTGACAAACGTTTTGAGGTATTATACATGTAGATCAAGCCATCCTGAGGACCGGTAGTTGCCTATTACAGAGCTAAAATGGGATGCCAGGACCCTGACGGATATTTCGGGTAGTACCGCATATTGGTTTTTCGCATTTTTCTGGCTAACGGAGGGCTCCAGAAATAAAAACTAGACATATGTATTAAGCAGATACACCTGCGCACATATTTATTAAGGTATTTGGTTATTCGGGCCGCCATGGGGACCGGAAGGGGGTGAAAACATAGGTAAATCGTCTTATTTTAACCTCCCGCCGGACATTGGTTTTACATTATTTACTCCAATCAAGGGGCGTATAGACAGTCTTACTGTATATATTTATAAAGCAGAGACATGTACAAACATTTTGAGGTATAATACATGTATGTCAAGCTATCCTGGAGACCGGAAGTGGACGAAAATTGAGCCATAATGGTTGTACAGCCGGCAATTTTGACCTACCCGACCATGGTTTTTTACTTCTGACTTGGTTCACAGGTCCTATGGAATGATCTACGGGGAATAGTTATCAAGCAGAGGCATTGACAAACGTTTTGAGGTATTATACATGTAGATCAAGCCATCCTGAGGACCGGTAGTTGCCTATTACGGAGCTAAAATGGGATGCCAGGACCCTGACGGATATTTCGGGTAGTACCGCATATTGGTTTTTCGCATTTTTCTGGCTAACGGAGGGCTCCAGAAATAAAAACTAGACATATGTATTAAGCAGATACACCTGCGCACATATTTATTAAGGTATTTGGTTATTCGGGCCGCCATGGGGACCGGAAGGGGGTGAAAACATAGGTAAATCGTCTTATTTTAACCTACCGCCGGACATTGGTTTTACATTATTTACTCCAATCAAGGGGCGTATAGACAGTCTTACTGTATATATTTATAAAGCAGAGACATGTACAAACATTTTGAGGTATAATACATGTATGTCAAGCTATCCTGGAGACCGGAAGTGGACGAAAATTGAGCCATAATGGTTGTACAGCCGGCAATTTTGACCTACCCGACCATGGTTTTTTACTTCTGACTTGGTTCACAGGTCCTATGGAATGATCTACGGGGAATAGTTATCAAGCAGAGGCATTGACAAACGTTTTGAGGTATTATACATGTAGATCAAGCCATCCTGAGGACCGGAAGTTGCCTATTACGGAGCTAAAATGGGATGCCAGGACCCTGACGGATATTTCGGGTAGTACCGCATATTGGTTTTTCGCATTTTTCTGGCTAACGGAGGGCTCCAGAAATAAAAACTAGACATATGTATTAAGCAGATACACCTGCGCACATATTTATTAAGGTATTTGGTTATTCGGGCCGCCATGGGGACCGGAAGGGGGTGAAAACATAGGTAAATCGTCTTATTTTAACCTACCGCCGGACATTGGTTTTACATTATTTACTCCAATCAAGGGGCGTATAGACAGTCTTACTGTATATATTTATAAAGCAGAGACATGTACAAACATTTTGAGGTATAATACATGTATGTCAAGCTATCCTGGAGACCGGAAGTGGACGAAAATTGAGCCATAATGGTTGTACAGCCAGCAATTTTGACCTACCCGACCATGGTTTTTTACTTCTGACTTGGTTCACAGGTCCTATGGAATGATCTACGGGGAATAGTTATCAAGCAGAGGCATTGACAAACGTTTTGAGGTATTATACATGTAGATCAAGCCATCCTGAGGACCGGTAGTTGCCTATTACAGAGCTAAAATGGGATGCCAGGACCCTGACGGATATTTCGGGTAGTACCGCATATTGGTTTTTCGCATTTTTCTGGCTAACGGAGGGCTCCAGAAATAAAACCTAGACATATGTATTAAGCAGATACACCTGCGCACATATTTATTAAGGTATTTGGTTATTCGGGCCGCCATGGGGACCGGAAGGGGGTGAAAACATAGGTAAATCGTCTTATTTTAACCTACCGCCGGACATTGGTTTTACATTATTTACTCCAATCAAGGGGCGTATAGACAGTCTTACTGTATATATTTATAAAGCAGAGACATGTACAAACATTTTGAGGTATAATACATGTATGTCAAGCTATCCTGGAGACCGAAAGTGGACGAAAATTGAGCCATAATGGTTGTACAGCTTGCAATTTTGACCTACCCGTCCATGGTTTTTTACTTCTGACTTGGTTCACATGTCCTATGGAATGATCTACGGGGAATAGTTATCAAGCAGAGGCATTGACAAACGTTTTGAGGTATTATACATGTAGATCAAGCCATCCTGAGGACCGGTAGTTGCCTATTACAGAGCTAAAATGGGATGCCAGGACCCTGACAGATATTTCGGGTAGTACCGCATATTGGTTTTTCGCATTTTTCTGGCTAACGGAGGGCTCCAGAAATAAAAACTAGACATATGTATTAAGCAGATACACCTGCGCACATATTTATTAAGGTATTTGGTTATTCGGGCCGCCATGGGGACCGGAAGGGGGTGAAAACATAGGTAAATCGTCTTATTTTAACCTCCCGCCGGACATTGGTTTTACATTATTTACTCCAATCAAGGGGCGTATAGACAGTCTTACTGTATATATTTATAAAGCAGAGACATGTACAAACATTTTGAGGTATAATACATGTATGTCAAGCTATCCTGGAGACCGGAAGTGGACGAAAATTGAGCCATAATGGTTGTACAGCCGGCAATTTTGACCTACCCGACCATGGTTTTTTACTTCTGACTTGGTTCACAGGTCCTATGGAATGATCTACGGGGAATAGTTATCAAGCAGAGGCATTGACAAACGTTTTGAGGTATTATACATGTAGATCAAGCCATCCTGAGGACCGGTAGTTGCCTATTACGGAGCTAAAATGGGATGCCAGGACCCTGACGGATATTTCGGGTAGTACCGCATATTGGTTTTTCGCATTTTTCTGGCTAACGGAGGGCTCCAGAAATAAAAACTAGACATATGTATTAAGCAGATACACCTGCGCACATATTTATTAAGGTATTTGGTTATTCGGGCCGCCATGGGGACCGGAAGGGGGTGAAAACATAGGTAAATCGTCTTATTTTAACCTACCGCCGGACATTGGTTTTACATTATTTACTCCAATCAAGGGGCGTATAGACAGTCTTACTGTATATATTTATAAAGCAGAGACATGTACAAACATTTTGAGGTATAATACATGTATGTCAAGCTATCCTGGAGACCGGAAGTGGACGAAAATTGAGCCATAATGGTTGTACAGCCGGCAATTTTGACCTACCCGACCATGGTTTTTTACTTCTGACTTGGTTCACAGGTCCTATGGAATGATCTACGGGGAATAGTTATCAAGCAGAGGCATTGACAAACGTTTTGAGGTATTATACATGTAGATCAAGCCATCCTGAGGACCGGAAGTTGCCTATTACGGAGCTAAAATGGGATGCCAGGACCCTGACGGATATTTCGGGTAGTACCGCATATTGGTTTTTCGCATTTTTCTGGCTAACGGAGGGCTCCAGAAATAAAAACTAGACATATGTATTAAGCAGATACACCTGCGCACATATTTATTAAGGCATTTGGTTATTCGGGCCACCATGGGGACCGGAAGGGGGTGAAAACATAGGTAAATCCTCTTATTTTAACCTACCGCCGGACATTGGTTTTACATTATTTACTCCAATCAAGGGGCGTATAGACAGTCTTACTGTATATATTTATAAAGCAGAGACATGTACAAACATTTTGAGGTATAATACATGTATGTCAAGCTATCCTGGAGACCGGAAGTGGACGAAAATTGAGCCATAATGGTTGTACAGCCGGCAATTTTGACCTACCCGACCATGGTTTTTTACTTCTGACTTGGTTCACAGGTCCTATGGAATGATCTACGGGGAATAGTTATCAAGCAGAGGCATTGACAAACGTTTTGAGGTATTATACATGTAGATCAAGCCATCCTGAGGACCGGTAGTTGCCTATTACGGAGCTAAAATGGGATGCCAGGACCGTGACGAATATTTCGGGTAGTACCGCATATTGGTTTTTCGCATTTTTCTGGCTAACGGAGGGCTCCAGAAATAAAAACTAGACATATGTATTAAGCAGATACACCTGCGCACATATTTATTAAGGTATTTGGTTATTCGGGCCGCCATGGGGACCGGAAGGGGGTGAAAACATAGGTAAATCGTCTTATTTTAACCTACCGCCGGACATTGGTTTTACATTATTTACTCCAATCAAGGGGCGTATAGACAGTCTTACTGTATATATTTATAAAGCAGAGACATGTACAAACATTTTGAGGTATAATACATGTATGTCAAGCTATCCTGGAGACCGGAAGTGGACGAAAATTGAGCCATAATGGTTGTACAGCCGGCAATTTTGACCTACCCGACCATGGTTTTTTACTTCTGACTTGGTTCACAGGTCCTATGGAATGATCTACGGGGAATAGTTATCAAGCAGAGGCATTGACAAACGTTTTGAGGTATTATACATGTAGATCAAGCCATCCTGAGGACCGGTAGTTGCCTATTACGGAGCTAAAATGGGATGCCAGGACCGTGACGAATATTTCGGGTAGTACCGCATATTGGTTTTTCGCATTTTTCTGGCTAACGGAGGGCTCCAGAAATAAAAACTAGACATATGTATTAAGCAGATACACCTGCGCACATATTTATTAAGGCATTTGGTTATTCGGGCCACCATGGGGACCGGAAGGGGGTGAAAACATAGGTAAATCCTCTTATTTTAACCTACCGCCGGACATTGGTTTTACATTATTTACTCCAATCAAGGGGCGTATAGACAGTCTTACTGTATATATTTATAAAGCAGAGACATGTACAAACATTTTGAGGTATAATACATGTATGTCAAGCTATCCTGGAGACCGGAAGTGGACGAAAATTGAGCCATAATGGTTGTACAGCCGGCAATTTTGACCTACCCGACCATGGTTTTTTACTTCTGACTTGGTTCACAGGTCCTATGGAATGATCTACGGGGAATAGTTATCAAGCAGAGGCATTGACAAACGTTTTGAGGTATTATACATGTAGATCAAGCCATCCTGAGGACCGGTAGTTGCCTATTACGGAGCTAAAATGGGATGCCAGGACCGTGACGAATATTTCGGGTAGTACCGCATATTGGTTTTTCGCATTTTTCTGGCTAACGGAGGGCTCCAGAAATAAAAACTAGACATATGTATTAAGCAGATACACCTGCGCACATATTTATTAAGGTATTTGGTTATTCGGGCCGCCATGGGGACCGGAAGGGGGTGAAAACATAGGTAAATCGTCTTATTTTAACCTACCGCCGGACATTGGTTTTACATTATTTACTCCAATCAAGGGGCGTATAGACAGTCTTACTGTATATATTTATAAAGCAGAGACATGTACAAACATTTTGAGGTATAATACATGTATGTCAAGCTATCCTGGAGACCGGAAGTGGACGAAAATTGAGCCATAATGGTTGTACAGCCGGCAATTTTGACCTACCCGACCATGGTTTTTTACTTCTGACTTGGTTCACAGGTCCTATGGAATGATCTACGGGGAATAGTTATCAAGCAGAGGCATTGACAAACGTTTTGAGGTATTATACATGTAGATCAAGCCATCCTGAGGACCGGTAGTTGCCTATTACGGAGCTAAAATGGGATGCCAGGACCGTGACGAATATTTCGGGTAGTACCGCATATTGGTTTTTCGCATTTTTCTGGCTAACGGAGGGCTCCAGAAATAAAAACTAGACATATGTATTAAGCAGATACACCTGCGCACATATTTATTAAGGTATTTGGTTATTCGGGCCGCCATGGGGACCGGAAGGGGGTGAAAACATAGGTAAATCGTCTTATTTTAACCTACCGCCGGACATTGGTTTTACATTATTTACTCCAATCAAGGGGCGTATAGACAGTCTTACTGTATATATTTATAAAGCAGAGACATGTACAAACATTTTGAGGTATAATACATGTATGTCAAGCTATCCTGGAGACCGGAAGTGGACGAAAATTGAGCCATAATGGTTGTACAGCCGGCAATTTTGACCTACCCGACCATGGTTTTTTACTTCTGACTTGGTTCACAGGTCCTATGGAATGATCTACGGGGAATAGTTATCAAGCAGAGGCATTGACAAACGTTTTGAGGTATTATACATGTAGATCAAGCCATCCTGAGGACCGGTAGTTGCCTATTACGGAGCTAAAATGGGATGCCAGGACCCTGACGGATATTTCGGGTAGTACCGCATATTGGTTTTTCGCATTTTTCTGGCTAACGGAGGGCTCCAGAAATAAAAACTAGACATATGTATTAAGCAGATACACCTGCGCACATATTTATTAAGGTATTTGGTTATTCGGGCCGCCATGGGGACCGGAAGGGGGTGAAAACATAGGTAAATCGTCTTATTTTAACCTACCGCCGGACATTGGTTTTACATTATTTACTCCAATCAAGGGGCGTATAGACAGTCTTACTGTATATATTTATAAAGCAGAGACATGTACAAACATTTTGAGGTATAATACATGTATGTCAAGCTATCCTGGAGACCGGAAGTGGACGAAAATTGAGCCATAATGGTTGTACAGCCGGCAATTTTGACCTACCCGACCATGGTTTTTTACTTCTGACTTGGTTCACAGGTCCTATGGAATGATCTACGGGGAATAGTTATCAAGCAGAGGCATTGACAAACGTTTTGAGGTATTATACATGTAGATCAAGCCATCCTGAGGACCGGTAGTTGCCTATTACGGAGCTAAAATGGGATGCCAGGACCCTGACGGATATTTCGGGTAGTACCGCATATTGGTTTTTCGCATTTTTCTGGCTAACGGAGGGCTCCAGAAATAAAAACTAGACATATGTATTAAGCAGATACACCTGCGCACATATTTATTAAGGTATTTGGTTATTCGGGCCGCCATGGGGACCGGAAGGGGGTGAAAACATAGGTAAATCGTCTTATTTTAACCTACCGCCGGACATTGGTTTTACATTATTTACTCCAATCAAGGGGCGTATAGACAGTCTTACTGTATATATTTATAAAGCAGAGACATGTACAAACATTTTGAGGTATAATACATGTATGTCAAGCTATCCTGGAGACCGGAAGTGGACGAAAATTGAGCCATAATGGTTGTACAGCCGGCAATTTTGACCTACCCGACCATGGTTTTTTACTTCTGACTTGGTTCACAGGTCCTATGGAATGATCTACGGGGAATAGTTATCAAGCAGAGGCATTGACAAACGTTTTGAGGTATTATACATGTAGATCAAGCCATCCTGAGGACCGGTAGTTGCCTATTACAGAGCTAAAATGGGATGCCAGGACCCTGACGGATATTTCGGGTAGTACCGCATATTGGTTTTTCGCATTTTTCTGGCTAACGGAGGGCTCCAGAAATAAAAACTAGACATATGTATTAAGCAGATACACCTGCGCACATATTTATTAAGGTATTTGGTTATTCGGGCCGCCATGGGGACCGGAAGGGGGTGAAAACATAGGTAAATCGTCTTATTTTAACCTCCCGCCGGACATTGGTTTTACATTATTTACTCCAATCAAGGGGCGTATAGACAGTCTTACTGTATATATTTATAAAGCAGAGACATGTACAAACATTTTGAGGTATAATACATGTATGTCAAGCTATCCTGGAGACCGGAAGTGGACGAAAATTGAGCCATAATGGTTGTACAGCCGGCAATTTTGACCTACCCGACCATGGTTTTTTACTTCTGACTTGGTTCACAGGTCCTATGGAATGATCTACGGGGAATAGTTATCAAGCAGAGGCATTGACAAACGTTTTGAGGTATTATACATGTAGATCAAGCCATCCTGAGGACCGGTAGTTGCCTATTACGGAGCTAAAATGGGATGCCAGGACCCTGACGGATATTTCGGGTAGTACCGCATATTGGTTTTTCGCATTTTTCTGGCTAACGGAGGGCTCCAGAAATAAAAACTAGACATATGTATTAAGCAGATACACCTGCGCACATATTTATTAAGGTATTTGGTTATTCGGGCCGCCATGGGGACCGGAAGGGGGTGAAAACATAGGTAAATCGTCTTATTTTAACCTACCGCCGGACATTGGTTTTACATTATTTACTCCAATCAAGGGGCGTATAGACAGTCTTACTGTATATATTTATAAAGCAGAGACATGTACAAACATTTTGAGGTATAATACATGTATGTCAAGCTATCCTGGAGACCGGAAGTGGACGAAAATTGAGCCATAATGGTTGTACAGCCGGCAATTTTGACCTACCCGACCATGGTTTTTTACTTCTGACTTGGTTCACAGGTCCTATGGAATGATCTACGGGGAATAGTTATCAAGCAGAGGCATTGACAAACGTTTTGAGGTATTATACATGTAGATCAAGCCATCCTGAGGACCGGAAGTTGCCTATTACGGAGCTAAAATGGGATGCCAGGACCCTGACGGATATTTCGGGTAGTACCGCATATTGGTTTTTCGCATTTTTCTGGCTAACGGAGGGCTCCAGAAATAAAAACTAGACATATGTATTAAGCAGATACACCTGCGCACATATTTATTAAGGTATTTGGTTATTCGGGCCGCCATGGGGACCGGAAGGGGGTGAAAACATAGGTAAATCGTCTTATTTTAACCTACCGCCGGACATTGGTTTTACATTATTTACTCCAATCAAGGGGCGTATAGACAGTCTTACTGTATATATTTATAAAGCAGAGACATGTACAAACATTTTGAGGTATAATACATGTATGTCAAGCTATCCTGGAGACCGGAAGTGGACGAAAATTGAGCCATAATGGTTGTACAGCCAGCAATTTTGACCTACCCGACCATGGTTTTTTACTTCTGACTTGGTTCACAGGTCCTATGGAATGATCTACGGGGAATAGTTATCAAGCAGAGGCATTGACAAACGTTTTGAGGTATTATACATGTAGATCAAGCCATCCTGAGGACCGGTAGTTGCCTATTACAGAGCTAAAATGGGATGCCAGGACCCTGACGGATATTTCGGGTAGTACCGCATATTGGTTTTTCGCATTTTTCTGGCTAACGGAGGGCTCCAGAAATAAAAACTAGACATATGTATTAAGCAGATACACCTGCGCACATATTTATTAAGGTATTTGGTTATTCGGGCCGCCATGGGGACCGGAAGGGGGTGAAAACATAGGTAAATCGTCTTATTTTAACCTACCGCCGGACATTGGTTTTACATTATTTACTCCAATCAAGGGGCGTATAGACAGTCTTACTGTATATATTTATAAAGCAGAGACATGTACAAACATTTTGAGGTATAATACATGTATGTCAAGCTATCCTGGAGACCGAAAGTGGACGAAAATTGAGCCATAATGGTTGTACAGCTTGCAATTTTGACCTACCCGTCCATGGTTTTTTACTTCTGACTTGGTTCACATGTCCTATGGAATGATCTACGGGGAATAGTTATCAAGCAGAGGCATTGACAAACGTTTTGAGGTATTATACATGTAGATCAAGCCATCCTGAGGACCGGTAGTTGCCTATTACAGAGCTAAAATGGGATGCCAGGACCCTGACGGATATTTCGGGTAGTACCGCATATTGGTTTTTCGCATTTTTCTGGCTAACGGAGGGCTCCAGAAATAAAAACTAGACATATGTATTAAGCAGATACACCTGCGCACATATTTATTAAGGTATTTGGTTATTCGGGCCGCCATGGGGACCGGAAGGGGGTGAAAACATAGGTAAATCGTCTTATTTTAACCTCCCGCCGGACATTGGTTTTACATTATTTACTCCAATCAAGGGGCGTATAGACAGTCTTACTGTATATATTTATAAAGCAGAGACATGTACAAACATTTTGAGGTATAATACATGTATGTCAAGCTATCCTGGAGACCGGAAGTGGACGAAAATTGAGCCATAATGGTTGTACAGCTTGCAATTTTGACCTACCCGTCCATGGTTTTTTACTTCTGACTTGGTTCACATGTCCTATGGAATGATCTACGGGGAATAGTTATCAAGCAGAGGCATTGACAAACGTTTTGAGGTATTATACATGTAGATCAAGCCATCCTGAGGACCGGTAGTTGCCTATTACAGAGCTAAAATGGGATGCCAGGACCCTGACAGATATTTCGGGTAGTACCGCATATTGGTTTTTCGCATTTTTCTGGCTAACGGAGGGCTCCAGAAATAAAAACTAGACATATGTATTAAGCAGATACACCTGCGCACATATTTATTAAGGTATTTGGTTATTCGGGCCGCCATGGGGACCGGAAGGGGGTGAAAACATAGGTAAATCCTCTTATTTTAACCTCCCGCCGGACATTGGTTTTACATTATTTACTCCAATCAAGGGGCGTATAGACAGTCTTACTGTATATATTTATAAAGCAGAGACATGTACAAACATTTTGAGGTATAATACATGTATGTCAAGCTATCCTGGAGACCGGAAGTGGACGAAAATTGAGCCATAATGGTTGTACAGCCGGCAATTTTGACCTACCCGACCATGGTTTTTTACTTCTGACTTGGTTCACAGGTCCTATGGAATGATCTACGGGGAATAGTTATCAAGCAGAGGCATTGACAAACGTTTTGAGGTATTATACATGTAGATCAAGCCATCCTGAGGACCGGTAGTTGCCTATTACGGAGCTAAAATGGGATGCCAGGACCCTGACGGATATTTCGGGTAGTACCGCATATTGGTTTTTCGCATTTTTCTGGCTAATGGTGGGCTCCAGAAATAAAAACTAGACATATGTATTAAGCAGATACACCTGCGCACATATTTATTAAGGTATTTGGTTATTCGGGCCGCCATGGGGACCGGAAGGGGGTGAAAACATAGGTAAATCGTCTTATTTTAACCTACCGCCGGACATTGGTTTTACATTATTTACTCCAATCAAGGGGCGTATAGACAGTCTTACTGTATATATTTATAAAGCAGAGACATGTACAAACATTTTGAGGTATAATACATGTATGTCAAGCTATCCTGGAGACCGGAAGTGGACGAAAATTGAGCCATAATGGTTGTACAGCCGGCAATTTTGACCTACCCGACCATGGTTTTTTACTTCTGACTTGGTTCACAGGTCCTATGGAATGATCTACGGGGAATAGTTATCAAGCAGAGGCATTGACAAACGTTTTGAGGTATTATACATGTAGATCAAGCCATCCTGAGGACCGGTAGTTGCCTATTACGGAGCTAAAATGGGATGCCAGGACCCTGACGGATATTTCGGGTAGTACCGCATATTGGTTTTTCGCATTTTTCTGGCTAACGGAGGGCTCCAGAAATAAAAACTAGACATATGTATTAAGCAGATACACCTGCGCACATATTTATTAAGGTATTTGGTTATTCGGGCCGCCATGGGGACCGGAAGGGGGTGAAAACATAGGTAAATCGTCTTATTTTAACCTACCGCCGGACATTGGTTTTACATTATTTACTCCAATCAAGGGGCGTATAGACAGTCTTACTGTATATATTTATAAAGCAGAGACATGTACAAACATTTTGAGGTATAATACATGTATGTCAAGCTATCCTGGAGACCGGAAGTGGACGAAAATTGAGCCATAATGGTTGTACAGCCGGCAATTTTGACCTACCCGACCATGGTTTTTTACTTCTGACTTGGTTCACAGGTCCTATGGAATGATCTACGGGGAATAGTTATCAAGCAGAGGCATTGACAAACGTTTTGAGGTATTATACATGTAGATCAAGCCATCCTGAGGACCGGTAGTTGCCTATTACGGAGCTAAAATGGGATGCCAGGACCCTGACGGATATTTCGGGTAGTACCGCATATTGGTTTTTCGCATTTTTCTGGCTAACGGAGGGCTCCAGAAATAAAAACTAGACATATGTATTAAGCAGATACACCTGCGCACATATTTATTAAGGTATTTGGTTATTCGGGCCGCCATGGGGACCGGAAGGGGGTGAAAACATAGGTAAATCGTCTTATTTTAACCTACCGCCGGACATTGGTTTTACATTATTTACTCCAATCAAGGGGCGTATAGACAGTCTTACTGTATATATTTATAAAGCAGAGACATGTACAAACATTTTGAGGTATAATACATGTATGTCAAGCTATCCTGGAGACCGGAAGTGGACGAAAATTGAGCCATAATGGTTGTACAGCCGGCAATTTTGACCTACCCGACCATGGTTTTTTACTTCTGACTTGGTTCACAGGTCCTATGGAATGATCTATGGGGAATAGTTATCAAGCAGAGGCATTGACAAACGTTTTGAGGTATTATACATGTAGATCAAGCCATCCTGAGGACCGGTAGTTGCCTATTACAGAGCTAAAATGGGATGCCAGGACCCTGACGGATATTTCGGGTAGTACCGCATATTGGTTTTTCGCATTTTTCTGGCTAACGGAGGGCTCCAGAAATAAAAACTAGACATATGTATTAAGCAGATACACCTGTGCACATATTTATTAAGGTATTTGGTTATTCGGGCCGCCATGGGGACCAGAAGGGGGTGAAAACATAGATAAATCGTCTTATTTTAACCTACCGCCGGACATTGGTTTTACATTATTTACTCCAATCAAGGGGCGTATAGACAGTCTTACTGTATATATTTATAAAGCAGAGACATGTACAAACATTTTGAGGTATAATACATGTATGTCAAGCTATCCTGGAGACCGAAAGTGGACGAAAATTGAGCCATAATGGTTGTACAGCTTGCAATTTTGACCTACCCGTCCATGGTTTTTTACTTCTGACTTGGTTCACATGTCCTATGGAATGATCTACGGGGAATAGTTATCAAGCAGAGGCATTGACAAACGTTTTGAGGTATTATACATGTAGATCAAGCCATCCTGAGGACCGGTAGTTGCCTATTACAGAGCTAAAATGGGATGCCAGGACCCTGACGGATATTTCGGGTAGTACCGCATATTGGTTTTTCGCATTTTTCTGGCTAACGGAGGGCTCCAGAAATAAAAACTAGACATATGTATTAAGCAGATACACCTGCGCACATATTTATTAAGGTATTTGGTTATTCGGGCCGCCATGGGGACCGGAAGGGGGTGAATACATAGGTAAATCGTCTTATTTTAACCTCCCGCCGGACATTGGTTTTACATTATTTACTCCAATCAAGGGGCGTATAGACAGTCTTACTGTATATATTTATAAAGCAGAGACATGTACAAACATTTTGAGGTATAATACATGTATGTCAAGCTATCCTGGAGACCGGAAGTGGACGAAAATTGAGCCATAATGGTTGTACAGCCGGCAATTTTGACCTACCCGACCATGGTTTTTTACTTCTGACTTGGTTCACAGGTCCTATGGAATGATCTACGGGGAATAGTTATCAAGCAGAGGCATTGACAAACGTTTTGAGGTATTATACATGTAGATCAAGCCATCCTGAGGACCGGTAGTTGCCTATTACGGAGCTAAAATGGGATGCCAGGACCGTGACGAATATTTCGGGTAGTACCGCATATTGGTTTTTCGCATTTTTCTGGCTAACGGAGGGCTCCAGAAATAAAAACTAGACATATGTATTAAGCAGATACACCTGCGCACATATTTATTAAGGTATTTGGTTATTCGGGCCGCCATGGGGACCGGAAGGGGGTGAAAACATAGGTAAATCGTCTTATTTTAACCTACCGCCGGACATTGGTTTTACATTATTTACTCCAATCAAGGGGCGTATAGACAGTCTTACTGTATATATTTATAAAGCAGAGACATGTACAAACATTTTGAGGTATAATACATGTATGTCAAGCTATCCTGGAGACCGGAAGTGGACGAAAATTGAGCCATAATGGTTGTACAGCCGGCAATTTTGACCTACCCGACCATGGTTTTTTACTTCTGACTTGGTTCACAGGTCCTATGGAATGATCTACGGGGAATAGTTATCAAGCAGAGGCATTGACAAACGTTTTGAGGTATTATACATGTAGATCAAGCCATCCTGAGGACCGGTAGTTGCCTATTACGGAGCTAAAATGGGATGCCAGGACCGTGACGAATATTTCGGGTAGTACCGCATATTGGTTTTTCGCATTTTTCTGGCTAACGGAGGGCTCCAGAAATAAAAACTAGACATATGTATTAAGCAGATACACCTGCGCACATATTTATTAAGGCATTTGGTTATTCGGGCCACCATGGGGACCGGAAGGGGGTGAAAACATAGGTAAATCCTCTTATTTTAACCTACCGCCGGACATTGGTTTTACATTATTTACTCCAATCAAGGGGCGTATAGACAGTCTTACTGTATATATTTATAAAGCAGAGACATGTACAAACATTTTGAGGTATAATACATGTATGTCAAGCTATCCTGGAGACCGGAAGTGGACGAAAATTGAGCCATAATGGTTGTACAGCCGGCAATTTTGACCTACCCGACCATGGTTTTTTACTTCTGACTTGGTTCACAGGTCCTATGGAATGATCTACGGGGAATAGTTATCAAGCAGAGGCATTGACAAACGTTTTGAGGTATTATACATGTAGATCAAGCCATCCTGAGGACCGGTAGTTGCCTATTACGGAGCTAAAATGGGATGCCAGGACCGTGACGAATATTTCGGGTAGTACCGCATATTGGTTTTTCGCATTTTTCTGGCTAACGGAGGGCTCCAGAAATAAAAACTAGACATATGTATTAAGCAGATACACCTGCGCACATATTTATTAAGGTATTTGGTTATTCGGGCCGCCATGGGGACCGGAAGGGGGTGAAAACATAGGTAAATCGTCTTATTTTAACCTACCGCCGGACATTGGTTTTACATTATTTACTCCAATCAAGGGGCGTATAGACAGTCTTACTGTATATATTTATAAAGCAGAGACATGTACAAACATTTTGAGGTATAATACATGTATGTCAAGCTATCCTGGAGACCGGAAGTGGACGAAAATTGAGCCATAATGGTTGTACAGCCGGCAATTTTGACCTACCCGACCATGGTTTTTTACTTCTGACTTGGTTCACAGGTCCTATGGAATGATCTACGGGGAATAGTTATCAAGCAGAGGCATTGACAAACGTTTTGAGGTATTATACATGTAGATCAAGCCATCCTGAGGACCGGTAGTTGCCTATTACGGAGCTAAAATGGGATGCCAGGACCGTGACGAATATTTCGGGTAGTACCGCATATTGGTTTTTCGCATTTTTCTGGCTAACGGAGGGCTCCAGAAATAAAAACTAGACATATGTATTAAGCAGATACACCTGCGCACATATTTATTAAGGTATTTGGTTATTCGGGCCGCCATGGGGACCGGAAGGGGGTGAAAACATAGGTAAATCGTCTTATTTTAACCTACCGCCGGACATTGGTTTTACATTATTTACTCCAATCAAGGGGCGTATAGACAGTCTTACTGTATATATTTATAAAGCAGAGACATGTACAAACATTTTGAGGTATAATACATGTATGTCAAGCTATCCTGGAGACCGGAAGTGGACGAAAATTGAGCCATAATGGTTGTACAGCCGGCAATTTTGACCTACCCGACCATGGTTTTTTACTTCTGACTTGGTTCACAGGTCCTATGGAATGATCTACGGGGAATAGTTATCAAGCAGAGGCATTGACAAACGTTTTGAGGTATTATACATGTAGATCAAGCCATCCTGAGGACCGGTAGTTGCCTATTACGGAGCTAAAATGGGATGCCAGGACCCTGACGGATATTTCGGGTAGTACCGCATATTGGTTTTTCGCATTTTTCTGGCTAACGGAGGGCTCCAGAAATAAAAACTAGACATATGTATTAAGCAGATACACCTGCGCACATATTTATTAAGGTATTTGGTTATTCGGGCCGCCATGGGGACCGGAAGGGGGTGAAAACATAGGTAAATCGTCTTATTTTAACCTACCGCCGGACATTGGTTTTACATTATTTACTCCAATCAAGGGGCGTATAGACAGTCTTACTGTATATATTTATAAAGCAGAGACATGTACAAACATTTTGAGGTATAATACATGTATGTCAAGCTATCCTGGAGACCGGAAGTGGACGAAAATTGAGCCATAATGGTTGTACAGCCGGCAATTTTGACCTACCCGACCATGGTTTTTTACTTCTGACTTGGTTCACAGGTCCTATGGAATGATCTACGGGGAATAGTTATCAAGCAGAGGCATTGACAAACGTTTTGAGGTATTATACATGTAGATCAAGCCATCCTGAGGACCGGTAGTTGCCTATTACGGAGCTAAAATGGGATGCCAGGACCCTGACGGATATTTCGGGTAGTACCGCATATTGGTTTTTCGCATTTTTCTGGCTAACGGAGGGCTCCAGAAATAAAAACTAGACATATGTATTAAGCAGATACACCTGCGCACATATTTATTAAGGTATTTGGTTATTCGGGCCGCCATGGGGACCGGAAGGGGGTGAAAACATAGGTAAATCGTCTTATTTTAACCTACCGCCGGACATTGGTTTTACATTATTTACTCCAATCAAGGGGCGTATAGACAGTCTTACTGTATATATTTATAAAGCAGAGACATGTACAAACATTTTGAGGTATAATACATGTATGTCAAGCTATCCTGGAGACCGGAAGTGGACGAAAATTGAGCCATAATGGTTGTACAGCCGGCAATTTTGACCTACCCGACCATGGTTTTTTACTTCTGACTTGGTTCACAGGTCCTATGGAATGATCTACGGGGAATAGTTATCAAGCAGAGGCATTGACAAACGTTTTGAGGTATTATACATGTAGATCAAGCCATCCTGAGGACCGGTAGTTGCCTATTACAGAGCTAAAATGGGATGCCAGGACCCTGACGGATATTTCGGGTAGTACCGCATATTGGTTTTTCGCATTTTTCTGGCTAACGGAGGGCTCCAGAAATAAAAACTAGACATATGTATTAAGCAGATACACCTGCGCACATATTTATTAAGGTATTTGGTTATTCGGGCCGCCATGGGGACCGGAAGGGGGTGAAAACATAGGTAAATCGTCTTATTTTAACCTCCCGCCGGACATTGGTTTTACATTATTTACTCCAATCAAGGGGCGTATAGACAGTCTTACTGTATATATTTATAAAGCAGAGACATGTACAAACATTTTGAGGTATAATACATGTATGTCAAGCTATCCTGGAGACCGGAAGTGGACGAAAATTGAGCCATAATGGTTGTACAGCCGGCAATTTTGACCTACCCGACCATGGTTTTTTACTTCTGACTTGGTTCACAGGTCCTATGGAATGATCTACGGGGAATAGTTATCAAGCAGAGGCATTGACAAACGTTTTGAGGTATTATACATGTAGATCAAGCCATCCTGAGGACCGGTAGTTGCCTATTACGGAGCTAAAATGGGATGCCAGGACCCTGACGGATATTTCGGGTAGTACCGCATATTGGTTTTTCGCATTTTTCTGGCTAACGGAGGGCTCCAGAAATAAAAACTAGACATATGTATTAAGCAGATACACCTGCGCACATATTTATTAAGGTATTTGGTTATTCGGGCCGCCATGGGGACCGGAAGGGGGTGAAAACATAGGTAAATCGTCTTATTTTAACCTACCGCCGGACATTGGTTTTACATTATTTACTCCAATCAAGGGGCGTATAGACAGTCTTACTGTATATATTTATAAAGCAGAGACATGTACAAACATTTTGAGGTATAATACATGTATGTCAAGCTATCCTGGAGACCGGAAGTGGACGAAAATTGAGCCATAATGGTTGTACAGCCGGCAATTTTGACCTACCCGACCATGGTTTTTTACTTCTGACTTGGTTCACAGGTCCTATGGAATGATCTACGGGGAATAGTTATCAAGCAGAGGCATTGACAAACGTTTTGAGGTATTATACATGTAGATCAAGCCATCCTGAGGACCGGAAGTTGCCTATTACGGAGCTAAAATGGGATGCCAGGACCCTGACGGATATTTCGGGTAGTACCGCATATTGGTTTTTCGCATTTTTCTGGCTAACGGAGGGCTCCAGAAATAAAAACTAGACATATGTATTAAGCAGATACACCTGCGCACATATTTATTAAGGTATTTGGTTATTCGGGCCGCCATGGGGACCGGAAGGGGGTGAAAACATAGGTAAATCGTCTTATTTTAACCTACCGCCGGACATTGGTTTTACATTATTTACTCCAATCAAGGGGCGTATAGACAGTCTTACTGTATATATTTATAAAGCAGAGACATGTACAAACATTTTGAGGTATAATACATGTATGTCAAGCTATCCTGGAGACCGGAAGTGGACGAAAATTGAGCCATAATGGTTGTACAGCCAGCAATTTTGACCTACCCGACCATGGTTTTTTACTTCTGACTTGGTTCACAGGTCCTATGGAATGATCTACGGGGAATAGTTATCAAGCAGAGGCATTGACAAACGTTTTGAGGTATTATACATGTAGATCAAGCCATCCTGAGGACCGGTAGTTGCCTATTACAGAGCTAAAATGGGATGCCAGGACCCTGACGGATATTTCGGGTAGTACCGCATATTGGTTTTTCGCATTTTTCTGGCTAACGGAGGGCTCCAGAAATAAAAACTAGACATATGTATTAAGCAGATACACCTGCGCACATATTTATTAAGGTATTTGGTTATTCGGGCCGCCATGGGGACCGGAAGGGGGTGAAAACATAGGTAAATCGTCTTATTTTAACCTACCGCCGGACATTGGTTTTACATTATTTACTCCAATCAAGGGGCGTATAGACAGTCTTACTGTATATATTTATAAAGCAGAGACATGTACAAACATTTTGAGGTATAATACATGTATGTCAAGCTATCCTGGAGACCGAAAGTGGACGAAAATTGAGCCATAATGGTTGTACAGCTTGCAATTTTGACCTACCCGTCCATGGTTTTTTACTTCTGACTTGGTTCACATGTCCTATGGAATGATCTACGGGGAATAGTTATCAAGCAGAGGCATTGACAAACGTTTTGAGGTATTATACATGTAGATCAAGCCATCCTGAGGACCGGTAGTTGCCTATTACAGAGCTAAAATGGGATGCCAGGACCCTGACGGATATTTCGGGTAGTACCGCATATTGGTTTTTCGCATTTTTCTGGCTAACGGAGGGCTCCAGAAATAAAAACTAGACATATGTATTAAGCAGATACACCTGCGCACATATTTATTAAGGTATTTGGTTATTCGGGCCGCCATGGGGACCGGAAGGGGGTGAAAACATAGGTAAATCGTCTTATTTTAACCTCCCGCCGGACATTGGTTTTACATTATTTACTCCAATCAAGGGGCGTATAGACAGTCTTACTGTATATATTTATAAAGCAGAGACATGTACAAACATTTTGAGGTATAATACATGTATGTCAAGCTATCCTGGAGACCGGAAGTGGACGAAAATTGAGCCATAATGGTTGTACAGCTTGCAATTTTGACCTACCCGTCCATGGTTTTTTACTTCTGACTTGGTTCACATGTCCTATGGAATGATCTACGGGGAATAGTTATCAAGCAGAGGCATTGACAAACGTTTTGAGGTATTATACATGTAGATCAAGCCATCCTGAGGACCGGTAGTTGCCTATTACAGAGCTAAAATGGGATGCCAGGACCCTGACAGATATTTCGGGTAGTACCGCATATTGGTTTTTCGCATTTTTCTGGCTAACGGAGGGCTCCAGAAATAAAAACTAGACATATGTATTAAGCAGATACACCTGCGCACATATTTATTAAGGTATTTGGTTATTCGGGCCGCCATGGGGACCGGAAGGGGGTGAAAACATAGGTAAATCCTCTTATTTTAACCTCCCGCCGGACATTGGTTTTACATTATTTACTCCAATCAAGGGGCGTATAGACAGTCTTACTGTATATATTTATAAAGCAGAGACATGTACAAACATTTTGAGGTATAATACATGTATGTCAAGCTATCCTGGAGACCGGAAGTGGACGAAAATTGAGCCATAATGGTTGTACAGCCGGCAATTTTGACCTACCCGACCATGGTTTTTTACTTCTGACTTGGTTCACAGGTCCTATGGAATGATCTACGGGGAATAGTTATCAAGCAGAGGCATTGACAAACGTTTTGAGGTATTATACATGTAGATCAAGCCATCCTGAGGACCGGTAGTTGCCTATTACGGAGCTAAAATGGGATGCCAGGACCCTGACGGATATTTCGGGTAGTACCGCATATTGGTTTTTCGCATTTTTCTGGCTAATGGTGGGCTCCAGAAATAAAAACTAGACATATGTATTAAGCAGATACACCTGCGCACATATTTATTAAGGTATTTGGTTATTCGGGCCGCCATGGGGACCGGAAGGGGGTGAAAACATAGGTAAATCGTCTTATTTTAACCTACCGCCGGACATTGGTTTTACATTATTTACTCCAATCAAGGGGCGTATAGACAGTCTTACTGTATATATTTATAAAGCAGAGACATGTACAAACATTTTGAGGTATAATACATGTATGTCAAGCTATCCTGGAGACCGGAAGTGGACGAAAATTGAGCCATAATGGTTGTACAGCCGGCAATTTTGACCTACCCGACCATGGTTTTTTACTTCTGACTTGGTTCACAGGTCCTATGGAATGATCTACGGGGAATAGTTATCAAGCAGAGGCATTGACAAACGTTTTGAGGTATTATACATGTAGATCAAGCCATCCTGAGGACCGGTAGTTGCCTATTACGGAGCTAAAATGGGATGCCAGGACCCTGACGGATATTTCGGGTAGTACCGCATATTGGTTTTTCGCATTTTTCTGGCTAACGGAGGGCTCCAGAAATAAAAACTAGACATATGTATTAAGCAGATACACCTGCGCACATATTTATTAAGGTATTTGGTTATTCGGGCCGCCATGGGGACCGGAAGGGGGTGAAAACATAGGTAAATCGTCTTATTTTAACCTACCGCCGGACATTGGTTTTACATTATTTACTCCAATCAAGGGGCGTATAGACAGTCTTACTGTATATATTTATAAAGCAGAGACATGTACAAACATTTTGAGGTATAATACATGTATGTCAAGCTATCCTGGAGACCGGAAGTGGACGAAAATTGAGCCATAATGGTTGTACAGCCGGCAATTTTGACCTACCCGACCATGGTTTTTTACTTCTGACTTGGTTCACAGGTCCTATGGAATGATCTATGGGGAATAGTTATCAAGCAGAGGCATTGACAAACGTTTTGAGGTATTATACATGTAGATCAAGCCATCCTGAGGACCGGTAGTTGCCTATTACAGAGCTAAAATGGGATGCCAGGACCCTGACGGATATTTCGGGTAGTACCGCATATTGGTTTTTCGCATTTTTCTGGCTAACGGAGGGCTCCAGAAATAAAAACTAGACATATGTATTAAGCAGATACACCTGTGCACATATTTATTAAGGTATTTGGTTATTCGGGCCGCCATGGGGACCAGAAGGGGGTGAAAACATAGATAAATCGTCTTATTTTAACCTACCGCCGGACATTGGTTTTACATTATTTACTCCAATCAAGGGGCGTATAGACAGTCTTACTGTATATATTTATAAAGCAGAGACATGTACAAACATTTTGAGGTATAATACATGTATGTCAAGCTATCCTGGAGACCGAAAGTGGACGAAAATTGAGCCATAATGGTTGTACAGCTTGCAATTTTGACCTACCCGTCCATGGTTTTTTACTTCTGACTTGGTTCACATGTCCTATGGAATGATCTACGGGGAATAGTTATCAAGCAGAGGCATTGACAAACGTTTTGAGGTATTATACATGTAGATCAAGCCATCCTGAGGACCGGTAGTTGCCTATTACAGAGCTAAAATGGGATGCCAGGACCCTGACGGATATTTCGGGTAGTACCGCATATTGGTTTTTCGCATTTTTCTGGCTAACGGAGGGCTCCAGAAATAAAAACTAGACATATGTATTAAGCAGATACACCTGCGCACATATTTATTAAGGTATTTGGTTATTCGGGCCGCCATGGGGACCGGAAGGGGGTGAATACATAGGTAAATCGTCTTATTTTAACCTCCCGCCGGACATTGGTTTTACATTATTTACTCCAATCAAGGGGCGTATAGACAGTCTTACTGTATATATTTATAAAGCAGAGACATGTACAAACATTTTGAGGTATAATACATGTATGTCAAGCTATCCTGGAGACCGGAAGTGGACGAAAATTGAGCCATAATGGTTGTACAGCCGGCAATTTTGACCTACCCGACCATGGTTTTTTACTTCTGACTTGGTTCACAGGTCCTATGGAATGATCTACGGGGAATAGTTATCAAGCAGAGGCATTGACAAACGTTTTGAGGTATTATACATGTAGATCAAGCCATCCTGAGGACCGGTAGTTGCCTATTACGGAGCTAAAATGGGATGCCAGGACCCTGACGGATATTTCGGGTAGTACCGCATATTGGTTTTTCGCATTTTTCTGGCTAACGGAGGGCTCCAGAAATAAAAACTAGACATATGTATTAAGCAGATACACCTGCGCACATATTTATTAAGGTATTTGGTTATTCGGGCCACCATGGGGACCGGAAGGGGGTGAAAACATAGGTAAATCCTCTTATTTTAACCTACCGCCGGACATTGGTTTTACATTATTTACTCCAATCAAGGGGCGTATAGACAGTCTTACTGTATATATTTATAAAGCAGAGACATGTACAAACATTTTGAGGTATAATACATGTATGTCAAGCTATCCTGGAGACCGGAAGTGGACGAAAATTGAGCCATAATGGTTGTACAGCCGGCAATTTTGACCTACCCGACCATGGTTTTTTACTTCTGACTTGGTTCACAGGTCCTATGGAATGATCTACGGGGAATAGTTATCAAGCAGAGGCATTGACAAACGTTTTGAGGTATTATACATGTAGATCAAGCCATCCTGAGGACCGGTAGTTGCCTATTACGGAGCTAAAATGGGATGCCAGGACCGTGACGAATATTTCGGGTAGTACCGCATATTGGTTTTTCGCATTTTTCTGGCTAACGGAGGGCTCCAGAAATAAAAACTAGACATATGTATTAAGCAGATACACCTGCGCACATATTTATTAAGGTATTTGGTTATTCGGGCCGCCATGGGGACCGGAAGGGGGTGAAAACATAGGTAAATCGTCTTATTTTAACCTACCGCCGGACATTGGTTTTACATTATTTACTCCAATCAAGGGGCGTATAGACAGTCTTACTGTATATATTTATAAAGCAGAGACATGTACAAACATTTTGAGGTATAATACATGTATGTCAAGCTATCCTGGAGACCGGAAGTGGACGAAAATTGAGCCATAATGGTTGTACAGCCGGCAATTTTGACCTACCCGACCATGGTTTTTTACTTCTGACTTGGTTCACAGGTCCTATGGAATGATCTACGGGGAATAGTTATCAAGCAGAGGCATTGACAAACGTTTTGAGGTATTATACATGTAGATCAAGCCATCCTGAGGACCGGTAGTTGCCTATTACAGAGCTAAAATGGGATGCCAGGACCCTGACGGATATTTCGGGTAGTACCGCATATTGGTTTTTCGCATTTTTCTGGCTAACGGAGGGCTCCAGAAATAAAAACTAGACATATGTATTAAGCAGATACACCTGTGCACATATTTATTAAGGTATTTGGTTATTCGGGCCGCCATGGGGACCAGAAGGGGGTGAAAACATAGGTAAATCGTCTTATTTTAACCTACCGCCGGACATTGGTTTTACATTATTTACTCCAATCAAGGGGCGTATAGACAGTCTTACTGTATATATTTATAAAGCAGAGACATGTACAAACATTTTGAGGTATAATACATGTATGTCAAGCTATCCTGGAGACCGAAAGTGGACGAAAATTGAGCCATAATGGTTGTACAGCTTGCAATTTTGACCTACCCGTCCATGGTTTTTTACTTCTGACTTGGTTCACATGTCCTATGGAATGATCTACGGGGAATAGTTATCAAGCAGAGGCATTGACAAACGTTTTGAGGTATTATACATGTAGATCAAGCCATCCTGAGGACCGGTAGTTGCCTATTACAGAGCTAAAATGGGATGCCAGGACCCTGACGGATATTTCGGGTAGTACCGCATATTGGTTTTTCGCATTTTTCTGGCTAACGGAGGGCTCCAGAAATAAAAACTAGACATATGTATTAAGCAGATACACCTGCGCACATATTTATTAAGGTATTTGGTTATTCGGGCCGCCATGGGGACCGGAAGGGGGTGAAAACATAGGTAAATCGTCTTATTTTAACCTCCCGCCGGACATTGGTTTTACATTATTTACTCCAATCAAGGGGCGTATAGACAGTCTTACTGTATATATTTATAAAGCAGAGACATGTACAAACATTTTGAGGTATAATACATGTATGTCAAGCTATCCTGGAGACCGGAAGTGGACGAAAATTGAGCCATAATGGTTGTACAGCCGGCAATTTTGACCTACCCGACCATGGTTTTTTACTTCTGACTTGGTTCACAGGTCCTATGGAATGATCTACGGGGAATAGTTATCAAGCAGAGGCATTGACAAACGTTTTGAGGTATTATACATGTAGATCAAGCCATCCTGAGGACCGGTAGTTGCCTATTACAGAGCTAAAATGGGATGCCAGGACCCTGACGGATATTTCGGGTAGTACCGCATATTGGTTTTTCGCATTTTTCTGGCTAACGGAGGGCTCCAGAAATAAAAACTAGACATATGTATTAAGCAGATACACCTGCGCACATATTTATTAAGGTATTTGGTTATTCGGGCCGCCATGGGGACCGGAAGGGGGTGAAAACATAGGTAAATCGTCTTATTTTAACCTACCGCCGGACATTGGTTTTACATTATTTACTCCAATCAAGGGGCGTATAGACAGTCTTACTGTATATATTTATAAAGCAGAGACATGTACAAACATTTTGAGGTATAATACATGTATGTCAAGCTATCCTGGAGACCGGAAGTGGACGAAAATTGAGCCATAATGGTTGTACAGCCGGCAATTTTGACCTACCCGACCATGGTTTTTTACTTCTGACTTGGTTCACAGGTCCTATGGAATGATCTACGGGGAATAGTTATCAAGCAGAGGCATTGACAAACGTTTTGAGGTATTATACATGTAGATCAAGCCATCCTGAGGACCGGTAGTTGCCTATTACGGAGCTAAAATGGGATGCCAGGACCGTGACGAATATTTCGGGTAGTACCGCATATTGGTTTTTCGCATTTTTCTGGCTAACGGAGGGCTCCAGAAATAAAAACTAGACATATGTATTAAGCAGATACACCTGCGCACATATTTATTAAGGTATTTGGTTATTCGGGCCGCCATGGGGACCGGAAGGGGGTGAAAACATAGGTAAATCGTCTTATTTTAACCTACCGCCGGACATTGGTTTTACATTATTTACTCCAATCAAGGGGCGTATAGACAGTCTTACTGTATATATTTATAAAGCAGAGACATGTACAAACATTTTGAGGTATAATACATGTATGTCAAGCTATCCTGGAGACCGGAAGTGGACGAAAATTGAGCCATAATGGTTGTACAGCCGGCAATTTTGACCTACCCGACCATGGTTTTTTACTTCTGACTTGGTTCACAGGTCCTATGGAATGATCTACGGGGAATAGTTATCAAGCAGAGGCATTGACAAACGTTTTGAGGTATTATACATGTAGATCAAGCCATCCTGAGGACCGGTAGTTGCCTATTACGGAGCTAAAATGGGATGCCAGGACCGTGACGAATATTTCGGGTAGTACCGCATATTGGTTTTTCGCATTTTTCTGGCTAACGGAGGGCTCCAGAAATAAAAACTAGACATATGTATTAAGCAGATACACCTGCGCACATATTTATTAAGGTATTTGGTTATTCGGGCCGCCATGGGGACCGGAAGGGGGTGAAAACATAGGTAAATCGTCTTATTTTAACCTACCGCCGGACATTGGTTTTACATTATTTACTCCAATCAAGGGGCGTATAGACAGTCTTACTGTATATATTTATAAAGCAGAGACATGTACAAACATTTTGAGGTATAATACATGTATGTCAAGCTATCCTGGAGACCGGAAGTGGACGAAAATTGAGCCATAATGGTTGTACAGCCGGCAATTTTGACCTACCCGACCATGGTTTTTTACTTCTGACTTGGTTCACAGGTCCTATGGAATGATCTACGGGGAATAGTTATCAAGCAGAGGCATTGACAAACGTTTTGAGGTATTATACATGTAGATCAAGCCATCCTGAGGACCGGTAGTTGCCTATTACAGAGCTAAAATGGGATGCCAGGACTCTGACGGATATTTCGGGTAGTACCGCATATTGGTTTTTCGCATTTTTCTGGCTAACGGAGGGCTCCAGAAATAAAAACTAGACATATGTATTAAGCAGATACACCTGTGCACATATTTATTAAGGTATTTGGTTATTCGGGCCGCCATGGGGACCAGAAGGGGGTGAAAACATAGGTAAATCGTCTTATTTTAACCTACCGCCGGACATTGGTTTTACATTATTTACTCCAATCAAGGGGCGTATAGACAGTCTTACTGTATATATTTATAAAGCAGAGACATGTACAAACATTTTGAGGTATAATACATGTATGTCAAGCTATCCTGGAGACCGAAAGTGGACGAAAATTGAGCCATAATGGTTGTACAGCTTGCAATTTTGACCTACCCGTCCATGGTTTTTTACTTCTGACTTGGTTCACATGTCCTATGGAATGATCTACGGGGAATAGTTATCAAGCAGAGGCATTGACAAACGTTTTGAGGTATTATACATGTAGATCAAGCCATCCTGAGGACCGGTAGTTGCCTATTACAGAGCTAAAATGGGATGCCAGGACCCTGACGGATATTTCGGGTAGTACCGCATATTGGTTTTTCGCATTTTTCTGGCTAACGGAGGGCTCCAGAAATAAAAACTAGACATATGTATTAAGCAGATACACCTGCGCACATATTTATTAAGGTATTTGGTTATTCGGGCCGCCATGGGGACCGGAAGGGGGTGAAAACATAGGTAAATCGTCTTATTTTAACCTACCGCCGGACATTGGTTTTACATTATTTACTCCAATCAAGGGGCGTATAGACAGTCTTACTGTATATATTTATAAAGCAGAGACATGTACAAACATTTTGAGGTATAATACATGTATGTCAAGCTATCCTGGAGACCGGAAGTGGACGAAAATTGAGCCATAATGGTTGTACAGCCGGCAATTTTTACCTACCCGACCATGGTTTTTTACTTCTGACTTGGTTCACAGGTCCTATGGAATGATCTACGGGGAATAGTTATCAAGCAGAGGCATTGACAAACGTTTTGAGGTATTATACATGTAGATCAAGCCATCCTGAGGACCGGTAGTTGCCTATTACAGAGCTAAAATGGGATGCCAGGACCCTGACGGATATTTCGGGTAGTACCGCATATTGGTTTTTCGCATTTTTCTGGCTAACGGAGGGCTCCAGAAATAAAAACTAGACATATGTATTAAGCAGATACACCTGTGCACATATTTATTAAGGTATTTGGTTATTCGGGCCGCCATGGGGACCAGAAGGGGGTGAAAACATAGGTAAATCGTCTTATTTTAACCTACCGCCGGACATTGGTTTTACATTATTTACTCCAATCAAGGGGCGTATAGACAGTCTTACTGTATATATTTATAAAGCAGAGACATGTACAAACATTTTGAGGTATAATACATGTATGTCAAGCTATCCTGGAGACCGAAAGTGGACGAAAATTGAGCCATAATGGTTGTACAGCTTGCAATTTTGACCTACCCGTCCATGGTTTTTTACTTCTGACTTGGTTCACATGTCCTATGGAATGATCTACGGGGAATAGTTATCAAGCAGAGGCATTGACAAACGTTTTGAGGTATTATACATGTAGATCAAGCCATCCTGAGGACCGGTAGTTGCCTATTACAGAGCTAAAATGGGATGCCAGGACCCTGACGGATATTTCGGGTAGTACCGCATATTGGTTTTTCGCATTTTTCTGGCTAACGGAGGGCTCCAGAAATAAAAACTAGACATATGTATTAAGCAGATACACCTGCGCACATATTTATTAAGGTATTTGGTTATTCGGGCCGCCATGGGGACCGGAAGGGGGTGAAAACATAGGTAAATCGTCTTATTTTAACCTCCCGCCGGACATTGGTTTTACATTATTTACTCCAATCAAGGGGCGTATAGACAGTCTTACTGTATATATTTATAAAGCAGAGACATGTACAAACATTTTGAGGTATAATACATGTATGTCAAGCTATCCTGGAGACCGGAAGTGGACGAAAATTGAGCCATAATGGTTGTACAGCCGGCAATTTTGACCTACCCGACCATGGTTTTTTACTTCTGACTTGGTTCACAGGTCCTATGGAATGATCTACGGGGAATAGTTATCAAGCAGAGGCATTGACAAACGTTTTGAGGTATTATACATGTAGATCAAGCCATCCTGAGGACCGGTAGTTGCCTATTACAGAGCTAAAATGGGATGCCAGGACCCTGACGGATATTTCGGGTAGTACCGCATATTGGTTTTTCGCATTTTTCTGGCTAACGGAGGGCTCCAGAAATAAAAACTAGACATATGTATTAAGCAGATACACCTGCGCACATATTTATTAAGGTATTTGGTTATTCGGGCCGCCATGGGGACCGGAAGGGGGTGAAAACATAGGTAAATCGTCTTATTTTAACCTACCGCCGGACATTGGTTTTACATTATTTACTCCAATCAAGGGGCGTATAGACAGTCTTACTGTATATATTTATAAAGCAGAGACATGTACAAACATTTTGAGGTATAATACATGTATGTCAAGCTATCCTGGAGACCGGAAGTGGACGAAAATTGAGCCATAATGGTTGTACAGCCGGCAATTTTTACCTACCCGACCATGGTTTTTTACTTCTGACTTGGTTCACAGGTCCTATGGAATGATCTACGGGGAATAGTTATCAAGCAGAGGCATTGACAAACGTTTTGAGGTATTATACATGTAGATCAAGCCATCCTGAGGACCGGTAGTTGCCTATTACGGAGCTAAAATGGGATGCCAGGACCGTGACGAATATTTCGGGTAGTACCGCATATTGGTTTTTCGCATTTTTCTGGCTAACGGAGGGCTCCAGAAATAAAAACTAGACATATGTATTAAGCAGATACACCTGCGCACATATTTATTAAGGTATTTGGTTATTCGGGCCGCCATGGGGACCGGAAGGGGGTGAAAACATAGGTAAATCGTCTTATTTTAACCTACCGCCGGACATTGGTTTTACATTATTTACTCCAATCAAGGGGCGTATAGACAGTCTTACTGTATATATTTATAAAGCAGAGACATGTACAAACATTTTGAGGTATAATACATGTATGTCAAGCTATCCTGGAGACCGGAAGTGGACGAAAATTGAGCCATAATGGTTGTACAGCCGGCAATTTTGACCTACCCGACCATGGTTTTTTACTTCTGACTTGGTTCACAGGTCCTATGGAATGATCTACGGGGAATAGTTATCAAGCAGAGGCATTGACAAACGTTTTGAGGTATTATACATGTAGATCAAGCCATCCTGAGGACCGGTAGTTGCCTATTACAGAGCTAAAATGGGATGCCAGGACTCTGACGGATATTTCGGGTAGTACCGCATATTGGTTTTTCGCATTTTTCTGGCTAACGGAGGGCTCCAGAAATAAAAACTAGACATATGTATTAAGCAGATACACCTGTGCACATATTTATTAAGGTATTTGGTTATTCGGGCCGCCATGGGGACCAGAAGGGGGTGAAAACATAGGTAAATCGTCTTATTTTAACCTACCGCCGGACATTGGTTTTACATTATTTACTCCAATCAAGGGGCGTATAGACAGTCTTACTGTATATATTTATAAAGCAGAGACATGTACAAACATTTTGAGGTATAATACATGTATGTCAAGCTATCCTGGAGACCGAAAGTGGACGAAAATTGAGCCATAATGGTTGTACAGCTTGCAATTTTGACCTACCCGTCCATGGTTTTTTACTTCTGACTTGGTTCACATGTCCTATGGAATGATCTACGGGGAATAGTTATCAAGCAGAGGCATTGACAAACGTTTTGAGGTATTATACATGTAGATCAAGCCATCCTGAGGACCGGTAGTTGCCTATTACAGAGCTAAAATGGGATGCCAGGACCCTGACGGATATTTCGGGTAGTACCGCATATTGGTTTTTCGCATTTTTCTGGCTAACGGAGGGCTCCAGAAATAAAAACTAGACATATGTATTAAGCAGATACACCTGCGCACATATTTATTAAGGTATTTGGTTATTCGGGCCGCCATGGGGACCGGAAGGGGGTGAAAACATAGGTAAATCGTCTTATTTTAACCTACCGCCGGACATTGGTTTTACATTATTTACTCCAATCAAGGGGCGTATAGACAGTCTTACTGTATATATTTATAAAGCAGAGACATGTACAAACATTTTGAGGTATAATACATGTATGTCAAGCTATCCTGGAGACCGGAAGTGGACGAAAATTGAGCCATAATGGTTGTACAGCCGGCAATTTTTACCTACCCGACCATGGTTTTTTACTTCTGACTTGGTTCACAGGTCCTATGGAATGATCTACGGGGAATAGTTATCAAGCAGAGGCATTGACAAACGTTTTGAGGTATTATACATGTAGATCAAGCCATCCTGAGGACCGGTAGTTGCCTATTACAGAGCTAAAATGGGATGCCAGGACCCTGACGGATATTTCGGGTAGTACCGCATATTGGTTTTTCGCATTTTTCTGGCTAACGGAGGGCTCCAGAAATAAAAACTAGACATATGTATTAAGCAGATACACCTGTGCACATATTTATTAAGGTATTTGGTTATTCGGGCCGCCATGGGGACCAGAAGGGGGTGAAAACATAGGTAAATCGTCTTATTTTAACCTACCGCCGGACATTGGTTTTACATTATTTACTCCAATCAAGGGGCGTATAGACAGTCTTACTGTATATATTTATAAAGCAGAGACATGTACAAACATTTTGAGGTATAATACATGTATGTCAAGCTATCCTGGAGACCGAAAGTGGACGAAAATTGAGCCATAATGGTTGTACAGCTTGCAATTTTGACCTACCCGTCCATGGTTTTTTACTTCTGACTTGGTTCACATGTCCTATGGAATGATCTACGGGGAATAGTTATCAAGCAGAGGCATTGACAAACGTTTTGAGGTATTATACATGTAGATCAAGCCATCCTGAGGACCGGTAGTTGCCTATTACAGAGCTAAAATGGGATGCCAGGACCCTGACGGATATTTCGGGTAGTACCGCATATTGGTTTTTCGCATTTTTCTGGCTAACGGAGGGCTCCAGAAATAAAAACTAGACATATGTATTAAGCAGATACACCTGCGCACATATTTATTAAGGTATTTGGTTATTCGGGCCGCCATGGGGACCGGAAGGGGGTGAAAACATAGGTAAATCGTCTTATTTTAACCTCCCGCCGGACATTGGTTTTACATTATTTACTCCAATCAAGGGGCGTATAGACAGTCTTACTGTATATATTTATAAAGCAGAGACATGTACAAACATTTTGAGGTATAATACATGTATGTCAAGCTATCCTGGAGACCGGAAGTGGACGAAAATTGAGCCATAATGGTTGTACAGCCGGCAATTTTGACCTACCCGACCATGGTTTTTTACTTCTGACTTGGTTCACAGGTCCTATGGAATGATCTACGGGGAATAGTTATCAAGCAGAGGCATTGACAAACGTTTTGAGGTATTATACATGTAGATCAAGCCATCCTGAGGACCGGTAGTTGCCTATTACAGAGCTAAAATGGGATGCCAGGACCCTGACGGATATTTCGGGTAGTACCGCATATTGGTTTTTCGCATTTTTCTGGCTAACGGAGGGCTCCAGAAATAAAAACTAGACATATGTATTAAGCAGATACACCTGCGCACATATTTATTAAGGTATTTGGTTATTCGGGCCGCCATGGGGACCGGAAGGGGGTGAAAACATAGGTAAATCGTCTTATTTTAACCTACCGCCGGACATTGGTTTTACATTATTTACTCCAATCAAGGGGCGTATAGACAGTCTTACTGTATATATTTATAAAGCAGAGACATGTACAAACATTTTGAGGTATAATACATGTATGTCAAGCTATCCTGGAGACCGGAAGTGGACGAAAATTGAGCCATAATGGTTGTACAGCCGGCAATTTTTACCTACCCGACCATGGTTTTTTACTTCTGACTTGGTTCACAGGTCCTATGGAATGATCTACGGGGAATAGTTATCAAGCAGAGGCATTGACAAACGTTTTGAGGTATTATACATGTAGATCAAGCCATCCTGAGGACCGGTAGTTGCCTATTACAGAGCTAAAATGGGATGCCAGGACCCTGACGGATATTTCGGGTAGTACCGCATATTGGTTTTTCGCATTTTTCTGGCTAACGGAGGGCTCCAGAAATAAAAACTAGACATATGTATTAAGCAGATACACCTGTGCACATATTTATTAAGGTATTTGGTTATTCGGGCCGCCATGGGGACCAGAAGGGGGTGAAAACATAGGTAAATCGTCTTATTTTAACCTACCGCCGGACATTGGTTTTACATTATTTACTCCAATCAAGGGGCGTATAGACAGTCTTACTGTATATATTTATAAAGCAGAGACATGTACAAACATTTTGAGGTATAATACATGTATGTCAAGCTATCCTGGAGACCGAAAGTGGACGAAAATTGAGCCATAATGGTTGTACAGCTTGCAATTTTGACCTACCCGTCCATGGTTTTTTACTTCTGACTTGGTTCACATGTCCTATGGAATGATCTACGGGGAATAGTTATCAAGCAGAGGCATTGACAAACGTTTTGAGGTATTATACATGTAGATCAAGCCATCCTGAGGACCGGTAGTTGCCTATTACAGAGCTAAAATGGGATGCCAGGACCCTGACGGATATTTCGGGTAGTACCGCATATTGGTTTTTCGCATTTTTCTGGCTAACGGAGGGCTCCAGAAATAAAAACTAGACATATGTATTAAGCAGATACACCTGCGCACATATTTATTAAGGTATTTGGTTATTCGGGCCGCCATGGGGACCGGAAGGGGGTGAAAACATAGGTAAATCGTCTTATTTTAACCTCCCGCCGGACATTGGTTTTACATTATTTACTCCAATCAAGGGGCGTATAGACAGTCTTACTGTATATATTTATAAAGCAGAGACATGTACAAACATTTTGAGGTATAATACATGTATGTCAAGCTATCCTGGAGACCGGAAGTGGACGAAAATTGAGCCATAATGGTTGTACAGCCGGCAATTTTGACCTACCCGACCATGGTTTTTTACTTCTGACTTGGTTCACAGGTCCTATGGAATGATCTACGGGGAATAGTTATCAAGCAGAGGCATTGACAAACGTTTTGAGGTATTATACATGTAGATCAAGCCATCCTGAGGACCGGTAGTTGCCTATTACGGAGCTAAAATGGGATGCCAGGTCCCTGACGGATATTTCGGGTAGTACCGCATATTGGTTTTTCGCATTTTTCTGGCTAACGGAGGGCTCCAGAAATAAAAACTAGACATATGTATTAAGCAGATACACCTGCGCACATATTTATTAAGGTATTTGGTTATTCGGGCCGCCATGGGGACCGGAAGGGGGTGAAAACATAGGTAAATCGTCTTATTTTAACCTACCGCCGGACATTGGTTTTACATTATTTACTCCAATCAAGGGGCATATAGACAGTCTTACTGTATATATTTATAAAGCAGAGACATGTACAAACATTTTGAGGTATAATACATGTATGTCAAGCTATCCTGGAGACCGAAAGTGGACGAAAATTGAGCCATAATGGTTGTACAGCTTGCAATTTTGACCTACCCGACCATGGTTTTTTACTTCTGACTTGGTTCACATGTCCTATGGAATGATCTACGGGGAATAGTTATCAAGCAGAGGCATTGACAAACGTTTTGAGGTATTATACATGTAGATCAAGCCATCCTGAGGACCGGTAGTTGCCTATTACAGAGCTAAAATGGGATGCCAGGACCCTGACGGATATTTCGGGTAGTACCGCATATTGGTTTTTCGCATTTTTCTGGCTAACGGAGGGCTCCAGAAATAAAAACTAGACATATGTATTAAGCAGATACACCTGCGCACATATTTATTAAGGTATTTGGTTATTCGGGCCGCCATAGGGACCGGAAGGGGGTGAAAACATAGGTAAATCGTCTTATTTTAACCTACCGCCGGACATTGGTTTTACATTATTTACTCCAATCAAGGGGCGTATAGACAGTCTTACTGTATATATTTATAAAGCAGAGACATGTACAAACATTTTGAGGTATAATACATGTATGTCAAGCTATCCTGGAGACCGGAAGTGGACGAAAATTGAGCCATAATGGTTGTACAGCCGGCAATTTTGACCTACCCGACCATGGTTTTTTACTTCTGACTTGGTTCACAGGTCCTATGGAATGATCTACGGGGAATAGTTATCAAGCAGAGGCATTGACAAACGTTTTGAGGTATTATACATGTAGATCAAGCCATCCTGAGGACCGGTAGTTGCCTATTACGGAGCTAAAATGGGATGCCAGGACCCTGACGGATATTTCGGGTAGTACCGCATATTGGTTTTTCGCATTTTTCTGGCTAACGGAGGGCTCCAGAAATAAAAACTAGACATATGTATTAAGCAGATACACCTGCGCACATATTTATTAAGGTATTTGGTTATTCGGGCCGCCATGGGGACCGGAAGGGGGTGAAAACATAGGTAAATCGTCTTATTTTAACCTACCGCCGGACATTGGTTTTACATTATTTACTCCAATCAAGGGGCGTATAGACAGTCTTACTGTATATATTTATAAAGCAGAGACATGTACAAACATTTTGAGGTATAATACATGTATGTCAAGCTATCCTGGAGACCGGAAGTGGACGAAAATTGAGCCATAATGGTTGTACAGCCGGCAATTTTGACCTACCCGACCATGGTTTTTTACTTCTGACTTGGTTCACAGGTCCTATGGAATGATCTACGGGGAATAGTTATCAAGCAGAGGCATTGACAAACGTTTTGAGGTATTATACATGTAGATCAAGCCATCCTGAGGACCGGAAGTTGCCTATTACGGAGCTAAAATGGGATGCCAGGACCCTGACGGATATTTCGGGTAGTACCGCATATTGGTTTTTCGCATTTTTCTGGCTAACGGAGGGCTCCAGAAATAAAAACTAGACATATGTATTAAGCAGATACACCTGCGCACATATTTATTAAGGTATTTGGTTATTCGGGCCACCATGGGGACCGGAAGGGGGTGAAAACATAGGTAAATCGTCTTATTTTAACCTACCGCCGGACATTGGTTTTACATTATTTACTCCAATCAAGGGGCGTATAGACAGTCTTACTGTATATATTTATAAAGCAGAGACATGTACAAACATTTTGAGGTATAATACATGTATGTCAAGCTATCCTGGAGACCGGAAGTGGACGAAAATTGAGCCATAATGGTTGTACAGCGGCAATTTTGACCTACCCGACCATGGTTTTTTACTTCTGACTTGGTTCACAGGTCCTATGGAATGATCTACGGGGAATAGTTATCAAGCAGAGGCATTGACAAACGTTTTGAGGTATTATACATGTAGATCAAGCCATCCTGAGGACCGGTAGTTGCCTATTACGGAGCTAAAATGGGATGCCAGGACCGTGACGGATATTTCGAGTAGTACCGCATATTGGTTTTTCGCATTTTTCTGGCTAACGGAGGGCTCCAGAAATAAAAACTAGACATATGTATTAAGCAGATACACCTGCGCACATATTTATTAAGGTATTTGGTTATTCGGGCCGCCATGGGGACCGGAAGGGGGTGAAAACATAGGTAAATCCTCTTATTTTAACCTACCGCCGGACATTGGTTTTACATTATTTACTCCAATCAAGGGGCGTATAGACAGTCTTACTGTATATATTTATAAAGCAGAGACATGTACAAACATTTTGAGGTATAATACATGTATGTCAAGCTATCCTGGAGACCGGAAGTGGACGAAAATTGAGCCATAATGGTTGTACAGCCGGCAATTTTGACTTACCCGACCATGGTTTTTTACTTCTGACTTGGTTCACAGGTCCTATGGAATGATCTACGGGGAATAGTTATCAAGCAGAGGCATTGACAAACGTTTTGAGGTATTATACATGTAGATCAAGCCATCCTGAGGACCGGAAGTTGCCTATTACGGAGCTAAAATGGGATGCCAGGACCCTGACGGATATTTCGGGTAGTACCGCATATTGGTTTTTCGCATTTTTCTGGCTAACGGAGGGCTCCAGAAATAAAAACTAGACATATGTATTAAGCAGATACACCTGCGCACATATTTATTAAGGTATTTGGTTATTCGGGCCACCATGGGGACCGGAAGGGGGTGAACACATAGGTAAATCCTCTTATTTTAACCTACCGCCGGACATTGGTTTTACATTATTTACTCCAATCAAGGGGCGTATAGACAGTCTTACTGTATATATTTATAAAGCAGAGACATGTACAAACATTTTGAGGTATAATACATGTATGTCAAGCTATCCTGGAGACCGGAAGTGGACGAAAATTGAGCCATGATGGTTGTACAGCCGGCAATTTTGACCTACCCGACCATGGTTTTTTACTTCTGACTTGGTTCACAGGTCCTATGGAATGATCTACGGGGAATAGTTATCAAGCAGAGGCATTGACAAACGTTTTGAGGTATTATACATGTAGATCAAGCCATCCTGAGGACCGGTAGTTGCCTATTACGGAGCTAAAATGGGATGCCAGGACCCTGACGGATATTTCGGGTAGTACCGCATATTGGTTTTTCGCATTTTTCTGGCTAACGGAGGGCTCCAGAAATAAAAACTAGACATATGTATTAAGCAGATACACCTGCGCACATATTTATTAAGGTATTTGGTTATTCGGGCCGCCATGGGGACCGGAAGGGGGTGAAAACATAGGTAAATCGTCTTATTTTAACCTCCCGCCGGACATTGGTTTTACATTATTTACTCCAATCAAGGGGCGTATAGACAGTCTTACTGTATATATTTATAAAGCAGAGACATGTACAAACATTTTGAGGTATAATACATGTATGTCAAGCTATCCTGGAGACCGGAAGTGGACGAAAATTGAGCCATAATGGTTGTACAGCCGGCAATTTTGACCTACCCGACCATGGTTTTTTACTTCTGACTTGGTTCACAGGTCCTATGGAATGATCTACGGGGAATAGTTATCAAGCAGAGGCATTGACAAACGTTTTGAGGTATTATACATGTAGATCAAGCCATCCTGAGGACCGGTAGTTGCCTATTACGGAGCTAAAATGGGATGCCAGGTCCCTGACGGATATTTCGGGTAGTACCGCATATTGGTTTTTCGCATTTTTCTGGCTAACGGAGGGCTCCAGAAATAAAAACTAGACATATGTATTAAGCAGATACACCTGCGCACATATTTATTAAGGTATTTGGTTATTCGGGCCGCCATGGGGACCGGAAGGGGGTGAAAACATAGGTAAATCGTCTTATTTTAACCTACCGCCGGACATTGGTTTTACATTATTTACTCCAATCAAGGGGCATATAGACAGTCTTACTGTATATATTTATAAAGCAGAGACATGTACAAACATTTTGAGGTATAATACATGTATGTCAAGCTATCCTGGAGACCGAAAGTGGACGAAAATTGAGCCATAATGGTTGTACAGCTTGCAATTTTGACCTACCCGACCATGGTTTTTTACTTCTGACTTGGTTCACATGTCCTATGGAATGATCTACGGGGAATAGTTATCAAGCAGAGGCATTGACAAACGTTTTGAGGTATTATACATGTAGATCAAGCCATCCTGAGGACCGGTAGTTGCCTATTACAGAGCTAAAATGGGATGCCAGGACCCTGACGGATATTTCGGGTAGTACCGCATATTGGTTTTTCGCATTTTTCTGGCTAACGGAGGGCTCCAGAAATAAAAACTAGACATATGTATTAAGCAGATACACCTGCGCACATATTTATTAAGGTATTTGGTTATTCGGGCCGCCATAGGGACCGGAAGGGGGTGAAAACATAGGTAAATCGTCTTATTTTAACCTCCCGCCGGACATTGGTTTTACATTATTTACTCCAATCAAGGGGCGTATAGACAGTCTTACTGTATATATTTATAAAGCAGAGACATGTACAAACATTTTGAGGTATAATACATGTATGTCAAGCTATCCTGGAGACCGGAAGTGGACGAAAATTGAGCCATAATGGTTGTACAGCCGGCAATTTTGACCTACCCGACCATGGTTTTTTACTTCTGACTTGGTTCACAGGTCCTATGGAATGATCTACGGGGAATAGTTATCAAGCAGAGGCATTGACAAACGTTTTGAGGTATTATACATGTAGATCAAGCCATCCTGAGGACCGGTAGTTGCCTATTACGGAGCTAAAATGGGATGCCAGGACCCTGACGGATATTTCGGGTAGTACCGCATATTGGTTTTTCGCATTTTTCTGGCTAACGGAGGGCTCCAGAAATAAAAACTAGACATATGTATTAAGCAGATACACCTGCGCACATATTTATTAAGGTATTTGGTTATTCGGGCCGCCATGGGGACCGGAAGGGGGTGAAAACATAGGTAAATCGTCTTATTTTAACCTACCGCCGGACATTGGTTTTACATTATTTACTCCAATCAAGGGGCGTATAGACAGTCTTACTGTATATATTTATAAAGCAGAGACATGTACAAACATTTTGAGGTATAATACATGTATGTCAAGCTATCCTGGAGACCGGAAGTGGACGAAAATTGAGCCATAATGGTTGTACAGCCGGCAATTTTGACCTACCCGACCATGGTTTTTTACTTCTGACTTGGTTCACAGGTCCTATGGAATGATCTACGGGGAATAGTTATCAAGCAGAGGCATTGACAAACGTTTTGAGGTATTATACATGTAGATCAAGCCATCCTGAGGACCGGAAGTTGCCTATTACGGAGCTAAAATGGGATGCCAGGACCCTGACGGATATTTCGGGTAGTACCGCATATTGGTTTTTCGCATTTTTCTGGCTAACGGAGGGCTCCAGAAATAAAAACTAGACATATGTATTAAGCAGATACACCTGCGCACATATTTATTAAGGTATTTGGTTATTCGGGCCACCATGGGGACCGGAAGGGGGTGAAAACATAGGTAAATCGTCTTATTTTAACCTACCGCCGGACATTGGTTTTACATTATTTACTCCAATCAAGGGGCGTATAGACAGTCTTACTGTATATATTTATAAAGCAGAGACATGTACAAACATTTTGAGGTATAATACATGTATGTCAAGCTATCCTGGAGACCGGACGTGGACGAAAATTGAGCCATAATGGTTGTACAGCGGCAATTTTGACCTACCCGACCATGGTTTTTTACTTCTGACTTGGTTCACAGGTCCTATGGAATGATCTACGGGGAATAGTTATCAAGCAGAGGCATTGACAAACGTTTTGAGGTATTATACATGTAGATCAAGCCATCCTGAGGACCGGTAGTTGCCTATTACGGAGCTAAAATGGGATGCCAGGACCGTGACGGATATTTCGGGTAGTACCGCATATTGGTTTTTCGCATTTTTCTGGCTAACGGAGGGCTCCAGAAATAAAAACTAGACATATGTATTAAGCAGATACACCTGCGCACATATTTATTAAGGTATTTGGTTATTCGGGCCGCCATGGGGACCGGGAGGGGGTGAAAACATAGGTAAATCCTCTTATTTTAACCTACCGCCGGACATTGGTTTTACATTATTTACTCCAATCAAGGGGCGTATAGACAGTCTTACTGTATATATTTATAAAGCAGAGACATGTACAAACATTTTGAGGTATAATACATGTATGTCAAGCTATCCTGGAGACCGGAAGTGGACGAAAATTGAGCCATAATGGTTGTACAGCCGGCAATTTTGACTTACCCGACCATGGTTTTTTACTTCTGACTTGGTTCACAGGTCCTATGGAATGATCTACGGGGAATAGTTATCAAGCAGAGGCATTGACAAACGTTTTGAGGTATTATACATGTAGATCAAGCCATCCTGAGGACCGGAAGTTGCCTATTACGGAGCTAAAATGGGATGCCAGGACCCTGACGGATATTTCGGGTAGTACCGCATATTGGTTTTTCGCATTTTTCTGGCTAACGGAGGGCTCCAGAAATAAAAACTAGACATATGTATTAAGCAGATACACCTGCGCACATATTTATTAAGGTATTTGGTTATTCGGGCCACCATGGGGACCGGAAGGGGGTGAACACATAGGTAAATCCTCTTATTTTAACCTACCGCCGGACATTGGTTTTACATTATTTACTCCAATCAAGGGGCGTATAGACAGTCTTACTGTATATATTTATAAAGCAGAGACATGTACAAACATTTTGAGGTATAATACATGTATGTCAAGCTATCCTGGAGACCGGAAGTGGACGAAAATTGAGCCATGATGGTTGTACAGCCGGCAATTTTGACCTACCCGACCATGGTTTTTTACTTCTGACTTGGTTCACATGTCCTATGGAATGATCTACGGGGAATAGTTATCAAGCAGAGGCATTGACAAACGTTTTGAGGTATTATACATGTAGATCAAGCCATCCTGAGGACCGGTAGTTGCCTATTACGGAGCTAAAATGGGATGCCAGGACCGTGACGAATATTTCGGGTAGTACCGCATATTGGTTTTTCGCATTTTTCTGGCTAACGGAGGGCTCCAGAAATAAAAACTAGACATATGTATTAAGCAGATACACCTGCGCACATATTTATTAAGGTATTTGGTTATTCGGGCCGCCATGGGGACCGGAAGGGGATGAAAACATAGGTAAATCGTCTTATTTTAACCTACCGCCGGACATTGGTTTTACATTATTTACTCCAATCAAGGGGCGTATAGACAGTCTTACTGTATATATTTATAAAGCAGAGACATGTACAAACATTTTGAGGTATAATACATGTATGTCAAGCTATCCTGGAGACCGGAAGTGGACGAAAATTGAGCCATAATGGTTGTACAGCCGGCAATTTTGACTTACCCGACCATGGTTTTTTACTTCTGACTTGGTTCACAGGTCCTATGGAATGATCTACGGGGAATAGTTATCAAGCAGAGGCATTGACAAACGTTTTGAGGTATTATACATGTAGATCAAGCCATCCTGAGGACCGGAAGTTGCCTATTACGGAGCTAAAATGGGATGCCAGGACCGTGACGGATATTTCGGGTAGTACCGCATATTGGTTTTTCGCATTTTTCTGGCTAACGGAGGGCTCCAGAAATAAAAACTAGACATATGTATTAAGCAGATACACCTGCGCACATATTTATTAAGGTATTTGGTTATTCGGGCCACCATGGGGACCGGAAGGGGGTGAAAACATAGGTAAATCCTCTTATTTTAACCTACCGCCGGACATTGGTTTTACATTATTTACTCCAATCAAGGGGCGTATAGACAGTCTTACTGTATATATTTATAAAGCAGAGACATGTACAAACATTTTGAGGTATAATACATGTATGTCAAGCTATCCTGGAGACCGAAAGTGGACGAAAATTGAGCCATAATGGTTGTACAGCTTGCAATTTTGACCTACCCGTCCATGGTTTTTTACTTCTGACTTGGTTCACATGTCCTATGGAATGATCTACGGGGAATAGTTATCAAGCAGAGGCATTGACAAACGTTTTGAGGTATTATACATGTAGATCAAGCCATCCTGAGGACCGGTAGTTGCCTATTACAGAGCTAAAATGGGATGCCAGGACCCTGACGGATATTTCGGGTAGTACCGCATATTGGTTTTTCGCATTTTTCTGGCTAACGGAGGGCTCCAGAAATAAAAACTAGACATATGTATTAAGCAGATACACCTGCGCACATATTTATTAAGGTATTTGGTTATTCGAGCCGCCATGGGGACCGGAAGGGGGTGAAAACATAGGTAAATCGTCTTATTTTAACCTCCCGCCGGACATTGGTTTTACATTATTTACTCCAATCAAGGGGCGTATAGACAGTCTTACTGTATATATTTATAAAGCAGAGACATGTACAAACATTTTGAGGTATAATACATGTATGTCAAGCTATCCTGGAGACCGGAAGTGGACGAAAATTGAGCCATAATGGTTGTACAGCCGGCAATTTTGACCTACCCGACCATGGTTTTTTACTTCTGACTTGGTTCACAGGTCCTATGGAATGATCTACGGGGAATAGTTATCAAGCAGAGGCATTGACAAACGTTTTGAGGTATTATACATGTAGATCAAGCCATCCTGAGGACCGGTAGTTGCCTATTACGGAGCTAAAATGGGATGCCAGGACCCTGACGGATATTTCGGGTAGTACCGCATATTGGTTTTTCGCATTTTTCTGGCTAACGGAGGGCTCCAGAAATAAAAACTAGACATATGTATTAAGCAGATACACCTGCGCACATATTTATTAAGGTATTTGGTTATTCGGGCCGCCATGGGGACCGGAAGGGGGTGAACACATAGGTAAATCGTCTTATTTTAACCTACCGCCGGACATTGGTTTTACATTATTTACTCCAATCAAGGGGCGTATAGACAGTCTTACTGTATATATTTATAAAGCAGAGACATGTACAAACATTTTGAGGTATAATACATGTATGTCAAGCTATCCTGGAGACCGGAAGTGGACGAAAATTGAGCCATAATGGTTGTACAGCCGGCAATTTTGACCTACCCGACCATGGTTTTTTACTTCTGACTTGGTTCACAGGTCCTATGGAATGATCTACGGGGAATAGTTATCAAGCAGAGGCATTGACAAACGTTTTGAGGTATTATACATGTAGATCAAGCCATCCTGAGGACCGGAAGTTGCCTATTACGGAGCTAAAATGGGATGCCAGGACCCTGACGGATATTTCGGGTAGTACCGCATATTGGTTTTTCGCATTTTTCTGGCTAACGGAGGGCTCCAGAAATAAAAACTAGACATATGTATTAAGCAGATACACCTGCGCACATATTTATTAAGGTATTTGGTTATTCGAGCCGCCATGGGGACCGGAAGGGGGTGAAAACATAGGTAAATCGTCTTATTTTAACCTCCCGCCGGACATTGGTTTTACATTATTTACTCCAATCAAGGGGCGTATAGACAGTCTTACTGTATATATTTATAAAGCAGAGACATGTACAAACATTTTGAGGTATAATACATGTATGTCAAGCTATCCTGGAGACCGGAAGTGGACGAAAATTGAGCCATAATGGTTGTACAGCCGGCAATTTTGACCTACCCGACCATGGTTTTTTACTTCTGACTTGGTTCACAGGTCCTATGGAATGATCTACGGGGAATAGTTATCAAGCAGAGGCATTGACAAACGTTTTGAGGTATTATACATGTAGATCAATCCATCCTGAGGACCGGTAGTTGCCTATTACGGAGCTAAAATGGGATGCCAGGACCCTGACGGATATTTCGGGTAGTACCGCATATTGGTTTTTCGCATTTTTCTGGCTAACGGAGGGCTCCAGAAATAAAAACTAGACATATGTATTAAGCAGATACACCTGCGCACATATTTATTAAGGTATTTGGTTATTCGGGCCGCCATGGGGACCGGAAGGGGGTGAACACATAGGTAAATCGTCTTATTTTAACCTACCGCCGGACATTGGTTTTACATTATTTACTCCAATCAAGGGGCGTATAGACAGTCTTACTGTATATATTTATAAAGCAGAGACATGTACAAACATTTTGAGGTATAATACATGTATGTCAAGCTATCCTGGAGACCGGAAGTGGACGAAAATTGAGCCATAATGGTTGTACAGCCGGCAATTTTGACCTACCCGACCATGGTTTTTTACTTCTGACTTGGTTCACAGGTCCTATGGAATGATCTACGGGGAATAGTTATCAAGCAGAGGCATTGACAAACGTTTTGAGGTATTATACATGTAGATCAAGCCATCCTGAGGACCGGAAGTTGCCTATTACGGAGCTAAAATGGGATGCCAGGACCCTGACGGATATTTCGGGTAGTACCGCATATTGGTTTTTCGCATTTTTCTGGCTAACGGAGGGCTCCAGAAATAAAAACTAGACATATGTATTAAGCAGATACACCTGCGCACATATTTATTAAGGTATTTGGTTATTCGGGCCACCATGGGGACCGGAAGGGGGTGAAAACATAGGTAAATCCTCTTATTTTAACCTACCGCCGGACATTGGTTTTACATTATTTACTCCAATCAAGGGGCGTATAGACAGTCTTACTGTATATATTTATAAAGCAGAGACATGTACAAACATTTTGAGGTATAATACATGTATGTCAAGCTATCCTGGAGACCGGAAGTGGACGAAAATTGAGCCATAATGGTTGTACAGCCGGCAATTTTGACTTACCCGACCATGGTTTTTTACTTCTGACTTGGTTCACAGGTCCTATGGAATGATCTACGGGGAATAGTTATCAAGCAGAGGCATTGACAAACGTTTTGAGGTATTATACATGTAGATCAAGCCATCCTGAGGACCGGAAGTTGCCTATTACGGAGCTAAAATGGGATGCCAGGACCCTGACGGATATTTCGGGTAGTACCGCATATTGGTTTTTCGCATTTTTCTGGCTAACGGAGGGCTCCAGAAATAAAAACTAGACATATGTATTAAGCAGATACACTTGCGCACATATTTATTAAGGTATTTGGTTATTCGGGCCACCATGGGGACCGGAAGGTGGTGAAAACATAGGTAAATCCTCTTATTTTAACCTACCGCCGGACATTGGTTTTACATTATTTACTCCAATCAAGGGGCGTATAGACAGTCTTACTGTATATATTTATAAAGCAGAGACATGTACAAACATTTTGAGGTATAATACATGTATGTCAAGCTATCCTGGAGACCGGAAGTGGACGAAAATTGAGCCATAATGGTTGTACAGCCGGCAATTTTGACCTACCCGACTATGGTTTTTTACTTCTGACTTGGTTCACAGGTCCTATGGAATGATCTACGGGGAATAGTTATCAAGCAGAGGCATTGACAAACGTTTTGAGGTATTATACATGTAGATCAAGCCATCCTGAGGACCGGTAAACCGTTTTATTTTAACATACAATGTACGCCGGACATTGGTTTTACATTATTTACTCCAATCAAGGGGCGTATAGACAGTCTTACTGTATATATTTATAAAGCAGAGACATGTACAAACATTTTGAGGTATAATACATGTATGTCAAGCTATCCTGGAGACCGGAAGTGGACGAAAATTGAGCCATAATGGTTGTACAGCCGGCAATTTGACCTACCCGACCATGGTTTTTTACTTCTGTCTTGGTCCACAGGTCCTATGGAATGATCTACGGGGAATAGTCATCAAGCATAGGCATTTACAAATGTTTTGAGGTATCATACATGTAGAACAAGCCTCCGTGAGGACCGGGAGTTGTCTATTACGGAGCTAAAATGGGATGCCAGGACCGTGACGGATATTCCGGGTAATAACGCATATTGGTTTTTCGCATTTTTCTGGCTAACGAAGGGCTCCAGAAATAAAAACTAAACATATATATTAAGCAGAGACCCCTGCGCACATATTTGTTAAGGTATTTGGTTATTCGGGCAACCATGGGGACCGGAAGGGGGTGAAAACATAGGTAAATCGTCTTATTTTAACCTACCGCCGGACATTGGTTTTACATTATTTACTCCAATCAAGGGGCGTATAGACAGTCTTACTGTATATATTTATAAAGCAGAGACATGTACAAACATTTTGAGGTATAATACATGTATGTCAAGCTATCCTGGAGACCGGAAGTGGACGAAAATTGAGCCATAATGGTTGTACAGCCGGCAATTTGACCTACCCGACCATGGTTTTTTACTTCTGACTTGGTCCACAGGTCCTATGGAATGATCTACGGGGAATAGTTATCAAGCATAGGCATTGACAAACGTTTTGAGGTATCATACATGTAGAACAAGCCTCCGTGAGGACCGGAAGTTGTCTATTACGGAGCTAAAATGGGATGCCAGGACCGTGACGGATATTCCGGGTAATAGCGCATATTGGTTTTTCGCATTTTTCTGGCTAACGAAGGGCTCCAGAAATAAAAACTAAACATATATATTAAGCAGAGACCCCTGCGCACATATTTGTTAAGGTATTTGGTTATTCGGGCCGCCATGGGGACCGGAAGGGGGTGAAAACATAGGTAAACGTTTTATTTTAACCTACCGCCGGACATTGGTTTTACATTATTTACTCCAATCAAGGGGCGTATAGACAGTCTTACTGTATATATTTATAAAGCAGAGACATGTACAAACATTTTGAGGTATAATACATGTATGTCAAGCTATCCTGGAGACCGGAAATGGACGAAAATTGAGCCATAATGGTTGTACAGCCGGCAATTTTGACCTACCCGACTATGGTTATTTACTTCTGACTTGGTTCACAGGTCCTATGGAATGATCTACGGGGAATAGTTATCAAGCAGAGGCATTGACAAACGTTTTGAGGTATTATACATGTAGATCAAGCCATCCTGAGGACCGGAAGTTGCCTATTACGGAGCTAAAATGGGATGCCAGGACCCTGACGGATATTTCGGGTAGTACCGCATATTGGTTTTTCGCATTTTTCTGGCTAACGAAGGGCTCCAGAAATAAAAACTAAACATATATATTAAGCAGAGACCCCTGCGCACATATTTGTTAAGGTATTTGGTTATTCGGGCAACCATGGGGACCGGAAGGGGGTGAAAACATAGGTAAATCGTCTTATTTTAACCTACCGCCGGACATTGGTTTTACATTATTTACTCCAATCAAGGGGCGTATAGACAGTCTTACTGTATATATTTATAAAGCAGAGACATGTACAAACATTTTGAGGTATAATACATGTATGTCAAGCTATCCTGGAGACCGGAAGTGGACGAAAATTGAGCCATAATGGTTGTACAGCCGGCAATTTGACCTACCCGACCATGGTTTTTTACTTCTGACTTGGTCCACAGGTCCTATGGAATGATCTACGGGGAATAGTTATCAAGCATAGGCATTGACAAACGTTTTGAGGTATCATACATGTAGAACAAGCCTCCGTGAGGACCGGAAGTTGTCTATTACGGAGCTAAAATGGGATGCCAGGACCGTGACGGATATTCCGGGTAATAACGCATATTGGTTTTTCGCATTTTTATGGCTAACGAAGGGCTCCAGAAATAAAAACTAAACATATATATTAAGCAGAGACCCCTGCGCACATATTTGTTAAGGTATTTGGTTATTCGGGCCGCCATGGGGACCGGAAGGGGGTGAAAACATAGGTAAACGTTTTATTTTAACCTACCGCCGGACATTGGTTTTACATTATTTACTCCAATCAAGGGGCGTATAGACAGTCTTACTGTATATATTTATAAAGCAGAGACATGTACAAACATTTTGAGGTATAATACATGTATGTCAAGCTATCCTGGAGACCGGAAATGGACGAAAATTGAGCCATAATGGTTGTACAGCCGGCAATTTTGACCTACCCGACTATGGTTATTTACTTCTGACTTGGTTCACAGGTCCTATGGAATGATCTACGGGGAATAGTTATCAAGCAGAGGCATTGACAAACGTTTTGAGGTATTATACATGTAGATCAAGCCATTCTGAGGACCGGAAGTTGCCTATTACGGAGCTAAAATGGGATGCCAGGACCCTGACGGATATTTCGGGTAGTACCGCATATTGGTTTTTCGCATTTTTCTGGCTAACGGAGGGATCCGGAAATAAAAACTAAACATATATATTAAGCAGAGACCCCTGCACACATATTTGTTAAGTTATTTGGTTATTCGGGCCGCCATGGGGACCGGAAGGGGGTGAAAACATAGGTAAACCGTTTTATTTTAACATACAATGTACGCCGGACATTGGTTTTACATTATTTACTCCAATCAAGGGGCGTATAGACAGTCTTACTGTATATATTTATAAAGCAGAGACATGTACAAACATTTTGAGGTATAATACATGTATGTCAAGCTATCATGGAGACCGGAAATGGACGAAAATTGAGCCATAATGGTTGTACAGCCGGCAATTTTGACCTACCCGACCATGGTTTTTTACTTCTGACTTGGTTCACAGGTCCTATGGAATGATCTACGGGGAATAGTTATCAAGCAGAGGCATTGACAAGCGTCTTGAGGTATTATACATGTAGATCAAGCCATCCTGAGGACCGGAAGTTGCCTATTACGGAGCTAAAATGGGATGCCAGGACCCTGACGGATATTTCGGGTAGTACCGCGTATTGGTTTTTCGCATTTTTCTGGCCAACGGAGGGATCCAGAAATAAAAACTAAACATATATATTAAGCAGAGACCCCTGCGCACATATTTGTTAAGGTATTTGGTTATTCGGGCCGCCATGGGGACCGGAAGGGGGTGAAAACATAGGTAAACCGTTTTATTTTAACATACAATGTACGCCGGACATTGGTTTTACATTATTTACTCCACTCAAGGGGCGTATAGACAGTCTTACTGTATATATTTATAAAGCAGAGACATGTACAAACATTTTGAGGTATAATACATGTATGTCAAGCTATCCTGCAGACCGGAAGTGGGCGAAAATTGAGCCATAATGGTTGTACAGCCGGCAATTTGACCTACCCGACCATGGTTTTTTACTTCTGACTTGGTCCACAGGTCCTATGGAATGATCTACGGGGAATAGTCATCAAGCATAGGCATTGACAAACGTTTTGAGGTATCATACATGTAGAACAAGCCTCCGTGAGGACCGGAAGTTGTCTATTACGAAGCTAAAATGGGATGCCAGGACCGTGACGGATATTCCGGGTAATAACGCATATTGGTTTTTCGCATTTTTCTGGCTAACGAAGGGCTCCAGAAATAAAAACTAAACATATATATTAAGCAGAGACCCCTGCGCACATATTTGTTAAGGTATTTGGTTATTCGGGCAGCCATGGGGACCAGAAGGGGTGAAAACATAGGTAAATCGTCTTATTTTAACCTTCCGCCGGACATTGGTTTTACATTATTTACTCCAATCAATGGGCGTATAGACAGTCTTACTGTATATATTTATAAAGCAGAGACATGTACAAACATTTTGAGGTATAATACATGTATGTCAAGCTATCCTGGAGACCGGAAATGGACGAAAATTGAGCCATAATGGTTGTACAGCCGGCAATTTTGACCTACCCGACCATGGTTTTTTACTTCTGACTTGGTTCACAGGTCCTATGGAATGATCTACGGAGAATAGTTATCAAGCAGAGGCATTGACAAACGTTTTGAGGTATTATACATGTAGATCAAGCCATCCTGAGGACCGGAAGTTGCCTATTACGGAGCTAAAATGGGATGCCAGGACCCTGACGGATATTTCGGGTAGTACCGCATATTGGTTTTTCGCATTTTTCTGGCTAACGGAGGGATCCAGAATTAAAAACTAAACATATATATTAAGCAGAGACCCCTGCACACATATTTGTTAAGGTATTTGGTTATTCGGGCCGCCATGGGGACCGGAAGGGGGTGAAAACATAGGTAAACCGTTTTATTTTAACATACAATGTACGCCGGACATTGGTTTTACATTATTTACTCCAATCAAGGGGCGTATAGACAGTCTTACTGTATATATTTATAAAGCAGAGACATGTACAAACATTTTGAGGTATAATACATGTATGTCAAGCTATCCTGGAGACCGGAAGTGGACGAAAATTGAGCCATAATGGTTGTACAGCCGGCAATTTGACCTACCCGACCATGGTTTTTTACTTCTGTCTTGGTCCACAGGTCCTATGGAATGATCTACGGGGAATAGTCATCAAGCATAGGCATTGACAAATGTTTTGAGGTATCATACATGCAGAACAAGCCTCCGTGAGGACCGGGAGTTGTCTATTACGGAGCTAAAATGGGATGCCAGGACCCTGACGGATATTCCGGGTAATAACGCATATTGGTTTTTCGCATTTTTCTGGCTAACGAAGGGCTCCATAAATAAAAACTAAACATATATATTAAGCAGAGACCCCTGCGCACATATTTGTTAAGGTATTTGGTTATTCGGGCAGCCATGGGGACCGGAAGGGGGTGAAAACATAGGTAAATCGTCTTATTTTAACCTACCGCCGGACATTGGTTTTACATTATTTACTCCAATCAAGGGGCGTATAGACAGTCGTACTGTATATATTTATAAAGCAGAGACATGTACAAACATTTTGAGGTATAATACATGTATGTCAAGCTATCCTGGAGACCGGAAGTGGACGAAAATTGAGCCATAATGGTTGTACAGCCGGCAATTTGACCTACCCGACCATGGTTTTTTACTTCTGACTTGGTCCACAGGTCCTATGGAATGATCTACGGGGAATAGTTATCAAGCATAGGCATTGACAAACGTTTTGAGGTATCATACATGTAGAACAAGCCTCCGTGAGGACCGGAAGTTGTCTATTACGGAGCTAAAATGGGATGCCAGGACCGTGACGGATATTCCGGGTAATAACGCATATTGGTTTTTCGCATTTTTCTGGCTAACGAAGGGCTCCAGAAATAAAAACTAAACATATATATTAAGCAGAGACCCCTGCGCACATATTTGTTAAGGTATTTGGTTATTCGGGCAGACATGGGGACCGGAAGGGGGTGAAAACATAGGTAAACGTTTTATTTTAACCTACCGCCGGACATTGGTTTTACATTATTTACTCCAATCAAGGGGCGTATAGACAGTCTTACTGTATATATTTATAAAGCAGAGACATGTACAAACATTTTGAGGTATAATACATGTATGTCAAGCTATCCTGGAGACCGGAAATGGACGAAAATTGAGCCATAATGGTTGTACAGCCGGCAATTTTGACCTACCCGACCATGGTTTTTTACTTCTGACTTGGTTCACAGGTCCTATGGAATGATCTACGGGGAATAGTTATCAAGCAGAGGCATTGACAAACGTTTTGAGGTATTATACATGTAGATCAAGCCATCCTGAGGACCGGAAGTTGCCTATTACGGAGCTAAAATGGGATGCCAGGACCCTGACGGATATTTCGGGTAGTACCGCATATTGGTTTTTCGCATTTTTCTGGCTAACGGAGGGATCCAGAAATAAAAACTAAACATATATATTAAGCAGAGACCCCTGCACACATATTTGTTAAGGTATTTGGTTATTCGGGCCGCCATGGGGACCGGAAGGGGGTGAAAACATAGATAAACGTTTTATTTTAACATACAATGTACGCCGAACATTGGTTTTACATTATTTACTCCAATCAAAGGGCGTATAGACAGTCTTACTGTATATATTTATAAAGCAGAGACATGTACAAACATTTTGAGGTATAATACATGTATGTCAAGCTATCCTGGAGACCGGAAATGGATGAAAATTGAGCCATAATGGTTGTACAGCCGGCAATTTTGACCTACCCGACCATGGTTTTTTACTTCTGACTTGGTTCACAGGTCCTATGGAATGATCTACGGGGAATAGTTATCAAGCAGAGGCATTGACAAACGTTTTGAGGTATTATACATGTAGATCAAGCCATCCTGAGGACCGGAAGTTGCCTATTACGGAGCTAAAATGGGGTGCCAGGACCCTGACGGATATTTCGGGTAGTACCGCATATTGGTTTTTCGCATTTTTCTGGCTAACCGAGGGCTCCAGAAATAAAAACTAAACATATATATTAAGCAGAGACCCCTGCACACATATTTGTTAAGGTATTTGGTTATTCGGGCCACCATGGGGACCGGAAGGGGGTGAAAACATAGGTAAACGTTTTATTTTAACCTACCGCCGGACATTGGTTTTACATTATTTACTCCAATCAAGGGGCGTATAGACAGTCTTACTGTATATATTTATAAAGCAGAGACATGTACAAACATTTTGAGGTATAATACATGTATGTCAAGCTATCCTGAAGACCGGAAGTGGACGAAAATTGAGCCATAATGGTTGTACAACCGGCAATTTTGACCTACCCGACCATGGTTTTTTACTTCTGACTTGGTTCACAGGTCCTATGGAATGATCTACGGGAATAGTCATCAAGCATAGGCATTGACAAACGTTTTGAGGTATCATACATGTAGAACAAGCCTCCGTGAGGACCGGAAGTTGTCTATTACGGAGCTAAAATGGGATGCCAGGACCGTGACGGATATTCCGGGTAATAACGCATATTGGTTTTTCGCATTTTTCTGGCTAACGAAGGGCTCCAGAAATAAAAACTAAACATATATATTAAGCAGAGACCCCTGCGCACATATTTGTTAAGGTATTTGGTTATTCGGGCCTCCATGGGGACCGGAAGGGGATGAAAACATAGGTAAACGTTTTATTTTAACCTTCCGCCGGACATTGATTTTACATTATTTACTCCAATCAAGGGGCGTATAGACAGTCTTACTGTATATATTTATAAAGCAGAGACATGTACAAACATTTTGAGGTATAATACATGTATGTCAAGCTATCATGGAGACCGGAAATGGACGAAAATTGAGCCATAATGGTTGTACAGCCGGTAATTTTGACCTACCCGACCATGGTTTTTTACTTCTGACTTGGTCCACAGGTCCTATGGAATGATCTACGGGGAATAGTTATCAAGCAGAGGCATTGACAAACGTTTTGAGGTATTATACATGTAGATCAAGCCATCCTGAGGACCGGAAGTTGCCTATTACGGAGCTAAAATGGGATGCCAGGACCCTGACGGATATTTCGGGTAGTACCGCATATTGGTTTTTCGCATTTTTCTGGCTAACGGAGGGATCCAGAAATAAAAACTAGACATATGTATTAAGCAGATACACCTGCGCACATATTTATTAAGGTATTTGGTTATTCGGGCCACCATGGGGACCGGAAGGGGGTGAAAACATAGGTAAATCGTCTTATTTTAACATACAATGTACGCCGGACATTGGTTTTACATTATTTACTCCAATCAAGGGGCGTATAGACAGTCTTACTGTATATATTTATAAAGCAGAGACATGTACAAACATTTTGAGGTATAATACATGTATGTCAATCTATCCTGGAGACCGGAAGTGGACGAAAATTGAGCCATAATGGTTGTACAGCCGGCAATTTGACCTACCCGACCATGGTTTTTTACTTCTGACTTGGTCCACAGGTCCTATGGAATGATCTACGGGGAATAGTTATCAAGCAGAGGCATTGACAAACGTTTTGAGGTATTATACATGTAGATCAAGCCATTCTGAGGACCGGAAGTTGCCTATTACGGAGCTAAAATGGGATGCCAGGACCCTGACGGATATTTCGGGTAGTACCGCATATTGGTTTTTCGCATTTTTCTGGCTAACCGAGGGCTCCAGAAATAAAAACTAGACATATGTATTAAGCAGAAACACCTGCGCACATATTTATTAAGGTATTTGGTTATTCGGGCCACCATGGGGACCGGAAGGGGGTGAAAACATAGGTAAATCGTCTTATTTTAACCTACCGCCGGACATTGGTTTTACATTATTTACTCCAATCAAGGGGCGTATAGACAGTCTTACTGTATATATTTATAAAGCAGAGACATGTACAAACATTTTGAGGTATAATACATGTATGTCAAGCTATCCTGGAGACCGGAAGTGGACGAAAATTGAGCCATAATGGTTGTACAGCCGGCAATTTGACCTACCCGACCATGGTTTTTTACTTCTGACTTGGTCCACAGGTCCTATGGAATGATCTACGGGGAATAGTTATCAAGCATAGGCATTTACAAACGTTTTGAGGTATCATACATGTAGAACAAGCCTCCGTGAGGACCGGAAGTTGCCTATTACGGAGCTAAAATGGGATGCCAGGACCGTGACGGATATTCCGGGTAATAACGCATATTGGTTTTTCGCATTTTTCTGGCTAATGAAAGGCTCCAGAAATAAAAACTAAACATATATATTAAGCAGAGACCCCTGCGCACATATTTGTTAAGGTATTTGGTTATTCGGGCCGCCATGAGGACCGAAAGGGGGTGAAAACATAGGTAAATCGTCTTATTTTAAACTACCGCCGGACATTGGTTTTACATTATTTACTCCAATCAAGGGGCGTATAGACAGTCTTACTGTATATATTTATAAAGCAGAGACATGTACAAACATTTTGAGGTATAATACATGTATGTCAAGCTATCCTGGAGACCGGAAGTGGACGAAAATTGAGCCATAATGGTTGTACAGCCGGCAATTTTGACCTACCCGACCATGGTTTTTTACTTCTGACTTGGTTCACAGGTCCTATGGAATGATCTACGGGGAATAGTTATCAAGCAGAGGCATTGACAAACGTTTTGAGGTATTATACATGTAGATCAAGCCATCCTGAGGACCGGAAGTTGCCTATTACGGAGCTAAAATGAGATGCCAGGACCCTGACGGATATTTCGGGTAGTACCGCATATTGGTTTTTCGCATTTTTCTGGCTAACGGAGGGATCCAGAAATAAAAACTAGACATATGTATTAAGCAGATACACCTGCGCACATATTTATTAAGGTATTTGGTTATTCGGGCCACCATGGGGACCGGAAGGGGGTGAAAACATAGGTAAATCGTCTTATTTTAACATACAATGTACGCCGGACATTGGTTTTACATTATTTACTCCAATCAAGGGGCGTATAGACAGTCTTACTGTATATATTTATAAAGCAGAGACATGTACAAACATTTTGAGGTATAATACATGTATGTCAAGCTATCCTGGAGACCGGAAGTGGACGAAAATTGAGCCATAATGGTTGTACAGCCGGCAATTTGACCTACCCGACCATGGTTTTTTACTTCTGACTTGGTCCACAGGTCCTATGGAATGATCTACGGGGAATAGTTATCAAGCATAGGCATTGACAAACGTTTTGAGGTATCATACATGTAGAACAAGCCTCCGTGAGGACCGGAAGTTGTCTATTACGGAGCTAAAATGGGATGCCAGGACCGTGACGGATATTCCGGGTAATAACGCATATTGGTTTTTCGCATTTTTCTGGCTAAAGAAGGGCTCCAGAAATAAAAACTAAACATATATATTAAGCAGAGACCCCTGCGCACATATTTGTTAAGGTATTTGGTTATTCGGGCCTCCATGGGGACCGGAAGGGGGTGAAAACATGGGTAAACCGTTTTATTTTAACCTACCGCCGGACATTGGTTTTACATTATTTACTCCAATCAAGGGGCGTATAGACAGTCTTACTGTATATATTTATAAAGCAGAGACATGTACAAACATTTTGAGGTATAATACATGTATGTCAAGCTATCCTGGAGACCGGAAATGGACGAAAATTGAGCCATAATGGTTGTACAACCGGCAATTTTGACCTACCCGACCATGGTTTTTTACTTCTGACTTGGTTCACAGGTCCTATGGAATGATCTACGGGGAATAGTTATCAAGCAGAGGCATTGACAAACGTTTTGAGGTATTATACATGTAGATCAAGCCATCCTGAGGACCGGAAGTTGCCTATTACGGAGCTAAAATGGGATGCCAGGACCCTGACGGATATTTCGGGTAGTACCGCATATTGGTTTTTCGCATTTTTCTGGCTAACGGAGGGCTCCAGAAATAAAAACTAGACATATGTATTAAGCAGAAACACCTGCGCACATATTTATTAAGGTATTTGGTTATTCGGGCCACCATGGGGACCGGAAGGGGGTGAAAACATAGGTAAATCGTCTTATTTTAACCTACCGCCGGACATTGGTTTTACATTATTTACTCCAATCAAGGGGCGTATAGACAGTCTTACTGTATATATTTATAAAGCAGAGACATGTACAAACATTTTGAGGTATAATACATGTATGTCAAGCTATCCTGGAGACCGGAAGTGGACGAAAATTGAGCCATAATGGTTGTACAGCCGGCAATTTGACCTACCCGACCATGGTTTTTTACTTCTGACTTGGTCCACAGGTCCTATGGAATGATCTACGGGGAATAGTTATCAAGCAGAGGCATTGACAAACGTTTTGAGGTATTATACATGTAGATCAAGCCATCTTGAGGACCGATAGTTGCCTATTACGGAGCTAAAATGGGATGCCAGGACCCTGACGGATATTTCGGGTAGTACCGCATATTGGTTTTTCGCATTTTTCTGGCTAACGGAGGGATCCAGAAATAAAAACTAAACATATATATTAAGCAGAGACCCCTGCGCACATATTTGTTAAGGTATTTGGTTATTCGGGCCGCCATGGGGACCGGAAGGGGGTGAAAACATAGGTAAACCGTTTTATTTTAACATACAATGTACGCCGGACATTGGTTTTACATTATTTACTCCAATCAAGGGGCGTATAGACAGTCTTACTGTATATATTTATAAAGCAGAGACATGTACAAACATTTTGAGGTATAATACATGTATGTCAAGCTATCCTGGAGAACGGAAGTGGACGAAAATTGAGCCATAATGGTTGTACAGCCGGCAATTTTGACCTACCCGACCATGGTCTTTTACTTCTGACTTGGTCCACAGGTCCTATGGAATGATCTACGGGGAATAGTTATCAAGCATAGGCATTTACAAACGTTTTGAGGTATCATACATGTAGAACAAGCCTCCGTGAGGACCGGAAGTTGTCTATTACGGAGCTAAAATGGGATGCCAGGACCGTGACGGATATTCCGGGTAATAACGCATATTGGTTTTTCGCATTTTTCTGGCTAACGAAGGGCTCCAGAAATAAAAACTAAACATATATATTAAGCAGAGACCCCTGCGCACATATTTGTTAAGGTATTTGGTTATTCGGGCAGCCATGGGGACCGGAAGGGGGTGAAAACATAGGTAAACCGTTTTATTCTAACCTACCGCCAGACATTGGTTTTACATTATTTACTCCAATCAAGGGGCGTATAGACAGTCTTACTGTATATATTTATAAAGCAGAGACATGTACAAACATTTTGAGGTATAATACATGTATGTCAAGCTATCCTGGAGACCGGAAATGGACGAAAATTGAGCCATAATGGTTGTACAGCCGGCAATTTTGACCTACCCGACCATGGTTTTTTACTTCTGACTTGGTTCACAGGTCCTATGGAATGATCTACGGGGAATAGTTATCAAGCAGAGGCATTGACAAACGTTTTGAGGTATTATACATGTAGATCAAGCCATCTTGAGGACCGGAAGTTGCCTATTACGGAGCTAAAATGGGATGCCAGGACCCTGACGGATATTTCGGGTAGTACCGCATATTGGTTTTTCGCATTTTTCTGGCTAACGGAGGGATCCAGAAATAAAAACTAAACATATATATTAAGCAGAGACCCCTGCGCACATATTTGTTAAGGTATTTGGTTATTCGGGCCGCCATGGGGACCGGAAGGGGGTGAAAACATAGGTAAACCGTTTTATTTTAACATACAATGTACGCCGGACATTGGTTTTACATTATTTACTCCAATCAAGGGGCGTATAGACAGTCTTACTGTATATATTTATAAAGCAGAGACATGTACAAACATTTTGAGGTATAATACATGTATGTCAAGCTATCCTGGAGACCGGAAATGGACGAAAATTGAGCCATAATGGTTGTACAACCGGCAATTTTGACCTACCCGACCATGGTTTTTTACTTCTGACTTGGTTCACAGGTCCTATGGAATGATCTACGGGGAATAGTTATCAAGCAGAGGCATTGACAAACGTTTTGAGGTATTATACATGTAGATCAAGCCATCCTGAGGACCGGAAGTTGCCTATTACGGAGCTAAAATGGGATGCCAGGACCCTGACGGATATTTCGGGTAGTACCGCATATTGGTTTTTCGCATTTTTCTGGCTAACGGAGGGCTCCAGAAATAAAAACTAGACATATGTATTAAGCAGAAACACCTGCGCACATATTTATTAAGGTATTTGGTTATTCGGGCCACCATGGGGACCGGAAGGGGGTGAAAACATAGGTAAATCGTCTTATTTTAACCTACCGCCGGACATTGGTTTTACATTATTTACTCCAATCAAGGGGCGTATAGACAGTCTTACTGTATATATTTATAAAGCAGAGACATGTACAAACATTTTGAGGTATAATACATGTATGTCAAGCTATCCTGGAGACCGGAAGTGGACGAAAATTGAGCCATAATGGTTGTACAGCCGGCAATTTGACCTACCCGACCATGGTTTTTTACTTCTGACTTGGTCCACAGGTCCTATGGAATGATCTACGGGGAATAGTTATCAAGCAGAGGCATTGACAAACGTTTTGAGGTATTATACATGTAGATCAAGCCATCTTGAGGACCGGAAGTTGCCTATTACGGAGCTAAAATGGGATGCCAGGACCCTGACGGATATTTCGGGTAGTACCGCATATTGGTTTTTCGCATTTTTCTGGCTAACGGAGGGATCCAGAAATAAAAACTAAACATATATATTAAGCAGAGACCCCTGCGCACATATTTGTTAAGGTATTTGGTTATTCGGGCCGCCATGGGGACCGGAAGGGGGTGAAAACATAGGTAAACCGTTTTATTTTAACATACAATGTACGCCGGACATTGGTTTTACATTATTTACTCCAATCAAGGGGCGTATAGACAGTCTTACTGTATATATTTATAAAGCAGAGACATGTACAAACATTTTGAGGTATAATACATGTATGTCAAGCTATCCTGGAGAACGGAAGTGGACGAAAATTGAGCCATAATGGTTGTACAGCCGGCAATTTTGACCTACCCGACCATGGTCTTTTACTTCTGACTTGGTCCACAGGTCCTATGGAATGATCTACGGGGAATAGTTATCAAGCATAGGCATTTACAAACGTTTTGAGGTATCATACATGTAGAACAAGCCTCCGTGAGGACCGGAAGTTGTCTATTACGGAGCTAAAATGGGATGCCAGGACCGTGACGGATATTCCGGGTAATAACGCATATTGGTTTTTCGCATTTTTCTGGCTAACGAAGGGCTCCAGAAATAAAAACTAAACATATATATTAAGCAGAGACCCCTGCGCACATATTTGTTAAGGTATTTGGTTATTCGGGCAGCCATGGGGACCGGAAGGGGGTGAAAACATAGGTAAACCGTTTTATTCTAACCTACCGCCAGACATTGGTTTTACATTATTTACTCCAATCAAGGGGCGTATAGACAGTCTTACTGTATATATTTATAAAGCAGAGACATGTACAAACATTTTGAGGTATAATACATGTATGTCAAGCTATCCTGGAGACCGGAAATGGACGAAAATTGAGCCATAATGGTTGTACAGCCGGCAATTTTGACCTACCCGACCATGGTTTTTTACTTCTGACTTGGTTCACAGGTCCTATGGAATGATCTACGGGGAATAGTTATCAAGCAGAGGCATTGACAAACGTTTTGAGGTATTATACATGTAGATCAAGCCATCTTGAGGACCGGAAGTTGCCTATTACGGAGCTAAAATGGGATGCCAGGACCCTGACGGATATTTCGGGTAGTACCGCATATTGGTTTTTCGCATTTTTCTGGCTAACGGAGGGATCCAGAAATAAAAACTAAACATATATATTAAGCAGAGACCCCTGCGCACATATTTGTTAAGGTATTTGGTTATTCGGGCCGCCATGGGGACCGGAAGGGGGTGAAAACATAGGTAAACCGTTTTATTTTAACATACAATGTACGCCGGACATTGGTTTTACATTATTTACTCCAATCAAGGGGCGTATAGACAGTCTTACTGTATATATTTATAAAGCAGAGACATGTACAAACATTTTGAGGTATAATACATGTATGTCAAGCTATCCTGGAGACCGGAAGTGGACGAAAATTGAGCCATAATGGTTGTACAGCCGGCAATTTTGACCTACCCGACCATGGTTTTTTACTTCTGACTTGGTCCACAGGTCCTATGGAATGATCTACGGGGAATAGTTATCAAGCATAGGCATTGACAAACGTTTTGAGGTATCATACATGTAGAACAAGCCTCCGTGAGGACCGGAAGTTGTCTATTACGGAGCTAAAATGGGATGCCAGGACCGTGACGGATATTCCGGGTAATAACGCATATTGGTTTTTCGCATTTTTCTGGCTAACGAAGGGCTCCAGAAATAAAAACTAAACATATATATTAAGCAGAGACCCCTGCGCACATATTTGTTAAGGTATTTGGTTATTCGGGCAACCATGGGGACCGGAAAGGGGTGAAAACATAGGTAAATCGTCTTATTTTAACCTACCGCCAGACATTGGTTTTACATTATTTACTCCAATCAAGGGGCGTATAGACAGTCTTACTGTATATATTTATAAAGCAGAGACATGTACAAACATTTTGAGGTATAATACATGTATGTCAAGCTATCCTGGAGACCGGAAGTGGACGAAAATTGAGCCATAATGGTTGTACAACCGGCAATTTTGACCTACCCGACCATGGTTTTTTACTTCTGACTTGGTTCACAGGTCCTATGGAATGATCTACGGGGAATAGTTATCAAGCAGAGGCATTGACAAACGTTTTGAGGTATTATACATGTAGATCAAGCCATCCTGAGGACCGGAAGTTGCCTATTACGGAGCTAAAATGGGATGCCAGGACCCTGACGGATATTTCGGGTAGTACCGCATATTGGTTTTTCGCATTTTTCTGGCTAACGGAGGGCTCCAGAAATAAAAACTAGACATATGTATTAAGCAGAAACACCTGTGCACATATTTATTAAGGTATTTGGTTATTCGGGCCGCCATGGGGACCGGAAGGGGGTGAAAACATAGGTAAATCGTCTTATTTTAACATACAATGTACGCCGGACATTGGTTTTACATTATTTACTCCAATCAAGGGGCGTATAGACAGTCTTACTGTATATATTTATAAAGCAGAGACATGTACAAACATTTTGAGGTATAATACATGTATGTCAAGCTATCCTGGAGACCGGAAGTGGACGAAAATTGAGCCATAATGGTTGTACAGCCGGCAATTTGACCTACCCGACCATGGTTTTTTACTTCTGACTTGGTCCACAGGTCCTATGGAATGATCTACGGGGAATAGTTATCAAGCATAGGCATTGACAAACGTTTTGAGGTATCATACATGTAGAACAAGCCTCCGTGAGGAACGGTAGTTATCTATTACGGAGCTAAAATGGGATGCCAGGACCGTGACGGATATTCCGGGTAATAACGCATATTGGTTTTTCGCATTTTTCTGGCTAACGAAGGGCTCCAGAAATAAAAACTAAAAATATATATTAAGCAGAGACCCCTGCGCACATATTTGTTAAGGTATTTGGTTATTCGAGCCTCCATGGGGACCGGAAGGGGGTGAAAACATAGGTAAACCGTTTTATTTTAACCTACCGCCGGACATTGGTTTTACATTATTTACTCCAATCAAGGGGCGTATGGACAGTCTTACTGTATATATTTATAAAGCAGAGACATGTACAAACATTTTGAGGTATAATACATGTATGTCAAGCTATCCTGGAGACCGGAAGTGGACGAAAATTGAGCCATAATGGTTGTACAGCCTGCAATTTTGACCTACCCGACCATGGTTTTTTACTTCTGACTTGGTTCACAGGTCCTATGGAATGATCTACGGGGAATAGTTATCAAGCAGAGGCATTGACAAACGTTTTGAGGTATTATACATGTAGATCAAGCCATACTGAGGACCGGAAGTTGCCTATTACGGAGCTAAAATGGGATGCCAGGACCGTGACGGATATTCCGGGTAATAACGCATATTGGTTTTTCGCATTTTTCTGGCTAACGAAGGGCTCCAGAAATAAAAACTAAACATATATATTAAGCAGAGACCCCTGCGCACATATTTGTTAAGGTATTTGGTTATTCGGGCCTCCATGGGGATCGGAAGGGGGTGAAAACAAAGGTAAACCGTTTTATTTTAACCTACCGCCAGACATTGGTTTTACATTATTTACTCCAATCAAGGGGCGTATAGACAGTCTTACTGTATATATTTATAAAGCAGAGACATGTACAAACATTTTGAGGTATAATACATGTATGTCAAGCTATCCTGGAGACCGGAAGTGGACGAAAATTGAGCCATAATGGTTGTACAGTCGGCAATTTTGACCTACCCGACCATGGTTTTTTACTTCTGACTTGGTTCACAGGTCCTATGGAATGATCTACGGGGAATAGTTATCAAGCAGAGGCATTGACAAACGTTTTGAGGTATTATACATGTAGATCAAGCCATCTTGAGGACCGGAAGTTGCCTATTACGGAGCTAAAATGGGATGCCAGGACCCTGACGGATATTTCGGGTAGTACCGCATATTGGTTTTTCGCATTTTTCTGGCTAACGGAGGGATCCAGAAATAAAAACTAAACATATATATTAAGCAGAGACCCCTGCGCACACATTTGTTAAGGTATTTGGTTATTCGGGCCGCCATGGGGACCGGAAGGGGCTGAAAACATAGGTAAACCGTTTTATTTTAACATACAATGTACGCCGGACATTGGTTTTACATTATTTACTCCAATCAAGGGGCGTATAGACAGTCTTACTGTATATATTTATAAAGCAGAGACATGTACAAACATTTTGAGGTATAATACATGTATGTCAAGCTATCCTGGAGACCGGAAGTGGACGAAAATTGAGCCATAATGGTTGTACAGCCGGCAATTTGACCTACCCGACCATGGTTTTTTACTTCTGACTTGGTCCACAGGTCCTATGGAATGATCTACGGGGAATAGTTATCAAGCATAGGCATTGACAAACGTTTTGAGGTATCATACATGTAGAACAAGCCTCCGTGAGGACCGGAAGTTGTCTATTACGGAGCTAAAATGGGATGCCAGGACCGTGACGGATATTCCGGGTAATAACGCATATTGGTTTTTCGCATTTTTCTGGCTAACGAAGGGCTCCAGAAATAAAAACTAAACATATATATTAAGCAGAGACCCCTGCGCACATATTTGTTAAGGTATTTGGTTATTCGGGCCTCCATGGGGACCGGAAAGGGGTGAAAACATAGGTAAATCGTCTTATTTTAACCTACCGCCAGACATTGGTTTTACATTATTTACTCCAATCAAGGGGCGTATAGACAGTCTTACTGTATATATTTATAAAGCAGAGACATGTACAAACATTTTGAGGTATAATACATGTATGTCAAGCTATCCTGGAGACCGGAAGTGGACGAAAATTGAGCCATAATGGTTGTACAGCCTGCAATTTTGACCTACCCGACCATGGTTTTTTACTTCTGACTTGGTTCACAGGTCCTATGGAATGATCTACGGGGAATAGGTATCAAGCAGAGGCATTGACAAACGTTTTGAGGTATTATACATGTAGATCAAGCCATCCTGAGGACCGGAAGTTGCCTATTACGGAGCTAAAATGGGATGCCAGGACCGTGACGGATATTCCGGGTAATAACGCATATTGGTTTTTCGCATTTTTCTGGCTAACGAAGGGCTCCAGAAATAAAAACTAAAAATATATATTAAGCAGAGACCCCTGCGCACATATTTGTTAAGGTATTTGGTTATTCGAGCCTCCATGGGGACCGGAAGGGGGTGAAAACATAGGTAAACCGTTTTATTTTAACCTACCGCCGGACATTGGTTTTACATTATTTACTCCAATCAAGGGGCGTATGGACAGTCTTACTGTATATATTTATAAAGCAGAGACATGTACAAACATTTTGAGGTATAATACATGTATGTCAAGCTATCCTGGAGACCGGAAGTGGACGAAAATTGAGCCATAATGGTTGTACAGCCTGCAATTTTGACCTACCCGACCATGGTTTTTTACTTCTGACTTGGTTCACAGGTCCTATGGAATGATCTACGGGGAATAGTTATCAAGCAGAGGCATTGACAAACGTTTTGAGGTATTATACATGTAGATCAAGCCATACTGAGGACCGGAAGTTGCCTATTACGGAGCTAAAATGGGATGCCAGGACCGTGACGGATATTCCGGGTAATAACGCATATTGGTTTTTCGCATTTTTCTGGCTAACGAAGGGCTCCAGAAATAAAAACTAAACATATATATTAAGCAGAGACCCCTGCGCACATATTTGTTAAGGTATTTGGTTATTCGGGCCTCCATGGGGACCGGAAGGGGGTGAAAACAAAGGTAAACCGTTTTATTTTAACCTACCGCCAGACATTGGTTTTACATTATTTACTCCAATCAAGGGGCGTATAGACAGTCTTACTGTATATATTTATAAAGCAGAGACATGTACAAACATTTTGAGGTATAATACATGTATGTCAAGCTATCCTGGAGACCGGAAGTGGACGAAAATTGAGCCATAATGGTTGTACAGTCGGCAATTTTGACCTACCCGACCATGGTTTTTTACTTCTGACTTGGTTCACAGGTCCTATGGAATGATCTACGGGGAATAGTTATCAAGCAGAGGCATTGACAAACGTTTTGAGGTATTATACATGTAGATCAAGCCATCTTGAGGACCGGAAGTTGCCTATTACGGAGCTAAAATGGGATGCCAGGACCCTGACGGATATTTCGGGTAGTACCGCATATTGGTTTTTCGCATTTTTCTGGCTAACGGAGGGATCCAGAAATAAAAACTAAACATATATATTAAGCAGAGACCCCTGCGCACACATTTGTTAAGGTATTTGGTTATTCGGGCCGCCATGGGGACCGGAAGGGGCTGAAAACATAGGTAAACCGTTTTATTTTAACATACAATGTACGCCGGACATTGGTTTTACATTATTTACTCCAATCAAGGGGCGTATAGACAGTCTTACTGTATATATTTATAAAGCAGAGACATGTACAAACATTTTGAGGTATAATACATGTATGTCAAGCTATCCTGGAGACCGGAAGTGGACGAAAATTGAGCCATAATGGTTGTACAGCCGGCAATTTGACCTACCCGACCATGGTTTTTTACTTCTGACTTGGTCCACAGGTCCTATGGAATGATCTACGGGGAATAGTTATCAAGCATAGGCATTGACAAACGTTTTGAGGTATCATACATGTAGAACAAGCCTCCGTGAGGACCGGAAGTTGTCTATTACGGAGCTAAAATGGGATGCCAGGACCGTGACGGATATTCCGGGTAATAACGCATATTGGTTTTTCGCATTTTTCTGGCTAACGAAGGGCTCCAGAAATAAAAACTAAACATATATATTAAGCAGAGACCCCTGCGCACATATTTGTTAAGGTATTTGGTTATTCGGGCCTCCATGGGGACCGGCAAGGGGTGAAAACATAGGTAAATCGTCTTATTTTAACCTACCGCCAGACATTGGTTTTACATTATTTACTCCAATCAAGGGGCGTATAGACAGTCTTACTGTATATATTTATAAAGCAGAGACATGTACAAACATTTTGAGGTATAATACATGTATGTCAAGCTATCCTGGAGACCGGAAGTGGACGAAAATTGAGCCATAATGGTTGTACAGCCTGCAATTTTGACCTACCCGACCATGGTTTTTTACTTCTGACTTGGTTCACAGGTCCTATGGAATGATCTACGGGGAATAGTTATCAAGCAGAGGCATTGACAAACGTTTTGAGGTATTATACATGTAGATCAAGCCATCCTGAGGACCGGAAGTTGCCTATTACGGAGCTAAAATGGGATGCCAGGACCCTGACGGATATTTCGGGTAGTACCGCATATTGGTTTTTCGCATTTTTCTGGCTAACGGAGGGCTTCAGAAATAAAAACTAGACATATGTATTAAGCAGAAACACCTGCGCACATATTTATTAAGGTATTTGGTTATTCGGGCCGCCATGGGGACCGGAAGGGGGTGAAAACATAGGTAAATCGTCTTATTTTAACATACAATGTACGCCGGACATTGGTTTTACATTATTTACTCCAATCAAGGGGCGTATAGACAGTCTTACTGTATATATTTATAAAGCAGAGACATGTACAAACATTTTGAGGTATAATACATGTATGTCAAGCTATCCTGGAGACCGGAAGTGGACGAAAATTGAGCCATAATGGTTGTACAGCCGGCAATTTGACCTACCCGACCATGGTTTTTTACTTCTGACTTGGTCCACAGGTCCTATGGAATGATCTACGGGGAAAAGTTATCAAGCATAGGCATTGACAAACGTTTTGATGTATCATACATGTAGAACAAGCCTCCGTGAGGAACGGTAGTTATCTATTACGGAGCTAAAATGGGATGCCAGGACCGTGACGGATATTCCGGGTAATAACGCATATTGGTTTTTCGCATTTTTCTGGCTAACGAAGGGCTCCAGAAATAAAAACTAAAAATATATATTAAGCAGAGACCCCTGCGCACATATTTGTTAAGGTATTTGGTTATTCGAGCCCCCATGGGGACCGGTAGGGGGTGAAAAGATAGGTAAACCGTTTTATTTTAACCTACCGCCGGACATTGGTTTTACATTATTTACTCCAATCAAGGGGCGTATGGACAGTCTTACTGTATATATTTATAAAGCAGAGACATGTACAAACATTTTGAGGTATAATACATGTATGTCAAGCTATCCTGGAGACCGGAAGTGGACGAAAATTGAGCCATAATGGTTGTACAGCCGGCAATTTTGACCTACCCGACCATGGTTTTTTACTTCTGACTTGGTTCACAGGTCCTATGGAATGATCTACGGGGAATAGTTATCAAGCAGAGGCATTGACAAACGTTTTGAGGTATTATACATGTAGATCAAGCCATACTGAGGACCGGAAGTTGCCTATTACGGAGCTAAAATGGGATGCCAGGACCGTGACGGATATTCCGGGTAATAACGCATATTGGTTTTTCGCATTTTTCTGGCTAACGAAGGGCTCCAGAAATAAAAACTAAACATATATATTAAGCAGAGACCCCTGCGCACATATTTATTAAGGTATTTGGTTATTCGGGCCTCCATGGGGACCGGAAGGGGGTGAAAACATAGGTAAACCGTTTTATTTTAACCTACCGCCAGACATTGGTTTTACATTATTTACTCCAATCAAGGGGCGTATAGACAGTCTTACTGTATATATTTATAAAGCAGAGACATGTACAAACATTTTGAGGTATAATACATGTATGTCAAGCTATCCTGGAGACCGGAAGTGGACGAAAATTGAGCCATAATGGTTGTACAGCCGGCAATTTGACCTACCCGACCATGGTTTTTTACTTCTGACTTGGTCCACAGGTCCTATGGAATGATCTACGGGGAATAGTTATCAAGATTAGGCATTGACAAACGTTTTGATGTATCATACATGTAGAACAAGCCTCCGTGAGGAACGGTAGTTATCTATTACGGAGCTAAAATGGGATGCCAGGACCGTGACGGATATTCCGGGTAATAACGCATATTGGTTTTTCGCATTTTTCTGGCTAACGAAGGGCTCCAGAAATAAAAACTAAACATATATATTAAGCAGAGACCCCTGCGCACATATTTGTTAAGGTATTTGGTTATTCGGGCCTCCATGGGGACCGGAAGGGGGTGAAAACATAGGTAAACCGTTTTATTTTAACCTACCGTCAGACATTGGTTTTACATTATTTACTCCAATCAAGGGGCGTATAGACCGTCTTACTGTATATATTTATAAAGCAGAGACATGTACAAACATTTTGAGGTATAATACATGTATGTCAAGCTATCCTGGAGACCGGAAGTGGACGAAAATTGAGCCATAATGGTTGTACAGCCGCAATTTGACCTACCCGACCATGGTTTTTTACTTCTGACTTGGTCCACAGGTCCTATGGAATGATCTACGGGGAATAGTTATCAAGCATAGGCATTGACAAACGTTTTGATGTATCATACATGTAGAACAAGCCTCCGTGAGGAACGGTAGTTATCTATTACGGAGCTAAAATGGGATGCCAGGACCGTGACGGATATTCCGGGTAATAACGCATATTGGTTTTTCGCATTTTTCTGGCTAACGAAGGGCTCCAGAAATAAAAACTAAAAATATATATTAAGCAGAGACCCCTGCGCACATATTTGTTAAGGTATTTGGTTATTCGAGCCTCCATGGGGACCGGAAGGGGGTGAAAACATAGGTAAACCGTTTTATTTTAACCTACCGCCGGACATTGGTTTTACATTATTTACTCCAATCAAGGGGCGTATGGACAGTCTTACTGTATATATTTATAAAGCAGAGACATGTACAAACATTTTGAGGTATAATACATGTATGTCAAGCTATCCTGGAGACCGGAAGTGGACGAAAATTGAGCCATAATGGTTGTACAGCCGGCAATTTTGACCTACCCGACCATGGTTTTTTACTTCTGACTTGGTTCACAGGTCCTATGGAATGATCTACGGGGAATAGTTATCAAGCAGAGGCATTGACAAACGTTTTGAGGTATTATACATGTAGATCAAGCCATACTGAGGACCGGAAGTTGCCTATTACGGAGCTAAAATGGGATGCCAGGACCGTGACGGATATTCCGGGTAATAACGCATATTGGTTTTTCGCATTTTTCTGGCTAACGAAGGGCTCCAGAAATAAAAACTAAACATATATATTAAGCAGAGACCCCTGCGCACATATTTGTTAAGGTATTTGGTTATTCGGGCCTCCATGGGGACCGGAAGGGGGTGAAAACATAGGTAAACCGTTTTATTTTAACCTACCGCCAGACATTGGTTTTACATTATTTACTCCAATCAAGGGGCGTATAGACAGTCTTACTGTATATATTTATAAAGCAGAGACATGTACAAACATTTTGAGGTATAATACATGTATGTCAAGCTATCCTGGAGACCGGAAGTGGACGAAAATTGAGCCATAATGGTTGTACAGCCGGCAATTTTGACCTACCCGACCATGGTTTTTTACTTCTTACTTGGTTCACAGGTCCTATGGAATGATCTACGGGGAATAGTTATCAAGCAGAGGCATTGACAAACGTTTTGAGGTATTATACATGTAGATCAAGCCATACTGAGGACCGGAAGTTGCCTATTACGGAGCTAAAATGGGATGCCAGGACCCTGACGGATATTTCGGGTAGTACCGCATATTGGTTTTTCGCATTTTTCTGGCTAACGGAGGGATCCAGAAATAAAAACTAAACATATATATTAAGCAGAGACCCCTGCGCACACATTTGTTAAGGTATTTGGTTATTCGGGCCGCCATGGGGACCGGAAGGGGCTGAAAACATAGGTAAACCGTTTTATTTTAACCTACCGCCAGACATTGGTTTTACATTATTTACTCCAATCAAGGGGCGTATAGACAGTCTTACTGTATATATTTATAAAGCAGAGACATGTACAAACATTTTGAGGTATAATACATGTATGTCAAGCTATCCTGGAGACCGGAAGTGGACGAAAATTGAGCCATAATGGTTGTACAGCCGGCAATTTGACCTACCCGACCATGGTTTTTTACTTCTGACTTGGTCCACAGGTCCTATGGAATGATCTACGGGGAATAGTTATCAAGATTAGGCATTGACAAACGTTTTGATGTATCATACATGTAGAACAAGCCTCCGTGAGGAACGGTAGTTATCTATTACGGAGCTAAAATGGGATGCCAGGACCGTGACGGATATTCCGGGTAATAACGCATATTGGTTTTTCGCATTTTTCTGGCTAACGAAGGGCTCCAGAAATAAAAACTAAACATATATATTAAGCAGAGACCCCTGCGCACATATTTGTTAAGGTATTTGGTTATTCGGGCCTCCATGGGGACCGGAAGGGGGTGAAAACATAGGTAAACCGTTTTATTTTAACCTACCGTCAGACATTGGTTTTACATTATTTACTCCAATCAAGGGGCGTATAGACCGTCTTACTGTATATATTTATAAAGCAGAGACATGTACAAACATTTTGAGGTATAATACATGTATGTCAAGCTATCCTGGAGACCGGAAGTGGACGAAAATTGAGCCATAATGGTTGTACAGCCGCAATTTGACCTACCCGACCATGGTTTTTTACTTCTGACTTGGTCCACAGGTCCTATGGAATGATCTACGGGGAATAGTTATCAAGCATAGGCATTGACAAACGTTTTGATGTATCATACATGTAGAACAAGCCTCCGTGAGGAACGGTAGTTATCTATTACGGAGCTAAAATGGGATGCCAGGACCGTGACGGATATTCCGGGTAATAACGCATATTGGTTTTTCGCATTTTTCTGGCTAACGAAGGGCTCCAGAAATAAAAACTAAAAATATATATTAAGCAGAGACCCCTGCGCACATATTTGTTAAGGTATTTGGTTATTCGAGCCTCCATGGGGACCGGAAGGGAGTGAAAACATAGGTAAACCGTTTTATTTTAACCTAACGCCGGACATTGGTTTTACATTATTTACTCCAATCAAGGGGCGTATGGACAGTCTTACTGTATATATTTATAAAGCAGAGACATGTACAAACATTTTGAGGTATAATACATGTATGTCAAGCTATCCTGGAGACCGGAAGTGGACGAAAATTGAGCCATAATGGTTGTACAGCCGGCAATTTTGACCTACCCGACCATGGTTTTTTACTTCTGACTTGGTTCACAGGTCCTATGGAATGATCTACGGGGAATAGTTATCAAGCAGAGGCATTGACAAACGTTTTGAGGTATTATACATGTAGATCAAGCCATACTGAGGACCGGAAGTTGCCTATTACGGAGCTAAAATGGGATGCCAGGACCGTGACGGATATTTCGGGTAGTACCGCATATTGGTTTTTCGCATTTTTCTGGCTAACGGAGGGATCCAGAAATAAAAACTAAACATATATATTAAGCAGAGACCCCTGCGCACACATTTGTTAAGGTATTTGGTTATTCGGGCCGCCATGGGGACCGGAAGGGGCTGAAAACATAGGTAAACCGTTTTATTTTAACATACAATGTACGCCGGACATTGGTTTTACATTATTTACTCCAATCAAGGGGCGTATAGACAGTCTTACTGTATATATTTATAAAGCAGAGACATGTACAAACATTTTGAGGTATAATACATGTATGTCAAGCTATCCTGGAGACCGGAAGTGGACGAAAATTGAGCCATAATGGTTGTACAGCCGGCAATTTGACCTACCCGACCATGGTTTTTTACTTCTGACTTGGTCCACAGGTCCTATGGAATGATCTACGGGGAATAGTTATCAAGCAGAGGCATTGACAAACGTTTTGAGGTATTATACATGTAGATCAAGCCATACTGAGGACCGGAAGTTGCCTATTACGGAGCTAAAATGGGATGCCAGGACCCTGACGGATATTTCGGGTAGTACCGCATATTGGTTTTTCGCATTTTTCTGGCTAACGAAGGACTCCAGAAATAAAAACTAAACATATATATTAAGCAGAGACCCCTGCGCACATATTTGTTAAGGTATTTGGTTATTCGGGCCTCCATGGGGACCGGAAGGGGGTGAAAACATAGGTAAACCGTTTTATTTTAACCTACCGCCAGACATTGGTTTTACATTATTTACTCCAATCAAGGGGCGTATAGACAGTCTTACTGTATATATTTATAAAGCAGAGACATGTACAAACATTTTGAGGTATAATACATGTATGTCAAGCTATCCTGGAGACCGGAAGTGGACGAAAATTGAGCCATAATGGTTGTACAGCCGGCAATTTTGACCTACCCGACCATGGTTTTTTACTTCTTACTTGGTTCACAGGTCCTATGGAATGATCTACGGGGAATAGTTATCAAGCAGAGGCATTGACAAACGTTTTGAGGTATTATACATGTAGATCAAGCCATACTGAGGACCGGAAGTTGCCTATTACGGAGCTAAAATGGGATGCCAGGACCCTGACGGATATTTCGGGTAGTACCGCATATTGGTTTTTCGCATTTTTCTGGCTAACGGAGGGATCCAGAAATAAAAACTAAACATATATATTAAGCAGAGACCCCTGCGCACACATTTGTTAAGGTATTTGGTTATTCGGGCCGCCATGGGGACCGGAAGGGGCTGAAAACATAGGTAAACCGTTTTATTTTAACCTACCGCCAGACATTGGTTTTACATTATTTACTCCAATCAAGGGGCGTATAGACAGTCTTACTGTATATATTTATAAAGCAGAGACATGTACAAACATTTTGAGGTATAATACATGTATGTCAAGCTATCCTGGAGACCGGAAGTGGACGAAAATTGAGCCATAATGGTTGTACAGCCGGCAATTTGACCTACCCGACCATGGTTTTTTACTTCTGACTTGGTCCACAGGTCCTATGGAATGATCTACGGGGAATAGTTATCAAGATTAGGCATTGACAAACGTTTTGATGTATCATACATGTAGAACAAGCCTCCGTGAGGAACGGTAGTTATCTATTACGGAGCTAAAATGGGATGCCAGGACCGTGACGGATATTCCGGGTAATAACGCATATTGGTTTTTCGCATTTTTCTGGCTAACGAAGGGCTCCAGAAATAAAAACTAAACATATATATTAAGCAGAGACCCCTGCGCACATATTTGTTAAGGTATTTGGTTATTCGGGCCTCCATGGGGACCGGAAGGGGGTGAAAACATAGGTAAACCGTTTTATTTTAACCTACCGTCAGACATTGGTTTTACATTATTTACTCCAATCAAGGGGCGTATAGACCGTCTTACTGTATATATTTATAAAGCAGAGACATGTACAAACATTTTGAGGTATAATACATGTATGTCAAGCTATCCTGGAGACCGGAAGTGGACGAAAATTGAGCCATAATGGTTGTACAGCCGCAATTTGACCTACCCGACCATGGTTTTTTACTTCTGACTTGGTCCACAGGTCCTATGGAATGATCTACGGGGAATAGTTATCAAGCATAGGCATTGACAAACGTTTTGATGTATCATACATGTAGAACAAGCCTCCGTGAGGAACGGTAGTTATCTATTACGGAGCTAAAATGGGATGCCAGGACCGTGACGGATATTCCGGGTAATAACGCATATTGGTTTTTCGCATTTTTCTGGCTAACGAAGGGCTCCAGAAATAAAAACTAAAAATATATATTAAGCAGAGACCCCTGCGCACATATTTGTTAAGGTATTTGGTTATTCGAGCCTCCATGGGGACCGGAAGGGAGTGAAAACATAGGTAAACCGTTTTATTTTAACCTAACGCCGGACATTGGTTTTACATTATTTACTCCAATCAAGGGGCGTATGGACAGTCTTACTGTATATATTTATAAAGCAGAGACATGTACAAACATTTTGAGGTATAATACATGTATGTCAAGCTATCCTGGAGACCAGAAGTGGACGAAAATTGAGCCATAATGGTTGTACAGCCGGCAATTTGACCTACCCGACCATGGTTTTTTACTTCTGACTTGGTCCACAGGTCCTATGGAATGATCTACGGGGAATAGTTATCAAGCAGAGGCATTGACAAACGTTTTGAGGTATTATACATGTAGATCAAGCCATCCTGAGGACCGGAAGTTGCCTATTACGGAGCTAAAATGGGATGCCAGGACCCTGACGGATATTTCGGGTAGTACCGCATATTGGTTTTTCGCATTTTTCTGGCTAACGGAGGGCTCCAGAAATAAAAACTAGACATATGTATTAAGCAGAAACACCTGCGCACATATTTATTAAGGTATTTGGTTATTCGGGCCACCATGGGGACCGGAAGGGGGTGAAAACATAGGTAAATCGTCTTATTTTAACCTACCGCCGGACATTGGTTTTACATTATTTACTCCAATCAAGGGGCGTATAGACAGTCTTACTGTATATATTTATAAAGCAGAGACATGTACAAACATTTTGAGGTATAATACATGTATGTCAAGCTATCCTGGAGACCAGAAGTGGACGAAAATTGAGCCATAATGGTTGTACAGCCGGCAATTTGACCTACCCGACCATGGTTTTTTACTTCTGACTTGGTCCACAGGTCCTATGGAATGATCTACGGGGAATAGTTATCAAGCAGAGGCATTGACAAACGTTTTGAGGTATTATAAATGTAGATCAAGCCATCCTGAGGACCGGAAGTTGCCTATTACGGAGCTAAAATGGGATGCCAGGACCCTGACGGATATTTCGGGTAGTACCGCATATTGGTTTTTCGCATTTTTCTGGCTAAAGGAGGGCTCCAGAAATAAAAACTAAACATATATATAAAGCAGTGACCCCTGCGCACATATTTGTTAAGGTATTTGGTTATTCGGGCAGCCATGGGGACCGAAAGGGGGTGAAAACATAGGTAAATCGTCTTATTTTAACCTACCGCCGGACATTGGTTTTACATTATTTACTCCAATCAAGGGGCGTATAGACAGTCTTACTGTATATATTTATAAAGCAGAGACATGTACAAACATTTTGAGGTATAATACATGTATGTCAAGCTATCCTGGAGACCGGAAATGGACGAAAATTGAGACATAATGGTTGTACAACCGCAATTTTAACCTACCCGACCATGGTTTTTTACTTCTGACTTGGTTCACAGGTCCTATGGAATGATCTACGGGGAATAGTTATCAAGCAGAGGCATTGACAAACGTTTTGAGGTATTATAAATGTAGATCAAGCCATCCTGAGGACCGGAAGTTGCCTATTACGGAGCTAAAATGGGATGCCAGGACCCTGACGGATATTTCGGGTAGTACCGCATATTGGTTTTTCGCATTTTTCTGGCTAACGGAGGGATCCAGAAATAAAAACTAAACATATATATTAAGCAGAGACCCCTGCACACATATTTGTTAAGGTATTTGGTTATTCGGGCCGCCATGGGGACCGGAAGGGGGTGAAAACATAGGTAAATCGTCTTATTTTAACCTACCGCCGGACATTGGTTTTACATTATTTACTCCAATCAAGGGGCGTATAGACAGTCTTACTGTATATATTTATAAAGCAGAGACATGTACAAACATTTTGAGGTATAATACATGTATGTCAACTATCCTGGAGACCGGTAATGGACGAAAATTGAGCCATAATGGTTGTACAGCCGGCAATTTTGACCTACCCGACCATGGTTTTTTACTTCTGACTTGGTTCACAGGTCCTATGGAATGATCTACGGGGAATAGTTATCAAGCAGAGGCATTGACAAACGTTTTGAGGTATTATACATGTAGATCAAGCCATCCTGAGGACCGGAAGTTGCCTATTACGGAGCTAAAATGGGATGCCAGGACTCTGACGGATATTTCGGGTAGTACCGCATATTGGTTTTTCGCATTTTTCTGGCTAAAGGAGGGCTCCAGAAATAAAAACTAAACATATATATAAAGCAGTGACCCCTGCGCACATATTTGTTAAGGTATTTGGTTATTCGGGCAGCCATGGGGACCGGAAGGGGGTGAAAACATAGGTAAATCGTCTTATTTTAACCTACCGCCGGACATTGGTTTTACATTATTTACTCCAATCAAGGGGCGTATAGACAGTCTTACTGTATATATTTATAAAGCAGAGACATGTACAAACATTTTGAGGTATAATACATGTATGTCAAGCTATCCTGGAGACCGGAAATGGACGAAAATTGAGCCATAATGGTTGTACAACCGCAATTTTGACCTACCCGACCATGGTTTTTTACTTCTGACTTGGTTCACAGGTCCTATGGAATGATCTACGGGGAATAGTTATCAAGCAGAGGCATTGACAAACGTTTTGAGGTATTATACATGTAGATCAAGCCATCCTGAGGACCGGAAGTTGCCTATTACGGAGCTAAAATGGGATGCCAGGACCCTGACGGATATTTCGGGTAGTACCGCATATTGGTTTTTCGCATTTTTCTGGCTAACGGAGGGATCCAGAAATAAAAACTAAACATATATATTAAGCAGAGACCCCTGCACACATATTTGTTAAGGTATTTGGTTATTCGGGCCGCCATGGGGACCGGAAGGGGGTGAAAACATAGGTAAACCGTTTTATTTTAACATACAATGTACGCCGGACATTGGTTTTACATTATTTACTCCAATCAAGGGACGTATAGACAGTCTTACTGTATATATTTATAAAGCAGAGACATGTACAAACATTTTGAGGTATAATACATGTATGTCAACTATCCTGGAGACCGGAAATGGACGAAAATTGAGCCATAATGGTTGTACAGCCGGCAATTTTGACCTACCCGACCATGGTTTTTTACTTCTGACTTGGTTCACAGGTCCTATGGAATGATCTACGGGGAATAGTTATCAAGCAGAGGCATTGACAAACGTTTTGAGGTATTATACATGTAGATCAAGCCATCCTGAAGACCGGAAGTTGCCTATTACGGAGCTAAAATGGGATGCCAGGACCGTGACGGATATTTCGGGTAGTACCGCATATTGGTTTTTCGCATTTTTCTGGCTAACGGAGGGATCCAGAAATAAAAACTAAACATATATATTAAGCAGAGACCCCTGCGCACATATTTGTTAAGGTATTTGGTTATTCGGGCCGCCATGGGGACCGGAAGGGGGTGAAAACATAGGTAAATCGTCTTATTTTAACCTACCGCCGGACATTGGTTTTACATTATTTACTCCAATCAAGGGGCGTATAGACAGTCTTACTGTATATATTTATAAAGCAGAGACATGTACAAACATTTTGAGGTATAATACATGTATGTCAAGCTATCCTGGAGACCGGAAATGGACGAAAATTGAGCCATAATGGTTGTACAACCGGCAATTTTGACCTACCCGACCATGTTTTTTTACTTCTGACTTGGTTCACAGGTCCTATGGAATGATCTACGGGGAATAGTTATCAAGCAGAGGCATTGACAAACGTTTTGAGGTATTATACATGTAGATCAAGCCATCCTGAGGACCGGAAGTTGCCTATTACGGAGCTAAAATGGGGTGCCAGGACCCTGACGGATATTTCGGGTAGTACCGCATATTGGTTTTTCGCATTTTTCTGGCTAACGGAGGGATCCAGAAATAAAAACTAAACATATATATTAAGCAGAGACCCCTGCACACATATTTGTTAAGGTATTTGGTTATTCGGGCCGCCATGGGGACCGGAAGGGGGTGAAAACATAGGTAAACCGTTTTATTTTAACATACAATGTACGCCGGACATTGGTTTTACATTATTTACTCCAATCAAGGGACGTATAGACAGTCTTACTGTATATATTTATAAAGCAGAGACATGTACAAACATTTTGAGGTATAATACATGTATGTCAACTATCCTGGAGACCGGTAATGGACGAAAATTGAGCCATAATGGTTGTACAGCCGGCAATTTTGACCTACCCGACCATGGTTTTTTACTTCTGACTTGGTTCACAGGTCCTATGGAATGATCTACGGGGAATAGTTATCAAGCAGAGGCATTGACAAACGTTTTGAGGTATTATACATGTAGATCAAGCCATCCTGAGGACCGGAAGTTGCCTATTACGGAGCTAAAATGGGATGCCAGGACTCTGACGGATATTTCGGGTAGTACCGCATATTGGTTTTTCGCATTTTTCTGGCTAAAGGAGGGCTCCAGAAATAAAAACTAAACATATATATAAAGCAGTGACCCCTGCGCACATATTTGTTAAGGTATTTGGTTATTCGGGCAGCCATGGGGACCGGAAGGGGGTGAAAACATAGGTAAATCGTCTTATTTTAACCTACCGCCGGACATTGGTTTTACATTATTTACTCCAATCAAGGGGCGTATAGACAGTCTTACTGTATATATTTATAAAGCAGAGACATGTACAAACATTTTGAGGTATAATACATGTATGTCAAGCTATCCTGGAGACCGGAAATGGACGAAAATTGAGCCATAATGGTTGTACAACCGCAATTTTGACCTACCCGACCATGGTTTTTTACTTCTGACTTGGTTCACAGGTCCTATGGAATGATCTACGGGGAATAGTTATCAAGCAGAGGCATTGACAAACGTTTTGAGGTATTATACATGTAGATCAAGCCATCCTGAGGACCGGAAGTTGCCTATTACGGAGCTAAAATGGGATGCCAGGACCCTGACGGATATTTCGGGTAGTACCGCATATTGGTTTTTCGCATTTTTCTGGCTAACGGAGGGATCCAGAAATAAAAACTAAACATATATATTAAGCAGAGACCCCTGCACACATATTTGTTAAGGTATTTGGTTATTCGGGCCGCCATGGGGACCGGAAGGGGGTGAAAACATAGGTAAACCGTTTTATTTTAACATACAATGTACGCCGGACATTGGTTTTACATTATTTACTCCAATCAAGGGACGTATAGACAGTCTTACTGTATATATTTATAAAGCAGAGACATGTACAAACATTTTGAGGTATAATACATGTATGTCAACTATCCTGGAGACCGGAAATGGACGAAAATTGAGCCATAATGGTTGTACAGCCGGCAATTTTGACCTACCCGACCATGGTTTTTTACTTCTGACTTGGTTCACAGGTCCTATGGAATGATCTACGGGGAATAGTTATCAAGCAGAGGCATTGACAAACGTTTTGAGGTATTATACATGTAGATCAAGCCATCCTGAAGACCGGAAGTTGCCTATTACGGAGCTAAAATGGGATGCCAGGACCGTGACGGATATTTCGGGTAGTACCGCATATTGGTTTTTCGCATTTTTCTGGCTAACGGAGGGATCCAGAAATAAAAACTAAACATATATATTAAGCAGAGACCCCTGCGCACATATTTGTTAAGGTATTTGGTTATTCGGGCCGCCATGGGGACCGGAAGGGGGTGAAAACATAGGTAAATCGTCTTATTTTAACCTACCGCCGGACATTGGTTTTACATTATTTACTCCAATCAAGGGGCGTATAGACAGTCTTACTGTATATATTTATAAAGCAGAGACATGTACAAACATTTTGAGGTATAATACATGTATGTCAAGCTATCCTGGAGACCGGAAATGGACGAAAATTGAGCCATAATGGTTGTACAACCGGCAATTTTGACCTACCCGACCATGTTTTTTTACTTCTGACTTGGTTCACAGGTCCTATGGAATGATCTACGGGGAATAGTTATCAAGCAGAGGCATTGACAAACGTTTTGAGGTATTATACATGTAGATCAAGCCATCCTGAGGACCGGAAGTTGCCTATTACGGAGCTAAAATGGGGTGCCAGGACCCTGACGGATATTTCGGGTAGTACCGCATATTGGTTTTTCGCATTTTTCTGGCTAACGGAGGGATCCAGAAATAAAAACTAAACATATATATTAAGCAGAGACCCCTGCACACATATTTGTTAAGGTATTTGGTTATTCGGGCCGCCATGGGGACCGGAAGGGGGTGAAAACATAGGTAAACCGTTTTATTTTAACATACAATGTACGCCGGACATTGGTTTTACATTATTTACTCCAATCAAGGGACGTATAGACAGTCTTACTGTATATATTTATAAAGCAGAGACATGTACAAACATTTTGAGGTATAATACATGTATGTCAACTATCCTGGAGACCGGTAATGGACGAAAATTGAGCCATAATGGTTGTACAGCCGGCAATTTTGACCTACCCGACCATGGTTTTTTACTTCTGACTTGGTTCACAGGTCCTATGGAATGATCTACGGGGAATAGTTATCAAGCAGAGGCATTGACAAACGTTTTGAGGTATTATACATGTAGATCAAGCCATCCTGAGGACCGGAAGTTGCCTATTACGGAGCTAAAATGGGATGCCAGGACTCTGACGGATATTTCGGGTAGTACCGCATATTGGTTTTTCGCATTTTTCTGGCTAAAGGAGGGCTCCAGAAATAAAAACTAAACATATATATAAAGCAGTGACCCCTGCGCACATATTTGTTAAGGTATTTGGTTATTCGGGCAGCCATGGGGACCGGAAGGGGGTGAAAACATAGGTAAATCGTCTTATTTTAACCTACCGCCGGACATTGGTTTTACATTATTTACTCCAATCAAGGGGCGTATAGACAGTCTTACTGTATATATTTATAAAGCAGAGACATGTACAAACATTTTGAGGTATAATACATGTATGTCAAGCTATCCTGGAGACCGGAAATGGACGAAAATTGAGCCATAATGGTTGTACAACCGCAATTTTGACCTACCCGACCATGGTTTTTTACTTCTGACTTGGTTCACAGGTCCTATGGAATGATCTACGGGGAATAGTTATCAAGCAGAGGCATTGACAAACGTTTTGAGGTATTATACATGTAGATCAAGCCATCCTGAGGACCGGAAGTTGCCTATTACGGAGCTAAAATGGGATGCCAGGACCCTGACGGATATTTCGGGTAGTACCGCATATTGGTTTTTCGCATTTTTCTGGCTAACGGAGGGATCCAGAAATAAAAACTAAACATATATATTAAGCAGAGACCCCTGCACACATATTTGTTAAGGTATTTGGTTATTCGGGCCGCCATGGGGACCGGAAGGGGGTGAAAACATAGGTAAACCGTTTTATTTTAACATACAATGTACGCCGGACATTGGTTTTACATTATTTACTCCAATCAAGGGACGTATAGACAGTCTTACTGTATATATTTATAAAGCAGAGACATGTACAAACATTTTGAGGTATAATACATGTATGTCAACTATCCTGGAGACCGGAAATGGACGAAAATTGAGCCATAATGGTTGTACAGCCGGCAATTTTGACCTACCCGACCATGGTTTTTTACTTCTGACTTGGTTCACAGGTCCTATGGAATGATCTACGGGGAATAGTTATCAAGCAGAGGCATTGACAAACGTTTTGAGGTATTATACATGTAGATCAAGCCATCCTGAAGACCGGAAGTTGCCTATTACGGAGCTAAAATGGGATGCCAGGACCGTGACGGATATTTCGGGTAGTACCGCATATTGGTTTTTCGCATTTTTCTGGCTAACGGAGGGATCCAGAAATAAAAACTAAACATATATATTAAGCAGAGACCCCTGCGCACATATTTGTTAAGGTATTTGGTTATTCGGGCCGCCATGGGGACCGGAAGGGGGTGAAAACATAGGTAAATCGTCTTATTTTAACCTACCGCCGGACATTGGTTTTACATTATTTACTCCAATCAAGGGGCGTATAGACAGTCTTACTGTATATATTTATAAAGCAGAGACATGTACAAACATTTTGAGGTATAATACATGTATGTCAAGCTATCCTGGAGACCGGAAATGGACGAAAATTGAGCCATAATGGTTGTACAACCGGCAATTTTGACCTACCCGACCATGTTTTTTTACTTCTGACTTGGTTCACAGGTCCTATGGAATGATCTACGGGGAATAGTTATCAAGCAGAGGCATTGACAAACGTTTTGAGGTATTATAAATGTAGATCAAGCCATCCTGAGGACCGGAAGTTGCCTATTACGGAGCTAAAATGGGATGCCAGGACCCTGACGGATATTTCGGGTAGTACCGCATATTGGTTTTTCGCATTTTTCTGGCTAAAGGAGGGCTCCAGAAATAAAAACTAAACATATATATAAAGCAGTGACCCCTGCGCACATATTTGTTAAGGTATTTGGTTATTCGGGCCACCATGGGGACCGAAAGGGGGTGAAAACATAGGTAAATCGTCTTATTTTAACCTACCGCCGGACATTGGTTTTACATTATTTACTCCAATCAAGGGGCGTATAGACAGTCTTACTGTATATATTTATAAAGCAGAGACATGTACAAACATTTTGAGGTATAATACATGTATGTCAAGCTATCCTGGAGACCGGAAATGGACGAAAATTGAGACATAATGGTTGTACAACCGCAATTTTAACCTACCCGACCATGGTTTTTTACTTCTGACTTGGTTCACAGGTCCTATGGAATGATCTACGGGGAATAGTTATCAAGCAGAGGCATTGACAAACGTTTTGAGGTATTATAAATGTAGATCAAGCCATCCTGAGGACCGGAAGTTGCCTATTACGGAGCTAAAATGGGATGCCAGGACCCTGACGGATATTTCGGGTAGTACCGCATATTGGTTTTTCGCATTTTTCTGGCTAACGGAGGGATCCAGAAATAAAAACTAAACATATATATTAAGCAGAGACCCCTGCACACATATTTGTTAAGGTATTTGGTTATTCGGGCCGCCATGGGGACCGGAAGGGGGTGAAAACATAGGTAAACCGTTTTATTTTAACATACAATGTACGCCGGACATTGGTTTTACATTATTTACTCCAATCAAGGGACGTATAGACAGTCTTACTGTATATATTTATAAAGCAGAGACATGTACAAACATTTTGAGGTATAATACATGTATGTCAACTATCCTGGAGACCGGTAATGGACGAAAATTGAGCCATAATGGTTGTACAGCCGGCAATTTTGACCTACCCGACCATGGTTTTTTACTTCTGACTTGGTTCACAGGTCCTATGGAATGATCTACGGGGAATAGTTATCAAGCAGAGGCATTGACAAACGTTTTGAGGTATTATACATGTAGATCAAGCCATCCTGAAGACCGGAAGTTGCCTATTACGGAGCTAAAATGGGATGCCAGGACCGTGACGGATATTTCGGGTAGTACCGCATATTGGTTTTTCGCATTTTTCTGGCTAACGGAGGGATCCAGAAATAAAAACTAAACATATATATTAAGCAGAGACCCCTGCGCACATATTTGTTAAGGTATTTGGTTATTCGGGCCGCCATGGGGACCGGAAGGGGGTGAAAACATAGGTAAACCGTTTTATTTTAACATACAATGTACGCCGGACATTGGTTTTACATTATTTACTCCAATCAAGGGGCGTATAGACAGTCTTACTGTATATATTTATAAAGCAGAGACATGTACAAACATTTTGAGGTATAATACATGTATGTCAAGCTATCCTGGAGACCGGAAGTGGACGAAAATTGAGCCATAATGGTTGTACAGCCGGCAATTTGACCTACCCGACCATGGTTTTTTACTTCTGACTTGGTCCACAGGTCCTATGGAATGATCTACGGGGAATAGTTATCAAGCATAGGCATTGACAAACGTTTTGAGGTATCATACATGTAGAACAAGCCTCCGTGAGGACCGGAAGTTGTCTATTACGAAGCTAAAATGGGATGCCAGAACCGTGACGGATATTCCGGGTAATAACGCATATTGGTTTTTCGCATTTTTCTGGCTAACGAAGGGCTCCAGAAATAAAAACTACACATATATATTAAGCAGAGACCCCTGTGCACATATTTGTTAAGGTATTTGGTTATTCGGGCCGCCATGAGGACCGAAAGGGGGTGAAAACATAGGTAAATCGTCTTATTTTAACCTACCGCCGGACATTGGTTTTACATTATTTACTCCAATCAAGGGGCGTATAGACAGTCTTACTGTATATATTTATAAAGCAGAGACATGTACAAACATTTTGAGGTATAATACATGTATGTCAAGCTATCCTGGAGACCGGAAATGGACGAAAATTGAGCCATAATGGTTGTACAACCGGCAATTTTGACCTACCCGACCATGGTTTTTTACTTCTGACTTGGTTCACAGGTCCTATGGAATGATCTACGGGGAATAGTTATCAAGCAGAGGCATTGACAAACGTTTTGAGGTATCATACATGTAGAACAAGCCTCCGTGAGGACCGGAAGTTGTCTATTACGGAGCTAAAATGGGATGCCAGGACCGTGACGGATATTCCGGGTAATAACGCATATTGGATTTTCGCATTTTTCTGGCTAACGAAGGGCTCCAGAAATAAAAACTAAACATATATATTAAGCAGAGACCCCTACGCACATATTTGTTAAGGTATTTGGTTATTCAGGCCGCCATGAGGACCGAAAGGGGGTGAAAACATAGGTAAATCGTCTTATTTTAACCTACCGCCGGACATTGGTTTTACATTATTTACTCCAATCAAGGGGCGTATGGACAGTCTTACTGTATATATTTATAAAGCAGACATGTACAAACATTTTGAGGTATAATACATGTATGTCAAGCTATCCTGGAGACCGGAAATGGACGAAAATTGAGCCATAATGGTTGTACAGCCGGCAATTTTGACCTACCCGACCATGTTTTTTTACTTCTGACTTGGTTCACAGGTCCTATGGAATGATCTACGGGGAATAGTTATCAAGTAGAGGCATTGACAAACGTTTTGAGGTATTATACATGTAGATCAAGCCATCCTGAGGACCGGAAGTTGCCTATTACGGAGCTAAAATGGGATGCCAGGACTCTGACGGATATTTCGGGTAGTACCGCATATTGGTTTTTCGCATTTTTCTGGCTAAAGGAGGGCTCCAGAAATAAAAACTAAACATATATATAAAGCAGTGACCCCTGCGCACATATTTGTTAAGGTATTTGGTTATTCGGGCAGCCATGGGGACCGGAAGGGGGTGAAAACATAGGTAAATCGTCTTATTTTAACCTACCGCCGGACATTGGTTTTACATTATTTACTCCAATCAAGGGGCGTATAGACAGTCTTACTGTATATATTTATAAAGCAGAGACATGTACAAACATTTTGAGGTATAATACATGTATGTCAAGCTATCCTGGAGACCGGAAATGGACGAAAATTGAGCCATAATGGTTGTACAACCGCAATTTTGACCTACCCGACCATGGTTTTTTACTTCTGACTTGGTTCACAGGTCCTATGGAATGATCTACGGGGAATAGTTATCAAGCAGAGGCATTGACAAACGTTTTGAGGTATTATACATGTAGATCAAGCCATCCTGAGGACCGGAAGTTGCCTATTACGGAGCTAAAATGGGATGCCAGGACCCTGACGGATATTTCGGGTAGTACCGCATATTGGTTTTTCGCATTTTTCTGGCTAACGGAGGGATCCAGAAATAAAAACTAAACATATATATTAAGCAGAGACCCCTGCACACATATTTGTTAAGGTATTTGGTTATTCGGGCCGCCATGGGGACCGGAAGGGAGTGAAAACATAGGTAAACCGTTTTATTTTAACATACAATGTACGCCGGACATTGGTTTTACATTATTTACTCCAATCAAGGGACGTATAGACAGTCTTACTGTATATATTTATAAAGCAGAGACATGTACAAACATTTTGAGGTATAATACATGTATGTCAACTATCCTGGAGACCGGAAATGGACGAAAATTGAGCCATAATGGTTGTACAGCCGGCAATTTTGACCTACCCGACCATGGTTTTTTACTTCTGACTTGGTTCACAGGTCCTATGGAATGATCTACGGGGAATAGTTATCAAGCAGAGGCATTGACAAACGTTTTGAGGTATTATACATGTAGATCAAGCCATCCTGAAGACCGGAAGTTGCCTATTACGGAGCTAAAATGGGATGCCAGGACCGTGACGGATATTTCGGGTAGTACCGCATATTGGTTTTTCGCATTTTTCTGGCTAACGGAGGGATCCAGAAATAAAAACTAAACATATATATTAAGCAGAGACCCCTGCGCACATATTTGTTAAGGTATTTGGTTATTCGGGCCGCCATGGGGACCGGAAGGGGGTGAAAACATAGGTAAATCGTCTTATTTTAACCTACCGCCGGACATTGGTTTTACATTATTTACTCCAATCAAGGGGCGTATAGACAGTCTTACTGTATATATTTATAAAGCAGAGACATGTACAAACATTTTGAGGTATAATACATGTATGTCAAGCTATCCTGGAGACCGGAAATGGACGAAAATTGAGCCATAATGGTTGTACAACCGGCAATTTTGACCTACCCGACCATGTTTTTTTACTTCTGACTTGGTTCACAGGTCCTATGGAATGATCTACGGGGAATAGTTATCAAGCAGAGGCATTGACAAACGTTTTGAGGTATTATACATGTAGATCAAGCCATCCTGAGGACCGGAAGTTGCCTATTACGGAGCTAAAATGGGATGCCAGGACCCTGACGGATATTTCGGGTAGTACTGCATATTGGTTTTTCGCATTTTTCTGGCTAACGGAGGGCTCCAGAAATAAAAACTAGACATATGTATTAAGCAGAAACACCTGCGCACATATTTATTAAGGTATTTGGTTATTCGGGCCACCATGGGGACCGGAAGGGGGTGAAAACATAGGTAAATCGTCTTATTTTAACCTACCGCCGGACATTGGTTTTACATTATTTACTCCAATCAAGGGGCGTATAGACAGTCTTACTGTATATATTTATAAAGCAGAGACATGTACAAACATTTTGAGGTATAATACATGTATGTCAAGCTATCCTGGAGACCAGAAGTGGACGAAAATTGAGCCATAATGGTTGTACAGCCGGCAATTTGACCTACCCGACCATGGTTTTTTACTTCTGACTTGGTCCACAGGTCCTATGGAATGATCTACGGGGAATAGTTATCAAGCATAGGCATTGACAAACGTTTTGAGGTATCATACACGTAGAACAAGCCTCCGTGAGGACCGGAAGTTGTCTATTACGGAGCTAAAATGGGATGCCAGGACCGTGACGGATATTCCGGGTAATAACGCATATTGGATTTTCGCATTTTTCTGGCTAACGAAGGTCTCCAGAAATAAAAACTAAACATATATATTAAGCAGAGACCCCTACGCACATATTTGTTAAGGTATTTGGTTATTCGGGCCGCCATGAGGACCGAAAGGGGGTGAAAACATAGGTAAATCGTCTTATTTTAACCTACCGCCGGACATTGGTTTTACATTATTTACTCCAATCAAGGGGCGTATAGACAGTCTTACTGTATATATTTATAAAGCAGACATGTACAAACATTTTGAGGTATAATACATGTATGTCAAGCTATCCTGGAGACCGGAAATGGACGAAAATTGAGCCATAATGGTTGTACAGCCGGCAATTTTGACCTACCCGACCATGTTTTTTTACTTCTGACTTGGTTCACAGGTCCTATGGAATGATCTACGGGGAATAGTTATCAAGCAGAGGCATTGACAAACGTTTTGAGGTATTATACATGTAGATCAAGCCATCCTGAGGACCGGAAGTTGCCTATTACGGAGCTAAAATGGGATGCCAGGACTCTGACGGATATTTCGGGTAGTACCGCATATTGGTTTTTCGCATTTTTCTGGCTAAAGGAGGGCTCCAGAAATAAAAACTAAACATATATATAAAGCAGTGACCCCTGCGCACATATTTGTTAAGGTATTTGGTTATTCGGGCAGCCATGGGGACCGAAAGGGGGTGAAAACATAGGTAAATCGTCTTATTTTAACCTACCGCCGGACATTGGTTTTACATTATTTACTCCAATCAAGGGGCGTATAGACAGTCTTACTGTATATATTTATAAAGCAGAGACATGTACAAACATTTTGAGGTATAATACATGTATGTCAAGCTATCCTGGAGACCGGAAATGGACGAAAATTGAGACATAATGGTTGTACAACCGCAATTTTAACCTACCCGACCATGGTTTTTTACTTCTGACTTGGTTCACAGGTCCTATGGAATGATCTACGGGGAATAGTTATCAAGCAGAGGCATTGACAAACGTTTTGAGGTATTATAAATGTAGATCAAGCCATCCTGAGGACCGGAAGTTGCCTATTACGGAGCTAAAATGGGATGCCAGGACCCTGACGGATATTTCGGGTAGTACCGCATATTGGTTTTTCGCATTTTTCTGGCTAACGGAGGGATCCAGAAATAAAAACTAAACATATATATTAAGCAGAGACCCCTGCACACATATTTGTTAAGGTATTTGGTTATTCGGGCCGCCATGGGGACCGGAAGGGGGTGAAAACATAGGTAAACCGTTTTATTTTAACATACAATGTACGCCGGACATTGGTTTTACATTATTTACTCCAATCAAGGGACGTATAGACAGTCTTACTGTATATATTTATAAAGCAGAGACATGTACAAACATTTTGAGGTATAATACATGTATGTCAACTATCCTGGAGACCGGAAATGGACGAAAATTGAGCCATAATGGTTGTACAGCCGGCAATTTTGACCTACCCGACCATGGTTTTTTACTTCTGACTTGGTTCACAGGTCCTATGGAATGATCTACGGGGAATAGTTATCAAGCAGAGGCATTGACAAACGTTTTGAGGTATTATACATGTAGATCAAGCCATCCTGAAGACCGGAAGTTGCCTATTACGGAGCTAAAATGGGATGCCAGGACCGTGACGGATATTTCGGGTAGTACCGCATATTGGTTTTTCGCATTTTTCTGGCTAACGGAGGGATCCAGAAATAAAAACTAAACATATATATTAAGCAGAGACCCCTGCGCACATATTTGTTAAGGTATTTGGTTATTCGGGCCGCCATGGGGACCGGAAGGGGGTGAAAACATAGGTAAACCGTTTTATTTTAACATACAATGTACGCCGGACATTGGTTTTACATTATTTACTCCAATCAAGGGACGTATAGACAGTCTTACTGTATATATTTATAAAGCAGAGACATGTACAAACATTTTGAGGTATAATACATGTATGTCAAGCTATCCTGGAGACCGGAAGTGGACGAAAATTGAGCCATAATGGTTGTACAGCCGGCAATTTGACCTACCCGACCATGGTTTTTTACTTCTGACTTGGTCCACAGGTCCTATGGAATGATCTACGGGGAATAGTTATCAAGCATAGGCATTGACAAACGTTTTGAGGTATCATACATGTAGAACAAGCCTCCGTGAGGACCGGAAGTTGTCTATTACGAAGCTAAAATGGGATGCCAGAACCGTGACGGATATTCCGGGTAATAACGCATATTGGTTTTTCGCATTTTTCTGGCTAGCGAAGGGCTCCAGAAATAAAAACTACACATATATATTAAGCAGAGACCCCTGTGCACATATTTGTTAAGGTATTTGGTTATTCGGGCCGCCATGAGGACCGAAAGGGGGTGAAAACATAGGTAAATCGTCTTATTTTAACCTACCGCCGGACATTGGTTTTACATTATTTACTCCAATCAAGGGGCGTATAGACAGTCTTACTGTATATATTTATAAAGCAGAGACATGTACAAACATTTTGAGGTATAATACATGTATGTCAAGCTATCCTGGAGACCGGAAATGGACGAAAATTGAGCCATAATGGTTGTACAACCGACAATTTTGACCTACCCGACCATGTTTTTTTACTTCTGACTTGGTTCACAGGTCCTATGGAATGATCTACGGGGAATAGTTATCAAGCAGAGGCATTGACAAACGTTTTGAGGTATTATATATGTAGATCAAGCCATCCTGAGGACCGGAAGTTGCCTATTACGGAGCTAAAATGGGATGCCAGGACCCTGACCGATATTTCGGGTAGTACCGCATATTGGTTTTTCGCATTTTTCTGGCTAACGGAGGGCTCCAGAAATAAAAACTAGACATATGTATTAAGCAGAAACACCTGCGCACATATTTATTAAGGTATTTGGTTATTCGGGCCACTATGGGGACCGGAAGGGGGTGAAAACATAGGTAAATCGTCTTATTTTAACCTACCGCCGAACATTGGTTTTACATTATTTACTCCAATCAAGGGGCGTATAGACAGTCTTACTGTATATATTTATAAAGCAGAGACATGTACAAACATTTTGAGGTATAATACATGTATGTCAAGCTATTCTGGAGACCGGAAGTGGACGAAAATTGAGCCATAATGGTTGTACAGCCGGCAATTTGACCTACCCGACCATGGTTTTTTACTTCTGACTTGGTCCACAGGTCCTATGGAATGATCTACGGGGAATAGTTATCAAGCATAGGCATTGACAAACGTTTTGAGGTATCATACATGTAGAACAAGCCTCCGTGAGGACCGGAAGTTGTCTATTACGAAGCTAAAATGGGATGCCAGAACCGTGACGGATATTCCGGGTAATAACGCATATTGGTTTTTCGCATTTTTCTGGCTAACGAAGGGCTCCAGAAATAAAAACTAAACATATATATTAAGCAGAGACCCCTGTGCACATATTTGTTAAGGTATTTGGTTATTCGGGCCGCCATGAGGACCGAAAGGGGGTGAAAACATAGGTAAATCGTCTTATTTTAACCTACCTCCGGACATTGGTTTTACATTATTTACTCCAATCAAGGGGCGTATAGACAGTCTTACTGTATATATTTATAAAGCAGAGACATGTACAAACATTTTGAGGTATAATACATGTATGTCAAGCTATCCTGGAGACCGGAAATGGACGAAAATTGAGCCATAATGGTTGTACAACCGGCAATTTTGACCTACCCGACCATGTTTTTTTACTTCTGACTTGGTTCACAGGTCCTATGGAATGATCTACGGGGAATAGTTATCAAGCAGAGGCATTGACAAACGTTTTGAGGTATTATACATGTAGATCAAGCCATCCTGAGGACCGGAAGTTGCCTATTACGGAGCTAAAATGGGATGCCAGGACCCTGACGGATATTTCGGGTAGTACCGCATATTGGTTTTTCGCATTTTTCTGGCTAACGGAGGGCTCCAGAAATAAAAACTAGACATATGTATTAAGCAGAAACACCTGCGCACATATTTATTAAGGTATTTGGTTATTCGGGCCACCATGGGGACCGGAAGGGGGTGAAAACATAGGTAAATCGTCTTATTTTAACCTACCGCCGAACATTGGTTTTACATTATTTACTCCAATCAAGGGGCGTATAGACAGTCTTACTGTATATATTTATAAAGCAGAGACATGTACAAACATTTTGAGGTATAATACATGTATGTCAAGCTATCCTGGAGACCAGAAGTGGACGAAAATTGAGCCATAATGGTTGTACAGCCGACAATTTTGACCTACCCGACCATGGTTTTTTACTTCTGACTTGGTTCACAGGTCCTATGGAATGATCTACGGGGAATAGTTATCAAGCAGAGGCATTGACAAACGTTTTGAGGTATTATACATGTAGATCAAGCCATCCTGAGGACCGGAAGTTGCCTATTACGGAGCTAAAATGGGATGCCAGGACCCTGACGCATATTTCGGGTAGTACCGCATATTGGTTTTTCGCATTTTTCTGGCTAACGGAGGGATCCAGAAATAAAAACTAAACATATATATTAAGCAGAGACCCCTGCACACATATTTGTTAAGGTATTTGGTTATTCGGGCCGCCATGGGGACCGGAAGGGGGTGAAAACATAGGTAAACCGTTTTATTTTAACATACAATGTACGCCGGACATTGGTTTTACATTATTTACTCCAATCAAGGGACGTATAGACAGTCTTACTGTATATATTTATAAAGCAGAGACATGTACAAACATTTTGAGGTATAATACATGTATGTCAAGCTATCCTGGAGACCGGAAATGGACGAAAATTGAGCCATAATGGTTGTACAGCCGGCAATTTTGACCTACCCGACCATGGTTTTTTACTTCTGACTTGGTTCACAGGTCCTATGGAATGATCTACGGGGAATAGTTATCAAGCAGAGGCATTGACAAACGTTTTGAGGTATTATACATGTAGATCAAGCCATCCTGAGGACCGGAAGTTGCCTATTACGGAGCTAAAATGGGATGCCAGGACCCTGACGGATATTTCGGGTAGTACCGCATATTGGTTTTTCGCATTTTTCTGGCTAACGGAGGGATCCAGAAATAAAAACTAAACATATATATTAAGCAGAGACCCCTGCGCACATATTTGTTAAGGTATTTGGTTATTCGGGCCGCCATGGGGACCGGAAGGGGGTGAAAACATAGGTAAACCGTTTTATTTTAACATACAATGTACGCCGGACATTGGTTTTACATTATTTACTCCAATCAAGGGGCGTATAGACAGTCTTACTGTATATATTTATAAAGCAGAGACATGTACAAACATTTTGAGGTATAATACATGTATGTCAAGCTATCCTGAAGACCGGAAGTGGACGAAAATTGAGCCATAATGGTTGTACAGCCGGCAATTTGACCTACCCGACCATGGTTTTTTACTTCTGACTTGGTCCACAGGTCCTATGGAATGATCTACGGGGAATAGTTATCAAGCATAGGCATTGACAAACGTTTTGAGGTATCATACATGTAGAACAAGCCTCCGTGAGGACCGGAAGTTGTCTATTACGAAGCTAAAATGGGATGCCAGGACCGTGACGGATATTCCGGGTAATAACGCATATTGGTTTTTCGCATTTTTCTGGCTAACGAAGGGCTCCAGAAATAAAAACTAAACATATATATTTAGCAGAGACCCCTGCGCACATATTTGTTAAGGTATTTGGTTATTCGGGCCGCCATGAGGACCGAAAGGGGGTGAAAACATAGGTAAATCGTCTTATTTTAACCTACCGCCGGACATTGGTTTTACATTATTTACTCCAATCAAGGGGCGTATAGACAGTCTTACTGTATATATTTATAAAGCAGAGACATGTACAAACATTTTGAGGTATAATACATGTATGTCAAGCTATCCTGGAGACCAGAAGTGGACGAAAATTGAGCCATAATGGTTGTACAGCCGGCAATTTGACCTACCCGACCATGGTTTTTTACTTCTGACTTGGTCCACAGGTCCTATGGAATGATCTACGGGGAATAGTTATCAAGCATAGGCATTGACAAACGTTTTGAGGTATCATACATGTAGAACAAGCCATCCTGAGGACCGGAAGTTGCCTATTACGGAGCTAAAATGGGATGCCAGGAACCTGACGGATATTTCGGGTAGTACCGCATATTGGTTTTTCGCATTTTTCTGGCTAAAGGAGGGCTCCAGAAATAAAAACTAAACATATATATAAAGCAGTGACCCCTGCGCACATATTTGTTAAGGTATTTGGTTATTCGGGCAGCCATGGGGACCGGAAGGGGGTGAAAACATAGGTAAATCGTCTTATTTTAACCTACCGCCGGACATTGGTTTTACATTATTTACTCCAATCAAGGGGCGTATAGACAGTCTTACTGTATATATTTATAAAGCAGAGACATGTACAAACATTTTGAGGTATAATACATGTATGTCAAGCTATCCTGGAGACCGGAAATGGACGAAAATTGAGCCATAATGGTTGTACAACCGACAATTTTGACCTACCCGACCATGGTTTTTTACTTCTGACTTGGTTCACAGGTCCTATGGAATGATCTACGGGGAATAGTTATCAAGCAGAGGCATTGACAAACGTTTTGAGGTATTATACATGTAGATCAAGCCATCCTGAGGACCGGAAGTTGCCTATTACGGAGCTAAAATGGGATGCCAGGACCCTGACGCATATTTCGGGTAGTACCGCATATTGGTTTTTCGCATTTTTCTGGCTAACGGAGGGATCCAGAAATAAAAACTAAACATATATATTAAGCAGAGACCCCTGCACACATATTTGTTAAGGTATTTGGTTATTCGGGCCGCCATGGGGACCGGAAGGGGGTGAAAACATAGGTAAACCGTTTTATTTTAACATACAATGTACGCCGGACATTGGTTTTACATTATTTACTCCAATCAAGGGACGTATAGACAGTCTTACTGTATATATTTATAAAGCAGAGACATGTACAAACATTTTGAGGTATAATACATGTATGTCAAGCTATCCTGAAGACCGGAAGTGGACGAAAATTGAGCCATAATGGTTGTACAGCCGGCAATTTGACCTACCCGACCATGGTTTTTTACTTCTGACTTGGTCCACAGGTCCTATGGAATGATCTACGGGGAATAGTTATCAAGCATAGGCATTGACAAACGTTTTGAGGTATCATACATGTAGAACAAGCCTCCGTGAGGACCGGAAGTTGTCTATTACGAAGCTAAAATGGGATGCCAGGACCGTGACGGATATTCCGGGTAATAACGCATATTGGTTTTTCGCATTTTTCTGGCTAACGAAGGGCTCCAGAAATAAAAACTAAACATATATATTTAGCAGAGACCCCTGCGCACATATTTGTTAAGGTATTTGGTTATTCGGGCCTCCATGAGGACCGAAAGGGGGTGAAAACATAGGTAAATCGTCTTATTTTAACCTACCGCCGGACATTGGTTTTACATTATTTACTCCAATCAAGGGGCGTATAGACAGTCTTACTGTATATATTTATAAAGCAGACATGTACAAACATTTTGAGGTATAATACATGTATGTCAAGCTATCCTGGAGACCGGAAATGGACGAAAATTGAGCCATAATGGTTGTACAGCCGGCAATTTTGACCTACCCGACCATGTTTTTTTACTTCTGACTTGGTTCACAGGTCCTATGGAATGATCTACGGGGAATAGTTATCAAGCAGAGGCATTGACAAACGTTTTGAGGTATTATACATGTAGATCAAGCCATCCTGAGGACCGGAAGTTGCCTATTGCGGAGCTAAAATGGGATGCCAGGAACCTGACGGATATTTCGGGTAGTACCGCATATTGGTTTTTCGCATTTTTCTGGCTAAAGGAGGGCTCCAGAAATAAAAACTAAACATATATATAAAGCAGTGACCCCTGCGCACATATTTGTTAAGGTATTTGGTTATTCGGGTAGCCATGGGGACCGGAAGGGGGTGAAAACATAGGTAAATCGTCTTATTTTAACCTACCGCCGGACATTGGTATTACATTATTTACTCCAATCAAGGGGCGTATAGACAGTCTTACTGTATATATTTATAAAGCAGAGACATGTACAAACATTTTGAGGTATAATACATGTATGTCAAGCTATCCTGGAGACCGGAAATGGACGAAAATTGAGCCATAATGGTTGTACAACCGACAATTTTGACCTACCCGATCATGGTTTTTTACTTCTGACTTGGTTCACAGGTCCTATGGAATGATCTACGGGGAATAGTTATCAAGCAGAGGCATTGACAAACGTTTTGAGGTATTATACATGTAGATCAAGCCATCCTGAGGACCGGAAGTTGCCTATTACGGAGCTAAAATGGGATGCCAGGACCCTGACGGATATTTCGGGTAGTACCGCATATTGGTTTTTCGCATTTTTCTGGCTAACGGAGGGATCCAGAAATAAAAACTAAACATATATATTAAGCAGAGACCCCTGCACACATATTTGTTAAGGTATTTGGTTATTCGGGCCGCCATGGGGACCGGAAGGGGGTGAAAACATAGGTAAACCGTTTTATTTTAACATACAATGTACGCCGGACATTGGTTTTACATTATTTACTCCAATCAAGGGACGTATAGACAGTCTTACTGTATATATTTATAAAGCAGAGACATGTACAAACATTTTGAGGTATAATACATGTATGTCAAGCTATCCTGGAGACCGGAAATGGACGAAAATTGAGCCATAATGGTTGTACAGCCGGCAATTTTGACCTACCCGACCATGGTTTTTTACTTCTGACTTGGTTCACAGGTCCTATGGAATGATCTACGGGGAATAGTTATCAAGCAGAGGCATTGACAAACGTTTTGAGGTATTATACATGTAGATCAAGCCATCCTGAGGACCGGAAGTTGCCTATTACGGAGCTAAAATGGGATGCCAGGACCCTGACGGATATTTCGGGTAGTACCGCATATTGGTTTTTCGCATTTTTCTGGCTAACGGAGGGATCCAGAAATAAAAACTAAACATATATATTAAGCAGAGACCCCTGCGCACATATTTGTTAAGGTATTTGGTTATTCGGGCCGCCATGGGGACCGGAAGGGGGTGAAAACATAGGTAAACCGTTTTATTTTAACATACAATGTACGCCGGACATTGGTTTTACATTATTTACTCCAATCAAGGGGCGTATAGACAGTCTTACTGTATATATTTATAAAGCAGAGACATGTACAAACATTTTGAGGTATAATACATGTATGTCAAGCTATCCTGGAGACCGGAAGTGGACAAAAATTGAGCCATAATGGTTGTACAGCCGGCAATTTGACCTACCCGACCATGGTTTTTTACTTCTGACTTGGTCCACAGGTCCTATGGAATGATCTACGGGGAATAGTTATCAAGCATAGGCATTGACAAACGTTTTGAGGTATCATACATGTAGAACAAGCCTCCGTGAGGACCGGAAGTTGTCTATTACGAAGCTAAAATGGGATGCCAGGACCGTGACGGATATTCCGGGTAATAACGCATATTGGTTTTTCGCATTTTTCTGGCTAACGAAGGGCTCCAGAAATAAAAACTAAACATATATATTAAGCAGAGACCCCTGCGCACATATTTGTTAAGGTATTTGGTTATTCGGGCCGCCATGAGGACCGAAAGGGGGTGAAAACATAGGTAAATCGTCTTATTTTAACCTACCGCCGGACATTGGTTTTACATTATTTACTCCAATCAAGGGACGTATAGACAGTCTTACTGTATATATTTATAAAGCAGAGACATGTACAAACATTTTGAGGTATAATACATGTATGTCAAGCTATCGTGGAGACCGGAAATGGACGAAAATTGAGCCATAATGGATGTACAACCGGCAATTTTGACCTACCCGACCATGTTTTTTTACTTCTGACTTGGTTCACAGGTCCTATGGAATGATCTACGGGGAATAGTTATCAAGCAGAGGCATTGACAAACGTTTTGAGGTATTATACATGTAGATCAAGCCATCCTGAGGACCGGAAGTTGCCTATTACGGAGCTAAAATGGGATGCCAGGACCCTGACGGATATTTCGGGTAGTACCGCATATTGGTTTTTCGCATTTTTCTGGCTAACGGAGGGCTCCAGAAATAAAAACTAGACATATGTATTAAGCAGAAACACCTGCGCACATATTTATTAAGGTATTTGGTTATTCGGGCCACCATGGGGACCGGAAGGGGGTGAAAACATAGGTAAATCGTCTTATTTTAACCTACCGCCGGACATTGGTTTTACATTATTTACTCCAATCAAGGGGCGTATAGACAGTCTTACTGTATATATTTATAAAGCAGAGACATGTACAAACATTTTGAGGTATAATACATGTATGTCAAGCTATCCTGGAGACCAGAAGTGGACGAAAATTGAGCCATAATGGTTGTACAGACGGCAATTTGACCTACCCGACCATGGTTTTTTACTTCTGACTTGGTCCACAGGTTCTATGGAATGATCTACGGGGAATAGTTATCAAGCAGAGGCATTGACAAACGTTTTGAGGTATCATACATGTAGAACAAGCCTCCGTGAGGACCGGAAGTTGTCTATTACGGAGCTAAAATGGGATGCCAGGACCGTGACGGATATTCCGGGTAATAACGCATATTGGTTTTTCGCATTTTTCTGGTTAACGAAGGGCTCCAGAAATAAAAACTAAACATATATATTAAGCAGAGACCCCTACGCACATATTTGTTAAGGTATTTGGTTATTCGGGCCGCCATGAGGACCGAAAGGGGTGAAAACATAGGTAAATCGTCTTATTTTAACCTACCGCCGGACATTGGTTTTACATTATTTACTCCAATCAAGGGGCGTATGGACAGTCTTACTGTATATATTTATAAAGCAGAGACATGTACAAACATTTTGAGGTATAATACATGTATGTCAAGCTATCCTGGAGACCGGAAATGGACGAAAATTGAGCCATAATGGTTGTACAACCGGCAATTTTGACCTACCCGACCATGTTTTTTTACTTCTGACTTGGTTCACAGGTCCTATGGAATGATCTACGGGGAATAGTTATCAAGCAGAGGCATTGACAAACGTTTTGAGGTATTATACATGTAGATCAAGCCATCCTGAGGACCGGAAGTTGCCTATTACGGAGCTAAAATGGGATGCCAGGACCCTGACGGATATTTCGGGTAGTACCGCATATTGGTTTTTCGCATTTTTCTGGCTAACGGAGGGCTCCAGAAATAAAAACTAGACATTGTATTAAGCAGAAACACCTGCGCACATATTTATTAAGGTATTTGGTTATTCGGGCCACCATGGGGACCGGAAGGGGGTGAAAACATAGGTAAATCGTCTTATTTTAACCTACCGCCGGACATTGGTTTTACATTATTTACTCCAATCAAGGGGCGTATAGACAGTCTTACTGTATATATCTATAAAGCAGAGACATGTACAAACATTTTGAGGTATAATACATGTATGTCAAGCTATCCTGGAGACCAGAAGTGGACGAAAATTGAGCCATAATGGTTGTACAGACGGCAATTTGACCTACCCGACCATGGTTTTTTACTTCTGACTTGGTCCACAGGTTCTATGGAATGATCTACGGGGAATAGTTATCAAGCATAGGCATTGACAAACGTTTTGAGGTATCATACATGTAGAACAAGCCTCCGTGAGGACCGGAAGTTGTCTATTACGGAGCTAAAATGGGATGCCAGGACCGTGACGGATATTCCGGGTAATAACGCATATTGGTTTTTCGCATTTTTCTGGCTAACGAAGGGCTCCAGAAATAAAAACTAAACATATATATTAAGCAGAGACCCCTACGCACATATTTGTTAAGGTATTTGGTTATTCGGGCCGCCATGAGGACCGAAAGGGGGTGAAAACATAGGTAAATCGTCTTATTTTAACCTACCGCCGGACATTGGTTTTACATTATTTACTCCAATCAAGGGGCGTATGGACAGTCTTACTGTATATATTTATAAAGCAGAGACATGTACAAACATTTTGAGGTATAATACATGTATGTCAAGCTATCCTGGAGACCGGAAATGGACGAAAATTGAGCCATAATGGTTGTACAACCGGCAATTTTGACCTACCCGACCATGTTTTTTTACTTCTGACTTGGTTCACAGGTCCTATGGAATGATCTACGGGGAATAGTTATCAAGCAGAGGCATTGACAAACGTTTTGAGGTATTATACATGTAGATCAAGCCATCCTGAGGACCGGAAGTTGCCTATTACGAAGCTAAAATGGGATGCCAGGACCCTGATGGATATTTCGGGTAGTACCGCATATTGGTTTTTCGCATTTTTCTGGCTAACGGAGGGATCCAGAAATAAAAACTAGACATATGTATTAAGCAGATACACCTGCGCACATATTTATTAAGGTATTTGGTTATTCGGGCCACCATGGGGACCGCAAGGGGGTGAAAACATAGGTAAATCGTCTTATTTTAACCTACCGCGGGACATTGGTTTTACATTATTTACTCCAATCAAGTGGCGTATGGACAGTCTTACTGTATATATTTATAAAGCAGAGACATGTACAAACATTTTGAGGTATAATACATGTATGTCAAGCTATTCTGGAGACCGGAAATGGACGAACATTGAGCCATAATGGTTGTACAGCCGGCAATTTTGACCTACCCGACCATGTTTTTTTACTTCTGACTTGGTTCACAGGTCCTATGGAATGATCTACGGGGAATAGTTATCAAGCAGAGGCATTGACAAACGTTTTGAGGTATTATACATGTAGATCAAGCCATCCTGAGGACCGGAAGTTGCCTATTACGAAGCTAAAATGGGATGCCAGGACCCTGACGGATATTTCGGGTAGTACCGCATATTGGTTTTTCGCATTTTTCTGGCTAACGGAGGGATCCAGAAATAAAAACTAGACATATGTATTAAGCAGATACACCTGCGCACATATTTATTAAGGTATTTGGTTATTCGGGCCACCATGGGGACCGCAAGGGGGTGAAAACATAGGTAAATCGTCTTATTTTAACATACAATGTACGCCGGACATTGGTTTTACATTATTTACTCCAATCAAGGGGCGTATAGACAGTCTTACTGTATATATTTATAAAGCAGAGACATGTACAAACATTTTGAGGTATAATACATGTATGTCAAGCTATCCTGGAGACCGGAAGTGGACGAAAATTGAGCCATAATGGTTGTACAGCCGGCAATTTGGACCTACCCGACCATGGTTTTTTACTTCTGACTTGGTTCACAGGTCCTATGGAATGATCTACGGGGAATAGTTATCAAGCAGAGGCATTGACAAACGTTTTGAGGTATTATACATGTAGATCAAGCCATCCTGAGGACCGGAAGTTGCCTATTACGGAGCTAAAATGGGATGCCAGGACCCTGACGGATATTTCGGTAGTACCGCATATTGGTTTTTCGCATTTTTCTGGCTAACGGAGGGATCCAGAAATAAAAACTAAACATATATATTAAGCAGAGACCCCTGCGTACATATTTGTTAAGGTATTTGGTTATTCGGGCCGCCATGGGGACCGGAAGGGGGTGAAAACATAGGTAAACCGTTTTATTTTAACATACAATGTACGCCGAACATTGGTTTTACATTATTTACTCCAATCAAGGGGCGTATAGACAGTCTTACTGTATATATTTATAAAGCAGAGACATGTACAAACATTTTGAGGTATAATACATGTATGTCAAGCTATCCTGGAGACCGGAAGTGGACGAAAATTGAGCCATAATGGTTGTACAACCGGCAATTTGACCTACCCGACCATGGTTTTTTACTTCTGACTTGGTCCACAGGTCCTATGGAATGATCTACGGGGAATAGTTATCAAGCATAGGCATTGACAAACGTTTTGAGGTATCATACATGTAGAACAAGCCTCCGTGAGGACCGGAAGTTGTCTATTACGGAGCTAAAATGGGATGCCAGGACCGTGACGGATATTCCGGGTAATAACGCATATTGGTTTTTCGCATTTTTCTGGCTAACGAAGGGCTCCAGAAATAAAAACTAAACATATATATTAAGCAGAGACCCCTGCGCAGATATTTGTTAAGGTATTTGGTTATTCGGGCCTCCATGGGAACCGGAAGGGGGTGAAAACATAGGTAAACCGTTTTATTTTAACCTACCGCCGGACATTGGTTTTACATTATTTACTCCAATCAAGGGGCGTATAGACAGTCTTACTGTATATATTTATAAAGCAGAGACATGTACAAACATTTTGAGGTATAATACATGTATGTCAAGCTATCCTGGAGACCGGAAGTGGACGAAAATTGAGCCATAATGGTTGTACAACCGGCAATTTTGACCTACCCGACCATGGTTTTTTACTTCTGACTTGGTTCACAGGTCCTATGGAATGATCTACGGGGAATAGTTATCAAGCAGAGGCATTGACAAACGTTTTGAGGTATTATACATGTAGATCAAGCCATCCTGAGGACCGGAAGTTGCCTATTACGGAGCTAAAATGGGATGCCAGGACCCTGACGGATATTCCGGGTAATAACGCATATTGGTTTTTCGCATTTTTCTGGCTAACGAAGGGCTCCAGAAATAAAAACTAAACATATATATTAAGCAGAGACCCCTGCGCAGATATTTGTTAAGGTATTTGGTTATTCGGGCCTCCATGGGAACCGAAAGGGGGTGAAAACATAGGTAAATCGTCTTATTTTAACCTACCGCCGGACATTGGTTTTACATTATTTACTCCAATCAAGGGGCGTATAGACAGTCTTACTGTATATATTTATAAAGCAGAGACATGTACAAACATTTTGAGGTATAATACATGTATGTCAAGCTATCCTGGAGACCAGAAGTGGACGAAAATTGAGCCATAATGGTTGTACAGCCGGCAATTTGACCTACCCGACCATGGTTTTTTACTTCTGACTTGGTCCACAGGTCCTATGGAATGATCTACGGGGAATAGTTATCAAGCATAGGCATTGACAAACGTTTTGAGGTATCATACATGTAGAACAAGCCATCCTGAGGACCGGAAGTTGCCTATTACGGAGCTAAAATGGGATGCCAGGAACCTGACGGATATTTCGGGTAGTACCGCATATTGGTTTTTCGCATTTTTCTGGCTAAAGGAGGGCTCCAGAAATAAAAACTAAACATATATATAAAGCAGTGACCCCTGCGCACATATTTGTTAAGGTATTTGGTTATTCGGGCAGCCATGGGGACCGGAAGGGGGTGAAAACATAGGTAAATCGTCTTATTTTAACCTACCGCCGGACATTGGTTTTACATTATTTACTCCAATCAAGGGGCGTATAGACAGTCTTACTGTATATATTTATAAAGCAGAGACATGTACAAACATTTTGAGGTATAATACATGTATGTCAAGCTATCCTGGAGACCGGAAATGGACGAAAATTGAGCCATAATGGTTGTACAACCGACAATTTTGACCTACCCGACCATGGTTTTTTACTTCTGACTTGGTTCACAGGTCCTATGGAATGATCTACGGGGAATAGTTATCAAGCAGAGGCATTGACAAACGTTTTGAGGTATTATACATGTAGATCAAGCCATCCTGAGGACCGGAAGTTGCCTATTACGGAGCTAAAATGGGATGCCAGGACCCTGACGCATATTTCGGGTAGTACCGCATATTGGTTTTTCGCATTTTTCTGGCTAACGGAGGGATCCAGAAATAAAAACTAAACATATATATTAAGCAGAGACCCCTGCACACATATTTGTTAAGGTATTTGGTTATTCGGGCCGCCATGGGGACCGGAAGGGGGTGAAAACATAGGTAAACCGTTTTATTTTAACATACAATGTACGCCGGACATTGGTTTTACATTATTTACTCCAATCAAGGGACGTATAGACAGTCTTACTGTATATATTTATAAAGCAGAGACATGTACAAACATTTTGAGGTATAATACATGTATGTCAAGCTATCCTGAAGACCGGAAGTGGACGAAAATTGAGCCATAATGGTTGTACAGCCGGCAATTTGACCTACCCGACCATGGTTTTTTACTTCTGACTTGGTCCACAGGTCCTATGGAATGATCTACGGGGAATAGTTATCAAGCATAGGCATTGACAAACGTTTTGAGGTATCATACATGTAGAACAAGCCTCCGTGAGGACCGGAAGTTGTCTATTACGAAGCTAAAATGGGATGCCAGGACCGTGACGGATATTCCGGGTAATAACGCATATTGGTTTTTCGCATTTTTCTGGCTAACGAAGGGCTCCAGAAATAAAAACTAAACATATATATTTAGCAGAGACCCCTGCGCACATATTTGTTAAGGTATTTGGTTATTCGGGCCTCCATGAGGACCGAAAGGGGGTGAAAACATAGGTAAATCGTCTTATTTTAACCTACCGCCGGACATTGGTTTTACATTATTTACTCCAATCAAGGGGCGTATAGACAGTCTTACTGTATATATTTATAAAGCAGACATGTACAAACATTTTGAGGTATAATACATGTATGTCAAGCTATCCTGGAGACCGGAAATGGACGAAAATTGAGCCATAATGGTTGTACAGCCGGCAATTTTGACCTACCCGACCATGTTTTTTTACTTCTGACTTGGTTCACAGGTCCTATGGAATGATCTACGGGGAATAGTTATCAAGCAGAGGCATTGACAAACGTTTTGAGGTATTATACATGTAGATCAAGCCATCCTGAGGACCGGAAGTTGCCTATTGCGGAGCTAAAATGGGATGCCAGGAACCTGACGGATATTTCGGGTAGTACCGCATATTGGTTTTTCGCATTTTTCTGGCTAAAGGAGGGCTCCAGAAATAAAAACTAAACATATATATAAAGCAGTGACCCCTGCGCACATATTTGTTAAGGTATTTGGTTATTCGGGCAGCCATGGGGACCGGAAGGGGGTGAAAACATAGGTAAATCGTCTTATTTTAACCTACCGCCGGACATTGGTATTACATTATTTACTCCAATCAAGGGGCGTATAGACAGTCTTACTGTATATATTTATAAAGCAGAGACATGTACAAACATTTTGAGGTATAATACATGTATGTCAAGCTATCCTGGAGACCGGAAATGGACGAAAATTGAGCCATAATGGTTGTACAACCGACAATTTTGACCTACCCGATCATGGTTTTTTACTTCTGACTTGGTTCACAGGTCCTATGGAATGATCTACGGGGAATAGTTATCAAGCAGAGGCATTGACAAACGTTTTGAGGTATTATACATGTAGATCAAGCCATCCTGAGGACCGGAAGTTGCCTATTACGGAGCTAAAATGGGATGCCAGGACCCTGACGGATATTTCGGGTAGTACCGCATATTGGTTTTTCGCATTTTTCTGGCTAACGGAGGGATCCAGAAATAAAAACTAAACATATATATTAAGCAGAGACCCCTGCACACATATTTGTTAAGGTATTTGGTTATTCGGGCCGCCATGGGGACCGGAAGGGGGTGAAAACATAGGTAAACCGTTTTATTTTAACATACAATGTACGCCGGACATTGGTTTTACATTATTTACTCCAATCAAGGGACGTATAGACAGTCTTACTGTATATATTTATAAAGCAGAGACATGTACAAACATTTTGAGGTATAATACATGTATGTCAAGCTATCCTGGAGACCGGAAATGGACGAAAATTGAGCCATAATGGTTGTACAGCCGGCAATTTTGACCTACCCGACCATGGTTTTTTACTTCTGACTTGGTTCACAGGTCCTATGGAATGATCTACGGGGAATAGTTATCAAGCAGAGGCATTGACAAACGTTTTGAGGTATTATACATGTAGATCAAGCCATCCTGAGGACCGGAAGTTGCCTATTACGGAGCTAAAATGGGATGCCAGGACCCTGACGGATATTTCGGGTAGTACCGCATATTGGTTTTTCGCATTTTTCTGGCTAACGGAGGGATCCAGAAATAAAAACTAAACATATATATTAAGCAGAGACCCCTGCGCACATATTTGTTAAGGTATTTGGTTATTCGGGCCGCCATGGGGACCGGAAGGGGGTGAAAACATAGGTAAACCGTTTTATTTTAACATACAATGTACGCCGGACATTGGTTTTACATTATTTACTCCAATCAAGGGGCGTATAGACAGTCTTACTGTATATATTTATAAAGCAGAGACATGTACAAACATTTTGAGGTATAATACATGTATGTCAAGCTATCCTGGAGACCGGAAGTGGACAAAAATTGAGCCATAATGGTTGTACAGCCGGCAATTTGACCTACCCGACCATGGTTTTTTACTTCTGACTTGGTCCACAGGTCCTATGGAATGATCTACGGGGAATAGTTATCAAGCATAGGCATTGACAAACGTTTTGAGGTATCATACATGTAGAACAAGCCTCCGTGAGGACCGGAAGTTGTCTATTACGAAGCTAAAATGGGATGCCAGGACCGTGACGGATATTCCGGGTAATAACGCATATTGGTTTTTCGCATTTTTCTGGCTAACGAAGGGCTCCAGAAATAAAAACTAAACATATATATTAAGCAGAGACCCCTGCGCACATATTTGTTAAGGTATTTGGTTATTCGGGCCGCCATGAGGACCGAAAGGGGGTGAAAACATAGGTAAATCGTCTTATTTTAACCTACCGCCGGACATTGGTTTTACATTATTTACTCCAATCAAGGGACGTATAGACAGTCTTACTGTATATATTTATAAAGCAGAGACATGTACAAACATTTTGAGGTATAATACATGTATGTCAAGCTATCGTGGAGACCGGAAATGGACGAAAATTGAGCCATAATGGATGTACAACCGGCAATTTTGACCTACCCGACCATGTTTTTTTACTTCTGACTTGGTTCACAGGTCCTATGGAATGATCTACGGGGAATAGTTATCAAGCAGAGGCATTGACAAACGTTTTGAGGTATTATACATGTAGATCAAGCCATCCTGAGGACCGGAAGTTGCCTATTACGGAGCTAAAATGGGATGCCAGGACCCTGACGGATATTTCGGGTAGTACCGCATATTGGTTTTTCGCATTTTTCTGGCTAACGGAGGGCTCCAGAAATAAAAACTAGACATTGTATTAAGCAGAAACACCTGCGCACATATTTATTAAGGTATTTGGTTATTCGGGCCACCATGGGGACCGGAAGGGGGTGAAAACATAGGTAAATCGTCTTATTTTAACCTACCGCCGGACATTGGTTTTACATTATTTACTCCAATCAAGGGGCGTATAGACAGTCTTACTGTATATATCTATAAAGCAGAGACATGTACAAACATTTTGAGGTATAATACATGTATGTCAAGCTATCCTGGAGACCAGAAGTGGACGAAAATTGAGCCATAATGGTTGTACAGACGGCAATTTGACCTACCCGACCATGGTTTTTTACTTCTGACTTGGTCCACAGGTTCTATGGAATGATCTACGGGGAATAGTTATCAAGCATAGGCATTGACAAACGTTTTGAGGTATCATACATGTAGAACAAGCCTCCGTGAGGACCGGAAGTTGTCTATTACGGAGCTAAAATGGGATGCCAGGACCGTGACGGATATTCCGGGTAATAACGCATATTGGTTTTTCGCATTTTTCTGGCTAACGAAGGGCTCCAGAAATAAAAACTAAACATATATATTAAGCAGAGACCCCTACGCACATATTTGTTAAGGTATTTGGTTATTCGGGCCGCCATGAGGACCGAAAGGGGGTGAAAACATAGGTAAATCGTCTTATTTTAACCTACCGCCGGACATTGGTTTTACATTATTTACTCCAATCAAGGGGCGTATGGACAGTCTTACTGTATATATTTATAAAGCAGAGACATGTACAAACATTTTGAGGTATAATACATGTATGTCAAGCTATCCTGGAGACCGGAAATGGACGAAAATTGAGCCATAATGGTTGTACAACCGGCAATTTTGACCTACCCGACCATGTTTTTTTACTTCTGACTTGGTTCACAGGTCCTATGGAATGATCTACGGGGAATAGTTATCAAGCAGAGGCATTGACAAACGTTTTGAGGTATTATACATGTAGATCAAGCCATCCTGAGGACCGGAAGTTGCCTATTACGGAGCTAAAATGGGATGCCAGGACCCTGACGGATATTCCGGGTAATAACGCATATTGGTTTTTCGCATTTTTCTGGCTAACGAAGGGCTCCAGAAATAAAAACTAAACATATATATTAAGCAGAGACCCCTGCGCAGATATTTGTTAAGGTATTTGGTTATTCGGGCCTCCATGGGAACCGAAAGGGGGTGAAAACATAGGTAAATCGTCTTATTTTAACCTACCGCCGGACATTGGTTTTACATTATTTACTCCAATCAAGGGGCGTATAGACAGTCTTACTGTATATATTTATAAAGCAGAGACATGTACAAACATTTTGAGGTATAATACATGTATGTCAAGCTATCCTGGAGACCAGAAGTGGACGAAAATTGAGCCATAATGGTTGTACAGCCGGCAATTTGACCTACCCGACCATGGTTTTTTACTTCTGACTTGGTCCACAGGTCCTATGGAATGATCTACGGGGAATAGTTATCAAGCATAGGCATTGACAAACGTTTTGAGGTATCATACATGTAGAACAAGCCATCCTGAGGACCGGAAGTTGCCTATTACGGAGCTAAAATGGGATGCCAGGAACCTGACGGATATTTCGGGTAGTACCGCATATTGGTTTTTCGCATTTTTCTGGCTAAAGGAGGGCTCCAGAAATAAAAACTAAACATATATATAAAGCAGTGACCCCTGCGCACATATTTGTTAAGGTATTTGGTTATTCGGGCAGCCATGGGGACCGGAAGGGGGTGAAAACATAGGTAAATCGTCTTATTTTAACCTACCGCCGGACATTGGTTTTACATTATTTACTCCAATCAAGGGGCGTATAGACAGTCTTACTGTATATATTTATAAAGCAGAGACATGTACAAACATTTTGAGGTATAATACATGTATGTCAAGCTATCCTGGAGACCGGAAATGGACGAAAATTGAGCCATAATGGTTGTACAACCGACAATTTTGACCTACCCGACCATGGTTTTTTACTTCTGACTTGGTTCACAGGTCCTATGGAATGATCTACGGGGAATAGTTATCAAGCAGAGGCATTGACAAACGTTTTGAGGTATTATACATGTAGATCAAGCCATCCTGAGGACCGGAAGTTGCCTATTACGGAGCTAAAATGGGATGCCAGGACCCTGACGCATATTTCGGGTAGTACCGCATATTGGTTTTTCGCATTTTTCTGGCTAACGGAGGGATCCAGAAATAAAAACTAAACATATATATTAAGCAGAGACCCCTGCACACATATTTGTTAAGGTATTTGGTTATTCGGGCCGCCATGGGGACCGGAAGGGGGTGAAAACATAGGTAAACCGTTTTATTTTAACATACAATGTACGCCGGACATTGGTTTTACATTATTTACTCCAATCAAGGGACGTATAGACAGTCTTACTGTATATATTTATAAAGCAGAGACATGTACAAACATTTTGAGGTATAATACATGTATGTCAAGCTATCCTGAAGACCGGAAGTGGACGAAAATTGAGCCATAATGGTTGTACAGCCGGCAATTTGACCTACCCGACCATGGTTTTTTACTTCTGACTTGGTCCACAGGTCCTATGGAATGATCTACGGGGAATAGTTATCAAGCATAGGCATTGACAAACGTTTTGAGGTATCATACATGTAGAACAAGCCTCCGTGAGGACCGGAAGTTGTCTATTACGAAGCTAAAATGGGATGCCAGGACCGTGACGGATATTCCGGGTAATAACGCATATTGGTTTTTCGCATTTTTCTGGCTAACGAAGGGCTCCAGAAATAAAAACTAAACATATATATTTAGCAGAGACCCCTGCGCACATATTTGTTAAGGTATTTGGTTATTCGGGCCTCCATGAGGACCGAAAGGGGGTGAAAACATAGGTAAATCGTCTTATTTTAACCTACCGCCGGACATTGGTTTTACATTATTTACTCCAATCAAGGGGCGTATAGACAGTCTTACTGTATATATTTATAAAGCAGACATGTACAAACATTTTGAGGTATAATACATGTATGTCAAGCTATCCTGGAGACCGGAAATGGACGAAAATTGAGCCATAATGGTTGTACAGCCGGCAATTTTGACCTACCCGACCATGTTTTTTTACTTCTGACTTGGTTCACAGGTCCTATGGAATGATCTACGGGGAATAGTTATCAAGCAGAGGCATTGACAAACGTTTTGAGGTATTATACATGTAGATCAAGCCATCCTGAGGACCGGAAGTTGCCTATTGCGGAGCTAAAATGGGATGCCAGGAACCTGACGGATATTTCGGGTAGTACCGCATATTGGTTTTTCGCATTTTTCTGGCTAAAGGAGGGCTCCAGAAATAAAAACTAAACATATATATAAAGCAGTGACCCCTGCGCACATATTTGTTAAGGTATTTGGTTATTCGGGCAGCCATGGGGACCGGAAGGGGGTGAAAACATAGGTAAATCGTCTTATTTTAACCTACCGCCGGACATTGGTATTACATTATTTACTCCAATCAAGGGGCGTATAGACAGTCTTACTGTATATATTTATAAAGCAGAGACATGTACAAACATTTTGAGGTATAATACATGTATGTCAAGCTATCCTGGAGACCGGAAATGGACGAAAATTGAGCCATAATGGTTGTACAACCGACAATTTTGACCTACCCGATCATGGTTTTTTACTTCTGACTTGGTTCACAGGTCCTATGGAATGATCTACGGGGAATAGTTATCAAGCAGAGGCATTGACAAACGTTTTGAGGTATTATACATGTAGATCAAGCCATCCTGAGGACCGGAAGTTGCCTATTACGGAGCTAAAATGGGATGCCAGGACCCTGACGGATATTTCGGGTAGTACCGCATATTGGTTTTTCGCATTTTTCTGGCTAACGGAGGGATCCAGAAATAAAAACTAAACATATATATTAAGCAGAGACCCCTGCACACATATTTGTTAAGGTATTTGGTTATTCGGGCCGCCATGGGGACCGGAAGGGGGTGAAAACATAGGTAAACCGTTTTATTTTAACATACAATGTACGCCGGACATTGGTTTTACATTATTTACTCCAATCAAGGGACGTATAGACAGTCTTACTGTATATATTTATAAAGCAGAGACATGTACAAACATTTTGAGGTATAATACATGTATGTCAAGCTATCCTGGAGACCGGAAATGGACGAAAATTGAGCCATAATGGTTGTACAGCCGGCAATTTTGACCTACCCGACCATGGTTTTTTACTTCTGACTTGGTTCACAGGTCCTATGGAATGATCTACGGGGAATAGTTATCAAGCAGAGGCATTGACAAACGTTTTGAGGTATTATACATGTAGATCAAGCCATCCTGAGGACCGGAAGTTGCCTATTACGGAGCTAAAATGGGATGCCAGGACCCTGACGGATATTTCGGGTAGTACCGCATATTGGTTTTTCGCATTTTTCTGGCTAACGGAGGGATCCAGAAATAAAAACTAAACATATATATTAAGCAGAGACCCCTGCGCACATATTTGTTAAGGTATTTGGTTATTCGGGCCGCCATGGGGACCGGAAGGGGGTGAAAACATAGGTAAACCGTTTTATTTTAACATACAATGTACGCCGGACATTGGTTTTACATTATTTACTCCAATCAAGGGGCGTATAGACAGTCTTACTGTATATATTTATAAAGCAGAGACATGTACAAACATTTTGAGGTATAATACATGTATGTCAAGCTATCCTGGAGACCGGAAGTGGACAAAAATTGAGCCATAATGGTTGTACAGCCGGCAATTTGACCTACCCGACCATGGTTTTTTACTTCTGACTTGGTCCACAGGTCCTATGGAATGATCTACGGGGAATAGTTATCAAGCATAGGCATTGACAAACGTTTTGAGGTATCATACATGTAGAACAAGCCTCCGTGAGGACCGGAAGTTGTCTATTACGAAGCTAAAATGGGATGCCAGGACCGTGACGGATATTCCGGGTAATAACGCATATTGGTTTTTCGCATTTTTCTGGCTAACGAAGGGCTCCAGAAATAAAAACTAAACATATATATTAAGCAGAGACCCCTGCGCACATATTTGTTAAGGTATTTGGTTATTCGGGCCGCCATGAGGACCGAAAGGGGGTGAAAACATAGGTAAATCGTCTTATTTTAACCTACCGCCGGACATTGGTTTTACATTATTTACTCCAATCAAGGGACGTATAGACAGTCTTACTGTATATATTTATAAAGCAGAGACATGTACAAACATTTTGAGGTATAATACATGTATGTCAAGCTATCGTGGAGACCGGAAATGGACGAAAATTGAGCCATAATGGATGTACAACCGGCAATTTTGACCTACCCGACCATGTTTTTTTACTTCTGACTTGGTTCACAGGTCCTATGGAATGATCTACGGGGAATAGTTATCAAGCAGAGGCATTGACAAACGTTTTGAGGTATTATACATGTAGATCAAGCCATCCTGAGGACCGGAAGTTGCCTATTACGGAGCTAAAATGGGATGCCAGGACCCTGACGGATATTTCGGGTAGTACCGCATATTGGTTTTTCGCATTTTTCTGGCTAACGGAGGGCTCCAGAAATAAAAACTAGACATTGTATTAAGCAGAAACACCTGCGCACATATTTATTAAGGTATTTGGTTATTCGGGCCACCATGGGGACCGGAAGGGGGTGAAAACATAGGTAAATCGTCTTATTTTAACCTACCGCCGGACATTGGTTTTACATTATTTACTCCAATCAAGGGGCGTATAGACAGTCTTACTGTATATATCTATAAAGCAGAGACATGTACAAACATTTTGAGGTATAATACATGTATGTCAAGCTATCCTGGAGACCAGAAGTGGACGAAAATTGAGCCATAATGGTTGTACAGACGGCAATTTGACCTACCCGACCATGGTTTTTTACTTCTGACTTGGTCCACAGGTTCTATGGAATGATCTACGGGGAATAGTTATCAAGCATAGGCATTGACAAACGTTTTGAGGTATCATACATGTAGAACAAGCCTCCGTGAGGACCGGAAGTTGTCTATTACGGAGCTAAAATGGGATGCCAGGACCGTGACGGATATTCCGGGTAATAACGCATATTGGTTTTTCGCATTTTTCTGGCTAACGAAGGGCTCCAGAAATAAAAACTAAACATATATATTAAGCAGAGACCCCTACGCACATATTTGTTAAGGTATTTGGTTATTCGGGCCGCCATGAGGACCGAAAGGGGGTGAAAACATAGGTAAATCGTCTTATTTTAACCTACCGCCGGACATTGGTTTTACATTATTTACTCCAATCAAGGGGCGTATGGACAGTCTTACTGTATATATTTATAAAGCAGAGACATGTACAAACATTTTGAGGTATAATACATGTATGTCAAGCTATCCTGGAGACCGGAAATGGACGAAAATTGAGCCATAATGGTTGTACAACCGGCAATTTTGACCTACCCGACCATGTTTTTTTACTTCTGACTTGGTTCACAGGTCCTATGGAATGATCTACGGGGAATAGTTATCAAGCAGAGGCATTGACAAACGTTTTGAGGTATTATACATGTAGATCAAGCCATCCTGAGGACCGGAAGTTGCCTATTACGAAGCTAAAATGGGATGCCAGGACCCTGATGGATATTTCGGGTAGTACCGCATATTGGTTTTTCGCATTTTTCTGGCTAACGGAGGGATCCAGAAATAAAAACTAGACATATGTATTAAGCAGATACACCTGCGCACATATTTATTAAGGTATTTGGTTATTCGGGCCACCATGGGGACCGCAAGGGGGTGAAAACATAGGTAAATCGTCTTATTTTAACCTACCGCGGGACATTGGTTTTACATTATTTACTCCAATCAAGTGGCGTATGGACAGTCTTACTGTATATATTTATAAAGCAGAGACATGTACAAACATTTTGAGGTATAATACATGTATGTCAAGCTATTCTGGAGACCGGAAATGGACGAACATTGAGCCATAATGGTTGTACAGCCGGCAATTTTGACCTACCCGACCATGTTTTTTTACTTCTGACTTGGTTCACAGGTCCTATGGAATGATCTACGGGGAATAGTTATCAAGCAGAGGCATTGACAAACGTTTTGAGGTATTATACATGTAGATCAAGCCATCCTGAGGACCGGAAGTTGCCTATTACGAAGCTAAAATGGGATGCCAGGACCCTGACGGATATTTCGGGTAGTACCGCATATTGGTTTTTCGCATTTTTCTGGCTAACGGAGGGATCCAGAAATAAAAACTAGACATATGTATTAAGCAGATACACCTGCGCACATATTTATTAAGGTATTTGGTTATTCGGGCCACCATGGGGACCGCAAGGGGGTGAAAACATAGGTAAATCGTCTTATTTTAACATACAATGTACGCCGGACATTGGTTTTACATTATTTACTCCAATCAAGGGGCGTATAGACAGTCTTACTGTATATATTTATAAAGCAGAGACATGTACAAACATTTTGAGGTATAATACATGTATGTCAAGCTATCCTGGAGACCGGAAGTGGACGAAAATTGAGCCATAATGGTTGTACAGCCGGCAATTTGGACCTACCCGACCATGGTTTTTTACTTCTGACTTGGTTCACAGGTCCTATGGAATGATCTACGGGGAATAGTTATCAAGCAGAGGCATTGACAAACGTTTTGAGGTATTATACATGTAGATCAAGCCATCCTGAGGACCGGAAGTTGCCTATTACGGAGCTAAAATGGGATGCCAGGACCCTGACGGATATTTCGGTAGTACCGCATATTGGTTTTTCGCATTTTTCTGGCTAACGGAGGGATCCAGAAATAAAAACTAAACATATATATTAAGCAGAGACCCCTGCGTACATATTTGTTAAGGTATTTGGTTATTCGGGCCGCCATGGGGACCGGAAGGGGGTGAAAACATAGGTAAACCGTTTTATTTTAACATACAATGTACGCCGAACATTGGTTTTACATTATTTACTCCAATCAAGGGGCGTATAGACAGTCTTACTGTATATATTTATAAAGCAGAGACATGTACAAACATTTTGAGGTATAATACATGTATGTCAAGCTATCCTGGAGACCGGAAGTGGACGAAAATTGAGCCATAATGGTTGTACAACCGGCAATTTGACCTACCCGACCATGGTTTTTTACTTCTGACTTGGTCCACAGGTCCTATGGAATGATCTACGGGGAATAGTTATCAAGCATAGGCATTGACAAACGTTTTGAGGTATCATACATGTAGAACAAGCCTCCGTGAGGACCGGAAGTTGTCTATTACGGAGCTAAAATGGGATGCCAGGACCGTGACGGATATTCCGGGTAATAACGCATATTGGTTTTTCGCATTTTTCTGGCTAACGAAGGGCTCCAGAAATAAAAACTAAACATATATATTAAGCAGAGACCCCTGCGCAGATATTTGTTAAGGTATTTGGTTATTCGGGCCTCCATGGGAACCGGAAGGGGGTGAAAACATAGGTAAACCGTTTTATTTTAACCTACCGCCGGACATTGGTTTTACATTATTTACTCCAATCAAGGGGCGTATAGACAGTCTTACTGTATATATTTATAAAGCAGAGACATGTACAAACATTTTGAGGTATAATACATGTATGTCAAGCTATCCTGGAGACCGGAAGTGGACGAAAATTGAGCCATAATGGTTGTACAACCGGCAATTTTGACCTACCCGACCATGGTTTTTTACTTCTGACTTGGTTCACAGGTCCTATGGAATGATCTACGGGGAATAGTTATCAAGCAGAGGCATTGACAAACGTTTTGAGGTATTATACATGTAGATCAAGCCATCCTGAGGACCGGAAGTTGCCTATTACGGAGCTAAAATGGGATGCCAGGACCCTGACGGATATTCCGGGTAATAACGCATATTGGTTTTTCGCATTTTTCTGGCTAACGAAGGGCTCCAGAAATAAAAACTAAACATATATATTAAGCAGAGACCCCTGCGCAGATATTTGTTAAGGTATTTGGTTATTCGGGCCTCCATGGGAACCGGAAGGGGTTGAAAACATAGGTAAACCGTTTTATTTTAACCTACCGCCGGACATTGGTTTTACATTATTTACTCCAATCAAGGGGCGTATAGACAGTCTTACTGTATATATTTATAAAGCAGAGACATGTACAAACATTTTGAGGTATAATACATGTATGTCAAGCTATCCTGGAGACCGGAAGTGGACGAAAATTGAGCCATAATGGTTGTACAACCGGCAATTTTGACCTACCCGACCATGGTTTTTTACTTCTGACTTGGTTCACAGGTCCTATGGAATGATCTACGGGGAATAGTTATCAAGCAGAGGCATTGACAAACGTTTTGAGGTATTATACATGTAGATCAAGCCATCCTGAGGACCGGAAGTTGCCTATTACGGAGCTAAAATGGGATGCCAGGACCCTGACGGATATTTCGGGTAGTACCGCATATTGGTTTTTCGCATTTTTCTGGCTAACGGAGGGCTCCAGAAATAAAAACTAGACATATGTATTAAGCAGAAACACCTGCGCACATATTTATTAAGGTATTTGGTTATTCGGGACGCCATGGGGACCGGAAGGGGGTGAAAACATAGGTAAATCGTCTTATTTTAACCTACCGCCGGACATTGGTTTTACATTATTTACTCCAATCAAGGGGCGTATAGACAGTCTTACTGTATATATTTATAAAGCAGAGACATGTACAAACATTTTGAGGTATAATACATGTATGTCAAGCTATCCTGGAGACCGGAAGTGGACGAAAATTGAGCCATAATGGTTGTACAGCCGGCAATTTGACCTACCCGACCATGGTTTTTTACTTCTGACTTGGTCCACAGGTCCTATGGAATGATCTACGGGGAATAGTTATCAAGCATAGGCATTGACAAACGTTTTGAGGTATCATACATGTAGAACAAGCCTCCGTGAGGACCGGAAGTTGTCTATTACGGAGCTAAAATGGGATGCCAGGACCGTGACGGATATTCCGGGTAATAACGCATATTGGTTTTTCGCATTTTTCTGGCTAACGAAGGGCTCCAGAAATAAAAACTAAACATATATATTAAGCAGAGACCCCTGCGCAGATATTTGTTAAGGTATTTGGTTATTCGGGCCTCCATGGGAACCGGAAGGGGGTGAAAACATAGGTAAACCGTTTTATTTTAACCTACCGCCGGACATTGGTTTTACATTATTTACTCCAATCAAGGGGCGTATAGACAGTCTTACTGTATATATTTATAAAGCAGAGACATGTACAAACATTTTGAGGTATAATACATGTATGTCAAGCTATCCTGGAGACCGGAAGTGGACGAAAATTGAGCCATAATGGTTGTACAACCGGCAATTTTGACCTACCCGACCATGGTTTTTTACTTCTGACTTGGTTCACAGGTCCTATGGAATGATCTACGGGGAATAGTTATCAAGCAGAGGCATTGACAAACGTTTTGAGGTATTATACATGTAGATCAAGCCATCCTGAGGACCGGAAGTTGCCTATTACGGAGCTAAAATGGGATGCCAGGACCCTGACGGATATTTCGGGTAGTACCGCATATTGGTTTTTCGCATTTTTCTGGCTAACGGAGGGCTCCAGAAATAAAAACTAGACATATGTATTAAGCAGAAACACCTGCGCACATATTTATTAAGGTATTTGGTTATTCGGGCCGCCATGGGGACCGGAAGGGGGTGAAAACATAGGTAAATCGTCTTATTTTAACCTACCGCCGGACATTGGTTTTACATTATTTACTCCAATCAAGGGGCGTATAGACAGTCTTACTGTATATATTTATAAAGCAGAGACATGTACAAACATTTTGAGGTATAATACATGTATGTCAAGCTATCCTGGAGACCGGAAGTGGACGAAAATTGAGCCATAATGGTTGTACAGCCGGCAATTTGACCTACCCGACCATGGTTTTTTACTTCTGACTTGGTCCACAGGTCCTATGGAATGATCTACGGGGAATAGTTATCAAGCATAGGCATTGACAAACGTTTTGAGGTATCATACATGTAGAACAAGCCTCCGTGAGGACCGGAAGTTGTCTATTACGGAGCTAAAATGGGATGCCAGGACCGTGACGGATATTCCGGGTAATAACGCATATTGGTTTTTCGCATTTTTCTGGCTAACGAAGGGCTCCAGAAATAAAAACTAAACATATATATAAAGCAGAGACCCCTGCGCACATATTTGTTAAGGTATTTGGTTATTCGGGCAGCCATGGGGACCGGAAGGGGGTGAAAACATAGGTAAACCGTTTTATTTTAACATACAATGTACGCCGAACATTGGTTTTACATTATTTACTCCAATCAAGGGGCGTATAGACAGTCTTACTGTATATATTTATAAAGCAGAGACATGTACAAACATTTTGAGGTATAATACATGTATGTCAAGCTATCCTGGAGACCGGAAGTGGACGAAAATTGAGCCATAATGGTTGTACAGCCGGCAATTTGACCTACCCGACCATGGTTATTTACTTCTGACTTGGTCCACAGGTCCTATGGAATGATCTACGGGGAATAGTTATCAAGCATAGGCATTGACAAACGTTTTGAGGTATCATACATGTAGAACAAGCCTCCGTGAGGACCGGAAGTTGTCTATTACGGAGCTAAAATGGGATGCCAGGACCGTGACGGATATCCCTTAACATCAGCAACATTCTTAATAGAAAAGAGGTCGTAAAAGAAATTCCACCATATTTCAAAAATCAATCTGTTCCCATTGTCTCCTATAGCTACACTAACAGCATTGGCCGTAAAATTTTCAACTACAAAGAAGCATTGCAAGATATTAACATAGAAGAGTACCTTAAGAACCCTCTGACTTGTGACTGCTCCCACTCTCCTTTTCAATACAACCCATCCGGACATGTAATCACTGGTGATCTGAATATCATTCAACATGAGAGTCTCCGAAAGGTGATTTCTCATGGTCCTAAATTCAGAGAACCTCAACACATCAATTGGAAACATAATTTCAAGATAATTATGGATGCTGTTGAAGATTATGCCAGAAGGTGGATAAAGAGAGAAGTAGACCAAGATCCTGAGTTAGAGTCCTTGTCAGACTGGGTTAGAACAATTAGGTCTCTAGTACAAGGTCGGATTCACAAACTCAAAAATTGTGTTAATAGTCGACCTAAGTCTGTATTTAAAGACCAAGAAGCTGTTAAGTGTCTTTCCTCTCTTCATGACAAATATGTTATCGTTCCTGCTGACAAGGCTTCCAACAATATCGTGTTTGTATGTAAATCATATTACTTCGAATGCCTAATCAAGGAATTAGGCATAAATAGCAACACCTCTAGTAATATCACATACAAACCAACTTCGTTCGACAAAGATGAAATCCTAGCTAACCACAGATCATTCATGACCTCTTTAAACATTCCCTCTGGTAAAGAGTCTGAGGATTTACCCTACTTATATTGGATACCTAAGCTCCATAAGACACCATACAAAGAAAGGTACATAGCGGGATCATCAACTTGTTCGACGAAAGAATTGTCTATTCACCTGACAAAGATTCTGTCTGCAGTAAAAGAGGGACAACAGAAATATTGTGAAACTGTTTACTCGCGTAGTGGCATAAATCACATGTGGATTTTGAAAAACTCTAAAGATCTTTTGGATAACCTGAAATCAAGATCTTTCTCTCAGGTATCCTCCATCAAAACATTTGATTTTTCAACTCTATATACCACCCTACCGCATGACAAATTAAAAACCCGCTTAAAAGAAACAATTCATAAAGCTTTTAGTCATAGAAACTATGGCTCAAAATTTGTTGTGTTAGGCTACAATTCCACATATTTTTCAAACAAAATTCATAAAGGTAAAACATGCTACTCCGAGGAACAAGTGATCAGTATGCTGGAGTTCCTCATCGATAACATATTTGTCTCCTTTGGAGGGACACTGTTTCAGCAGGTCGTCGGCATACCAATGGGTACGAATTGTGCCCCTCTTCTAGCCGATTTATTTTATACTCATATGAGTCGGAGTTTCTTCAAAAGCTTGTAAAAGATAAGAAGATTCATGAGGCTAGAGCCTTTAATTTCTCATACAGGTATATTGATGACGTTTTATCTATCAATAATTCTAGATTTGCAGAATTTCTTCCATTGATATATCCTCCAGAGCTGGAAGTTAAAGAGACCACCGATACAGCTTCGTCCGCATCATTTTTGGACTTATACCTCGAATTTGACGACAGTGGTCAACTCAGTACTAAAATTTATGATAAGCGGGACGACTTCAATTTTAAAATCATAAATTTTCCAAACATGTGCAGCAATATACCAGCTTCTCCTGCATATGGTGTTTACATCTCGCAATTGATTCGCTATGCAAGGGCCAGTAGCAATTATTCTGATTTCCTGAAACGTCATCTTCATCTGAGAAACAGACTACTGGACCAGGGCTATAAAAAGATTCGCCTTATTCGATCTCTTAAAAAGTTTATATTCCGATACCAATATCTTGTCGAAATATATTCCGTCTCTGCAGAAAAAATTATAAGCGATGCATTTTCATATAGTGAAAATGTATAAAGATAAAGAAGTCGCAAATGTCAAGAATTTTTTTGTCAATGTGTGACGTAAAAATATTTTTGACATTTACGTCACCGAATATGGTACTGCTTTGACAACTATTTTACCTATTTTGTTCCTGTATTTAAATACTGTTACAGTGACAGCCGGAACCTTTGAACCGTAATGAGAGCGGGAGGTTTGGCGCCTTAAAATCTGATTCAACCCACCATTTCTTTAGAAATGCCTGTACCAAGTCAGGGTCATTACGGTTTTCACAGTTTTCCGGTTGTTGACTGATTTTGTCTGTTTATATAATTATGAGTTTTGACTTTCCCTTTGTAAGATTGTTCGGAGTTCGGTAATTTTGTTATTACCTTTATTTACATTATTTACTCCAATCAAGGGGCGTATAGACAGTCTTACTGTATATATTTATAAAGCAGAGACATGTACAAACATTTTGAGGTATAATACATGCATGTCAAGCTATCCTGGAGACCGGAATTGGACGAAAATTGAGCCATAATGGTTGTACAACCGGCAATTTTGACCTACCCGACCATGGTTTTTTACTTCTGACTTGGTTCACAGGTCCTATGGAATGATCTACGGGGAATAGTTATCAAGCAGAGGCATTGACAAACGTTTTGAGGTATTATACATGTAGATCAAGCCATCCTGAGGACCGGAAGTTGCCTATTACGGAGCTAAAATGGGATGCCAGGACCCTGACGGATATTTCGGGTAGTACCGCATATTGGTTTTTCGCATTTTTCTGGCTAACGGAGGGCCCCAGAAATAAAAACTAGACATATGTATTAAGCAGAAACACCTGCGCACATATTTATCAAGGTATTTGGTTATTCGGGCCGCCATGGGGACCGGAAGGGGGTGAAAACATAGGTAAATCGTCTTATTTTAACATACAATGTACGCCGGACATTGGTTTTACATTATTTACTCCAATCAAGGGGCGTATAGACAGTCTTACTGTATATATTTATAAAGCAGAGACATGTACAAACATTTTGAGGTATAATACATGTATGTCAAGCTATCGTGGAGACCGGAAGTGGACGAAAATTGAGCCATAATGGTTGTACAGCCGGCAATTTGACCTACCCGACCATGGTTTTTTACTTCTGACTTGGTCCACAGGTCCTATGGAATGATCTACGGGGAATAGTTATCAAGCATAGGCATTGACAAACGTTTTGAGGTATCATACATGTAGAACAAGCCTCCGTGAGGACCGGAAGTTGTCTATTACGGAGCTAAAATGGGATGCCAGGACCGTGACGGATATTCCGGGTAATAACGCATATTGGTTTTTCGCATTTTTCTGGCTAACGAAGGGCTCCAGAAATAAAAACTAAACATATATATAAAGCAGAGACCCCTGCACACATATTTGTTTAGGTATTTGGTTATTCGGGCAGCCATGGGGACCGGAAAGGGGTGAAAACATAGGTAAATCGTCTTATTTTAACATACAATGTACGCCGGACATTGGTTTTACATTATTTACTCCAATCAAGGGGCGTATAGACAGTCTTACTGTATATATTTATAAAGCAGAGACATGTACAAACATTTTGAGGTATAATACATGTATGTCAAGCTATCCTGGAGACCGGAAATGGACGGCAATTGAGCCATAATGGTTGTACAGCAGACAATTTTGACCTACCCGACCATGGTTTTTTACTTCTGACTTGGTTCACAGGTCCTATGGAATGATCTACGGGGAATAGTTATCAAGCAGAGGCATTGACAAACGTTTTGAGGTATTATACATGTAGATCAAGCCATCCTGAGGACCGGAAGTTGCCTATTACGGAGCTAAAATGGGATGCCAGGACCCTGACGGATATTTCGGGTAGTACCGCATATTGGTTTTTCGCATTTTTCTGGCTAACGGAGGGATCCAGAAATAAAAACTAAACATATATATTAAGCAGAGACCCCTGCGCACATATTTGTTAAGGTATTTGGTTATTCGGGCAGCCATGGGGACCGGAAGGGGGTGAAAACATAGGTAAACCGTTTTATTTTAACATTCAATGTACGCCGGACATTGGTTTTACATTATTTACTCCAATCAAGGGGCGTATAGACAGTCTTACTGTATATATTTATAAAGCAGAGACATGTACAAACATTTTGAGGTATAATACATGTATGTCAAGCTATCCTGGAGACCGGAAGTGGACGAAAATTGAGCCATAATGGTTGTACAGCCGGCAATTTGACCTACCCGACCATGGTTTTTTACTTCTGACTTGGTCCACAGGTCCTATGGAATGATCTACGGGGAATAGTTATCAAGCATAGGCATTGACAAACGTTTTGAGGTATCATACATGTAGAACAAGCCTCCGTGAGGACCGGAAGTTGTCTATTACGGAGCTAAAATGGGATGCCAGGACCGTGACGGATATTCCGGGTAATAACGCATATTGGTTTTTCGCATTTTTCTGGCTAACGAAGGGCTCCAGAAATAAAAACTAAACATATATATAAAGCAGAGACCCCTGCACACATATTTGTTAAGGTATTTGGTTATTCGGGCAGCCATGGGGACCGGAAAGGGGGTGAAAACATAGGTAAATCGTCTTATTTTAACCTACCACCGGACATTGGTTTTACATTATTTACTCCAATCAAGGGGCGTATAGACAGTCTTACTGTATATATTTATAAAGCAGAGACATGTACAAACATTTTGAGGTATAATACATGTATGTCAAGCTATCCTGGAGACCGGAAATGGACGAAAATTGAGCCATAATGGTTGTACAGCAGACAATTTTGACCTACCCGACCATGGTTTTTTACTTCTGACTTGGTTCACAGGTCCTATGGAATGATCTACGGGGAATAGTTATCAAGCAGAGGCATTGACAAACGTTTTGAGGTATTATACATGTAGATCAAGCCATCCTGACGACCGGAAGTTGCCTATTACGGAGCTAAAATGGGATGCCAGGACCCTGACGGATATTTCGGGTAGTACCGCATATTGGTTTTTCGCATTTTTCTGGCTAAAGGAGGGCTCCAGAAATAAAAACTAAACATATATATAAAGCAGAGACCCCTGCGCACATATTTGTTAAGGTATTTGGTTATTCGGGCCGCCATGGGGACTGGAAGGGGATGAAAACATAGGTAAACCGTTTTATTTTAACATACAATGTACGCCGGACATTGGTTTCACATTATTTACTCCAATCAAGGGGCGTATAGACAGTCTTACTGTATATATTTATAAAGCAGAGACATGTACAAACATTTTGAGGTATAATACATGTATGTCAAGCTATCCTGGAGACCGGAAATGGACGAAAATTGAGCCATAATGGTTGTACAGCAGGCAATTTTGACCTACCCGACCATGGTTTTTTACTTCTGACTTGGTTCACAGGTCCTATGGAATGATCTACGGGGAATAGTTATCAAGCAGAGGCATTGACAAACGTTTTGAGGTATTATACATGTAGATCAAGCCATCCTGAGGACCGGAAGTTGCCTATTACAGAGCTAAAATGGGATGCCAGGACCCTGACGGATATTTCGGGTAGTACCGCATATTGGTTTTTCGCATTTTTCTGGCTAACGGAGGGATCCAGAAATAAAAACTAAACATATATATTAAGCAGAGACCCCTGCGCACATATTTGTTAAGGTATTTGGTTATTCGGGCCGTCATGGGGACCGGAAGGGGGTGAAAACATAGGTAAACCGTTTTATTTTAACATTCAATGTACGCCGGACATTGGTTTTACATTATTTACTCCAATCAAGGGGCGTATAGACAGTCTTACTGTATATATTTATAAAGCAGAGACATGTACAAACATTTTGAGGTATAATACATGTATGTCAAGCTATCCTGGAGACCGGAAGTGGACGAAAATTGAGCCATAATGGTTGTACAGCCGGCAATTTGACCTACCCGACCATGGTTTTTTACTTCTGACTTGGTCCACAGGTCCTATGGAATGATCTACGGGGAATAGTTATCAAGCATAGGCATTGACAAACGTTTTGAGGTATCATACATGTAGAACAAGCCTCCGTGAGGACCGGAAGTTGTCTATTACGGAGCTAAAATGGGATGCCAGGACCGTGACGGATATTCCGGGTAATAACGCATATTGGTTTTTCGCATTTTTCTGGCTAACGAAGGGCTCCAGAAATAAAAACTAAACATATATATAAAGCAGAGACCCCTGCGCACATATTTGTTAAGGTATTTGGTTATTCGGGCAGCCATGGGGACCGAAGGGCGTAAAAACATAGGTAAATCGTCTTATTTTAACATACAATGTACGCCGGACATTGATTTTACATTATTTACTCCAATCAAGGGGCGTATAGACAGTCTTACTGTATATATTTATAAAGCAGAGACATGTACAAACATTTTGAGGTATAATACATGTATGTCAATCTATCCTGGAGACCGGAAATGGACGAAAATTGAGCCATAATGGTTGTACAGCCGGCAATTTTGACCTACCCGACCATGGTTTTTTACTTCTGACTTGGTTCACAGGTCCTATGGAATGATCTACGGGGAATAGTTATCAAGCAGAGGCATTGACAAACGTTTTGAGGTATTATACATGTAGATCAAGCCATCCTGAGGACCGGAAGTTGCCTATTACGGAGCTAAAATTGGATGCCAGGACCGTGACGGATATTTCGGGTAGTACCGCATATTGGTTTTTCGCATTTTTCTGGCTAACGGAGGGATCCAGAAATAAAAACTAAACATATATATTAAGCAGAGACCCCTGCACACATATTTGTTAAGGTATTTGGTTATTCGGGCCGCCATGGGGACCGGAAGGGGGTGAAAACATAGGTAAACCGTTTTATTTTAACATACAATGTACGCCGGACATTGGTTTTACATTATTTACTCCAATCAAGGGGCGTATAGACAGTCTTACTGTATATATTTATAAAGCAGAGACATGTACAAACATTTTGAGGTATAATACATGTATGTCAAGCTATCCTGGAGACCGGAAATGGACGAAAATTGAGCCATAATGGTTGTACAGCCGGCAATTTTGACCTACCCGACCATGTTTTTTTACTTCTGACTTGGTTCACAGGTCCTATGGAATGATCTACGGGGAATAGTTATCAAGCAGAGGCATTGACAAACGTTTTGAGGTATTATACATGTAGATCAAGCCATCCTGAGGACCGGAAGTTGCCTATTACGGAGCTAAAATGGGATGCCAGGACCGTGACGGATATTTCGGGTAGTACCGCATATTGATTTTTCGCATTTTTCTGGCTAAAGGAGGGCTCCAGAAATAAAAACTAAACATATATATAAAGCAGAGACCCCTGCGCACATATTTGTTAAGGTATTTGGTTATTCGGGCAGCCATGGGGACCGGAAGGGGGTGAAAACATAGGTAAATCGTCTTATTTTAACCTAACGCCGGACATTGGTTTTACATTATTTACTCCAATCAAGGGGCGTATAGACAGTCTTACTGTATATATTTATAAAGCAGAGACATGTACAAACATTTTGAGGTATAATACATGTATGTCAAGCTATCCTGGAGACCGGAAATGGACGAAAATTGAGCCATAATGGTTGTACAGCCGGCAATTTTGACCTACCCGACCATGGTTTTTTACTTCTGACTTGGTTCACAGGTCCTATGGAATGATCTACGGGGAATAGTTATCAAGCAGAGGCATTGACAAACGTTTTGAGGTATTATACATGTAGATCAAGCCATCCTGACGACCGGAAGTTGCCTATTACGGAGCTAAAATGGGATGCCAGGACCCTGACGGATATTTCGGGTAGTACCGCATATTGGTTTTTCGCATTTTTCTGGCTAACGGAGGGATCCAGAAATAAAAACTAAACATATATATTAAGCAGAGACCCCTGCACACATATTTGTTAAGGTATTTGGTTATTCGGGCCGCCATGGGGACCGGAAGGGGGTGAAAACATAGGTAAACCGTTTTATTTTAACATACAATGTACGCCGAACATTGGTTTCACATTATTTACTCCAATCAAGGGGCGTATAGACAGTCTTACTGTATATATTTATAAAGCAGAGACATGTACAAACATTTTGAGGTATAATACATGTATGTCAAGCTATCCTGGAGACCGGAAATGGACGAAAATTGAGCCATAATGGTTGTACAGCCGGCAATTTTGACCTATCCGACCATGGTTTTATACCTCTGACTTGGTCCACAGGTCCTATGGAATGATCTACGGGGAATAGTTATCAAGCATAGGCATTGACAAACGTTTTGAGGTATCATACATGTAGAACAAGACTCCGTGAGGACCGGAAGTTGTCTATTACGGAGCTAAAATGGGATGCCAGGACCGTGACGGATATTCCGGGTAATAACGCATATTGGTTTTTCGCATTTTTCTGGCTAACGAAGGGCTCCAGAAATAAAAACTAAACATATATATTAAGCAGAGACCCCTGCGCACATATTTGTTAAGGTATTTGGTTATTCGGGCCGCCATGAGGACCGAAATGGGGTGAAAACATAGGTAAATCGTCTTATTTTAACCTACCGCCGGACATTGGTTTTACATTATTTACTCCAATCAAGGGGCGTATAGACAGTCTTACTGTATATATTTATAAAGCAGAGACATGTACAAACATTTTGAGGTATAATACATGTATGTCAAGCTATCCTGGAGACCGGAAATGGACGAAAATTGAGCCATAATGGTTGTACAGCCGGCAATTTTGACCTACCCGACCATGTTTTTTTACTTCTGACTTGGTTCACAGGTCCTATGGAATGATCTACGGGGAATAGTTATCAAGCAGAGGCATTGACAAACGTTTTGAGGTATTATACATTTAGATCAAGCCATCCTGAGGACCGGAAGTTGCCTATTACGGAGCTAAAATTGGATGCCAGGACCGTGACGGATATTTCGGGTAGTACCGCATATTGGTTTTTCGCATTTTTCTGGCTAACGGAGGGATCCAGAAATAAAAACTAAACATATATATTAAGCAGAGACCCCTGCACACATATTTGTTAAGGTATTTGGTTATTCGGGCCGCCATGGGGACCGGAAGGGGGTGAAAACATAGGTAAACCGTTTTATTTTAACATACAATGTACGCCGGACATTGGTTTTACATTATTTACTCCAATCAAGGGGCGTATAGACAGTCTTACTGTATATATTTATAAAGCAGAGACATGTACAAACATTTTGAGGTATAATACATGTATGTCAAGCTATCCTGGAGACCGGAAGTGGACGAAAATTGAGCCATAATGGTTGTACAGCCGGCAATTTTGACCTACCCGACCATGGTTTTTTACTTCTGACTTGGTTCACAGGTCCTATGGAATGATCTACGGGGAATAGTTATCAAGCAGAGGCATTGACAAACGTTTTGAGGTATTATACATGTAGATCAAGCCATCCTGACGACCGGAAGTTGCCTATTACGGAGCTAAAATGGGATGCCAGGACCCTGACGGATATTTCGGGTAGTACCGCATATTGGTTTTTCGCATTTTTCTGGCTAACGGAGGGATCCAGAAATAAAAACTAAACATATATATTAAGCAGAGACCCCTGCACACATATTTGTTAAGGTATTTGGTTATTCGGGCCGCCATGGGGACCGGAAGGGGGTGAAAACATAGGTAAACCGTTTTATTTTAACATACAATGTACGCCGAACATTGGTTTCACATTATTTACTCCAATCAAGGGGCGTATAGACAGTCTTACTGTATATATTTATAAAGCAGAGACATGTACAAACATTTTGAGGTATAATACATGTATGTCAAGCTATCCTGGAGACCGGAAATGGACGAAAATTGAGCCATAATGGTTGTACAGCCGGCAATTTTGACCTATCCGACCATGGTTTTATACCTCTGACTTGGTCCACAGGTCCTATGGAATGATCTACGGGGAATAGTTATCAAGCATAGGCATTGACAAACGTTTTGAGGTATCATACATGTAGAACAAGACTCCGTGAGGACCGGAAGTTGTCTATTACGGAGCTAAAATGGGATGCCAGGACCGTGACGGATATTCCGGGTAATAACGCATATTGGTTTTTCGCATTTTTCTGGCTAACGAAGGGCTCCAGAAATAAAAACTAAACATATATATTAAGCAGAGACCCCTGCGCACATATTTGTTAAGGTATTTGGTTATTCGGGCCGCCATGAGGACCGAAATGGGGTGAAAACATAGGTAAATCGTCTTATTTTAACCTACCGCCGGACATTGGTTTTACATTATTTACTCCAATCAAGGGGCGTATAGACAGTCTTACTGTATATATTTATAAAGCAGAGACATGTACAAACATTTTGAGGTATAATACATGTATGTCAAGCTATCCTGGAGACCGGAAATGGACGAAAATTGAGCCATAATGGTTGTACAGCCGGCAATTTTGACCTACCCGACCATGTTTTTTTACTTCTGACTTGGTTCACAGGTCCTATGGAATGATCTACGGGGAATAGTTATCAAGCAGAGGCATTGACAAACGTTTTGAGGTATTATACATGTAGATCAAGCCATCCTGAGGACCGGAAGTTGCCTATTACGGAGCTAAAATGGGATGCCAGGACCGTGACGGATATTTCGGGTAGTACCGCATATTGGTTATTCGTAATTTTCTGGCTAAAGGAGGGCTCCAGAAATAAAAACTATACATATGTATTAAGCAGATACACCTGCGCACATATTTATTAAGGTATTTGGTTATTCGGGCCACCATGGGGACCGGAAGGGGGTGAAAACATAGGTAAATCGTCTTATTTTAACATACAATGTACGCCGGACATTGGTTTTACATTATTTACTCCAATCAAGGGGCGTATAGACAGTCTTACTGTATATATTTATAAAGCAGAGACATGTACAAACATTTTGAGGTATAATACATGTATGTCAATCTATCCTGGAGACCGGAAATGGACGAAAATTGAGCCATAATGGTTGTACAGCCGGCAATTTTGACCTACCCGACCATGGTTTTTTACTTCTGACTTGGTTCACAGGTCCTATGGAATGATCTACGGGGAATAGTTATCAAGCAGAGGCATTGACAAACGTTTTGAGGTATTATACATGTAGATCAAGCCATCCTGAGGACCGGAAGTTGCCTATTACGGAGCTAAAATTGGATGCCAGGACCGTGACGGATATTTCGGGTAGTACCGCATATTGGTTTTTCGCATTTTTCTGGCTAACGGAGGGATCCAGAAATAAAAACTAAACATATATATTAAGCAGAGACCCCTGCACACATATTTGTTAAGGTATTTGGTTATTCGGGCCGCCATGGGGACCGGAAGGGGGTGAAAACATAGGTAAACCGTTTTATTTTAACATACAATGTACGCCGAACATTGGTTTCACATTATTTACTCCAATCAAGGGGCGTATAGACAGTCTTACTGTATATATTTATAAAGCAGAGACATGTACAAACATTTTGAGGTATAATACATGTATGTCAAGCTATCCTGGAGACCGGAAATGGACGAAAATTGAGCCATAATGGTTGTACAGCCGGCAATTTTGACCTATCCGACCATGGTTTTATACCTCTGACTTGGTCCACAGGTCCTATGGAATGATCTACGGGGAATAGTTATCAAGCATAGGCATTGACAAACGTTTTGAGGTATCATACATGTAGAACAAGACTCCGTGAGGACCGGAAGTTGTCTATTACGGAGCTAAAATGGGATGCCAGGACCGTGACGGATATTCCGGGTAATAACGCATATTGGTTTTTCGCATTTTTCTGGCTAACGAAGGGCTCCAGAAATAAAAACTAAACATATATATTAAGCAGAGACCCCTGCGCACATATTTGTTAAGGTATTTGGTTATTCGGGCCGCCATGATGACCGAAATGGGGTGAAAACATAGGTAAATCGTCTTATTTTAACCTACCGCCGGACATTGGTTTTACATTATTTACTCCAATCAAGGGGCGTATAGACAGTCTTACTGTATATATTTATAAAGCAGAGACATGTACAAACATTTTGAGGTATAATACATGTATGTCAAGCTATCCTGGAGACCGGAAATGGACGAAAATTGAGCCATAATGGTTGTACAGCCGGCAATTTTGACCTACCCGACCATGTTTTTTTACTTCTGACTTGGTTCACAGGTCCTATGGAATGATCTACGGGGAATAGTTATCAAGCAGAGGCATTGACAAACGTTTTGAGGTATTATACATGTAGATCAAGCCATCCTGAGGACCGGAAGTTGCCTATTACGGAGCTAAAATGGGATGCCAGGACCGTGACGGATATTTCGGGTAGTACCGCATATTGGTTATTCGTAATTTTCTGGCTAAAGGAGGGCTCCAGAAATAAAAACTATACATATGTATTAAGCAGATACACCTGCGCACATATTTATTAAGGTATTTGGTTATTCGGGCCACCATGGGGACCGGAAGGGGGTGAAAACATAGGTAAATCGTCTTATTTTAACCTACAGCCGGACATTGGTTTTACATTATTTACTCCAATCAAGGGGCGTATAGACAGTCTTACTGTATATATTTATAAAGCAGAGACATGTACAAACATTTTGAGGTATAATACATGTATGTCAAGCTATCCTGGAGACCGGAAGTGGACGAAAATTGAGCCATAATGGTTGTACAGCCGGCAATTTTGACCTATCCGACCATGGTTTTATACCTCTGACTTGGTCCACAGGTCCTATGGAATGATCTACGGGGAATAGTTATCAAGCATAGGCATTGACAAACGTTTTGAGGTATCATACATGTAGAACAAGCCTCCGTGAGGACCGGAAGTTGTCAATTACGGAGCTAAAATGGGATGCCAGGACCGTGACGAATATTCCGGGTAATAACGCATATTGGTTTTTCGCATTTTTCTGGCTAACGAAGGGCTCCAGAAATAAAAACTAAACATATATATTAAGCAGAGATCCCTGCACACATATCTGTTAAGGTATTTTGTTATTCGGGCCTCCATGGGGACCGGAAGGGGGTGAAAATATAGGTAAACCGTTTTATTTTAACCTACCGCCGGACATTGGTTTTACATTATTTACTCCAATCAAGGGGCGTATAGACAGTCTTACTGTATATATTTATAAAGCAGAGACATGTACAAGCATTTTGAGGTATAATACATGTATGTCAAGCTATCCTGGAGACCGGAAGTGGACGAAAATTGAGCCATAATGGTTGTACAGCCGGCAATTTTGACCTACCCGACCATGGTTTTTTACTTCTGACTTGGTTCACATGTCCTATGGAATGATCTACGGGGAATAGTTATCAAGCAGAGGCATTGACAAACGTTTTGAGGTATTATACATGTAGATCAAGCCATCCTGAGGACCGGAAGTTGCCTATTACGGAGCTAAAATGGGATGCCAGGACCGTGACGGATATTCCGGGTAATAACGCATATTGGTTTTTCGCATTTTTCTGGCTAACGAAGGGCTCCAGAAATAAAAACTAAACATATATATTAAGCAGAGACCCCTGCGCACATATTTGTTAAGGTATTTGGTTATTCGGGCCGCCATGGGGACCGGAAGGGGGTGAAAACATAGGTAAACCGTTTTATTTTAACATACAATGTACGCCGGACATTGGTCATACATTATTTACTCCAATCAAGGGGCGTATAGACAGTCTTACTGTATATATTTATAAAGCAGAGACATGTACAAACATTTTGAGGTATAATACATGTATGTCAAGCTATCCTGGAGACCGGAAGTGGACGAAAATTGAGCCATAATGGTTGTACAGCCGGCAATTTGACCTACCCGACCATGGTTTTTTACTTCTGACTTGGTCCACAGGTCCTATGGAATGATCTACGGGGAATAGTTATCAAGCAGAGGCATTGACAAACGTGTTGAGGTATCATACATGTAGAACAAGCCTCCGTGAGGACCGGAAGTTGTCTATTACGGAGCTAAAATGGGATGCCAGGACCGTGACGGATAACGGCCACCGACGGTGAGTCCGAGGAATTTTGTTTTTTGGTTTTCCTTCTTAGCAGACGGTGCAGGCACCAGCCTACGGCCATGGACAGAAGGGCAGAGAAGGTATCAACGGGGTGGGAAAGGTGCGAAGGGGTTATATTGTTAAATTTCCACACCCCATGTATTTTTCCCTTCGTTGGGCTGAAGAGCGATGGCCGTGTGCGTATGCTACGCTCTTTAGCCCGACGAAGGGAAAAATACATGGGGTGTGGAAATTTAACAATATAACTCCTTCGCACCTTTCCCACCCCGTTGATACATTCTCTGCCCTTCTGTCCATGGCCGTAGGCTGGTGCCTGCACCGCCTGCTATGAAGGAAAACCAAAAAACAAAATTCCTCGGACTCACCGTCGATGGCCGTGTGCGTATACTACGCTCTTTAGCCCGACGAAGGGAAAAATACATGGGGTGTGGAAATTTAACAACATAACCCCTTCGCACCTTTCCCACCCCGTTGATACCTTCTCTGCCCTTCCGTCCATGGCCAAAAGGCAATTTGGGATAGTTATTAAAAGCGGTATGCCCGTATTTTCATTAAAAAGTCGATTTTTTTCATGTATATATGACAGCGAAATATTTAATATTTTTTTCTCTAAATATATTTGTAAACTTTAGGGGTGCAGTTTTGTAAATGTATGTCCTGTGCACATTTTAGACATAAAAAGTTGCACTAAACTATTAATGGAAAGCCGCTAGAAAGAAAATTTACAGGCTATGGCAATTTTTTTACCGTTTTCATTGTGCATACAATATATAGCCTACCGCCGGACATTGGTTTTACATTATTTACTCCAATCAAGGGGCGTATAGACAGTCTTACTGTATATATTTATCAAGCAGAGACATGTACAAATATTTTGAAGTATAATACATGTATGTCAAGCTATCCTGGAGACCGGAAGTGGACGACAATTGAGCCATAATGGTTGTACAGCCAGCAATTTTGACCTACCCCAAATTGCCTTTTGGCCATGGACGGAAGGGCAGAGAAGGTATCAACGGGGTGGGAAAGGTGCGAAGGGGTTATATTGTTAAATTTCCACACCCCATGTATTTTTCCCTTCGTCGGACTGAAGAGCGTAGCATACGCACACGGCCATCGACGGTGAGTCCGAGGAATTTTGTTTTTTGGTTTTCCTTCTTAGCAGACGGTGCAGGCACCAGCCTACGGCCATGGAAAGAAGGGCAGAGAAGGTATCAACGGGGTGGGAAAGGTGCGAAGGGGTTATATTGTTAAATTTCCACACCCCATGTATTTTTCCCTTCGTTGGGCTGAAGAGCGATGGCCGTGTGCGTATGCTACGCTCTTTAGCCCGACGAAGGGAAAAATACATGGGGTGTGGAAATTTAACAACATAACCCCTTCGCACCTTTCCCACCCCGTTGATACCTTCTCTGCCCTTCCGTCCATGACCAAAAGGCAATTTGGGATAGTTATTAAAAGCGGTATGCCCGTATTTTCATTAAAAAATCGATTTTTTTCATGTATATATGACAGCGAAATATTTAATATATTTTTCTCTAAATATATTTGTAAACTTTAGGGGTGCAGTTTTGTAAATGTATGTCATGTGCACATTTTAGACATAAAAAGTTGCACTAAACTATTAATGGAAAGCCGCTAGAAAGAAAATTTACAGGCTATGGCAATTTTTTTACCGTTTTCATTGTGCATACAATATATAGCCTACCGCCGGACATTGGTTTTACATTATTTACTCCAATCAAGGGGCGTATAGACAGTCTTACTGTATATATTTATCAAGCAGAGACATGTACAAATATTTTGAGGTATAATACATGTATGTCAAGCTATCCTGGAGACCGGAAGTGGACGACAATTGAGCCATAATGGTTGTACAGCCAGCAATTTTGACCTACCCCAAATTGCCTTTTGGCCATGGACGGAAGGGCAGAGAAGGTATCAACGGGGTGGGAAAGGTGCGAAGGGGTTATATTGTTAAATTTCAACACCCCATGTATTTTTCCCTTCGTCGGGCTAAAGAGCGTAGCATACGCACACGGCCATCGACGGTGAGTCCGAAGAATTTTGTTTTTTGGTTTTCCTTCTTAGCAGGCGGTGCAGGCACCAGCCTACGGCCATGGAAAGAAGGGCAGAGAAGGTATCAACGGGGTGGGAAAGGTGCGAAGGGGTTATATTGTTAAATTTCCACACCCCATGTATTTTTCCCTTCGTCGGACTGAAGAGCGTAGCATACGCACACGGCCATCGACGGTGAGTCCGAGGAATTTTGTTTTTTGGTTTTCCTTCTTAGCAGACGGTGCAGGCACCAACCTACGGCCATGGAAAGAAGGGCAGAGAAGGTATCAACGGGGTGGGAAAGGTGCGAAGGGGTTATATTGTTAAATTTCCACACCCCATGTATTTTTCCCTTCGTTGGGCTGAAGAGCGATGGCCGTGTGCGTATGCTACGCTCTTTAGCCCGACGAAGGGAAAAATACATGGGGTGTGGAAATTTAACAATATAACTCCTTCGCACCTTTCCCATACCGCTCAAATAAGATTTATTAATTAGCCCATTGATTCCCCACGATTTTTAGTAAGATTTGGGTAAATAGGTATCATAGGCTGCTCGTAAAGAATGAACAATACAGTTATCCCCCTTTAATTATTGGTCATTTTCACATTAAATATATGAATTTTAAACTATGCGACAATGTCCAGTGACTCAATACCCTTAAAGATATCTCATTGAAATTAATGTTGCTTTTAGGGCATAGTATATACTAAATAATACATATTTCAATTAATATATAAATATTTAAGGCTTTCCATAAATACGTTTTTATCTCTTACTGATTTCACGTTAAATATATGCATTTTTCTCCGAATTTCATTTGGTAAATAAAGATATTAGATTGGTTTCAGGCACCATACCGTTCAAATAAGATTTATATATTAGCCCATTGATTCCCCACGATTTTTAGTCAGATTTTGGGTAAATAGGTATCATAGGCTGCTCGTAAAGAATGAAAAATACAGTTATCCCCCTTTAATTATTGGTCATTTTGGTAGAAATGCGTAGCTGTGCAGCAAAGTCCAGTAATGCCATACCCTTAGATATATCTCTCTGTGAAATTAATGCTTCAATTAGGGCATAGTAAGAACTAATTAATACAAATTTCAATTTATATATAAATTATATAGGCTTTCCCTAAATGCGTAGTCCTGTCTTATTGATTTTTACGAAAAATACATGTAATATTTTTTTATCCAAATTTCATATATTAATATGGGTTATGGTTAGAGTTGTAATGCGATTTCCTTAGAGTGCACTTATTCACAACAAAAATAGCATTAATACATTATAATCATCTTTAGTACTGCCGGGTTCCAGCTAACTCCACTTTTGTTACCTGTATGTATTTTAACTATGCGGCAATGTCCAGTGAATCAATATACCCTTAACGATATCTCATTGAAATTAATGTTGCTTTTAGGGCATAGTATATACTAAATAATACATATTTCAATTAATATATAAATATTTAAGGCTTTCCATAAATACGTTTTTATCTCTTACTGATTTCACGTTAAATATATGCATTTTTCTCCGAATTTCATTTGGTAAATAAAGATATTAGATTTGTTTCAGGCACCATACCGCTCAAATAAGATTTATAAATTAGCCCATTGATTCCCCACGATTTTTAGTCAGATTTTGGGTAAATAAGTATCATAGGCTGCTCGTAAAGAATGAAAAATACAGTTATCCCCCTTTAATTATTGGTCATTTTCACGTTAAATATATGAATTTTAAACTATGCGACAATGTCCAGTGACTCAATACCCTTAAAGATATCTCATTGAAATTAATGTTGCTTTTAGGGCATAGTATATACTAAATAATACATATTTCATTTAATATATAAATATTTAAGGCTTTCCATAAATACGTTTTTATCTCTTACTGATTTCAACGTTAAATATATGCATTTTCCTCCGAATTTCATTTGGTAAATAAAGATATTAGATTGGTTTCAGGCACCATACCGTTCAAATAAGATTTAAAATTAGCCCATTGATTCCCCACGATTTTTAGTCAGATTTTGGGTAAATAGGTATCATAGGCTGCTCGTAAAGAATGAAAAATACAGTTATCCCCCTTTAATTATTGGTCATTTTCACATTAAATATATGAATTTTTAACTATGCGGCAATGTCCAGTGACTCAATACCCTTAAAGATATCTCATTGAAATTAATGTTGCTTTTAGGGCATAGTATATACTAAATAATTCATATTTCATTTAATATATTAATATTTAAGGCTTTCCATAAATACGTTTTTATCTCTTACTGATTTCACGTTAAATATATGCGTTTTTCTCCGAATTTCATTTGGTAAATAACGATATTAGATTTGTTTCAGGCACCATACCGTTCAAATAAGTTTTATATATTAGCCCATTGATTCCCCACGATTCTTAGTCAGATTTTGGGTAAATAGGTATCATAGGCTGCTCGTAAAGAATGAAAAATACAGTTATCCCTCTTTAATTATTGGTCATTTTATATTTCAATTAATATATAAATATTTAAGGCTTTCCATAAATACGTTTTTATCTCTTACTGATTTCACGTTAAATATATGCATTTTTCTCCGAATTTCATTTGGTAAATAAAGATATTAGATTTGTTTCAGGCACCATACCGTTCAAATAAGATTTATATATTAGCCCATTGATTCCCCACATTTTTACAGTTCATTTGCACAATTTGTATATGGTAAAGTAACCGAATTGGTTACCCAGGTAAGAAAGGCAGAGAAAAAGATAAAGACACAGGTCACAGATTAGTAAGTCCCTCTTTGTCGTACCACTACAAAATTATTTTAGTAGCACATTAGCTACATTTCCGTTAATAGCTAGACCTTTAATTTCGGTTTTGTAACGTATCATTTGTATAAAAGAAAAGTGGTATTGACGGGAGGCTACAAATAGTTTAACCTTACTAACACTTGCATGGATACCCCCCTTTCATCCGCCCATACTAAGTTCAAGCCTGATTGAAATCATGGGAGGTGTACACTCATATACAACCTTCTAATTTGTTGTAGATAAACGTATATGCTTTGGTACACCGGCAGGTAAACGCGAATGTTCTTCGAGACACTGGTGTTGAAGGCGCTCCCATTGCACGATTTCAAGAAACTGGCTCGTCTGGTATACCCAGGATGAAAGGCCCCTTATGTCCGCTTACTAATTATTAATAAATAGTATGTGTATTTTTACTGTGGATGCTGATGTTACATATAATTATATATACATGTTTGCTCGTCTAGATTTATAATAGGAAGCAATTTTCTATATTATTGAATTTTTATATCCGTGAATTCCGTTGTTAAGTTCCGTTTGAGTTCCGTTATGATGAGTCAGAAGAGAAATGAAAACTTGTTGATTCCGTATATACATATTTAATACGAACTCTGGGATTTTTCTTTTCCTTTCAGCAATCATCATGCGAGTTCAAGGGGCAACCAACGTTTTAAGTAACTTTTTTATGTGGAGTATGCAGTTCATGGGGATGCTGTTCCCAAGCGTGGAACACGCATACCAATTCGTGAAGGCCAGATTCCATGGCCGACCTGACCTTTGCCAACAGATCATGAAGGCAACGACCCCAGGTGCTGCCAAACGGTTAACCAAACAGATACGGGTAACAAACGATTGGAGCGATCAACGACAGTGTCTCATGGCCGAACTTCTAGAACTCAAGTTCCGTAGTTGTCCTCCTTTCCAACAGACACTACTTTCGTCCGACGATTTCATCGACCACACCGTACCCGACACCTACTGGGGGACCGGCATCGACAAGCGTGACCCGGGCCAGAACGTTTTTGGTCTCCTCCTCGCGAGACTTAGGAATCGTCACCAGATTCCCGACGACAAGACAAGGGTAGTGGTACTTGGACACAGCTTCATTAGCCATCTGAAGACACGAATCGACGACGGTAGAGTTTCTTTTGAAGACCCAAAAGAACATCCAGGTAAGTTCCATCCCATTTTCGTCGGCCTGCCAGGTGCGACCCTCGAAATGTTGTCCAATTATGTCAGGTCTACCCATTTGTTAGAGCATTATAATTTTCCACACATTATAATTCTCCAGGTGGGTGGAAATGACATAAGTAAGCATCACTTCGAGGAGAGTGCTTTTCTGGATTCCCTTGACAACTTTACCTCGTACTGTCGTTCACTCGGTTGTACGGTTATCGTCATGGGCATCTGGAAAAGGCTCAGACCAAGGTATTGTTCAGTCTCTGATTACGAAACTCGACGAATGAATTTGCACTTGGCATTGCAGAACAGATCCTCTGCTGTGTCGTTTTGGTTCTACTCGTCGAGGATCGTAGCTGGTCAGACTCGGTACCTTGACAGGAAGGGGGTTCACCCGTCCAAAAATGGCTACATTCGGCTGTGTAGGTCATTTTCACGTGCCCTTGGGTGGCTTATGATGAAATAGGCAGTTCATCATAAGGCAATGTGGGGTTTAAATTATGCAAAAAAGCTGCCAAACGTTATTTACCAGATCTAAGTCCTGTACGAGGTATTGTACTCCATCTCAATAGAATGCAACACACAAAAATGTCAAACATCTGTAATGCCTTAACAATATGTAACCAATGTGCGGTTTTACCCGGAATATGTACATGTAAATTTTAATAATTTAAAAAAAACGCGAAAAAACAAATACTGAAGGAACAAGTGTTGTGCTACTTGACCTACGTCAATATTACGAGAAGTCAAGTCTAGCAGTCTTTTCATATACTTGTTAGTTTAGTATCTGCCAAGTTGGGTGCAGCTACTAAATACACACAATGATCTCTGCCTGATAAATATTTTTTTATGGCCCTCCGTTAGCGAGGAAAACGATATTACGAGAAGTCAAGTCTAGCAAGGAAAACGCGATACCGAATGTTCTAATATCAGCTGCCAAGTTGGGTGCAGCATATACTTTTTGTAAAGTACTGTAGTATTTACTCTCTGCCATTAGATGAATAGCCCCCTCCCCCCGAACCAACTTTTCTTCTGCTACTTGACCTACGTCAATATTACGAGAAGTCAAGTCTAGCAATCTGTCTTTCCTTTGTGTATCTATCTTCTATTCTATTATGCAGTTTTTTATATTCGTCATCCCTAACCAGTATTATGTAAGAGTGTTATGCCCATCCCGTCAGCTATATATGCCTCTAGTATTAACTCTCTTCCATTAGATGAATAGCCCCACCCCACGTCAACCAACATTTCTGGTGCTACTTGACCTTCGTCAATATTACGAGAAGTCAAATCTAGCAGTGTTTCTTTCTTTTGTGTATCTATCTTATACTCTATGGGCTCTGCCAATTGCCAAGGTCCACGATCCTGTACCCAGGGGTGACACATTTAAATGTCATGCTAAAAGGTAGTCATTTTGTAAAATACTGAGCAATACCACTAGTATTTACTCTGCCATTAGATGAATAGCCCCCCCCCCCCCCCCCCCCGAACATCTATCAACTTTTCTTGTGATACTTGACCTACGTCAATATTACGAGAAGTCAAGTCTAGCAGTCTTTTGTCTTTCTCTATCTTCTACTCTATTATGCAGTTTTTCATATTCGTCATCCCTAACCAGTGTTATGTAAGAGTGTTATACCCATCCCGTGAATTAGATATGCCTCTCGTATTAACTCTATTCCATTAGATGAATACCCCCCACCTCTACCAACTTTTCTGGTGCTACTTGACCTACGTCAATATTACGAGAAGTCAAGTCGAGCAGTTTTTCTTTCTTTTGTCTATCTATCTTCTACTCTATGGGGTACGCCAACTGCCAAGGTCCACGATCCTGTACCCTGGAGTGACACAATTAAATGTCATGCTAACAGGTAGTTATTAATACATACTAATGCTATTTTGCCTTCTTTTCTTTTCAGGGTGAGCTACGCTTGCAACCAAGGTCCTGACCCTGGATATCATATCTGCAACACACAATGTTCACCAGCCAAAATATAATATGTATGCTTCTAAATCATTATTAATGGCATTTTGCCGGTTTTTCCTATCTTCTTTTCAGGGTGGGGTACGCTAGCTACTAAGGTCCTCGATCCTGTACCCTGGGATGCCTATGGCATGCTAAAAGGTAGCTGAAGTCACTGGCAACTCCGCAGCTAACTCATTATGATGTATTAATGTTATTTGTGTTGTGAATAAGTGCGCTCGAAGGAAATGACATTACAACTCTAACCATATTATGAACGAAATAGTACACCAATTATAAAGGTCTTTTCAACTTAAAACTGCAATTCTTATCTAGAAAACAATTACTACAATATTTTTTATTTAAAGAATTACCACGATATCTGTTACCGTTTGAAAATTATTTACAAATTATTCCCAAACTCCGATTTGATGATAATGAGAGAATTTTATATTTTAAACGAAATACTTATTTTTAAATATCAAAACATATTGATTTTTATTTGGAAATTGGAAAGTAAATAGAAGCTTGAATTGATTTCATTCTTATAAAGATTTAAAAACAAATATGATATTGATTAAAATTGTTTGTCATGCATTAGCTGTCAGTTGCAATATACATGATGTAACCAAATAGATAAGAAGCCATTCAAAGTTACATAAGAATTAGATAGGAAATATTTACCTACAAATGTAAATAACGATATTGTGATGGGTATTTTCATTAAGTAAAATGTGTGAATTTATATCTTTCAAAATAAATTCCCATATACATATATGCTTAAAATTTATATATGGTAAAAAGTGTCGTATTTGTAAATTATATTCAAACCGTCATATATACTCATTTGTTTTGATTAGTTTCGCCTTCTAAATCAAAAAATTTAAAATCGATCGTGTACCTATGAAATCGGCATTTGAACTGTATATATAAATAATGGTAACAGATATTGTGGTAATTCTTTTTAGATTGATAGGTTTCGCCTTTTAAATAAAAAATAAATTTTAGGAAAATGGGATGAAATAATAAAGATGAGTCTCTCTCTGGGGCAGATGTGCCCAGGGATCAGTCTCTCTGGGTCAGATCATAACCGAATATCATCAGGGTGTTTTTTTATGGCACTTTATTATGGTTTTTATGATGTTACAAGCTGTTATTTGTGTAATAATACTTTTTGTTGTGAATAAGTGCACTCGAAGGAAATCGCATTACAACTCTAACCATAACCCACAATACAACTAAGATCTTTTTGAAAAATATTGGTGGCCCTGAAAAGGGTCGTTGATTTGTAGACGATGAAGTCAAGACTGTTCCTCCAGCAATTCTTTGCACCTCTCTGCCAATTTTTCATAGGCGTGCACGCCATACTCTGCACGATATTTATATACTGTAGATCTTGCCTCTGGATCTATGCTACACTTGACAAAGAATAGGATGCGGTTTTGGTACAGCAGCCACCTATATTTCTTTGCCATCCGCAGTAAAATTTCGTCCTCGTTACTCTCACCATGGAAAAGTTCCAGTTGGTCTGGTGGAACCTGTATTGACCTCATCGTCCACGAACATCTTTCTTTCAACTTTGTGCGATCCATCACTGATGGAGCTTGAAGTTACATCCATATATAGTGATAAAACACGTGATAAATCTGTAACCAATCAAATTATCGGAAATGAACCTTTCCCTTAACTGTATTTTTTTCACATTAGGTTCGTTTTAAAGTGAGCATATATATCGGTATATGGGATTTTATTTTGAAAGGTAAATTCACACATTTTACTTAATTATTGTTTTTAATTTAATTCATAAAATTCCCGCTCACTTTAAAACTTTAGAACTACATGTATTATTTTTTTCTCCAAATTTCATATATTAATACTTATATAAGTATTATTACACAAATAACATCTTGCAACATCATAAAAACCATACAAAGTGCCATAAAAAACCCAGAGTCCTCCTGTTGCAAATATACCCCAGCCCAGCTAGAAGCCTCCTGTTGCAAATATGCATCAGCTAAATTTCATATATTAATACTTATATAAGTATTATTACACAAATAACATCTTGTAACATCATAAAAACCATACAAAGTGCCATAAAAAACCCAGAGTCCTCCTGTTGCAAATATACCCCAGCCCAGCTAGAAGCCTCCTGTTGCAAATATGCATCAGCTAAATTCTCCTGGTATTATTTTTTTCTCCAAATTTCATATATTAATACTTATATAAGTATTATTACATAAATAACAGCTTGTAACATCATAAAAACCATACAAGTGCCATAAAAAACCATCCTGGTGATATTCGATTCCCTGGGCACCTCTGTCCCAGAGAGAGACTCATCTTTTTTTTTTTTCAAATTTCATATATTAATATTCGGTTATGATCTGACCCAGAGAGTTCAAGTCCCGTATATGTAAATAATTTTCAAACAGTAACATATATCGTAGTAATTCTTTTTCGATTGTCTAAGGATAGGTTTCGCCTTTTTAGATAAAAAAACAAATTAAGAATCGGTTGAGTATTCCGTTCAAAATATAAAATTTTCGCATATCCATCAAATCGGCATTTGGGAAAAATTTATAACTATTTCAAGTCCCGTATATGTAAATAATTTTCAAACAGTAACATATATCGTAGTAATTCTTTTTCGATTGTCTAAGGATAGGTTTCGCCTTTTTAGATAAAAAAACAAATTAAGAATCGGTCGAGTATTCCGTTCAAAATATAAAATTTTCGCATATCCATCAAATCGGCATTTGGGAAAAATTTATAACTATTTCAAGTCCCGTATTAGTTCATCCCATTTTCCTTAAATTTATTTTTTATTTAAAAAGGCGAAACCTATCAATCTAAAAAGAATTACCATTATTTATATATACAGTCCAAATGCCGATTTCATAGGTACACGATCGATTTAAAAATTTTTGATTCAAAACAAATGAGTATATATGACGGTTTGAATATAATTTACAAATACGACACTTTTTAACCATATATAAATTTTAAGCATATATATATCGGTATATGGGATTTTATTTTGAACGATAAATTCACACATTTTACTTAATTATTGTTTTTAATTTAATTCATAAAATTCCCGCTCACTTTAAAACTTTAGAACTACATGTATTATTTTTTTCTCCAAATTTCATATATTAATACTTATATAAGTATTATTACACAAATAACATCTTGCAACATCATAAAAACCATACAAAGTGCCATAAAAAACCCGGATTCCTCCTGTTACAAATATACCCCAGCCCAGCTAGAAGCCTCCTGTTGCAAATATGCATCAGCTAAATTTCATATATTAATACTTATATAAGTATTATTACACAAATAACATCTTGTAACATCATAAAAACCATACAAAGTGCCATAAAAAACCCAGAGAGACTGTTCCGCGGCAAACATGCCTCAGCTAGAGTCCTCCTGTTGCAAATTTGCCTCAGCTAGAGTCCTCCTGTTGCAAATTTGCCTCAGCTAGAGTCCTCTGTTGCAAATTTGCCTCAGCTAGAGTCCTACTGTTGCAAATTTGCCTCAGCTAGAGTCCTCTGTTGCAAATTTGCCTCAGCTAGAGTCCTACTGTTGCAAATTTGCCTCAGCTAGAGTCCTACTGATGCAAATTTGCCTCAACTAGAAGCTCGATCGTTTTAAATGTAAATAATATAGAGAGGATTTCCTGTGTTGCCTGACACCGCGCAAAGTTTTCAAGCGGAACCAAATAATTCGCTATGGAAAAAGAAGAAGAAGACCATCTTTCTTTAATATTCTCAGAATAAGCGAACATTTGTGTAAAAACCTGTGGTGACCGCCAAACAAATTGTAAAACTATGTCTTATATACTATCATTCAATACTTCAATATATTTTCGAAATATTCAGCATGAATTTTTTTTACCGGTACTTCATATTCAATTTATTTTTTACTACAAGTATCCGTAATATCGCGTATCAGCACTGTCTCTTTTACAGTCATGTGTTGTTAATAGCTGAAAAAAAACGTTTTCTTTCATGAAAATATGAAGAATGCAGTATTTGAGTGACGTATATCAAATGAAAATTACTTATGTAAAAGAGCAGGTGTATTGCTTCAAGAATAAAAATGTTGTCATCATTTATAATGTGTCGCAAAAAGTTTGGTAATTTACGATATCAATACTTAAAATCCATGGTAAACTTCAAATTACAGGGGCGGATTCAAGGGGGGGGGGGCGCGCACCCCCCCTAAAATTGGAAAAAATATGATTTTTTTGGCGTAAAATCGTGATTTTTCACATGAAATACCCCAAAAATTTCGCGCCCCCCCCCCCCCCCCTTAAATTGGAAAAATATGATTTTTTGGCGTAAAATCGTGATTTTTCACACGAAATACCCCAAAAATTTTCGCGCCTCCCTCCGCTCGGCACAATTTTTTTAAGTGCGCCCCCCCCCCCTAACTTGAAATCCTGGATCCGCCCCTGAATTATACGCTAAGAATGCAGTACGAACTGAACAAACTATTGTTATTAGTGTTATCTTGCATGTACTATGCAGTCTGGATAAATATTTTAAACCTATTTCGTATTTGACCCGTTTATTTCAGTTGCAATGAATGGTGGTTTTAAGACGGTAGGCTACGTGATCGTAACTACAACAACATCATTAAGTTAAGGTTGCAAAGTTTATTTGAAAAAATATTACTACCTCTGTATTATTTAATTTAAAAGCTGATTTAACTTTACCAGACTTCACAGGATTTTTTTTCAGTTTGATGTTCTATTTTATGTAATTTACGTTATGAAAGCTACGTTATAGTTAATCTTTGTACAACACCTTATAGAATTCATGTATGCCATTATTCCGGATTTTTCGAATGTTCCGATACGTGCAGGATATTTACAACTGTTTATAGTACTTTTAACCTATATGACATTGAAATTATTTGGCAGGAAAATTCAAAATCAATCTCACAAATCGGTTCAACATGCATCATCCATTTTTTGCCGCGCTGTATCAGCATTTTGGCGAGAAACACTCTTTTTACACAATTAACATTGTAATTCGTTCATTTTTTTAATGAATAAACGGAATGTTGCTTGCATCTGTTATGAACAGATGAGCATGGGTACTTTGGTAATTTACGTTATCATTTGCACAAAATGTCAATTGTGGTATGTTGACAGGGGGAAATTATTACAACAAATTCAGGGACATTAGTTTCTATTTGACATGAAAAACATGTCATAAAAATGTTATTATATTCGGTGTATAGCCTATATTAGTTCGAGGTTCCTCTGCCGTCCGACGGCTTTTTTTTTTTTTTTGCTAGAGCCGTGGGACAAAAAAAATCCGTGGGACGGTAGAGGAATCTGGGACTAAGCCTATATTAAAGACGATAACGTAGCTTACATGTAACCCACTAATAGTGTTAAGGTGTAAAACCACTAATTCATTTCTTTATGGTTTTCTACTAAATTTGTGTTTTTTCGAGCCTACCTGGTCATTTTAACTTAAGTTTAACCTTTCCAAGACCATATATTTTCTGAAACGTACATTATTCCTCTACGTTCTGTCAAAATATTCAGGGCATGTTTAAAATCTTGCAGTGAAATGCCATGCTACGGAAAACACCTACTCTAAAAATAGCTCGGTCATCCCCAAGAAATTCAGTATTTATAGGTCATGCATCAAATCCCCCATAGAGGTATTAAAATACAATTAAATCCATCAAATTTGGGCTCAAAATAATCCCTATTTATTTAACTTCAATTATCAATTTTAATTAGTCCATTCCATTCAGTAGTTTTCACAATACTACAAAGTGAAAGGAACCTTTTTCTTGAAAAGGGATTACTTTCGTATGTTCCAAGCTCTGATTGGTGAATTAGTGGTTTGACACCTTAACAACATGCAGTCTTATGCAATTCATGAGAGAGAAAAATATCATACAACAGAATTAATTAGGTGATATTAACACCTCCTAAAACAATACTGTCTCTTCTAATCATTCAAGCGTTAAACCTTTATACAAAACAGATAGAATAAAGGGGGATAACGTATATTACATATTCTGATCACATAGTTTATGTTGAGTGGGGATAACGTATATTACATATTCTGATCACATAGTTTATGTTGAGTGGGGATAACGTATATTACATATTCTGATCACATAGTTTATGTTGAGTGGGGATAACGTATATTACATATTCTGATCACATAGTTTATGTTGAGTGGGGATAACGTATATTACATATTCTGATCACATAGTTTATGTTGAGTGGGGATAACGTATATTACATATTCTGATCACATAGTTTATGTTGAGTGGGGATAACGTATATTACATATTCTGATCACATAGTTTATGTTGAGTGTGCATGTTGTTTAATCGTCTAAATTATTGTACAGAGTGAAGTGACCTTTAAAAAGGTTTATGTAACTTGCATCTACTCATTCATGTGACCTTTTACTATCATTTACCGCCGGTCATCGTCGTCCATATTTTGCTTACATTTAAACCTTTTTAAAACCACTCAACCTATGAGGTTCAAAACGTGGTATTAATACACCTGTAGTTGAAAGTCGTTGATGACTTGTGCTTTAATTTATTTTTTCGTACTCATAAAATAACCATCGTTACGTAAAAAATAGAACATAGAAGATATAGCTGAAACTGTCTTATTCTTCAACAGAATGTTAATGTTTAAACAGAAAAACATGAGTGTCAGTTGTTAATTATGTATTTCTGTCTTTCTATCCGAAAAAAGTTTGGTACTTTAACTAAATATAGAGAACATGATAAATATAGAGAATATGACAAATATAGAGAACATGATAAATATAGAGAATATGATAAATATAGTGAACATGATAAATATAGAGAATATGATAAATATAGAGAATATGATAAATATAGAGAATATGATAAATATAGAGAATATGATAAATATAGAGAACATGATAAATATAGAGAACATGATAAATATAGAGAATATGATAAATATAGAGAACATGATAAATATAGAGAATATGATAAATATAGAGAACATAATAAATATAGAGAATATGATAAATATAGAGAATATGATAAATATAGAGAACATGATAAATATAGACAATATGATAAATATAGAGAATATGATAAATATAGAGAATATGATAAATATAGAGAACATGATAAATATAGAGAATATGATAAATATAGAGAATATGATAAATATAGAGAATATGATAAATATAGAGAACATGATAAATATAGAGAACATGATAAATATAGAGAATATGATAAATATAGAGAACATGATAAATATAGAGAACATGATAAATATAGAGAATATGATAAATATAGAGAATACGATAAATATAGAGAATACAATAAATATAGAGAACATGATAAATATAGAGAACATGATAAATATAGAGAACATGATAAATATAGTGAATATGATAAATATAGAGAACATGATAAATATAGAGAACATGATAAATATAGAAAACATGATAAATATAGAGAATATGATAAATACAGAGAACATGATAAATATAGAGAACATGATAAATATAGAGAATATGAAAAATATAGAGAACATGATAAATATAGAGAACATGATAAATATAGAGAATATGATAAATATAGAGAACATAATAAATATAGAGAATACGATAAATATAGAGAACATGATAAATATAGAGAATATGATAAATATAGAGAACATGATAAATATAGAGAACATGATAAATATAGAGAACATGATAAATATAGAGAATATGATAAATATAGAGAACATGATAAATATAGAGAACATGATAAATATAGAGAACATGATAAATATAGAGAATATGATAAATATAGAGAATACGATAAATATAGAGAACATGATAAATATAGAGAACATGATAAATATAGAGAATATGATAAATATAGAGAATATGATAAATATAGAGAATATGATAAATATAGAGAATATCATAAATAAAGAGAATATGATAAATATAGAGAACATGATAAATATAGAGAACATGATAAATATAGAGAATATGATAAATATAGAGAACATGATAAATATAGAGAATACGATAAATATAGAGAACATGATAAATATAGAGAATATGATAAATATAGAGAACACGATAAATATAGAGAACATGATAAATATAGAGAACATGATAAATATAGAGAACATGATAAATATAGAGAACATGATAAATATAGAGAATATGATAAATATAGAGAATATGATAAATATAGAGAACATAATAAATATAGAGAACATGATAAATATAGAGAATATGATAAATATAGAGAATATGATAAATATAGAGAACATGATAAATATAGAGAATATGATAAATATAGAGAACATGATAAATATAGAGAATATGATAAATATAGAGAACACGATAAATATAGAGAACATGATAAATATAGAGAACATGATAAATATAGAGAATATGATAAATATAGAGAACATGATAAATATAGAGAATATGATAAATATAGAGAACATGATAAATATAGAGAACATGATAAATATAGAGAACATGATAAATATAGAGAATATGATAAATATAGAGAATATGATAAATATAGAGAACATAATAAATATAGAGAACATGATAAATATAGAGAATATGATAAATATAGAGAATATGATAAATATAGAGAACATGATAAATATAGAGAACATGATAAATATAGAGAATACGATAAATATAGAGAACATGATAAATATAGAGAACATGATAAATATAGAGAACATGATAAATATAGAGAATATGATAAATATAGAGAAAATGATAAATATAGAGAATATCATAAATAAAGAGAATATGATAAATATAGAGAACATGATAAATATAGAGAATATGATAAATATAGAGAATATGATAAATAAAGAGAATATGATAAATATAGAGAATATGATAAATATAGAGAATATCATAAATATAGAGAACATGATAAATATAGAGAACATGATAAATATAGAGAATATGATAAATATAGAGAACATGATAAATATAAAGAATATGATAAATATAGAGAATATCATAAATAAAGAGAATATGATAAATATAGAGAACATCATAAATATAGAGAATATGATAAATATAGAGAATATGATAAATATAGAGAATATGATAAATAAAGAGAATATGATAAATATAGAGAACATGATAAATATAGAGAACATGATAAATATAGAGAATATGATAAATATAGAGAATATGATAAATATAGAGAATATGATAAATATAGAGAATATGATAAATATAGAGAATATCATAAATATAGAGAACATGATAAATATAGAGAATACGATAAATATAGAGAATATGATAAATATAGAGAACATGATAAATATAGAGAATATGATAAATATAGAGAATATGATAAATATAGAGAATATGATAAATATAGAGAATATGATAAATATAGAGAACATGACAAATATAGAGAATATGATAAATATAGAGAATATGATAAATATAGAGAATATGATAAATATAGAGAATACGATAAATATAGAGAACATGATAAATATAGAGAACATGATAAATATAGAGAACATGATAAATATAGAGAACATGATAAATATAGAGAATATGATAAATATAGAGAATATGATAAATATAGAGAATATGACAAATATAGAGAATATGATAAATATAGAGAATATGATAAATATAGAGAATATGATAAATATAGACAATATGATAAATATAGAGAAGATGATAAATATAGAGAATATGATAAATACAGAGAATATGATAAATATAGAGAACATGATAAATATAGAGAACATGATAAATATAGAGAACATGATAAATATAGAGAATACGATAAATATAGAGAATATGATAAATATAGAGAATATGATAAATATAGAGAACATGATAAATATAGAGAACATGATAAATATAGAGAACATGATAAATATAGAGAATATGATAAATATAGAGAACACGATAAATATAGAGAACATGATAAATATAGAGAATATGATAAATATAGAGAATACGATAAATATAGAGAATATGATAAATATAGAGAACATGATAAATATAGAGAATACGATAAATATAGAGAATATGATAAATATAGAGAATACGATAAATATAGAGAATATGATAAATATAGAGAACATGATAAATATAGAGAATATGATAAATATAGAGAATATGATAAATATAGAGAACATGATAAATATAGAGAACATAATAAATATAGAGAAGATGATAAATATAGAGAATATGATAAATACAGAGAATATGATAAATATAGAGAACATGATAAATATAGAGAACATGATAAATATAGTGAACATGATAAATATAGAGAATATGATAAATATAGAGAATATGATAAATATAGAGAACATGATAAATATAGAGAATATGATAAATATAGAGAATATGATAAATATAGAGAATATGATAAATATAGAGAATATGATAAATATAGAGAATATGATAAATATAGAGAATATGATAAATATAGAGAATACGATAAATATAGAGAACATGATAAATATAGAGAACATGATAAATATAGAGAACATGATAAATATAGAGAACATGATTAATATAGAGAACATGATAAATATAGAAAACATGATAAATATAGAGAACATGATAAATATAGAGAATATGATAAATATAGAGAATATGATAAATATAGAGAATATGATAAATATAGAGAATATGATAAATATAGAGAATATGATAAATATAGAGAATATGATAAATATAGAGAATATCATAAATAAAGAGAATATGATAAATATAGAGAACATGATAAATATAGAGAACATGATAAATATAGAGAATATGATAAATATAGAGAACATGATAAATATAGAGAATATGATAAATATAGAGAATATGATAAATAAAGAGAATATGATAAATATAGAGAACATGATAAATATAGAGAACATGATAAATATAGAGAATATGATAAATATAGAGAATATGATAAATATAGAGAATATGATAAATATAGAGAACATGATAAATATAGAGAATATGATAAATATAGAGAACATGATAAATATAAAGAATATGATAAATATAGAGAATACGATAAATAAAGAGAATATGATAAATATAGAGAACATGATAAATATAGAGAACATGATAAATATAGAGAACATGATAAATATAGAGAATACGATAAATATAGAGAATATGACAAATATAGAGAGTATGATAAATATAGAGAATATGATAAATATAGAGAATATGATAAATATAGAGAATATGATAAATATAGAGAATATGATAAATATAGAGAATATGATAAATATAGAGAACACGATAATATAGAGAACATGATAAATATAGAGAATATGATAAATATAGAGAATACGATAAATATAGAGAACACGATAAATATAGAGAACATGATAAATATAGAGAACATGATAAATATAGAGAACATGATAAATATAGAGAATATGATAAATATAGAGAACACGATAAATATAGAGAACATGATAAATATAGAGAATATGATAAATATAGAGAATACGATAAATATAGAGAATATGATAAATATAGAGAACATGATAAATATAGAGAATACGATAAATATAGAGAATATGATAAATATAGAGAATATGATAAATATAGAGAACATGATAAATATAGAGAACATAATAAATATAGAGAAGATGATAAATATAGAGAATATGATAAATACAGAGATTATGATAAATATAGAGAATATGATAAATATAGAGAACATGATAAATATAGAGAATATGATAAATATAGAGAATATGATAAATATAGAGAACATGATAAATATAGAGAACATGATAAATATAGAGAATATGATAAATCTAGAGAATATGATAAATATAGAGAATACGATAAATATAGAGAACATGATAAATATAGAGAACATGATAAATATAGAGAATATGATAAATATAGAGAATATGATAAATATAGAGAATATGATAAATATAGAGAATATGATAAATATAGAGAATATGATAAATATTGATAAATATAGAGAATACGATAAATATAGAGAACATGATAAATATAGAGAACATGATAAATATAGAGAACATGATAAATATAGAGAATATGATAAATATAGAGAATATGATAAATATAGAGAATATGACAAATATAGAGAATATGATAAATATAGAGAATATGATAAATATAGAGAATATGATAAATATAGACAATATGATAAATATAGAGAAGATGATAAATATAGAGAATATGATAAATATAGAGAACATGATAAATATAGAGAACATGATAAATATAGAGAACATGATAAATATAGAGAATACGATAAATATAGAGAATATGATAAATATAGAGAATATGATAAATATAGAGAACATGATAAATATAGAGAACATGATAAATATAGAGAATATGATAAATATATAGATTATGATAAATATAGAGAACATGATAAATATAGAGAATATGATAAATATAGAGAACATGATAAATATAGAGAATATGATAAATATAGAGAATATGATAAATATAGAGAACATGATAAATATAGAGAATATGATAAATATAGAGAACATGATAAATATAGAGAATATGATAAATATAGAGAACATGATAAATATAGAGAATATGATAAATATAGAGAACATGATAAATATAGAGAATATGATAAATATAGAGAATATGATAAATATAGAGAATACGATAAATATAGAGAACATGATAAATATAGAGAACATGATAAATATAGAGAATATGATAAATATAGAGAATATGATAAATATAGAGAACATGATAAATATAGAGAATATGATAAATATAGAGAAACATGATAAATATAGAGAACATGATAAATATAGAGAATATGATAAATATAGAGAATATGATAAATATAGAGAATATGATAAATATAGAGAACATGATAAATATAGAGAATATGATAAATATAGAGAACATGATAAATATAGAGAACATGATAAATATAGAGAATATGATAAATATAGAGAATATGATAAATATAGAGAACATGATAAATATAGAGAATATGATAAATATAGAGAACATGATAAATATAGAGAATATGATAAATATAGAGAACATGATAAATATAGAGAATATGATAAATATAGAGAATATGATAAATATAGAGAATATGATAAATATAGAGAACATGATAAATATAGAGAATATGATAAATATAGAGAACATGATAAATATAGAGAATATGATAAATATAGAGAACATGATAAATATAGAGAACATGATAAATATAGAGAATATGATAAATATAGAGAACATGATAAATATAGAGAATATGATAAATATAGAGAACATGATAAATATAGAGAACATGATAAATATAGAGAATATGATAAATATAGAGAATACGATAAATATAGAGAACATGATAAATATTGAGAACATGATAAATATAGAGAATATGATAAATATAGAGAATATGATAAATATAGAGAATATCATAAATATAGAGAATATCATAAATAAAGAGAATATGATAAATATAGAGAACATGATAAATATAGAGAACATGATAAATATAGAGAATATGATAAATATAGAGAACATGATAAATATAGAGAATACGATAAATATAGAGAACATGATAAATATAGAGAATATGATAAATATAGAGAACACGATAAATATAGAGAACATAATAAATATAGAGAACATGATAAATATAGAGAACATGATAAATATAGAGAATATGATAAATATAGAGAATATGATAAATATAGAGAACATAATAAATATAGAGAATATGATAAATATAGAGAATATGATAAATATAGAGAACATAATAAATATAGAGAACATGATAAATATAGAGAACATGATAAATATAGAGAATATGATAAATATAGAGAATATGATAAATATAGAGAACATAATAAATATAGAGAACATGATAAATATAGAGAATATGATAAATATAGAGAATATGATAAATATAGAGAACATGATAAAGATAGAGAATATGATAAATATAGAGAACATGATAAATATAGAGAATATGATAAATATAGAGAACACGATAAATATAGAGAACATGATAAATATAGAGAACATGATAAATATAGAGAATATGATAAATATAGAGAACATGATAAATATAGAGAATATGATAAATATAGAGAACATGATAAATATAGAGAACATGATAAATATAGAGAACATGATAAATATAGAGAACATGATAAATATAGAGAATATGATAAATATAGAGAAAATGATAAATATAGAGAATATCATAAATAAAGAGAATATGATAAATATAGAGAACATGATAAATATAGAGAACATGATAAATATAGAGAATATGATAAACATAGAGAACATGATAAATAAAGAGAATATGATAAATATAGAGAATATGATAAATATAGAGAATATGATAAATAAAGAGAATATGATAAATATAGAGAACATGATAAATATAGAGAACATGATAAATATAGAGAATATGATAAATATAGAGAATATGATAAATATAGAGAATATGATTAATATAGAGAATATGATAAATATAGAGAATATGATAAATATAGAGAATATGATAAATATAGAGAATATGATAAATATAGAGAATATCATAAATATAGAGAACATGATAAATATAGAGAATACGATAAATATAGAGAATATGATAAATATAGAGAACATGATAAATATAGAGAATATGATAAATATAGAGAATATGATAAATATAGAGAATATGATAAATATAGAGAATATGATAAATATAGAGAACATGACAAATATAGAGAATATGATAAATATAGAGAACATGATAAATATAGAGAACATGATAAATATAGAGAATATGATAAATATAGAGAACACGATAAATATAGAGAACATGATAAATATAGAGAATATGATAAATATAGAGAATACGATAAATATAGAGAATATGATAAATATAGAGAACATGATAAATATAGAGAATATGATAAATATAGAGAATATGATAAATATAGAGAATACGATAAATATAGAGAATATGATAAATATAGAGAACATGATAAATATAGAGAATATGATAAATATAGAGAATATGATAAATATAGAGAACATGATAAATATAGAGAACATAATAAATATAGAGAAGATGATAAATATAGAGAATATGATAAATACAGAGAATATGATAAATATAGAGAACATGATAAATATAGAGAACATGATAAATATAGAGAATAAGATAAATATAGAGAATATGATAAATTTAGAGAATATGATAAATATAGAGAATACGATAAATATAGAGAACATGATAAATATAGAGAACATGATAAATATAGAGAATATGATAAATATAGAGAATATGATAAATATAGAGAATATGATAAATATAGAGAATATGATAAATATAGAGAATACGATAAATATAGAGAACATGATAAATATAGAGAACATGATAAATATAGAGAACATGATAAATATAGAGAACATGATTAATATAGAGAACATGATAAATATAGAAAACATGATAAATATAGAGAACATGATAAATATAGAGAATATGATAAATATAGAGAATATGATAAATATAGAGAATATGATAAATATAGAGAACACGATAAATATAGAGAACATGATAAATATAGAGAATATGATAAATATAGAGAATACGATAAATATAGAGAATATGATAAATATAGAGAACATGATAAATATAGAGAATACGATAAATATAGAGAATACGATAAATATAGAGAATACGATAAATATAGAGAATATGATAAATATAGAGAACATGATAAATATAGAGAACATGATAAATATAGAGAATATGATAAATATAGAGAACATGATAAATATAGAGAACATGATAAATATAGAGAATATGATAAATATAGAGAATATGATAAATATAGAGAACATGATAAATATAGAGAATATGATAAATATAGAGAACATGATAAATATAGAGAATATGATAAATATAGAGAACATGATAAATATAGAGAATATGATAAATATAGAGAATATGATAAATATAGAGAATATGATAAATATAGAGAACATGATAAATATAGAGAATATGATAAATATAGAGAACATGATAAATATAGAGAATATGATAAATATAGAGAACATGATAAATATAGAGAACATGATAAATATAGAGAATATGATAAATATAGAGAACATGATAAATATAGAGAATATGATAAATATAGAGAACATGATAAATATAGAGAACATGATAAATATAGAGAATATGATAAATATAGAGAATACGATAAATATAGAGAACATGATAAATATTGAGAACATGATAAATATAGAGAATATGATAAATATAGAGAATATGATAAATATAGAGAATATCATAAATATAGAGAATATCATAAATAAAGAGAATATGATAAATATAGAGAACATGATAAATATAGAGAACATGATAAATATAGAGAATATGATAAATATAGAGAACATGATAAATATAGAGAATACGATAAATATAGAGAACATGATAAATATAGAGAATATGATAAATATAGAGAACACGATAAATATAGAGAACATAATAAATATAGAGAACATGATAAATATAGAGAACATGATAAATATAGAGAATATGATAAATATAGAGAATATGATAAATATAGAGAACATAATAAATATAGAGAATATGATAAATATAGAGAATATGATAAATATAGAGAACATAATAAATATAGAGAACATGATAAATATAGAGAACATGATAAATATAGAGAATATGATAAATATAGAGAATATGATAAATATAGAGAACATAATAAATATAGAGAACATGATAAATATAGAGAATATGATAAATATAGAGAATATGATAAATATAGAGAACATGATAAATATAGAGAATATGATAAATATAGAGAACATGATAAATATAGAGAATATGATAAATATAGAGAACACGATAAATATAGAGAACATGATAAATATAGAGAACATGATAAATATAGAGAATATGATAAATATAGAGAACATGATAAATATAGAGAATATGATAAATATAGAGAACATGATAAATATAGAGAACATGATAAATATAGAGAACATGATAAATATAGAGAACATGATAAATATAGAGAATATGATAAATATAGAGAAAATGATAAATATAGAGAATATCATAAATAAAGAGAATATGATAAATATAGAGAACATGATAAATATAGAGAACATGATAAATATAGAGAATATGATAAACATAGAGAACATGATAAATAAAGAGAATATGATAAATATAGAGAATATGATAAATATAGAGAATATGATAAATAAAGAGAATATGATAAATATAGAGAACATGATAAATATAGAGAACATGATAAATATAGAGAATAAGATAAATATAGAGAATATGATAAATTTAGAGAATATGATAAATATAGAGAATACGATAAATATAGAGAACATGATAAATATAGAGAACATGATAAATATAGAGAATATGATAAATATAGAGAATATGATAAATATAGAGAATATGATAAATATAGAGAATATGATAAATATAGAGAATACGATAAATATAGAGAACATGATAAATATAGAGAACATGATAAATATAGAGAACATGATAAATATAGAGAACATGATTAATATAGAGAACATGATAAATATAGAAAACATGATAAATATAGAGAACATGATAAATATAGAGAATATGATAAATATAGAGAATATGATAAATATAGAGAATATGATAAATATAGAGAATATGATAAATATAGAGAACACGATAAATATAGAGAACATGATAAATATAGAGAATATGATAAATATAGAGAATACGATAAATATAGAGAATATGATAAATATAGAGAACATGATAAATATAGAGAATACGATAAATATAGAGAATATGATAAATATAGAGAATACGATAAATATAGAGAATATGATAAATATAGAGAACATGATAAATATAGAGAACATGATAAATATAGAGAATATGATAAATATAGAGAACATGATAAATATAGAGAACATGATAAATATAGAGAATATGATAAATATAGAGAATATGATAAATATAGAGAACATGATAAATATAGAGAATATGATAAATATAGAGAACATGATAAATATAGAGAATATGATAAATATAGAGAACATGATAAATATAGAGAATATGATAAATATAGAGAATATGATAAATATAGAGAATATGATAAATATAGAGAACATGATAAATATAGAGAATATGATAAATATAGAGAACATGATAAATATAGAGAATATGATAAATATAGAGAACATGATAAATATAGAGAACATGATAAATATAGAGAATATGATAAATATAGAGAACATGATAAATATAGAGAATATGATAAATATAGAGAACATGATAAATATAGAGAACATGATAAATATAGAGAATATGATAAATATAGAGAATACGATAAATATAGAGAACATGATAAATATTGAGAACATGATAAATATAGAGAATATGATAAATATAGAGAATATGATAAATATAGAGAATATCATAAATATAGAGAATATCATAAATAAAGAGAATATGATAAATATAGAGAACATGATAAATATAGAGAACATGATAAATATAGAGAATATGATAAATATAGAGAACATGATAAATATAGAGAATACGATAAATATAGAGAACATGATAAATATAGAGAATATGATAAATATAGAGAACACGATAAATATAGAGAACATAATAAATATAGAGAACATGATAAATATAGAGAACATGATAAATATAGAGAATATGATAAATATAGAGAATATGATAAATATAGAGAACATAATAAATATAGAGAATATGATAAATATAGAGAATATGATAAATATAGAGAACATAATAAATATAGAGAACATGATAAATATAGAGAACATGATAAATATAGAGAATATGATAAATATAGAGAATATGATAAATATAGAGAACATAATAAATATAGAGAACATGATAAATATAGAGAATATGATAAATATAGAGAATATGATAAATATAGAGAACATGATAAATATAGAGAATATGATAAATATAGAGAACATGATAAATATAGAGAATATGATAAATATAGAGAACACGATAAATATAGAGAACATGATAAATATAGAGAACATGATAAATATAGAGAATATGATAAATATAGAGAACATGATAAATATAGAGAATATGATAAATATAGAGAACATGATAAATATAGAGAACATGATAAATATAGAGAACATGATAAATATAGAGAACATGATAAATATAGAGAATATGATAAATATAGAGAAAATGATAAATATAGAGAATATCATAAATAAAGAGAATATGATAAATATAGAGAACATGATAAATATAGAGAACATGATAAATATAGAGAATATGATAAACATAGAGAACATGATAAATAAAGAGAATATGATAAATATAGAGAATATGATAAATATAGAGAATATGATAAATAAAGAGAATATGATAAATATAGAGAACATGATAAATATAGAGAACATGATAAATATAGAGAATATGATAAATATAGAGAATATGATAAATATAGAGAATATGATAAATATAGAGAATATGATTAATATAGAGAATATGATAAATATAGAGAATATGATAAATATAGAGAATATGATAAATATAGAGAATATGATAAATATAGAGAATATCATAAATATAGAGAACATGATAAATATAGAGAATACGATAAATATAGAGAATATGATAAATATAGAGAACATGATAAATATAGAGAATATGATAAATATAGAGAATATGATAAATATAGAGAATATGATAAATATAGAGAATATGATAAATATAGAGAACATGACAAATATAGAGAATATGATAAATATAGAGAACATGATAAATATAGAGAACATGATAAATATAGAGAATATGATAAATATAGAGAACACGATAAATATAGAGAACATGATAAATATAGAGAATATGATAAATATAGAGAATACGATAAATATAGAGAATATGATAAATATAGAGAACATGATAAATATAGAGAATATGATAAATATAGAGAATATGATAAATATAGAGAATACGATAAATATAGAGAATATGATAAATATAGAGAACATGATAAATATAGAGAATATGATAAATATAGAGAATATGATAAATATAGAGAACATGATAAATATAGAGAACATAATAAATATAGAGAAGATGATAAATATAGAGAATATGATAAATACAGAGAATATGATAAATATAGAGAACATGATAAATATAGAGAACATGATAAATATAGAGAATAAGATAAATATAGAGAATATGATAAATTTAGAGAATATGATAAATATAGAGAATACGATAAATATAGAGAACATGATAAATATAGAGAACATGATAAATATAGAGAATATGATAAATATAGAGAATATGATAAATATAGAGAATATGATAAATATAGAGAATATGATAAATATAGAGAATACGATAAATATAGAGAACATGATAAATATAGAGAACATGATAAATATAGAGAACATGATAAATATAGAGAACATGATTAATATAGAGAACATGATAAATATAGAAAACATGATAAATATAGAGAACATGATAAATATAGAGAATATGATAAATATAGAGAATATGATAAATATAGAGAATATGATAAATATAGAGAATATGATAAATATAGAGAACACGATAAATATAGAGAACATGATAAATATAGAGAATATGATAAATATAGAGAATACGATAAATATAGAGAATATGATAAATATAGAGAACATGATAAATATAGAGAATATGATAAATATAGAGAATACGATAAATATAGAGAATATGATAAATATAGAGAACATGATAAATATAGAGAATATGATAAATATAGAGAATATGATAAATATAGAGAATATGATAAATATAGAGAACATGATAAATATAGAGAATATGATAAATATAGAGAACATGATAAATATAAAGAATATGATAAATATAGAGAATACGATAAATAAAGAGAATATGATAAATATAGAGAACATGATAAATATAGAGAACATGATAAATATAGAGAATACGATAAATATAGAGAATATGACAAATATAGAGAGTATGATAAATATAGAGAATATGATAAATATAGAGAATATGATAAATATAGAGAATATGATAAATATAGAGAATATGATAAATATAGAGAACACGATAATATAGAGAACATGATAAATATAGAGAATATGATAAATATAGAGAATACGATAAAAATAGAGAACACGATAAATATAGAGAACATGATAAATATAGAGAACATGATAAATATAGAGAACATGATAAATATAGAGAATATGATAAATATAGAGAACACGATAAATATAGAGAACATGATAAATATAGAGAATATGATAAATATAGAGAATACGATAAATATAGAGAATATGATAAATATAGAGAACATGATAAATATAGAGAATACGATAAATATAGAGAATATGATAAATATAGAGAATATGATAAATATAGAGAACATGATAAATATAGAGAACATAATAAATATAGAGAAGATGATAAATATAGAGAATATGATAAATACAGAGATTATGATAAATATAGAGAATATGATAAATATAGAGAACATGATAAATATAGAGAATATGATAAATATAGAGAATATGATAAATATAGAGAACATGATAAATATAGAGAACATGATAAATATAGAGAATATGATAAATCTAGAGAATATGATAAATATAGAGAATACGATAAATATAGAGAACATGATAAATATAGAGAACATGATAAATATAGAGAATATGATAAATATAGAGAATATGATAAATATAGAGAATATGATAAATATAGAGAATATGATAAATATAGAGAATATGATAAATATAGAGAATACGATAAATATAGAGAACATGATAAATATAGAGAACATGATAAATATAGAGAACATGATAAATATAGAGAATATGATAAATATAGAGAATATGATAAATATAGAGAACATGATAAATATAGAGAACATGATAAATATAGAGAATATGATAAATATAGAGAACATGATAAATATAGAGAACATGATAAATATAGAGAATATGATAAATATAGAGAACATGATAAATATAGAGAACATGATAAATATAGAGAACATGATAAATATAGAGAACATGATAAATATAGAGAATATGATAAATATAGAGAACATGATAAATATAGAGAACATGATAAATATAGAGAACATGATAAATATAGAGAATATGATAAATATAGAGAATACAATAAATATAGAGAACATGATAAATATAGAGAACATGATAAATATAGAGAATATGATAAATATAGAGAATATCATAAATATAGAGAATATCATAAATAAAGAGAATATGATAAATATAGAGAACATGATAAATATAGAGAACATGATAAATATAGAGAATATGATAAATATAGAGAACATGATAAATATAGAGAATACGATAAATATAGAGAACATGATAAATATAGAGAATATGATAAATATAGAGAACACGATAAATATAGAGAACATGATAAATATAGAGAACATGATAAATATAGAGAACATGATAAATATAGAGAACATGATAAATATAGAGAATATGATAAATATAGAGAATATGATAAATATAGAGAACATAATAAATATAGAGAACATGATAAATATAGAGAATATGATAAATATAGAGAATATGATAAATATAGAGAACATGATAAATATAGAGAATATGATAAATATAGAGAACATGATAAATATAGAGAATATGATAAATATAGAGAACACGATAAATATAGAGAACATGATAAATATAGAGAACATGATAAATATAGAGAATATGATAAATATAGAGAACATGATAAATATAGAGAATATGATAAATATAGAGAACATGATAAATATAGAGAACATGATAAATATAGAGAACATGATAAATATAGAGAATATGATAAATATAGAGAATATGATAAATATAGAGAACATAATAAATATAGAGAACATGATAAATATAGAGAATATGATAAATATAGAGAATATGATAAATATAGAGAACATGATAAATATAGAGAATATGATAAATATAGAGAACATGATAAATATAGAGAATACGATAAATATAGAGAACATGATAAATATAGAGAACATGATAAATATAGAGAATATGATAAATATAGAGAACACGATAAATATAGAGAACATGATAAATATAGAGAACATGATAAATATAGAGAATATGATAAATATAGAGAAAATGATAAATATAGAGAATATCATAAATAAAGAGAATATGATAAATATAGAGAACATGATAAATATAGAGAACATGATAAATATAGAGAATATGATAAATATAGAGAACATGATAAATAAAGAGAATATGATAAATATAGAGAATATGATAAATATAGAGAATATGATAAATAAAGAGAATATGATAAATATAGAGAACATGATAAATATAGAGAACATGATAAATATAGAGAATATGATAAATATAGAGAACATGATAAATATAAAGAATATGATAAATAAAGAGAATATGATAAATATAGAGAACATCATAAATATAGAGAATATGATAAATATAGAGAATATGATAAATATAGAGAATATGATAAATAAAGAGAATATGATAAATATAGAGAACATGATAAATATAGAGAACATGATAAATATAGAGAATATGATAAATATAGAGAATATGATAAATATAGAGAATATGATAAATATAGAGAATATGATAAATATAGAGAATATCATAAATATAGAGAACATGATAAATATAGAGAATACGATAAATATAGAGAATATGATAAATATAGAGAACATGATAAATATAGAGAATATGATAAATATAGAGAATATGATAAATATAGAGAATATGATAAATATAGAGAATATGATAAATATAGAGAACATGACAAATATAGAGAATATGATAAATATAGAGAATATGATAAATATAGAGAATATGATAAATATAGAGAATACGATAAATATAGAGAACATGATAAATATAGAGAACATGATAAATATAGAGAACATGATAAATATAGAGAACATGATAAATATAGAGAATATGATAAATATAGAGAATATGATAAATATAGAGAATATGACAAATATAGAGAATATGATAAATATAGAGAATATGATAAATATAGAGAATATGATAAATATAGACAATATGATAAATATAGAGAAGATGATAAATATAGAGAATATGATAAATACAGAGAATATGATAAATATAGAGAACATGATAAATATAGAGAACATGATAAATATAGAGAACATGATAAATATAGAGAATATGATAAATATAGAGAACATGATAAATATAGAGAATATAATAAATATAGAGAATACGATAAATATAGAGAACACGATAAAAATAGAGAACATGATAAATATAGAGAACATGATAAATATAGAGAACATGATAAATATAGAGAATATGATAAATATAGAGAACACGATAAATATAGAGAACATGATAAATATAGAGAATATGATAAATATAGAGAATACGATAAATATAGAGAATATGATAAATTAGAGAACATGATAAATATAGAGAATACGATAAATATAGAGAACATGATAAATATAGAGAATATGATAAATATAGAGAACATGATAAATATAGAGAATATGATAAATATAGAGAACATGATAAATATAGAGAATATGATAAATATAGAGAATATGATAAATATAGAGAACATGATAAATATAGAGAATATGATAAATATAGAGAATATGATAAATATAGAGAACATGATAAATATAGAGAACATGATAAATATAGAGAATATGATAAATTTAGAGAATATGATAAATATAGAGAATACGATAAATATAGAGAACATGATAAATATAGAGAACATGATAAATATAGAGAATATGATAAATATAGAGAATATGATAAATATAGAGAATATGATAAATATAGAGAACATGATAAATATAGAGAATATGATAAATATAGAGAACATGATAAATATAGAGAACATGATAAATATAGAGAATATGATAAATATAGAGAATATGATAAAAATAGAGAATATGATAAATATAGAGAATACGATAAATATAGAGAACATGATAAATATAGAGAATATGATAAATATAGAGAATATGATAAATATAGAGAATATGATAAATATAGAGAATATGATAAATATAGAGAATACGATAAATATAGAGAACATGATAAATATAGAGAACATGATAAAATATAGAGAACATGATAAATATAGAGAACATGATTAATATAGAGAACATGATAAATATAGAAAACATGATAAATATAGAGAATATGATAAATATAGAGAATATAATAAATATAGAGAATATGATAAATATAGAGAATATGATAAATATAGAGAATATGATAAATATAGAGAATATCATAAATAAAGAGAATATGATAAATATAGAGAACATGATAAATATAGAGAACATGATAAATATAGAGAATATGATAAATATAGAGAACATGATAAATATAGAGAATATGATAAATATAGAGAATATGATAAATAAAGAGAATATGATAAATATAGAGAACATGATAAATATAGAGAACATGATAAATATAGAGAATATGATAAATATAGAGAACATGATAAATATAGAGAATATCATAAATATAGAGAATATGATAAATAAAGAGAATATGATAAATATAGAGAACATGATAAATATAGAGAACATGATAAATATAGAGAACATGATAAATATAGAGAATACGATAAATATAGAGAATACGATAAATATAGAGAATATGATAAATATAGAGAACATGATAAATATAGAGAATACGATAAATATAGAGAATATGATAAATATAGAGAATATGATAAATATAGAGAACATGATAAATATAGAGAATATGATAAATATAGAGAACATGATAAATATAGAGAACATAATAAATATAGAGAAGATGATAAATATAGAGAATATGATAAATACAGAGAATATGATAAATATAGAGAACATGATAAATATAGAGAACATGATAAATATAGTGAACATGATAAATATAGAGAATATGATAAATATAGAGAATATGATAAATATAGAGAACATGATAAATATAGAGAATATGATAAATATAGAGAACATGATAAATATTGAGAACATGATAAATATAGAGAATAAGATAAATATAAAGAATATGATAAATTTAGAGAATATGATAAATATAGAGAATACGATAAATATAGAGAACATGATAAATATAGAGAACATGATAAATATAGAGAATATGATAAATATAGAGAATATGATAAATATAGAGAATATGATAAATATAGAGAATATGATAAATATAGAGAATACGATAAATATAGAGAACACGATAAATATAGAGAACATGATAAATATAGAGAACATGATAAATATAGAGAACATGATTAATATAGAGAACATGATAAATATAGAAAACATGATAAATATAGAGAACATGATAAATATAGAGAATATGATAAATATAGAGAATATGATAAATATAGAGAATATGATAAATATAGAGAATATGATAAATATAGAGAATATCATAAATAAAGAGAATATGATAAATATAGAGAACATGATAAATATAGAGAACATGATAAATATAGAGAATATGATAAATATAGAGAACATGATAAATATAGAGAATATGATAAATATAGAGAATATGATAAATAAAGAGAATATGATAAATATAGAGAACATGATAAATATAGAGAACATGATAAATATAGAGAATATGATAAATATAGAGAATATGATAAATATAGAGAATATGATAAATATAGAGAACATGATAAATATAGAGAATATGATAAATATAGAGAACATGATAAATATAAAGAATATGATAAATATAGAGAATACGATAAATAAAGAGAATATGATAAATATAGAGAACATGATAAATATAGATAATATGATAAATATAGAGAATATGATAAATAAAGAGAATATGATAAATATAGAGAACATGATAAATATAGAGAACATGATAAATATAGAGAATATGATAAATATAGAGAATATGATAAATATAGAGAATATGATAAATATAGAGAACATGATAAATATAGAGAATATGATAAATATAGAGAACATGATAAATATAAAGAATATGATAAATATAGAGAATACGATAAATAAAGAGAATATGATAAATATAGAGAACATGATAAATATAGAGAACATGATAAATATAGAGAACATGATAAATATAGAGAATACGATAAATATAGAGAATATGACAAATATAGAGAATATGATAAATATAGAGAATATGATAAATATAGAGAATATGATAAATATAGAGAATATGATAAATATAGAGAATATGATAAATATAGAGAACACGATAAATATAGAGAACATGATAAATATAGAGAATATAATAAATATAGAGAATACGATAAATATAGAGAACACGATAAATATAGAGAACATGATAAATATAGAGAACATGATAAATATAGAGAACATGATAAATATAGAGAATATGATAAATATAGAGAACACGATAAATATAGAGAACATGATAAATATAGAGAATATGATAAATATAGAGAATACGATAAATATAGAGAATATGATAAATATAGAGAACATGATAAATATAGAGAATACGATAAATATAGAGAATATGATAAATATAGAGAATATGATAAATATAGAGAACATGATAAATATAGAGAACATAATAAATATAGAGAAGATGATAAATATAGAGAATATGATAAATACAGAGAATATGATAAATATAGAGAATATGATAAATATAGAGAACATGATAAATATAGAGAATATGATAAATATAGAGAATATGATAAATATAGAGAACATGATAAATATAGAGAACATGATAAATATAGAGAATATGATAAATTTAGAGAATATGATAAATATAGAGAATATGATAAATATAGAGAACATGATAAATATAGAGAACATGATAAATATAGAGAATATGATAAATATAGAGAATATGATAAATATAGAGAATATGATAAATATAGAGAACATGATAAATATAGAGAATATGATAAATATAGAGAACATGATAAATATAGAGAATATGATAAATATAGAGAACATGATAAATATAGAGAATATGATAAATATAGAGAATATGATAAATATAGAGAATATGATAAATATAGAGAATACGATAAATATAGAGAACATGATAAATATAGAGAATATGATAAATATAGAGAATATGATAAATATAGAGAATATGATAAATATAGAGAATATGATAAATATAGAGAATACGATAAATATAGAGAACATGATAAATATAGAGAACATGATAAATATAGAGAACATGATAAATATAGAGAACATGATAAATATAGAGAACATGATAAATATAGAAAACATGATAAATATAGAGAACATGATAAATATAGAGAATATGATAAATATAGAGAATATGATAAATATAGAGAATATGATAAATATAGAGAATATGATAAATATAGAGAATATCATAAATAAAGAGAATATGATAAATATAGAGAACATGATAAATATAGAGAACATGATAAATATAGAGAATATGATAAATATAGAGAACATGATAAATATAGAGAATATGATAAATATAGAGAATATGATAAATAAAGAGAATATGATAAATATAGAGAACATGATAAATATAGAGAACATGATAAATATAGAGAACATGATAAATATAGAGAATATGATAAATATAGAGAATACGATAAATATAGAGAATATGATAAATATAGAGAACATGATAAATATAGAGAATACGATAAATATAGAGAATATGATAAATATAGAGAATATGATAAATATAGAGAACATGATAAATATAGAGAATATGATAAATATAGAGAACATGATAAATATAGAGAACATAATAAATATAGAGAAGATGATAAATATAGAGAATATGATAAATATAGAGAATATGATAAATATAGAGAACATGATAAATATAGAGAACATGATAAATATAGTGAACATGATAAATATAGAGAATATGATAAATATAGAGAATACGATAAATATAGAGAACATGATAAATATAGAGAATATGATAAATATAGAGAACATGATAAATATTGAGAACATGATAAATATAGAGAATAAGATAAATATAGAGAATATGATAAATTTAGAGAATATGATAAATATAGAGAATACGATAAATATAGA